>JARFIW010001270.1:1672948-3110896 GCA_036346225.1 Platerodrilus igneus
AAGCAAGTAGGTAAGCTAGAGAACTTAAAAATCGAAATGAATAGGTTAGCACTAGACATAGTAGGGATCAGCGAGGTTCGGTGGCTAGAGGCAAGAAATTTTTGGAGTGGAGACCTCAGGGTAATTCATACAGGAGCAGAGGAAGGAAATTCTGATGTGGGGATAGTTATGGGAAAAAAGATAAGGCACTGTGTAGAAAACTACTTACAAAAGAACGATAGAGTTCTCATGGTTAGATTAGAATCTAAACCGGTAAACACAGTAATAATACAAGTATACATGCCCACCTCTAGCTACAGTGACGAAGAGGTAGAAGCGATCTACAAAGATACCGAAGACATATTAAGACATGTAAAAGGACATGAAAATTTAATAATTACGAGGGACTATAATGCAGTAGTAAGAGAGGGTAGGGAGGAAGCAGTAGTAGTTATATTTGGTTTATGCACGAGAAACGGCAGGGGAAATAGGCTGGTAGAATTTTGCGACAAGAACAATTTAATCATCACAAACACATTATTTCAACATCATGCTAGAAGACGATACACGTGGAAGATGCCAGGAGATATAGGAAGATATCAAATAGATTACATTCTTGTTAGACAACGGTATATGAATCAAGTAAAAGAGTGTAGAAGCTACCCAGAAGCAAATATAGACAGTGACCACAACATCGTAATTATGAAGACCGCACTTAAATTTAAAAATTTGAAAAAAAGAAACGGATAAGGGCACTTTGACTAAAAGATAAAGATAAAGATATTCAAGAAAAATTCGAAAAAAAGTCAAATGAATTGCTGAAGGGTATTGTGAAAATTTCTCATACTAAGTAAGTAACATCAGAATGGAATAACATTAAATTCAGCCTAGATATGGCGGCCAGAGAAAATAAATAAAACCATGAATAACAAAGAATATCCTAAATTTAATAGAAGAAAGACGAAGATACAAAAATAAATTAGACGAAATAGGAAAAGAGAGATACTAAGCCATGAAGTGGGAAATTATTCGCAAATGCAAGAAAGAAAGAACAATGGATTGATGAAAAGTGCAAAGAGGTACAAAGTAAGACGGAAGTAGGAAAGACAGATGAAGCATCAAAACTAATTAGAATCAATTTAGGGATATAAAACCGTATAGCAAAAAATTAAGAGACGCGGGACAAAACGTAATTATAGAAAATGTAGAGAAAGTGGGTAGATGGCAAGAATATATAGGGATTTTATATGCAGAAGAGGAACTAACAGCATTAGAACAGGAATCATACATTCAAAATGATGACTTGGAATATCCTATACTTAGAGATGAGTTTTAATTAGCATTAAAGGGTCTGAAAAATGGTAAGGCGCCGGGTACAAATAAGGTGCAAGCAGAAACTCTAAAAGCCGCTGGCCAAGCAGTAACAGAACGTCTCTTCCGACTTGTAAGCTATATGTATACGACAGGTGAGATACCCAAAGATTTCAAACGTAACATCATAGTAACTATACCAAAAAAAAAAGTGCGGATAGATGTGAAAATTTTCTAACAATAAGTTTAACGGCACACGTATCAAAAATATTAACTGGAATTGTACAAAGACGAATGGAAAAACGAGCTAAAGAAATACTAGGAGAAGACCAATTTGGATATAGGCAAAACAGGGGAACACGAGAGCTCTGTGAGTAATAATGGAGAAAACACTAGAAAAAGGAGAAAGCGTATATATAGGTTTTGTAGATCTAGAAAACGCATTCGACAATGTAAAATGGAAAAAATTTTCGAAGTACTCAAAAAGATTGGAATGAGTTATAGGGATAGATAAATAGTACATAGCTTATACAAAGAGCAAACAGCAGTAATAGAATTAGAGCAGGAACGTAGAGAAGTAAACATTAGAAAAGGGGTGAGAGAGGGATGTGCCCTATCCCGATTAATTTTTAACTTGTACATTGAAGAGGCAATGAATACTGTCAAATAGAGGAAGACATTTGGAATTACTATACAGGGACAAAAAATTGATATGCTTAGATTTGCAGATGATATAGCGGTACCACCATATAGCAAGGAAGAGTTAGAAGCTGCTCTTAACGAAATGGAAACGGTTCTAACAGAGAGATGCGGTATGAAAATTAATAAAACTAAAACTAAGGTACTAGTATACAAAAGGAGGGGAAAATAAATCAAGAACAAGAATACAAATATGTAACACGAACTTACAAGAGGTTAAGGATTTCCGCTACCTAGGAAGCCAAATAACGCAAGAAGGGAAAAGCGCAAAAGATATAAAACGAAGATTAGCACAAGTTCGTGTTGCATTTAACAAGAAAAAGCAACTACTGTGTTCAAATACAACAAACATAGAAACAAGGAAAAGATTGCTTAAAACATATGTGTGGAGCACAGCACTGTATGGCTGTGAAACCTGTACAGTAGGAAAACCAGTCAAAAAAAAGCCTTTGAAATGTGGTGCTACAGATGTATGATGAAGATATAATGAACAGACACAGTTAAGATCGAAGAGGTACTAAAAATGGTAGGGGAAGAAAGAAATTTGTGAAAAACGGTAAAAAATAGAAGAAATAGCATGATAGGTCACATACTATGGCATGAGGGAATAGTGCAGAAAATATTAGAAGCAGAGATAGGAAAAAAGAGAAGTAGAGGTAGACCTAGGATAGACTACTGCACACAGATAGTGAAAGTGTAGGTTGTAGGAATTTCAGGGAAATATGTAGCCTAACTCAGAATAGAAATCAATGGACAGACAAAGTTAATAACAAATAGTATATAGAAATACAAGGGGAAGTTGAATATCTGGGGAAAAAATAGAAGATATAGGACAGAATACGTTCTAAGGCATTTTTGGAGAATAGTATGGGATATATTAAAAGCAGAGATAGGAAAAAGGAGGTAGATGTAGACCTAAATCAGATAGTGATAGATGCAGACTGTGTAAATTTCAGGGAAATGTGTTGGTTAGTTCAGAATAGGAAACAATGGAGATATGCGTCTTACCAGTTCCAGGACTGAAGACCTAATGATGATGATAAGTGTTGTAACGCACGTCAAAGATCGACACCTTGCTTGAAACAGCAAAAATTTGGTTAAATTCAAAAATTGCCAGGTAAAATCTCGCTTCCTGGTCAATGTAGTACCTTTCAGTGGATCATTGGAAAATCATATATAGGGTAGAGATTGTCTTTTGACGTACAACCTTAACGCGTTTGTTGAAGGTGATGTACATTTTCCAGGAAGAATACGCTGGATTTTTAATTATTAGTGGATTGTATTTGAAATAATATAACTTTTTTTATTAAAGTGTATATCGAACATTTTACATACATGTTGGCTTGAAAAGCCAAACGTAAGTAGAACACAAGACATCTGTCTGTCGAATAGACATTTACAAAAAGTGGCCGGGCAAGATCAGCAAATATCAAAATGTTCCACATAATCTCCAACATGACACCCGGCAAAATTCAAATTTTTACAAAAATTTGAAAATGATAAAGCTGCCACTTTTGGTGTACTTGCAACTCTGAAATATACTCGCAATCCAATCGTTTCCACAAATGTTGATGGAATGGTTGAACAGGTTAAAAAGTTGATAATCTGGAATCTGCTATCGCAGTTACGTCAGGAGCGGGAGCAGCGCTCAATGGTCGTTCAACCAAGACAGGAGTCAGGGGTTGGAAATCATTAGGATCAGATAAGATAGGCCACAAAGGTCTGAAATTCAATGTTGCTTCCATCTGCGAAATTAATTAACAAACCTATTCGTAGGTCAAAACGCAACTACCAACTATGCGCTTTAAGACAAATTTATAGGAATTGATCCCTGTCTCCCACAATCTTCGAAAATGAGGACTATATGTTGGTACAAAGTGACAAGTAATACCCTCACTCGCAAGTGCCTCGGGAATTATGTAACGTTGAGTTTGAAAAACCTACCAAGCTCTTGTAGCACGGATTTGGCACCAATGAAATTCGAACCATTATCAGCATGGACATGGATGGGTTTGCCACGCCGGGCCACAAATCTGCGAAATGATAACAAAAAAATTCGACCCGCAAGTCTGTCACCAATTCAAGATGAACAGCTTTTGTAGCAAACCACACGTATAGAGAAATATATACCTTCGAGCTCTTGGAACCTCGACCTTTTCTATCTTTGATCAATAAGGGTCCACCAAAGTCGACGCCAGTAATGTGAAATGGATAAAAAGGACCTACACGAGAAACGGGTAGATCTACCATAACGGGTTGAGTTTGACTCGGAGAAAACCTGTAATATCGGACACAACGAAAAACAATCTGTTTCGTAAGATTTCGGCCTGAAGTGATCCAAAATCTACCACGTAGTGAAGAAAGCAAATTATGAGCACCAGCGTGCAACAATGCACGCTCGACAATTAGCTTCGATAAGTAATCCTTTTCTGATATTAATATAAGATGCTTTTTACTATAAGGAAATTGAGAATTTCGCAGTCGCCGTCCGATGCGAATAATGTCTTTAGTATCTAAAAACGGATTTAGACCACTCAATGACAAATTATTTAAGGAATTCCAGTGATTGAGTTGCTTGAATTCTTCTGCATAAGACTCGGTTTGAGCAATTTTCAATAGCGACAATAGTGAATTCTGAATTTCAGTAGGGTTAATAGAGCCTGTAAGGCGCTCACCCTTGAGACAGCGACAATTGTGAAAGAACCTTAAACAATATGCAATTACTTTTTCAAGCCGAGTGAGACTTGAAAAGTCTACGAATGGAAACAATTGATCTGAGGTTAAAAGAGAATGAGATTGACCATGCCACCACAATTTAGAGTTTTTCAAATTTTGAGGAGCAGTTCCTCTTGAACTTAGGTGGAACATGACGTCGGACCGCATGTGGAGCCAAACCTTGAATCTCTACTACCCTATTAGCAACAAACGTCTTTAGCAAATTGGGACTAAGTTTGAGCCACCCAAGAACAATCGTTGAATCTGTCAAAAAGATACAACTTGGAATTGCAATATTTAACGCTTTCAGAACCCGATCTGCAAATTTAGCAAGAAGTAACGCTCCACAGAGCCCCAGTTTTGGTATTGTAATTATTTTGAGGGGAGCAACCCTCACCTTAGCACAAAGTAAATGAACTTGAACACGATTGTTCACATCATTATAATTTGAATTAGGGCCGCTATACTTGCGGCCACGTCCCCAATGCTCCACCCGGAGGTGCTACATTGGATTGTTTACATCAGCAGAACGGAGGTAAACAGATGAACCATTACAATAAACCAAGCATCCGAGACCACATGAAACTGAACATCAACATGGTTTGGACATAGCACATGGCGTGGTGTCTTAAGGTTGTTGAAACCAACAAAATCCTTGCGATACGCGATCCACCTTAATTGGGTCGTCTCAACACAACTTTTTCAGTCTAATTTGTTGTAAAATAATCCTTGCACTAATAGTACATGGCGAAAGAAGTTCTAGTGGATCAAATATCTAAAAACCTCCGATAAGATAATTCTTCTCGTGATGATTTGGGTTGTAGTATTTGAACCTGAAATCGAATACAAGAAGTGATCGGTCGAAAAAGACCAAATGAGACCAAACGTTTTAGTATGCTCTTGAGAAACAAGTTCAGGAACACCTAGGTGAAGATGAACCTGAGAAATGTCTGAGAGGACAGCTGGATCATTGCAGATCCACTTTTGAAGTTTGAAACGCCCTACTTCTAGAATTGTTGAAAGTTATGAACACATCTCACGACATTCTTTGAAACTGTCTGAGTCTGTAAGCAAGTCATCGACGTAGAAGTCGCGTTTGATTATTTTAGAAATATTCGGTAAAGCGGTTTTTAAATCAAAACCTAACTGAAATAGGCAACGAATGGCTAAGAACGAAGTATTAGCTGTGCCATATATCACTGTATTGAGATCGTAAGATTGAATCCGATCTGTAGGTGAAAATCGCCATAGAATGCGTTGCAAAGGCCTCTGAGAAGGATCCACCTGAACCTGCCGATACATCTTCTCTATATCTGAAGCTATGGCATACAAATATTTTCTAACACAAACTAAGATCGAAAAAAGATCTATATCTAAAGCTATGTCATACAAATATTTTCTAAAACGAACCAAGATCGAAAAGAGATCCCGTTGAATAGTTGGCCCTATCATTTGTATACTGTTGATAGAATGTCCGGTTGTGGTTACTTGTGAACCGTTGAATATCACTCTAAGTTTAGTGCTGAGGCTGTTTTCCTTTAAGACACCATGATGAAGTAAATAATAGAACAAGCTGGCATTTGGATTAGACACTGACCTGTGGCCTAACTCCAAATATTCACGCATAAATGCAGAATAATGCTCTGAAAGTTCAGGATTAGCTATGAAGGCACAACAGTAAAATGTCAAAGCGTTAGAATAACCAGAAAGAATGTTTAACAAAGCAATACATGCAGAGATTGTGTTCGAATGAGTTTTATTGAAACAAATCGATTTATTAAATTATAATACGTGGTCAGGGGCGTCTCCTATAATAGGTCATCATCATTAGGTCTTCAGTCCTAGAACTGGTTAGACGCGTACCATCATTGTTCCCTATTCTGAACTAACCTACAGATTTCCCTGAAATATGCACAGTTTGCATCTATAACTGTCTGATCTAGGTCTACATCTACCTCTTTTTTCCTATCTCTGCTTGTAATATATCACATACTATTCCCCAAAAATGCCTTAGAACGTATTCCGCCCTACTATTTCTCTTTTTCCCCAGATATCCTTGTTCCCCTACTATTTCTGTAACTTATTTGTTATTATCTTTGTCTGTCCATGCTATCGTCCTCATACATCAGAAGCACAGCATTTCAAAAGGCTGCTACCGTTTTTCTGTCTGCGTTTCAGACTGCCCGTATTTCCTAGGCATACTGTGCTGTGCTCACACATATGCTTTCAACAATTTTATTCTTATTCTATGTTTGTTGTCTTTCCTCATAGGCGCTGTTCTTTCTTGTTAGATGCAGTTCGATCACTTTCTATTGTTTTACAGTTACATGCCCTATTTCTCCGACCTTCAATGGTTGTGAAGGGAGGTAAGCAGCCTGTGGCTGCCAAGTTCCCCCAACACTTAACCATTTGGCGATTTAATATATTTTTCAATTTATCTTTTCGCACAGTCAACATTAGTTGCAGGTATTTCGCAACCAACAACTAGTTGTTTATACTAATCATCAGATTTATCTGCGCTTATTTTTTCGTCATTAGGTTTTCCGTCTCAAAACTGGTTGGACACGCACCTGCACTTATTTATATTCTGAGCTAGCCTACATAGTTCCTAAAATTCTCACACAGCATGTGTATTCAGCTCGTTCCCTTTCTATTGTTTTCTAATTTTATACCCTATTTTACCGAGATTCAGTGAAGGAGGTTAAGCAACCTGTGGCTACCAAGATCCCCAACACTTAGACATTTGCCGATATAATGGTTTTCCAGTAAATCCTTTCACACACTTAACATTATTCGAGAATATTGCCCAACCAATTCTTGTAGTTACTTATAATAATCATCATGTTTAAGCACAGTTATCTTTTCGTCATTAGTTTATCCATCTTGGGATTGGTTGGATGCGTACCTCCATTGATTTCTATTCTGGGCTAGCCTACACATCTCCCTGAAACCTCTACGGCCTACATCTTTTACTTTCTGTGTGCAGTAGTCTAATCTAGGTCTGCCTCTTCTTCTCTTTTTTCCTATCTCTGCTTCTAATATATTCCGCACTATTCCCTCATGCCGTAGTATGTGGCCTATCATCCTATCTCTCCTATTTTTTACCGTTTTCCACATATTTCTTTCTTCCCCTACCATTTTAGTACCTCTTCGTTCTTAACTTTGTCTGTCCATGATATCTTCATCATACGCCTGTAGCACCACATTTCAAAGGCTTCTACCTTTTTCTTGTCCGCTTCTCCTGTTGTCCAGGCTTCACAGCCGTACAGTGCTGTGCTCCACACATATGTTTTAAGCAATCTTTTCCTTGTTTCTATGTTTGTGGTCTTTGAGCACAGTAGTTGCTTTTCTTGTTAAATGTAGCACGACCTTGTGCTAATCTTTGTTTTATATCTTTTTTGCTTTTCCCATCTTGCGTTATTTGGCTTCCTAGGTAGCAGAAATCCTTAACCTCTTGTAAGTTCGTGTTAGATACTTGTATTCTTGTTTTGATTTATTTTCCCCACCTTTGCAAACTAGAACTTTAGTTTTAGTTTTGTTAATTTTCATACCGTATCTCTCTGTCAGAACCGTTTCCATTTCATTGAGAGCAGCTTCTAACTCTTCCTTGCTAGACGCTAATACCGCTATATCATCTGCAAATCTAAGCATATCAATTTTTTGTCCCTGCATAGTAATTCCAAATGTCTTCCTGCATTTGACAGTATTCATTGCCTCTTCTATGTACAAGTTAAAGATCAATGGGGATAGGGCACATCCCTGTCTCACCCCTTTCCTAATGTTTACTTCTCGACGTTCCTGCTCTAATTCTATTACTGCTGTTTGCTGTTTGTATAAGCTATGTACTATTCGTCTATCCCTATAACTCATTCCAATCTTTTTGAGTATTTCAAACATTTTTTTCCAATTTACATTGTCGAATGCTTTTTCCAGATCTACAAACCCTATATACATGCTTTCCCTTTTCTATTGTTTTCTCCATTATCACTCTCAGAGCTAAAATAGCCTCCCGCGTTCCCCTGTTTCGCCTAAACCCAAATTGGTCTTCTCCTAGTATTTCTTCAGCTCGTTTTTCCATTCGTCTTTGCACAATTCTAGTTAATATTTTTGACACGTGTGCTGTCAAACTTATTGTTCGAAAATTTTCACATCTATCCGCGCCTTTCTTTTTGGTATAGTTACTATGATGCTACGTTTGAAATCTTTGGGTTTCTCGCCTGTCTCATACATATAGCTTACAAGTTGGAAGAGACGTTCTGTTACTGCTTGTCCAGCGGCCTTTAGAGTTTCTGCTTGCACCTTATCTGTACCCGGCGCCTTACCATTTTCAGACTCTTTAATGCTAATTCAAACTCGTCTCGAAGTATAGGATATCCCAAGTCATCATTTTCAATGTCTGATTCCTGTTCTAATGCAGTTAGTTCCTCTCCTGCATATAAATTCTCTATATATTCTTGCCATCTACTCACTTTCTCTACGTTTTCTATAATGACGTTTCCTTGTGCGTCCCTTATATTTTTACTATACGGTTTTATATCCTAAAATTCATTCTAATTAATTTGTATGCTTCGTCTGTCTTTCCTATTTCCATCTTAGTTTGTACCTCTTTGCACTTTTCATCAATCCATTGTTCTTTAGCTTTCCTGCATTTTCGAATAATTTCCCATTTTATTGCTTTGTATCTTTGTTTTCCTGTTTCGTCTGATTTATTTTTGTATTTTCGTCTTTCTTCTATTAAATTCACGATATCCTTTGTTATCCATGGTTTCTTATTTTCTTTTTGTGTATACCCCAGAATATCTCTGGCCGCCATGTCTAGGCTGGATTTAATGTTATTCCATTCTATTTCTACTTCCTTAGTTTCAGATATTTTCCCGATATCATTCAGCAATTCATTTGACTTTTTTTCGAATCTTAATTGAATATCTTTATCTTTTAGTTTCTCTAAGTCCAAGTGCCTTTTTCCGTTCCTTTTTTTCAGATTTTTAAATTTAAGTGCGGCCTTCATAATTACGATGTTGTGGTCAGTATCTATATCTGCTTCTGGGTAGCTTCTACAGTCTTTACTTGATTCCTAAACCGTTGTCTAACAAGAATGTAATCTATTTGATATCTTCCTATATCTCCTGGCATCTTCCACGTATATCGTCTTCTAGCATGATGTTGAAATAATGTGTTTGTGATGATTAAATTGTTCTTGTCGCAAAATTCTACCAGCCTATTTCCCTGTCGTTTCTCGTGCCTAAACCAAATAATCCTACTACCGCTCCTTCCCTACCCTCACCTACCACGGCATTAAAATCCCCGTAATTATTAAATTTTCATGTCCTTTTACGTATCTTAATATGTCTTCGATATCTCTGTAGATGGCTTCTACCTCTTCGTCACTGTAGCTAGAGGTGGGCATGTAAACTTGTATTATTACTGTGTTTACCGGTTTAGATTCTAATCTAACCATGAGTACTCTTTCGTTCTTTTGTAAGTAATTTTCTACACAGTATCCTATCTTTTCCGCATAACTATCCCCACACCCAAATTTCCTTCCTCTGCTCCTGTATGAATTACCCTGAAGTCTCCACTCCAAAAATCCCCGCCTCTGGCCACCGAACTTCGCTGATCCCTACTATGTCTAGTGATAACCTATTCATTTCGATTTTAGGTTCTCTAGCTTACCTACTTGTTTCATACTTCTAACATTCCACGCTCCGACTCGCAGAATGTTCCTACTCTTATTTTTAACTTTCCGATCGCATCCTCCGAAGTAGTCCCCTCCCGGAGATCCGAATGGGGGACTATTTTAACTCCGGAATCTTTTACCCCAGAGAATGCCATCATGTTTGTATCAATTTAAGTACGCTGTGTACTTGGGAGATTAATGTGGTGGTTTCCCGTTGCCTTCCACATCGCGGTAGTGTGTCTTAGACTGCCATACCGACCCCTATGGTCTCTGCCAATCTAAGTACCGAAAGAGCCGCTGCCCTCTATAATAGGTACATATACAAAATGTCGAAGTGGAAGCGTAAGAATATTTGAAAAAGTCGTAAATCGAACGAAAATATTTAGAAGTGTAAAACTGAAATGAGCGCAAACTAAACCAGATACGGCACAGCCAAAACGCGTTTTCTGAAGAATTGGCAGGGTGTATCTGTCCTATGCAAAGAAGTTCAAAGAACGCTGTAGAACCAATCAGCAAATCAATTCTCCCTGGTTGATCAAAAGACTGATCAGATGATCGAACATAATCTGGCACTTTGAAATTAGAACTGTTTGCCCGAAAAGAGGGTATATTACCTGTGATCGCATCTAAGCCCAAGATTCCGGGTTGGAGACCTGGGGTTCGATATCCGACACGGATCGCCTAAAAAATGTTAGCCGATCATTTTTTACAAAAATATGTCCTCGCTCCATTGAGAATTAAAATCTAGGTCCCACGTGTAAGTGTTGTCATGCAAGATAAAGACTCCTACCTTGCTTGCAATAACAAAGGTTCGGCAAAATTCAAAATTTCCAGGTAGAAAGCTCGTTTCCTGGCCATTGTAGTACATTTAGGTAAAATAGTGAAGTCATATGTAGGGATAGTGATTGTGCGGCGGTTCTGGGACTTAGTTGACTTAGTTAGTCACGCACGTTAAAAACCCTTGCCTGACTTAAAACAAGTGTTCGACAAAATTCAAAATTCCCAAATAAAAATACTCGCCTTCTGAGAAATGTAGCACCTTCAGGTAGAGCATTGAAAAAATCAAATGTAGTGATTGAGATTGTGTAAGACAAATCTGTGGTTCGCGTGAGGCTATTAAACACGAGGTGTCCCGTGTTCGATAAGCGACACGGGGCACATGAAAAATATTAGAGAGCATTTTTCACAAAAATACACCCTCGTTAGAATGAGAGGAAATATACAGGTCCCATGTATGGGTGTTGTCACGCGCGTTAAAAGTCCGTACCTTACTTGGAATAGCAAGAGTTCGGCATTTATTCAATATTTCCAGGTAAAAAGGAACTCGCTTCCTAGCCAATGTAGTTCCTTCTGGTGGGGCATTGGAAAGTCAAATGTAGGGGTAGAGATCGTGCGACGGCTCTGTTGGTTAAATAGGTTCGCGCATGACTACTAATACCAAGGTCCCGGGTTCAATTGCTAAAACGGTCCTCTAAAAAACGTTAGGCGAAAATTCTTCACGAAAATCGGCTTTTGTTCGGATGAGTGGTAGACTGTAGTTCCCGTGTGTGGGTGTTGTCACGCATATTAAAGACCCCTATCATGCTTGAAATAGCAAAGGTTTGGCAAAATTCAAAATTTCCAAGTAAAAAAGCTCGCTTCCTGGCTATTGCGGTACTTCTGGTAAAGCATAGGAAAATCAAACGTAGGATAGAGATTGTACGGGCAGCTCCCTGGAAGGGGCGGTTCGCGTATGACCGCAGAGCACAGGGTCCCCTGTTCGATTCCTGATACAGCACGCTTAAATAATGTTTGGTGAGCACGTTTCAGAAAAATATGCCTTCATTCGGATGAGGAGTAAAATGTAGGTCGCTTATGTGGATGTTGTCACGCACGTTAAAGATCTCTACTTTGCCTGGAATAGGAAGGGTCCGGATAATTTCAAAAATCCAGGTATACAACTCGTTTACTGGCCAAGGTAATACCTTCGAGTAGAGCATTTTAAAATGTAATGTAGGGTAGAGGTTGTGCGGGCGGCTCAAGGTGCCGCAGTCGATTTTCAACACGGACCGCTTGAAAGATGTTAGGCGAGCATTTTTTAAAAAAATACGCCCTTGTTCGGATGAGAAGTAAAATGTAGGTCCCGTGTGTGAGTGTTGTCATGCACGTTAAAGATCTGTATCTTGCTTGGAATAGTAAACGTTTAGCTAGATTTAAAATTTCCAGGTAAAAATACTGGCTTTCTGGTCAATGTAGTATCTTCACGTGGAGCTTTGGAAAGTCAAATATAAAGGTAGAAATTATGCAATATTAACTTTACTTCTACAATCCAAAAAAAAGAAAAATAAAATTGAAAAATATTTTAATGCTACAGAACTTTAATTTAATAAATGTAAATGCCGCAACTATTAATTTAACTTTCCATGGTATCAAGAAATAATATAGAAGATATCATTCGCACATGGCATATATAGGACAATTCTACCACCACACACTGCATATTTAGAAAAAAAAACTATCCCACGCTAGAAATGGCATTCCTTTTTGTTATCTTTTTTCCCATAATCTTTGATTATACTTTTATTATCATACTATATTGTAACGAACTTCCTTTTACTGTCCTTCTTTCGGTCCAATGTAAACCTGATTATTCAGAAATACAGAGAAACCTTAATATACTGAGATGCCCCTAGAGATATTACTGATGATAGTTACTACAATTTTTACTACCATTATTTTCCCTATTAGCACAATGATTATACTATAATTATTACTAAATTCGACTATATAATTTTCCTGAACAAGAACTTAATTTACTATTTACTATTACTATTTACTAAGTTCGACTATATAATTTTCCTGAAGAAGAACTTAATTTACCTACATATTAAACGTATTTATTTCAACAATTAATTTAATAATTTAGAACGCATTACTTGTAGATTCATAGCTCGACTGACTGATTGTCAGATCGAACGGTTTATATATGCAACTAACATAGAGGCTTCTAAAATCAAGAGCGTTTTCTAGAATCATCTCATTTGTTTGCTTTATATTAGTTTTTAAATGCATCCGTAGCTGCCACTCAATCCATTGTTAAATGACCTTGTCTCTTTCAATTCGAGACTGTTCGGCGCCTTTGTTACAGCATTCTATCTTTCAATAATCATTCTTTTTGTTTCATTTAACCAAAATCGATAATTTCATCTAATTACTTGTCTATTAAATTTTGAAGAGTGCCTGACATTAACGCATTATGTTCTGCAGTTTGAATCTATGCTGCTGTAATTATGATTCATAAAATTGCTTATTTTATAGAAAATAATTGGATTTCTTCGAACACGTCCAATAAAAGCATAAAAATTTTTCATATTTAGAAATAAGGCTTTGAAATTATTTTTAATATAAAACGTTTTATTTAGAAATTTTCTCATAAATTGGATTCATCAATCATATCGAGCAGTTTCAATCTTAACAACACTAATAAAACTCCAATAACAATTCAATATTTGATTTTATTGCTTGTCTTGATTGATTGCGACGTACACTCTTAACGTGGCAAAAATATTGCGATTTGACTTTGTCAAGGCTTTCTTTGCCAAAACCTCTCAACCGATTTTCAAATCGGTTGATAAACGTACGTATTAGATGTGTAATATAAAAAGTATCGAGACATTTTCAGACGTATTGATACTACAGGTTAAATTGTAATTAACCAATTTTAGATTTTTTAGAAATTGAGTGACAATAGAATGCTACCTGACAACAACACCTCGTACTAATAAAGGTATTGACTACGGCAGGGATACCCACAAAGCCAGAATCAACATTCGACAAAATACTAGGCAATTCATACGGTTTTCCACCACTAGTACAAGGAGGACCTAGGTTAACGCTTTTTAAATCTGTGCAACATAAATAACAGCGTCGATGAAAAGCTAATTTTAAACTCTTTTCCTGATGTGGGAACCTGCAATTTTTACGTAGAAGCTGCTGAATAGAATATTTTACAAGTTTTATGGCACATCTACCATTGTTGTAAGAGCAAACATGCGCCTCATTCTAAGACAAAAGCAGAACACATTACTTATAGCGATAGCAAAAATTAGGTATAGACAAAAAAATTTTTAGGCAAACTTTTTTTAAATGGTTACTAGATCTTCGGAATGATTCTAAGAATGGAGCCGTTGTTCCTTTACTGTGAAAAATTTTCATCAAGTATAGATTGCCCTAGAACATTGGTATTCCAGTAAAAAATTTCATTACGTTAAATAGTTGGTTCAATTACGTAATATAGACACGTTTAATCACAATTCAGAATTTAAAGTTGTAACGTTTGGGAGTTACGTTAAACAGAAACCGGATGCAAAGAAAAAATTAATCCTGAACGCACAATTTAATATTAATGTACTCTGTATAATTTCGACTTCATAAATAGTAATGTTCAGTAAGCGTGTATTGCAATAAATTAGTGTTCTATTCAAATCATAAACTTAAAATCACTAAACAATCGTTTTATATCTTATAAATACATATTAGAACGGAACTCAAGCTCATAACTTGTTTTAAACTACAAAAGTGTAAACAAAATATTTATAATAGTAAACTTTCATAGTGGAATCAAGTATTTTTTAAAGAAAGTTTTAGAACTATGTACTAACAGTAAATTCATTGATATGCATGACAAATACAGGAGAGCTTTTTCATAAATTTCAGTTAAATAAGTTAAATTCAATGTTACATAGTTTCAATATACATAGTTGCAATACTATGAAACAAACCCAGACACTAAATGGAGGAAATTTACTAATATCAGATTGCAGATATAATTTAATCATTTCAATACAATACAATGTATTTATTTTATACTGTTACTGAAGACTAGGAAACACGAATGTTAACCTAAGTAAATCAAATGATAACACAAAGTACTTTGCCAGTTTCATTCAGTAAGCTCAATATTAAGATTGTACTTTGACAAAAACCCCCGACATCATAAGAAGCAGAAGCCGAATTAAATGACAATAATTGCATCCAACAGAAAAGAATGAGAAAATAATTATCCATCAGCAGTTAATAAGAAAACATCAAAATGTAGTTATACGAGGAAATAATACCGCGTGCAGTTGGGGGATACGACGAAAAGTTGTTAAGATTTAAAACTTTAAGTTCTTAAAGTAAAATTCAGAAAATTTAATTTAAAACATCCAAAATGTAGCAATACGAGTTAAGCGAAATTAGTTTCAAGCATGCAACGTGACCTTCTTCTCGGGGGACAAATTTAAACGCACGCAAATTTTTTTAAAACTTCGCTTGCTGCTTTGGCAAGGAATGTTTTTTCCATGCGTGAGATGTTAAAAGCTTGTGTATGCCCTAACAAGAAAGGTACCTGCGTGAATACCTCAAGCAAGTGGGTTGTATGTCAAAGAAGCTGTGTTCTTTTTTCGGAAAAAAAGTTGAAAATGGCAATATTATAAATTAGAATGTTGGTCCGATCTGAACTTCTCAATCTTATAATAAGTGAACTAAACCGTAGGCAATTATAAGCTTTAATGTTGATGATGTTGTTTTATGTATATGTGAATTTTAATTGTAATTTTTTTTGCGAAATGTAGTGTTAGGTAAAGCATAAAAATTTAGTAATCCGGAATGGACGATACACAGATTCTGAAAAAGCGGGGATTTAACTGTTTGCAATGTTTGTTATGAACAACATTTACAGAAATAGGGATTTATAAATGTCATGTAATTTAATGTTGAAAATAGAACAATTTGGAGAAACAGCTTTGTTGATAGATCTTTTCAGAATTTTTTCTTTTAGTAATACTTGGCCAGAGGAAGTTAAGAAACTAGTTTTTTTTAAAGTAAATTGGTATGTTTATTATTATTACTTTATGTTAATAGAGCTTAAGTTTAGGTACCGTTTTTTGATCTATTTGAAAGACTAAATAAACAGACACATTTATAAAGTATAACAAGCTACCTCGATGATAGAATCTTATTTGGAAGAGGAATTGTGCTATTCAATTTTATTTAATTTGACAAAATTATAATAAGTATTTTAATGTGTTTGAAAGAAAGGTAGCGTACAATCAGACCAGTTTAGGAATACGCAGCAAGGGAGGCCTATCCGGAACAACCGTCTTCCGTGTAGGGATAATATCAAAAGAATTGCTGTTACTAACGGTTTGGCGCCCCTAAGTTGTGACAAGTAGAAGAAGCCTTTCAGGGTAAGTGATATTGCAACGCATTTTTTTGCATTTCATCCATTTTATTATTATTTTTATTTCTTTATTATTTTTATTTTACATTGTTTCATTCCTTTTTTAATTTCCTCCACTAAAACCCAATCTGGCACCACTGCAGTTATGCGACGCACCCTAATATTGTTACGGTGCCTCCGTCCCTTTAGGGCAAATCAAAATTTATTTACGTAACGCTCATTTTACCTGTAACAAAGTCCGTAATATCTAGTATTTAAAAATACTTTTTGAAATTTATTTTTATTATTTACTGTTTTATATAATTTATTTATATTGTATTTAGTATTTATGAAATACTTTTATCAAACAGTAAATAATTTGAAGGTGAGAAAACCGTAAGCAAAAGGAAAAACATTTGGAGTGAAGTTATGCTGAAAATTTCATAATGTTGATATAACTGTTTTAAAAATATTCTGCATAACAATCGAAATTACGTACCATGCTTATTTATACTGATTCCATAAATGAATCTTAAATTTACTTGATCTAGATCATAATGTTACGCTTTCCATAACAAAGAGCTCTTATAATACAATTTACACAAGTACACTGTAGTGTAAAGAGAATAAAGTTACTGAAACGAATTTCAATTTTCTGTTCTGTTCGATCCACTGAAAGCCTGATTATTCACAAATATTGAAAGAGTATCCTTAATGTACAGAAATCTCGCTACAGAGATCACTCATAACAATTACTACAATGTTTACTAACTCTAGAGTCCTTCTTGATACGGCGCTTACACAATATTCATTAATAATTTATGTACACAAGCATAAACAGTTTTAATTTAATTTATACAGAAATAAGAGTATGCATTTTAACAATATATTCAAAAATTTATTTTATATCACTTGTGGATCAATATGTAGACTAAACTTAACAGTCGAGTCGGGTCATACGGTCTATATATCGAATTATACAAGAAATTACAAGATGATTGTAGAATCATCTCTTTTAGTCGCTTTTATCAATTTTTTAAATATACGCAAGTAGCGGTCACTCGTCGTATTGTTCGCTTAATGGTACTATTCCATTTAATGCTTGACCGTTTGATGTCAATGTTAAATGTATTGATAATTAATGTACGATTTTCTTTGAACCACGATAAGTTGAATTTAAATTTATCTTCTAAGAATCTTTGCGTATCCTATTTAATTTAAATGAACAAAGTAAAAAAATATTATGCAAATAAAGAAAAATGTTTTTAAAAGCAGAAGCCCAAAATAAGCCAGGAATACCTCAAAACATTTTTACACAATCTACAGCTTGCACGAATAAACATATTGTAGAGCAGATCCGTCTGCCTCTAAGCAGAATAATTACATTAGAAGGTAAACAAAGCGTTTGTACACAAAAGATAATTAACGAGCTCTTCGGCACCTTACAGATGTGCTTGATTGATAGATACACTGGTTTTGCACTTAAAAGTTATTTAGATTACAATAGGGAGTCTCGAGAATGTTATTTGCATAATTTTTGGTATATCCCCGAATTAATTAGTACAATTGAAATCTATATAAATTGCCATCATGGATATTGGAAATCAGATTGAAGCTTTGATTACAATATGTTCTAGTTTAACGCTTTGAAGGATGTAATATAAATTGCCGTTGATAGAAATCGCAATATTGAATATAAATTAATTATAATGATTCGGATATAAATTAATAATTAGTGCTTGGATAGGTAAATGTAGTGCTACAATATGACGCCGCGTGTACTAGCATTTATGAACTACAGTGCTGAATGCCG
Source organism: Platerodrilus igneus (assembly GCA_036346225.1). Taxonomy (NCBI): domain Eukaryota; kingdom Metazoa; phylum Arthropoda; class Insecta; order Coleoptera; family Lycidae; genus Platerodrilus; species Platerodrilus igneus. The sequence continues at coordinate 1,691,324 of JARFIW010001270.1, forward strand.
ATTCAGACCACCATAACAGTAAAGCTTTCTGTGAGTATATGTGAATATAGTGGTTGCAAGTATGAAACAGTAGTAGCGGACTTCTAATTATTGACGTGAAGTACGAATAGCGCGTTTTAAATTAATAAAGGTCCCGCTACTACAAACACAAAAATAATTAAATGGAAGCATGTTATATGAGGGTAAGTACCACAAGTAATCGAGTTTGTATGCATGATATATGGAATGATATTGTGAGACGAGGCGCATAGCTTACAGAGGTAGCAGATAGTAGAGGCCTAGGGATCCGCTGAGCAGCACTGTAAATCGAGACAACGCCGAGGGGTGTTCTTGCACGCATCGCCAACGGGAAGGAAGCCTGAAGAATTCTCCAGGTAATTTATTTGAAATTTCTGTTGCTTTATAAACATTTGTGAAATTTTGTGCTGTGTGGTTGACTTTTTTTAGTGGCATATTTATGGTGGTAGAAATTTGTGGTAAAAGATACATGTACTAGACAATTTATTGATGTTAAATATTAAAAAGGGGTGTACTTCAAACATCCAAAATTTTATTCAGGATAAAAATTGAATTGTAAAGGGTAAACGGGTCTGTAAATTTTGGTTTTAATTTATGCAAGATATAGAAGTCATATACAAAATAAACTGGGTTATAATGAACTCACCATACTCCAGTGTGAAGTCAATTCAAGGTAACATGTGAGGCCCATCTACTCATATCTCAATGAATTTGTTTAAAAATCATTAGTACATCAAGGACTTTAAAACATATCATAATTTGAGTTTATAATTATTGTATCAAACTGTTTTAACATATGTGAATATAATTTATCTGTTAATAGGTGTAAATAAAAGGTTGTATGGTTGTGATATTAATTGGTAGTTTTATTGAATGGTGTGCGAGTGTGAAAGAGATATGTCTGTAAATTTAGGTATTCGAGAAGGGGCACCACCAAGAAGCCAAGGAAATCGAAGAAATTTGAAGACGAAATAAAAGGGTAAGGAATTTTTTTTAATTTTTATTTTTTTTCGAAAACTTTTATGTTGACCCTGCTGGGGCTCGATGTTAAAACCTTAGTCCTCGACTTCCACGGAAATTTCATGACGGCCCAACGCTGGGGCTCGATTTGAAAAGCTTCGTTCGCAAATTTTTGTAAGTTCCACGGCAATATATACATATATATATATATATATATATATATATATATATATATATATAAGATAGTCTTTTACACAAGGTAAGTTGATAAATACTAACGTATTGCAATTAATAAGATGAAATAATAACTTAAACTTTGTAAGTAAAGCCCAAATATATATATATATATATATATATATATATATATATATATATATATATATATATAGTTAATAGGATGAAATAATAACTTGGACTTTTTTATGCAAAGCCCAAATAAATGATCATGTCAAATCGAGCTAGTAATTAAAAGAAAGAAAACATAATGTCTCAGACAGGATTTGAACCTGCATTTCAGCTTTCCGGGCTGATGTATTTACCAATTACACTACTGGGGCTGGTGATAAAATTGGAACATTTTACAAATCCAAACCATGTATGTCACCATACATCAACCTAACTTTCAATTACGTTTGGCATTTTTGTCGATCATATCTGAAAGTGTCAAGTTTTTGACTTATGTCAGATATAGACAGGAAGCGACACCCAAATTTACGACTGTAGCCAACTATTTAATATACATATTAGGTTATTAATTGCACAAGGCAAGTTGATAAATACTAAGATATTATTGTTATTAACTATAATACCTTAGTATTATTTATCAACTTGCGTTGTGTATTAAAAATTTTACAATATTTTTTGCCTTTGTGAAACATCGTTGATAAAACGTGTTTAAATCAGAGTATCGGAATTTCCCACCTAGTTATAGCAAATTGTGAAAATGTTTGCATATGATGTTAGTTCAATGATGTGAACGTGTAACAGCCTGAAATCGAAAAGTACTAACGACGCTTTCCTGTAAATTGCTACAGGATTTCAATACTCAGTTCATCCTTTTCAGATAATTTGCAATTCAGTTACTTTTACAAACGTTACTCCACCGTAAAATACATCATTTAAAAAAAATGGGCACTAATAAAAAGTGGGCAATACTCACCTCGTCATCGAAGTGATCTTGATCCATATTTTAAACGTAGTAGGTATATGAGGGTTGTAACAACTCTAAGTAGTTATCAGAGACCCTCTGCTGCTGTTATCATGCATCTCCTGCTTTTCAGCATTGTGGAATGTAAAACTGGGAGTTCTATCATGGCAATAGAATCTTGAATGGTTACGTAGTTTCTATTGGGGTTTATGCGATATTACCGCTTACTGCAAGCATAACTTAGTTATTCTGTGAATTGGTGTTATGTATAGTCCTTATACGTGGATAACGGCAGAATATTCTATTATCGACACCTGCAACAGAAACATTTATTTTTATTATGACGATGAATAAAATTTTTGTCAATTGAATTAAATAAATTTTTGATCCTCGGTAAGACGTTCGAATTTAATAAGAATGCGCAGATAGCTTATACTTTAGACGTCAAAGATATAAAGAAAACGAAATAAATGCTAAATTGCCTACAAGCTAAAATGTGGCTTAAACTTTTCGTAAATACGTAAATAACTATTTTAAAAAGAAAATCGAATAATTTAACCCTCCGCTCAGCTAGCAGACACACGTGAAAATGACGTCAAATTTAGGTCTCAATTGGCGTAAAACGTAACACGACAGCAGTAATACGTGAAACAGACGTCATTTTATAAAAGTCATAGTGAGATCACTAAATGCGACGTTAAAATGTCGGCTTTACCTTGTCACTTATTTGACTTCGCAATTATTGACTTCAAAGAGACGTGTTTTGGAAACCATAATTCTAATGATTCGGAAAAGCAATATGTATATATATATATATATATATATATATATATATATATGCTATAATAATAAGGTTATTTAGGGGTACATAGGGTTACAAAGGTGGTATACTTCATGTAAACACCACCAAAATCAAACTAAACATTTGAATCATAAAAAGCACACAATTTGTCATTATGCAAAATGCAAATATCAAATACACTGTATAAAATCCACAACTAACTTTTATCAATGAAAGGAAGCTCATTCTTTTATAATTTAGCCACATTTAGTAGAATAAATAGCTCTAGACGCAATCCAATTCAGTTTAGAAACAGTAATACATTCTAATACATTTAAATAAATACAAACTGAGAGTATCTAAAGTCAAACAAACGTGAAACAATTTTTTTTTTAACTCGACGCATTAATAATCGATATGCGCTTATAATAATTAGGCCTTTCAAAACAAGCATATTTCAGAACGTAAGAAGTCAATAAACGCATCTAATTTACGTCATCTGTTAAAGAATCCCATTATAAAATTTGCCTACGTGATGTTTTAAGAATAAAAACGACAAATTCAAATAAATTCCAACATATGAGGAAAATAAAAAATTAAACCATACTTTTGGTGTACGTGCAAGTTTAAATATAATAGTTAATAATTTCCTATACAAAATACGAATACATAATATTAAAAGGTGCAAGGTACCATAGCCAACGAACTCCATAACGTAAAGCTTTGGTGTCTACATGATTTGGGAGCATTTCAACAAAATATAGAGTTTATAACTCCGTGTAAAACCCAAATGCTTACATGATAAGTCAAGTGCAACGCCTCTACCATGCTCAAACAACAAAAATAATGTGCAGTGTACCAAGGACAGTACGTGTGATGACTTGTCTTTATTTATTACACCAAGCTGTTAATGGTCAGTCTCTTCATAACTGAAGCGCGAACAGTACTAGTCTGAACAAATATATATGCAAAGTTCAAGTGTGAAATTAAACCACGATTTATGTGAAAGTCAATAATTAACAAGTTGAAAATGCAAGGCATTGTCGCAACGAATTTCCAAATGTAGACTTACTTTAAAACAATTTAAAGAAATTAAAATTATTATGTTGTAATAATTATAAGTATTCAGATAAAATAAAAATTAATTCCCCGGGGGTCGGGTATCCGTGGTCAGATTTTGTGGGGGGTACCATATTTCGACTCAGCTATGTTAGGGGAGTCCAAATATGTATCGCACATTAATTTTGGACCTATTTGAAATTTTAATTTTCCCGACGGAATATCGCGAAGGCACGGCGTCCCCGTGGCCCGATTTCAACTGACATCAAAACTTAAGCTCAGGACACCGAGCTGAATCGATTGATGTATCACATATTGATGTTCGACCATTAGAAAGGCCTCGGACGGACAGACGGACGACAAATCGATTTCATAAACGAACGAAGTTCGTTGAAAATTTCAAGTGCAAGTGCACGTTCAAATATACAAGTGTAATATAAATTCGCCGTCGATATAAGACGTAAGTCAGACATAGCTACATGATTTTACACATTTGATTTACATTAGAAGGCACTCGACGAAGACGGCGTCACTAACGATTTCATACGACATCAAAATTTCAAGCTGCAGGACACGAAGCGAATCAATAAAGATGTATAACAATTGCGTCGAATAAGAAAGTCCTTTAACAGTAAACATCGATTTCATAAACTAACGAAGTTCATAAGAATTATCAATAAAGTGCACGTAAATCTACTGAATCATTATTAAGCTGATTATAAACCAAGGTCACATGGTTAATCTAACGTAAACGCAATCTTTAAATGATATGGGTTAAGGGCACTTCGAATCATTAGAATTAACGGGAAAAATCACTGAGATTACGACAGCGATTCAATAGAATTATACGCAACGACATTCAATTGAAATCTAACATAAAATCAATTACATGTACTTAGATATTTATGTGAAATATCATCAAAAATTTTGATTGATGCGTAGAAATTACGTTAAGACAAAGAAGAGTCATTGAACGTTCAACGAGGCTTCCAATATAATACAAAGCTATGTCTGCTGGCATTAACTGCTTTAATAGGCTTATAATTAGGTGATGAACATATTTATATTTTTGCTTTGATTCAAGTATTTTTAATGGCAAATAATATTAAGAAGGTTGTAGAGTTGCGCAAATTCTACATATTTCTTGGTTTATTATACAAATTTTGGTTATTTAGATTATCTTATTCAAGTATGAAGCGTTAGAGAAAAGGGTGAGGATATAATTTTCTGTTATCGTTTGTCGTGCATTCTGTGTGGGGTTGAACTGAGCATATATATATATATATATATATATATCATATGCTCAGTTCAACCCCACACAGAATGCACGACAATACGATAACAGAAAAATTTTACCCCCCACCCTTTCCTCTAACGCTTCATGCTTGAATAAGATAATCTAAATAACCAAAATTTGTATAATAAACCAAGAAATATGTAGAAGTTGCGCAACTCTAAAACCTTCTTAATATTATTTGCCATTAAAAACACTTGAATTAAAGCAAAAATATAAATATGTTCATTACCTAATTATAAGCCTATTAAAGCAGTTAATGCCAGCAAACATAGCTTTGTATTATATTGGAAGCCTCGTTGAACGTTCAATGACTCTTCTTTGTCTTAACGTAATTTCTACGCACCAATCAAAATTTTTGATGATATTTCACATAAATATCTAGTCAGTAATTTGAAATGGTAATTTTCAACTTTGAAAGTACAAAGCTTCAAGTTTAGTATTAATTATAACAACATCTAAACAATTAGGCTAGATAGCTTAGTTGGTTAGAGCGCTGATCCGGAAAATCAGAGGTTGCAGGTTCAAGTCCTGCTGTAGCCGTTCTTTTAGTGGTTTTCAATTACTAGTTCGATTTGAAATGGTAATTCAACTTTAAATACAAAGTTGGGTTTTCATTTCATCTTAAAAACTTCTAAAAAGCTATATATATATATATATTGTTGCGATCCACTATTAGGCAACCCGTCAAACATACAAACGCCCGGGGCACAGCGTATTCTTCAGCATTCGAGAATCCTTCTACAAAGTTCTAGATAATGAGTCATATCTTAATGCAGGGTATATATAAGGCCGCTTATGAATGTAAGAGTCAGTCTATTCTTGAATGTCTAATATAAATTATATCGTTGTAAAGTAAACGTAGTTGAGTTTTTAGAATATATACATAAATGATATGCTGTGTCTAACGTGCATGCAGCTTGCAGTATACATAAATAAATAGAAGTGTATAAACAAATAGTTGTGTTAGTGTGGTTATTGGACCTAGGGTAAAGAAGTTAGTTTAAGAAGATATTAGTGCTTGTAAATTCATTAGTGTAATAGTGCTTCATTGTTAAGTGGACTGAAAACATCTATAAATAAGGCATATACTGTTAATTAGACTTGTGAACAGTGAGTAATAAAGACCATTATTATTACTTGTTTTAAATTAAAGAAACGCGGTAGTAGTAGCGCGTTACACTGGTGTCAGGCATTTGTGGGGTATATAGTGATTAATTTAAAAGGAAAGCACACCAGTCTAAAGACATTTAAGTAGTTTATATATGCCAGTTACAAGGAGTCAAAATAAGATGGAGGCAGAAAATTTAATGAATTTCCTTAAGGATTTTAAATCGGGTATAGAAGAAAAGTTAAACGAAAATGCTGAGAAAATGGAGGAGAGGTCGGCTAAACTGGAAGTGACACTCGGTGAAAATTTAGTGAGGTCAGTTGAACTGGAATCAAATCTTACCGAAAGGTTAACTGAAAATGCTAAGAAAATAGAAGAACGGTTTAGTGAAAACGCGATGAAAATGGAAGAGTTGAATGAAAAGACGGCCACGTTAGAACAAAGATTAATAGCAAGCTCCATTGCATTGAAAGAAGATGTCACTGTACAGGTAAAAACAGTTGAGCAAAAGTTGGACAGTAAATTGGTAAAAATGGAAGAAGATATGATGAGGCTGCAAGAACAGGTGATTTCACTAACAACGCGGCCACTTGAATTAACAAACCAAGTTTTTCATCAGAACATTCCAGAAATAAGAACCCTGGAAAGAAGCGAGTCAATTCCGTCTAAATTTAAAGTGAAACCACCCACATTTGATGGCAAAACACCTTGGCCCACATATTTGAAACAATTTGAAGCTGCGGCAATAGCCAACGGTTGGTGCAACAAAGAGAAAGCTATCTCCTTAATAGTGGCCCTACGGGGGGAAGCTCTTAACATCTTACAAACGATTCCCGATCACCAGCAGAATGATTACGGTCTCTTAATATCGAAGCTTGAGATGAGATATGGAGACGCTCACCTTCAACAGGTTTACCACGCACAAGTTAAGAACCGCTCGCAAAAGACAAGTGAAAGTCTGCAAGAATTCGAAGCTGACATCGCAAGATTAGTTAGATTGGCGTACCCAACGGCACCAGATAGTTTCCTCGAACAACTGGCTGTTCAAACATTTGTAGATGGCATCAAAGACAGTGAAATACAGCAAGCGCTAAGACTAGCAAGGCCAAAATTCTGGATGACGCACTGGCTCATGCGCTTGAATTTGAAGCAGCTAAGCAGACATCACACAGGATGGGTCACAAAGTTCGGTCTGCCTTAGAGGAACCTGGTCAAGCTCAGAATAGCATAGATGAAATAGTCAACCGTGTGGCAGAAAGGCTGGAACTACAACGACCGCGGAGATGGCGTCTGCGATGCTGGAACTGCGGCGAAGTTGGTCATATACAGAGACGCTGCACTCAACCAAAAAACCAACCGGTTGAGCAGCAGGAAAACTAAAGCAAGTCGACGTAAGGGGGCGAACGTCGACAGCACAACGTAGTGCCCCGGAGATTATCATCCGTGCTGCATCGTCGATGGGGAGTCTGGACAGCATTTATATCGATGGAAGAATTAATGGTAGGGGTGTCCGATTGCTCGTGGATACAGGAGCGACAAAAACTATTGTGAGACCAGATTTGGTTGGTCGTGGAAAAGTGCTACCTGTATCGGTGTGTCTTCGAACGGCAAGTGGTGAGAAAATTTGTACTCACGGAGAGACTGCCGTTATGTTGACAATTGGGGACAAATTAATTAATCATCGAGTGCTGGTAGCTGAAATAAAAGAAGAAGTGATCTTGGGAATGGATCTCATGAGAGAATATGGGTTTCATGTAAACATGAAAGAAAATGTGCTTCGGATAGATGATGATGAGATTCCATTTCAAGGTAGGAGTAACCAGACGATGCAAGTTCGAATGATTTGTGATATGAAAATACCCGAGAAGGCGGAAATGATAGTAATGGGACGCCCGGATGGTACGCTCCGGGAAGGACAAGTATGCATGATGGAAGCAACTGAATCGGGAATGGGTCAGGAGGGATTACTGATTGGAAGAACGCTGGTAAAGTTTCGAAATATGGTACCAGTAAGGGTGCTGAACATTAATCCGCATACGGCGACCCTGAAGAAAGACACGATTGTGGGAAGTTGCATTTCAGTAGGCCATATTAAACGTTGTGTGGACGACACGAAAGATAAACCAGCCAACGGTTGCTCACAGAAATTGCTGGATATGTTAATACCTTCGTGTCAAGGATTAAACGACGACCAACTGGGCAAGGTAAAAGAGCTGGTCGGACGATATCGAGGTGTGTTTGCACTGGATGATAGTGAGAAAGGAAGGACGAATGTTGTGCAACACAAGATCAATACTGGAGATGCGCAACCGATAAGACAACACCCAGGCGGCTTCCTTTGGCAAAACGTAAGGAAGCTGAACAAATTATCACCGATATGGAAGAACAGGAGTGATTGAACCCTCGAATAGTCCATGGGCATCCCCGGTAGTGCTTGTCAAGAAAAGGACGGGTCGACAAGGTTTTGTGTAGACTACCGGCGGCTTAATAACGTGACAAAGAAAGACAGCTATCCTTTGCCCAGAATTGATGACACCTTAGATACTCTATCCGGATCTAAATGGTTTTCGACCTTGGACTTGAAAAGCGGATACTGGCAGGTAGGCTTGGAGCCAAACGACAAAGAGAAGACTGCGTTTACAATTGGAACTGGATTATGGCAGTTCAAGGTCATGCCATTTGGATTATGCAATGCCCTGCTACTTTTGAACGATTGATGGAGTCGATACTGCGTGGACTGTCTTGGAAGACTTGTCTGGTGTACCTAGACGACGTGATAGTGTTAGGCCGGTCTTTTGAAGAACACCTTAAGAACCTAGAGGAGATATTCCAAAGATTACGGGGGGCAAACCTTACATTGAGCCCCAAGAAGTGTCACCTGTTTGGAAAAGAGGTGAAATATCTAGGACATGTCGTTTCGGAGACCGGAATAAGAGCTGACCCTGACAAAATAAAAACGGTACAAGAATGGCCTATACCAGCAGATTTACACCAACTACGCAGTTTTCTAGGATTGTGCACATATTACCGACGGTTTATACTTGGGTTTGCGAACATTGCCAAACCGTTAACGAAATTAACCGAAGATGGACAAGAATATGATTGGAATGACGACTGCCACAGTGCATTTGAACAGCTGAAACGGCTGCTAGTTAAGGCACCAATTTTGAGTTATCCACGGATGGAGGGGAAATTTGTGTTGGATACCGATGCCAGTAACACAGCTATAGGAGGCGTTCTTTCTCAAGTGCAGGACGGACAAGAAAAAGTTATTGGGTATTTCAGCAAGGTCTTGTCGCGGCCAGAAAGGAACTATTGTGTGACAAGAAGGGAGCTGTTGGCCGTCGTCAAATCCGTAGAGCACTTTTATAAGTACTTATACGGCCGTAAATTCCTGTTGAGAACAGACCATGCTGCACTAAAATGGTTATTGCAGTTTCGAAATCCTGAAGGGCAAGTGGCAAGGTGGATAGAGCGGCTGCAGGAATATGACTTTGATACAGAACATCGTGTAGGAACTAGCCATCGGAATGCAGACGCTCTATCAAGGAGACCTTGTCCGGTGGACTGCAATCATTGCTCCAAGATGGAAGAGAAAATAAGTGTCATCCATAGAATGACGGTAACCGATGATACTTGGCAACCCGAAAGAATGCGAGAAGACCAGGAGAATGACGCCGAATTGGGACGTATTATTGAGTGGAAAAATAGAGGACAACGACCAGCTTGGGAAGAAATTAGTATTTCAAGTAGGAGCCTGAAGGCATACTGGGCACAGTGGGACTCCTTGATGATGGAAAATAGAATCTTGAAACGACGCCTGGAATTTGAAGATGGCACTGAGAGACTTCAAGTGATAGTGCCGAGAAGCAGAGTGCCGGAAGTGTTGCAGCACTTGCACGACGGTATTTCCGGAGGGCACTTTGGCGTGAAAAGAACTCTCGAAAGAGTGAGAGAAAGGTTCTATTGGGTGAACTGCAAAGAAGATGTGAAGGAGTGGTGCCGGAAATGTGAATTGTGTGCTTCTGCAAATGGCCCGGTCTCAAAACGGAAAGCCCCAATGAGACAGTATAACGTGGGAATCCTTTTGAGAGGGTAGCCATTGATATAGCTGGTCCGTTTCCTGAATCAGAGAAGGAAATAAATACATCTTGGTTGCAATGGATTATTTTACCAAATGGCCGGAGGCATATGCTATACCTAACCAAGAAGCCGAGACGGTTGCAGATGTACTAGTGAAGGAGTTGTTTTGTCGCTTTGGAGTTCCGTTGGAATTACACTCCGATCAAGGTCGGAACTTCGAATCAGCATTGTTTCAAAATGTCTGCAAGCATCTTGGAATCAGGAAGACTAGAACCACTCCACTTCATCCCCAATCGGATGGAATGGTTGAAAGAATGAACAGGACGTTAGGAAGTACCTGGCCAAAGTTGTCTCTGAACATCAACGAGACTGGGACCAATATCTACATTTGTTCCTACTGGCGTACCGATCTTCGGTACATGACAGCACAGGGTACTCGCCCGCTTGCGTAATGCTAGGACGTGAATTGCGGCTACCATGTGATCTTCAGTTTGGATTTAAACCTGGAGAAGAGATCGCAGGTGAAGATTACGTTAGTAAGCTTCGTGAAAGATCAAATAGTATTCACGAAAACGTCCGAAAGAATATACAGGCAGCAAGCGATCGAATGAAATCACAATATGACACGAGAGCACAAGAAGGTGGTTATCAACCTGGAGATTTAGTGTGGTTGTACAATCCACAAAGAAAACGTGGATTGTCGCCAAAACTACAAAGACAATGGGAAGGGCCGTACGAAGTGTTAAAAGGATTAATGATGTAGTGTACCGGATCAGAAGATCCCTCGTGGTAAACCGAAAGTGGTACACTTTGACCGTTTAACATCCTACGCTGGCAACAACCAGGAAGACTCGAATAATGATAATGGTGTTCGGCAAGTTATTAATCATGAGCCAAATGTAGATTTTGAGAGCTTTATGGCGGCGTATGGTGGTTCCGCTAAAGCGAGATTTGGCGTTGTTGTTGAAAAACAGCAAGATCTGTTTAGAGCACCAGAAGAGTATTCCCTTGCACATTGCGTAGCTCAAGATTTGGCAATGTCAAGGGAATAGCTGTTGTTTTCAAGAAAAAGTTTGGATGTGTGGATGAATTAGTACAACAGCAGCCAACTGTAGGAAAATCTTTGGTCCTTCAAGATAAAAATCGTTATGTTTACTATCTGGTCACCAAAAATTCTTCATGGCAGAGACCTAGTTATGGACATCTATGGGAGGCTTTGCTAAATCTTAAGGCGCAGATGATGGAAAATGGAGTAACGAGACTAGCGGTGCCCAAGCTGGGCTGTGGACTGGATCGCTTAGACTGGAGGATAGTCCGAAATATGCTAGAAGTAGTTTTCCAGGAACCAACGTCCAGGTTCTTGTTTGTTGTTATCAACCGGTTGCCTACCAAGACCAGGAAAAGAGTGTTGACTGTTACTTCCAACGACGCGGTGGATGCACCAGAGGAGATAGCTGCCGATACCGTCACCAGTCATCGAATTGGCGTCAAGATGGATTTACAGTTACGAGACGTAACGGTTTTAAAGAGGGGGCAGTGTTGCGATCCACTATTAGGCAACCCGTCAAACATACAAACGCCTGGGGCACAGCGTATTCTTCAGCATTCGAGAATCCTTCTACAAAGTTCTAGATAATGAGTCATATCTTAATGCAGGGTATATATAAGGCCGCTTATGAATGTAAGAGTCAGTCTATTCTTGAATGTCTAATATAAATTATATCGTTGTAAAGTAAACGTAGTTGAGTTTTTAGAATATATACATAAATGATATGCTGTGTCTAACGTGCATGCAGCTTGCAGTATACATAAATAAATAGAAGTGTATAAACAAATAGTTGTGTTAGTGTGGTTATTGGACCTAGGGTAAAGAAGTTAGTTTAAGAAGATATTAGTGCTTGTAAATTCATTAGTGTAATAGTGCTTCATTGTTAAGTGGACTGAAAACATCTATAAATAAGGCATATACTGTTAATTAGACTTGTAAACAGTGAGTAATAAAGACCATTATTATTACTTGTTTTAAATTAAAGAAACGCGGTAGTAGTAGCGCGTTACAATATATATATATATATATATAATTTAGATAATATGTTATAAATTTCTTGGGATGATTTTGGTCAAAATAAATAGTAATTTAAAATATTTTTTTCTATTACTTAACGTTTCGGCAACACATTTTTGCCATAATCATAAGTATTAACTGTTGTTCATAAATATATAATTATTTAGTTAATGACAGTGACACTGTAGACATATATATATATATATATATATATATATATATATATATATATAATGTATGTTTGCCGTACTTTACATATGCTAAAGTACAATTCAAAATGGTAGTTGAAATATAATTGCCAAAAGGTAAATTAAAATGACTAAATGACGTAGTAAGATGTACAGTGCTCAAGGGTTTATACCGAGTTTGAATTTTATAGGCCATTGAAAGTACATTTGCCGTCCAAAACCGGATGCGTCTATGGATGTTCACTATCGACCACGCATCCAGATTCAAGTGTGATTTATTTTGGCTTTTTATTTTAAATAGAATCAACTTTTGGACAAAATTTGTAAGCTCAAAATTATTAGTTATAAAAATGTCAAATGTGATTGAAGGACTGTAAATATTTAGGACCAATACTAGAATTTTTTGTGAATTATGAAAGTGTAAAAAGACATGAATTATGGTATGTGCGACACAAACGTAGTGTTTGAATATTATTGGACGATTTTAGTTATGTACTTTATAATTTAGTAGGCAAGAAATGTTATAATGGTCGCCTTGGAAAGAAAACAAAGGGAGATTATTTCAAAATTTTTTTGTATAAAGACGTGTTTTCATAGAACTGCGCTAATTTGTATAACGATTTTAAAAGTTAATAAACGTGTTTGATTTTGAATAGTTTTGATTGAGTAAAGAAGGGTAAAGAGCAGCAGCGAAATATAAATGAGCAACAGCGACGATAGTAAAAAGTGTAAAGATTGGTAATAGTGCGACGGCGAAGCGACGAATACTTGAATAGATTTGGAACGATATAGGGAAAGCGGAAGGAAAATCGAGTGGTTATACATAGGGACGAAGTTGGATTTGGAGAGAGATTAACAGGCGGAAGGACATAGAGTGGTTATATAAGCGACGGCGAAGCGACGAATATTTAAATAGATTTGGGATTGATTTGGATAGCGATTTAAAGGCAGAAGGACATAGGGTGGTTATTTAAAGGAACGAAGATCGATTTGGATAGAGATTTATAGGTAGCAGGACAATCGAGTGGGTATACAAAGAAACGAAGAGTGGTTTGGATATAGATTTATAGCGGGGCATCGAGTAATTTGAAACAGGACGGTGATTAGATTTGGATTGAATACGAAAAAGCGGACGGATTAATTGAGAACACGAGGAGCGAAATTAGGAGAGCAACAATTGGTAGTGGAGGATTCAAAGCAGAAATTAGGACAGAAGAATTAGCGCAGGGAAGTAACATAAACGGGTATTCCAAATTCTAAATTAGGGTTAATTATTTCAGATATTGGGGAGCATCTAAAATTTAAGAACGACACCTGGAGGCGATACGAAAATTTTACCGGATAGTGCAACCGTGTAAAGACGCATACGGCGACGAGGATTTTGAGCCAGCAGTTAGAGAGGCCAAGAACGAAGTATAATCCAGGTGAGTGCTGAAATATCTTAAAACGTCAAAAAAAGTCATAAATTTGTGGTAGTAAATTAATTTGGCACAAGGCAACGTTGATCGTAATAAAAATTTGGCATATACAAAAGTAGATTCAAAATTTAGTACTAAAACAAAAGAGTGTGCAGTTTGGTTGGGCATTGCACATCTACTTATAACGGAACTCACTATAAGTAGGTGGACACCCTGAGAATTAAGAGCTTAAATAGTCGAGGCATTGTAATAAACAGTTTGATTAAAGAACCAACCAAACGTTGCAAGTACGGGCGTGCATTAGGTGTGCACATTACATAAAAGGCGCGACAAAAAGTGTAAAATAAAATAAATAAAGAAAAAGAAGAAAGGGGGGGGGGTAGAGTAGATCAGTAAAATATATATGCTTTAATACTAACATTATATTCTTTTTGCAAATATGCATTTATATATTCATTTATCTAGTAAAATAATAGGTATAATACTAAAGTATTTAACTGTTCTAATATAGTGTTATATAATATTATATTGGTAAGTTATTGCCTTGCTTTTATTGCATATAAAATAAAAGCGCATTTTTAATTAATTTCTTTTATAAATACTTATAGTTCCGGGTTGGGACCGTGTAATTTTATAAATTAAGGCCGACGTTTCGTCCACTTTTGTAAGGGTCTTCATCAGGACCAGAAAAAAATCAGTAATAAAATAAAATATAAAAATAGACAAGTTAAAGTATAAAGAGAAGAGTTACTCCTGAACTAGCAGACTCACTAGCTCATTCAAAGCCAAAAAGGTGTCTTGTGGCGAAGTAACTGGTGAAAGTAGCGAAAGTGGTAGTTTATATATGGCAGGAACTTGATGCATGAGTGATCATGAATAGAGAGGGGTGTCGTAGCGGATCAGTGAACGTCATGGTTCCGCTGTTGTAAATATAGGCTTGTTTTCCAAATGAGGGAAAGGTAGTAGCCATCGTCTTTGTTTAGATTATTAGAATTTTTATTGATTTCTATGAAATGAGTGGAGTTTAAAACATTAGTAGGGATGTTACCGAAATAAAGTTTTAATAAATTTGCTAGGTATTTTGTCAGATGGTAGGTTAGCGAGTCAATTGTGCTAACTATCGGACGGAGAGGGACATCAGGTTTATGGACTTTAAGAAAGCCGTGCAAACGAGGTGGTTTAGATTCGCGAGGTTTTATGCGTTTTTGGATAGTTTTGGGAATATTAGAGGATTTGATAAGTGCAGGAATTTCCTGTTCAAGCTTTGAAGTGGGGCTCTACAATAGAAAAATTAGAGAATCCATAGAAATCAATAAAAATTCTAATAATCTAAACAAAAACGATGGCTACTACCTTTCCCCCATTTAGAAAACAATTCTATGTTCACAACAGCGGAACCTTGACGTTTACTGATCCGCTACGACACTCCTCTCTATTCATGATCGCTTATGCATCAAGTTTTCGCCCTATATAAACTACCACTTTCGCTACTTTCACCAGTTAGATCGCCACAAGACGCCTTTTGGCTTTGAATGGGCTAGTGAGTCTGCTAGTTCAGGAATAACTCTTCTCTTTACACTTTAACTTGTCTATTTTTATATTTTATTTTATTACTTATTTTATTTTTCTTGTCCTGATGAAGCCCCTTACAAAGGTGAGTGAAACGTCAACCTTAATTTATAAAATGACAGTCACAACCCGGAACCATAAATATTTATAATGACTCCGGCCGTGAAAGTCACCGATAATTTCTTTTATGCAAATTGTGAATCAAAAATGTAACAGCTACAATAATATTTTATTTTGCTTCCATTTAAGAAACGTATTTAAATTACGCGAGGTTTGAAATGATTATGTGCCAATATCCTTTGCAACTCAAATCGTGCACGTCATTAGAGATTTTCCGAATACGATACACTGACCACAAACAAACAAAGGAATGAACTAAAGTGTGCTGATGGTGGATGTTTGTATTATAATGGCGGATAGCAGCGAAGTATAATTATTATTGATAAAGTTGTTTGTGCATTATGAAGTAATTGCTGGCTACAATTTCATTATTCGCAAGGATTATTAATATCGACAGAGGTAAAATACCTCCCATATAAAGGATTTTAATAATTTTCCCATTATTTTTTTTTTAACTGTAAAGCATTTTCTAACGAAAAAACCGCTATAAATAATTGCAGGGCTTCTCAATTAATATGAATAAGCAATACTATCTAAATACAATGTTAAAGTATAATTAATTATTGCATGCGTCGTCCTGTTCAAATAGGTTACGTGTTACGACCTAAAATTAAACTTAAAATTATTCGTTTGCTGTTCAAATTACACGATCCATAAATCGCATTTTACTTTGAAAGTTGCTATAAATTATAATTGTTAAATTTTGTCGTAGATGTTTCTCACAGTAGAATTTGATGTAAGTGAAGGTGGAGGTATAGCTATCGTGAGGGAATCTTGGATTAGCCGTAGGAAAAAGCAAGTGTTTTGGCCACCCTATAAACAAACCCAGCTTTTTATAGAAGCTTCAAAAGACGACGAGCCGATTAATTATGAAACGCGGAAATGTTGTGAAATTGAAGTCATTGCATGAAACAGGTTCGTTAAGTTTATATCGTCTGTGGAATACTAATACTTCGTACAGTATTATGTTGTGTTTCATAGGTACCAAAACTAAGGTTATAAAGATCTCGAATTGTTAAATAAATAAAAAACGAAAATTATCACCATGGCTAGCCCTTGAAGATCATGTTATTTCTGTAGAAATTTTATTATAAGATTTAAAAAATGTTATCCCTTTTTTAATATTTCATTATATTTTGTTGTATAGATTAAACAATTATCAGGTTTATATATTTCAAATATAAGATATAACTGAATTATTTTATTTCTATGATATTTTGCTTTTTGTGAACAATTATCTGGTTTCACATTGTTGAATTTTATATGAATGTTTATTTGTTTAGTATTACATGTCAAAGTTTGATTTCTGAGTCGCATATTGAGTTTTCTTAATTTTAATATGTTATATTCTGTAAGGTAGCAAGAGTTAACACGCGCTTTCTTATCAGGTTTGTGTACCGATAAGCCGAATACAGCAGACAATAATTGATAGCGCGTTGACCGCAAAGGATGTGTTTTAACTCGCTGGTGTCGCGGGTAAATTGACGAAAGTGAGATATTTATTAATACATATAAGCGGATGCGGTCTGAGTATGTGATTTCAGGGTTGAAGTAGTGTAAATCGTATTTGTCTAGTGTTCAAGGATTGTTGTTGAATATTTTGTTATGTTAACTTTTTGAAATGGAGTGATTCTGCATTGGTTTTCACTTACCGTAATTCAGCGCCTCCTAAAAATGCTAATCTAAACCCTTTTTGTTATTTTCAAATTATACAAGCTGAACAAGTTCAATAAATACGTGTTAAACCGTCCTATAAAAATTTCCCTCAGTACGTGGAGTAAATCCTTCACCGCGTATATACATTCTCTAAAAGGCTATCAATAAACCACTTCTAAGAAGATATCAACTTTGTTAAATACTTTAAAACAAGCGAGCATTTTCTTCTTCTAACCACTTTAATAAATTTTCCTTCCTTGATATACGCTAGTTATTTCCAATACGAAACATGTTTGAAAACAACTGCTTTGTATAAAAGCTTCATTATATTTGCAAGTTTTGTGGGTAATAAAATTAGTCCTTCTAATTAAGTCATCGTGGTATCTGTGTAGCGTGGATCGATAATAATACAAACCTCTATGCTTTCCTAAAAACCAGGCAATTGATTTTCTTGGCCGTATACTTGGTTGCCCATTCGCTGGGATGTTTTAAAATATATTTTGTTTTCCCATGCGAACAACAAAATTCCATGGCATTACTTATCGTATTTTGCCTTCCTTATTGCTTCTACGAATGTTTTGCCATTGTTGTCTGGAATATATATTTTTGCTTGCTTTCGTAGAATATTTAACATTCTATTGCTGGAAATGGTTTTATGTTGCTTACTGCTGCCATTTTCAATCTGTATAAATAAAAGTTCAACTTTTGTAAGACTCTCTTACTTATTTCGTCCTTTTACTATTCGACTTTTCTGTATGCGACTTTAAAATGCGTTTTGTACATAGTGTGCTAGTATAAGTTAAGTTTGTGGTTCCATCACACAACCCTAAGCGAATGCAGTCGCATTTCCTCATCCTAATATGGATCCAGAAAGAAGCCGATAGCTCAAGGCACAGTAAAATTTCTGTTTAGTTTATTTGTGTTGCTGTTTTGGAAGATATACATTTCTTTTAGTTGATTCTGCAATAAATTGCAGACTGTACGTTACCAACTGCACGCTCACTACACGAACGATTATGTACATTATTATTAAAGCTCTTGCATTAGAGCACTTTTCTGTGTAAATTAATGTTAACGTCAACAACTTTCCATTTAAAATTTAATGTTACGTTCTTAAATTTTACGAGGTGCACTTTCCAATTTCATTATTTTCTTATACATATTTAGGGCTGGAACATGTTATAAGCATTCTTCAATTTAGATAATAAGATTTTATTCTCGATATTTTAAAATGTTTAAGTTTGTACTGTATTATAAGTAAATTGACGCTTTGTTTACTTCACCTTATAACGATCGATTAGGTAAATGTATGTTTTTTACTTTTATAAGTATTCTTTTGGGACTGTATGTTGGTAATATAGCTTTTTACTGAGGTTTCCAAATTTTTTTCTTTCTATATCACCCACCCCGAAGCCAAGACCAGTATTGTATCGATCTCAGTCTCTACTTTCGACCTTGGTCTCGATCTGGATCTCCAAACCCTGATCTTGGTCTCGATTTGATAGTCTCCAGTTGGTCTCGTTCTCGACTTCTACAATTAAGGTTAACCTTCGTAATTTGAATGCAATTTACATAGCTAACAGGCACATAATTATACCAGACATAAGTCATCTTGTTATACTACTCAAATTTATGAAATACGATATTGCGATAAAATTCTACAGAGTACCAATCAAATATCGCTAATCTGTTAACTTGATTTGTATTTTGTAAGTAGAAGGTTTTATTAACAGAAAATTTAGAAAACGTTACTACGGAAAGTTGTTACGTGGCGATCGAGTGTACTAAGATTAGTCGATTATTATATGGAAAATCTTATATAAGTATTGGTTCACTACAATTGGCTGCTATTGGTACTATACCAATTTACATAGCAACTTTTTATACATATAGGATATCGTACTAATATCTTACTAATTACTAACATTTAAGATTTCCGTTCTAATTGACACAAATTTTAGCGAAAGACGCCTTGCTGGATGCATGTGCGCGTGTTTTACTGCAACACACCAGTGATCAGGCTCCGTCAACTTGGCCTCCCTCCAAACGATTTATTGAAATGTAGCATGTGCACCAGAAAGTACTAGTCTTGCACCACCTTGCACCGCCAAAATAATAGCTTGCACCATGCTGGAAAAACAATTGCGGTAATTTGTTTATGAGGGGGGCTAGAATGACACTAGCCCCCCTCCATTCGAATTTCAAAAAAATGATATGTGCACCACTTAGGGAAAAGCTTGCACCACCTTGCACCACTAAATTTAGAGCTTGCACCACTTCAGAAGATTAGATACAGGACCTTTTCTCGAGGGGGGCTAGAATGACGCTAGCCCCCCTCCAGTCGAATTTCAAAAAAATGATATGTGCACCAGTTAGAGGATAGCTTGCACCACCTTGCACCACTAAATTTAGAGCTTGCACCACCTTCAATAAGTCGTTACATTATTATTTAATATTATTTTACATAAAACACTGCTATACTCCAAGGTTTCTGAATTGCACTGCCAAAAGAATTCTAAGCAGATCCAATGCCGAAACGTTTCTTGCTCTTCTTTTATTCAAAATAGTGCAACTATATTTCATTTAATTATAGGAGTATTATTTAATAACAAGGTGATTAATAATACTGACTTTAGGACAGAATCAGGACGTTCCTACAAGAGGCTTACTAATGCACACTTGCAAGGTATTACAGAACACGTAATAAACCGCATGATTTAGAGGTGTCAAATTTAAGTCAAATTACAACCAAATATAGCAGAATTCAGTTTTAAGCAACATACAGAACCAATCTCGTAGACAGATACTTCCGGAGAGGTCAGTCACAAATTTTTTAATTTAATTACATTTCTATGGATGTATCTATCTACAATACACTAACTCCTCCGCTTAACTTTCTATGAGTTTCACAAATTTCTCTTTCTAACTTATGACTGACGGCCTATCAATTTTTTTGTAAAATGTCACTTCGACCGTTTTTTAACTACGTCATAACTGACATTTGTTAAACTTTGAATTTCGAATCGTTCTGGATATTAATTTTTTTTTATTAACCCTTGAATTTCAGCACATACGGTACATTTATTTAATCTTTTATTTTTAAAATTGCGAAAGAAAGTCTTATCGTATGTTGCGGGATTTGAACCCGGTATCGTCGGACTGATAGCTTCTCTAGGTATGTATAACTCAGACATCTTGGATACTAAAGATTTATTTTTACATTTTTGAATTATTTGAATCATTTCCAGCAACCCATACATTTAAAGGGTTTTTTATAAAGTTTTGAATAAAGCTAATATTTGATCTTTTCGAAAAAATCACTTTTCCCACTTTTCTCAAATACCTACGAAATATATAAAAAATTTTTAATTCCAAACCGGTCATTGGTTATTCTTTCTATAAATTGCCAAGGAATTAATTTTTGTCTACTATGCTTCTGGAACTCTCTCCTGTCAGACAAAATATTACTATTTTTCTAGAGGCGTTTAGTCACTGACGGCCAATTTCTCTATTGACATTATATGCAGCCCGTTCTTAGAAATTCCGCTATTGTTGGATAATAAGGCATTTGAATTTTTCACCCGCCGAATTACATATTTATTTAATGCAATAAGCGATCAATTACAAATGCAAATTTTCGCTTCTTCAAAATTTACCGAAAAAATACGTTCAAGTTTTGAGTACTGAATTTTTTTAAACTAATAGTCTGAAGCCTTTTATTATTTAAATTAATGTTCAGTTGTCCTAAGTACAGTATTGCCCGAAATAAACAGTACTGAAACTAAGTTGGCGGTGTTTTTATGCGTGCGCTGTCACACTCAAGTTAGCTAGTATAGACCTGTCAAGTAAACCTCAAACATGTAATTAGTAGGGCCTAATTGTTAAAAATGGTGTTAAGTACAGAGGAGAAAGTGTTTCTGGTAGAGCATTATTTTCGTTCATACGGAATCGGCCGACATAATGGTGCAAGTTTGCTATACGTGTCTGATCAATTCACACAAAGGTTTAATAAACGTTCTCCAAGTAATGCTGTAATTTTGAAGGTTATTGAAAAGTTTAGAAATACAGGTAGTGTATTGTGCCAACGAAAAGGAAACTCAGGGCGTCCCAGGACAGTTAACAACAACAATAACCATGAACGTGTTTTGAGCAAATCTTAGAAAATCCGAAAGTCAGCCAGGCAAGGACAGCGTTACAACTTGATTTAAAAGAACTTCCTTTCAAAGAATCCTGAAGGAGCTGGGTACATTTTCGTATGTGATTCAGGTACATCAACAACTACATCCTCGGATTATCGCAGTAGAGTGGAATATTGCGCCAGAATTCTCGCGTTACAGTATGAAAATCCTGAATTTTTGAAAAATGTTTGGTTTTCAGACGAAGCACATTTTCACTTGTCAGGCTATGTGAATCGTCGCACAAATCGATTTCTAGGCTTTGCCAGACCCGATGAGGTTCAAGAGGTTCCTTTGCATAGTGAAAAAGTGAGTGTCTGGTGTGCTGTTTCCGGACACGGAATCATTGGTCCGTACTTTATTGAAGAGAATGGTAGGCAAGTCACACTTAATCAACAGAGGTACAGACAAATTTTAACACGATTTATCCCTGATCTACGTCAATTCTGTCGTGCACGTAACTTGGCATTTCAAAACCAATTTTTTCAGCAGGACGGGGCAACTTGCCATACTGCTGCCGCAATTCGTCAATTTCTTCAAGAACATTTTCCAAGCAAATTCATATCACGATTTACTGACTTCCCTTATCCTTCACATTCTCCAGACCTCACACCTCCAGACGCATACATTTGGGGCATGGCTAAAAATGCCGTTTTCAAACGGGCACCACAAACCATCGATGAATTAAAGGATGCCGTTAGAGTCTTCTTCGCAGCCCTGAGACAACCCTTATTCAATAACATGACCAGAAACTTAGAACATCGTTATGAAGTCTGTCTCGAACGAGGAGGTGCACATTTAGAACATATAATAAAGTGTCAATAATATGTATTTTTTAAATATACAAAACAATTACAATTTCAGTACTGTTTATTTCGGGCAATACTGTATATTCAGATATGTATTTTAATTCACTATCAATCTTGTTCCTTTCAATTTCATTTATTTTTTGCTATAATTTTTAGAATTGTGAAAGCTATTAGCAATAAGAATTAATCTTTTTTATAATCAGAAAATTTATTTTAATTTCAAAAATTCCTTTTAAAAATGTAGGTATTAAGAGATATATTTTTAATTGTACTGTCCATTATCAATTTTATCTATTAGGTGATATACATTTTTAGAATTAAGAAAACCTGTTCGAATAAGAGTTAGTCTTTTATATTTAAATATTAAAAAAATTAATTTAATTTTGAGTTTAACATTTTTATGTGTTTGAATTCTTGAAATAAAATTATTTAATTAATTACTATTGATTAGTTACTTAATTTGAGCAATTTCAAATTTTATAGAGGCATATAGCTCATACAGAAGAAAATAATACGTAAAAATCTTTAGGTGAAAAATAAACTAAGCAACAGCAATGAAATTAATTATCAATCGAACTATAATAAGGATACCTACCTATGATTCTAGGTAATGCTCAGCAATAAATTCAATCTCAACTAGTACAAACTTTTTCCGATTTCCATATATAATATTGACTATTCCAAGATTACTATAAAACAGTAATCAAATGCAGTTCAATAAACATTCTAGAAAATTTGAAAAGATTTTCAATTTCAGCAGGGAATCTTAATAAACTAAAAATAGCATTATCAAATCGTTGCTACAGGATGTCTAATTCTGGATAGCACTGGATGGATAGTTTTGTTATCTGAAGAGAATGAAAATCGGTTAAATAGGAAATGTTTTGTAGATGTTGTTGTTGAGTAATAATCGTTATTTGGAGTTCAAAAATTTTTATACATTTCGTAGGTATTTGAGAAAAGTGGGAAAAGTGATTTTTTCGAAAAGATCAAATATTAGCTTTATTCAAAACTTTATAAAAAACCCTTTAAATGTATGGGTTGCTGGAAATGATTCAAATAATTCAAAAATGTAAAAATAAATCTTTAGTATCCAAGATGTCTGAGTTATACATACCTAGAGAAGCTATCAGTCCGACGATACCGGGTTCAGATCCCGCAACATACGATAAGACTTTCTTTCGCAATTTTAAAAATAAAAGATTAAATAAATGTATTGTATGTGCTGAAATTCAAGGGTTAATAAAAAAAATTAATATCCAGAACGATTCGAAATTCAAAGTTTAACAAATGTCAGTTATGACGTAGTTAAAAAACGGTCGAAGTGACATTTTACAAAAAAATTGATAGGCCGTCAGTCATAAGTTAGAAAGAGAAATTTGTGAAACTCATAGAAAGTTAAGCGGAGGAGTTAGTGTATTGTAGATAGATACATCCATAGAAATGTAATTAAATTAAAAAATTTGTGCATCACCTCTCCGGAAGTATCTGTCTACGACTTTGGTTCTGTATGCTGCTTAAAACTGAATTCTGCTATATTTGGTTGTAATTTGACTTAAATTTGACACCCTTAAATCATGCGGTTTATTACGTGTTCTGTAATACCTTGCAAGTGCATTAGTAAGCCTCTTGTAGGAACGTCCTGATTCTGTCCTAAAGTCAGTATTATTAATCACCTTGTTATTAGATAATACTCCTATAATTAAATGAAATATAGTTGCACTATTTTGAATAAAAGAAGCGCAAGAAACATTTAGGCATTGGATCTGCTTAGAATTCTTTTGGCAGTGCAATTCAGAAACCTTGGAGTATGGCAGTGTTTTATGTAAAATAATATTAAATAATAATGTAA
The DNA here is from genome assembly GCA_036346225.1 of Platerodrilus igneus. Taxonomy (NCBI): domain Eukaryota; kingdom Metazoa; phylum Arthropoda; class Insecta; order Coleoptera; family Lycidae; genus Platerodrilus; species Platerodrilus igneus. The sequence goes on from JARFIW010001270.1 coordinate 1,715,629, forward strand.
CGACTTATTGAAGGTGGTGCAAGCTCTAAATTTAGTGGTGCAAGGTGGTGCAAGCTATCCTCTAACTGGTGCACATATCATTTTTTTGAAATTCGACTGGAGGGGGGCTAGCGTCATTCTAGCCCCCCTCGAGAAAAGGTCCTGTATATAATCTTCTGAAGTGGTGCAAGCTCTAAATTTAGTGGTGCAAGGTGGTGCAAGCTTTTCCCTAAGTGGTGCAAATATCATTTTTTTGAAATTTGAATGGAGGGGGGGGCTAGCGTCATTCTAGCCCCCCTCATAAACAAATTACCGCAATTGTTTTTTCAGCATGGTGCAAGCTATTATTTTGGTGGTGCAAGGTGGTGCAAGACTAGTACTTTCTGGTGCACATGCTACACTTCAATAAATCGTTTGGAGGGGGGCCAAGTTGACGGAGCCCAGTGATCACCTTTGATTGGTTAACATTTAAAGTTTAATAGTTAAAATCATAAACATAAAAAAGTAGAATGAATAAATCTCGTTTAGAATTAGAATTAAACTTCCTTGTCAATCACCTCAGAAATTTTTAAATTGACAAAAGTAATTCCAAACAAGCGAATTGACGTTCAAAATAAACGTTGACATTTTGCAATGTTTTGAAAATTTGTGAAAGTCGATAAAATTTTGAAAAATTCGAGTTTTTTAATTTCTACAATATTAATTGTGATGATTCCTAGTAGATCCTGATGAAGACTTCATCTAGTTAGGTCTGTGAGCCTAAACAAACGAATTGGTGCACATGAAGGTAGTTATTTTGATTTGTGAATAAAACAAACAAATTATAGGAATTGTAGTCTAAGCAATGGCATTGATCTGTATTTACAGTTACTAATCTTTTAAATGTTGGTTAATTAAAAATATACACAAAACGACGTATTCTTTTATTTGGCATGATTCACCGCTCGCAAAGGGTTTTGGGATAGAGCCGTAATAAAAAAAAAAGATAAAAATGTAGCGATTTACCGGTCAGAAGCTTCTATAAAAGTTATACCGTGAAAAATTTCCCAAACAGTTTACGTGCGGGCAAATTAAAAATATTAAGGAAAACAGTTAACGAGCCTTGCATTTTTATTACACTTTCAAAAATTGATCTTCTTGAGCTAAAAATTGCAAAATAAGAACGGAATAAATATAAAAATCATTTCTGGCAAACCGTTCATAGGGTCATTGGGCGTCCAATAAACAAAAAATTTTTGGACGGATACTTTTGCGAAATGTTACCCCCCACCCCCTCCCCTGCAAATAGCTTTAAAGTAGTTACATTTTTTAAATTTGCATTAATATTTATCCAAAATTGTAGCTTTTTTAAGGTTGCCTGGTTGGGAGAAAATTTGACAAAGGTATCTGTTCAATATATTTGCTGTTTATTGGACGTCCACTAAACCTATACTCGGTTAATCATAAATTCTTTTACATTTTAACCTGTATTTTTATTCAGCTATTTTTGAATTCGAGAAGTCCAATTTTTAAAAATGTAATAACTGAATAGTTTAGTCCAGTTGCTCGCTAACTTTTCTTAAAATTGCTTTTTTATTTACCAGTCAGAAGCTCTAGTTAAAGCTATGCCATTTCTTCTTTACCTTATTTTCTTACGAAACTCTTTGCGAACGATGGTGAAACATGCCAAATTAAAAAATTCTCCGTTTTGTGTATGGGTACTTGTAACCACCAAAATTCAGACAGTACGTAACTGAACTGCTTAAACTATTGACCTGGAAACTTCTAAAGGTGATAAAGTGATAAGCTCAACTCTTTGACTTACTTAATCTTGCTGTATAAAAATACGTATATAAATAACATCGTTTTGCATTTGTGTTAAAATTCCGTGGCGTTTCAAATGATTCCCATATATATATATCAAAAAAAATTTTCTTTCAGTACCTGAATTTAGAAAAACAGAAACCGTTACTTAAATACTATTTATTAATTAATACCTAAAACAGATGATAATAAAACAGATTTACTGCGTACTATAAAAAAATAACAATTATCTTAATATTATAAACTATTAACATAAATTGGGTAATAAACAAAACAATAAACTTTTTTCTACCAAATATCCTTAGTTTCTTGTCCAAGATTGAATAAGAATAGAATAAAATATTTTTTTTAAAATTTCTCGCGAACTAGGTTCAACTAAAGCGCTAGCAGTAAATCGCTACAGGAAATTGAAAATGAGGTTTCAGCTTGATAAAGTATTCCACAAGTTATATTCAAAAAATATGTCTGATTAAATTTTCCAAAATCATTTAATCCCTGCTCTTAACTTCATCTCCCTACATTATAACTTACCATGAAGTTGTAAAGAACACACCGCTAGGTACTCATGTTCGTGCTGTGTTTAGTCCCACTAATAAAGACGCGAATAATTCAAGCCTTGACGATATTCTTTTAGCGGAACCTAAATTACAGACTGATATTAGTTTGATTATCACCAGATTTCGTATTCCCCAAAAATTGCACTCACATGTGACATTCGACAAATGTTTCATTCGATATTAATTCGGCATAAAGACAGAAAGTTTCTACGTATTTTCAGGCAATTTGATGCGAGCAAATTTTTAATCGAATGGGAACATACTTGCGTCATTTTTCCTTTTATAACTCACTTACTAATAGTCTGTTATCTGTTATCCTATCACGCACGTATGCAAGTCTTCTTTTTGTTGACTTTTTCACATTCATTTATATTAAGCAAATTCAATATTCAAATAAAAAAATAGAAAAAAATGTCTTATAACTAAAAATCTGACCTGGTCTATTTTCTTCGCATTGACGCATCCATAATCAGATAGTATTTCCCATGCATTAAGCCATCCATTTGAATAAAATTTATTTTCCCCCAATTAAGGATTATTACATGCCCATTCGAAATATTGTCTATCCACACGCTTGAACCATTGCATTTAAATTATTGCCATCACCCTCTGGACTACCATTATTAATTTATGCTTATGCACCCCAATTTATTGTCATCTCATTCAGACTTATTACTTCATATCAATTTCCTCAAACTTAGAATACCATCTATTCTCCCCGGACTCAGAAATTGTATTATTATTCTCCCAGGACTCGGAAGCCCTATTATTATTGTGCTTTAGTTTAAATAAATTCCCTAAAATCTACTTACGTTTAATCGGCAATCGTAATTTTCATCTTAGTCGCACTTATACAATTTTTCACTTTCAATTATTATTACGTGTCACACTTTATTTCATAGTGGCGCACCTCGGCCTTTGTTGAGTTGAAAACTGCCTTCGTTATCACTATACCTGTTAATATATCATTGCTCTCCTACTCCGTCAGTGGGTATGGTCTACAAACTCGTCGCTCATTTTAACAAATCAAATCTTTGCATTTAAAGTCGTTTCTGATGTAATTTTCTATGCTTTCAAATAATTGTGGCATGCTCGCAGGTGCTTCGTTATCAAACATGCGGTGTTTTAACGAATTTAATTGCTTTTCCATAAACAACTGATGCAATTCGACTTTTAATTTTCATATATGCATGTTATTTACGCAATTTTTAATCTCCTTTCTTATTAAAAATGGTTAACTATTTTGGACACATTTACACTATGCTTCCTGAAGCTCTATTTCTTATCTCAATATTAACCTAATTGTCTGGAACTCTTTTGAATGCGTGTTTAAGTACACTTTATTATGTTTACTTATAAAATACGCGTGCTTCCTCTGAAAAATATCATTATTTGCCTTACCTAAATTAACTAAAACTTTATCAGGGTGTTAAATATTTACTATTTACCTAATGCATGTCTTCCTTATTCCTACGCTAACTATGCGTCTTCGTGTGTCTATTTGCGTCGCTTAAAACTATTTATCCTTTATATACAGGGTGTTGACTGCTTACTATTTACAAACTATCTCCATTTCTCAATTCTTTTACTAAATAAATGCAGTTTTCTACTTCCTATGATGATTTCTCATTTCTAAACAACCTTTACTATAAAATACACCCTTAAACAACCCCTTATCACAGCAATATATATATACAAACTTAGCATAATGAAATGTTAGTATGGACTAATAAAAGGTTATTATTAGCCAGAAGAAGGAACACACACTTAGCGAATGCCTGTCGGTAGTGGTGGCGCAGCTGGTGCTTCCACAGCTCTTTGTGATACGTCTGAACAACGTAGCTCCGATGACAAAACATGGTTGGCGGACAACCTCATCGAGGTGGTGCTCTAGTGTAATGAGAGAATAAGTGTGTTATTATCAGGTGAACAATCGCTGATTGTGTACTGTGTGGTATATTAGGGTCGCTCTAAATAAAGTAGTACTAATTGACACTTGAATACCAATTGCATGCATGTCAGTAAACCGGTCCTTGGATATCGATCGCAAAAACTAAACTTGTGGTCGATTCGGAGATGTTTATGTACGTTTTTCCCCTTCTGATTGCAGGTGTGGCTATCTTCATCCGGGCAAAATGAATTAAGTTTGTTGGAGGGTTCCTGTCTGGTAACAAGATACAACCTTTTTAGTAAGGCATCTAACAAAATTTTAAGGGCGTGGAAACTGAAGCCCAAGATAAATAAGTTAAAAGGTTGAAACAGTTACAGACGAAAAACGTTACGAGAGCGATGTTGAAAAGGAATGCCAAAATATGGTATAGTTTAGTCGAAGACAAGGTAACAGACCTTGAACAATACAAGAGATGCTTTTTAGCATATTATTGGGGTGACAACGTACAGTACAACAGTACAAGGTATGGACGGAATAACTCGATTTCAGGGAGATACAGTGCAAAATTTAGTGTATCCAGAGAGCAATATGAAATAAAAGAACTTATGGTTGCGAAGTAGTTTATTCCTAATCTAAATGATAGACAAATAATTACGTATCTGAGTTAACATTTTGAATCAGAAATAAGACAACATGTGGCATTTCAGAAGATTAACGACATGGACGTAGTTGTAGAATATCATCAGTGATGCGACGACGTATGTATTAAAAAACTAAGAGGCACGTTAAGAAATCACAAATAAATGCGACTAGGAAAAATTAGGAGTCATACAAAATTCAGGAGTCGCTCAACTCCATATTCTAATTAGAAGAACCAGGGTTTTCAAAATAATGAAACGTCCAGAAAGACGATAAATAATGTAACGCCACATAGAGCAAGTGTAATGAGTGAGAGAACTCCCAGTCGAATAGAAGTATGAATACTTCGGAGGAGGTACAGAGCAAGCACGATAATAGGAAAAATAGAAATGTTGGAGTAAATAGGGTTGGAATCGCTTGCAGTGAGCAAGAAAATTTTCAGTAAACGACAAACGATGTAATGAAATAGCTATTGACTTTTATAAATACGAGCGCCAGAGGGGACTTTGAAGTCAATTTAAAAATTAAAGCTGATAAGTACCATCAATTACTAATGTAAATTTAGAGGATGGCATGCTGAAATGTCTTGCAGACACATGGGATGAATTTAGCTTAATTTCTAAAGAATTTTTGATGAAAAATAAAGCGCTTTTGAAGAATAAGTTAATTCCTATATTACAGAGCAATTTGATTGCGCCCAAAAATGAAACGTATGCAATTGTAACTAAATTTGTGATTTTATAATATGAAATAAAAACGACAAATGGGCAAAAAGAGTTTTTGATTGTACCTATGTTACGTATAAATTTGACGCTAGTGACCATGAAACGTAACAGAAAAATGTATGCCAGCTAGCTCTAATGGCGAGGACTGGATTGAATGAAAACAAAAGGAATTCTTTGAGGGGTATACACTTTAACACGTGCAACGTACCTGGTAAAGAGTTTTTGAACTCTCAGTCCAATAAAATGTTGAGCGACAACCTCGCGTATAATTTATTGCTCATCTCGTTAGACGGTACGCGATTTCAAGATGCTACTGAAACAAGTGTTACTCAACTATTGCAATTCCAGTTTTAAGACCTCGTTTACACTTTCTGTTTCCTGAAAATGTTAACTACAATTCTACTAATAAAGTCCGAATCTGTTCTCGTAACCTATATTATGTGGCACAATTTTAATAAAATGAAAAAACCCTTACCACAAAAAATATTTAAAATACCAGATACGTATTTCGACCACTATGTGGTCATCATCAGTAGGAAAGAAAAATTGGAAACCTCAGTAAGGAATTTATTTAAAATCCGTTAGTTAACATAGTATAAAAAGAAATATGTACAGAGACCAAATCCAGTATTTACGTAATCGTCCTGTTATAACGTGATGTAATGTAACAGCGTTAATTTACATATAACACCACGTGGTAATATACATTCAAGCTAAAAGAAATCACGTAACACTAACTGAGATGAACCCAGTGTTAACTAACTCTAACTTATAATTTGGTAAACAAGCTGTTGATTTTAGCATTAATTTACAAAAACAAAAGAAAAGGAAAGATTTGGTTTATACTAATTGTGACTTTGAAAAATAATTACATAATCTCTTGTGCACTGTGAAAGTAAATTTGCAATGCGTAATCTGTAATTTATTGTGCAACCAAAACCACAGCCCTTCCGTAGTTAACAACTAGCAAAAGAAGTTTCGCCCATTCAACAAGTTTCCTGCGCTTTCCAAACGTCCAAAGATGCGATCCTTGGTTGAACTCCTTTCTTTGCCCTATTTGGTCGTGAACATATCCTCTCCGGCGATTATATCGGACAACAATCCGAGATAATCGACATGTATGTTCCTGATCCCAAACATCCTTCCCCTGATCCCAAACATTTCAAAACTATACGCTACCATATTCTCAACAAACCTCCCGCTAACTACGGCAACATCTATAATCGCTATAACCTCCGTCGTCGCTTGGTGTCATTTCAATTAGGTGATCTCATTTGGCGCCAATGAACTTAAAATTTTCGAATGATGATAGTATATGTAAATGGCACAGCTACAGTCTCGAATAAACTCGAACGTAGAAATAATACATAGCGAAACGATGAGATCAAGGGTCAGCACTCTTCAATCTGCTACGTCAGAGGAGTCTTGCTTTATATAAAGGTCAATCGGTGCTTATCTAAGATCAGTGTTGATTGAAACTTCAACGTTGGTATGCAGTCGATGTAATTATATAATGCACTTTTGTTAAAATGTTACATAAAAGGTAGAGTATTTGGTAGTAATAATTATTTAAATGCATTAAAGTAGAAGATAGACGATTTGAAACTAACTAAAAACTATTTTATGAGAGCATTTACTTAAAGATATGAAAAATTAATTGAAGATCAATAAACGCATCATTGTGATGGCTAAATTTGCATGAAAATTTTTACTTTTTAAAACGATTTAAAAGAAGATAGAGCATGAATTGGTAATTATGTTTTAGAAAAAACAAAGCTGATGAATTAAAACCAAATTACAAAAAGAAACTTAACTGTAAAGTTGAGTCAATTTGTTAAGATATTTTAAATGATTTATGAAGAGTCATATTTTTAATTTAAGTTTCAAAGTAAGAATTGTGGGTAAAAGTCAATTTAATTTAATTTCAAGGGTTTTTAATGGGAAGTATAATTAATTACATTACTTAAAGATAATTGTTGTACATATTAAAAAGTTGTTGATGAGTGATCATGCTCGGATTAAAAAGATATTTTGGACTATATTGTAGTATATAAGATATTTGTTACAAGGAAGCTTTATATTTACGATACTGTTTGTAAATGAAAGTTGTTGTGAATGCAATATTTTGCAGTTGAAAGTATTATTATAAATCTTATGTATGATTAGTGGTTTTATTAATCAGAGAGCTAGCAATAATAATTAGACGATGAGCGATTAGAATCATCATAGCACCTTTATTCATTCTCAACCTGGGGCATTCACTCAACCACAGCATTTTTTATTGACGTCCAACGCAGGACAGTCCACAGCAATATGTAGAAGCTATGTATGTCGTTTCAAAATATTTCATCAAACAAATATCTGCGAATATGTTTATGCCTTGCCTGATGATAGTTGGATTAAAGAACTATCAGCAATAAATATTTTTTCAACAGATGTTCGTAATTCTGATAAAATTGAAATGTTGCTTGATGCAGATGTTGCCGATTAGCTACTTACCGAAAGACATCTTACGATATGGAGCACTTGCAGTTGATACGTTACCAGGTTGGACGCTTATGGGAAAGGTTTCTAACAAGAAGACACTGACAAGCTTGACAGCTATAATAGTTACATCTTTGCTTGTTAAAGAAACGAATATTTTACAATTATAGAGGTTAGACATTATTGGCATTTTAGATCCATCAGAAAATCAGTCGACGATAGAGCTTGAAGAATCCAGTCCGTTAGTCGAAGTTTTTCAAAAACTGTCAAAATTGACACAGACGACGAAGTACGATTAATTTAACAGGAAGAGCATCTACAATTACCTCCAAATTTAGTTACATAGAGTACAGGTCCCTTGATGAAAGTCTAACTTATGTACACGCGAGATTAGTTTCCAACGGAATAGACTGTTGCATTTTTGTGCCATAAAATCATGGTCGGGAATAGCCGTAAGGTTTTCCATTGTTAGAAAATGACCGAGGGTGAGCACCTCCTAGGCATTCGGGTCGGTGCTCATTGGGACTAAAGATCGTGAGTTTACTATGGCCTCGATTTGAAGTGCAATCGTAAGGAATTCTTCGTATGTAAAGAACCGATCACCGGTTACCCGCGTTAAGTGTGTTTTAACACTTTTCATTGAAGCCTCTCACAAGCCGTCAAAATTAGGTCCCGGCGGCACATTAAAATTCCACTGAATATTTTCCAGTGCTGCTGCAAAGGCGAATAAACTATTTAGTTGTTTGGGCACCTACAAAATTGACACCCTGGTCGCAGTATACGGCCATGTATCGACCCCTTCGTGCGATAAATATTTTAAGTGCCACGAGAAAACAGTCGGCCGATAAATCGAACGCTAGTTGTAGATGGATGGCCTTAGTTGCAAAACACACAAAAAGGCAAACATAAGCGTTTGAGGACTTGGCACCGCGGTGTTTGGTCATAAAAAGCTTATATGGACTGGCGAAATCTACGCCATTGTGAAGAAAGCATTTATGGTTGCCGTTGTCTAACGCGGGAGATAAGTTACCCATAAGAGAAGTTGAAGCTCCTATAAAACGAGTTTTCCAACACGATAGACATTTTGAAGGAACGCTACGTACGACTCGTTTACTGTCTAGAAAGACTGGCGTGCAAAAACTTACGATGAATGTAATTGATTAACAACAAGGTAAATGAGGAGCGACTGAGCAGTTAGATAGGGCACTTCTTTGAGAATGGGATTGCAGCGAAACGTAGCCTCCCACCTACACGCAGTAGCTTCTGAGAGTCTAGAAAAGGGCATAATTTGCTGAGAATCTTCGATAAACGCCTAACATTTTTAAACAGGTAAGATCTTTGGAAAAATGTTCTTGTTGCGTATGTTTTGCAAGGAGAATTATCGCATATCTGCCCAAGCTTAAAACTAAAGTACTTTTATTTGTAACTGTCATTTTCTTACGGTAACTTTCTGAAATAGTGAAATTCTGCATTAAATCTCATCGACCTTAATTAAAAAATATTAATGTAACCCCTACTTATGTTATTCACCCAAATAATCCAAACTCAACAAATATTCAAATATTAAAACCCTCCTGCATAAAAATTTTCCTCGATTCGTGGAATATGTCCTATAACGATTTATCAATTCGTTAAAAACCAAAGCATTTGCTTCTGCTAAACACTCTAATATTTTTTTCATTCCGTGAAATACGCACTCGTTATTTTCAAATAGCTAATCATCAAAATATTTGCTAGGGTAAACCATTTCTAAAACCTTGAAGTTCGCCTTTAGGAATTCTTCGTAAAACATTCTAACCGCCGCCTGTTATTTTAACAGTCCATTCGTTAAAACAAACAAACATTTTGCTACTAATACGTACTTTTCGAATGGACCTGCACCTTGCCGAAGTTCTAGATTACTAGAACAGGTGAAATTGCTTGCGTGTTCTAATGAGCTAAAGAACCAAACTACAGGTCCAACCAAAGTAGTCGGGTCGTTAGTGAGGAACCAGACTAAGACAGTTCTCCGAAAGTAGGCAGCGGCTCTTTCGGCAGAGACCATAGGGGTCGGTATGGCAGTCTAAGGTACACTACAGCGATGTAGAAGGTAACGAGAAACCAGCTCATTACCTCCCCAAGTACACAGCGTACTTAAATTGAAATAAACATGATGGCATTCTCTGGAGTAAAAGATTCCGGAGTTAAAATAGTCCCTCCTTTCGGATCTCCGGGAAAGGATTACTTTTGAGGATGCGATCGTACAGAACAAGAGTGGGGAACACTTTGCGAGTCGGAGCGTGAAATGTTAGAAGTATGGAGCAAGTAGGTAAGCTAGAAAACCTAAAGATGGAAATGAATAGGTTAGCACTAATAATAAATACTTGTTGACTAAAATATGAAAGGTAACTCTAGTTCAAAATTAAAACAACATAGATAACAAGAAATAAATAATTAATGTTTATAATCGTTAGCAAGTTTCAAGTTCATAGAATAGGATATACGCTTTCCCACTCACAAGTGCTGTGTAGGATATACTGCTCACCATGGAGTCATTGTATTTATGCCATGCAAATAAATATGGGTGCCAACAGTGTGCTGTATAATGTCCTCTATATGTTGTCCCACTATGATTCAGTATTGCATATAAGTTGTAGATACATTCTTTCGGTTTTCAAAGTGTTTTCAGCAGCATAATCTTGCATATTTAGTGGAAAATTTATAATTGTAGAAAGTTTTCTTTCAAGTTTACTTATATGTGAAAAGCGTTTTAAATGTATTACTAATATTTTAAGGAACTTTTGTATAGCAACAGATATTGTACATTTTCTTCTTTCCTTGCAATTGGAACATGTAGGTTTCTCATCACCATCCAATGGTGTCTCTTTGATGAAATAGTCTAAACATTGTTGCAGCTTTACCTGGTCACCATATTGAGAATAGCACTAGACATAGTAGGAATCAGCGAAGTTCGGTGGCCAGATGCGGGGGATTTTTGAAGTGGAGACTTCAGGATAATTCATACAGAGGAAGGAAATTTGGGTGTGGGGATAGTTATGCGAAAAAAGATAGGATACTGGTAGAAAATTACTTACAAAAGAACGAAAGAGTACTCATGGTTAGATTAGAATCTAAACCGGGAAACACAGCAATAATACAAGTATACATGCCCACCTCTAGCTACAGTGACGACGAGGTAGAAGCAATCTACAAAGATATTCAAGACATAACTAAGATATGTAAAAGGACATGAAAATTTAATAATTACGGGGGGTTTTAATGCAGTAGTAGGTGAGGGTTGGGAAGGAGCGGTAGTAGGTTTATTTGGTTTAGGCACGAGAAACGACAAGGGAAATAGGCTTGTAGAATTTTGCGACAAGAACAATTTAATCAACACAAACACATTATTTCAACATCATGCTAGAACACGATATACGTGGAAGATGCCAGGAGATATAGGAAGATATCAAATATATTACATTCTTGTTAGACAACGGCTTAGGAATCTAATAAAAGACTGTAGAAGCTACCCAGAAACAGATATAGAGACTGACCACAACATCGTAATTATGAAAATTTGAAAAAAAGAAACGGAAAAAGGCACTTTAACTTTGAGAAACTAAAAGATAAAGACATTCAAGAAAGATTCGAAGAAAAAGTCAAATGAATTGCTGAAAGATGTCGGGAAAATATCAGATACTAAGGAAGTACAAACAGAATAGAGTAACATTAAATCCAGCCTATACATGGCGGCCAGAGATATTCTGCGGTATACAGTAAAAGAAAATAAGAAACCATGGATAACAAAGGATATCCTGAATTTAATAAAAAAAAGACGAAAATACAAAAATAAATCAGACGAAACAGGAAACCAGAGATACAAATCCATAAAATGGGAAATTATCCGCAAATGCAGAAAAGTGCAAAGAGGTACAAACTAAGATGGAAGTAGGAAAGACAGATGAAGCATACAAACTAATTAGAATGAATTTTAAGAATATAAAACCATCTAGCAAAAATATAGGAGACACGGGAGGAAATGTTTATAGAAAATGTAGAAAACGTAGTCAGATAGCAAGAATATATAAAGAATTTATATGCAGGAGAGGAGCTAACAGCATTAGAGCAGGAATCAGACATTAAAAATGATGATTTGGAATATCCTATACTTAGAGATAAGTTAGAATTAGCATTAAAGGGTCTGAAAAATGGTAAGGCGCCGGGTACAGATACGGTGCAAGCAGAAACTCTAAAAGCCGCTGGACAAGCAGTAACAGAACGTCTCTTCCAACTTGTAAGCTATATGTATGAGACAGGCGAGATTTCAAACGTAGTATCATAGTAACTATACCAAAAAGAAAGGCGCGGATAGATGTGAAAATTTTCGAACAATAAATTTGACAGCACACGTGTAAAAAATATTAACTAGAATTGTACAAAAACGAATGGAAAAACAAGCTGAAGATATACTAGGAGAAGATCAATTTGGATTTAGACGAAACAGGGGAACACGGAAGGCTATTTTAGCTTTGAACGTGATAATGGAGAAAACAATAAAAAAAGGGGAAAGCGTGTATATAGGGTTTGTAGATCTGGAAAAAGCATTCGACAATGTAAAATGAAAAAAAATGTTCGAAATACTCAAAAAGATTGGAATGAGTTATAAGGATAGACGAACACTACATAGCTTATACAAAGAGCAGACAGCAGTAATAGAATTAGAGCAGGAACGTAGAAAAGTAAACATTAAGAAAGGGGTGAGACAGGAATGTGGCCTATCCCCATTAATTTTTAACTTGTACATTGAAGAGGCAATGAATACTGTCAAATGCAGGAAGATATTTGTAATTACTTTGCAGTGACAAAAAATTGACATGCTTAGATTTGCAGATGGTACAGCGGTATTAGCATCTAGCAAGGAAGAGTTAGAAGCTGCTCTTGATGAAATGGAAACGGTTCTAACAGAGAGATACGGTATGAAAATTAACAAAAATAAAACTAAAGTACTAGTATGCAAAGGAGGGGAAAATAAAACAAAAACAAGAATACAAATAGGTAACAAGGACTTACAAGTGGTTAAGGATTTCTGCTACATAGGAAGCCAAATAACGCAAGATGGGAAAAGCGCAAAAGATATAAAACAAAGATTAGCACAAGGTCGTGCTACATTTAACAAGAAAAGGAAACTACTGTGTTCAAAGACAACAAACATAGAAACAAGGAAAAGATTGCTTAAAACATATGTGTTGAGCTCAGCGCTGTACGGCTGTGAAGCCTGGACAGTAGGAGAAGCGGACAAGAAAAATAATCCTTTGAAATGTGGTGCTACAGACGTATGATGAAGATATCATGGACAGGCAAAGTTAAGAATGAAGATGTACTAAAAATGGTAGGGGAAGAAAGAAATATGTGAAAAACGGTAAAAAATGGGAGATTGGATGATGGACCACATACTACGGCATGAGGAAATAGTGTGGAATATATTAAAAGCAGAGATAGGAAAAAAGAGAAGAAGAGGTAGACCTAAGATAGAATACTGCACACATATAGTGAAAGATGTAGGCTGTAGTAATTTCAGGGAAACGTTTAGGCTAGCTCAGAATAGAAATCAATGAAGGTACGCATTCAACCAGTCCCAAGATGGATAAACTAATGACGAAAAAAGTAACTGTACTTAAACATGATTATTATTATAAGCAACTACAAGTATTTGGTTGGGCAATATTCTCGAATAATGTTAATTATGTGAAAGGATTTAATGGAAAACTATTTATTCGGCAAATGTCTAAGTGTTGGGGGTTTTAGAAGCCACAGGCTGCTTAACCCCCTTCACTGAATCTCAGTGAAATGGGGCATAAAATTATAAAACAATAGAAGTGTGAGAATTTCAGGGAACTGTGTAGGCTAGCTCATAATATAAATAAGTGCAGGTACGTGCCCAACCAGTTTTGAGACAGAAAACCAAGTGACGAAAAAAAAAGCGCAGATAAATCTGAAGATTATTATAAAACAACTACAGGTGTTGGTTGTAAAATATCTGCCAATAATGTTGACTGTGCGAAAAGATGTATTGGAAATAATATTAAATCGGCAAATGTTCAAGTGCTGGGGGAACTTGGCAGCCACAGGCTACTTACCCCCCCTTCACAACTACTGAATCTCGGAGAAATAGGATATATAATTGTAAAACAATAGAAGGGGACCAAATTGCATTTAACAAGAAAGAACAGCGCCTATAATAAAAAACAACAAACACAGAAACAAGAAGAAAATAGTTGAACGCATATGTATTGAGCACAGCACAGTTTGTCTATGAAATACAGGCTGTAAGAAAAGCAGACAGAAAAACGGTAGCAGCCTTTTGGATTGCTGTGCTTTAGATGTATGGACGGACAAAGTTAATAACAAATAGGTTATAGAAATAATAGGGGAATAAGGAGAAATAGAAAATCAGAATACGTTCTAAAGTATTTTTGGAGAATAGTATGGAATATATTAAAGCAGAGATAGGAAAAAGGAGGTAGATGTAGACCTACATCAGATAGTGATAGACTGTGCAAATTTCAGGGAAATGTGTAGATTAGTTCAGAATAGGAAACAATGGGGATACGCGTCTAACCAGTTCCAGGATTGAAGACCAATTGATGATGATGATGAGATTCTTTGGAAAGATTAAATACTTTAATGGTTAGTTATCGGCGCGTTTACCGTGAAATTCTACTTCATTATATCTACACGTGCTCGGCCGCTTAAATTTTATGAGCAATAAAAATTGTCTCCTAACTAAGTTGTTTCGTGATATACTGGTAGCGTGGATCAATAATCATACAAACATCTATTCTTTTCTACAAAGTCTAGCAACTTACTTGCTTAGCCGTGTTACCGGTGGTATAATTCGCAGGAATGATTTAAAATGTACTTTGCTTTGCCATGCGAGCAACGAAATTCAATGAAATTAATTATCGTATTTTGCTATCGTTAAGTGCTTGCATTCTACGAAGGGTTTCTGCCGTTGTCGTCTAGAATATATATTCTAGCTTGCCTTCTCAGAATATTCTACACCAATATCGGTGGGAAAGGTTTTATTTTCCTTCCCTGGTTTCAAAGCTGTACAAATACAAGTCAAACTTTAAAAAAAAGCCCTATTTATTCAACTTCTCTTTTATTTATTCGACTTCGCTTTCTTACTTGTTCGTCGCTTTACAATACAACGTACTGTGAGCGTTGCAAAGTCGCGCTTTTAAAATGCGTTTGTGCTAGTACCGTATAGTTAAGTTGCTCCAGCCCCCCAACCGCATTTCCTGTACAAATTAAGGTTAACGTTAACAACTGGCTATTTAAAATTTCAATCTTAGAGATGCGCTTCCTACAGCAAATATTATTATATTATTTCGTTATTTATTGTACATATTTAGATTTAGAACATATTGTAAGTGTTGTAGTAATAGTGAGTAGTAAGGTCCGCTGCCATTAGAGGCACTCGTATATAGAAGAGTAGGGAGCGCGAGTCCAATACAGGCGGCTGGCAGTTCTTAGTAGTTAATCATGAAGTGTAGACGTAAGCTAATCACATGTACTAAATTATAAGTTATGACAATAAACAATACTAAATATAACATGGCGCTGCGACAAAACCGACAACAGCAAGCATAATTACAGTAATTAACACGCGTACAACAATTTACTAAGAAAAATGGCGAGTAACGTACTACCCAGGTTAGAATTGAACAATGGTCAAGCTGCAGAACAATGGGCACAATGGAAAAATAGATTTAACATATATTTAATAGCGACGGAAGCCAATAAAAAAGAAGAAAAAATTCAAATCGCTCAGTTGCTACATTTTGCAGGTCCTGAAATCTAGAAAATTTACGCGACGTTTAAATTCGAAGAGGATGAAAAAGACAAATTAGAGCCAGTAATTGAAAAATTCGATAACCACTTCTCGCCTAGAAAGAATCTAACATTTTTGCGATACAAGTTTTTTACATCCAAGCAATCAAGTGAAATGACAATGGAACAATTCATCATTGATCTTAGACGACAAGCGGCAAGTTGTAAATTTGACAAATTAAATGATGATCTTATAAAACTTATGCTAATTTGTGGAACAAATAGTCAAGAAATAAGGCACCGATTACTGCAAGAAGATGAAGCGGATCTGGAAAAAGCAATCCAATTGTGTTCTATAATTGAGCAGTCTAAATCGCAGGCGGCAAAAATGGAAAAATTCGTCGCAAATAATCAGGTAAATTCTCAAATTGACAGGATTTCACCCAAACAAAGCTCCATGGGGGGCTGGCAGTCTGGTCCAGGTAGACAGCAGTCAAGCCAACAACGGCGATTTGGCGAGGACAACAAAGGAAGCGCGACATCACCTTTCCGTGGACGAACCAGATCACAATCGCAAGGTAGGAGGTCGCAAATTAAAAATTGTAAGCGGTGTGGGCTCAATCACGCAATTAATAGATGTCCGGCATATAAAAAGGTTTGCGGTAAGTGTAAAAAATACAATCACTTTGCAACAGTATGTAGAAGCGAGAAACAAATTAGTAGTTTAACTCAGGAAAATTATAATCAAGAAAATGTAGTTTTTATAGGCACCCTGAATGAAGGGACAGGTAATACAAATTCTAAAAGGGTTCTTGTAGACGATAAGGCTTGGTGGGTAGACTTAACAATAGGTGCAGTTAAGATGTCGTTTAAAATTGACACAGGTGCAATGGTAAACATTTTACCTGTAAAATACTTTATTCGTTTAAATATGCCTTTTGAACAATTAGTAGAGTCAAAGACCCTCTTGAAATCGTACACAGGTGACATTTTGCCACTTATAGGGGAATGTAGAATAGATTGCAAGTATAATAGTAGAGAGCTTGAAATTGCATATTTTGTAGTTAATGATGACACTGAAGCGATATTAGGGTTAGCAAGCTCAATAAGTCTGAAATGAATTAATCGTATAGAACCAGAAGCTCATTCTATTAAGAGTATTGATCACATTAATAATACTTTCAATTTAAATTATGAACAAATTAAGCAGTGAAGGTATAGGATTAGATCCTGACAGGTTAAAAGCCATACAAGAATTCCAGGAACCCAAGGACAAGAAAGACGTTCAGAGGCTGTTAGGTATTATAAACTATATGAGTAAGTATGTTGAAAATTTCTCAGAAGAAACGAAAGCTTTACGTGAACTCTTGAAGAAGGATGTTTATTTTGTATGGTCAGATCAACATAAAGCTGCATTTGAAAAACTTAAACAAATTTTAACAAATAGTCCGGTACTCAGGTATTTCGACCCTTCCAAAGAAATAACTATATCTGTAGATGCAAGTCAGAATGGTTTAGGGGCATGCATGTTACAGGAAAATATACCTGTTTCATGCGCATTAAAAGCTCTAACGGAATCCCAGGTACAACAACCCCAAATCACAAAAGAGCTATTAGCGATTTATTATGGGTTAACTAAATATCATGATTACGTATTTGCAAGGTCAGTGATCGTTGAAACTGATCACAAGCCTTTGATAACATTAATTAATAAACCGTTAAATAAAGTACCAGCTCGTTTACAGCGCATAATATTATTTTTACAGAGGTACAACTTTAATCTGAAATACAAAAGAGGCAAAGATTTCGTTATAGCGGATGCATTATCGCGAGCTTGTTCTAAAGACACCGCGAGTAATGATTTAGATTTAAAAGATCAAATTTGTGTAGTTGTTGAGGCTAATATTAGTGAAGAATATTTAAATAAAATTAAATCGGCAACTAAAGCTTGGTAAACGTAGATATAAGGTTTCTGTAAATAATGGAATTTATATAAGAAATAGGAAATTTTTAAGACCATCTGCAATAAAAGACGACCAACACCTCAATATTCCGAAAACGGTGTCATGGTCAAAAGATCAAACTGTAAAAGAGAAAGAAGGTAGAGCAGATGCAAAAGCTTATTATAATAGTATAGATTTTCCTAAGTTAATTAATTATAGTGATAAGTTAGAACAAGATGTCATTGTAAATAATCAGCAGAGTAATGTAATGAGTGACACACCATCATGCTCTAAATTAGCACATAATGACGCAAGTGAAGTGGCGGCAGGTGAAAAGTGTAGTGCAACAGAGACTAACGCAAAGCGAGATCGCACCACGATTACTTCGCGTTACGGTCGAGTAATAGTTACTCCTTCAAGATGGCAACACTAAAATAAGGGTAGCATTAAGATTTATAAAAATTGTAAAATATTGCCTTCCGTTAAAAAAGGGAAGATGTTGTAGTAATAGTGAGTAGTAAGGTCCGCTGCCATTAGAGGCACTCGTATATAGAAGAGTAGGGAGCGCGAGTCCAATACAGGCGGTTGGCAGTTCTTAGTAGTTAATCATGAAGTGTAGACGTAAGCTAATCACATGTACTAAATTATAAGTTATGACATAAACAATACTAAATATAACAGTAAGTATGCTTATATTTAGTTAGTAAGATTCTATTCGTGATATTCATGAGGTTTACGTTATACTGTAATATATGTAAATTGACGCCTTATGTACATCACGTTGTAACGAACGTTTACGTGAATGTGTTTTCGACGTTTGTAAATATTCTTGGGACTGTATGTTTTCCTACATGATCGTAATATAGTTTGTTATTAATGAGGTTTCCAATTCTTTTCTTTCTAGGTCACCCCACTCTATGACGTTTTCGAGGTAGCCCGAATTCCTGATTCTTTTGCAGTTCGATTCTGTCCCTGTGTGTTGGTTGCGGAATTCGGTTTAGGCGATTTTCTCTACTTATTGTGCTGCAATCTTTTTTGTCTGCATGGAATATCGTAACAATTTGACAAGTAAAAAGCTTTCAACTAGTTTTACTCATACATCACTTCTAGTTTTATGCTAGAGTAATAAAAGTCTAAGTTACAGTTTGCTTACTGTGGGTTTTATTCGAGTCATACCTTTTCTGTTTGTATAGTCTTCACAAACACTATAACCGTCATGTAATTGTAAATACAAGCATGAATAGCCCTTTTGCCCCGGAATTGCATCTATCAGTTTGTGTCTGTATCTGTCTACAACTAAGCTACCTTAATTTAGGATCTAGTTATTTTCTAATTAGGCTAAAATTCTTTGATGTAAAGAACAGTCAAGTTTGCAGTATTGATTCCACGTATGGATCGTTTATGGTGCAAATAATTAATGGTAAATGGTCATTTCAAACTTAGTTTCTATGTAACGAACCAACGAATGTTGTAAATTCTCTTATGATTGTATCTTAAATATGTACAAATTGCATTTTAATTGTACTTACGACCTTGAAACTTTTATTCGCCTTCAATTCTTAATTTATTAAAAAGTTTTATGGCTTTAGATGCTTTTGTGAAACAAAAGGCTAAGAGTATTGTCTAATTGTAGTTTTTGAAATGTATATTTCAGCATAATGGTTGCATTAATATAAAGATTCCTAAAACCATGGATTTTAATCCTAAGAAGTACGTTTGTGTAAAGAAAAACTAGCCAACTCAATTATGGAAAAGTTTTGAACAAGTTATATACGAGATAATTGTATTTGTCGGTGTTTGAATAAACTTTTTTCGTTGTAACTAGCTAACGATTACGTCTGACCAAGTTTATTCAAACTGTTTGACGTTATATATCTATCATTTATTCATTTTTCAAATTATACACTCAAGCTAAATTTCCAATACAATCATAATAGACGCTTAAAACTTCCTGCAATACAGCACACAATTTCCATAATTTCGTTAAACGAAATGTAGACCAGACTCCCCATTAAGATAGTATCCAATGTATTTTAGTAGCTCAGATTGCAAGGTTCTGATGTAATAACATTCTCTAATATGCCCCAGTATAAAATTTAATATAGGACTACACATAAAAAGTCCGCATTATCCCATTAGTGATAATATATGTTTACGTTGTACAAAACGTGTACGTTTTGAGTTCTACAATAACTCAAATCCAGACAGTTGAATAAGCTTTGTAATGTAAAGCCTGTCAGAGAGTGAATCCTTTGTTAGTGTTTACCGAGTGGGAATACTGATAACCTGGATATATTTAATTGTCAGTGGCTTGAGTACAATTAGAAACTACTCTAGATTGAAAAGAGCACTTTTGAACTAAAGTTGCCTTTTTTTACTAACGCTTTAGTTTGCTCCAGATTTAACTGAACTCTGTTGATAGTTAATGCAGGACCGCGCCATCCTAATGGCAAGTGTGTTCACTGTCCACACTCGGCACATTAGAAATGTGGTAAGTACAGTGGCGGAAAAGTTGGTTTTTAATAAAAGTATATGTCTGCAACAAGTAGAGCTGTTTTCAGTGTTGCAAATACAACAAGAGTAAAAGAAAAAAAATTCATTAGTACATGTGGCTTGTACCACGTGCGATTATAATTCTTTGTTTAAACGGTATAAGGTACTGTAGCAGAGCAGCCGGATCACGGTTTAGTTATTTTTAGGACATACATCAGATTTCATTCACCGCACGTCTAGAAATCTTAACCGCTATCAACCGACAAAGGCGCAGCTATTAGATACCACCATCAAAGAAATTCGCCTGTACCTTATCAATTGTCGGTCGCTTCCAGTCTCCAGATCTTTCTGGAAGGTATCGTAAGTTATATATAAAGACGCACATTAGTGGTGGAAAGAGAAGTCGGCAAGCTGCATTTGATCTCGTAGATCACAAATATTTAATCAAAGTTTTGAAAGTGCTAGATTTAGGACACAATTATATGAACAGCATCAAAACCTAATATTCCAACGCCACTTTATATATAAAAGTCGGTAGTTTGCTTACGAGTGAAATACAGCATGGTAGGAGAATCCGTCAAGACTGCCCCTTATCCGGATTGCTGTTTAACATATCCGTAAAGCCCTTCCTGATGCTTTGCCGTAACACCTTGCATGGCTTGCCATTACTTTTCAGCACCTACGCAAATTTAACAATCAGCGCATGCGGACGATATATCAGTGTTTATACCAAAACAAGAGGATTTCCTAAAATTTGAAAATGCATATTCCTAGTATCAACAATAATCCGGTTTGCAAATAAATATGCATAAACCTAAAGGCTTATGGTGCGGTAAATGGAAACTTCGTAAAGACGTTCCGTTAGGAGTCCTATTGTCATCCAGAAGCATTCAAATATTGGGTATTGAACCGGTAACCCTGAATTCGACGCATGCACGGCATATGATAACTTTTCAACAGTAATTGACAATACTCTAGAAAATGGAAAGTCAAAACTTTAAAATCGTCAATTAAGGGAAGGAAGATTTATTATTAACCAACATGTGACTCCAAAATTATGGCATCATATGCAGATAATCCGGAAAAATTTACAAACTTCATTTGGACAGGAAAACATTGGACAAAATCCACGGACCTACAATTGCCTGTGAAAATGGAAGGTATTGGACTAGTAAACCTGAGAACAAAAGAAAACTTTTAGATTAAAACTGGGGCACCGCGTAATAAACAGCACACCTGATCAAAAGTGGGCAATTTTTTTGAAATATCTAATAGCCGAAAATAATCCGCGTAATGCATCCTGGAAATGACTTTTCAGTGTTAGCAATAACAAGATAACCACAAAATCGAACACATTTATATACAGTTTGTATCGTGGTTGGACGGATGAACGAATACACATCTTCAATTATCCCAGTCAACCATTAGATTTATTTAACATTCCGAAAACAGCACGCAGATTCAGTACAACAAATGGCAAAAAGTCACCAATATTTAATAACAGATGGGTATAGTATGGTTTCAAACTGATCAAAGATTTCATCAAAGATAAAGAATGGTCGACAGTAACGCAAGTACAAAATCAACTTAGCCAGGCCTCAGAGTTGTTAGACAAAACATGGTAATTCAATACAAATGCGCCAGGGCATATTTCAAGTCATTATATAAACGTCAAACTAAATATAACCAGCCACTTTTGAAAATTATGCTGCCTACGGGAAGTGGAGGTAGCATTGAAATTATAAAACAAAATAGAACTAAGCTACAAGTCTTCATCATAATTTTTAAGTATATCAAACAGAATTAGTTAAATGGTTTTTGGTCAGATGATGACCGGAGTTCCTATTTTAAATCATCTTCATTAGGACACGATTCGATAATCTCATAGAGATTTGCAAAAAATCGTCTGGCTGACTCCAAATACCTTCACAGCGTTGAGTTCACTGGTTCTGAATTATGTCCATGGTGCACATCCGAAAGAAACGCTTGGCATATAACAATGAAGTGTTCGAAAGCAGTGCAATTATGGCAGTTTATAACAACATACTTAAAACAACTGCTGCATTGGAAGCATATTTTTTACGATATATATACTACGGTTTAAAGCAAACAAATAATGAGGCTAACTTGGGAAACTACCTTATTACAATAGGTAAAACCACAATTTATTGGTCAACAATTGCTAAGTGCAGAAACGACGGAGAAAATATTATCTTCAAGGAACGGTACATCCATCGCTTAAAATTCCGAATAACAAAAAAAATATGCTTGGCATGTAACCGATAATACGACAGACGCTTTTTTAAACATATAGTGCGTTATTCGCCGTATATGATGGATTGATGAAAATAATTTGATATTTGCTAACACCTTAAAAACATAACCGAAACCTGGTCTGATACACATTTAACTTCCAGAGAAACAAACTCGAGCCATAGAGCAATGACGCACCCAACCGTATACGTTGCGCATTATGTATATCCATATGTCAATTGTTTTACATTATATTATATTATATTATATTATATTATATTATATTATATTATATTATATTATATTATATTATATTATATTATTTTATATTATATTATATTATATTATATTATATTATATTATATTATATTATATTACATTATATTATATTATATTATACTATACTATACTATACTACACTATACTATATTATATTATATTATACCATATCAGATCATATCATATCATATCATATTATATTATATTAATTGTTATCTTGTATGTATCGCTAAAAGTTAGCTTCATCCCGACATCCACAATTCTGAAATTTTTGATGATAGGTACAATATCTTCCGTTCTGATCAGGTAAGCAAGGTCAGAACCAGAGGAGGTGGTGTACTTCTAGGTGTACACGAAAAACATTATGTGTCTCAAATGTCTTAATACAACCCTAGATTTAGTCTTAGTAGAAGTAGACTAGCTCAGAATAGAAAAGAATTTAGAGCTGCGTCAAACCGACTTTAAGTAAGTTCGAAAACAAAACAAAAAAAAATAAAAATCAGTTAACTAAATGTCACCAGGACATAACTCACAATTAGTTAGCGGTCTGGCATGTTGGTAGCGATTCGTTGCTTAAGCCTTACCATAACATATAATTTAATAAACGTCACCATGACATAACTCACAATTAGGTAGCGGTCTGGTATGTGGGTAGCGTTTCGTTGCTTAAGCCTTACCATAACATATATTTTAACACTTTTCCTTTTTGAAGGTTATATTTCATTTCCTTATAAATGGTAAACATGTAAACATGTTAGAGTTCTTTAACAACCATCATGTTGCTAATATCTATGTAAAGTCAGATGGATAGGAAAAAGATAAAAGGATATAGGAAAACCTAGACCAAACTATATTAGTCAAATTATTAGAAATTTAGGTTGTGAAGGGTATGTAGAACTTTTTAGATTAACACAGATTAGAAAAGAAGTTAGAGCCGCGTCAAACCGACCTTAAGTAAGGTCGAAAACAATATGATGATGAGAAGTATTTACGGAATCGTTTACTTAATTTGTGCGGTATACTTCAGTACAAATAGTACAATTGCATTATATCAAGAATATATTGATTTAATGTTCGAGTTCTATACAATATGACATTCCTTGGAGATTATAACTTTAAAGTTATAGACAAATGTGTACCAAAAGTAACTATAAAATCTGGAAAAAAATATCCGCCGTGGTTTACATATAAAATAGTTAATGAAATTAGAAAGAAGAATTTTCACAATAAATATAAAAATACATCAGAATTCCATTGAAACAAATTAAAACAACTCAGATCGGATCTAAAAAGAAATATTTAAGAAGCCAATAAAAATTATATTAAACAGGTAGAATATAATATTAATGCAGACCCTGCGGCTTTTAGAAATTACATTAACGGAAGAAAACAAAAACATTCTAATTCTCGAGTATTTGTATACGACTCACAGCTAAGATCTCCCGCAGAAATTACCAATGCATTTGTTTATTATTTTTCATCAGTGTAAGGAGAGAGGTTAAACTATGTCATAATTAATGCAAATACACTCTAATAAAAGTAACCTAGATATTTTTATATCCATTGTGTAACTATCAAAGAAGTAGAAAAATGCAATCAGAAACTATGTACTGGCCCGCCCTTAAAATATGAATACTTTTGTATATTAGGGTCTTTTAGGTATAAGTCAGTCGGGTTAAGGATGCGATGCCGTGCGGTTGTGTTGTCTAGGCACGTGTCCTCCGGTCGTGTATTAATGATTGTTGATTTGTAAACTTAGTGAGTTATGAATTATTTAGTAGTTTTATTCGATGTGGTAGTGACAGCATCTTTGAAATTCGTCATTGTTGGATTACTGTAACAGATAAGTTTGATTAGTTAGAATTTTGTTCATTTGCGAATAGCAACGTTGTATGTGTATATCTATAAGGAGTGTTTTAACCTCGTTGCGATTGTATTTTACGGCACGTCGGGTATTGTGCATTTGTTTCTACTTTGTTACATTATTTTATAACATTATTTCATTAAACCCATATAAAATAGGCTGCGAGTTGGTTCATTCTTTCTAAACAGGTAATAGCGAGACAACGAAACTATACAGGAATCTACGTGTATCCAGCAGTGTTGTTGCTAGCCAGGGCCAACACCTCAAGGGCAACCGCTTCTGTGACGAGTCATAAAGTAAAAACAAACATTATAACTAAAATCTAAAAGAACTGCAGGAACTGATGGTATTCCTACATAAGTGTTACAGCGTGTGTAGAAATACTACAATATCCCCTGTGTAAATTCTATAATTTAGTTTTAATATCACATACATTTCCACAGCAATGGAAATTAGCCAAGATTACACAAATTCATAAATCAAGTTCGGTACAGAAAATTATAAATTTTAGACCAATATCAATTCTTTTCTGCCCCATAAAAGTTTTTACCGTTCCGAATGGACCTGCACCCTAATGAAGTTCTCGATTGCTTGAACGGGTGGAACGGCTTGAGTGTTCCAATGAGCTAAAGGACCAAACCAAAGGTTTTATCACATTGATGGGGTGTTTGGTTAGAAACCAGAAAACAGGTCTCCGAAAGAGTGAAACAAATTTTTTGCTAGGGCTGACACTACTACTTCATTAACACCATACTGCAAGTTAGGTGTCTGCAAAACTAAATCTTCCGACGTAACTAGGGGTCTATTCCTTGGGTAGAGCTATGAGCAATGGGGGGGTAAGTCGAAATCTGTGGGGGGTCACACTCAAACTAAAACAAACAGGCGCCACCAAGTCCAGATTGATTTATATTAATGGCATAGCAAATTTCTAAGGGCGGACGTGGAGACCCAAAGAAAATAAGATCGCCTTCGCTGACTCAAAAACTTGTCTTAACAGAATAAGACGCTGTTCCTGTAAGGAAAAATAATAATTAAGTCACATAGAAATTGGGAACACAATTTGCGTCCTTCAAGTATACCTAAATGCATAGAGAATATTTTCTACATAATGGAATCATAAAATTTAACTCTTGCTGTCTTTTGTTTATCAGGTCTGATCAAACTAGATCAGAATAAAAAACTTTAAATGTAGATTATTAATTTACTAGAAAGAATTTTCTTTGTTTCAGTAAATAAAATTTCATTATAATTAAATAAAATAAATATTTGATATTCTTGCAAAATTGTTGTAAGGTTTATCAACTGATCCTTACTCAAATATATTACAGTTCAGTGTAACTAACAATATTAAGGTTTTTTATAACCCAACCAGATCTGTGTAGGTCACTTACAAATGAATATACGAAATTTTCTTATTAATTTAACAAAATTAAAATTAGTCTGAAGTCAAAAGAATCACCAAGATATTCTCTAATTTTATCAAAAGTGGCAGTACTGTAATGCTAAACATCTGTTAGCCATTGTGCAATTGTTGACGGCATTGTTCAAACAAACAGGTGACGTAATAGCAGCTGTTAATTTACGTTGTAGCCACATGTAGTCACATATTTACGGAACTAAGTGAAATCAAATTTGATACTGGGGAAAACCAGCCTAATCACAGGTAAACTGAATAACAATTTTGTACATCTAACAAACAAAATGAAATAATGTACTTTCAGAAGGAAGTACTGAGGAAATTCTTAATTCTATTACGAACCCAATACCAGCTGTCGTCTTTGGTTGCAATGGAAACAACTTCGCAGAGCGGGGGCCTGCAGCTAAATATGCTTGTTTTCCATGCTTTAATACAGATGTAGGAGCGAAGCGGATTTCTCACATTGGTTCACGGCAGCATTACTTCATAGCGTACTCCTCCGTTGTCTAATTTTATTTACAAATATAATCTTTCATTGCGTAGTCCATAAGTTAAGGTTTCTACATTGGAACTTCAAAATGGTCGTGCGGTTTCTAAATTATCGTTGCAATTTCTGATGTATTGTTGCGGTTTCTGATTTATCCTTGCGCTAAATAAATTTTTAAATTAGCTAATATGATAACGAATATGCAAAATGTGGATTAAGTACTAACCGTTACTCAGGAAGTGTTTCACAAAAATAAAGCGACTCGGAGGTCACTCGCCATTCTTTTTGAATGCATCTTCACGCTGCTTTTAACTATCGACGAGTGCGCTCGCTGCGTTCTTGCATGGTGGGAGGATCATAAGTGGGGTTCTCGAACCTCTCACGCGCGCCAGTGGCTGTGGAATTGCACCGAATTCCGAAACAAATAGACTACTAATCCTAGATATAGTAATACTATAAAAATTTAATTGTTACTCGAATCTTTATTTTAGTTAATAAAGGTATTTCAATATTCATTGTACGTTTAATGAATAGGTTCTTTTACTGCTAAAATAAAATTGTTACACTACCCTTTCCTAAAAGAAAAAATTTTTTGGAAAAACTTCAAATATAACAAATACAAAAAAAAAAATTTTTTATAACAATACTAGCCTTTCCTACCTTCCTAACTAACTATGCAATTTTATTAATTTTATAAATTTATTCAAATGGGGGACAAATATTTACAAATGAGTGTGTTGGTAACTACGTGTACCTGACGTCCATCGGGAGACAAAATCGGGGAGTCACAATCGGTAATAATCAAAATTGGGAGGGGGTCAAATTAGAAAGTCAAACACTCCACGGGACAAAAAAAATTCAAATTTACAATATTTCCTGACTTGAGATTCATACTTCTAACAAGGCTAATATTTCTTACCTATAAGCAAACACTTACGATTTACTTCTAATTTCAAAAAAAACTTCACTTCCAGGAGCTCATTTAGCTCTATCTACAAAAAAAAGGAATGCTTCCTCATCAAGACAGCATAACTATTCAAAACATCATCACTACAAGGTGATAATCAAAAGTAAAACCCTACTAATAGGTCTATATTTAAACACCATCATCACAAAGTGATAATCAAAACAAAAGTGACCTAATCAAAAGGTTACTTATCAAATTCAAATACAAAATATCATCACTTCATCGCAAAGAGATGATCAAAACAAAGGTAACCTAACCATAAGGTTACTTAATAAATTCAAATACAAAATATCATCACTTCATCGCAAAGAGATGATCAAAACAAAGGTAACCTAACCATAAGGTTACTTAATAAATTCAAATACAAAGTATTATCACTTTATTACAAAGAGATAATCAAAACAAAGGTAACCTAACCATAAGGTTACTTATCAAATTTAAATACAAAACTGAGCCAGTCAGGGCTGTACTATCCTACACCCTACTGAATATCCTATCACTGAGTTCTAACAAACAACTGATCTCATTAGTGATGGACCAAATGGTGAGACTCACCAAGCCAACTTTGACCTTATCAAACCAAAGAATTTCAAACGGTCAAAAGGAACAAGGGAAAGAATAATCTAATATTCTCTCTACCTCGATATGTAGAAATCAGGACCAACAATCAAATAGCCCACCTACTTCTACATTGTAAAGATATCTATTAAAGACATCTTCTAAACACATCTCTGAGTAACGCGCGAGCAAAACGTCCAGCGTGCACACTAAGGCACACCTCAAACCTACAAAATTTACAAAATCTCAAACCACTTACTTCAGTTCTCAAATAAAATACTCAAAATTAGTGAAACGACACTAAATCAAAAATTGGAACAAAACAAAACAAACCACTACGTCATTACTTAATATCAAAGAGATGATCGGACCGGAATTAATCGTCAGGATCATCATTTTCCTTTGGATACGACGCTTCAACTGGTTTCAAGTCCTTTACGTGCCATTTCCCTGCTCTTGTCCCATCTTCGTTCTCTAACTCATATACTAAATTGGAATGTTTTTCCGAACTTTACTCATAACGAACTTAGGGGCTAACTTAGCGGAAAATTTATCACTAGCACTCGAGAGGACCTTATTAGCTCTCCAAACACTTTCTCCGACTCGGAATGAAATGTCTCTTCTTCTAAGATTGTAGCGTTTACTCGAACGTTGATAAGCTACATGCAAATTTTCACGGACATTTCCAAAATATCAAACAAAGGTTGACGATCCAAAACATAAGAAGGTCTACTACTGGAGACGACATCAACATCTTCACCCGGTATAAAATTATCATTATAAGCTTTTCCACTTAAAGGTACCTGACGACCAAAAACTAAAAATTTGGCGAATAGTTGGTGGACTCATGTTTTGCTGAGTTGATTGCGTATTGGATCTTTGATATCTCAATATCCCACGTATCATGTTCTTCTACGTATGAACGGATTGCTGTACCAACTGTCTTATTGATTCTTTCCACAAAATTGCATTGGGGAGCATAAACAGCATTATACCAAATCTTTTGAATTTCGTACCTTGCACACAAAGCTTTAAAAATACGTCCAATTAATTGTGGACCAATATCACAAATAACAAACTGTGGTACACCGTAGACAAGAAATACTTTTTCCTCCAAAAATTTCTCGATCAAATGTGCCGTGGCACTACGCAAAGGTTGCAAAATCGAATACTTCGAGAACCAATCACCAACAACTAAGAGTCATTTACCTGCTTATGAGTCATCAATAAAAAAAACTAATCATGACAATAGCTAACAAAAAAATCAGTGTTCAGGTACACTCACATCCTACTACCAATTGAACTGTCGAAACAACTACAATGCTTCACAACGCCTAAATATGCTAGAGTGACAAACCCTCTACGAGTCTCACCTAGACTAACAATACCAAAATTTACATCAAATCAAAAAAGGATGCAAAAAAAATCTAGAGCGCCTAACTCACCTCGAGTCTCGTCTAGACTTACGCAATGCCGAGCGACCAACTCTTCCTGAGTCTCGTCTGGACTGACATACTGCTGAGCGACCAACCACGACGACAAGTTCCGCCTAGACAAAATTGCGTTGCAATGCCGATCTAAACAAAAATCTGCTAACAAAATCAAAAACGTGCTTATGCACAAGAGCAATTCTCAAATGACACGACGACAGCTCACTCCAATGTACCTTCAAGATAGAATCTCTAGCCTTATAATCAAATTTAGACAAAAATGTTCTTTATTGACTCAAACAAATCAAACAACAGGCTTATCAGCTTCTTTAGCTGACAGTCTTCCTAAAATTTTCCTCAAAACTGGTTTCTCACTCACTACTCCCGTTCTTCTTTAAGCAGACAAACAATTCGGGATATCCGACATGAGTACAACAGCCTAATGGAATCAAACTGAAAGATCTAAATGATCTGAACCTTACAAAAATGATCAAAACAAATTCGTACTACTAAAGGTAAAAATCAAGGGGTGTTTTGGTAAAATAATTTTGCCAAAACAATATCAAAAAATTATATTGGGTCAAAATAGAATGAAAGTTAAAAATAAATTTAACTAAGTTAATTAATTGATTGACTGTGGTTTAACGTTACAACCAATCTTTTATCAAAAGCGAACAAACAAAACTAAATGTCAAATAGACTTTAAGCAAACAAATTTCGACGCAAAATAATTTTTGGACAAATAGATTTCAAAGCAAAATAAATTTTGAGCTAACAAATTTCGAAGCAAATTACTTTTCGAACAAACTAATTTCGAAGCAAAACAATTTTTGAACAAACAAATTTCGAAGCAAAATAAATTTTGAACAAACAAATTCGAAGCTAAATCAATCCCGAACAAACAAATTTGGAAGCAAAAATAAATTTTGAACAGACAATTTCAAAGTAAAATTATTTTTGAACAAACAAGTTTCAGAGTAAAAATAATTTTTGAACGAACGAATCTCGAAGTAAAATTAATTTTGAACAAACAAATTTCGAGGTAAATTAAATTATGAACGAACGAATTTCGACGAATCACTCGTTGAATAAACAAATTTCGACGCCCCAAGCGTTGAACAAACAAATTTCGACGCCCCAAGCGTTGAACAAACAAATTTCGACGCCCCAAGCGTTGGGCGCTAGTGAAACAAATTTTTTGCTAGGGCTGACACTACTACTTCATTAACACCATACTGCAAGTTAGGTGTCTGCAAAACTAAATCTTCCGACGTAACTAGGGGTCTGTTCCTTGGGTAGAGCTATGAGCAATGGGGGGGTAAGTCGAAATCTGTGGGGGGTCACACTCAAACTAAAACAAACAGGCGCCACCAAGTCCAGATTGATTTATATTAATGGCATAGCAAATTTCTAAGGGCGGACGTGGAGACCCAAAGAAAATAAGATCGCCTTCGCTGACTCAAAAACTTGTCTTAACAGAATAAGACGCTGTTCCTGTAAGGAAAAATAATAATTAAGTCACATAGAAATTGGGAACACAATTTGCGTCCTTCAAGTATACCTAAATGCATAGAGAATATTTTCTACATAATGGAATCATAAAAATTTAACTCTTGCTGTCTTTTGTTTATCAGGTCTGATCAAACTAGATCAGAATAAAAAACTTTAAATGTAGATTATTAATTTACTAGAAAGAATTTTCTTTGTTTCAGTAAATAAAATTTCATTATAATTAAATAAAATAAATATTTGATATTCTTGCAAAATTGTTGTAAGGTTTATCAACTGATCCTTACTCAAATATATTACAGTTCAGTGTAACTAACAATATTAAGGTTTTTTTTATAACCCAACCAGATCTGTGTAGGTCACTTACAAATGAATATACGAAATTTTCTCATTAATTTAACAAAATTAAAATTAGTCTGAAGTCAAAAGAATCACCAAGATATTCTCTAATTTTATCAAAAGTGGCAGTACTGTAATGCTAAACATCTGTTAGCCATTGTGCAATTGTTGACGGCATTGTTCAAACAAACAGGTGACGTAATAGCAGCTGTTAATTTACGTTGTAGCCACATGTAGTCACATATTTACGGAACTAAGTGAAATCAAATTTGATACTGGGGAAAACCAGCCTAATCACAGGTAAACTGAATAACAATTTTGTACATCTAACAAACAAAATGAAATAATGTACTTTCAGAAGGAAGTACTGAGGAAATTCTTAATTCTATTACGAACCCAATACCAGCTGTCGTCTTTGGTTGCAATGGAAACAACTTCGCAGAGCGGGGGCCTGCAGCTAAATATGCTTGTTTTCCATGCTTTAATACAGATGTAGGAGCGAAGCGGATTTCTCACATTGGTTCACGGCAGCATTACTTCATAGCGTACTCCTCCGTTGTCTAATTTTATTTACAAATATAATCTTTCATTGCGTAGTCCATAAGTTAAGGTTTCTACATTGGAACTTCAAAATGGTCGTGCGGTTTCTAAATTATCGTTGCAATTTCTGATGTATTGTTGCGGTTTCTGATTTATCCTTGCGCTAAATAAATTTTTAAATTAGCTAATATGATAACGAATATGCAAAATGTGGATTAAGTACTAACCGTTACTCAGGAAGTGTTTCACAAAAATAAAGCGACTCGGAGGTCACTCGCCATTCTTTTTGAATGCATCTTCACGCTGCTTTTAACTATCGACGAGTGCGCTCGCTGCGTTCTTGCATGGTGGGAGGATCATAAGTGGGGTTCTCGAACCTCTCACGCGCGCGCCAGTGGCTGTGGAATTGCACCGAATTCCGAAACAAATAGACTACTAATCCTAGATATAGTAATACTATAAAAATTTAATTGTTACTCGAATCTTTATTTTAGTTAATAAAGGTATTTCAATATTCATTGTACGTTTAATGAATAGGTTCTTTTACTGCTAAAATAAAATTGTTACAAGAGGGCAGCAGCTCCTACGGTACTTAGAGTGGCAGAGACCATAGGGGTCGGTATGTCATTTTAAAGCACACTTCTGCGATGTGGAAGACAACGGGAAACCACCACATTACTTTCCAAGTACGCAGCGTACCTAAATTGTGATAAACATGATGGCATTGTTTGAGGTAAAAGATTCCGGAGTTAAAATAGTCCCGCATTTGGATTTCCGGGAGGGAACTGCTTCGGAGGATGCGATCGGAATGTTCAGAATAAGAATCGGGAACATTTTATAAGTCGGAGCGTGGAATGTTAGAAAAATGATGCAAGTAGGTAAGATAGAGAACTTGAAAATTGAAATGGATAGGTTAGCACTAGACATAATAGGTATCAGCAAAGCTCGGTGGTCAAAGGAAGGGAATTTTAGAGTGGAGACTTCAGAGTAATTCATACAGGAGCAGAGGCAGGAAATTCGGGTGTGGGGATAGTTATACGAAAAAAGATAGGGCACTGTATAGAAAATTACTTACAAAGAAACGAAAGAGTGCTCATTTCTGTTCGACTTGTTAGTCAGATCAAAATTGGAATTTGTAATTACCTTGTGGAGACCCTGATACTTCATATCAGTCGCAGATATTAGAAACAGTCCAAAAACAGTTCATCAAGTACTTATATTTTAAAGTTTCATAGGTTTTTCGGACATTGTTTCGTATAATGCTGCACGACAGCTCTTAGGAATAACAAAATTATCGAACCGCCTCGCCGTACGGTGATAGCGCTCTTGTTATTATATAATATTTCAAAAGAACGAAGTAGACTCTCCTTCTGTATTCCAAAACATAGGTTAATTTTCTCCTGCCCATTCTGGTTGGTTAGAAAAATCTGTTCAATATACGTACCTTTCGAACGGAAATTGGACAAAACTCGCCGCTAATAAAACTTTCCATAGATATAATAACATATGCACCACGCACACATTGCCATTATTATATTTAAAGCTATTAAGTAATTTAAGGAAATTTGTATGAATGCAATTTTATAAACACGAATACTTTTACAAACACATTCGACATATACACGCACATACACACACACACACGCACATGGCACACACACACACACACACACACACACACACACACACAAACATTAGTACAATTATTATTTTTTCTATAAATTTTATTTATAGTGGAAATTTGCAATTAAGGTTTAACCCTGTTTATTTCCAAATGAATAAATAAATAAATAAATAACTTACTGTAGTGGAATATGAATGGTAAAAATTTCAGCTTGTAAAAAAATGATGAACTGTATAAGATTTTCCGGCGATTATTACAAAAAAAGGTGGCCAAAGAACAAGAATATGAAAGAGAAAAGGATGAGATTTTCAAATATGTGAAAACTGAGGAATCGGTGCCGTCTATGAATCAGGATATTAGTACTACCATTCAAGTAAGTGAGAGTAGTGAGGAAGAGTATGTGAGGCTAAAGCTAATATTCCGTCAGATACTATTTATGATGTTTACACCGATAGTGTTGATGTTGTATACTCTTTACCTATTTTACAAACTATTTTAAATGACGATCCAAGTAAAGGTCCAGAGACACTTACACATGCTGAAAGACAACTTTTTGTTGAAAATGTTTCTATTCAAGTTAAAGGATGTCTATATACAAAAAATCAGGAGGGCAGAAAATTCTCAGATCATTTTTATTCGCACATGTTGATAAACAGTGAAACGTGCGAAAGGAACTAGCTCTTGTACTCGGTGTATAAAGATTGCGTATTTTGCTGTTATTACAAGTAATTTACTTTAAAAACATTGCTTTCGCGGATGTGTTACAAAAGACTGTGAAGACATATCTCTCCTGTTATTGCGCCATGAAAAAAGTATTTGCAAATCTGGCACTTGTTTTAAGAACACACCCTTAATTAATAATCAAGGTCAAAAACTTTTTGATCGGGAAAAAGGCACAGGTATGATGTAGTACTGCGAATTGTGTATGTTATACAATTTCTAACTAGGCAAAATATAGCTTTTCGTGGAGGATTAAATCAGTTGTTTGAACAAAACAAGGGAATTATTTTAATAGCAGTAGAAACGATTTCAAATTTTAATGCAACGTTATATGAACACATTCGTAGGAGTTAAACATCTACGGAAACTAACTCATATATGCCTACATATTTAAGTGACAAGATTCAAAATGAGATTATTGCTTTGCTAGCAAATGGAAATAAAAAGCATATACTTAAGTTACTAGCCGGCGCAAAATAATACTCAATAATTTTAGACTGCACACCAGACAAAGGTCACCATGACCAATTAACATTTATAGTACGTTTTGTTGATTTGAATTTTCAAGCAGACTGTAGAAATTCGTAAATATGTCCTATGGTTTTGCCGAACATTTAGCTCAACATCCGAAAATCTATTTCAAGGGCTTCATAAACATTCAGAATCACTAAATTTAGATCCAAGAAATATTCGTAGTTGAGGCTATGACATGAAAAAGAAGCACAATGATCTGCAAAAAAAGATTTTATATTCTAACCCTAGAGCGTATTTTGTTCCCACAGCTTAAATTTGGTGGTAAAGGATGCAGTTAATATAAATAAATTTCTAAACTGTTGATTTTTGGCATCGTTCGGGAACTTTGCTTATTTTTTTATCTTCAACTCAATGTTAGCATGTTTTGAAGAAACATATCAATAGCTTCATACGTAAAACCATTATCCGACACACGATTTGAGAGTAGGAGAGATTCTATACGCCACCTGAGGCACAATTTACAAACAATATGTGAAACATTAATCCGATTTCGGATAATAACGGCAGAGACATTAAAACTCGTTACAAGACAGCATGACTGCAAAAAAATTAGAACTTTAAATTTATATGTTCTATAGTAATCTAGTATGACATACTGTTGCAGATTAATATACAAGGTAAACTGTTGAAAAAAATATCTAATAATATTACGGACTGCTTGAAACTATTGAATAAAATAATAGCGTGTTTCAAGGCAAAACGAACAATTACAGCTTCGGAAAATTTGTTCAGGAAGCTATAAATAGTGCTGATTTTCTTGAAAAATCCATTTTAATTATCAACATAAAAATGAGGTAGAAAATGGCCCAGAAAGAATTTTAAACGGAATTTTTATTTCGTTATTTTAGATACAGTTCAAGCAATTTAAAATCCGAAGTGCGTCTTCAATATTTATGATGTCATGCAGAAGCACCGTTGCCGCTATGAAAATATTAAAATGTTTTGACTACAAGCACGATTAGCGGTTATATAATATTATCGATTTTTATTGGAATTATTCAGAGTAGTATGATTGGTTAGTAAAAAGTTCTCGTGTTTCAAACTGTATTATTATATCATAAGAAAGTAGAAATTACAAGTTATTTATAAAAAAAAAATAATATTATCATTACCACTTGCATTTAAAAACGAAAAAGTTTAATTTTTAACGGTGGTATTGTACAATGGCCACATCGGGATCAGGCGAAGCGTTAGGGACTGTGAAACCAGAAAATTTATTTACAATAAACTAAATTACGCACAATGGTTGTTAATATAGGTAAACAAACTCCTATATATTAAAATTATGCAAAAAATATAAAATTACAGAAAGTATTGATAAAGATACTCCAAAATCTAGAACAAATACAATACCATCAATATATGGAGACAATGTGTAGAATTTTGTGAAAATCTCGACTTGGATAATGTTACAAGAATACTTTTATACTAAATAAAAATTAGGGGAATGGAAATAACTACTTCAATTTGTGTATTTAGCGACAACAATAAGTTGCTTTATTTCAAAATATAAGCTGGATATGAGAAGACCATTTTGTTTCTTGTCTTAAAATATCACGTGTAATTGCTCATCACAAGTATTTTTGTTCATATTATTTGTTAACAATGCATCAACTTCATATACAGTCAATAAATGTTTCATTATAAACGTATATATTTCAAGTCCTAACATTTGTAAACAATGGATAAGTATTTTATTATTTCAGGTTAAGTGAGTGGGGCAAGTTCATTACATTTAAAATATGTATGTGTGGAATTTTTCAAGACTATATCGAAGAACTTACAAGGAGCAAAATTTAAAAAAAAATGTTTAGGATTACTTAACCTATATGTTAGAAATTTTTTTCAATAAAAAACCCCACGCAAATGTTACCGATTTAGCAATAAGAACAATAAACTTGCATTTTGATGTTCTTAAATCAAGAGTTTGATATTCCTAATTTTAGAATAACTTTTCTCTCCCTATTGCGGTTCCTTTCAATTACATCATCAATTATATACATTATTAGAAATGCACTTGTCAAAACAATATGTATATTTTATTAGCCAGACATTAACAGTAAAGGACATGTAACACAATATGGAATACATGAAACATTTAAGCAAAGTCTCCAGAGTCCCAACCGCTGTCTTGGTCTCCACTGTCAACTTCATCAACGTTAATAACGAGAGGTGCAACGTCTCCAGTATCATATTTTACTTCTCTACCCCAACATTTATGACAATTGACTACAGCATTTTTCCAAATTTGTGGTGTTACTGTCGATAACGCTTCATGCCAAACAATTTTCTGTCGATTTGCTATCCCTGCCAATGTGGTGATTATAATAGTTTTTAGCAATACCCCAAATATTTTCTATAGCATTAAAATGACAGTGATAAGGGGGTAATCTTAATACTTTATGGCTATATCGTTCTGCAAATTGATCCACCTTATATACTTTTTGTGGCTTATTTCTGAAAATTAACACACATTACTTTTCTACATCATGCTGTTTCTTACTTACGATTTAACTATTTTAAGTAGTTCAACCTTGAATGAATTGCCATCATATGGAATTCTACGTTCCTGAAGCCAGTCCCTACATTTGGTTTTCCAATGCTCCACTCGAAGGTACTACATTGGTCAGGAAGCGAACTTTTTTAACCTGGAAATTTTGAATTTTGCCGAACCATTAGTGTTGCAAGCAAGGTAGGGATCTTTAACGTGCGTGACAACACACACACGGAATCTCCATTTTACCTCTCATCCGAACGAGGGCGTATATTTATGAAATATACTCGCCTAACATTTTTCAAGCGGACCGTGTCGGGATTTGATCCCGGGATCTTGGGCATAAAGGGTTTATTCATTTTCATTGCTTGCGACACTGAAATAACTGTCGAAATATTAATTTTTAAACCAGCTGCCACCCGCTACAAAAAAGACAATATAATTAGGAATTCAGTTGTGAAGTAAATAATCACCTTTTGTACTGCAGCCACTACTATAAACAGTTCATCGTTCTCACGTTCATGTTCAAAGAACTTAATTAGGTTAGCAACAAGTTGCTTTCCTGTAGAACCCAAATGACGACCCGATATTGTAGCAAACAATAATAACACTAATATTAGTTCTGAAAAGAACTGTTCGTAATTCAAATGAAATGTAGTTAGGAATATAACCAAAACTAACGAGAACAGCACCAGAGAGACAAAGCACAACATCATAACCCATTTTTACTAGGGCTGGGATAAGCACATAATAAATCGATCAATCATTTACGATGTTTCATGTTTTCCCTATTTCCTTTTATTGATTTTAATTAATAGTGAGGTTTTTTGAACAAAGCTACAGGTATACAATTAATTGATTTAAGAGCGGTAATAATATGTACATATTTTAGTGTATTGTTCAATTACCGTACATCCGTACATGAAAAAATAAAACATCGATTTGAAAATCCCTATTTTAATTGAACACTAATTTGTTAGAGTGGTCGGTAACGTTGAATTTGTGATCAAAATTACGCCTCAAATTTATTGAAGATAGAAAAGCACAAAAATATTGGTTTATGTTAATCACATCTATGACGTAAATCGGATTTTAAATTGCTTGAACTATACGACCATTAATCACTGCAATAACTATTTACACTACTTAATGCACATGCCAAAATTTTTAAAAAAATCCTAATAAGATTTGAAGAAACACTGCCTAGAGTTAGAAGTAATATTTACTGACACGAATGTGAAAGATATCAATGGAATAAAACCATTCTAAGAAATGAATACCCTGTTTAGTTGTAGTTTAGAAAATAGCAGTGGCCCCTTTACGTTATTTGGTACAAAATGATCTACAAAGTAATTTTCCTAAGATAGTAATTGCGCTAACAATAATTTTGACGCTACCTGTTTCAGTTTCTTCAGCTGAGAGATCGTTCTCTAAACTCAGCTTGATCAAGAATCGTCCTAGGACTACAATGCTTCAAGAACGTTTAATTCACCTGACAATGAATGATATCTGTTGAGTCAGAAATACTGGATGCATTTGTTACGGTATTCCGCGCAAACACAAAAGAAAACGGTAAGAGGAAGTAAATAAATCAATTACGTCGAATACCGCAACAAAACGGGGACAGAATGGTAGAATTTGGGCTAGCTCAAAAACGTCGGAGAGGGGCGTGGGTGAAATAGAAAGAACACATTGGAAACCTCTGTAAAACTATATTGTTAACATCGAATCTTGAAAGACTATTTATAAAACAATAAAACAAATAAGTTGCGTAATCGTTTGTTATGTGCTAGTAAACAAAGCGTCATAACATAAGCATATAAAAATGGGTAAGCAAAATATATAACATCTTATAGTCTAAATACTTACAATGGTTCATCTTAAATACATATAAAAGAAAATTAAGCATAAACTGTACAGTAAATATAGAAAAAGAAATATACCTATATTATATATACATGCTGTTTTGTGAAGTGACCCTCCTCAAAAAATAGTATAACATTAAAATTAGACACCCTAACTTAAATTACACAAATATTTTAAATTAAAAAACAAAAGAAACAGTAAAACGAACTCTACCACAAACTTTGAATAATTAAATTTTAATTTAAACAATGATTATTACATCGTCGCTCGTGCACTGTGAATTAGTGTTTGGTAACGTGGTGTTGGTAATTTATTGGATATTCATGAATAGCACCAAATAAAATGTCTATACTCCACAGCAGCATAAAAAAATTGCGGAAATAGAAAACTGTACCTTGCACTAGTTGACTTCGTATCATGTTGTGGATAAAAAAATGCGACTGCATTTCTTTATTGGCTGCATGCTAGAACCACCAACTTCACTTATACTTAGAAAGCACTTTTAGTAGCGCGACTTTACAACATGTATCTTGTGGAAGAGGATGTTGTATTTAATCTTTAATGGTCACTTTCAAAGCACGGTCTCTATTTTATAAGGACAGAATCATGTATGGGAGTGGGATATTTGGCTTTTAAAGATATCGCCGAACAATCATGTGTGCAGAATTCCCAGACAACAGCTGCAGAAATACAAACTGTAACAGCTTGCCAACAAGCAGATAGCGCAGTTATCAAAGTATTTTAGACAAAGGAAAACAATCTTATTACATTGTAACATCTTAACAGCTGCAGAATACCAGATAATAAGTCTATTGTAAGCAGATGTAGGCAGGTGGTAAGTGGTCTTATCTTTTAGAAGAAAGCTGTACATTTACATGCAGCTTTTAATTAAAATGTAATCAATACAGGTGCTAAAATTTATTACAACTACTTTGTAACGTAAAGTTTTCTAAGCAGTTGTTTGATTTTATAAGGCAAACTTTTGTATAGAGTAATTACTTGAGAAATTTTATACAATAACACTAATTCAAATGGCGGAAAATCAAGCTTTTTGAGGAATTTTAGGGAGTTCTAAAAATAAACGCAGAAAAAATTGTTTGCAGGGTTTTGAACGAAACACATTAAATATTCAAAAGTTTCGTGATATTAAAGCTCAGCATGTAAAACTTATAAATCGTGTTCTTTATTACGATAAATAATTATTGGTCTTCTTTAAATTAGGTTTATTTAATTGTTGATTGAACTTTAATTTGTAGAAATTGTTTTGCTATTAAATTTACTATTAATAAAATATTTTTCTATTTATCTTCTAGATGCTTGGTACGGTTGGCACAATACATTTTAAACACCGGCGGCCTAAGCTCACGGCGCAGTCCTCTGAGTTAATAAATCCTCATTTTGCCTAGCATGTATGAAAATGAATCATATTAATCTCAAAAATATGACTGAAAGTAACCTTTATTGCCCCTTGAGCTGTTAAACTCGTAACAAGGTTTTATAGTTTTTACATTATAGACGCCTTTGACTAGCGTCAAGTTTCATTTATAGCGTACATTGACGTTTCACATAATTTTTCATTTAACGTTGCCGTCGGTTTCAATCAAAGTTTCCAATCAAAGCAGGCAACAAAAGTATAAAATAGTCATAAGTACTGAATAATTGTAATTCTTGAGTACGTGAAAATAAATGGTAATTCAGAGTGTGATGAAGGATTTACGAACACTTCTCCGGAAGATTAAATACTTTGAACCAAATAAATGAAACACCAGTTAATCTAAATAGTATTTTCGCCTGCCTAATCTTTAAATCCAATTTAACGATCCCATATAAGGGTGATAAATTTTTTTCTTTATTCGTTATTTCCTTAAGGAAATACAAAAGATAATTCTAAGTAAACAGAAATTTGGTTATATATGGTAATTAACATTTATTATTCCTTGTAAATAATTTTTTACTGTTGTTCCTGAAATAGATGGATGAGCTCTTTCAATTACTTTGGTTTATGCTTTAATACCACCTTCACAATCGCATAGAATATTAGCTGAATTGACGCTTGTCCATCTTTATAATTTAACAATTTGTATATCTTCCTATCATCCCATAAACATTTCTGTTCCTTGTACTCACCGTTTACCAACAATTATTGTGAACATAGATGAATGTGATATGCGGATATGAACCACGCACCACGACATGAAGAAAAAGAAAATAAAACAGTCAGGATCAATAAGGTTGCCACCATAACTGCAACTGCGGGCCTACACGAAAGATCTAAAAAGATATTTTTTCTAGTATGAATAATCACGTAGAAACCTACCGACGCACCGGCGATATAATTTTCTCGTGGAAAACGTGCATCGCTCTCGAACTAATAGAATCAGCCACGCAGAAAGCACATGCTAGGACAATGAGCAGGATTAAGGTGAACCTAGTTTAGGAAACCATAAGATAATCGATTGAAATATTAGGATACCGCATGACAAATGACACTTCTAGAGTCTTTGTAATGCATAAATAGATAAAGAAAACCGGCAAATTCGAATCCAATCGCATTTGTTATTCACACATATAGAAAATTGATTCTATTCAAACTTATATTACTACTTTTAATAAAGCGAACATACCCTTTCAGAAAGCATAGATTGTCGATAATCGAATACCTTTGCTGTGTTATATTAAGCAATAAAGATAAATTAAGGTACTTTGACTTAAACTAAATTCATCTAACAGAAACAGATCAATATTAGGAGCACCGTTTTCTGTTAGTTCTCTTAAAGTATTAGCATAGTTGAGAACGACCCGAGATATCACTAAAAAGTGTTTTAAAGTTCCTTTAGTAAATAACATATAATCCTCATCAAATGTCACCATCTTCAATAAACAATTCTTATTTAAATAAAAACTCACGTTGTCGAATTTACATATTTAATTTCGATCATGAACTTCCATAGTGCGTATAATATATGGAAGATTTGATATAAACTTCCTAAATACATTGAGGGATACATCAAGTACAGTCTGCGAAATGATATCAACAAATTTGAAAGTTATTTTGTAATCGTCGAACGGGTTCAGGCCTACAATTGTGATTTTGGAAGAAGATTCTGTTATGGCGTATGGTTTGTCAAATAGCAACTTGGTTCGCTCTAACTGAATTGCTGTGTTTATACATTCTTTACGCACTGCGGTCGTCTGCTTTTCCAAATCCTAATTTTCTCCCACTCATCGTATGTAATTTTTAGTTCCTCCTGGGAATAAACCATTTCTATGTGATTCTCGTTGTGTTTGTGGCATTAGCTCTAGTAAAAACGCTTACACACACACGCGCGCGCGCACACACACACTCACACAATGCATGAGATACTTAATATGTTCATTCTAGAAAAATTAATGATTAACAGTTTTTGAATTATACATGTAAATATTAATTTCTTCCACGTTTACAGGTTAAAATTCAAACTAAGACTTACTTTTCTTTGTCGATAGTCCTCACACAGTGAATATTTCAAAAAAATATATTATTAAAACGTTGACTTAATGCAAACGCGAGCAATAATGTTGTAGCGTTAACCTTAAGCAGATAATATAAAAGGTGTCTTGCAGGTAAAGTTGTTGAATAACAATAGAAAATCACATTTTAAACATGCAAGTTTTAAAAATGTTGTCTTACCCCGAAATTTTCAAAGGTGGTAAATTCTGCAACACAATTACTTTGAACGACTTTACGTTTTTTTAAAATAAATTCAAAATAAACTTTTAGTATCATTTTCCACGTATTTATGCACATAAAGAAAGTATAAGAATAATTTGTTTTTGCACTCATCCAATTTAAATCAAATTATTAGAATGCGTATTCCCATAGATTAACTAGAATTGTAGGAAAATGGCTTGTACAATTAACAGTCAGACGTCATTAACAAAACAATTCAAAGCTAAGGATCATGCATTTCACTAAATTTATTTAGAAAATACGTCGTATTCTGAACTACATTTAACATAGATTATCGAACTATTTTCTAACCCACCGTGCACTATTAATTTATATTTAACCTTTTGGTTTAATTATGTGAATGTGCATGTACTAATCAAAAATTTCAACAATCCTGGATATTAATAAATATTTTTTGAGTTTTACACTATTATTGAGTTAAATCTAAATAAAAATGTAGATGTGTTTTGCTGTTATGTTTTTGAATATTAAAACATTATGCGGATCTTTGTTGGAGCTAATTTTAAAAGAAGCGATAAGTGATTTCGATTTCCCAGGAAATTCTATACTAATTTGATAGGTTGCACGATGGGTTTATCTCAAAAGGCAGAGCAATACTGTTTAGAAATAGATTAAAGATGGACACCGTGTGGTTTGTAAAAGGTTGATCTGTAAATCAGTAAGGAGTAGTTTGATTTGAGAAGCTGAGGAAAACACAATAATAATTGATATCTTACAGGACGGAGTAATTTTTTATAAAAATTCTAAAAATGACGTTGGTAGTTAAATACAAACAGGTAAAACTCACATTAAAACAATTATAAGCGTCTCTTTTCCCGTCAAAACTTGCATATGTCACCAATTAACATAATAAGGAACTGCGCGCGCTTGACCGTCAGCATAAAAGACGAGAGAGCTATGTTCCACAGCATTAGTTGTCAAAGTATCGTCAAGTTGATCAAAATTACAAGTTAAAGATGAATTTTTCTGGTGATGTAAGAGTGTCATTAGGTATCGACAAACTAGTAGGTAAGACCACCTATGCGCTATGAGAATTTATATCACATTTTCATCACCATAACGTGGAAAATGGTTTTGATTTATACGGTGGTCTGCAACCAGCCGTACAAATAATAGAATGTGCCAAAATTGTGCTTTAAGAATGGACTACTTTGAATGGAGAGAGTTTTGCAATTTACAATTGGAATTTAAAATCATACAATTTACTCAAGAAGCTACAAACGTAAGATTGAACGGTTTTTCTAGGGGTGATGTTTTAGAATTACAACTGGATCGTGAATTCAAATTGAAACTGATTGCCGAAACATCTAATACAAGTACATGGGTGGCGAATAAATTTCAAGAAGAAAATTTATATAATATGGAAATTACGAAAGACCGGAATGTTATTGTGTTATCTGCGTACGAGTGTATCAAACTACTAAATTTGGGAGAATTAATCTGTTATAAAATGGAGGAGTTGAGGTGTAGAAACTTTCCAGAATTTTACAAAGAATTTTAGGTGCAATAAAAAATGTAAGTGGAAATACGACGGATGAATAAAGGGTTCAAACGTTATTAGAACCGTGCGAGTATTTCTTTGTTTAATGATTGCAGCAATTTAAATTACTTGACAGTGTTGGAAATTATTAAATGTTTCCCCATTCAGTACTTAGAAGATGCGACTGCGAGGTGATCGCTTACGCAAATGTTTAGAGATTTGGCTATCCCAGATTTAC
This sequence comes from Platerodrilus igneus, assembly GCA_036346225.1. Taxonomy (NCBI): domain Eukaryota; kingdom Metazoa; phylum Arthropoda; class Insecta; order Coleoptera; family Lycidae; genus Platerodrilus; species Platerodrilus igneus. The sequence goes on from JARFIW010001270.1 coordinate 1,760,284, forward strand.
CAGACTCTGGTTATTACAGCGGTTTATAGATGTTATCAATACATGTATATATTTTTAATAAAATATAATATCTCTTTGTAAAGTTTGTTGTACTTATTTGTTTCGTCAACATCAGCAAAAATTATTAATAAATGTATTAAGCTATCTTGTTTTTTTATTCTTAGGTTTAAGGTGGTAGCACTTCTAAGATTTTTATTCTCTAGATTAAAGTAAATGTCCTAAGGAGGTTTTAAAGATGGAGTTAAATACAGATGAGTAGAAATTTTAAAGGTTTAGGACTTTAAGAGGTTTAACCCGGTAAGGGATGATTCGGTTTTAAAAATTCCTACAGTATTAGACCGCCCGGGAAATGATTAATTAAATTATGCATCTCGGGTGACCAAAAAGAATCTACGGATCAAATGTACTTTCACTATTCATTTATCTAATTGTAATGTAATCGTCCCATAGAAGCGTATTTAAAATTTAATTATTTATTAAAAAAATTTAAACCGTTAGAAAAGTCTATAATACATTAGCTAAAATTTGGTTTAGCTCTTAGGTAAGAATTCGGTGGGAAATGGAATCCCGATTAAAAAAGCTTTCATTTGAACCCCAACACATCAAAAAAATTCTGGGGTAGGTTTTTCCCCGATTTAAGGGGGTTATGTGAGGGTGTTTGTCCGCATAGTTAAAGAAAACCTTCCTAAAGCATCTGTGACGTCATACCGAGCTGTAGTGGCGTTGGGTGGCGTCTATGGGTGGCGTCCATAAGGTGGCATTGTCCTAGAAGGAACTTATCCATTTGATAGGTCATACTACTGGAACGAAAGAAATGTTGGTTATTCTAAAAAACTTTTGTTGTGTATGTTAATCATGCATAGTCGAAGAAAACTATTCAGGTTGGTAAGGGGAGTAACGTTGTAAAGGTCTATAAGTGTTTCAAGTTGGTCTTACAGTTTCGGAGATACAACACTTAAAGAATACTTTTATCATGACGATTCCAATAAAGAGGATCCACTGTAAGAATTCCGTATAGAGGATCCGTTGTGAGGGTCTGGTAATGAGGATCTGGCCCAGAACAAACATATTCCTCTACTTATAACGTTCTGCAGCTGAATTACGGCAGTTAACTTCACTTCTGTTCCAAATCTTACATTAACGGAGGAGTTCCTTACTCAGAGAAATCTTGTAGTTACCAATTGAGAAATGTATTCAAAACGTTTAGTACTATAGGAGCCAAATGAAAATGTATCTCTTTTAACGCTTTTTCAGTCGCTCAAAAATATATAAATCATAGGGTGAAGTGTGGGCTGGATGCTCTATAACCTTTCATTTCTTTTGTTCAATATTTTCTTTTATCACGTAGGCACGAAACTGAACGAACGCCACGTGTAAGCTTCTCTAATCAGCTTCGTCATATCGGGTGAAGGAATTTTAAACTCTATAAGCATCATTCAAGGTTGGAAAAAGTCAACATTACATTGTGTGCAAAAGATTACATTTTAACTGATTTCGGGGTAAATTTGAATGTTTCCATTGCATTGACAATTTATTAAATGCTTCAAAATAATTACATCTAGTTTCATTAATAAGCAATGTTTATGAAACTCATTTTCATGGGTCATTGAAAACGATTTTAAAAGGAAAGCGTTTTTAATCGTCTGCAATGGAATTTTTTATCGAGCAACCACAAATATTCTAAGAACAGGTAAAACAACGAAATTGTGGTGGCAATAATTTTCAATTATTTTTTGAAAAAAAAATTTTCATCGATCAGAAATGTGTTTTACTTGAAAATACTTCGTACGTTATTGTGGCAGTAGTAATGTTATCGATATCCGCGTTAAGTAAACAAAAACAGGATATAACCATTTTAGATTGTACCTTTCCATATTATATTTTATTAAATTACTATTAAGCTAATCTTAAGTCAATTAAGATAAATTCCCAATGTAACAATTCTTCTGCTTTTTTATACTTTCATTTAAGTAGTAAAACATATAAAAACGATAGTTAATGTCCAAAGGACGATCATTCTTACTGAACGTCATAGCTAGTATTAATGAACCTAGTTGTAATAACAGTTGTGCGAATTGTAATATTGATTCAACAATTAAATTTAGAAATGCATGAGCTTAAATAGTAAAATCCCAAATCGATATGGTCTTAACATAAGTAGTGAAGAAAACACTGCTGCTGTCTCTAATAACGGGGCAAAAAAAGGTGCGCGTGGTTCCATCTTGGGGTGGTCCTCTCATCACAACAAGGGGCGACCATTCATCGTGGCTTTAAGGACCACCAGAAAGAGCTATAGTAATTACAAGATAAAAATTAATTTATTGACGTCAAAAAGTACTATTTTCTAAAAACCCTAAATACAGTATTGCCCGAAATAAACAGTACTGAAATTGTAATTGTTTTGTATATTTAAAAAATACATATTATTGACACTTTATTATATGTTCTAAATGTGCACCTCCTCGTTCGAGACAGACTTCATAACGATGTTCTAAGTTTCTGGTCATGTTATTGAATAAGGGTTGTCTCAGGGCTGCGAAGAAGACTCTAACGGCATCCTTTAATTCATCGATGGTTTGTGGTGCCCGTTTGAAAACGGCATTTTTAGCCATGCCCCAAATGTATGCGTCTGGAGGTGTGAGGTCTGGAGAATGTGAAGGATAAGGGAAGTCAGTAAATCGTGATATGAATTTGCTTGGAAAATGTTCTTGAAGAAATTGACGAATTGCGGCAGCAGTATGGCAAGTTGCCCTGTCCTGCTGAAAAATTGGTTTCGAAATGCCAAGTTACGTGCACGACAGAATTGACGTAGATCAGGGATAAATCGTGTTAAAATTTGTCTGTACCTCTGTTGATTAAGTGTGACTTGCCTACCATTCTCTTCGATAAAGTACGGACCAATGATTCCGTGACCGGAAACAGCACACCAGACACTCACTTTTTCACTATGTAAAGGAACCTCTTGAACCTCATCGGGTCTGGCAAAGCCCAGAAATCGATTTGTGCGACGATTCACATAGCCTGACAAGTGAAAATGTGCTTCGTCTGAAAACCAAACATTTTCAAAAATTCAGGATTTTCATACTGTAACGCGAGAATTCTGGCGCAATATTCCACTCTACTGCGATAATCCCGAGGATGTAGTTGTTGATGTACCTGAATCACATACGAAAATGTACCCAGCTCCTTCAGGATTCTTTGAAAGGAAGTTCTTTTAAATCAAGTTGTAACGCTGTCCTTGCCTGGCTGACTTTCGGATTTTCTAAGATTTGCTCAAAAACACGTTCATGGTTATTGTTGTTGTTAACTGTCCTGGGACGCCCTGAGTTTCCTTTTCGTTGGCACAATACACTACCTGTATTTCTAAACTTTTCAATAACCTTCAAAATTACAGCATTACTTGGAGAACGTTTATTAAACCTTTGTGTGAATTGATCAGACACGTATAGCAAACTTGCACCATTACGTCGGCCGATTCCGTATGAACGAAAATAATGCTCTACCAGAAACACTTTCTCCTCTGTACTTAACACCATTTTTAACAATTAGGCCCTACTAATTACTTGTTTGAGGTTTACTTGACAGGTCTATACTAGCTAACTTGAGTGTGACAGCGCACGCATAAAAACACCGCCAACTTAGTTTCAGTACTGTTTATTTCGGGCAATACTGTACCTACAATGCCGTATTGCGTGCGCAAAATTTTCATGGCGAAAACAACACGGAGAAAACCAGAATAGATGTTTTCGTCTTGCTATTCGAGAATAAAGTGAATATTCATTTCGTTTAACTAGGGATCAGAGCTCAAAGTAATATTGTTGTTAAGGTGTAAAACTGGAAAATCACGATTTATTGGGATAATACGCGGTTTTAATTCAGCGAAGTTTTAATGGAAAACACATACGAACCAATTATCGAATACTTAGAACCAGTTATAGTATATTTAATTTTAGCATAAACTTTACGTTAAGGAATTCTTAGAAAGAGTATTTATGATTAATTAGCGAAAAGCTTTAACATTAAAAATCGAATTGATACAAACAGATAAATGAATTAACACGTGAATGGGTTATTTTAATTTACTGAATTAATTTTCGTTTTTAATGCCAACGGGATTTGAGTTGAAAATTATTCTAATTACTTTATGCTGAAAATAAACTTAGCAATTTGGTTATGAGAAGTTTATTTGCAGTTTATATCTTTTGCATTTTAAAGGAACACAATGATAAATTTAATTATAAGACTTTCTTTCCAGAGTCAACGTTGATATCAGGTTATACTACGTTAACACTCAGCTTGTTTTGGAATATTTTTGTAGTGCATTATTGATAATTTATTTGTGGGTTTTGAGATAATTGTTAAAGCGTTTCTGTATTTCCTCTCAAGATTAATTAATTTTTGATCATGTTTAAAGATGCGGTGGTGCCCTGTTTTCTTTTGATTTTTGAGCTACCATAATAAACTCATGCCCAAATTATGCTCCCCATGAATTGAACTTCAAGCTAGTCGTTGGTACGGTAAATGTGGTAGTTTCGTACATCTGAAGCACAGTTCATTGACTCGGCAACCTCATATGGATGGGTAACACTAAGGTACTACAAGAGCGACCGAAAGACAGGTTACATTATAATAAAGTCCTTATGATGATTGTATTCATATCCGCATATCACATTCATCTATGTTCACAATAATTGTTGGTATACGGCGAGTACAAGGACCAGAAATGTTTATGGGATGATAGGAAGATATACAAATTGTTAAAATATAAAGATGGGCAAGCGTCAATTCAGCTAATATTGTATGCGATTGTGCGATTGTGAAGGTGGTATTAAAGCATAAATCAAAGTAATTGAAAAAGGGCATCCATCTATTTCAGGAATAACAGTAAAAAATTATTTACAAAGAATAGTAAAAGTTAATTACCATATATAATCAAATTTCTGTTTACTTAGAATTATTTATTGTATTTGCTTAAGGAAATAAAGAATAAAGAAAAGAATTTATCACCCCTATATGGGATCGTTAAATTGGATTTACAGATTAGGCAGGCGAAAATTCTATTTAGATTAACTGGTGTTTCATTTATTTGGTTCAAAGAATTTAATCTTCTGGAGAAGTATTCGTAAATCCTTCATCACACTCTGAATTACTATTTATTTTCACGTACTCAAGAATTACAATTATTCAGTACTTATGACTATTTTATACTTTTGTTGCCTGTTTTGATTCGAAACTTTGATTGAAACCTACGGCAACGTTCAATGAAAAATTATGTGAAACGTCAATGTACGCTATAAATGAAACTTTACGCTAGTCAAAGGCGTCTATAATGTATAAACTACAAAACCGTGTTACGAGTTTAGCAGCTCAAGGGGCAATAAAGGTTACTTTCAGTCATATTTTTGAGATTAATATGATTCATTTTCATATATCCTAGACAAAAAGAGGATTTATTAACTCAGGTCTGCGCCGTGAGCTTAGGCCGCCTGTGTTTAAAATGTATTGTGCCGACCGTACCAAGCATATAGAAGATAAATATAAAAATATTTTAATATTAGTAAATTTAATAGCAAAACAATTTCTACAAAATTAAAGTTCAATTACCAATTAAATAAACTTAACTTAAAGAAGACCAATAATTATTTATCGTAATAAGGAACACGATTAATACGTTTTACATGCTGAGCTTTAATATCACAAAACTTTTGAACAATACTATGAATATTTAATGCATCCAGTATTTCTGACTCAACAGATATCATTCATTGTCAGGCCAATTAAACGTTCTTAAAGCATTGTCGTCCTAGGGCGATTCTTGATCAAGCTGAGTTTAGAGAACGACCTCTCAGCTGAAGGAACTGAAACAGGTAGCGTCAAAATTATTCTTAGCGCAATTAGTATCTTAGGAAAATTACTTTGTAGATCATTTTGTACCAAATAACGTAAAGGGGTCACTGTTATTTTCTAAACTACAACTAAACACGGTATTCATTTCTTAGACTGGTTCTATTCTATTGATACCTTTTTTATTCGTGTCAGTAAATATTATTTTTAAGTCTGGGCAGTGTTTCTTCAAATCTGATTCAGAATTTTTTTTAAAATTGTGGTATGCTCATTAAGTAGTGCAAATAGTTATTGCAATGATTAATGGTCGACAGAGAGACTCTTGGAAGACCTGTAACTCAGTCGAGTCTGCCAATGCAATCTCTCGCATTAACAAGATTTTGTCCGAAGATCCTCGCCATCAACCATGCTGCCTGAAACGTGCGGATGGTACGTACACTACCAACAAGACAGTAACAGCTGGGCTACTGATGGACACCCACTTTCCGGGTAGTGAATCACAACTTTCCTCGGGGTGGACCAACCCAGCTGGCCCCCTAATAGGGCCGACCGGGAGGTTTCAAACCGGGTAGTGTATGAAAGAAAAATCAAATGGGCCATCTCAACTCTCAAACTGTTTAAGTCCCCTGGTATTGATGCCATCTTCCCCGCCCTACTACAATGGGGTGTGAAGAGGCTGGCACCATTCCTCGTGGTACATTTTAGGGGCTGTATTGCTTTTAGATACATCCCCTACAGCTGGAGAGAGGTTAGAGTTGTGGTCATTCCTAAACCAAGCCGGAAGGATTACTCCCAGACTAAATCCTACAGACCGATCAGTCTTACGTCTTTTTTGCTTAAGATCTTAGTGAGACTGTGCGACAATGATATGAGGGAGAGGATAATGCTTTCCTATCCACTTCACCTAAACCAGCACGCCTTTATACTAGGAAAATCCACGTAGTCTGCCATTCACGCTGTTGTAGGACGGATTGAAAAAACCCTTAACAACAACATGTCCGCCTTAGGCGCATTTGTTGATATTGAGGGTGCGTTTAGCGAAACTACCTTCGCAAGCATTGATAGAGCTCTGCGGCCACATGGAGCGGAAAACACCCTTCAGCAAACTGGCCCCGTTTCCTGAAATCCTTGAGAAACCACATTTTTAACCCCCCCAACCTGCTATACCACAAAGTTCCCATCCAACCTTACTCGCTATCTCCATTGTCCAAAATATACACCGTGCCGCATCCACTACTATCGCCACAAGATACCATAATACTCGCACGATACCCTGGTGGAGTCCTACATTACAAGACACAAGACGATGCCTAAACGCCCTACGACACAAAATACAACGACTACATAGACTCGCAGTTACAAATGACAATTTCACACTACTGACTACACAATACCGACAACCACGATCAAATTTTAAGAGATCCATCTACTAGGCTAAGAAGAACCATCCCCAGAACATCGTTGACCACCCCAATGCCGATCCTTGGAAATCTTATCGCAGGTTAGTAAAATCCCCTCCGAATCAAATCCTAACTACGCCCACATTACTTCAAAACCCCACCATTCAAAATACTTTATTCCTCCTACTAAAATCTGTAATCCCTCCTACTTCTATCCCCTCCTTTCAACAAGACCAAATCATTTCCAATTGCAAAACCCCCTAACACACCCCCAGATGATATTCTTGACACCAACTTCCTTGATTCCGTTGTCTCCAAATTAAATACACATAAATTTCCAGGTCCAGACAATATCACAAACATCATCATTCAAAAATCATGGCCAGTAATCCGTCAACCCATCATCCAATTATTCCAAAAATGTTTAACTAACGGTATCTTTCCTGACACCTTTAAACATGCTAATATTACCCTACTACTGAAACCTGCAACATCTCCTGAAGACCCACGTTCCTACCGAGCAATTGCCCTTCTTTCATTCATCGGTAAACTCCTTGAAAAACTGATCCTACAAAAACTCCAATCACACATCGAAAATTACTCCCTGATTTCCCACAACCAACATGGTTTCCGCCAAGGGCACAACGCAGAACAAACAATCTTTTCCTTAATTTCCAAAGTTCGATCATCACAATCCAAATACGTCATAGCAATCTTCCTTGATTTCCACTCCGCCTTTGATCTCCTCTGGTGGTCCAATGTCCTGAACCAACTCAAAATACTAAATTTCCCCTCCAATATATATAAAATTATCCAATCATATTTATCTTCCCAAACAGCAAGCCTCCGTACGAACTACTGTTCTTCTACCATGTCCCTAACACAACGCTGTCCTCAAGGATCCATTCTTTCACCTACCCTTTGGAACCTATCTATCAACCCTCTCCTTGACCTTAATATCCCAAACACATGTACCTTCGCCTGTGCAGATAACCTCACGTTTCTTATTCACGGTAACTCCCGCCTCCAACTACAATCCACTGCAAATATCCTAATCCCACATATCGAACAATGGTGATGTTCTCCGTGTTAAGGCAAATAATCCACCGCCGTTACAAAGAGAGGTGGGCTTGCACAACAAGCTTTCGACAGGCAAAAATGATCATAAGGTCCCCCATGACCAAAAACGAAAAATTTGTCAGATGGTTGTCGAGGCAGAAACTGCTACTTGTAGGCATACTGTCTGGGGATTGCATACTAAGGAAGGATCTGCACAGGATGGGTCTGTCGGACGACCCCATCTGTCGCGGCTGTCAACAGGAAGACGAGACGGCCGAGCACATTTTGTGCACCTGTCCGGAACTCGCCCGACTTCAAGGATCTATGCTAGGGGATTTCTGGCCTGAGAAGGTCGGAATTCAAGACACCCCCTGCTCCGACATTCTCAAATTCACCTGTACGGTCGAGTGGTTGAGTATTCAAGGACCAACCTAGGACAAGGAAGGCAGCACAATGGGCCCACTTGGTGGACTAAGTGCGTGTGGCATGTGCCATCCTTCCCAATTAAATCAATCAATCAACGGTAGTCTTACACTCCGAAGCAGCATGTCGACTACTATGTACCCGTTTCTAGAACAAAGACAGTTGCCAATGCTTCTTTCTTAAATTCAACGGCTCCTTTTGATTCTACTAGAAGCTTCATACGTCTACTTCGACCGCTAAGATGTGCCAATCTCGACTGTATCCTTTTAAAAACATAGTCAGAAGAATCGCCTTCAAATTCTAACAACACATTTCTAATTGACTCAATAGTAGCATTACCTTCCTCAGATTTAACTGAGAATTCAATATTATAATCCGAAATTTCTATCAGACAACCTGATTTACCTAAGTCTTTAGCTAACGGATGAGCTAATATCTTTCGTTTATTCGCGACCGCTCATCTACTCTCGACTCTACGTATCCAAAGTTCATAATCGATTTTTTCCTTACGTAAATATACAATTTTAAATGTATCCGCAATATTTTATGTATTTTTTTAACAAATTTCAAAACTAAAGAATACCCTTTAAACAAATCCAAAAATTCCTTAATCTGGCCACGATTAATAAAAAATTTTTAGAAGAACAGAATTTTAAGTCCAAAGTTCACAACTTTGCCCAACTTATAACTAATTGCCGATACAAATGAAAGTTCCCTACAACACATAAACTTACTAAAGAGACCGACTCCACTACGAGCATCACTTAGACTAACTTACTAAAAAACTACAGTGTTCTCAACCTTAAGAACGAGTTAAAGTGCTAGGGCGACCAACTCGCCACAAGTCTCGCCTAAACCAACTAACTGCTAGTTACAACTTTAACCGCGCATTTAGATATAAAACCCCAGGCAATTAATATTCACTAAACACTTACTCCAGTAGTCCTATACGAATGTTACGCCTCCAGTCCTCGGGGTGGGTTCTGTGGCTGCTTCGTGTGTTGCTGCTGGTGCTTCTCGTCAGACGATACGATATTAGGGAAAGGTAGGGAGGTAGAAACCACTCGTTGATACTGTCGAAGTACTCACACGTCGGCACTTCACCGAGGAGTGTACGAAAGTATCAACAGATGTGCTACATTTCCCACGTAGATGTCTATTTCCTCCAACCGAGGTTGACGCATTTATACGTGCATTGATGGGAACAAAGCCGTTTCCTTGTAAGAATTGTTATGTCAGCATACTCTCCGACCACAAAGATAAGTCAATGTACTAAATATCCGCGTGAACAACTTGGTGTGGTTTTTACGGGCATTAGCGTTATGATTGTTGTCTGCTGGGAATTTGCTCAGGTAGAGTTTTAAAAAGTTCCTAAACTTAAATTAATACAATATTATGCTTGGACTTTAAAATAAAGCATAATGAAACAAAATTGAGCCAGGAAAAGGAAATACAGCCAGTGAAACAAAGTCCGGTCAGTAAAACAAATCGTGCTAATGAAACAATTTTTTTGTCGAAGCACCACGTTGCTAACGCTACTGAAACAAAATTTGTAATCTCAACTTGATGTAGATAAACGAGTAACTATAAAATTTCATTTCTAAATCAAGTTGTTCAAGGCAATGCAGTCTTCCTATGTAGCTAGATGTCTATTCCTGGGCAATGCAATGTGAGATGGTTGTGAGTCTTCAAAAGCTATACTTCATACGACAATCTATAGAAACTAAGATTAGAACAACATTAAATAAGTCGCCACCAAGTTCTAGGCTTATAAAAAAAGTGCGAGAATTGTGCAACGAAAGCTAAGCCGATCTATAGATAGACGTAAATTAAACAACTTAATTAAATTTATTTCTAATATTAGTGAAACAGGGCTTTAATGTGGGCTGTAATTTGGGACATATTTGATTAAGATGGCTTTAATTTGGGATATTTAATCGAGACGACTTTAATTTGTTAAATATTTGCAATGCCAATTTATCTATGTTTCCCGGTGATTTAATTTTGATGCAATTTGTTGCGTTTAAAAATCTTATCTTTACTTGTAAACTATACTTAAACATATTTATGTTCTCCTGTATTTAATTCCGCATATTTTATATACAGTGTACTCTTAATTAACATTATGTAGAGTGACCGATTTACTGGAATTATTTGCTTTTCTTAAAGCTGAAGTTGTTTATATTTATTCTACGACCCCTATGACTTAACCTACCCCTAAACTACCCTATTATCATAGCAATATATATATATATATATATATATATATATATATATAACTAATTTCAAATTTTTCAGCTATACTTGCATTTGAACATCTATTTAGAATAAAGCTTAAGCTTTTAATAAATATTTGATGAAGAAAACATTTTTTTAAAATGAATATAAAGGGTGTAAACAGGTTGAAGTAGAGAAAAGCAGAGAAGTGTTTTACAATCAAAATTTTTAAAACAAGACACATCATTTATTATATATATATATATATATATATATATATATATATATATGTATATATATATATATATATATTGCCGTGGATTCCTCTAAACCAATTCTTGCCCCACGGATTGGGTGCCATAAAATTGCAGTGAAAGTTGGGAACACTCGAGCTCTCCCTAAAAACTCATCAAGCCCCACGCTTGGGTCAACATAAAATTTTCTGAAATAAAATTAATAAAAAAATTTTCTTACTATTCCTTTGGAACGCCTCCTTATTTTTGCACACTTCTGCTAGCTTTAAATCTGCTTCTTCTCGGATATCTACCATCCTAAATTCACTCTTTCTCACATATACAGTCAAATGAAATTACCACTCAAATAATGCAACAAGACATACAACCTTTTATTTACATATATTAACAAGTTTCCATTAGTAAGAAAATATTTACACATTTGTACATGCAGTTTGATAAAAAAGTTACCATCTCAATCTTTAAATCTTTTAAAATGTCATGATTTTAATATATTCCAACAATTTTATTTTAGACGAGTAGCTGGGCCCGTCGTGCAACCCTAAATTGATTTTTATTCGGTTTATTTTGAGCTCAATGTAACCCAGTTACTCTAAATGCTTTTACACATCGCATTTTTGTTTAAAATAAATCTAAAGACTCGTTTACTCCTTACAACATCATTTTTATATCATTAATAACCATTTTTAAATAATCAATATCAATTGTCCTGTACATATAACCCTTTAAATGAGTTTTTATGGTAATAAATTACACCCCCAATAAGTCAAAACACTCAAACACAACATATCAGCACAAATGTTCAAGCAAAAGCAAGAAATTAATTTTCTTTACCTGGAGTAAGCTTCGTCCTTCGTTACCTTTAAAGATGTGTACCAAAACCCTCGTCGTTGTGTCTATACACTTCGTGATTATACCTAGATCCAACTCATGTCCACTGGCTCTCCAAATCTCGGCCACTACCTTCAGTATTTCTACCTTCTATAACCACTACACACGCATACTTGTTTCTAACTTTTCGATTCGCTTACCCAAGTACCATCCTATCATTAGATTGTAACGTGTATAACAGCACCTTTGATAAGCTAGCACCCACTTGTGCAATTCACACTTTTAATACATATCCGGTACGTTACTAACAGTTTTACACACGTTTAAATAGGATGTTGTTATTTCAACGAGTAAACGACAATCAATATAACGTAAGAGCACGTAATTGATATAAGATCTAAGAGATATAAGATCTAAGAGATATCAGAGAGCTTTATTATCTCTCCCAGTGTATTTATACGCTTTTCAATACCACTCACGAACCCTCTTTTCATCGAAAAGCTTATTTTCTAAAACCGATTCTCAAAATTTTGTTCGTGACGAACTTTAACGTCTGAAAAATTCCAAGTTTACCCGGCTTTACCATGAAATTCGCTTAACCACATCTAACCGACGCAAGCTTCTCAAAACTTCTCGCTTTCGACCAATTATATTGCTTTCCCCCGTTTTAACGTTCAACCCTCTACAGAAAATCGATATTGTGGTTGGCCTCCAAATCTACTGCGTATTTTAGACGAGTATGTTAACCAACGTTTTATTATACGTGTTCTCTGTCTGTTTTACATTATAGATATTTCATTTTACTTAGTCTTCAGAGCATTTGTTATTTTAACAGCTTGTCGCACCGACCGTTACAAACAATTTTATAAAATTTTGTCCCAATTTATATTTCAGTTTTTTGAACTTGACATTTAACTATCTGGTGTTTCTTTGAAGTAAACTTATCCGTTTAAAATAATAATTCCGATTTTAGCACTTCTTAGGATTTGTATAACGAACGTTTCGTTTATTTAAATGGAAATATGCGTTTAAATTATTGATTTTCTATACTGAAAAATCCGTTTCTTATCCAATACGCTTGATTTAAAATATTACAACTAATTATGCGTATCCTTGAGTTTTCATGTACTCTAAAGCTTCTCCCCTTTATGCAATTTTAACCTTCTGATTTAGAAATTCAAAAATATTTTAATAACCTTCCGTTTTCACTATCTAAACTGATTAATTTGGCGCGTAAATAAATTGTTCTTATTTCCTATATACACAGTTGTTAAAATTTTATTATCTAGACCTATATACTCTTTTCAACCTATAATTTCCACGACAATATATATATATATATATATATATATATATATATATATGTAGTATATATATATATATATATATATATATAATAACAAGACAGGTTATTTTCAGTCCGCAATAAGAAAGAAGAATTATCCACATTTGGAATGCAAATGCACGTTTATTAATATATATTAACAGTTATAAGATGAAATGAAAACCCAACTTTTTATGTAAAGGTGAATTACCATTTCAAATCGAACTGGTAATTAAAAATATATATATATATATATATATATATATGAGGTATATATATGAGATATATATGAGATATATATATCTGTGAGGTTAAGCCTGAACAATCGAGCCCCAGCGTTGGGTTGTCATAATTTGCAGTGTCCTTTGGGATTAAATTCGAGCCCTGCCGTTGGGCGTCAAAAATTTGCAATGGCTTTGCCTGGAAAGAATTTCTATAATCGATGTTGAGTTGCATAAAAATGCAGTGTCTTCTAGATAGAAATCATGCTCCAGCAATTTGCACCTAAATAAAACTTTATTACAAATTTCGTGTTCTGATTATAATATGTTCTAGTTTGATATTTATAAAAAATGCTTCTCCAATCTAAATTGTTTGTGAGTTATTACACTTCAACCTTTTTATTTTTTAAAGTAGATGGGCCTATCGTAAAACCCTAAATTTACCGTTTCTTGGTCCATGGTAAGCTCAGTATAAACTTTTTTCCTTGATATGCATAAAATATTGCATGGTCAAATTACTCTAAAGACCCGTTTACTCTTTACATCAAAAATTATTACTCCTGTTTTTACCTACTCAAATAATAATAGAAAATTGTCTTTTATATACGGTAATCAAATGAATTTTCAGTTCATAAAATTTTTACCACATAATTCTAAACACATCTAGCTTTATAACACAATGCCAGCACCACAGTTCAACAATAAAACAAAATTCTTTATCTGGAGTGTTCTACGGACGTACCAGCTTCCTAGATGACCTCCAGCAAGCTCACGTATTTGGATTTTCCCCACGTTCTCACTCCTACACGGACAACGGACAGCAACTTCAATTCAACTCGTTCATTTAGTTCCCCAGTTACTAGTGAATGATTTTCATACCACATCCATCCAAATCTAAATTATCTCAATTTAACGTGCCACCAGCGCTCTCGTTCAAGAAGTACTTGGTTCGCTTACCTCAGTAGCATCCTGTTGTACTCGTACAATTATTTATACTAATTTATTTTCAGCCCGTTTAATCTGTTAGCACCAACTCGTGCATTTACAACACTTGTAACAATGTACGACAGACTGCACTCTGTAGCGGCTTTTAATTTTAAATTAAGATGTCTTCTCGATTCTACTTAGTGTACTCCAAGCGAATCAGAAAATTAAGAAAGATCTCTTCCACCCCCGACAAGAGCTTTTACAATCTTCTCGATGCTACTTAATGTATTTGAAGCGGATCAGACGATTAAGAAAACCCTACCACCCCTGGCAAGAGCTTTTATAATCTTCAAACCCCTTCTCTAGTCACGTATTTCTACAGCTTTCGCTGAACTATCACATTCGTTACAAACAATTCTCCAAATTCCTCCACTCAATTACACAAAAAACTTCTAAAACTCAGAATTCACTCCTTCCACCATGGCTTTAGCACGAAAAACTAGCTATCAGTTGCAACCGTCGACGCGTACACAGACATTCATTCCTCTCCATATACTCTGACCACCTGCAAAAATACGCCCATAGTGCCTGCGTCTCTATTTTCCTTGCAGTCATGCGTCCATAACAACTATTTTATGCCACACTCGTGTTTTCCTACTTTCATTGAGCTCCCACTATCTACGGTTACCGTTACCTCGCTAAATGTGCGCCTTGAAAATCGATATCGTCGACATACACCTTGCATCTTTGTTTCACCCATTTGTCTTTTAAAATATACTTGTCTGTCACGCGCTTGAAAACTGCTTGTACTTCTATCAGCTGATGTATTTTCTGTCTCCCTTGATTGCTTGTTAACGACTCTCCGTCTCTTAAAATTATTGATTTTTGCTTCACAAATAACATACTCGTTCGTTAACCTGGCCTTCCCCGCTATACAATACCTTGAAATGTTATCGCATCGTCTTGTAACTTTCAAAGAAATATTTATATATTTGAAGCTTTCGTTCTCTGAACTCCTCGACCGTTTGTTATGCTATTTTGTAGCCTTCTACAAATTAAGCTAACGTACCTTTTAGTTTGCGATACTAAATAAATATCCGTTACATCAATTATTGATTTTTATATACCGCGAAGCTTTAATATTTGCCTGCAATAGTCAACCTTGTATTAAAGTATAAAAATTATTGATTTTTCCCTACCGCAAAGCTTTAGTATTCTCCATAGTTGTATGCAATTAACATATACAAATTATTGATTTTTACCTAGTCTTATACTAAAGTTTACAAACCCTTGATTTGAAGCGTAATAAATAATTTATTATTTTCCTATCTAGAGGGTCGTTATAAAAATACCTTCTGGGCTTATTTACACATGTTGATCTTTAGCCTACACAGTACTATATATATATATATATATATATATATATATATATATATATATATATATATTGCTCTAGAAATCGTGGACTAAGCTTTTAACATATAATTTTGAAAAATGCATAAATTTCAAAAAAAAATTGCTTACCCTTTTATTTCTGCTTCAAAAATCTTCAGCTGCTTCCCTGGCTAGCTCAGCTGTGCCTCTTCTCGGATACTTAAATTTCAACCATTCCTCCTTCACACTCGCACACCATTCAATAAAATCACCAAATAATACAACAACCATACAACCATTTATTTACCGCTATTTACAGACAAATTATCCACATGTATAAAAAACAGTTTGATACACTAATTACAAACTCAAAATGTGATAAGTTTTTAAAGTCCTTGATTTTCCAATTATTTTCAAACAAATTAAATAAGATATGAGTAGATGGGCCTCACATATTACCCTAAATTGACTGTACACTGGAGTAGGGTGAGCTCATAATAACCTAGTTTGTTTTGTATATGCCTTTTACCTTGCATAAATTAATACAAAATTTAAAGACCCGTTTACCCTTTACAATCCAATTTATATGCAGAATAAAATTTTGTAAGTTTTAAATACACCCTTTTTCAATATCTATCCTCAATAAATTGTCCAGTACATGTATCTTTTCCAATAAGTTTATATAACCATAAATAAACCCCAAAATTCACTCACACAGCACCAAATTTTCACAAAAGTTTATCAAACAACAAAAATTTCAAATAAATTACCTGTAGAATGCTTCAGGCCTCCATTCCTTTGAAGATGATCGCTAGAACACCTCGGCTTCGTGACCATTCGCTGTGATACTCAGCGGATTCACCGATGATAACACCATTTGCGAGCCAAGCGCCTCGTTTCATAGTACCATTCCATATCAGCATACAATCCTGGTTATTTGTAATGCTCACCCCACATATAACATGCTTCCATATATTGATTTTCGAGCTTTGTATAGTAGTAGCCGGACCTCTATTAATTTAATATACACTACACGTATGTCGCGTTAATAAATAGAAGGCCGCTACTATTAAGTTACACGTGCTAGCATTATATTTACTATATTATCAACACATCTAATACTCACAAAAAAGCTCTAATATTTTTTTGGTCAGCATTCAGTACTTTATCGAAGTTAGTAATATAGAAGCGAAGAGAAGGCAAGAGAACGTCCATAATTTAGCGTAAGTATTTATATCATTTCAAAATCCTACCCCCGGACACACTTCACGTGAAAAGCTTATTTTCAAATCTACATTCTACAGATTTTGAATACAACGGTCTTGAAAATTCCTGAAATTTACTCCTATATACGTGCCGTATATCCGAAAGCGCTCTAAACCTTCGCGTTTGTCTACGTTTGGGAAACTGTCTGTTTTTAACCAATGATAATATTCTCTGTCATCACAAACCCCGCCTGTACTATCTTCATCTCTGTCTTATACTGTCTGCTGTCGCATTTAAAATCCTACTTGAGTTATAGAAAATGGATATTGATGACAGCTCATTTCCTCTCCACATGTATATGGTACGTGCGTTTTCAACATCAACGCTTTTATATCTGTCTCTATCTTTAGTATATAATCGATCGTGTATTTTCCTCACTCTTTAAGAGGTTTGTTCGCCTTGTGGTTTAAACCAAACTGACGGTTGAAAATATTTTTATGAAGTCTTATCTTAATACAAGCTCGAGTTCTTTGAATGCAACCTATTAAAACGCAGGTGTATGTTAATTATCAACCGTTTAGCATAACAATTCTTAGACAATATATTTCGTCGAACGATATTTACCTTGGAATTATTGATTTTGTTACGCAAGCACGTTCTCTTATGCTTATATGTATTGGATTTGAATAAATTAAAATTAATCATGAACTTCTATTTGCTTTTTGCTTTAAAACTGTTTTTCTTTATGTAATTTTTAACCTACCATTATTAATTATAAAAATACGTCAGTACATGTCCGTTTTTCCTAAATGACTCAAATTAATTTTGCACGTAAATAATTCGTTCTTTTCTATATACAGGGCGGTTGAAATTTTATTGTTTACCCCTGATTTAACCTTTTGAATCCATAACAATATATATATATATACATATAATTAGGTTAATATTGACTGTAAAATATATAACTTTGGAATATGTTGTTATTGGGGATTCAGTCTATATTTATTAGGAATTATAACTTCTTTTTTTCTATTCGACCTTTCGAAAATTTATTATTTTCTTCGTCAGGAAAACTAAAAGTACATTTCATGAGTGTTGACAATTAATATTAAGGTTACTTACGAATAATGAAGCTTTAACAATTTAGAAAGTCAATTAAAATACTCCATAGCACAAACAAAAACTTATTACCAGATTTTATCACATTAGAATTTCAACAACGTATATCCGTACACTACAATAAAATCTTTCTACATATAAAGAACATAAACATGAAGAAGATTAACAACATCAAAGAAACAGTAGTAAATAAGATTAATTCACAAAATACTTGGTTTACTAACCTTTCAAATATCAACGTACCACAAGAGATTCAACAGTTGATGGCATTAGGACCTAATTTTAGTGTAAATCCTATAATCGATGATATTAGTATACCCAAATTATTAGCAGATATAGAATCAATTGTGTCCAGTTCAAATACAGAATCAAAAGACATTCTACTTGCACGTACCACTAATATCATAACAAATTTCACAAATAATTCATTTAAATCTCTTACAGAATACAGAAAATTACTATTTAAAGCTTCTAAATTCCTAAAAAACCATAAAGAATTAATTTTAACCAAATCAGACAAAGGTAATGTAAGAGTATTGTTAACCACTACACAATATAAAGAAATGACAGACACAATTATCAAAGATCGTAAATATTACATTCCCATCAACAGAGATCCAACCAGTACTATACAACAGAAAGCAAATAAAATGATCAAAGAACTTAAAGATACCAAAAAAATAAATCCAGAAGAAGCCACTAAATTAATGATCTATAATGCTACTCCACCAAAATTCTATGGCCTACCTAAAATTCATAAACCCACACTTTCCTTACGTCCAATAGTTTCTTCAATATCAGCACCTAACTCTAAAATTTCTGAATTAATAACCAAAATTCTTACATCCACGTATAACACTAATAATCCATACTATGTCCAAGATTCGTTCCATTTTGCCAACTTTATTAATGAATTCAAGATACCTCAAAATTACGTTATCATCAACTTAGATGTCATATCTTTATTTAGTAACATTTCATTAAATCTAACCAAAAAAAAAAAAAAGTATTGATTTACATTGGGGTAATATACAAGATAACTGCAAAATCAACAAAACTAACTTCTTAAAGCTAATCAAATTCTTATTTGACACTACTTACTTTACTGTAAATAACAACTTCTATAAACAAATCCTAGGAACCCCTATGGGAGCCAGTGTATCACCTATCATCGCTCAATTTATTATGGACGATTTAATAAACAATTGCATCACGAAATTTGATTTTAATTTTCCTTTCATAAAAAATATGTCGACGATTTAATCTGCTGCATACCATTAAACACTGAAGATCATATATTACAAATATTTAACAGTTACGATCCATCAATCCAATTCACAATAGAAAAAGAAACAAACTGTTCAGTTCCCTTTTTAGACATGAAAATAATAAGAAAAGATAACACTTTAATAACAGAATGGTATAATAAACCAATGTCATCTGGCAGATATTTAAACTACTATTCTTTCCATCCTATGTATATAAAAATAAATATAATCCTAGGCTTAAAGAAAAAAATAGAATCTGTGACACACCATACTTTAAAACATAAGAACTTACTTATACTAAAAGATCTACTATTAAAAAACTCATACCCTAAAACCCTAGTCAATAAACTTCTTTTCAATACTTCCAAAATAATTTAAAAAACTCCACCCAATACTATAGACAATACCGACCAAAATGTTAATAATAATTCAATAACCTTTATCTCACTGCCTTACATAGAAAAACTTAATACCAAATTGAAACATCTCTTCAAAAACAATAACAATGTAAAATTTTCAATAAAACCAATATTAACACTCAACAAAAATTTATACACAAACTTAAAAGATCCTACTAAAAAATTACAAAAATCGGGAATAGTTTATTGCATACCATGTCAAGAGTGCGATGGTAAATATATAGGTCACACATCTACTTGGCTATCTACAAGACTAACCGCTCATAAAAGTAATTGTAAAAATAATAACAAAACATGCGCACTAGCTTCCCATGCTATTGAAACTGGTCACATAATCAATTATAATGACACTAAAATAATCTTCAATGAAAATAATTATAAAAAAAGAATATTCTTAGAAATGATTGCCATTTCCTTAACAAACACAGCTTTAAACAAAAAAACTGATACTCAAAATCTCAACAACATTTATTCACATCTACTAACCGTCATTCAAAAATCTAAAAAACATAAAAATCGATTTAACACTTAACATCAACTTAACATAATTTATAAAATCTTTTGATGCTTGTACTCAGATACCTTACTTGAACTGTACGCAATTAATTCTACTATAATCTAGGATACACTTACACACATATGTTATATTTCAAAATCCTGTCAAATTAATTTTTAATCTAATAATTGTTACCTAGTTTATTTTATACATAATCTCATATAAAACTTTTAGATGCTATACCCTATTCTAAATTGTTAAAGCTTCATTATTCGTAAGTAACCTTAATATTAATTGTTAACATTCATAAAATGTACCTTTAGTTTTCCTGACGAAGAAAATAATACATTTTCGAAAGCTCGAATAGAAAAAAAGAAGTTATAATTCCTAATAAATATAGACTGAATCCCCAATAACAACATATTCCAAAGTTATATATATATATATATATATATATATATAGAGAGAGAGAGAGAGAGAGAGAGAAGCATAGAAGTGTTTTACAATCAAAATTTTTAAAACAAGACACATATAGTCGCCTTCTTTGTGTGCGCCAGTGTGTGCATCCTTAAATTTACCCACTAACATCAAATTTCACACATCATACAAGCTGGAAAACTTATTTCTGCGAGACTCCACACTTTCCATTAAATGAAAAACAAACCTCGCCAAAATGCTATCAAATATAATGTTGTATCTCAAATTGCAAGATCCTGGTATCATATTCTCCTATAATACCTACGTATACAATTTAATATGGAATTATAGGATTATTGGTAAAAGGGTGCATTATACTATTAGTGAACATGTAGGTTTACTCTAACCAAAACGTTCGTGTTTCGAGTTCTAAAATAACTCAGATCCAGACGCTTGAGTAAGCATTATGATGTAAAGCCTGTTAGAGAGCGAAATCCTTTGTTGAAGTTCACTGAGTGGGAATACCGATAACCCAGATGTATTTGATTGTTGGATTTACTGACAGCTTGAGTACAATGGGAAGTACTCTTGAATTACACATTTACCAACTTTTTTAATGCAAACACTCTAGTTTGCTCTAAATATAACTGGATTCTGTTAACAGATAATCAATACTTTAGGATGCCCTAATTATTTTATGGATAGGTTTCTAGTGCAGCTAAAAATGGCAATTTTAAGGAATTTCGTCTAACAAAATTTTGTTCTATTTGAATATCGCGTATCAAAAATTGTCTTGTTAAAAAATGTCTGTCTAAGATTTTCCACCTTCATGAAATTGTTCTTTTAAATTCAGTTAAGCTACAAGCCAGATTGGCATCCTAGTTACCAACGTTTAAAATAAAATAGTCACAAACTGCTAGTTTTAAAACCAAATTGAAAGCAAAATAGTGTTATCTCTAACAAAAGAAAAGGTAACTTATTCGATTATCTTGGCCATTCAGTAAAGTTTTGTCTCTTTTTATAGCAAGCCTTTAGTTGTACAGCACTAGATGCGGATTTAACTATTCTTTTTGGATAATTAGTTACAACATTGCACTTATATGCAGTTTTGTAATATTTATCGCCCCAGATAGATTATTTCGTAGAAAAAATTACACTAAATATGCATTTCCGAAGCTTTTGCTATCGCAGTTAAATATAAAACTAAAATATATATTTATATTTATTGCTGAATTTACAAAAATCCTTTTTACGATGGAAAATATTTTCCAAAATTAAAGTAACCCGCAAGGTGTTATTATATAGATTCTATTAAGCATTTGTATATGAAGTTTCCGATCTAATAAACTTCAAAAGAAGCAATCGTTTTGATCAAGTTGGCCTTGGTTTACTTTCATATTTGCGCTACAACCTATTTTATTTTGGTTTTGTCAGGTGTTACCATAGAGTAACCTTCAGAGTGTTAACTTAATAGGAAAATTTGTCAGGTCGCTATAAAAATCTATCTCACTTCATTATATGGATTGAAGGATGATACTATCTTTATCCATCAATATGTAAAATGTACTGAGAGGGCGCAAAACGCAATCATAAATTTTACAGATTTCTAGATAATTTCCGGCACGCAACTGTCAGGTGACAGCTATCTGTGTTTAGAAAGTTGAACCAGCTTATAAACAAAATGGTTTCTGCTGTATATTACGTTTTTGTGTTTATATTTAATGTTTATATTAATTTTTTCGTTTACGTTTATGTTATTGTTTCGTTTACGTATATGTTATTCTTTAGTGTAGTTTGTTGTATTGAACTAAATAACAGCGCCTTAATATTTTCCCTAGAAAAGTGCGTTTAAATTTAACTACAAGTTGTTATATTTTTGACCATTTAGAATTTTATATGAACTAAAAACGTATTATCATTATGGTTGAATTGGTAAGTATATATTATCATTGATTTTACATCACTATTAAAAAGTATGTAACCCTTTACTAAATTTGAAATTTTTGGTGAACGGTTAGACACCTAAAGCATATAATGTTATTCATTTTAACTATTGCTTGTTTTTAAATATAAATTTGTCAAATATGCTATAATTTTTAAAATATGTATATGTCTTTACAGATTAATTTTATATAATGGTTTTCTGTTTGGTGTGTGGAAATACTGACACGGAAGTCGAGCGGATGCATAATTTCCCCCAAAATCTTGAAAAGTGAGTGTTTTTGTATTTAAATTGCTATATATAAGTAGTTGAATTCTTTTGTAGATCGAAATTGTGGCTGGAAGCAGTAGACATACACTATAATGGGGACATTACACAGCTCTTTTATTTGTAGCCAACTCTTCATAAATCCTTTATTATATCTGCAATAACAAAATCTGTCTGTCGTATTGGTATCCCTTGGCTCTGTGCTCGACGCAATCGTTCACATCAACATGCAAAGAAAAATTCCACAGCGCTAGCACGTAAATTAAAAAAATTCCAGTATTTGTGATTTAAACATTGATTCATTTCTGTGTAGAAACTGTGCTCTTTTATTAGTTATCTATGACGCTAAAGCTAAAATACGTTAAGAAACATAAGGGAGTGACCAACTGTTTTTAAGCATGTAATCTATATTATAAAATATAGAAATATATTATATCATTCGCTATGTTTTGCAAATTGTGTCTTTTAAAAAATAGTTTTGCATTAAAATATACAATGAAGACCACGTAGAATTATTTTTTATTAAGTTTGTTCAACGCTAAGAGTTTATCATTTGTAGTGTTAAAAATGACTGAGTAAAATTGAAAACAACAAATTGTTGAAACGTTAGATACAACTCGTGACGAAATCACCATATGTAAAATTTTAATAATTAATATAAAAGGGAAATTAAAATTTTATATTGCATGGTGATTTGATCTTGAGTTGTATTTGAAGTTTCAAATAAATTACAGTATTTGAAATTCCCGCCAAATTCCGCGTCTAGTAATTTGAATTAAAGCGTTTCCCGCCATTTCCTCTCGCTGACATTTGTGGCGCCCCCTCAGTACACTTTAAAACTGTGTAAGAAAGATAAAAGTATATAAAAATTGCTATCTTTGTCTCTCTCGCAGCGGATAAAAAATTAGCATTAAGTTGACTCTCTGAAAATTACTCTATGGGTGTTACACATTGGTTAGCTTGTCATTTGACACAATAATCACTGACTACCGTAAGGATAATATGGTTGCAAGTAATTCTTAATATATATTTTAAACGATTCGTAAAGATATACAAGCAAATAATTAATTGAACAAATGTGGATTTTTAGGTTATCTGGTAATAATTTAGACCTAATTTATTTTTTTTCTGAGTTTGGTTCATAACCTCACAAATGAAAATGGTTTTGCGTTAGCTTGCGTACCGGTAGCGGTACATCAGGGCAGGCGCACTCCTGACATTTGACAGTTCCGTGTTTTAATAAGTACTCGCAACACCGAAGCGTTGTCGTCGCTAATTATAATAAAGAGGTTAAGGAAAAATACTACTTTACCGGCAAATCTGTCATACGTTTCACAAACTTCATTCCATTTGAATATTTATTTAGTCAAATATTTAGAATTTGTGTTCATCTGTGGTATTTATTTATTTGTGATTTGAGCTTAAGATTCAATTTTAAATAATGAGGTTTAAGTGCTCCATTGCTGGTTGTAAACTATTGTTATTATAAAAACTCATTGTTTACCAAAGGATCCTGAGGTAAGTTCTTAAAACATTTTTAAATGCTTATTAATTTTAACTAAATGTTAAACTATTTCAGTATTTTCACAATTATCATATTAATTTATGGTTTTTTGATACAGGATACTCTTTATTTATAACATTCTTGTGTTTATAGATTCGTCGTTTGTGGTGCGCAGCAGTTAGTCGTAAAGATTTAATAAATTTTGATGATAGGCATACCAGACAGGCATTTAGAGTATGCGATATCCATTTTGAAGACGATGCTAAATTTGTGGCTAATAGAAATCGTACTAATTTAAAATACAATGCTATTCCTACGTTACACCTTCAAGGTACCTAAAGTGATCATTGCTTTTACTTTTGTGTTGGTATTGTTGATTAGGATGTTTTTTGAATTATCCATTGTACTGTATGACCTATCAGATATGTAAACATGTAACATACATTTTAAACTTCTTTTGTAAAAATTGGGGTTGCTCATTCATTCTTAAATAAATATATAAATAAATAAAAAATGTTTATTGTTGTGAATATTAAACTTATGAAAGGCACTTATGGGGATTTCAAGGACATATTGTAAATTATCAATTCCTGCCTCATTTTATAATACTGTTGCTATTGCCTATTCCAAAATTAAAATTTCGGTGGCTGAATATTGTACTAAGCCCAACTCTATAAGAAATTAATTAGTTTGACGGCTTCGAACCGGCAGCACATACACGACAATTCCTCGTCTTGTGATCATAATTATTGACTAAATAATGGTATATCGTTTATTGACTATAGTCAGAAATCGGTTTCTTTATTTGTGGTGATCAAGGACGTTATAAGAATGAACCAAGCTACAATATATGTAACTGGTATAACGTATGCATGCCGTCATCGGATCGTGTATTTAACACGCGTTTGCTCTATCATTGTTGAACATATTGATGCATAGATAAACACCCACCCACAATAGATGGGCAACGGCCCAATACTAACTTCTTATAAAGTTCATCGCGACCTCTAGCGGTCGTAGTCTAAACAACTATTGTGGCGGTAATATTTAAATTATGTTGCTTCTACCATTGTATCCTGTTACTTGAAATAAAGAACCACGTGTAAAGAAAATATCATTTATCAGACGTTTTCAGAAATGAAAACGTTGGATAAATACTATTTGCTCAAGAAGAAAAAGTTATGAACATGAACAATGGTCACACTTCAATATTTTGGGTAAAATTATATACATATAGATTATACATAATAAAAGCTACAAATTCGTTCTGTTAAACTGAAATTTTAATTTAAAAGGGTGTCTGTAATTTTATAACAACATTTCAAGTCTTTATTACTTAATTATATTCAGTAATATCAGTACAATAACAGTACAATATCTCATAATACACAGAAGTTGTATAGGAAATTTACAATTATATTTAATTATTTCACAAAACTTACGATGTCATCAGTAGGAAACCGGTGCATTTTCGTTTCAGAGTTTTTCTTCCAACACAAAAGCACACAGCATAAGAAAACCATTGTTCCTATAGATTAATCCAACCTGCACTGAAGTTATCGTTTTTAATACAAAAATTAAGTCAATAAACGCGAAAATTAATCTGCAAATAAAAACACTAAATATTCCGAACGAATGTTCAATAAATAACAATAATTAAACAATACCTACAAATGTCACCATAGACAAAAAGTTTTATCTCTGAAATGTCATCTAACGTTCGACAGTTTCCTGCATTACAAATTACACGTACCATCTCGCGGGCGTAGTATGAACTAAATCAGTGCTGGAATCGCGGCCATAAATGTTACCTATCTATTGTGTGGTTTTATCTATGATATTGATGTGTCCGTATATAACCTCGTTTGTTTGGTCCCTCCACTATGGGCGTATGTGTTTTTATTATCAGACACTACGCATTTAGTGCAAAACAAAGTGAGGTTACATTATGACTTTTATGTTGTAACCTTCTTTTTTTAAACGTACAAGTTTATAATTTTCAATACTAGGACAAAAGTAATATATATATATATATATATATATTATATATTATATATATTGCTATAATTATAGGGTAGTTTAGGAGTAGGCTAAGTCACAGGGGTCGTAGAATAAATAAAAGAAACTTCCAGTTAACAAAAGCACATAATTACAGATATTATAAGAGTAAATAGGTCACTATACATATTGTTAGTTGAGAGCACACTGTATATAAAAATACATGAGATTAAACGCATAAGAAATAAAAATATTCAAAAGTAGTTACAATTTAAGATAAGATTTGAAAACGTAACAAAATGCATCAAAATTAAAGCAACGGGAAACCTATATGAATTGGCTTGATAAATATTTAACAAGTGCGTTAAATATATCATCGTATACGCAGTCTAAAATTATGCATTATTTGAAAATCGTGCGTGACATAAAGTATTACATTTGTTCAAAAATCCAATATTAACTAGGAAATAAACAAACGCCAAATTTATTTTGGTTTAGATTAAAATAAGCAATAAACAATGAATACGTGACTTAATAAACGGAAATTCATGAAATTCCTTAATTAAATATCATGGTATGTAAATGAATACGTGACAACTCAAGCATTCATCCGAATATTTGAACTATACAATTGGTAAAATTCCCGGAGTACACAAAAATAAAGACAAAAGGTGTCGTCCCAACACGTGAATAAGCGAATGGAAAACAAGAGAGGTACGGCCTTAAAATATGATAACAATTGAGCGACGAGTTTAGTATACATTTTAAACTGAGCTACGACGATACTCTGAAGTGCTAAATTATTTACGTTACCAGTGATACGAAAGTAAATTAAAATCATTTTTAAAAGTGTGCAAGTGTGGGCCGATCTATTATAGACTTAAGTAAACAACGACTTAGTAAAAATACAATTTCTAACATAAATAAAACAGAGTTCTGGTTAATCACCTCCTGTTAATTACTCTGGTTAATTACTTGTTGGTAATAACTGACATGGTAAATGTTCTATTACTGTTTTGTTAATTACGGAGATGGAAAATCTTTTATTTACTGATATTCAAATGGAATCTTAAATTGGATCAACTTATGGGATTTTAGTAACGATTTGGATAGCATTTTGGCTTTGATGTCGATTTCCAAATTCGACTCTAAATATTCAGACTGGGCACGAAAACTCTTGGGGGATGCAGAGGAACTACAGAACCATTCCAGGTTAGCGATATTGATATGATTTATTACTGAAAACTGTTTTAATTCAATATTTTGCGTATATGTAAGACTCAACAAAACAGTGGTTTCATTGATCAATTTATGAAAGGTAATAGGCATCTTGAAACATTTCAATGACGATAATTAAAATATTTACAAATCCAAATCGTGTACACAATTATATACCCTTATTCACGTTAAATATGGGATGACGTCATAAACAGCAATAAAGTGCTAGCGATTGTAAAATGTGAACGTAACTAAGAACGTAAGTTTAATGAAGTTAGAATTTAGTGTGTAGCAGTTTGCAGTTCTGTTCGGTGTTGCAACATTTTTTACTTCTATTACCTTGGCATTTCTCATTTTATTGTCATTCTTTAGTTTTGTAGTAAATCGTTTGTGCTTCATATTTGCTAAGTAAAACAGTTTTTTTCAGTACTAAAACACTTTATACATTGCAAGCTTCGAGTATTTGACATTTAGAATGCCTAAACATTTGGATTCGGGCGCACAAGAAATAGTTACCCTGATCAGAAAATACACATAAAATAACTTAACCATGACAACGCAGCATTTATTTGAATTATGACGTCATCCCATAAATAATATAAACAGGGTATACATAAACCTAACTTTCAATTACGTTTAGTATTTTTGTCAATCATATCTGACATTGTCAAGTTTTGACTTATGTCAGTTGTAGACAGGAAGCAACGCTCAAAATTACTTCTATAAGCCAAGTATTAAATATAGTCAAAATCAGGAAAGAATGAATGCACGTCATAGGTTTCTGAATTAAAAAACGACATACTTTTAAAGGATCTATCGGAATATACAATGCATAAGATTTGAAAGTATGTCGTTTTTTAATTCAGAAACCTATGACGTGCATTCATTCTTTCCTGATTTCGACTATATATAAATATTTTAGGTAGTTTTTTACACAAGGTAAGTTGCTAAATACTAACGTACTACAATTGAGAATGGAGTAAAAGATAGTGTTTGGTCGAACTGGTTGAATACTTACACTTTATAGAAGAGGTTTGGGAGTCTGAATACAGTATGGAGGTGGAAAACGAGATAACTTGTGGGGGATATGGTTGCAGCTAGCAGTCGTAGTGATTGCAATTCGGATTGGGTGTTCCTGTATGCAGCAGTCGTTGATGGTATGATGGCAGTCCTGGGGGCAGTGATAGAATCCAGGTAACTGTTGCTTTTGTTTGCATATGTGTATAAACACGTGTTTTGTGCATTGTGGGTATAATGTTATGAACTTAAAAAGATAAATTTGGGGAAGAGTTACAGATTGAACTTTTTCTGTTGCATTATTGTACTATATTTTATGTGAGAATTTAGGTTTAGAAATTATTTATGATATTAACAATATTTGGTATGTACAAGGTAAAAGGGTAATTTTGGGGGTTGATGTGCAAAATTTTGCACGAAGGATTTAGGTTTTACTATGAGCTCATACTAAACCGGAGTTAAAGTAAAGACTGTGGTAAAGCCCTGGTACGTTCTATGATAGTATAATTGTAAATATTTATCTGGGATAATTATTGATTTCAAAATGTATTGTGAACTGTGTTATTTTAACAAAGAGGATGTAATTAATGTATGAATAAGGAGTAAACGAGGAGTTGTTATGTTGATCTTGGCGTGTCTTTTCTATGAACATGTTAATAAACTTAGGCGATTTACCGTAGCAGAATTTTTTATTAGTTAGTTTGATTTAGATAAAGCAGCTGAGCAGCCGGGGCATACTTCGTTGCGAAGCAGAAATATTTTAAGTTTTATAAGTATATAAGCAGCATCGAAGGTTTGTAGCATTTTGTGTTTTAGAAACTGCAGCTTTCGCAACAATTTGGCACCCAGAAAGGGGGGCTTTTCGTAGTACTGAGTGACGACCAGCAACGGATATCGTAGCAATATATATATATATACATAATATATATATATATATATATTATTGTGAAACTTATATGTTAAAAGGAATTAGATAAGTCAGGTAATAAGTTATTGCAAGTTTACTCATGTAAATATAACTCATTAAAAATTGAGGACGATTTCCAATACTCTAGTGTAGCAATTAACAATTTTAAAGTAACTTTCAGAGTTAATTTTGCTTAATTTTTAGCGGGTGTAAATATCCTCAAAGAATTTTCACAATGTTTAAATGATAGGGAGCAGAACCATTTAATTTTAACTATTACAGTATTGCCCGAAATAAACAGTACTGAAACTAAGTTGGCGATGTTTTTATGCGTGCGCTGTCACACTCAAGTTAGCTAGTATAGACCTGTCAAGTAAACCTCAAACAAGTAATTAGTAGGGCCTAATTGTTAAAAATGGTGTTAAGTACAGAGGAGAAAGTGTTTCTGGTAGAGCATTATTTTCGTTCATACGGAATCGGCCGACATAATGGTGCAAGTTTGCTATACGTGTCTGATCAATTCACACAAAGGTTTAATAAACGTTCTCCAAGTAATGCTGTAATTTTGAAGGTTATTGAAAAGTTTAGAAATACAGGTAGTGTATTGTGCCAACGAAAAGGAAACTCGGGGCGTCCCAGGACAGTTAACAACAACAATAACCATGAACGTGTTATTGAGCAAATCTTAGAAAATCCGAAAGTCAGTCAGGCAAGGACAGCACATTTTCACTTGTCAGGCTATGTGAATCGTCGCACAAATCGATTTCTGGGCTTTGCCAGACCCGATGAGGTTCAAGAGGTTCCTTTACATAGTGAAAAAGTGAGTGTCTGGTGTGCTGTTTTCGGACACGGAATCATTGGTCCGTACTTTATCGAAGAGAATGGTAGGCAAGTCACACTTAATCAACAGAGGTACAGACAAATTTTAACACGATTTATCCCTGATCTACGTCAATTCTGTCGTGCACGTAGCTTGGCATTTCGAAACCAATTTTTTCAGCAGGACGGGGCAACTTGCCATACTGCTGCCGCAATTCGTCAATTTCTTCAAGAACATTTTCCAAGCAAATTCATATCACGATTTACTGACTTCTCTTATCCTTCACATTCTCCAGACCTCACACCTCCAGACGCATACATTTGGGGCATGGCTAAAAATGCCGTTTTCAAACGGGCACCACAAACCATCGATGAATTAAAGGATGCCGATAGAGTCTTCTTCGCAGCCCTGAGACAACCCTTATTCAATAACATGACCAGAAACTTAGAACATCGTTATGAAGTCTGTCTCGAACGAGGAGGTGCACATTTAGAACATATAATAAAGTGTCAATAATATGTATTTTTTAAATATACAAAACAATTACAATTTCAGTACTGTTTATTTCGGGCAATACTGTATTTGAAAATAACAGGGGATATAAATGTAAATATTCTAAACGTTCAGTGAAAACGTACACCGTTAAATAGTATTGAAAACGTACGTTTAATGTAAAGGTCTAAGCAAGATCCTTAGTTTTCCAACCACAAATGTACCACAATTTCCAAAAGCAGTCTTTCTGTTACGTAAAGGAAAAGATGTGGAAACAGCTTGAAATTGAAAAGCATTTTCAGGGAATTTAACACAAAACAAAATACATTGTCACGCTATAATTACGCCTTTGCGTCCCTTTTCGTTTAATTAAAAAAGTATTAAACCCACAAATTTCTCATTAGATAGTGCTTTTCCACTTTAAGTACATTAACAAAATTAAAAATACGTTTAACAGAACTTTTAAGAAACAAACTTTTAAATTAATGAGATATTTCTCTTACAACTAGAATTAAATTAAATCTATTCCAATAATACTTGATTTCTCATGTACCTTAATACGATTGTATGAAACAAAAATAAAACCTCAATTCTAATCGGTCTAGCGTTAATCACAAGAGTGGTTTCCAATCCATAGCAGACAATCAGTGAACCAAGCTCAAGCAAAATCCAATATCGAAATATACCCTTTGGCATTGCGTTTACATACTGTTCTTGCTGTTTTCACACACGTATGGGAATCAAACCAAGAAATATAGCTGAACATTCATTGCTTTGGAATAAAGAAAAAATAAAAAAATTCCGTTTATTCTTGCTGTAATAAATCCAGTTGAAAAATGTTTTTTAGAAATTACAATCGAAAGCAAATAAAATCAATGTAAAATACATACAGGGTAGTCCATTAGGGCGAGTAAGTCTAATATCTCATTTAATATTATATACATTAAAAAACGTTTCAAATAAAAGTTGTAGGAGGCGCGCCGTTGAACTCATGTAAAATATTTTTCAACATACAGATTTTCTCGATTGATGTCATATGTCGATCAGCTTTTGTAAATTGAACACCCTGTATTTTATGTCACATTTCGATTGCTTTTCTTAAATGCTCTATGAAAATATTTTTGTTTTTTTTAAATGCCAAGTTGCCAAGCTATGAATTTTTTCCTGAAATTTTGGAAAAAAAAACGTTGACTTATTTAAAAATGTGTAGGCTCGTTGAGTTTTAAAATTTTGAGGTAATATTTGGTACACAGATACACAAAGGTCATTCCTTGCTAAATGTACCATTATTTGACGATTCAATTACACAGGGTGTTTGCAATTATTCCTCATCATCATCATTAGGTCTTCAGTTCTAGAACTAGTTGGACGCGTACCCTCATTGTTTCCTAGTCTGAACCAACCTACACATTCACCTGAAATTTGCACAGTCTCCATCTAACACTATCTGTGTGCTAAAGTCTGATCTCGGTCTACCTCTACCTCTCTTTTCCTATCTCTGCTTGTAGTATATTCAGTACTGTTCCCCAGAAATCGCTTAGAACGTATCCTGTCCTTCTATTTCTCCTATTTTTCATTTTCCACAGATATCTTTATTCCTCTACTATTTCTACAACCTATTTGTTATTAACTTTGTCTGTCCATGCTACCATGTTCAAACATCTGAAGCACAACATTCCAGAAGGCTTCTATCTCTTTCTGTCTGCTTTTCCTACTGCCCCTATTTCATAGATGAACTGTGCTGTGCTCCACACTATGCTTTGAACAGTTTTCTTTTTGTATCTATGTTCGTTGTCTTTGAACATAGCTGCTGTTCTTTCTTGTTTGATGCAGTTCGGTCACCTTCTTTTGTTTTACAGTTATATGCCCTATTTCCCCGATATTCAGTGGTATATGAAGGGGGGTAAGCAGCCTTTGGCTGCAAAGTTCCCCCATCACCTGAACCTTTGTCGAATTAATAGTTTTCTAATTTTTCCTTTTCCACTATCAACATTAGTTGAAAATATTTCACAACCAATACCTGTAGTTGTTTATAATAATCATCAGATTTAAGAGCACTTATTTTTTCGTCATTGGATTGGACTTGTACCTCAGGTTATTTATGTTCTTAGCTCGCCTACACCTTTCCCTGCAATTCTCACAACAGCCGATATACAGCTCGATTCCCTTCTATTGTTTTCTAATTATATGCCCTATTTCACCGAGATTCAGTGGTATGTGAAGGGGGTTAAGCAGCCTGTGGCTGCCAAGGTTCCCTCAACACAGACATTTGTTGTATTAATAGTTTTCAAATAAATCCTTTCGCACAATTAACATTAGTTGAGAGTATTGCAAAACCAATATCTGTAGTTGTTTATAATAATCACCATGTTTAAGTACAGTTATTATTTTTGTCATTAGTTTTTCCATCTTGCGGCCGGTTGGAAGCGTATCTCCATTGATTTCTATTCTGAGCTAGCCTACACATTTCCCTGAAATTCTCACAACTTACAACTTTCACTATCTGTGTGCAGTAGTCTAACCTAGGTCTACCTCTACTTCACTTTTTCCTATCTCTGCTTCTAATATATTCCGCACTATTCCCTCGTGTCTTAGTATGTGGCCTATCATCCTATCTCTCCTATTTTTACTGTTTTCCACATAGTTCTTTCCCCTACCATTTCTAGTACTTCTTTGTTCTTAACTTGTCTGTCCATGGTATCTTCATCATACGTCTGTAGCACCACATTTCAAAGACTTACTTTAGTTTTATTTTTGTTAATTTTCATACCATATCTCTCCGTTACAACTGTTTCCATTTCATTAAGAGCAGCTTCTAAATCTTACTTGCTAGATGCTAATACCGCTTTATCATCTGCAAATCTAAGCATATCAATCTTTTGTCCCTGCATATTAATTCCAAATGTCTTCCTGCATTTGACAGTATTCATTGCCTTTCGATATACAAGTTAATAATTAATGGAGATAAGACACACCTCTATCTCACCCCTTTCCTAATATTTACTTCTCTACTTTCTTGCTCAAATTCCATTACTGATGTTTGTTCTTTGTATAAGCTATGTACTTTTCGTCTATCCATATAACTCATTCCAGTCTTTTTGAGTATTTCAAGAACTTTTTTTCCATTTTACATTTTCAAATGCTTTTTCCAGATCTACAAACCCTATATATACGCTATCCCTTTTCTTATTGTTTCCTTCATTATCATCCTCAGAGCTATAATAGCCTCCCGTATTCCCCTGTTTTGCCTAAACCCAAATGGATCTTCTCCCAGTATTTCTTCAACACGTTTTTCCATTCGTCTTTGTACAATTCTAGCAAGTCGGAAGAGACGTTCTGTTATTGCTTGTCTAATGGCTTTTAGAGTTTCTGCTTGCACCTTATCTGTACCGGGTGCCTTACCATTTTTCAGGCTCTTTAATGCTAATTCAAACTCATCTCTAAGTGTAGGATATCCCAGATCATCCATTTCAATGTCTGATTCCTGTTCTCCTGAATATAAATTCCCTATATATTCCTGCCATCTAGCTACTTTCCCTACATTTTCTATAATGACGTTTCCTTCCGCATCCCTTATATTTTTGCTATATGGTTTTATATCCCTAAAATTCTCTAATTAATTTGTATGTTTCGTCTGTTTTTCCTATTTCCATCTTAGTTTGTACCTCGTTGCACTTTTCATCAACCCATTGTTCTTTAGTTATCCTGCATTTGCGAATAATTTCCCATTTTATGGCTTTGTATCTCTGTTTTCCTGTTTCGTTTAATCTATTTTTGTAGTTTCGTGTTTCTTCTATTAAATTGAGGATATCCTCTGTTATCCATGGTTTCTTATTTTCTTTTTGTGAATACACCAGAATATTTCTGGCCACCATGTCTAAGCTAGATTTAATGTTATTCCATTCTGTTTCTACTTCCTTAGTATCAGAAATTGTCCCGCTATCTTTCAGCAATTCATTTGACTTTTTTTCAAATCTTTTGTGGATATCTTTATCTTTTAACTTCTCAAAGTCAAAGTGCCTTTTTCTGTTCCTCTTTTTCAGATTTTTAAATTTAAGTGTGGTTTCCATAATTACGATCTTGTGCTCAGTGTCTATATCTGCTTCCGGGTAACTTCTGCAGTCTTTTACTTGATTTCTAAACCGTTGTCTAACATATATATTCCTATATCTCCTGGCATCTTCCACGTGTATCGTCTTCTAGCATGATGTTGAAATAATGTATTTGTGATGGTTAAGCTGTTCTCGTCGCAAAATTCCTACTTCCCCTGTCATTTCTCGTACCTAAACCAAATAAACCTACTATCGCTCGTTCCCTACCCTCACCTACCACTGCATTAAAATCCCCCGTAATTATTATATTTTCATGTCCTTTTACGTATCTTAGTATGTCATCGATATCTTTGTAGATTGCCTCTATCTCTTCCTCACTGTAGCTAGAGGTGGGCATGTATACTTTTATTATTACTGTATTTACTGGTTTAGATTCAAATCTAACCATGAGTACTCTTTCGTTCTTTTGTAAGTAGTTTTCTACACGTTATCCTATCTTTTTTCGCATAACTTCCTCTGATCCTGTACGAATTACCCTGAAGTCTCCACTCCAAAAATCCCCTCCTCTGGCCAGCTGACTTCGCTAATTCCTACCGTTTAGTGCTAACCTATTCATTTCGAGTTTTAGGTTCTCTAGCATACCTACTTGTTTCATACTTCTGACATTCCACGCTCCAACTCGCAGAATGTTCACGGATCTTTTTCTATTCGTTCGGATCACATCCCCCGCAGTAGTCCCCTCCCAAAGATCCGAATGGGGGACTATTTTACCTCCGGAATTTTTTACCCCAGAGAAGGATATTGCAACTTAAGATTCAATAATTCCATTTAATTATACATATATTTGATTTGGGGGATATGTAACTCGCCTACAGGGAGAATTCCTCACAAGTTCGAATAAGCCAACGGAACAAACATATTTTTAGGCACTTGCAAATCGGCTATGTTAGCACTTTCAACGAATACAACCAGTGTAAGACATCAAGCATAGCAACACAAAAACATTCATATTCAAAGAATTAAAAATTCAAGTCTTATTTTTCTACCCTGCAGAAGCAACAAAATAATCCATGTGACAAAACTACCACTATCGACAAACGGGGCAAGAAAATAACTGTTTTAGTGAACATAGTCAAACCAGCATACGCGGAGAACGAACTTTCAGAAACAGTCAACGCAACTCCAGAAAAGCAAAGTTTTACTCCTTCAACGACAATTACAAGAAGCAGTAAAAGAATATACTTCCTAAAGAAATATACCACTTTTTATTGTATAGAAAGGATGTATGTAGACGTATGCAACCAAACATTCTTCTAACTCACCAACCAATAACCACACGACATACAGGCAGATAGTATGCACGCTTAAAACAGCCCTCACTCAATGTCAGACTCGTCGGACGCTCCTCAAAATACGAATAAAACCGTACGAACGTACAATACAAACAAATCCTCGGTATAAAAGAGTTTCAAACGCAAGAGCAAATCATTTCTTGTTATTTTCTCTCTAAGAAAGTCCCCAAATTTCTTGATGAGAACTTAAGTACAGTGCAAGATAGAGGTTACCAAGCTCCTCGTATACTAAGAGTTGTGCCCACCAAATCTACACTGCAAACAGAGAATCGTGTAATAAGACATCTTGAACCGAATCAACTTCCAAAGCCTGCTCATACCAACTGGCATGCATCATGTTTAAAGTTAATTTGTAAATAAATTCCCGCGTATATTTTTAAATAAATACGTCAATTTACGTCGTCCCTGATAGTCGCGTTTGTGCAAAAAGAATGCGGAGTGCGCGCTTGGTGTTATAAGACGCCATTAAGTTACGAACCCTCGACGAAGCAACATCTATCTGTGTCGTGTGTCTTTTCTTTTTAGGTATGTAGGTTCCTTGTACCTTTATCTTCAAGTCTACCTGTTGCCTAATTCCTGTCGCTCCCTTACGAGTGCAGAAGCCACAGGAAAGACGGATGTAATTTGATTCAACATGAGTAATTGAACCTAACGCGGTCCCACGATGGTTTTGCAGGTTAAATTCAGTTACCCATGTTGAATCAAATAACATCTGTCCTCTCTATGGCTTCTGCACTCGTAGGGGAGCGACAGGAATTAGGTAACAGGTAGACTAGAATATAAAGGTACAAGGAACCTACATGCCTAAAAAGAAAAGACACACGACACAGATAGATGTTGCTTCTTCAAGGGCTCGTAACTTAATGGCGTCTTATAACACCACGCGCGCACTCCGCATTTCTTTTGTGCAGACGCGACTGTCAGGGACGACGGAAGTTGACGTATTTATTTAAAAATATTCGCGGGAATTTATTTACAAATTAACTTTAAACATGATGCATGCCAGTCGGCATGCAACAAGCCACGGTCAACAGGATTAATAACATTCCGCCATCAGTCCACTTCAATTTCTTCCAGCCGTACGTTAACGCCTGTCCACTAGACACTAGGTGCCGAGAAGCTATGGAAGTACGACTGCAATCACCGCCACGAGGTGCCGCACTGCATTTAGCGTAACCCGACAAGGGCTACAACCATGAAACTCTTCACCTATACAACACCAGGCCTAAGTCTTGGTGATGAAACCGCAACATCCAATTCTTCAACATAGGAATTCATTTATAATTATGAACATCTGGGAAATATTCAGAATGCATTTTTTTGTTAAAGAATACCAACTTTAAAATCAATCGTTTCACTGAAATGAACAAGCTAGAGTTAATTTATTCCGTAACTTCACAAACTAATGTTCTTTCAGTTCTAGTGACATTTGCAATTTAATTACGCACACAACGACTTGTATATATTTTCGGTGTGTGTCATGCCCTTAATGTTAGCGTATAATAAATTCTACAACTACTACTACTACTACTACTACGAAGCATTAACAATGTGACCTCAGACAATCAGAACACCACAAATGTATTCGTAACCACGTCGAAAAAGCATCGGCAACTTTAAATAAAATTGAATTAATTAACAATTAATTGAAAAATAAATTGTAGTATTTTGTTTTAATGTAAATGTAAACTGTTTACATCCAATTTTACTAATTGTTGTCCAAACTCTAAGAGAAATGTGTTCGTTCTATTAATTGACATAGTACAAGACCTAATACTCCAAGTCTCAAGTACCAAATTTCTCACTAATAGTATCAGCAAATTGAAATAAAGAGGCAGTTTCTAACGTAGAATTACTCACAGTTGTTACAAATCTAGCAACGTTTTCAACATTTCGTAAACACTTCGCAAAGGTTTTTATTTTAAATTAATCTTTAAATGGAGGCTGTATATCACTAGCATTGATTCTGATAAAAACCCTCGGCACGCAACTTCATACTCAGGGTGAAATATTTCAGCGTCTGAAATACAGCCGAATAAAACTTCGACCCTTATAGCTTCAAGCGTCAAACAAAGTATCCTACAAATGGGTATATAAATAAAATACGCATTTTTCGTCTTTATATTGTTGTTAGTAATTCGTTTCTAAAATCTGAGATAAACAGCAGTGACTGACTACCTTATAATTAGATATATATTTTTGACGCAACCTATTAGGATAATGTTCATAAATTATAATATTTAGATGCTTGTTTACGTTATATTCAAATTGTTTTACTATAGAAACTAGATTAAACTTATATATGTTAACGATATTATGTGGAAACCGGTAATGTCCACATTACCTAGGTAGTGTGCATATTACCTGGACCACTCAGTTAAAGTGCGAAATCCCCTACATAGCGCTAAAACATTACAGTCACAATGCAAACAACTAGTCGAGAGCAGGTAAGCATTAGGGACAAATTCAACGCGAGTTAAGGTTCGGGCCTTTGGAGCGGTGTTTTTAAAAACAATTCCGAAGACTTAACAAATTTATTTTAACTTGAAACAGAAATTACAATGAAATTTTGAATAACTTGTAAAATAATAACTTTAATAAAAAAAATAATAATTGTACTAAGGCGAGTAGTCTAGGTAGACAACAATGCAAAATCTGTAATACTCAGACTGACTGCCTTAATTGAGTAGCTTGAACAACGAAGTATGGAGTTCGAAGACTGACTGCCGGGCCTTGAGCTCCCGGGCTTTTTATAATAACCTGCCCCTCACACGGCTGTGGGAACTTGCAGATCTCATGTCTGCTTTTCTCTTAATTGTACACTTTATTACAATGCAACAATCTTATTTCTAAGTAATTGCGGTATGTTAACCGCCTGTGACCTGCCACCTGCAGTATCACTGCCCTCTCGGATGCAAAGTTGCATGTCCGTTAGTAGTATAACTATGGAGAAGCTGGCCAGCCCTTTTTAAAAGGGTCATAAATATCTTGTAAAGGGTGTGTGTATTATGGAAAAGAGAAGTATGTATGTGTGAAGGTCATGTATGTGTAGGTGTGTGTGTGTGTGTGTTAGTATTAGTTAGGTTTGAGGATAACAATAGTATGGCTATGGAGAAGCTGACCAGCCCTTTTTAAAAGGATCATAAATATCTTGTAAAGGGTGTGCGTATTATATAAAAGAGAAGTATGTATGTGCAGGTGTGTGCGTGTAGGGGTGTAGGGGTGTAGGGTATGTATGGTTTGTCGGTGATGTTAATGTAGAAGTCGTGCCGCCCTTATGATAAAAGTGTGTGTGTAGATATCGATCGGGGGGGGAGGCGCGCGGTGTTGTTGTTGTTTTATTTTCGAAAAGAAAGGTATGTATCATTATGTGTATAGGTGTGTAGGGGCGTGCGTGTTTTAGTCTAAGATGAAATATCGTAAGAGGCGCGCAAGTGGTGCGAACGTGTTTTTGTTTTAAGAGTGTGTTTTCGGGGGGTGGGGGTAGTGGTCGCGTTCGAGAATAAGTCTGGGTAAATAACCGCAAGGGTTTTTTATTACAGGTGTCAATAAGAAAAAATTGCGTGTTGCGTTTGTATCGCGTTTTTTTTAACGAGAGAGAATATGAAGGTGTATATTGAATTGTTCAGTAATGTAATTGTTCGGTATAGATGGTTCGATGACGTGTGTATCGTTGTTGAAAATAAAAAAGCCCTTTCCTTAATTCGTATACGTTATATTATGAATCGAAGCATATACGATGACGGAATCGTATTTTTGCTAAAAATGGTTCGATGACGTGTGCGTGTATTTTTTTCCCTCCGAGAGAAGATGATGAAAGTGCGCTATTTAATTCGTATACAAATACGGGGTCACGATTATCTCATCGGACACGTGCAAGACGTTTCAAGTAATCTTTTAATAATTTGAAAAATGTTACGCTCGATGTGTCGTAGGCAATTATGATGAAGTATAAGGAGAATAAGGCTGGGGGAAATAACCGCAAGGTTTTAATTACAGATGTCAATAAGAAAAAATTGCGTGCTGCGTTTGTATCGCGTTTTTTAATGAGAAAATATGAAGGTGTATATTGAATTGTTCAGTAATGTAATTGTTTCGGTATAAATGGTTCGATGACGTGTGTATCGTTGCTGAAAATAAAAAAGTTCTTCCTTAATTTTGTGTACATTATATGAACCAAAACATATACGATGACGAAATCGTATTTTTGCAGAGAAATAAAAAGTGTTCGTAAATTTTGTATAGTATACATTGCATGAAGCGGAAGTTAAATATAAATGATCGAGTATGTTTGTATAATT
Organism: Platerodrilus igneus; assembly: GCA_036346225.1. Classification (NCBI taxonomy): domain Eukaryota; kingdom Metazoa; phylum Arthropoda; class Insecta; order Coleoptera; family Lycidae; genus Platerodrilus; species Platerodrilus igneus. The sequence continues at coordinate 1,800,953 of JARFIW010001270.1, forward strand.
ATTTTTTATTATCGAAGTCGGGAATCGCTTTTGATTAAAACATTGTATGCATAAAAGATAGCTTCTTGGAACGCGTAAAGAAAATACTGTAGTTCATGATTACATCATCGTTTTGAATCATTAATTATATAGGAACCCATTATTTTTAACAAATATGGTGTTTATAGATCCTAGAAATATAGACGATTGGGTTTTTTATATTCTTTATCGATGCCAAGTCGGGGAAAATGTCTTAGTTACTTACATCTTTGAATAAAAAATATGCATCATTAATTTTTATGCGACTTCAATATCCGCATAATAAAAGATAACGTTTTAATTTGAATGAGCTTTTTTTGTCCAGACAAGGGCAATGCTATTTAATTCTAATGAATTGCTATCGTTAATGTCTTAATCGTGTATGTGGGAAGCGGTATTCAGATGCGTAATAAATTGTACGTCATTCGGAGTGATATAAATAGAGGATTCCTTGTAAGGATTTTTATCTTGTAAAATATAAGTTTGAGAGTCGTACAACGTGTTTGTCATCGTGCAGCTTGCATTAAAAAACAGGTAATAATTGTAAATATATTTTTTTACTTTATGTAATTATATTCGTAATTAGAAAATAAAATATGGACTTAATTAAAAAAATCAATTCAGTAAGCCGCATCGATAGGAAGAAGACCGTAAAAGTCAAAGATCTCGAGCTACAGCGCCCTTATCAGGTTTTAAGCATCAAATCTCTTCAGTCAAAGAAAAATTCTCGCATCATTCTCGTCGAATTAGAAGAATGCGTTGTGTTCCTTCCGCAGAGAATCGCGGACGTAATTAGCGACAAAGATATCGAGGAGCTGAATAAACAGGAATGCCTTTGTTTGCACTACCTAGGATCGTTCAAAGTTGGTTAGTATTTAATTTTTTAATTTTTTATTTAAAAACTAATACGAAATTCGTTTATTTTAAAGGTAAACCTAATCCTGCTGCGAGCATTTCCTTCTGCTGCATGGGCGAAAAACAAAAGGATCTATCATCGGCCCTCACGGATCCTCCCAAGGAAAATCAAGAACGGCAAGAGCAAAAAAAGCCATCCGTATCGTCATCACACTAGAATACCTACCTATACATGGTAATTAATTTTTATAATTTTAGTATTTTTACATCTTGATTTTTTAAAGTTATGAGTATTGAATATAGAATTAGATCAGCAACCAATTACAATCGTGATATGCTAATTGCGGATTATCCGCATAATTTTTATAGAATCGCATGCAAGGAATTGCCTGCTGATTTAAAAGACTTTAAATATCGGGACGGTTTTTTGATGGGGTCTCGAGCCCTTTCTCTATTTTGCATGCAATTTAATTTGTTCGACAATTTAACGTGCTTAGAAGATTTGTATTCTAACACAATAGCGTTTTGCTTCACCGACGTGTCTCGTATGAAAGAAAAGCTTTTTAATTTATGTAATTACGACCGAAAGGCATTTTATAATATTAGCGAAAGCATCTCGGCCGGTATTAGGTTATTTAGATTTGTAGATCAATCTGCCGTATCGCCATTAAAAACAGTGTTTAATTTTCAGTATAAATGTGAAAGTGACATTTTCTTTTATGCAACTCTAAGAACCGATTGCCTATACGTGGACTTAAAAATAGAGAATTCGTGTTTTCAACTAAATTTATTAATTCTTTGTTGATTTGTGAAAAACCCTCCGCATGCGCTTGCATGAAATCGGCGATTTATTTGTCTATAGTAAATGTGTTAGAACGACAGATGTATTTTCTATAAAATCATCTAAAATTACAGATTCAGAAAAATATGCTATAGACTTATCCTTTTGTATAAGATTTTAAACTCGTACAAATTGTTAGAATAAAACGGAACTGCATGCCGAATTAGAAGCCATTTTATGGTCCTGCGATTTATCGCCCAAAGACGATACGCCAAACGTATTAGTAAAATTGCACGGTTCAAAATACAGAAAGTTGGCATTGAAATACGAAAAAAATGTTAACTAACAGAAAAATCGAAGCGGACGCGGGCGTTTCGATGTGTTGTGATCAGATGCTACAGTTGTATCGAAAAGTGCACGCAATTTTAACGAAATGTCGTAAAACTAAAGTATTTCGCAATTGGGTTCGAATATTAAAATCACACATTCACAACACCGAATCGATTTTAAGAACGGTGAAACAAACTTCTTCTTCGCTCTCGGCTAGTTATCTGAATCTATTCGAAAATCTTCTATGCCATATGAAAAGATATAAAATGCTATTTAAAAATCTATTAAAAAAACTACTGCGGCAGAATGTTCCTAAACAATGGATGTATTCTCGAGCACGCCTCGACATTCTGAATTGGTTTGAAGCCAATCGTGTCTGCGTTTAAATCGAGAATTCAAACAGCTCAAATTATTAATGTTGCACATCAAGATCTTAATTTATTTATCGAAGATTGTAAAAACTAATTTTGTCCAAATTGCATACGATTTTAAAATCACTCGGTAAACCTTAAAATTAATGTCGTGTTAGCGTGCGATTTTTTCAAATTTTCCGTCGCGCGTAACGAAAATGAGTTTCAAACTAGGTATTTTTCGACGCCCAACTTTTTAATTTGTTTCGGCAATTTAGAGAAGTTTAACGAGTGGTTTGCGTGCAATATCGCAACACGCTTGTTGGATAAAATAGAGAAGACGCAATGCACGGGTCAGGATTCACGCTATCCGAAATATTATTTCTAAATGTTAATATTAATAAATGCTATGATATGTTTCACGCGAGTTGTTTCATGCCTCTTCCTATCGCAATTCAAAACAAAAAGGCCTGTTTAAACATTAGAACCAATGATTTTTCATGCTTTTATTGGAGCGTTTTAGCCGGAATAATTAAGCCTACAGCAGGTAAGCATGCTACTCGCACAACTTCGTATCCGCATTTTGCAGATATTTTTAATATGAGTAGGTAAATAAGGCCGGTCCTAATTCAAAACGCGACAGACGTATTTTCCATGTGTAAAATACGTCTGTCACGTTTTGAATTAGGATCGGCCCTATATAATTTCAATGTAAAATAGTTGTGAAAACATTTCAATGTAAAATAGTTGTGAAAACATGAATTCTTTACTTTCAATGTAAAATACTTGTGGGCACGTTTTGAATTAGGATCGGCTTTATATTACTTTCAATGAAACACACGTATGTTGAAAAATGTAAGTGCAGAGAAGAATGTGTGTAGCTGTTTTGAATTCGGTTTTCTAGCGAGAAGTTACACGTGCACCGTTTTGAATTAGGATCGGCGTTATATACTTTAATGTAAAATGTGAAAACCTGAATTCTTTTTAAATGTAAAATACTTGTGGTCACGTTTTGAATTAGGATCGGCTTTATATTACTTTCAATGGAACATATTTCAAAACACACGTATGTTGAAAAATGTAAGTGCAGAGAAAATGTGTGTAGATGTTTTGAATTTGGTTTTCTAGCGAGACAGTATGACAGATGCAAAATATCGCATTCAAGTCAATTGTGTTTTAATTAAAGTGGATTCTGATTTATGTTTAGAGGCTGCAAATACACATGGGCCGGTTTCAATTCAAAATGAGTTCACTCTTGTGATAGGTTGAAAAGTGGGTTGGCAAAGTACGCAGATGGTGGTAATCTGCTATATAAGGAGATTGCTCCTAATATTAATTTAATTAATCAAAGAAAAGCAATATGGATTTTAATACTCTTAATAAAACCACATATCGCAAACCTTATGTAAATTCAAAAGATCTTGTAGTGAATAAGAGGTTTGAAGTTTTAAAAGTGGAAACAATCAAGACAAAATATGGAGAAAGAGTATTAGTGGAAACAGAAGAGTTCAAGAGTATATTGCCATTGAGATATTTTGAATACCTTCAAGCACATGGAGTGAAACAATTAAATGAAAGTATTGGCTCGAACAAACACGTATACATAACTAGTAAGGGATCGATCGGTCTAACTGTCAACATAGAATTTTCAGAATAATATGTCACTATTCTAAGAAATTAGTTTATTATTATAACACATCTAAGTCGATTGTATAAAGAATGATGTATCAAATTAAAGTGGATTCTGATTTATGTGCGTTTTACTTTGAGTTTACTACCTTGTTTAGAGAAAGTCTTGTTTCAAAGAGAAACTTTTATAAAATACTTTTATATTTTACAAATTGTTGAATATTTTGATCTAACTATTTATAAATGAAAAGTATTTATTAACTCCCGTTCTTGAAGTATCTGCTGCTCCTCGCTGTTAGTTCCTCTCTTTTTGCTTTATTATTTCTAGTTCCAAATCTATACGACGCAGTAGCTTCTCTCACGCTTTTTAAATGCGTTAAGCAACTCTACTGTGTCATCTTCGTAAGATTTATCATCTTCACAGCAAACAGCCATATTAGATTCTGTACATAACTTTTCATAGTCGACATGTTTTTGCCTGATCTGTAAGCATAACATAAAAGATTATTGTAGGTTCACCTTTTCTTTTGTATACTACCTGATGTTTCTGAGAGGATCAGAGTGTGTCAACGATCCTACGATAGCCTCAGAATTTCCAGAATGGTTTTTTGATCTAATGTAACTTATAAATTAGTACTGTTTTAAAAACACATGTATAAATGTGAAAAAAAGCACTTACCGTGATATATCTATTACGTTACTATCAAAAATAGCAGCAGTGTTGAATTCAGGCGAAGAACAACCAAAAACTTCTTTAATCACGTCTTCGTCAGAATGTAATATAAATTGCTCTAGAACTTTTACGTTGGTACTATTACAATTTTTGATTGATGACAAGTTACTCATTTTTTAAAAGTTGCTAGTAATAGTAACTAATAATTATACAAGAGATCTGATTTGAATACTGTTGGTAAAATCTACCTGAAGTATTTATATTAAATAATAAACTGATCTGTTAAAAAAAATTAAAAATTTGCATCGTTTTCTGAAAAAACTCAGCTCTGTAATCTATTCTAATTAACAAAACAGTATGTAAGCGAATATAATTATACCTCAGCAGAAATAATGAATTACTTTCTTTGTCTGAAAAAGAAATTGAAATGAATGCACATAATAAAACCCTAAATTAGATTAATTTCGTTTTAGATTACCGCTGACATAATTTAAGCTGTAAAAGAAATTTTTTTAAAGGTACTGCTCAGCAGAAAATAATGAATTAGATTCATTGTCTGAAAAAGAAAATGCAATGAATGCACATAATAAAAACCTAAATTTGATTAATTTCGTTTAGATTACCGCTGACATAATTTATATGCAAATATATAGGTAATTGCGTGTTTATGCGATTTTATGCTGTATAAGAAATTTTTTTAAAGGTACTGCACAGCAGAAATAATGAATTACATTCATTGACTGAAACAGAAATTGCAAGAAGGCGCATAATAAAACCTAAATTAGATTAATTTCGTTTTATATTACTGCTAACATAATTTATATGCATATATAGGGATATAGTGATTTGTGCTGAATAAGAAAAAATTCTTTAGTACTATCAACGTACTGGAAAATGTTTTTCTTAATAACGGGTTTTAAAAACCATGAGTGCGTGTAAATTATGATATTTTCTTCAGATAATAAAGCAATGCAAATAAATCCCTTTAAGTAGTAATATTTATAGAATAAGTTTTTTAGATTACCGCTGACACAATTACATGCATATATATATAGGTAATTTGTGTGAAAATTCTTTAAAGGTACTGTTATATAATAAAACTGCAGAATGTTTTTTTAATACTGGGTTTTTAAAACCATGAGTGCGTGTAAATTATTAAACAAGACGGTTTAATCTGAGACATTTTTTTTCAAATTTGCTTTGTTTTTATTTAAAAATATTTCAATGTAATCATAAAAAATAGCGCTGTAATGATAATGTATTTTCTGTACACATAATAAATCAAAGGTCGTATAAAAACATTTTTTGTAGTAAACGCATACGGAATGAAAAATGATGTTGAATGCATTCCTTTTGCAGTTGTTTTGCTTAGAGTTGCATTCAGTATGTAAATATTGAAAATGCTTGCCTAGCGAATTATTTGTCATAGACACGTACATAGGTAATTGTGTGTTTAGGCGATTTTTTGCTGTATAAGAAATTTTTTTAAAGGTACCGCTCAGCAGAAATAATGAATTACATTCATTGACTGAAAAAACAGAAATTGCAAGAAGGCGCATAATAAAACCTAAATTAGATTAATTTCGCGCGTTTTCCGTAAACTCAGTTGAATGAACCTTTTTTTGCAGTTGTTTTGCTTACGTCAGATGATATTTTATATAAATAGTAAATAGAGAAAATACTTGTATTATTAAGTAGTGTATTTTGATTTTCTATAGAATCATGAATGCTGAAACCGTATCCGAGATTAGTAGCTCAATTTTGAGATTAACTGTAAAATGCGTGAATCTAATTAAATCAGTGAATGAAATAACGAAACACATTTTAATTATCAAAGCAAATATTAGTATATTGAAGCTTGCTATTAGAAATAAGGTATATTGTATAGAAAATACTAAAATACTACCATTTTGTTTAAGTGAAAATTTTAAAAAAATTGAACCTATTAATCTGTTAGTTTTAAATAATGATTCCTTACAATATTCTCGTCCGACAAATGCTAATGAGAATCACTTTCATTTTACTTGGATTAAGGATATGTCAAAATTATTTGCAAAACAGTTGTCTTCACATGAACATAGAAAATTTTTTTGTTATAGATGTTTAAATAATTTTAGTACAGCAGCATTACTTAAGCGTCATTCGAATTATTGCGAAAAACAGAATACTTGCTCAATAAGATTACCCGAAGAATCCGAAAAGTTTCTAACGTTTAAACATTTCCACTATCAAGAAAAAGTATCATTTGTAGTTTATGCAGATCTCGAATGTATATTAGAACCATGCAATGAGTCGGAGGTAATACTAAACACAGTCTCTTACCAAAGGCATATACCCTTTAGTGTAGCGTATTATTTGAAATGCTCGTATGATAATAAATATTCCAAATTGTCTAACGGAATAGATACTTTGCCTCATGGGCACTATCTAATAAAGGACCTTTGAATAAAACCATATTTTATTTTGTGAATTGCATGTTTATTATAAAAAAATAATTAAAATCTTGTAACGATAAAGAAATTGCATTGTCTTTTTGTATTTTTATATTATAAAAAACCGCATTGTATTTTTTTTTAATTTTTTATATTATGTATAAAATTAATTTAAAAATATATTTTAAGCGCTGTTGTAGAGGCTCTCTTTGTTATATTGTAATCAAGAAAAAACAGCATTGTATTTTGTTATTTTTATATTTATTATAAAATTAATTAAAATATTGTAACAAGGCAAGATAAAAAACTGCATTGTATTATTTATTTTTTTATATTATGTATAAAATAAACTAAAATAATACATTTTAAGTGCTGCTGCATGTCAAAGTATCGCAGTTGTAGCGTCTCTATCTTTCTTATTTTTACAAGATCAAAAAATGTATAATAAAAATCAACAAAAAAAGAAACAAATTTTTATTTTTGAAATGTAACATATTTATATAATAAAAATATAAAAACAAATGTTTTATTTTTAAATGTAACAATCTATATAAGATCAGCTTTTGAATCCAGGAAGGCTCTTGGAAGTCCAACCATTTGACGAGAATTTTGGTTCCTTTTCGCCTTAGTATTTTCTCGATAAGGTGAATATTTGGAACTCTCGTTTTCTGCAGCTCAGCTTCATAAAACTGTCCCAATACTGGATCGCCATGCATGTCGACGAGTAAATAAGTAGTCGGATTTGCTCGAAACACTTTACATATTTTAAACGTTTCCTCGCTCCAGTTTGCATTGTAGCCCTTAGAAAAATACTTCTATATTTTGAAATGCGTACAAAGACGTCCACAGCATAACGAGGTTTTCTAGTCGCCAGTTTTAATTTATCGTAAACTTTCAGACGCGTTTTCGCGGTCACATTTTTGGGTTTTCTTTTAGTGGCCGAATGCACCGTATCGTTGTATTTCGATACAATCGAATCGATTATATCAATCCACTTCCATTTGCCTCTCAGACTAAAAGCTTTATACAGTTTGTTTTTTATCGTTCTGATTGCACGTTCTACGATGGCGGCTTTGATTGAGCTATATGTGGAGTAATGATTAATATCGCCATATTCCTTCATCAGCCGTGCAAATTGGCCGTTATAAAATTCTGTACCATTATCTGTTTGCAGATTTTTCGGTAAAGGCGGCCGCGATCTTTTAATTTCATTTAAAATCTCGCGCATCGCAGATGTGACTTCATGGCCATTCTTGGATTTAAGCGGTCTCGTCCATAAATATTTCGAATAGCAATCGATCACGAGTAGAATATACTTATGCCCTTTATTATATTTCGAATATGGAATAAATTCAGCAATATCGGCTTGGAATAAGTCGTGATAAGATTTGATGATCGTTCTTCGACGTGGAAAATTTATTCTAACCCCTCTGTGCAGTTCATCCACTAGTATTTCCTTATCGTTATATTTCTTAGACATTTTTAAGGTTTGACACGAGTATGAGAGTTAGACGACGAGGCTTTATCTTGCTCCAATAACACGTGCAGGTGTCTTATAACGTCGGTATTAATTTTGTGAAATTGTAAATCGTCTCCAGCAGACGTCTTGACCCCGTCTAATTTCAAGTGGTTGAAAATCAGGAAGTTCGTGTTTAAAACAACTTCGTTCAACACTTGAACGACCGATTGCAATACATCTCGAATGATCACGTTATCGCGGTGAATGGCGACACCTTCGATAAGATTTTGTATTCTCGCGTCCACATAGAACTTAGAAACGGCATCGTGCTCATCTACGGCCTCGCCTATGTTGACAATTCTCAAGCCTCGAGAGTCGAAGTTCTTGGCCTTACCGTCGTCGATCGTGGTTAGTTTCATAAAATTTTGCGCTTTTTCTGACAACGTCGAGTCCACGTATCTCTTGTTAACGGCATCGCCGAGCTCTGCGGGTCGTGCAAATTTACAATGGATCGCGACTTGGCGTCAAATTTAAGTTTCTTATTAGCATGCGTTTTTCCCGAAGATGAAGCGGTCAAACATATTTCCAATGCTTTGCCTATACGCAGATTGAGTTCTTCGCTGCAAAATTTTAAGTTTACGCCGTCGTTTGATTTTTTAGGATCGGCCAAATTCACTATTCTAAAATCCTTCAAGTTAACTATTTTCTCGTCCTCGTCCAATACCAAGGCGCTTCGTTTATTTACCGCATCCGTTCCGGTCACGGGATTGCCTACGTTGCAAAGTTTTCTATTTTCTATGTTGAAATCGCCTTCCGGAGTTAATTTAAAGCCTACACCAGGAGGCCCGCGCGCAGCGGTATTACCAAACCCTCCGCCTCCAGAGTCTCTGGCAACATACGCACTTCCAAATTTATCGACGACCATTTTATTTCTGAGACTATATTCTATAGGACGTGTATATTTTATTAGGCGATTAATTTCGCCTCCTTTAATTCGGATATAATAGAAAGAAATTCGTTTTGATTCTGAGAGCTATTGTTGCCCGCCGAACGTTCGGCCATCAACAAACGAAGCCGGCTCAACAGCTCGGCCGGCGAGTCCCAATGAACGTATTCTATCTTATGATTAGAATTATCGAATTTTTTGTATCGCCAAATTCTGCTTATATTACTCGATGGCTGTCTTTTTTTCGATAAATTATCCATACCGAGACCTTTCTTTTTCTTCGTTATTTTGGATCGTAATTGCATGGGAATCGTAGGAGTCGCCGATGCTGTATTCATCTCTCTTGACGACAACGACGACGGTGACGACGACGAAGCATGCTGCGGCGAGGGAGGAGGCGTAGATATTGTAGTCGCCACGGGCGACGGTGTTAAATTCGGAACGATATAATTTTTATATTTGGACGTTTTAGGCAGATCCTTGCGAAACAGTTTATTATATGCATTGGTTTTCTTCAAAATATCGATGTAATTTTTACATCTAGCTTGGAAGGATTGCCAGCAGGCGTTTTCTTATTCGAAGGATTTTCTTATAAGTTAACAATCGAAGTAAGCCCTCCGTAATAGGATATTTTTATTTCTAATATTAATCGTAGATCCGTCGTCTGCAATAGCTAACTCTGAATTGCCCATAGACCATTTATTCGAAAGGTCGTCGTATTGAATGCCGATTCCGGTATCGTCTATATTGGGATCCTCGCTTTTGGACAGGATGTCGGCATACTTTTAAGTAAGACATCTGAACCGTCGCCGACATTATCAGATTCGTGCTCCGCATTCTGACGTCGAATATAATTAGCATTTTTACTTGCAGAGAATTTTGATAGCGATTTTAACGGTTCTAGTAATTGAGCATGCTTCATTCCGTATTTTAATTGAGCTCGATTTTGATCTCGTTCAAAATCTAAAACTTTTCTTATCGTTTTAGTGGCCTGCACTACGGCTCGATTTAAATTCGTAGAGTGACGTCGTCGTCGTCGTCGTCCTCGTCTCATCGCAGCCGCAGACATTGCGTTGATGAAAGTTCGCTCGAACGTCGTGATTTTAAATACATATGTAATGATCGAATCCTTTACGGTAGCGGCCCTCGTTTATGGCTTTTCTTTGTCTACCACTAAGAATCCGTATCCGGCTGTATTGCCATCGCCGTCTTTTTCCCACGCTAGACGGCACATCTTTTGAAATCTTCGAAGCTCATGTCGGTATTAATGTGCTCCGAATAGATATGTCTTAAGTTCATTTCGTCTTGCGAAAAACTATAATTAAATTTGTATTGTCGCGAATAAGATGCTTCGGTATTCTTGCATACGATTGGCTGAGGTAGAACGCGTCTATATTCTTATGACGGCTCATTGAAAAATATTGACGAATCGCGTTTTGTTCGTGACATTGAATGTCGTCGAAAATGAAAATCGAATTACTCTTAGCATCTTGCGGTGAAATTATTTCGGAATTTTCGCTAAATTCGTAATAGCCTAGTCCCTTGATCGGTCTCAAAACTCGACTCAAAAAATTGTATTTGGGCTGAAATAGCGACTTGGAGTAAATGTAAACGTTTTCAAATTCCAATCCGTTGGGTGCCAGTAACAAACTCAAAATCAGGTTTGTTTTACTGCACGCAGAAGGTCCGCATACGATGCATTTTATGCTGGCCGGTAAGAGATCTCCGTGCTTTTTGCGCGTTCCAAAATAGGAATAAGGATCATCCTGTTCGACCGTTAGATCCATATTTGCAACCGGTAGAGATTGTTTCTGTTTAATAACCTTCATGTCTATTATTCGCTAATATGACGCGTAACGATTTCCGTAAACGGATCGTATTCGAATATAGAGTCGTGCAAAATTAAGCAGTATGCTTTAGTGGTTTGATCGAAAATGTTGCTGGATTCGATTTCGAGACGTATATCGAAGGCCGAATTTTTAATAGATTCATCTTGACGAGTGCAATCAATCACGAACACGGGACAATTGCCAAATTGCTGATAGTCGTTCAAACAACGCAGAGCGTAGCTCAAATTGCTCGCGCCTGCATAATAGTTTTCCGGAAATTTCGAATAGTGCATGAACGGGGTCGAATAATCGTTATTGGCAAAGTCCGAATTCATATCTTGAAGTGGAAATTCTTGGGAATTAAGGTATAGTTTTAAATTTGTCAGATTGCAGTGATCGAACTGGGCTGCCGATTGCTTCGCATTATCATACTTGCCATGCTGAAGAGTAAATAGAATCCATCGAGGTTTTTCTAATTCGTTCGAATTCTTAATACGCCAAACGTGAATTTTCGAGGACGGAAAGGACGGCAACTCGTGAAGCTCCCAGCGACAAAAGTAAACCACAATTCTGGGATTTTTATGCAAATGATGGAATAAATTTAATTTCGATTCATCGCTAAGCTTTAAATGCGGAACCTCCCACGATATTTTAGTAATTTTAAATGTTAGCTCGTTTTCGTCGCTCTTGTAACAATTGACGTCGCTCTTGGATCTAATTAAAACAAGCTCTTGCGGCATGTTTACGACGGCTCGCTTATAATCCTCGCAAAATCCAAAAATATGCTTTAGAGGCACATTGCACGAGAAGCATCCGTTCTTAAAAATGTCGGCGTTTGTATCTCCTCGAGGGTCCCAGGTGCTATTGCTCAAACCGTTGAATTTTTTGTGATACGAAGCGAGACCCTTCATCGTGCACGTTATACCAGGCTGCTTACAAACGTCAACCACATGCGTGCTCCCCATTTTGTACTGTATTTCATCGAACAAGAATAATATTGCGTTGTTCGTTATCGTATACGGTTTACCTTCGGTTTTCACCGAAAACGTTCCCTTAATATTAATGTAACTGTCGTAGGTTGCGGTTATAGCATCGGAATTTTGGATTTCTATAATCACTCTATCGCTGTGGTCTGTGTTTCGCGTGAAGGGTAAATACGAATAATAATCTTCTTTCGAAATTGTCTCTTCGTAGCGAGGCCTTTTGAATACGTCTAATTTGGCCACCTCGTCGAAACGTAATTTCTTCAAAGGAGAACTAATCACCGACGAGATGTGATCTGCGACCATTTTCGTGCTACTACCAAAATCACCACGTATTTTACCGCCACGTTTAGCCATTTCTAGTACTTTTTTTCTTTCTCGTATTCAAAAGCTTGTAGCCGAGCGCTTTTAAGAAACTTGCGTCTGCGCGACTAAGAGCGAGGTTCTTCTTCTTCTTTTTAATATGATGTCGCTTTTTCACACCTCTTCCGCTTTTTATTTCGTTATGGCCTAACGATGATTTGCGTGCGACTGCAGATTTCGAGAACGTTTTTTGCGTTTTATATAGGTTTGTTTTTGAGGAAGAAGAAGAAGAAGACTTCGGCAGCAACGACGATAACAATGCCCAACGCGCGGATTTTTTCTTAGGTATATTGACGACTGCGGCTAACGTCTGTTGCTGCTGCTGCTGCTGCTGATGCTGACGCTCGTCATCGTAAACGACGCCCATTTTTAACTTAATAATAATTTTATTATTCGCGTCTTAGCTCTAGGCGAACGCAAAGGTACGTATCCTTCGAAAAATTAACCGCTTCACCCGTATGATCCACCAGTCTCAACGTAATGTTATCGAATTCGTCCACGCACAGAGGGAAACGAATTATATTGCTGGGTTGTTGTTCTATGCTGTAGCCTGGGGGCACGGTTAGGCCAAATTCGTAAATGCTATGACAAAGTTGGTTATTGCGGTACGCTCCCGTCGTAATGTTAGTATCTACGAAAATATTAGATACCGAAATTATTTCCACATCGCGATCGGACGTATGCGAACGACCTTCCTCTAAAATTCGATCATGAAATCCCAGCATTCGACCGATGTTGCCGCGCTTCGTGAAGTCTACGGAGTATTTCGATTTTATTTCGCACTTTAGGGTATTATTATTAGCTCTTAAAGAAAACAAGCCGTCGACCAATCCGTCGTCGTACAAAGTTACGGACGAATTAATTTCTTTGTTGGCTTTAACCGACTCCAATATCTTTTTTCTCAGGAACGTGTTTAGCTCGTCTATTTCGTAGCATCCCTCGTCGATGGTGATTTCTTTATCTTTATCGTAATAGAACTTATTATTTCCCTCGTAAATATTTCGAACGGTGTTGCACGTGTAAAGACCCACCAAGCCGCAGGTGTACGTGCCGCCATCGTTCAGTCTCACAGGTGGGTATAGCGTACCGCTGCTGATGGTATTTCCATACCCGAAGATCGTGAATGTCCTAGACATGACTGTAGCGCTCCGAGGGCATTATGGTTCTTTTATGTAAAAATTTCAACACTAAATGACCACACACGATCGTGTTAAAGTCTTGCTCCCTTTCCACGTTATAATATATATCGCTACCGTGAAAATATCTTAAGACTTCCTCAGGAGGCCTCAGGTCTCCGAAACTATCGAAGTATATCACCGTATTGGCCCTTTTTTTCTAACCGACCCACTGCGTGCCCGGACCGGCTCCATCGTCTACATTTATAATACCACGTTCGTTTCGCCACGGCGGTGCTAAGCTTCCGTCGCGTCTTTTAGCGGCAACTCGTCTCGCATGTACACGCCTCTAAAATACGGAACACCTTTAGCATATTTGTGCAGATCGAGATCGGTCAATGCGCGCATGGGAGGTGTAAGGGTGGTGGTGGTGGCGAGCTTAGCATTCCTCGACACCGTCGAAGTCATCCGTTTTTTGAATCCCCCGGATAAGGTTTCAAGTACAAGACGCTACCTTTCTTGTGAGGCTTTAAATACAATCCGCTGCCGACTTTTTTCTCTTCCATGGCTCTGTTGTGACGCGCGTTCTCGTCGAAATACCTCTTTGCATTTTTGGCCGAATTGATGGCGTTTGCAACGCTTGACGCTCCGCCGGCCAGTGCTCCGAGCGCCGAAAGACCCGCAAATATCGGAATCAAGGGCAATAAGCCTCCTCGCTTGGGCACCGGTATTATGCGCGGTACTTTAATTTTCGAACGACCTCCCATCCTGTTGACTATAATTTTTGCGGCATTCATCGCGCTCGAAATGAGACGATTATGAGAAGCATCTCCGTGTCTTTTACTCTTGATGCTTTGTTTTCTGATTTCTTTAGATATTTTACTTATAAGACCGCCTCTGAAGAAGCATTTTCTGCCGACGTTGCCGTTATTGTCTTTGAATTTACCCGAGCATCGACGTACTCGACGTCGTCGTTTTTGTCGTCGTCGTCGTCGTCGTCGTCCTCCTCGCTGTCGACGATCAAGTTTCACGGCCATTTTCTTGTCTATTCCCATTCCTAGTTTGCGTTTCGCTTTCATTGCAGCCGTTACGCCCAACGCTGCGAGCTTCTCGGACCACTTAGAATCTTTGGCCTTGACTCGCCGCCAAGCCGCTTCTTGCAAGACCTTGTCGGCCTCGTGCCTGCGCTCCACGTCTTTGTGATGCGAATACGCGATGTCGTGCTGCTTGCACGCTTCGTCTAGAGGATTGATACCTTTGTCTCCGCGGTTTAAACGCTCTTGTAGCCTGGTTCCGGGACCGCAGAAGTTATGACCAGGAAGGTGCAGTTCGAAGGGCAATTTATTTAAGAGGTTGTTGAACAACCCTTCACCCCGTGTACCAACATTGACTAACATCTCTCCTGCAATAACGTAACAATTTAAATATATATATATAAAAATAACTGCATACAGAATAAATTTTATTTACAAAAAGGATCATACACTATCTTTAAAATACAAAGGTTTCATTTCGACATTTAAATTCTTTTGATATAAACATAATACGTCATCGACAATTTTGTGAGGAAATGGCGCGTGATTTCTAATAAGCCGAGTCTGTTGATGTCGTAAAGAACGTTTAGGTACTTAGGGATGGATTTCCAAATACGTATTCGCTTATCATCTCGACTCGACATAAGATTTGATCCTGCACGTTCGAATAAAGTCCAGCATCCTCGAGGAGGGGGACGCCTTCACCTCCATCGTCGTCGCCGTCGCCGCTACTGCTCTTGCACCTGTTATACGCGTAAGCTCCGAACTCTTCGGGAAGGCAAGTGGCGACGCACTCTATATTTCTATCGTAGAACTCTTGAAAATCTTGTCCTTTCAATATTTCTAATTTGAGCATTATAAGAGGCGCTAGAGTAAACACTTTTGCAAATTCTTCGCGGGAGAGAGAAATTCGAGCAACATTGTATCCGGATCCTGTTGTTGTTGATTCTAATGCGGCGAGAGCCGCAGCAGTTTTTTGCACCTCGACTCTATGAATAGTCTCGTATTCGTCTTTAAATTCCACTTCCAAGTATCCGTCGATCGTCTGATGCATTTCACGCCTCCAGTGCCATACGTCTGCGACTACGGAGGCGGCGGTAGCGCCTGCAGATGCAACCTTGGCAGTATCCGAGCGGTTGGAAAAAAATTTTCTAAATTTATGTTCGATATTGATAGACGACAAATCTTTCCACTCGTTTTCGTCCATTTGCAATTCGCCTTCTTTACAAAATCTGTTGGGGCATATAAGTCTGATAACAGGACTAAAATCCATATTGCTCTTTCGTTTGGTTAAGCCCACTTCGATCGTATGACCGTGAGCGCACCATTGCGCATTCTCCTTGGAGGAATTCAATCGGTATTCGGTGCTACATATCAGGTGATCCATCGCCTGATCGTTATCGTAGACATGAATACCTGAGAAAACTTGCGGCGATCCAGATACTGCACACGTAGATGATGATGATGATGACGAAATTACGTCATCATCATCGTTATTTAAAAATACTTGACTGTCGTCACCACTTGTATGATTATTTTCGTCTTGAATATACTTCACCATAATTGCTATTTAATTAAGTGCAAAATTTCATGCGCACAGATACACCCTGAACGAAGATACCTCCCGGTTAGAACTGAAAATTATTTTGCATGCGTAGGTTTTCGTTCGAGCGCAAACGATGTTGCTTATGCGCGCATAGTTTATTTTTATATTTGTAATAGATGTAGTATGCCCACGCTCCTATTAATTGCATAAGTACGATGTGTTCTAAATACGTCCATACACCATCTGAACTATCAAATTCTCGATCTTTTTTTTTTCTCGCTCTATCTTTCTCTTTCGAAGGCGATTCGTTTATGATTCCATGGCATGATGTACCATTCGGTCTCCGTAAAACTGCTATTATATTTAAATCTTATTTTAAACATCAGAAAAGGATCGATGCCAACTCCGTCTCCGACACAATCGCCCGCGCATCCATTGTTCAACCATTCGGCACCGTCGTCGTCGTCGTCGTCGTCGTTGCCGTCCTCGCCGTCGCCGGATCCATCTACGTTTTCTATTTCTCGTCGTCGTTGAAGGCGTCCTCCTCCTAGATAACTTTTATAAATTAAAAGGTCTCTCGATACCGCGGACGACGACGACGACGACGACGACGTCTCTGATGATGGCGATAAGGGAACCTCTTCCGAATGGTTCTGTTGCTGCTGCTGCCATTGCTGTTGCAGCTGCATGGTAATTAATTCCATACGTTTCCAATCTTGTGGCGACTCGGACTTCGACAATGCCAAAACGTCTTTATTTTCAACAACCTCGAAACATACGAATGCATTCGGAGGATCTACGGGAACCGGATTTCTTTGCCAGGAGGGCACGCTCGGTTTAAATATGTATAGGTAATTATTACATATTAAAGAGTAGGCGAGATATGCTGCGACGGCTGCGGGCGGTCCTTTAGGAGTCATTTCGAACAATGAGCATTTTTGATTGCATTCATAGGTTTTTATTGCAGGGCTGCGATGTGTTGTTGTGCGCGCGTACATATGGGGTAGAACATGCGCGTTCAGGACACGATTTTATTTGCAGAGGAGGTCCATCTATCTGATCTGCATGCGACGACGATTGTAAGCCATGCGCTAAACAATAGCGATGCGTCCATAATTGTTTTTGCAAATACTCCGGTAATTTATCGAAATTTCTGGCGAACGTCTTTACTTGCATGCCTCTCGATATACTCGAGCGGTAATTTCGTAAGATCCTCGACCGTCAACATTCTTCTATATTACAAACGTATATGATTAAAAATAAACATATCATCTCGTAGACAATTTTCTTATCCCCCTTCCTTAAGAATGCATACTATATGTTCCTGCATGATTTATATTGACGCCTAAATTTAATATTCTCGAAAGAGCTAACCCGCTCTGCTTTTCGGTATATTCGCCCAGTTTATTGTTCAATTCCTGAATGGCTTCGGGTTTAACTTGAGTTTTAAAGTCTTCAATTTTTAAAATTTTATAATTTTTAGTAGTAAAATGTCTGAGCGATGACGACGATGATGATGACGATGTATCCACGGCTTCTGAAGATGATGATGATGTTGATGCGTTGGGCTTTACGTATTCACCGTTAAACACGAAATTAATTTTAAGAGAGCCGAATTTTCTCAAACATTTTCTCAAACGTCGCTCTATTAGGGCGAATGCATCTTCTAAAAATTGCATGGGATCTATGTGATATAAATTGACCACAGCACTCGAACGTATCCTGCGGGCGAAAGCCGATTTCAAATCGACCCACACGATATTGTTCGACGTTCTACGTCTTTTGACATTCTTCTTTGATGTTAATCTATCGAAATTTTCAGCAGGATCGTCGACTTCGACGTCGTTCGCATAACCCTCGTCGTCGTCCTTCGCACTAGTATTATCGCCGGATCCATTCTTTTTACTAATACCTGCTCCTCTGATCGCCCTATCACGCTTGCTTTTGCATTAGAAACAATCTGATTACATTTCAGATTTAGCAGCATCGATTCGTAGTGACGTTTTCGACCTACGTTGCAAGCACTTTTCAATTGTTTTAAAATTGCACGCGTTGAGGTAGGCGCGTCTGGAATTTTTAATTCGTCCAAAGCTGGAGACATTTTTTACACTTTCGACACACGATGTTTACCGTTCGAATAATTACACAATAATAAATAGAAAAATATTTTGGATATTCTTTTTACCAAGACGACGAAACTATTATTCGTAGTAGGGGAGAAATTTTTTTTTCAAATACAAACGCAGCACGCAATTTTTTCTTATTGACACCTGTAATAAAAAAACCTTGCGGTTATTTTCCCCCCAGCCTTATTCTCCTTATACTTCATCATAATTGCCTACGACACATCGAGCGTAACATTTTTCAAATTATTAAAAGATTACTTGAAACGTCTTGCACGTGTCCGATGAGATAATCGTGACCCCGTATTTTTTTGCCGACGATCTGAAATCTCTGCGTTATTTTAAATCATTACAAACTCGCATACAAAGAAGTCGCCGCCTACACACATACTTGACCTCTACATCGACCTCTCATAAATAAACGATTCTTATTACCCCGACACGTCCGGGCGGCCCCCGACAGACAGACTTCCGTCATCGCCTCTATTATGCATTCGTTCATACAATGTATACGAATTAAATAATAGCGCACTTTCATCATCTTCTCTCGGAGGGAAAAAAATACACGCACACGTCATCGAACCATTTTTAGCAAAAATACGATTCCGTCATCGTATATGCTTCGATTCATAATATAACGTATACGAATTAAGGAAAGGGCTTTTTTATTTTCAACAACGATACACACGTCATCGAACCATCTATACCGAACAATTACATTACTGAACAATTCAATATACATCTTCATATTCTCTCTCGTTAAAAAAAACGCGATACAAACGCAACACGCAATTTTTTCTTATTGACACCTGTAATAAAAAACCCTTGCGGTTATTTACCCAGACTTATTCTCGAACGCGACCACTACCCCCCCCCCGAAAACACACTCTTAAAACAAAAACACGTTCGCACCACTTGCGCGCCCCTTACGATATTTCATCTTAGACTAAAACACGCACGCCCCTACACACCTATACACATAATGATACATACCTTTCTTTTCGAAAATAAAACAACAACAACACCGCACACCCCCACCGATCGATATCTACACACACACTTTTATCATAAGGGCGGCACGACTTCTACATTAACATCACCGACAAACCATACATACCCTACACCCTACACGCACACACCTGCACATACATACTTCTCTTTTATATAATACGCACACCCTTTACAAGATATTTATGATCCTTTTAAAAAGGGCTGGCCAGCTTCTCCATAGCCATACTATTGTTATCCTCAAACCTAACTAATACTAACACACACACACACCTACACATACATGACGTTCACACATACATACTTCTCTTTTCCATAATACACACACCCTTTACAAGATATTTATGACCCTTTTAAAAAGGGCTGGCCAGCTTCTCCATAGTTATACTACTTCCGTTCTCATGAACTGTCAATAACCTCTCTGGGTTATCCTTGTATTACATTGTTGCAATGAACTTATACTTTATTTAACAATTTCTAATAATTCCTATTAGATTCAATATATTTAATATATATATATATATATATATATATATATATATAATTGGGGGATACATAACTCGCGTTACTTCTGAGTAAAGATTCGAAGGATAACAGTGTTTTACTGACGAACCATATAGAAGATGTGAAGCGTATTAAAACAACAAAAAAGAAAGAATCGTCCCGGGATTACCAGATCATCGGACGGTATGATCTACTGACTTTACAAGGTTGTGATAAACTTATCGAACCTTTAACTGAAATTCAAATGACGTTAAGCTGTTTGTCCACACAGATGAGCTATTCAACACATTTATCAATGGCGAAAGGGACAGGAGGATAAAGGAAATAAATAAGCGTTACAAAAATATAACCCAGGCCCATATAAAATTTTATCTAAGTTTATACGAATCTTGTCAAAAAAAAACATAAAAGCGAAAAAAGGGAATTGTTGTAACACTCATTTTAACAGCAGATGCCAAATCGATCTAATAGACTATCAATCCCAGCCCGACGGAAACCTTAAATTTCTCCTTGTATACCAAGACCACTTGACAACATTTGTGGTTTTGAAACCCTTGACATCTAAGCGTGCCGACGAAGTACCATATAATATACTAAACATTTTTCTTCTCCTCTGGGCTACATGTATTTTACAATCTAACAATGGTCGCGAGTTTTGCAATCAGGTATTGGAAAGCCTACAAGAAATGCGGCCAGAACTAAAAATAATTCATGGCAAGCCGAGACATAGCCAAAGCCATCGCAATGTCGAACGCGCAAACGAAGATATCGACAATATGATCACTACCTGTATGACTGACAACAAGACTGATAAGTGGACGTGGGAAAAAATTTGTACAATTCATGAAGAATCGGGCTTACCATTCTGAAATTAAACGTAGTCCTTATGAAGCGATGTTTGGCTGCCCTGCTAAAGTTGGCCTATCCTCATCATTAATACCTTGCATGTAATTTTCCAATGCTCCACTCGAAGGTACTACATTGGCCAGGAAGCGATTTTATTTACCTGGAAAATTTGGAATTTTGCCACCCGCGTGCTGTTCCAAGCAAGGTAGGGATCTTTAACGTGCGTGACAACACTCACACACGGGACCTCCATTTTACCTCTCATCCGAATGAGAGTGTATTTCTGTGAAAAATGCTCGCCTAACATTTTTCAAGCTGACCGTTTCGGAATTCGAACCCGGGACCTTGGGTGTAGTAGTCACACACATACCACTTCGCCACGGAGCCGCTCTCATCATTCAGACCTTACATGTGATTTTCCGAAGCTCCACCCAAAGGTACTAAATTGGCCAGGAAGCGATTCTTTTTTTGCTTGGAAAATTTGGAATTTTGCCGAACCCTTGCTGTTCCAAGCAAGGTAGGGATCTTTAACGTGCGAGACAACACTCACACACGGGACCTCCATTTTACCTCTCATCCAAACGAGGGTGTATTTCTGTGAAAAATGCTCGCCTAACATTTTTCAAGCGGACCGTGTCGGGATTCGAACCCGAGACCTTGGTCGTACTAGTCACACACATACCACTACGCCACGGAGCCGCTCTCATCACTCAGACTGCAAGATCTTTTCAAATGTTTGTTATGACCAGCTGTCTGAAATTGTTCTTCAATAAATAAATATCAAATGTAGAATATTTCTGTTCTGTTTAACCACGCCGTGTTGTCCAAGAAAATATTCTTATTATTATTATAGCGGCGGTGGGCCTCACTCTATCTGAACCACTATGGCATATTTTATTACATTTTTGCCCATTAACGAGAGATCGGCGGGTAATCTGTAGACTAGGTAATGTAGAAACAAGGCAACGGTTTTGCACTCTAACGTATCTGCTCAGGTAATCTGCAGATTACCTAGTTGATTCGAAGATTAACTGATTTTCGCACATTATCGGTAACATATACAAACATCAGATGTTACACGCTATTACAATGTTAAGAATGATGCAGAAAGCGTCACAATGTTACTACATCTATGTCTAAAGATAGTCCTTCCAAATAATATTTTGATGTGCTTAATATCAGATTTCAGCATAAAAAAGGCGTATATACAAACATATCGAAATAAGACCTGTTAAACTTCATGGTAGATTACAAAGTATGCGTTTCAATTAAATGGGAAAGTGGAAATCAAAATTCCTTTCTGCAGAGAAGTATGTTATATTATTTCATCTTTAACTAATAGGGGCATAAGTGCAGTTTTATACTTCCCTTACATGTTTTGAAGATTTGCGATCTAGCCGGATTTTAGTCCCTAAAAGACCTAAGCTGGGTGGTGGATAAAACAACAAACGAACGAACGATCTACTCGACTAACATGGACGCCACTACATTAAACGATAAACGACCGAAGTGCAACTTCCTTTGCGTACCATCTGCTATACAAGTGACACCTATTTTGAGAAAACAATACCACATGAAAAATAAATATCTTGGCAAATACAGTTTTTGTGTCTGTCAACACTCAATATTCGCAAAGAACAACCTTGAATGAACTAAAATCAAAAGTTTCTCTATTGGCTCAAGGTATAGTACAGAAAATAACAATTTACAGTTCACTCAAAAATTTAAATCATAATGATATTTCTTCATTTCAAATGGACTGCACCTTGAAGAAGTTCTAGATTACTAGAACGGGTGTAATGGCTTGAGCGTTCCAATGACGTAAAAAGCCATACTACAGGTTTAAACAAATTTGTAGGGTCTTTAGTAAGGTACAAGACTAAAACAGGTCCCCGAAAGAGGGCAGCAGCTCTTTCGGTACTTAGATTAGCAGAGACCATAGGGGTCGGTAAGGTAGTCTAACACACACTACTGCGATGTGGAAGACAACGGAAAACCACCACATTACCCTCCAAATACACAGCGTACTTAAATTGTTAATTAAGATGATGACATCCTCTGGGGTAAAAGATTCCGAAGTTAGAACAGTCCTTACATGTGATTTTTCAATGCTCCGCCCGAAGGTACTACATTGGCCAGAAAGCGAGTTTTTTTTATACCTGGAAAATTTGTAATTTTGCCGAACCCTTGCTGTACCAAGCAAGGTAGAGATCTTTAACGTGCGTGATAACACTCACACACGAGACCTCCATTTTACCTCTCATCCAAACGAGGGCGTATTTTTGTGAAAAATGCTCGCTTAACATTTTTCAAGCGGACCGTGTCGGGATTCGAACCCGGGACCTTGGGCATAGTAGTCACACACATACCAACTACACCACGGAGCCGTCAGTTAAAACAGTCCTCCAATTTGGATCTCCGGGATGGGACTACTTCGGAGAATGTAATCAGAAAGCTTAAAAAGGAGCCAGAAACATTTGGGAGTCGGAGCGTAGAATGGCAGAAGTATGAAGCAAGTAGGTAGGCTACAGAACTTGAACACTGAAATGGATAGGTTTGCATTAGACATAGTAGGGATTAGCAAAGTTCGGCGGCCAGAGGGGGAGGATTTTTGAAGCGAAGACTAGAGTAATTCATACAGAATCAGAAGAAGGAAATTCGGACGTGGCGATAGTTATGCGAAAAAAGAAAGCATACTGTGGAGAACCACTTACAAAAGAACGAAAGAATACTCATGGTTGGATTAGAATCTAAACTGGTAAATTTTATTTTACACTTTATAATTTTTATTCACAACAATATTAGAAGCAGAGATTATTTATGAATAAGTTTTACAATAATTCGTATACAAATTGAGTAAAACTATAACATATTATTTGCTAATTACATAAATACAGGGCCGAGTTCCAAATTCGTTCCTAGAATAATAAATATGCCTGTGTCTTAAGTACTCTTTTTTCGGGTACTTCTAAAACATAAGAATCGCTAACATAATACCACTTTCCCGGTGGGATTTTTGTATTGGCTTTGTCACTTTCGCAAGATGAAGGCAAGAAACGATTTTGATTTTTAAATAAAAATTGCCAGCGGTAACTGTTGTTTTTTAAAGCAGTTCTTATTTTTATAAATGTGTCATAATGTCCATTGTGAATTGAACCGTTATGTTGCACAACACCATATAATGCATGTAACACTTTGGTTTGATTAACAATTGAACAAAATGGCATTAAATCTAGTAACAGAGGAAAGGAAACACATTTATTCACTTTTGCAGATCGAAGTCAAAACCTGAAATCGCTTTAAATGTAAAATCAATGCAGCAGGAGGATTACAGATTAAAAATTGTTTAGTGACGTTGGTATAAATAGTTTTTTTTAGGTCCACCATGTATCTTTGTGCAAAAACTGCAACTTACTTTATTATTTCCAAAAAGCAGATCAGATTCTGTGAATTGGCTTAAGCAAGATTGTATGAAGTATTCGCCTGCATATGTATCGTCAGTTTCTTTATCATTATTAAAAGCTTGTAAAATATGTTTTTTCGATATTGGCAAACTCAAATCAAATAAGGACTATTCTCGACGTGAAATATGTTTACAGTCTTGGCATTGTAGTGTACTAAGACTGCTCGGAATACTTGTTCAGCTGGTAATTGTAACTCAGAGGCTTGCTTCTCATACAATTTTATAATTCTTTTTTTAACACTTTCAACAGAGGATAGATCTTATTTACAACTAACTTTCTATTTTTCTAGAATTACGGCTTGATCCTTTTCAGGCCCTCTTCACACAACGCCTCTAATAAATGTCGCAGCATATGAGTCATGCTGTAGGCCACCAGAAAACTGTGGTATTCTTTGCGTGAGTCTCGAAAATAGCATACGTGGGTTATATATTTCCAGTTTATTATTTTGTAATTCTCTTAATGTTTGTGATAAAATATGTGTTAACGGTTACCATTCTTCTAAAGTCCCAATAAGTGGACTTAGCATCAATGAATCTTTTGTGATGTATTTTATTAATTTAGTAGAATCAAGTAGCCAGTAAATGGATAGTCAGTTTGAAAATCAAAACTTCTTTGGAATAAACATGGACATTAGGATTCAGAAATTTTAATTGTAAATAGAGTAGGTAGGTTACATATTCTGTCAAAATTTAAAATAAAAAAGAAGAGAGATCGGTATGTAACCAAGGAAACGAGGACAGTTGATAAATAAAATTTGAATAGTGAAGTACATATAAGAACAAGTCCGGTCAATTAATTATATAAAAGACAAGTTTAAGAAATGAATTGTATTAGTATGTAATAAGAATATAATGATAGAAGAATATTTGTTGCCCATAAGTAGAATATAGTATATTGTACAACGAGCATGGAATGATGCCCATTTCTCACGAGTATGATAAATTGCAGCACTCGCTGTCAGCTCGTGCTGCAAATCATACGAGTGAGAAATGGGCATTCCATGCGTGTTGTACACTATACTTTTTCTACGACTGTAGTACGTACTTTTTAAATGTGATACCTCTTTTGTTAATATTATAAAATACATGGTAAGTATAGGAGTATACATTTTATTAATATCATAAGTTTATTATCGTTTGTGAATATACATAAATTCAAAGAAAAGTACAAATTTATCATAATAAAAGTAAATAAATTGATGTAAGTTTAGTTTTTAGATTCATTATTATTAACAATATTAAAGGTTACATTGCAATTATTAAACGTCATTGTAGAAGGTGTTTTCCCAAAACTAAATTTTCTTGACGTTGGAAATTCTTGTCTTTGGACGTTGATGGAACATTTGATGTGCTATCAATTGAATTTTGTATTATGTTGCCTACATTCAACTTATTTGTTAAAGAATCGGCTATATAGTTTTCGGCGACTGATGTTGATTTCCAGCCACCGTGCCTTTTTAAAGATGTTATATCTTCTCCAGCATCTACAAGAATAGTGGCGGAAGAACTCCGGAAGCAATGACCAGTATATAATTCCGGATTGGGTAGTTTTAAATACGTTGCAATTTGCTTTCCCATAGCACCAAATTTATTGATACCCACTTTCTGTGTGGTGCATTTTCCTTTCTGATAATTTAAGAAAAACTAGGATCGCAAACATTTGATGGACGTAGATTCCAGTATTTTTGTGATTTCATAAAATTACTCGTTATCGTAAAGCTGCGTATAATTTTTGTTTTCGTGTCGGGAACTGTAACTAATATCGCAGAACCCAATTCCGTGAAATGAGTAATCTTCATCTGATGTAATTCCTGTCTGCGGCAAGCACCCATAATTCCATAATTAATGCAGTCTGTAACAATATAAAATAGCTATAAACACGCATTATTCTCCTAAGTTAATATTACATACTTTTGTCAGAAGAAACTGTTGATCCGGAGCCTCAGTAATAAATTTATTTATTTCCTCTGTTGTAAAATTTTTGATTTTTGATTTATAACCGCTTGACTTCCGTTTGAGAAACGCTCTTAATTTTCCATACTTTGATATATCTACATTATGATGGATGGTGAGACTTGTTCTCAACATAGAATAATGCGTCCACAATGTCGGAGATTTATACTTATTAGATAATTCATTAAAGTACGCAATTAAAACATTTTCAGAATAAGATGTTGTCTTTTGATCTCTTCGCCAATCCATAAACGATTTATAAGCAGTCTCATTATTTTTTTTTGGAAATTTCCGGTAATAAATTTAATGTAGTTGCATTTGCAGCTTCCACAATATTTGTAGGCGTCGGTTCTAGTTCGCTTTCACTATCACTAGGCATTTTTTAAAGACTTTGCAAATACTTTAAGATTTTAAACGCTTTCACAGTATGAAATTATTTATTTGACATTTGTTGGTTTATTATTTGTTTCATAGCCCACCTTTGAAAACTCGGCCGTCATTGGAAATAAGATGCAAGTGCAGGGCTACTTGATTAATAGAAATATAAGCGCAACCGTGCAAATTGAACATTCCCGCACTGGTTGCTTATCAACTTGCCTAGCAACGAGTGCGGGAATAAAAACCTGTATAGAATGTAGTAGATTTCTCTATCAAAAACACACCTAAAATAGGCTCATTCCAAAACAGTCGTAGAAAAATAAGATTTATAAACCAAGACCATTTTGTAAGAGAACTATCAAAAGTGATTGTGAATTATGAAAACAAGTTATAATACTACCGAGTTATGTTACCAGTGTGCCGTTTCTGTATTTAAGAAGAAATAGAGGAGTTACATAAAGAAAGTTATTTTATTCATAAAATAAATTTGGATGTTAACGAATATAGGTATGCCCAAGAAATGAACAAAATAAATTCAGAAGAAACACCACTATCAAACCCATAACACAAAACGATCGAGGAAAAAAAAATTCAAGAACAAATTTACCATACTGTCATCAAAGAAAGTAAAATGTCATTTATTATAGCGCTTGTAAAGATTAGAGTAGTAGCAGATTTATCAACTTTGACACTTATAATATCTTTTATGATCGAGTATCTATTTACAGGTTTCTCGACAAAATTAAGCAAAGTAATAGTTAAAATATCAGGGAACCTAAGCTTCAACATTAATGCCTTTTAAATATTTCAGAGAGAACTGCTGACATCGGGTGTTACGACAGTATATGAAAATTAAGACCGAAAGAATAGAAACGGAGAGAAATTTAAATAAGACTCAGAGGATACAGGACCACAAGTAGTGAGTACGTTAGTAAGATAGTAGTAGCTGCTATATCACTAATGATAATCAAAATCATAATTAATAACCTAGATTTGACAAGTGTCATTTTGACATTAGAAATTATAAATAGAAATTTGATCCTGATCGCCTTTAATTAGAACATTTTACCATACTAAATTTGTATAATAAATATAAACTTTCGAACCCAACCGGAGATAAGAGTAAAGCTAGCCGAGATAGATTAAAGGGTTTTAGTAAAGAATAGAGGTTGACATATAATATTTGGGTTGATACAAGGTGTACGAGTGGAGATACACCACAAAAATAAAAGTATCAGCACACTTTATCATCTGGATTTAATCTGCCGCCATCCGCCAGGTAGTTTAAAATATTGCCCGGACTTTGAAGTTTCAAGAAGTAATTGTAATAAGTACAGTGTTTGTACAAGGCATTGTATAATAGAATTGAAAAAACAAGTATTGCTTAAATTCACTAATCCGCATGGCTTTGAAGAGTTACGAGTTCTTTATATTTTTAAGCGGATTATCATTGTGGGTTACCTCTATTTTTATAGAACTTATGGCAACAACATCGTTTAATATTTTGTTGTTCTTTGACATATTATCTGTTTGGATATATTTAAGTTTTCTTTCGGTATGTCACTTATGTCACTTCTTTTTATATGTGCTAAAGGGCCCCTCATATTACGCATATGTTTATTGGCTTTATATGTAGTATGCGACACAAAATTTTTAGTATGATTAACAATTTTTGAATATCCTCCTGTGGTAATATTTGAGGAATCTTCATTTTCTGCTGGTTCATCAAGTGAAAATGGCTTTTGTATTTAAATACAGTAATAATACAAGTTTACATGCCCACCTCTAGCTACAGTGGGAAGAGATATGAGCGATCCACAAAGGTATCGAAGACAAACTAAGATATGTATAATAACATGAAAATTTAATAATTGCGGATTATTTTTAATCCAGTGATAGGTGAGGGTAGCGGTGGAGCGGTAGTAGGCTTATTTGGTTTAGGCACAAGAAACGACAGGGGATCCGCATTTGGATCTCCGGGAGGAGACAACTCCGGAAGATGAGATCGAAATGTTCAGATTAAGAGTCGGGAACGCTTTGCGAGTCGGAGCGTAGAATGTTAGAAGTATATACTCCCTGTATGTTTGTTGTGGTTTGTTTAGTATTCTTCTTAATCTTCTTTGGGGATTAAACCACTCATAGTTTTTAAAATTATCTTTATTAACGTTTCGATCCATGACCTAGGATCGTTTTCAAAATAATAAAAACTTCAAGTTTGACATTTATGACATAAATTGAAGGTGACTTTGATTTATTGATATTTGAAATATTTGGTTTGAGTACACTAAGCAAAAATTTTTAAAGTTTAAATGAATGATTGCCTTCAATTTGTGTTACGGCCTGGGACCGACTTTTTTAGGTAGCCAATACGCTTAACGTGAAATCAGCTGATTAATTTTTATTGGTGAATTTTATATAAATTCAATAACTTGGAATTGGAACACATTTTTTAACATGTTTCTATCTATACAATTTAGAGGATGGTTATTAAAGAAACGTTAATAAAGATAATTTTAAAAACTATGAGTGGTTTAATCCCCAAAGAAGATTAAGAAGAATGTTAGAAGTATGATGCAAGTAGGTAAGTTAGAGAACTTGGAAATTGAAATTGATAGGTTAGCACTAGACATAGTAGGGATCAGTGAAGTTCGGTGGCCAGAGGAGGGGGATTTTTAGAGTGGAGACTTCAGAGTAATGCAAACAGGAGCAGAGGAAGTTGTAACGTGCATTTTTAATAACTTAACATTTTACGCTTCTTTCCCAATTAGTAAATACATTGTTTTTGGATCGCTGATTGTATAAAGTAAATACTTTCGAATAGTTTTCAGATTTGTATGCAATTTAACTCGCGTGTATTAATTTTAAAAGTAGTTAATTGACGATTGATTTTCCTTAATAAATAAATTGCAAGGAACGAGTTTTAAAAAGGATTATTCGTAAATTACTTTCCAACTTATCGAAAAGGATAAACAACTGTAATTAGTTATTAGATATGATGGCGCATTCACGTTTTGGATGTTCCTTATGTTATTAGCGAAAGAGATAAGAGTCGACAAGAGTTTATGGTAACAACGAGATATATAACCAGAAGAGTAGTTGTAGTTTTGTTCTTGGTTCCTATATATTAATTACGTTAAAAATACTGTTTCTTCTTCGCTTTGAGAATAGTGAGAATTAATGCGGATTGTTCAGGAACAAGCACGGCACGATTTTAGTTGTTTTTCTTGTGAAATAAAAGTTGTATCTTAACTGTAGGAAGTGTAGTGCTAATTCCGATTGAAGTAGTATGGTTGATAGCCGAACTTGTTAAACTCGACCTGCACGCGTGTTTTTACGGAACATTTGACGGACTTGCTTTAGTGATAGACGTGCTTTAAGAAAAAAAAAACAAAGAAAAACAATCAATACTACTGAATTACTCATATCAATTGTGTCTTACCTATTTATCTTTTCTTAACATTTTGTCTGATTTATGTTTAATTGGTGTGTGAGGAAACGTTTCTGCTACTCCCCAATATTACCTCACTTTGTGATAAAAATTTTTGTAATGCTTTTATCGTGATTATATTATATAGTTTATCTAAACAGTTTTATTTACATTTTACAAAGTACTGAATAACTTAGACTTTTCATTGCTGCTATGCTTATTCTTTTTTTTTCAGGTTTGCTTAACTAATTTTCTTGCAGGTATTGTCACTAACTCCTTGCCGCCGCATACATTATATGTCAGTCTGCTTTCTACAACCCCCCTAATCTCCGATTGAGCCCGGTCATTCCGTGATATCTTTGTGTTACGCACGGCTACGAGCCAACATAGCATAAATTTGGCGCCCAACGTGGCTGCCACGAATAACGTAACCGAATTTTGGCGCCCAGCGTGGGGCTCGATCAACGTGGGGCTCGACCAACGTGGGGCCTGATTTTTTTGATTTGCTCTCAATTTTTTTGATTTGCTCTCGATTTTTTTGGTTTGCTCTTGACTTTTTTAAATTTTTTTATGACCTTGATTTTTGCCATAAATTTTTTCTGGTGTATCGGCTCGACTTTCTTTTCTGCCTATATTGGCTGGCTCTAATTTTTTTTGTGGTGCAGTCTTGATTTTTTCTTCCTTCGCTATACAGAAATTCCTTGATTTTAATTTTTTTTTTTTTTGCAAATTATCAGAGTTGTGTTTTCGCTGGTAATTTGGTTCTGGAAAACACTGGCGCCCAAGTTTTCTTTACACCACCTTTTTTTTTTCTTCACGTCACTTTCGCTACCTCACTTAAATATAATCCTAATGTCCCCGATCTAGATCTGTTGTCCTTTTGGCGACGCAAGCGCCGCAAATTTCGTCGGTAATCCACTCGTCCCCCTACGTTATACGATTCCTTCAACTCATTAGCTTTATCTGTGATATTTGACATATTTCGTAGTATTGTGTGATGACTTTTATTTTTTTCTTCTACTCTTTCCGGGTTTTCTTTCATTCCACATTCCTGTCCATTTTTTTTCCTGACTGGTTTTCTTTGCGGTTAGTTGATGTACTGACTTCGATCACTCGTTGTATCTGCTCCTGTGGTAGTTGCTCTTAGGCCTACTTTCTGTCCTTTAGGAAACACGACTTAGTCGACTTTTGGGTCTATTAGCAGATTACTTTTCTTATCTGGTTGTATTATACGACTTTTTTTTTCTTCTTGATACTACAGTTGAAGCCTTTCGTTACTTTTCCCAGTTTTCCGTTTGTCGTTCCCTAGCTTACTTGAGGCTTGACACTTGTGTCTTATGTTGGCTATTGCTGTTGGTTTTCTTCCTCGCTACTTTTCTTTTCTTTTGGTTTCTGCGCGCGCGAAATCAATTTCTTGAGGTTGGAAACTGTGCTGTTTCTTTTCTAAAGAGACATCCGTCTTTTGACGACTTTGGCAGCGTTTGTGCCTTTACACCTTGGTCCTCTTCGATTGCTACTACTTACCTATCTTTCCCTGTGGATTTCTTTACTCTTAGTTTTGTCCGACATTTTGGTCCTTTGAGCAGGAATTTTTTTTTTCTTTAGTGTGTTGGTTCTGATTGGATTGGTTTTGTGTTTTCTCTGATAAGCTTGTGTCCGAAAACACTGGCGCCCATTTCGTATTCCTATTTATATTTTGTAGCTAGCCCATCCCGTGACTTTTTCTTCTGGCTAGTTCTACCATTTGTTCACTATTTGATTATTATAGTCGCTTTCTACATCCATTCCTTGAGGTAGGCTTCAGATCTATTTTCTTTTCCTTTAGGTATTTCGACTTGGTCGCTTGTGTAGGTCTGTTAGCCATACTCTGCTTGAGTAATCGTTTCATACGAATCTGTGTTACCTCAGTTGGAAGTATTCTAGATTGTGTACTAGCTTGCCTTTGCCCTTTGCTTTGTTTTGGTTCTTTCTTTACTGCACACTTGAGGTTGACAGTTGTGTCGTCTAGTTGGTTTGCTACGAGTTTTCTTCCTCGTTTTTTTTTCTTTCCTCTTGATTTCTCCGCGGCAAGCCAAAACTTTTCTTTGAGGTGGAGAACAGAAATGTCCCTTTTGGAGACATCCGTCTTTTGACGTTTTCGAAAGTAGCTAAGACCTTTAATCCTCATTGGGTGTTTACTTGATGCTTTCTTTACCTGTTCTAACGTGTTGGATTGTTTTAGTGATACGCGTTGCTTTACTAATTGTTTTTGTTGCTTTTCTGTTTGAAATAAAAGTGGTAGTTTGTTCTTGGTTCCTAGATATGAATTACGTTGAAAATACTGTTGCTTTTTGCTTTGAGAATAGTGAGAATTAATGCGGGATCAATTTCGAATTGTTCATGAACAAGCGCGGCGCGATTTTAGTTGTTTTCTTGTGAAATAAAAGTTGTATATTAACTGTAGGAGTATAGTTCTGATTACATTTGAAGGAAGTATGCTTTATATGTAACGTGTTTGATTGACCACAAGTGTGGTTGTAAGGAACATTTTGACGGACGGTTTTAGTGATGCGCATTGCTCTACTAATTGGTTTTTTTGTTGCTTTTCTGTTAGAAATAAAAGTAGTAGAACTTGTCGTGCGTTTTACGGGACTTACTTTAGTGATACACGTGCTTTACTCATTGTGGTTTTTTTGGTGTTTTGTCTTTTGATTTTTAAACTGTGTGTGCGATCTAGTTTCGCGGTCCTTTTTTTTTCTTCTCAGAGTAGCGCATACTTTGGATTATTTAAATACAGTGATACTGTAGTTTCTGAATTTTCTAACAACAAAGAATCTAAAATAGATCATTGCTTGCGCAAATTTCGTTATTTGCGAAATATAACAGATTACCGGTTTACAAAGGTATTGGTTGTAGTTTCTCACTGCTTTTTGGGATGTTTATGAAAATAATATACATTTGGTCCCAGTTGAAATTAAACTAGTGCTACAGAATATTTCGAAATTATTGTCTTAGGAAATAGAATTACCAAGAAATTTATCAAGGCTACATAGTTCCGACGCGTGATAATGTCTGCTGCTAACACCAGTGAAATACGTAGGTGTGATTAGTGTAACGTGTGATAAGTTCCATCAACACCCTCACAGTCAAGGGTGAAGTGCTTCGTTAGTGCAGGACATCGTGAATCCCACACTTCAAATGCAAGGAAGCGTTACTGAAGGACTTTGTGTAAGTTGAACTATTTCCTACTTGTTATTACTTTAAATATCTATCCGTTGTTTTTGCCATATCTTCGTCGTTCTGATACCTTTTACAATAGACTTGCCTGCTATTAAGAGAAAAAAAAGAAAGAAAAAAAAACAATCAATACTACTGAATTACTCATATCAATGGTGTCTTACCTATTTATCTTTTCTTAACATTTTGTCTGATTTATGTTTAATTGGTGTGTGAGGAAACGTTTCTGCTACTCCCCAATATTACCTCACTTTGTGATAAAAATTTTTGTAATGCTTTTATCGTGATTATATCATATAGTTTATCTAAACAGTTTTATTTACAGTCTATAAAGTACTGAATAACTTAGACTTTTCATTGCTGCTATGCTTATTCTTTTTTTTCAGGTTTGCTTAACTAATTTTCTTGCAGGTATTGTTACTAACTCCTTACCGCCGCGTACATTATATGTTGGTCTGCTTTCTACAATCTCCGATTGAGCCCGGTCATTTCTTTAATTTTCTTTGTGTTACGCACGGCTACGAGCCAACGTAGCATAAATTTGGCTCCAACGTGGCTGCCACGATTAACGTAACATAAATTCGGGTATGTGGATAGTTATGCTAAACACGATAGAACACTGTGTAGAAAATTACTTACAAAAGAACGAAAAAATTCTCTTGGTTAGATTAGAATCTAAACTGATAAATACAATAATAATACAAGTATACATGCCCACCACTAGCTACAGTGACGAAGAGGTAGAAGCAATCTACTAAGATATCCAAGACATAACTAAGATACGTAAAAGGACATGAAAATTTTATAATTACGGGGGATTTTAATGCATTGGTAGGTGAGGGTAGGGAAAGAGCGGAAGTAGGTTTATTTGGTTTAAGCACGAGAAACGAGAGAGGAAATAGGCTGGTAGAATTTAATCGTCACAAACACATTATTTCAACATCATGCTAGAAGACGATGCACGTGGAAAATGCCAGTAGTTAAGAGAAGATATCAAATAGATTACATCCTTGTCAGACAACGGTTTACGAATCAAGTAATAGACTATAGAAGTTGCCCAGAAGCAGATATAGACACTGACCACAACATCATAATTATGAAGAACGTTCTTAAGTTTAAAAATTTGAATAAAAGGAACCGAAAGAACGCTTCGACTTTGAGAAGCTAAAAGATAAAGAGATCTACGAAAAATTTGAAAAAGATCAACTACACTGCTGAAAGATATCAGGAAAATTTCTTATACTAAGGGAGTAGAAACAGAATGGAATAACATTAAATCCAGCTGAAACATGGCGGCCAAAGATATTCTGTGGTATACACAAATAGAAAATAAGAAGCCATGGACAACAAAAAATTTCCTGAATTTAATAGAAGAATGACGAAAATACAATAACAGACCAGACAAAGCAGGAAAATAGAGATACAAAGCCATAAAATGTGAAATTGTTCGCACATGCAGGAAAGCTAAAGAACAATGGATTGATGAAAACGGGTTCAAAAGCGGTTCAAACTAAGATGGAAATAGGAAAGACAGATGAAGCATACAAACTAATTAGAATGAATTTTAGGGTTATAAAACCGTATAGCAAAAATATAAGGGGTGCCGAGGGAGACATCATTATAGAAACTGTTGAGAAACGTGGTTGCATGGCAAGAATATATAAGGAACTTATATGTAGGACAGGAACTAGCAGCAGTAGAACAGGAATCAGACATTGATAAGGATAGCTTGGGATATCCTATACTTAGAGATGAGTTTGAATTAGCGTTAAAGGATCAATTTGAGTTTAGGCGAAACAATGAAACTCAGGAGGCTATTTTAGCTCTGAGGGTGACAATGGGGAAGCCAATAAAAAAAAATAAAAGCCTGTATATAGGGTTTGTAGATTTGGAAAAAGCATTCTGATACGTTTATTTCCCGCATAAATTAATTACCCTATTTTTCTCCCTTGTTCATTCATTACTCGTTCGAATAAACTCCGTTCCAATCCTTAAATTCTTCAACAACCCCCTATATAGTTTACTTGTTACTTCATAAGCCCGTTTTACCATAAATCTGTTAAATCCTTCAACATAATAAATATCAAACACGCTCCTGAATAAATTCCTTAACTCAAACCCCTTTTTGTTTTTAAAACGAAAATTTATTCTATAAATTAAATAGTCTATGCCATGTGTTATGTATCCCGTAATCTCCTAAATTCTTCAATAACATCCTGTTTACAATAATAAATACCGTTTCTACAAATTTTCATTTTGAACTCATTTATTTCGAAACGACAAGTTTATGCTGTAACGAATACAATTACCTGCTTCATAAATAAACGTTTTTGTTCTAAATATCTATTTAACAAATATCCATTATTAGACAGAAAATATTTAATTCCGATAGTAACAATATATTAACAATTCATACATAGGGCTCCACCTATATTTAAATACTCGAAGTAAAATTTAAGATTTCTTCTATCTGCATGTATATTAATACAATATTCCCATTTTGCGCGTGCTTGGATAATAAAATTGCCTCGTGGCCAAGGTTCATTATTTACCATCTGAATGTAGTCAGCAAAGCAAGTGTTGAAACGTGGACTAGCAGGTTTGAAAAAACATGCTGTCCCAAAGAGAGGTGCAATGGTGTCGACGGATACCATGACTTCAATTAGTTGTTGCATCGACCTAGAGTGACCAAGAAATATATCTACGCTAGGTGAATAATTTTCAAGTTTACATCCAAATCATTTTCCACAATTCTTTTCAGCGAAGTAAAAAGTAGCAAGTAAAAAGTAGAAGTAAAAATGTTTATACAGTATTAAAACGCAAGTAAACGTTAACAAATAATATCGAAGCAAATTTCAAGTCCAATTTTGAAACGCAAATTTTATAGTATTGGAACGTAAATTTTATGTAAGCATGTAATTTATCAAATTGTGGAGCGATAAAATCTTTTGTATATAATTGTTATGGAACACAGAAGCACAATTGGTTGTTAGTTGTATTAAAAGTACAAAGTCTTAAATGTTGCTATGCAAGATGGTGGAAGTTTCTGCAGATGTTGTTTTGTATAGAAGTCAAGCCCGTCCATGTGCCAGCCGCGCGCATCTGCTTTTGTAAGTACTCAACATGGTTGATGAACTCGGACGCCTATCATTGTTTGTGGTGAGTCATCTCTAATTTTAGATCAATTTTCATTTCATAGAACCATTACTTAAAATGTACAAATAATTTTTGTAAATTCTATATATTCATTTAAATTGGTACACGAAATTTTTGTAAGTTTTATATGGTCATTTAATTTAGACACGTAATATTTTATTCAGAATTTAATAGTTGGATATTTCATGAATGCTCTTATAAACACAAAAAAATTTCTATATGATAATTTTTGAATTTACAAGGTTATACTAAAATGTATTCGTAACTACACACGTGACACGTTGATATTCGTTTGTCACTTTATAAAATATAATTTTTTGGCAGTACACCTGAAGTATAGTTAAATTCAAACAATAAGTGTTTTTGATCTTTGATTCCATTAATTAAATCAATTAAAAATATAGTTCTGTAATCTACCGAAAGTCAGGACATTTAATTTATTGATTGTAAACCCGAAAAGAATCCTATTCTGGTATCATATATAAATTGTAGAATAATAACGAAACACTATAAATAAAGTTTTAATTATAAAATTCATATAAATAATCAGAGACTAATACTAGACAGTAATAAAAGTAATTATCTCGAAAGTTTCAGTACGTATAAAATTGTACAAATGATGTATATATTTTTTTTGTAAATCAATAGAAAGAATAATAAGTTGTTTTAACGCTTTCTTTCATTGAAGTCATCAATAATTTTTCTATAGAAGCAAACAACCACATTTATAAATTTTTTGTAGTGAAGAAAGATATATTATTGGTGTTGAGTTAAAAAATTTTTTTTTAAGTATAATTTTTACTATTTGATCTTTCTATACTTTATTTTTTTGTGATAAAGTAACTAGGCTCTAACGTAGCCCTAGTTCAAAAATGTTTAGAAGTGATTGAATTTTCAGATAGTACGAGATCGTTGTTCCCATTCCAGTTTGCAGAGTCATAAGTAAATATTATTTTTCTATGTGTTACTCGTCAAGGATATTTTTTTCTTTTCGAAGATTTCCGTATCTGGTCTTCGGATTGATTCATAGTATAATAATTATTAAGATACGGTGGCCTCCATTAAAAATTCTTTTATTATCGTATACCATCCTACGACCCTATCTCATAGCTCTGCCCTAAGTTGAAAAAGCTTAGCTGGCTGGAAGATTTCTTTAGAGGGTCCTTTTTTACTCAAAGCCATTTACCATCCTCTTTACCCTGGGCTTAAACCTTAAACAGGAACTCCTCATCATCTATTGAGGCTCTGCCGCCTATAAGGTAGAGTAAATACACTAAATAAATCTACAGGGAAAAAGTGTGTAACAATGCTACAAATAAATAGTTATACCCTGCTTTTAGGTACCCGCTATCTTGGTATACCTTACGACCACCGTGTAATGGTTTTCTCTATTGTTCCAAGGTAACGACTTGTTGAAATAATGGTCGCGCACTATCCGATATAAGCCGGGTTTTCCAGTTTTACCGCGCTTCGATAAGCTAGGATTTGCAATTCGAATTCGTGTTGTTTGAACCATTGTTGAATTTGATTCTACAGCTGTACGTCGACGTGTTTCCTACATTTTATTCGTCTCCGTATTTCAAAAAGCGATGCACGTGTTTCTGTTCGACAACTAGGAGGTGTCTTGCGTGTATTCGGTGAGTTTTCCCGCGCGTACCCATTCTAATCAGATTCTCTTTTTAGCTTTTTTCTAGCTGGAGGCCAAATGGGTTTTTTCTTTATGTAGAACAACTGCTTTTGTCTGTAGACCAACTACTTTTGTCCGTGGACCAGCTGTCTTTTGTCTTTGGATCCCTGCTAAAATTACGATGGCAGGGTGAATGAACCCTGACGACCATGGAATTGCTATGCTGACTCACCCCAGGCGGTTTTCAAGATACGCATCTCGACGCATAGAGGTATGTGAATTGTGACTCGTTTTCGTTTACGTACATCGAGGATCCTTATTTATCAGCGGTTGATGTTGTAAAACCAGTTCACCACCCATGTTTAAAAGCTAGCTGCTGGTTATCTTTCTTTGATTCTTACTACACCTTGGTCTAAATTTAATACTTAAATTTAACTCCTTGCTATTGAGAAAACCTACATTGAATACTTTAATTTAACACACTTGCTATTGAGAAAATCTAAGCATTACTTTTTTTAAAGATTTTTATTACCTGTTAGCTACGAAATGCGCACTTCGTGGATCCTTTATAAAATTTGTTCTGTAAAATATAACTTAAATTTAATACTTTTCTTTGTACCTGTGAATCAAGAAATTTTAATTTATTTTCATTGTTAATAGATAGTCATGGGCGATGCTTTTTTGTTTCTGTTTGGTATGTAGGCGAATCCCCCCACTCTCCGCGGTTGGTAGTTAGCCTGGTGTTTACTTTTTTTCCGGCTACGTCTAGGTACGTAGCAATTCGACAATGTAAAATGGAAACAGATGTTCGAAATACTCAAATAGATTGGAACGAGTTTTAGAGTGTAGACAGATAATACATAGCTTATACAAAGAGCAAACAGTGGTAATAGAATTAAAGCAGGAACGTAGAGAAGTAAATATTAGGAAAGGGGCGAGACAGGGATGTGCCCTACCCCCATTAATTTTTAACTTGCACATCAAAGAGGCAATGAATACTGTCAAATGCAGGAAGACATCTGGAATTAATATACAGAGGAAAAAAATTGACATGCTTAGATTTGCAGATGATATAGCGGTATTAGCATCTAGCAAAGAAGAGTTAGAAGCTGCTCTTAATAAGATAAAAACAGTTTTAACCGAGACATACGTTATGAAAGATAACAAAAATAAAACTAAAGTACTAGTATGTAAAGGAGGGAGATATAAATTAAAAACTAAAATACCCAAAGGAAACGAGAACTTACAAGAGGTTAAAAATTGCTGCCACTTAGGAAGCCAAATAACGCAAAATAGAAAAAATACAAAAGATATAAAACAAAGATTAGCACAAGGTAGTACTGCGTTTAACAAGAAAAAACAACTACTATGTTCAAAGACAACAAACATAAAAACAAGGAAAGGTTGCTGAAACATACCTATGTATGGAGCACAGCACTGTGCAGCTGTAAAACTTGAACAGCATGAGAAACAGACAAAAAAAGCTGGAAGCCTTTAAAATGTGGTGCTACAGACGTATGATGAATATCATGAACAGACGAAGTTAAGATCCAAGAGATTCTAGAAATGGTTGGAAAAGAAAGAAACATGTGGAAAACAGTAAAAATATGAGAGATAGGGTGATAGATCGCATACTGAAGCATGAGGAAATAGTGCGGAATATATTAGAAGCAGAGATAGGGAAAAAGAGAGGTAGAGGTAGACCTAGGTTAGACTATTCCACACAGATACTTAAAGATGTAGGCTGTGGGAGTTACAAAAAAATGTGTAGGCTAGCTCAAAATAGATATCAATGGAGGTACGCGTCCAACCAGTACCGAGACTGAAAACCTAATGATGAGAAAGATAATTGTACTTAAACGTGATAATTTTTATAAGTAACTACGGGTGTTGGTTTTGCAATATTATCAACTAATGTTGATTGTGTGAAAGGCAAATGTTTGAGTGTTAGGGAATCTTGGTAACCGCAGGCTCTTTAATCCCCTTCACATACCACTGAATATTGGTGAAATAGGATTTATATTTAGAAAACCACAGGACAGCCGAGCTGTATGTAACAAGAAAGAGTAGCTGCTATGTTCAAAGACAACAAACCTAGAAATAAGGAAACAATTGTTGAAAACGTATGTGTGAACACGGCTATAAAATAGAAACAGCAGGAGAAGCAGATAGGAAAATTGTGGAAGCCGTTGAAATGTGGTGCTTCAGATGTATGATGATGATAGCATAGACAGACAAAGTTAATAACAAAGAGGTTCTAGAAATAGTAGGGGAATAGCAGGGGGGAAATTGAGAGAAATACAAGGATAGGACGCGTTCTAAAGCATTTGGAGATAGTGCAGGATATATTACAAACAGAAATAGGAAGAACGAGAAGTAGAGGCAGACCTAGATTAGACTATTGCACGCAGTTAGTGAAAGATGTAGGCTGTGGGACTTTCAGGGAAATGTGTAGGTTAGCTCAAAATAGAAAACAATGCAGGTACGCGTCTAACCAATTCCAGGACTGAAGACTTAAGGATGAATGATATTTCTCTTGTAAATAAATTAAATATTCATTACAATACAATTTAAATAGGTGATTTTATCACACTATGGATTATTTGAATTCTTATATTCAAATGTACACCGCTTAACATAGGTAAATAATTAATTTATCAAAAACGGATCTGTCTTTCGTCTAAAGATATGCTCTAAAATTAACGACTTGTTATCAGTTTTATAAACATAAAGCTTATTTAAATGAATAACTAAGAAAACTGCAATTTCAAAGACTAGCATAAAACTTCACGTTAGTAACAAATTATTGGTCACAAATAAACGTGGCCTTATTTAAATACACATAATGAAAGTGGTTTCATATGAATATTCCATTAATTTAAACTAATTAATTTCGCAAAACTATTATTTTCAGCTACTTTCAGGATCTTCTGAAAAAAACTAGAACAATCTGAGGCTAACAACTACGCTTTTATAAACCCTTCTCGAGCAAATTAACTTTCATTAATATTTTAAGCAATGAACAAATTGAGTTTGAGAACCAATTCTCCTTATCAGATATACTTTACATAAATATATTGATACATCACTCACCCGTTGAACTAGGATAGTTCATCCCAACATGTATTTTCCAAAATACATATACGATTAAGTATTGTTCATAAATAATACAGATTAAGTGATTGATATTAACTGAAAGTTTTAGTTGTTCTTTGCTGTGTATTTGTCAATAAACATCGTTCTCATTAAAATTACTGATTTGGCCTAAAAAGCTTTATGTATTTGTTTTTATTACAAATCAATTGAGTAGGTATTGCTTCGAGTCGAACCTTCTCTCCCTGTAAGAGATATTGGCCGCCGTTTTTTTCGGTATTGCTCATGCATTATGCTCCACAATCTAGAAACATATTCAATACGTAAGGTACTAGCTTAAGATGTTAATTGTGCTGTAAGTGCAACGTAGATAATTTACATTTAATAAAGCTTTTTCACTTACCAATTGATAAATTATAAATTCTAGGACCAGTCTGGCTTCAACCAATAGATTCCCATGTCTATACCAACAGAAACATCACATCGTGGCCAACTTAAACGTTTTGGACCCTTATTTGAAGTAACCAATCAAAATGTTTTTTCGGGACATTTTTCTTAAACCACCTCCAACAACTGATCTTCTTCAAACTTCATATGTTAACTCATCCACTCAAAAAAGCGAAACCTAGATGATGATGCGCTACACGTCTGCTTGAATTTTGAACAACAACTGTAATATATATAGCCCTGCGCCTTGCGGCATGCAACCTACAATAATTTATGTTGTGTTTTTTAAATATTTCTGTAAATTTTCGGATAAAAATGGAATATAAGGTATTGTTACGAACTATTAGGCAACCCGTCAAGCACGCAATCTGCATAACCGAGGTGTATTCTACAGAAGTCTCGAACTTTCCAGCAAACACCAGAATATGAGTCATCTATTTAATTATAGGGTATATATAAGATCGGTGATGAATGTAGAAGCAAGTCTACATCAAAATGTCGTATATAAATCATCTCGTGTATGGTTAGTTGGTCATTACGTTTTGAAAGTCCTATAGTAAATATAAATTTGTGTTTTGTGAACGTGTATATTGTACCGTCAGCTTGTACATAAATAGACAAAAGTGTAATAAATAAAATATAGTAGTGTTTAGTGTTGTTAAGAAGACTTATGGTTAAGGATTTAATTTAAGAAGATATTAGTGCTTGTAAATAGCATTAGTGTGATAGCGCTTCATTGTTAATTAACCTGAAAACATCTATAAATAAGGTATATACTGTTAATTAGACTTGTGAATAGTGAGTAATAAAGACTTTTGTTATTACTTGTTCTAAATTGGTGAAATGAGTTTATAGTAGCCCGCTACACTGGTGACAGGCTGTGTTGGGTGTATGGTGATTAATTTAAAAAAAAGTCCAAAGACATTTGAGTAGTTTGTATAGACCTGTTACAAGAAGCTAAAGTAAAGTGGACGCAGAGACTTCAATGAGTTTCCTAAAGGATTTTAAATCCGGTATGGAAGAGAGATCGGATACGATAGAAGTGACACTTAGTGAAAATGTAGTCAGGTCAGTTGAACTGGAATCAACTCTTAAAGAAAAGTTAAGTGAAAATGCTAAGAAAATGCCGAGAAAATGAGAGAAAAGTTAAGTGAAAATGCTAAGAAAATGGAAGAAAAGTTAAGTGAAAACGCTGCAAAAATGGAAGAAAAGTTAAGTAAAAATGCTGCGAAAATGGAAAAAAGTTGAAAGAAAAGACAGCCACGTTAGAACAAAGGTTAATGGAAAGCTCCATTGCATTGAAAGAAGATGTCACTGAACAGGTAAAAACAGTTGACTAAAAGTTGGACAGTAAATTAGTAAAAATGGAAGATGTGATGAGGCTGCAAGAACAAATGAATTCACTAACAACGCGGCCATTTCTTGTAAAGCTTGCCTGGTCTGTCTATAATACACTCCTAGGATATCTTGGTTCGCTGTTAATTTTATTCAGGAACTATTCGACAAATTAAACTCTGTGGGGATAATCAGCTGGAATTAACCGTTGTACTTTTTGAATATGAATCAGATACTTCTGTATTCTTTGAACAACCTCCATACAGATGTGACCTGCATGCATCGCATGACCAATGACACGCATGCTTGTTTTCAAGTCCTCAAAGTCTGCATTTCGGACAGTACGATTGCCTCTCGAATCTATTTTTTGTTTACCTGGAATTCACAAGTATCTCGAATACGCTGATCTAATCTTGAAAATGATGTATGACAAGGAATGTGACGTTGAAGATGTTACTCCGCATAAATTCGTCTTGCTTCGCTAGCACTACCGTAAGCTGCTCCGACGCAAGATGCATATCTGCTTATTCAATATTTATAAAATTACGCATTTTCAATAAAACACTAATTTATCTAATAAAGATTAATTTGTGACACGTAAAATGACAATTAAATACACTTTTCCAATAAGAAATAATTTGTGACAGGCGTAAAATGATAACTACGAAAATGGTTGTTGTTTTTCAAAAGGTTACTATTATTCAATTTTTACTTTGTATACTGCCGGGAAAGTTCTAGGGTGACAGTCGATTTTAATTCATTTTATCTCGATACTGAGGAATTTCCAAACACTGGTTTATTAATAAAAAAAAATGTTTATTTAAGTGTCCTCTATCATTTCTGAAAATTAGGAATAGTTATTCTGTGACACCAAGTAGAAAAATTTTATTAAGCATTTTTAACAATAATTACTATGGAAATTTTCCTGCCCCTGCAAGGAGATATTAACCATTAACGTGACCCTACTTTAAATAAACAAATTAGCAATTTTGTTGTTTCTTTATGGCAGTAACAGAAAGAGAAGAATCATTACACAGCTAATCAGTACTTTTA
This sequence comes from Platerodrilus igneus, assembly GCA_036346225.1. Classification (NCBI taxonomy): domain Eukaryota; kingdom Metazoa; phylum Arthropoda; class Insecta; order Coleoptera; family Lycidae; genus Platerodrilus; species Platerodrilus igneus. Next base: position 1,844,925 of record JARFIW010001270.1, read on the forward strand.
AATTTTCTTAAGCATGGAAGCGGTATAGTTTCTATTGAGAAGTAGACAAGTGCAGTGTTACATGTCAGGTTAATGACGTAAGCTTGTTTATCATTATATTTAGAAGTAATCTGCAAATGTATTTTATGAAAATCAGTATTGTTTATATGTCACCGAATACAGTAACAGTAAATCTATATGTCTAAGTAATTATATTTAACATGAAAGGAATATTTGTAATGGCAAGAAACACTAAATAGCAACCCTCGCAGTACAGACATTCCTATCAGGTTAATAATGTGTCAAATTACTAGGGCAGTAGTTTCTCTTCCAACTCGTAACTAAGAAGTTAAGTTTCTGTGAGGAAATAAAAGCCTACCTGTTAGTAGATGTACTCCCAAAAAAACCAAAAAATTATTTTAACTTGAATAACTGCATATTATGTCGTACGATACCCCAGTGATGCAGTGGCATTGCAGTGTGCAACAGTATTCGTCGGCGGGCTAGCGTCTCGACGCGGTTTTATTCTCCACGGCGGTGATAGAACTGAACTCTGGCTCGTAGCCCGGGTGCTGGAAACGCATGCGTTCTTCCGCAATGTTTATTATTTCATGTAATGTCAAGTGGTTAATTGTAGTTTTTAAAAGCACGATTTAAATAGGCCATGTCAACCTACATATTTTATGTTTTTAAAAACGAATGTTAATTAAGGACTAAACGTTGATTGAGCACATCAACAAAAGCTTTCGAAAGCGTAAAGCGGAGTTTTTCATACGTTTTGGTTTCTTGCGGATTGTATTAACTTCTTCACAAGGAATTATAATTTTTCCAGAGTATTCTATTTCTACATGCCCAAAAAGTATAATTAAGTGGAATATATTATATCATTCCTTAGAAGTGCCTTAATATAAGTGCTACTTTAGTCCTAAAGAGTTTTGCTGCCTATATATATATATATATATATATATATATATATATATATATATATATATATTGCTATGATAAGAGGGATAGATATAAATAACTTTAACTTTAAGTAAATCAAATAATTCCATCAATTATAGGAGTAAATCGACTATTCTATAAAAAGTCAATTGCGAGGACACAGTATATAAAGGATATTTGATCTAATGCATGAGAAAGAATCTCCTTTAGTAATAATCCGATATCATATGATTAGAATAATAATGTGTGCGTCGTATAATAAGTTTAAGTATAATTTACGAGTAAAGATAGGGTTTTAGAAGTTACTAATTGCATCAAAATAAATTATCGGGAAACATAGATAAATTGGCATTCCAAATATTTAATAATTACGTCGAAAATATCAACGCATCTATATGCAAACGCATCTTAATACGTCATTATTAAAAAATGGATACGTGACTATTTGTTCAGAAAAACAACATTCTGTAACAAACAAATAAACACCAGGCGGTTCATTATATGATAAGTTTTAGACTTATAAACTACAAACATAAAATTACGTGATTGAATGTGGGTAATAATTGGGAATCCTGAGAAATAACCATATAATACTGACCGCTTACGTGACTGATAAAGCATTGTCACCAAGAATTCGACAGGGATTTTGAAAAATACCGAGTTCTGCCAGAGATAAGGCAAAGTACAAGCCCTGACCAATAAACACGCCAATGGAAACGATTGGGGTGAAGGGCTTATAAATATAATAGGAAATGAATAAAGAGTCAGTTCATATTCAACCAAGCATAAACTATACTCAAATGCAGTAGAAATTTACGTGATGAAATTAATTAGTGAAACGATAAAATTTAGAATAAGTAAAATTTGAAAATGCAAAAATTGGGCGACGAAAAATAAGCCGATCTACAAATAGACTTAAGTTATACAATTAATTAAATTAATTTTTAATATTTAACAAAACAAGGCTTTTGTTAAGACGGCTTTTGTTGATGCCATTTTGTTGAAAGGGCTGTTATTGATACCAGTTTCGTTGATGTCAGTTTCGCTGATGTCATATGTACTAAGCTGATATTTAAGTTTATATGCAAGTCGATGTTCATGTCTAGATCTAAAGCCTTTACACAAATCTAAAAATATATTTCGTGACGTCTTGAAACCCCGCCTATATAAACTCTATTCTTCTCTTATGCATATTCTATGTTTCCTTCTAACCTTGTTTGAGTGGTAGAAAATCGATATTACTGTCCGCGTTTCAAACTAACCCATGTGGACTGAATACGTGCCTACCGAAGTTAATGCTATTATGTCTGTCTGATTCTGAAGCATATCATTGATTGTTCATCTTTTCTGCGCTTTAAGGAAACTTTTAGTTAGCATTATGCACAACATTCTACCGTTGTACAATATACCTCGAAGCTTGTCTTTAATCTACACAAATAAGGGGAACATGACCTTTCCAAAACATGCAGGTGTTCATTAACGAACGTTTTTAAAATAACATTTCTAGGAGTTTACGTTTCAAGGTATTTCCTATATTCGACGTGTTTATTTGTTAGTGAAGCGTTTCACCTTGGTATTATCGATTTTTCAAGCTCTTATGCGTATTAGACGTAATAACCCTTTGAATTAAACTCAATTAAATTAATTAATAATTTGTATTGGCTTCTACAATTTGTTTTCTTTACAAACCTAACTAAAGTTTAATCACTACTTGTAAATTTTTGTTAATACTTGTTGCTTTAAATTCACTAAATGAAATAAAACTTCGCACGTAAATTCTGGTTGTTTCCTCAATACAGGGTGTTTAAAATTGCCTTGTTTATATTTAAATTTAACCTTTTAAAATCACTACAATATATATATATATATATATATATATATACACATATATATATATATATATATATTGCTATGCTATTTATCCTTTTCCTGTATTCTCGATCCACGTTGTTATGTGATATAACTTTATTGCTGTGCTCGTACTCGACTTTCTACTCTGCGTCCCTAAACTTATACCTTTTTTTATATATCTGCCTCGGATAGCTCAATTTAATTAACACAGAGTGCCCTACGACACGAAAATAAAGACTGTTTAACCCCCTTTCTCTCTAGCTCCTATCTGTTAAAATAATGTAAATTAAGCAAACCAAAAATTCGTATAGTAATCGACAATATTTACAGTTTGTATTTTAATAACTTATTAATTTGATTTCATATTCAAAAATTAGCCCCTGAATAGAATATTAATATCCACCAAAATTAGACTCCCTGAAAGTCAGTAAAAATACCACTTTAAAGCCCTTTTGAACATTCAAACGATCTTTCTATTTTTATACATTCTCAAAAGATTTTTTGATGACCCTTACAAATAGTTCGATATAAATAATTGAAAATGTTAAAAATTTGAAAATACAGTCTTATACTAATAAAGAATTATAAATCTCTGACCTGTGTTTATCTCTGTTTATTTTCTGAAACTACATCTATATGTGGAAGGTCAGCACCCCTGGATTGTTTCCAATTTGATTCTCCGTTACGGTTTCTCCCAGTTGACTCTTAGCGTAGTTTCCTCAACTTGTTGACCAGAATAATTACTTAAATCTGCTTGAATTCTCCTTTTTATAATTCCTTGGAATGACTTGTAGTTTACTCGTAGTTTAATTTTAAGTATCTTCAGAGTTTAATTGAAATTGATCCGTCGTTATTTGAAGCTTATTTAGAATTTTTGTTTAAAATTCACACGTCGTTATTTAGAATTGATCCGTCTTTATTTGAAGGTTATTTAAAGCCCTAAATTCTCAAGTATTAGAATTATATTTAATTAATAATTTACCTCGCGTTTTTTAAAAGCAAACGGCCGCTTCGGTTGTATTAATTGGCACTTTAATTTTACTCATTTATTTATTTTTACTAAATTCACTTTGCGTAGTAATTTATGTTTGACTGACGTGGTTCGTGCCTTGGTTACAGAGATACTGGCTGTTTACGAGGTCTGCGTGCTATTTAAAGACTCCTCTTACCTATTTTTCCAATTGGTTTACCTCGCGTGTTCGTAGATTAAGGTGTTGCATCTTGCGCTATCACTGCAGGACTCCGGTATTTCTCCAAATTCCCTGTGCTGATTCTTGGTAAAACGCTTTATTTCTCACGTAGGCGTTCTATATTGTGTAGCGTATTCCTCAAAAAATCCAAATTCCTGTTACATTTTGTTACGTCATCTTATTTGTGTAGGCTATAGTTCAAATTTTATCACATCACGAACCGTCTAGTATTTATTGTTTATTACTTCAAATATGTTGGATTTTATGAAAATACAATGTCTTTGGTCACGTATTAACAATTCCGTAATGACGTATTTGAATGCGTTTACTCATTTATGCGTTAATATTTTGAATGATGTTATTGTATAGCTAGGATGCCAGGTTGTATACTTTTACCGATTGTATGTTTATTTTGATAAAACTCGTTGCGTTTAAAACATTACTTTTGCTCGTTTCTTTTCAATTCTAAGCTGGTATATTTAATTTAAAACGTATTATACGACGTGCACATTATTATTCTTGCTAAATATGATCTGGTTATTGCAGATTGAGCTTCTCTTTTATGCATTAAATTGTTATGATTTATATACAGTGTGCTCGCTATTGACTTTATGTAAAATTGTCGATTTACTCCTATTTAATGATGAAATTGTTTGGTTTTCTAATAATAATAATAATATTTACATGTATCTTATAACCCCTATGACTTAATATACCCTTAAATTACCTTCTTATCACAGCATTTTATATATATATATATATTGCTATGATAATAGGGTTATTTAGGGGTATATAGAGTCATAAGGGTCGTACACTACATGTAAATAGTACTAAAAGCTAGAAAACTAAACAATTTTATCATGAAAAGTATGTAATTCGCAAATTATGCAAAGAGCAAACATTTAACACCTTGTATAAGATCACAATTAACTTTAATTAATGCCGGGAAGCACATCCTTCAATAATACAAACATATTCAGTAAAATAAATAACTCTGTATGCAATTAAATTCCTTTAAATCAGAAAAGCATTCATAAATTCTAAACAAACACGCATTACGAGTATTTAAAGCTAGAAATCATTATTAGAATTCTGGTAAAATAGGACATGCAATGGTACAAAGAAATAATAAAGCATCTTCGAAATAAACACACATTTAAAAAACCAATACGTTTCGGAAACGCAGGGTATAAAGAAACGCATTTCAATTTACGTCATTATAGAAATTTTGTGATTTTAACATAAAAATAAATTCAAAACCCAAAACATTATCTTGACGAAAATAAAGTCCTAAATTTGTCTACGTGAGAAGTCAAATCAAAATTTCCTACAACAAAACAAAACAGACGGGTGGAAGTACAAGAATTATAGCAATCCACCATATAGAACTGGTATACTACGTGACTACAGCATTGCTCCGGCGAGCTATTATCAAAATCATACCAGAGAAAGTGTTGACAATATCCTATAACATGCCTTAAACCTTGATCTTAGTACGCAGATAACCAATCCCGTCAGATGAAGGTGTTGCTTTATATATCACTCAAATTTGATAAACAGACGATTTCCTTTCAACAAGAGCACGATTAGTAGCAGTTCAAATTAAATATTTACGTCAAATAAAAATAGAAAATTAAATAATTATATTGTTTAAAGTTGTAATAGAAAAGTTGTTGAAAATTAAAAGAATAGTAAAAATATACGAGTAAAGTTTTGCCGTTAACTGGAAAACGGCTCTAAGTAATAAGTGAAACTCTGGGAAATCTGGGAAAATCTAAGGAATAAGTAGAAATCTGAGTAACTGGTAGAGATCCAAGTAACTGGTAGAAATCTAAGTGACAGGTAGAAATCTAAGTGATAAATAACAAATCTGGGAAACTCTGAAAAACTCTAAGAAATAAATCCAAATTTAAATCAATCTTAACTTGCATAAAAATATTGGTTTGCATCTACGCATCGGAGCACAAAACGGAGGATTGCTTTAAACATTGAATGGAGTTTGACTAAGTGGTATAAAAAAAATCACCAAGTGTACTCAACTGAAAGCAATCCAGGGGTGCTGGTCCACAGCACGCAGCAGCAGAAGAAAAAGACACGCAAGGAAAACTTCAGGTCAGAACATTATCTAAATAGCATAAAGCATTATTTTCTTTTTATTGAACATTTTCTATATTTTTTTATTATACCAGAATATTTATGTAAAGGAGTCATCAAAAATCTTTTTATACGTGAAAATTTACGTAAAAGGGAAAGGTCGTTTAACGTTCAAGCGTGTTTCCAATAGAGTACAGTGTCATTTTTGCTGGCTTTAAACTAACTAAAGAAAGCAATAATCTTGGGGATAAAAAAATTGATTCAAGGGTTTACTTTGTCAAATAGTGAATCATATTAAGTTGTAAAATGTATTTAATTTTTCTGTCATTATACAAATTTTGGTCAATTTCGTTTTCCTCATTCAAGTAGGAAAGTATTAGATAAAAAGGGAAGTAAATTCTTTGTTATCATAACTTTGTGCACTCTGTACGGATTAAACTGAGCTAGGCCGAGGTATATTTAATTTTATTTTAGGTTATTTAGAGACACAGAGCGGTGAAACTGAACGTTAATTACATCGGCGTGTAGCGCTATCATAGCAATAAATATATATATATTGAAATGTTAGTAGGGGCTAAAAGGGTTCTAAGGGTTGTTTTGTTGAAGGTAGTGTATGCCAAATAAAGAAAGCCAAATATCAGATCCCGTAACTGAGAAATTTATGTTTGCCGTACTTTACAAATGTTAAAATATTTGAAATATTAGTCAAAGGATAAGTGCCAAGACGAAAAAACAATGACTTAATGACGTGATAAAGCACAGTATTCAAGGATTTACACTGAGTTGTATGTTGAATAAGCCATAGAACGTACATTTGCTAATCGAGAAACCGGATGCGTTTGTAGAAATTACACTATTCACCACGCAGATCCAGGTTTATATGTGTAACATTTCGGCATTTATTTTAATAGAATCAACCTTTGGACAAACATGTAATACCAAAATTATAAGTAAAAGTATTGTCAAATATGATTGAAGGGTTGTGCGATATTAAGGACCAATGATTGAACATTTATATATGAAAAGGGAAAGCGTAAAAGACAGATTATAAGGTATGAGTGACACGAACTTGCTGGGACGATATTATTGGATGGAATTTGTATAAAATGTATTAAAGAGTAGGCATATTTGAATTGTAATAATCACCAAGGAAAAGATAAACAAGAGGTCGATTTATAATTTTTTTGGTAGTAAGACGTAATTTTGTAAACTGCGCTAAATTTTGAACATTTTAAGAATTAATAAATGAATTTGATTAATATATAAAGAAGAGTACGTATAAGCAAGAGTAAGAATAATTAATAGCAACGACGAAGTGAAACGGGTAAGAGTGGATTAAAGTAACAGTGGAAAAGGCGTAGTAAATAGTGGGATATTGGAACGAGATTGAGAAAGGCAGAAAGGCATTGAATGGTATTTATGTAACTGAAGGCGATATTAATGGAATAGATTTGGATATGGTATTAGGAGGATTAAGGGTATTGAATGGTAATTAGAGGATAGCAGTGAATTGGAAAGAGTGGACTGAGGAAGAAAGCATTGAATTTGGAACGAGCGGAATTTGGAACAGGAAAGCAGTGGAGTAGCAGGAGGATTAATACGAGCAAAGAATAAACATCAGGAAAATTAGCGCAGGGGAAGTTATATAAAAAGGTAGTCAAAATTCTAAATTTGGGTATATTTATTTTAGATTTGGGGACATCAAAATTCATTAAAAGAAACCTGGAAACTGGACAGCAGATCTTTCATAGTGATAGTGCCAGCATTGTAAAGACGCATACGGCGAGTGAGATTGTTGAGCCAGTTTTTCAAAAAAGCCGACGACGAGGTGTAAAATAGGTGAGTACTGTGTGTTATAACGTCAAAGTCATAAATTTTGTAATATTAATTAATTTGGCACAAGGCTACGTGGATCTTATATAAAAATTTGGCATATACAAGTGTAAAATATCAAAGGTACAAAAACAGAAGGTAGTGCTGTTTGGTTGGTGCATTGCACATCTACTTACCACTGAACCCACGGTAAGTAGGTGGATACCCTGGGAAGAACGAGTTTTCAAATAGTCGAGGCATATTGACACAGTTTTGTTTTATAAACCAACCAAACGTAGCTAAAGCACGAATAAAAAGTAAATATTTTCATACATAAAAATAAAATTAAATAATTAATAAATAAAAAGGCGAGGGTGTGGAGCATAAGAATATATATATATATATATATATATATATATATATTACTCATATTTAGACCAGGGTAGAAAATTAAATAATCACATCAAATAATTTTAATCACCGTGTAGAAGCTTTGGGAAAAGGTACGCGTTATTAAAAACCGTGAAGCATAAAAATTCATTCGTTTCATTAAAAATAAGGGAGTTAAATTATGTACAAGACGCTTGCTATAAAAAAAAAGGAAGCAGTATTAAAAAGCTCTACTAGTAAAGAAACAAATAGAAATTACGTGCAAAATTTATATTAATTAACTCAATTTTAAGTAACCGGTATTAAACAAAATGTACAGATAATAATTAATATTTGATTGGGAGTCACTAAAAATTAAAGGGTATTATTTTAATTGGAGTTAATTGAACCATTAGTAACATATAATATCTATAAAAACTTGTAAAAACCCAATAAAATGCAAATCGTAGAAGTGTTATTTAGAAGTATTATGTTTGAACACCTGTGTATTTTTAAAAAAGCTCATTCTGCATAAATTTTGCAGATAATTAATGGTTACAGAGAATCTTGGAGAAACCGTAGCTTAATAGTTACGAGAAATGCTAAAGGTGGGTTATTTCACAGTCCACATGGACTGAAATAATCGATAATAAAGAATATCAATTTGCACCAATAAGAACAGGGTAGATAGAGACAGATAATATGCGCAAGACCGAGACACATATAGTAAAAGGCGTGAGTGGAGCAACGTCACGGGGTTGCGATTGGTTGAAAGTAAAAGGCAAACTTGAAAGGTAAAAATAACATTTCTGTATAAAATTTAATTAGTTATTTCCAGACGTTGCAAGCCGTGTGGAAATTTCTGAGATTTAACTGATGCGAGTGCAAATTTCGTAAAAATCGCATGCCGGGCTGCGGAATGGGAACCTAGCATGCGAAATTCTGAAGAATTGTCCGTTTTGGGGACCAGACCGACAGACAGGCTAACCGCTATATATACCCAGGTGAATATGAACAAGCTCTCTTTGATTTTCGACTTGATTCAATGCGTTAAACAGTGCTTTTTAGTTTTCCGAGTTTGATAGAATAATTTAAACAGTTTGTTCGTATATTTTGGTGATTTAAAACAGTTTGTTCTTTACGTGCTACAATGAATGTACTTTAGTGCACTTAGAAAAGAAGATACAAGGTAATAAATAGGCAGTTTTGGCGTATATTGGTGAAAGAAGCATGAATTTCTTTGCTATTTTTCGGGGGTGTTAATAATTAAATGGTTCATAAACGTGTCTGGATCCACAAAACAAGGGTCAGATATACACAGATGAGTTCCGGAAAAGCCCTGAAACAACTTTAGATGAATGGTGGTGGAGAAATTTTAAAAGCGTTGAGAATCAGAAGCCGTAAATATAACCCAGTTGGAATGGTGTGATTAACTAAAGGGACGATGTACATTGAAGCTACGAGTGCAGTAACCTTCAGGTAAATTATACTATTTTGTTCGAACTTTGATATTTTGGTGTGTGTTGAATAACTTTATAATTGATTTACTTAAAATGGACAGTAGTGAAATTGTACTAACAACAGAATTTTAATTTTAAGGTGAAATTTGCTTGTTTAAGTAGAAAGGGTATTTAGTATTTATGTTCTGGATTATGATGAAAATTTGGGTATGTCTTTGAGCTCAATTAGACGAACCTGGTTAATTAACGTAAAGGGGTGGTAGATGCTCCTTTGTACTCAGACTCAGGTCTGCATATATTGTTATATTAATTAGTAGGCATCCTACAAGGACTTTAATTTTGGATGCACATTAAAATGATAACAAATTTAAATCTTGAAATTTTCTGATACTGAAATTTATGCTGAATTTTTAATTTTGAAATTTTAATGTATTGTGAATATTGATGTAAATAGAGTTAACGTTGATGTTTGTGGTAGGAATGTGTTTGTTTTTTTTTATGAATGAGGATGAAGGTTTATCTAGGGGAGCAGCCGAGGCGATAAACAGAAGAAAGTCAACGGACCAGTTAATTTAGGAGGTTTCACAGCATACATGACACCCAATTCGTGAGGCTCGAATCTAATACAGAGAAACACAGCATTCTTTGGCACCCAACGTGGGGCTCGATTCCAAAACCGGAGTTCCCGGATTTTGGAGGTATCACAGCATTCTTTGGCGACCCAAAAGTGAGGCTCGAGTTCCAAATAAAATTTTTGTGATTTTATTCCAGGAAACTGGCGATCTGAGAGAGAGAGTTTCTGTTTGTGTATAAATTTAAGAGTATTTTAGAGTGTGTGAGAGTGATTAGAACGTATGCAGAGAAAAGAGTGGTTAAGGAGTCAAGGAGTGGAAATTGGAAGTGACGATAGTGCATTGTGTGGGAAAAATTCGAAAATGGAAGAAGCTGGAGGCAGTAGAGATCAGTCGAGGACGGAATCAGGGGATCAAGGAAACGAGATGATAATGAGAATGCTAGAGAGAATGAACGATGAAGCTAATAGAGCTAGGAGGAGTCCAACCAAAAATTAGAGCAGATAAGCGGGAAAATTGAGCAATCGACTCAAGAATTTACAGAGTTTAAAAATAGTCTTACCGTAAAGATGGGGGAAGTTGAAAATAGGGTTGAAAAAAATGAGCGTGATATTACAGGTCTTCGACAGGAAATGGGACATTTAAGGTCCGAAGTACGCATTTTTTGTGAAGAAGAGATTAATATAAAAATGACTGAAGTAACGGACTCATGTAGGGATCAGTTAGGCAGGGTAGAACGCGAAGTTAGTAGTATCAAATACAACATGTCAAGTTTAACGGGGGATGGTCCCAGATTTTCTACAGGTGGAGTATCATTGGACCAACACATGAAGTTTTATGGCGATAACAGGGTAAATCCACAAATTTTTATTAATAGTGTAAGAAATCTAGTGGGAAATTTATATGACGAACAGACTAAACTGAATACGATAAAGGCTTTATTAAAGGACAACGCGGAAGCATGGTACAATTTAGTAGGACAGGACATAGACACCTACACGGACTTTGAAGACAGATTTTTAAAGCACTACTGGAGTGACCACAGACAAGACCAGGTACGAGACGACTTAATCACAGGGAAATTTAAGGAAGAATTTTCAGGAAGTAGGGAGCAATATGCTATACGCAAGTATAGCATAGCAAAGCAACTGAACCCACCACTGACGGACCGACAAATTATCAAGTATTTATCACGACACTTCGAGGTAGAAGTAAGACAACACGTAGCACTACAGAACATAGTGGACAGAGAAATGTTTTTAGAATACCTGCAGAGGTACGACGACGTAAGTAGTGGACGACCTCGGGATAATAGGGAAAGACAGATCAACACAGTTAGGTTTGACAATAGACGGGACAACTATGCTAGAAAGGGGAATAGTTACGGATACCAGCGACAGAATTGGGAACAGAGACGACCATACTTTAGAAGTAATAGTTTAGGAAGGGGACCTGCACCGAGACCGGAACCTACCAGAAGGAATAGTTCACCGGACATGAGGGGGACAGCTAATACAGACACGGAACGAGTGGAAACGCCTAGGACATACGCTGAGGTGACGGCTAGACCAGGACCATGTAGGGAAAACAGACCTGGACAGGATTTTTAGAACGCGACAAACCACTAGATTTCAGTGTAAATGTATATGAACATCCACGTGAATTTTTCAAAATTGAGGAGTAAGTAGAGCTAGAAAATGAGGAAAAATTATGTTTGCCAATTGTTAATATAGGAATTTTTGAGAATAATGTAGAAGTATTACTTGATACAGGGGCAGAGGCGAGTTTAATATCGGAGGAATTCGTCAGCAAAATTAGGGATAAGGTTTGTGATAGAATTATGCCTATAAAGCGTAGTCATTTAGTAGCTCCAAATAAAAAGAAGTTTGCTGTAGTAAATAGTGTTGTGGTGCTTAGGATAGATATAGGAGGTTTAAGCTATGAACAGGAGTTTATAATTGTACCTGGACTGAAGTTTCAGAGCATTTTAGGTGTTGACTGTATGATGCAGTTAGGGGTTGTGATAGATATGGAAAGGAAGGTAATAAGGATTAAGGATAGAGTAGTGCCATGAAAGGGCAGTTATGAAGTCACAGAGGATGACACGGTGTTTAGTATTAATGTAGTAGAGGTAGGGGATGATGAAGGTAAACAGATCAACACGATAAGATGTCCAGAGGATAGGATAGTAGAGGTTCAAGCTTTAGTACAAAAACATGCAGAATTAGTGGGGGTAGAAGCAACAGCAGCATATCGGGAGCAGGTGAAGGCAGAATTAATTAAAGATGCACGAAAAATTAATCAACGGACCAAACCGCAATTCCATTGTCCACCATCCATGGACACACTTTTAACGAGATTAAGTGGCAAGTTTATCTTTAGTAAATTAGATTTAAGGAATTCATTCTGGCTGATTCCATTACACAAGAATTCTAGAAGGTACACAGGATTTTCCGTAGAGGGAAAAATCTATAATTTTAAGGTAGTACCGTATGGTTTGTCAACGTCAAGTGCAGCATTAATTAAGGCAATGCAAGCAATTTTAGGAGCATATGAGCAATTCTGCATACATTATGTGGATGATATTTTAATTTTTAGTGAAACTGAGGAACAACATTACTCTCATTTAGAACGGATATTATTAGAGCTTAAATTAGCAGGATTGAGGCTGAATAGAGAAAAATGTGAATTTTTTTCAAAAACTGTTAAATTTCTGGGGTATGTGGTGAACACTCAAGGTATGTGTATCGATAAAGAAAGATTGTCCGAACTTTTGACATATCCGAGACCTAATAACATTAGGAAATTAAGAGCTTTTTTGGGGGTCCTTAACTTTTATAAGAAGTTTGTACCGGTATTTGCTGAAAAAGCGGGTCCATTGTTTAAACTTCTGAAGAAGGGAGTAAGATGGAGTTGGACGGAAAGTCAAGAGGCAGCATATCTAACACTGTTGGAACAATTTCACGACCAACTAATTTTGAGGCATCCCAGATTTGATGTAGGTTTCGTACTGAGGACGGATGCATCGGATAGTGCGTTAGCAGCAGAGTTGTACCAAGTACAAGAGGGGGAAGAGGTGCCCATATCTTTTGTTTCACGCACACTGAAGCCGCATGAAGTAAATTACACGATTAGTGAAAAGGAGATGGCTGCAGTGGTGTTTGGTGTTACAAAGTTAAAATTTTTTTTGATCGGAAGACATTTTATAATTGAAACGGATCATTCGGCGTTGTGTGCGTTGATGAATACAAGATTTTCGAATAATCGAGTAAATCGGTGGGGGCTGTTACTACAGGAGTTTGACTTTGAGATTAAATATATTAAGGGAGAAAACAATTTTATAGCAGACGCGTTTAGTAGAAACCGAGACAAGGATAACAAAAGACCGTGTGACATCATGATCGCCATGAACAGTCTACTACAAAACGATTCAGTATATGGAGAAGAAGAGATCTTGAGGAACCAGAGGCAGAGTGAGGAGTTACAGATTATTAGAACGAAGTTAGAAAACGAACCGGGATTTAAAAACTTCCATATGATAAACGGATTTTTGTGTAAAAAAATTCAAGACTTGGAAGTGTATGTAGTGGATAGGGTACAAGCAAAATTAATTATCAAAGATCTGCACTTAAGATATGGTCACATAGGGATCCGAAAGACATGGTTAATTTTTAGGGAAACGTTTTTTTCAACTAAAGTCTTAGGGTTAGTAAAGTCAGTCATCAACACTTGTCACTTATGTACTTTAGGAAAGTACAAAAATAGTACGAGTCAAGATGTGGTACAAAGTATACACGTACAAAATCCCCTGGACTTGTTGCTATTGACTATTTGAGTAATCTAGTCAGAAGTACAAAGGGACACAAACATGTGCTGATTGTGACTGATGTGTTTTCGAAATTTACCAAATTATATCCCACTCGGGATTGTAACACAGTCGGAACAAACAAGAAATTGGAACAATTTTGTAGGGAAGTAGGAACTTTTAAACGAGTATCAGCAGACAATGCTACATATTTTAATAATCAAAGATTTAGGGATTATTGGGAAAGGCAAAACATCAAAGTGGTGTTTTGCAGCGTAAGGCATCCTCAAGCTAATCCAGCTGAGCGATATATTCAAGAGACAGTTAAATTCTTGCGTTTGGCTTCACATAGGAATCATCGTTTATGGGAGGACAATTTGTCCAAGGTTGAATCTTTTATCAATGAAACCCCTAGTACCGTGACAGAAACCAGTCCCATTATCCTGATCAAGCAACAGTATCCCGAAAGACCATGGCAAATTGTGCCTAGGGACGATGAATTTCAACAACTTTTGGTAGATGTGAGGGAGAGGTTAAGGAAGAGAGCTGAAAAATATACAAGGAAGATGAACGCAAGAATTAGAAAGAGGGTAAAATTTAAAGTGGGAGACCAGGTAGTAGTAAAAAGCTTGAGAGTAGGGAAGAGGGATAGGATGACATGTGCTAAACTACACTTGCCATATGAGGGACCTTTTGAGATAGGTGAAGTAGTAGGGGAGTGCACGTATTTATTAAGGGAAGTAGGCACGGGAAATGAGAGGGGACGGTTTCACGTCAACCTACTATTCCCTTATACCGGAGAACCAGCACCACAAGAGAAGTAGGTGTATATAGAAGAATAGAAGTAGGTGTGTATAGAAAATAAAGCTAGGTATAGGATAAATATGGGAGATAATTAGAAATAGGTTTAGGACGAGGATAAAGAGTAAATGTAGAAAGAAAATAAGATAGGTTAAGTATAGATATTTCATATAAGATTAGTGAAGAGTTAGGAATAGAGTAAGAGTAGGATAGGTATATAGGATTAGGTAGGGGGAAGTAAAGTATAGTGAAGATTAGTTACAAGTTAAGAATAGGATAGGTATATAGGATGTATATAGGATTAAATGGATAAGTAGGATGAAGTTAGGGATAATTTCAGTTTATAGAATTAGGTGAGAGTTAGGAATAGGATAGGGATATAGGATAGGTGTAAATATTTTTTTTTGGATTGGAGATAAGGTAGGTAAGTTAGATAGATAAGGGTAGAAAGAGATAGGCAATTTTTTTTTGTAAATGTTTTTTGGCAGTCTAAATGTTTTATATTTGAATTCGAATAAGTGGGATTATTTGTATTCAAATAGAGGGAAAATACTCATATTTAGACCAGGGTAGAAAATTAAATAATCACATCAAATAATTTTTAACACCGTGTAGAAGCTTTGGGAAAAGGTACGCGTTATTAAAAAACCGTGAAGCATAAAAATTCATTCGTTTCATTAAAAATAAGGGAGTTAAATTATGTACAAGACGCTTGCTATAAAAAAAAAGGAAGCAGTATTAAAAAGCTCTACTAGTAAAGAAACAAATAGAAATTACGTGCAAAATTTATATTAATTAACTCAATTTTAAGTAACCGGTATTAAACAAAATGTACAGATAATAATTAATATTTGATTGGGAGTCACTAAAAATTAAAGGGTATTATTTTAATTGGAGTTAATTGAACCATTAGTAACATATAATATCTATAAAAACTTGTAAAAACCCAATAAAATGCAAATCGTAGAAGTGTTATTTAGAAGTATTATGTTTGAACACCTGTGTATTTTTAAAAAAGCTCATTCTGCGTAAATTTTGCAGATAATTAATGGTTACAGAGAATCTTGGAGAAACCGTAGCTTAATAGTTACGAGAAATGCTAAAGGTGGGTTATTTCACAGTCCACATGGACTGAAATAATCGATAATAAAGAATATCAATTTGCACCAATAAGAACAGGGTAGATAGAGACAGATAATATGCGCAAGACCGAGACACATATAGTAAAAGGCGTGAGTGGAGCAACGTCACGGGGTTGCGATTGGTTGAAAGTAAAAGGCAAACTTGAAAGGTAAAAATAACATTTCTGTATAAAATTTAATTAGTTATTTCCAGACGTTGCGAGCCGTGTGGAAATTTCTGAGATTTAACTGATGCGAGTGCAAATTTCGTAAAAATCGCATACCGAGCTGCGGAATGGGAACCTAGCATGCGAAATTCTGAAGAATTGTCCGTTTTGGGGACCAGACCGACAGACAGGCTAACCTCTATATATACCCAGGTGAATATGAACAAGCTCTCTTAGATTTTCGACTTGATTCAATGCGTTAAACAGTGCTTTTTAGTTTTCCGAGTTTGATAGAATAATTTAAACAGTTTGTTCGTATATTTTGGTGATTTAAAACAGTTTGTTCTTTACGTGCTACAATGAATGTACTTTAGTGCACTTAGAAAAGAAGATACAAGGTAATAAATAGGCAGTTTTGGCGTATATTGGTGAAAGAAGCATGAATTTCTTTGCTATTTTTCGGGGGTGTTAATAATTAAATGGTTCATAAACGTGTCTGGATCCACAAAACAAGGGTCAGATATACACAGATGAGTTCCGGAAAAGCCCTGAAACAACTTTAGATGAATGGTGGTGGAGAAATTTTAAAAGCGTTGAGAATCAGAAGCCGTAAATATAACCCAGTTGGAATGGTGTGATTAACTAAAGGGACGATGTACATTGAAGCTACGAGTGCAGTAACCTTCAGGTAAATTATACTATTTTGTTCGAACTTTGATATTTTGGTGTGTGTTGAATAACTTTATAATTGATTTACTTAAAATGGACAGTAGTGAAATTGTACTAACAACAGAATTTTAATTTTAAGGTGAAATTTGCTTGTTTAAGTAGAAAGGGGTATTTAGTATTTATGTTCTGGATTATGATGAAAATTTGGGTATGTCTTTGAGCTCAATTAGACGAACCTGGTTAATTAACGTAAAGGGGTGGTAGATGCTCCCTTTGTACTCAGACTCAGGTCTGCCATTATTGTTATATTAATTAGTAGGCATCCTACAAGGACTTTAATTTTGGATGCACATTAAAATGATAACAAATTTAAATCTTGAAATTTTCTGATACTGAAATTTATGCTGAATTTTTAATTTTGAAATTTTAATGTATTGTGAATATTGATGTAAATAGAGTTAACGTTGATGTTTGTGGTAGGAATGTGTTTGTTTTTTTTTTATGAATGAGGATGAAGGTTTATCTAGGGGAGCAGCCGAGGCGATGAACAGAAGAAAGTCAACGGACCAGTTAATTTAGGAGGTTTCACAGCATACATGACGCCCAATTCGTGAGGCTCGAATCTAATACAGGGAAACACAGCAATATATATATTTTTTATTTTTATTGTTGAATCTTCCTCTTTTCTTTTTTTACTCACTTACTGTGTGTTCAATCACTCTCAATTCTATATTCTTAAAAAAATTTTATTTTATTTACCCCTTTTTGTCGCGCCTTTTTTTGTAATGTGCACACCTAATGCACGCCCCGTACTTGCAACGTTTGGTTGGTTCTTTAATTAACTATTTATTTCAATGCCTCGACTATTTAAGCTCTTAAATCTCAGGGTGGTCAACTACTTATAGTGAGTTCTGTTATAAGTAGATGTGCAAAGTCCAACCAAAGTGCACCTCTTTTGTTTTAGTACTAAATTTTATTACTCTACTTTTTATATGCCAAAATTATACTACGATCAAAGTTGCTTTGTGCCAAATTAAATTACTACCAAAATTATATGACTGTTTTTGACGTTTTAAGATATATCAGCACTCACCTGGTTTATACTCCGTTCTTGGCCGCTCTGACTGCTGGCTCAAAATCCTTGTCGCCGTATGCGTCTTTACACGTTTGTCCTATCTGATTGAATTTTCGTGCCGCCTCCAGGTGTTGTTCTCAAATTTAGCTGCTCCCCAATACCTGAAATAATTAACCCTAATTTAGAATTTTGAATACCCAGTGCTGTAACTTCCCCTGTGCTAATTACTGCTTCGAATCCTCCACTACCAATCGTTGTTCTTCTAAATTTTGCTCTTCGTATTCGCAATTTCTCCGTCCGTTTCTTCGTATCTATCCAAATCTACTCGTCGTCTTACTTCAAAATTGCTCTGTGCTCCGCTACCTAATAATCGCTATCCAAAACCAACTTCTTTCCTTATATATTTTTCCTCCCGATGTCCTGCTACCTAATATCGCTATCCAAAACCAACTTCTTTCCTTATATATTTTTCCTCCCGATGTCCTGTTACAAATCTATAAATCGCTCTCCAAATCCAACTTCTTTCCTTTATATATTTCCTCCCGATGTCCTGCTACAAATCTATAAATCGCTATCCAAATCTAACTTCTTTCCTATGTATAACCACTCTCGATGTCCTGCTTCTTTTAAGTCGCTACCCAAATCCAACTCCGTTCCTTATATATTACCACTCGATGTCCTGCTACCTTTCCCAATATCACTCCAAATCTATATAATTTTCCGTCGCTTCGCCGTTGCACAATCACCACTCTTTATACTTATTACTTGCGTCGCTGTTACTTCTTTACCCTTCTTTACTTAATCAAACTCTTTAAAATCAAATACTTTTATTAACTTCTTTTAAAAATTGTTTACAAATTAGCACAGTATGAAAAACACGTCTTTTTACAAAATGAATTTCGAAATAATTTCCCTTGTTTACTTTCCAAGGCGACCATTTTAACTTTTTCCTACTACACTTTAAAGTACATAACTAAATTGTCCAATAACATCTTAACATTTCATTTGTGTCGCACATACCATAGTTCATGTCCTTTTACACTTTCCTGATTCACATACAATTCTATTATTTGTCCTAAATATTTACAGTTCACCAATCATATTTGAAGTTGTTATAACTAATAATTTTGAGCATACAAATATTTTCCAAAAGTTGATTCTATTTAAAATGAAACCAAAATAAATCACACTTGAACCTGGATGCGTGGTTGATAGTAAACATTCATAGACGCATCCGGTTTTTTGGACGGCAAATGTACTTTCAATGGCCTTTAAAATTCAAACTCGGTATAAACCCTTGAGCACTGTACATCTTACTACGTCATTTAGTCATTTCAATATTACCTTTTGGCACTTAATTTCAACTACCATTTTGAATGGTATGTTAGTATACGTAAAATACGGCAAACATACATTTTTAAGTTTATGTGATCAAATACGTGGATTATTTTGCTTGGCATATACTAGCTTGTACTAAACAACCCTTAGGACTCTTGGTATCTCCCTTATACATTTCAATATATATATATATATATATATATATATAATATATATTATATATATATAATTAAGGGGTCATTGGAATACATAAGGGCACAAGTTAAGTTATAGGTTAATAGTCATATGATATTAGAAAATCAATTTATTCAGTTAGGAAAGTAGGATATTTTTAACAATTCTTGTAGATCTTAGGTATTGTATAAATAATGTAGGGTTAATTTAGTTAGGCATATTTAGCTAGGAATCATGTAACATAGTATGTATAATAATAATAATGGGGTAAAATTATAGCATCTTTAATTTGTGCTGTAGTAGTATACGGGAATACAAAAGCGTTGAACATGTGTTAAAATAATACTTATTTTTTAAACGTAAAACTCAAGACAGTTAAAAGCATAACAAAACAACATGAGGAGATATATTTCTTGCTACAAACAAACTTTAATAGCTTATTGGAACAAGAACGGCCGTGGGAATTAACGCAGTCAATTTGTAACAGGGACATAAGCAAAACCACATAAAACTGACGAAGGCGCAGTATGTTTGTTAAGATATCGATTTTTAATTCGGGAGGTAGTATAGGATGGAGCCAGAGGCAACTGTCATAGAGGAACAAAGATAGAACAAAAACGTATAGGTACAAGCGAGAAACAAAGATCAAGTGCAGAGCCAGTATAGTAGGGAGACTTGAACGAATGTATTGCAGCGGGAGAACAGAAAATCAATAATTCCAAAGTAATTTATAAGCAGGCAAGCGTCGGCTAAATGCGAGAGAAAGGAACCAAACAAGGTGATTGGTGGATATAGATTAAGAAGGGCAGATATTTAGCTGGTGGAGGCATATACATGAGATAAAGCTATTGCTACAAGCGAGATACAAGGTGTTTTGTTTAAGTTTTCGCGGAATTAAAAGTGGCAGTTGACGGTTGGAAACGGTTTACCAGATATTTGTGTGTTCGTTGCTAAAATTCACGAGAAACCGAGATACGTTAAAACTTTTGCGCTGAAATGCAGGACGGTTAGAAAACAATTTTAAGAATTGGTGAAACGGGTACACAAATGTAGGTGCAATTTAGAAACAGGGGGGTGAATCCTGGGTATTTAATCAGGTTCAAAGGTGGGCCTCGCTCTCTTTTATTTCATCAGCCATTCGCGATACATATAGTTACTTACAAGTGAATTAGTGCAGTTTAATCCAAATTTATGTAAAAGCTAATTAAAGCGATTTTTGGTGCAAGCTAATATTGTATGTAAGTACAAAGAGTGTTATTGTGGTGTTTGGAATACACGAAATTAATAAAGAGTAAAATTATTTGGATGATGAAAAAAAATATTTTTGGTTATTAAAGTTAAATTTTGGAGAATGGATATTTTTGGTTGTAAATTGGACAAGAAAAGATTTTGAGTTGCGGCATGCATGGCGGACATGGTGATTCGACCGGAGAGTTATTCGATGGACTGAGGTCCTACTAGACGGCAGCATCTCCAAGGGTCTAGTTGGAGGACCACATGCAGAAGATAGCTACCAGGTAAGCAATTGTATTGAACTTTAAATGATGAATATTTTCATGATGTTTGTGATTATTTTTGATTTTTGCTTTGGTGTGTTTTCTATTATTTAATATTTTATGAACAGAAATTTATGAGACTTAAAATGAACTCGATTTTTAAAAATCAGGGATAATTAATTAATTTACAGATAACCAGGAGATGTTGTAAAGAGGTATAGTGGGCTTATTGATATTTGGTAGTGCAGAAGATTTATATGCACATTTATACAGTTTTACTATGAGCGCATGATAAAACAACACTAGCTTACCTACCTCCTGACAAGTCCAACTAACCTAACCTAACTCCAGACAACACCGACCAACCTAACTCCAAACAACGTAAACTTACCTAACCCCTCCCCTCCACCCTATTTTGTCCTTGTCTCTCCTCTCGCATCCGTATGACATACATCCGACATACATCCAAACTGTATCCGACATACAGTCGACATATGTCTAGTATACATGCTACATATATCCGACATATGTTGGACATGTGTCCAATATGTATCCAACATATGTCAAATATATATCGGATATATGTCCAACATCTGGAATAAATCCGACCTAGGTCTGATTAGTCCGATCTAGGTCGAATTTTCATCCGACCTAGGTCGGGGGCAATTTCACCCTATAAGGCAATTTCACCCTATAAGGCAATTTCACCCTATAAGACAATTTCACCCTATAAGGCAATTTCACTCTATAAGGCAATTTCACTCTAACCTAACATCTTACATATATCCGACATATATCCGGACATTGTCAATGCGCACCCCTGCCCTGTCCGACCTAGGTCGGACTAAATCCGACCTAGGTCAGATCACAAAACTGTTCCTAAACAAGAGAATGTAAGCGATATGACGGTGTCCGATATATTGGGACATCTTCGGCAATATACGCCCCCACTCTGTAGGGTACATAAGGGGTAATTTTTCGTATTCAATTTAGTATTCGGCAGTAGCTAGAATGGTAAACATGAGCGTCTCCAAGGTGATTAACGTTCCTCAACTTCTTGGGAATAAAGTGAAACCAACAAATGAGCGATTTGGCTTGTGGCTGCTGGCGAAAAATATGTGCAACAATAATTTGGTGACAGATATTGGTAATATTTGTTATGTCGAAGGCGAACAGATGCTGACTGGTGGTCTACACACACCAATTACAGAACCATTTTGTGACAATATAATGTTGGTTAAAATTTGCGACCATTCTGACGCCGAGCAAACATCTGCAAACAAAAGAATGTTTATCCTAAAAAAAGAAATTTGTGGTGCATTTAACAGCTATCTACGAAGAAAGTTCGACCGATTTGTTTCCGCTAGGCATGGTGTGTGTTAAAGCTAAGCTTCCGTTTTCTCTGGAAAGCACTAACAAGATGGGCCAGGGAGTAAAAGAAATTATCGGAAAAGAAGACCTCGAATGCATTAATAAAAAATTCCAAAATCCTATATGTGTTCCGTACAAAGTGGAACTAGCAGATGTTAAGTTGGAAACTTTATTAGAGGAACTACCGGATATATTAAACGGACTCAAAAACGATTATTACTATCTTTTTGACATGAATGTAACCCAAGATTTTACTGGCATATTTAGCGAGATGGAGAAGTGTAATTATTTAACTACAAACCATAACTTTCGCTACAAGGGCGAATACGAAGAAAACTGCAATATTATAGTTGACAACGATAAAACTGTGGGAATTGATTGTTTAACATGGCTAACAACCAATGCAAGAATTAAGATATACAACAAATTTGTGTGTCAGATAACAAGTCCTGGTGTTAATAAACAACTCGGCAATCATATACTAGATTTTTTACGTTGTCCAGATGTACGTTTAAGGGAAACATTCGCGTCTACTTTGGCCAAAGAACATGGTATTACGCGATTGGAAGCGACAATATACAACTGTACAATTGGAAACTTTGTCAGTGCGGAACGGGTGTATAATCCCTTAAAAGACTGTTTAACCTTATTGGAAAATAGTAAGTTATACTTCCTAAAGGCGCCAATGTACTCGGTACCGTTTGCCAAAATGTGAAGTAAGCTATCGGACAAGCTACAAAATAGCTTCTGTTTAGTATATAATAACCTACTACAGTACGTGTATTGGGGGAATGGCAATACAAAGAAATTGACAGGCTTGCAAATTAAGTTGTCCGAAAAAAACAGAGGAAAGGGAAAAATTGATAAAGTATGTGCCTTCGGCTTTTAGTTTTAACTATATACCTGTAAATTATTTGGAGATAGTAGGGGAGAAAGACAGCCAAAATAAAATAAAAATCTTACACAAGTGCTACATTAAAGCAGGTAGTACATATTTTACACAATCTGCAGCACCATATTCTACAATTCCAAAAGAAATTGTCATTTCGGAATTGGGGTTGATAAACATTCGCCCAGAGGCTGTACGACAAGGCGTAAATATTAGCAGTAAACTTTATCCGTTTACGCTAAAGAAAATTGCACCATTAAGCATGCCATACGCTGTAAGTGGAATTAGAGGAAATGTATGCAAAAAGGCGAAAGTTAGACTACATGGAAAACACTGCGACAATACGCAAACAATACAAAGATGTGTTAAACAAAGAACATCTTATTAGAGAAAATGATGAAGAATTAAAAGATCATTTTACGTGCCGATGGACTGACTTACATACATCCGGGTTCTACAAGCTGTATGCATTTGCGGTTAGTAAGAAAGACTCTTTTAGCTATGTAGGCGTCCTTGGGAAAAAGGATGGTACTAAATCCGTATACTTTTTAAAAGGTTATTCTAAAAACGTATTTATCAAAATGGCCGATAACAAAGACGAACTAAGGAATGCGGGTTTCGTAACCTTGACGTACACCACACACAAAGGGGTTCCGCTAAACATTGTATATTTGTTTAGTAAAGAACCTTTTGGATCATTTAAAACCGAGGGTCTTCCAACCTATAATGACCATATATTCCCTAAACTGGTGGACATGCAACTACGCAGAAGGGAGTGGGAGGAATAATGATTCCCTCTAATACCGACAAAAATAAGACGATCAAGCTAACAAGATACGTATGCAGGATATAGTGGAAGAGCCGCGATTAAAAGATTGTCACAAGCTGCAAGAATTACACGAAGGAATGTATCTGGTTGTCGGTGGAATCAACGATTTTATATATAGAGACAAACTTCGGTACATTTTACAATTCGAAAACCTACACGGTCTCTATCTATCAAACTATTGGCTAGAAAAGGAGATATAAGACTTGGGTGTTGATTTAAATTTTAAGCTGCGAATAAAATTAGATAAAATTAAAACCGCTCCAAAAAAAATAAAGAAAGGACTGTCTTCTGTGTATAACTTTGTATTAAAATTAAGTTTAAATAGCTCCATGCTTGGTATTAAATATTTTTAAATTTTGTTATGTATAATGTCAAAATAAAAATTTTCGAATAGTATTACATTGCTCTTTATTTACAAAAGGCTTTGACATCACCACGAAATAGCAGTCACATAGAGAGGGGTGCACATGGGTTAGGGTGCGCATGGGCAGGAGTGTGCATGGGTAGGGATGTGCCTGGGCGTACACGAGGGAAACGGAAGTTAACAGTCGTCAAGCATCTAATTCGTTATTTGGGTGGTATCGAGTACTTGTCGGTGTATGTATCCGGAATAAAAAACACGATTTGTACACGCAACTTATTAATAAAATTAGTTTATCGAGTGAAGATGACAAGCGTTACGTCATCCCTGGATATGCATGGAGGCATAAAGATATAGGTCTAAGAGAGTTGGTTATATTTGTATAGATTTTGTAAATCTATTGTATATATTAGTTTTAAGATTCTATAATTTTAAAGCTCTTCTCCCACCTTCCCTTCTTCGAAATCTTTCCTGCTTCTATGCTGATGGACAGAGTGTACGTGTTGCCTGCACGTGGTGTTCGCTGGACGGTAAAACATATTGTTAGATTAGCGACGATATGTCTTATTGACCAAAAATACGTTTCCTCTCTTTTTAAACAGCACATTTTTTTGTAACAGGTTACTTTCACCTGCTTGGATTCGGTTACACGAAGAAAATAAAATAATGTTATACTTTGCAATGTAGAAATTGTATTCTATTAGATTATTAAACTGTAAATCAGATAAAATAAATTATTAAACTTTTGTGTGCTTAATTTCTTTGTGTTAATACCTCTAAGTGTTTGGTTAAAGGATTCTAGATGTTAAAAAAGAGAGGTGATTAGAAATCGACCTTGGTAAAAAAATCTTAAAATTGGTGTAGCTCCCTGGGGGATGATGCAAACTGAAAAATTCCTAGAAATTCGGATAGCTGAGAAAAATCTAATATTAATTGATACCAAACGAGGTACATTTATATCGTGAGTGGAAATGTGGAGAAAGATTTATCTTGTACAACGGTAAGGAATGGTCGCATTTTAAATCTGTTTACAGATTTGGATTCTGAATAATTTGATGTATTGCATGGCTAAAAAATTTATAAGGACGGTCAGAAATCGCTGCTGGTAAATAAATCTTAAAATGAGGGTAGCTCTCTGGGGGGTGATGCTATCTAAAAAATTCCTAGAAATCCAGGTAGCTGAGAAAAGTCTAATATTAATTGACACCAAACAAGATAGATTTATTTCGAAAGATGAAATGGTTAGTCGAAGAAAACTATTTGGTTCAGAATGTTACTGGTAAAAATTCTTAAAATGAGGGTGGCTCCCTGGAGGATGATGCTATCTAAAAAATTCCTAAAAATTGAGGTAGCTGAGAAAATCTAATATTAATTGACACCAAACAAGATAGATTTATTTCG
This sequence comes from Platerodrilus igneus, assembly GCA_036346225.1. NCBI lineage: Eukaryota > Metazoa > Arthropoda > Insecta > Coleoptera > Lycidae > Platerodrilus > Platerodrilus igneus. The sequence continues at coordinate 1,870,694 of JARFIW010001270.1, forward strand.
AAAGATGAAATGGCTAGTCGAAGAAAACTTTTTGGTCCAGATGTGTGAGGAAATGTGGATGCTGGAGGAAATGTGGTTCCAGGATTCTCTACTTATATCCCTGTAGTAAAAAGTCAGTTTCCGCAATTGCGAATACAGGGAATTTCTATTCGATGTGTTTTCTTACGCATATACTTCAAGCATGTGCATATAATTCCGTTTTCAACCATTTTTATATTACAGGAATGTTAAAGCCTTCTTTTGTTTTTCATGAACCTGTTGGTGAGAGGTTATGCGCTTTTTGTTTTAAATATTATTCTCTATCTTATTATTGTACCAAAATTTCCTATTTTTGTTTTTAAAAGTCTATCTATCGTAAAACTACCGTTGTGTTCTCATGGAAGTTATGTTTTTGAAATTATCGTGGGTATAATAAAGTTGTTTACGCTATCTTTGTTTGACTTTCTTATTGCAGCAGATGTGCTCTGTAGGAAGATGATTTGTAGAGTTATTTGGAATTTAGATGTAGAAGTACCTATGTGGTGATATAAGTTTTATCGTATCGTTAATATCGCAGGTGGTCCTTTAGACCTATCTATTTTAATAGGGACATTATCTTCTTTCTACCGCTTCTCTAGGATGCTTATCCAAAATCTCGACTGTTTTCTTATCCCGCTATTTTTATTTTAATTCTTAATTGTTCCTTTGAAGGACCTGTTTTAAGTCCCGAGATAGCCGTTCATCACATAAGAGAGGTGTTCCCCCATTCCGACTTATTGGATGGCCATGATTGGTTCATTATGTTTTCTCGAAAACATCTTGGAGACATTATCGTCACCTTAACCCATAGATGGCTATGTGATTATCGTTACCTTTGTCTTTATCTCTTAGATGTTATCTTTTCTGTGCCGTTACCATTAAGTTAATTAACAATATTTTTTTAAAATAAAATACCTTGAAAAAACACTTTATGAATTTATCGTTCCGAACCCTTGGTATACGTGACCAAAGGTAGGATTTATTATTATTGACTAAAGAAGCAAACTCGAATGTCAGTATTGTATTTGATAGGATAGGTTAAGAAATTAGGTATTATAATTGCGGTAGCACCGTTAATTTGTTAACGTAACTTGCATCTGCCGCATTATACCTGCTTTATTTTGCTGAAGCTATTTTGAATTGGTTTAGCTTTCAAAAATGTCTTTAACGAGACAGATAAAAATTTGCACGCATTCAAATTAAAGATGCAAGCAAATCTTTTGTAATTAGTTTTATAGTGTAGTACTAAGTATGTGAGTCTCGTGCCTCTGATGAAATTTGTGCGGTCGGTAGTGCAACGAACAAGATCTGTGCGCACTTAGTTCATGTACGCTTTAACATCCAGTGACTGCTTAATTCCGTTTCCTGGTATTGTAACCTTTGCTACGGTTTAATAAACCAGGTGGCGTCTATAGACAAAAGTAGTTTAGGTCACCGTGAATATGTAAGCTTTCCTACAAGGAGGCTTTTTCTTTTTTTGTTTCCTTTTTGAAGCTTTATGGCGATTGTAACGTTTAATTTTAAAGCATTCAGGAAGTAAAATTTCTTATTTTAAAAGTTAGAAACTTTACTTTAATACTTATGACTCCTCGTTTAATTAGTGCAATTCCGCTGATGTTGTGAAACCCTAGGAATAGAAACCTTCACACGAATCCCGACGCCGGGGTTATCATTGCAAACGTAAGCACTGACGCAGGATTACGGCGTGAGAAACGTTTATCTTCCCATAAACACGAGTGCAAGTGCGTCGACTTCGGGGTGGGAGAAGACGTAAAAAAGCATGAACCACCGACTATTCAGAAAATCTCGATCTTACCGCCACATATACCTTATAAGTGATTTTCCAATGCTCCACCCGAAGGTACTACATTGGCAAAAGAGCGAATTCTTTTTTTACCTAAAAAATTTTGAATTTTGCCGAACCCTTACTGTTCCAATCAAGGTTGGCAACTTTAACGTGCGTCACAACACACACACACACACACACACGGGACCTCCATTTTACCTCTCATCCGGCCGAGGGCGTATTTTTATAAAAATGCTCACCTAACATTTTTCATGCGGGATCTTGGGCGTTGTAGTCACACGCATACCAACTACGCCACGAAGCCGCCCGCCACAGATACCGCTTCGATAAGATATCGTACCGGAGTACTAACGCGAGTGTTGTCACTGCACCTACCTTTACCTTCCTTTTAACGTACCGTTAGAGGAGCTCTCCCGGCGAAATCAACAGCAACTCTTAACATCAGGACCAAGCAGAATGATCCGCGCCACCCTGCGATTAAGAACTACGATAAAACCAAGGTAAGTGTTTTAATATTTTTAAATCGTTTGCCGGAGATTTATGGTTAGTAACGAGCATTTAATCACAATTAATTTGAGATTGTGTTTCGTTATAAGTTCTTAGTATGCAAAACGTATACATACATTAGATTTTAAATAACATTCAGAAAAATTCTAAAGAGCTTTACTATGATCGAATACCAAAACCTTTAGATGCTTACATATCTAGGGTCATATGATCACTTTAATAACTTACTAATTCTTTATTAAATTATTTTTATCATAAAAATAAACATAACAAATGGAATAAACACTATAACATAAAATGGAAATTTTTTATGTAAATTAAAAAAAACTTTAAGCAACAACGGCTTCTTAAATGAATTTATTAATTTTCATAAGATGAAGCTTTAGACTGTTTTAGCCTTTCAATTAGCAAATACAAGATTTAAATATAGAAACATTAAATAATGAAGTACAACCATAAAGTGCGAAACGCTTACGCCTTAAATAGTTAAATTAATACAACGTTTCATTGTTGTTTCAAAGTTGAAGGTCGCCAGCTGATATAGATATATATATATATATATATATATATAATATTAGGCGTCGCTGTGGATCAATGTAGTAAGCGTAAGACTACGGATCCCAAGGTCCTGGGTTCAAATCCCGACACGGCCGACTGCTTGAAAAATGGGAGGTGAGCATTTTTCACAAAAATTGCGCCCTCGTTCGGATGAGAGGTTAAATGGAGGTCCCGTGTGTGAGTGTTGTCACGCACGTAAAAGATCCCTACCTTGCCTGGAACGGCAAGGGTTGTTACGTGCCATTGCCACTTAAACATTGTTTTAGGTTAGTTTTTGGTGTACGGAAGTTTCGCGGCATATTTTCAAATACGCGGTGCGCGGGAATCTTTTAAATAGACTAGGCGGTACTTCCGTACGTCAGAGTAGAGCTTGCGCAGTGTGCTTATCCCTAGAGGGGTAGAGCAATACTAGAAAAGAGTGGAAAGTTTCGCGGTTCTCTCGCTGTAACGTGGCTTTTCGCGAATACTTTGAGTGGAGTGGAGTGCTCGGTTTTTTTCTGGTAACGTATCGTTAGGTTTACCTATGTAGATATCCTATCTAATTATCTTTGTTTATCTACCCTCATACCTTATTTTCCCGTCCAATCCCTACATAGGTAAGACATCTGCCGCCACCTAGGCGCACCGATCTTCACGCCTGAGGATGAGGACTCATGATTACCTTAGCTAGCCGGAGCTGATTCGTACGCATTTGAGAGCGTTGACGTATCATCTCTAATTCCTCCGGAAGGAGCCCCGACTGGACTTGGTTAGAGGCCTACCCGAGCGCAATTTCGAGCGAAAGCAGGATTTCTGATGTAAGTAATCCTTTACTTATTTTGTGTGCCTTATTCTTTGTGTTAAAAATTGAGTAAATTTACGTAGTATTGCGTAATATTGATGACATCATTAGTAGTTGACCGCGCCCCAAATCTGTACAAGAATTAGTGCTGCCAACTGTTGATAGTGTCTATTACACCTCGCTTCCGGTGTTGTATTTATCAAACTTGGTAAATATAACCACCGTGGCGCGTAAGAATTTGGCTGCCAAGCGTGTTTTTTTTTAGGTGGTATGATTCCTATATACCTATGGAATGAATAGATTAATGTTTAAACAAGCTTTTTCATCTAAATCATTTCAATAAATTTCATTATCTATGTACACTAAGATATCTGTGGATTTTTAATTTCAGTTGGTAACTTGCGAAAATTCCCCAGAAATTTTCCGGAATTGACAGATTAGCGCGTGTAATGAAAACGATCACTTTGTTATTGTGATATATACCTTTTATCTAAAAAAACGCAAATCTATTTACCTTACTGTAACTTTAAAATGAAGTTCATAACTGCAGTTGCCTAAAATGTGTCAGTTCTCTGAAAATGTGTGTAGTGTCTATATAAAACTTCAAATTTTTACAAGGATGTATACTAACCTCACTTTTTTCAAGTAAGTACAATAAATAAATATTTTAAGTAATTGCACGTCTTAAATACCGTTTATTCTAATAATTATTCACCTTATATCAGTTAAAATATAACCCTTGCTGTAATAAAAAAAAACTATCTAAAATTCTTTAGTTTGTTTATAAAAAAAAAGTGTTTTAACCAATCACCTGTTAACTAATATTTAAACTCCCTTTTTAAAGAAACCTTATGTTTAAAAAAAAACGTTTAACGTGACGATTTGACCTCTAGAATATCTTTTGAAGATGCTACATTAATAGTCTCGTGTTGTCTGTTAAAATAATACCTTACCTATTTCTGTTTCTCTATTTTGGGGGGTTTTTTTTGGAACTTATCAAGGAGATATCCCTTGTTAAATACTAACCTTGTTCGCATATAGTTTTAAATGTGTTTCTTTAGTGTTTGATTAATTAACGTTTTAACATTTGGATATTATTCTTTACCGGTGACGTTCCTAATAAGCTTTCACCTTATTTTATGTCTTTAAAAACTGTCTATTACAAAATTATCTACATATATTAAATTAAAATATCTTTGTTTGTTTTCCTAACTTTAAAAGATCTTTTTGAACTTGAACACACTGTCTTGTATGCTACGTTTTAAAAAATGCCTTAGTGATTTCTTATTGAATAACAAAATTGTTTGCCTAAATAGAGATTTTTTGTTTACCTAAGTTTTTAGTGTCTTTTAAAGCGTTATTTTGACCTAACCGTGATATATTTTGTTCTCTTAGACATTATCTTGTTTGGATATAGTTTTAAAAAGTTTTTCCCTTGTATGGTTTAACCAGTATAACCTACAAAGGCGTTTTATAAAGGTTCTTGCCTTATATATAGTAACGAAATTACCTAGACCATATTTTTACCTTTCAAAATGTTGTAATAAAAGGCATCTCTTTATATCTGTTCCTTGAATACTAAAATAAAGAAATTTCCGTTAACGTTTATTATTTAAACTCATTTAGGATACTTGTTAACTCCCGCAATATCGAAAGAACATTCCAATAATTTGGAATACTAACTTTTTATACATGTATCGTGGAATTTTTCTTTCATGTAGCGAGTTTGACTTTGTCTGATTGCATATTTTTTTTTAGTTATTGAAATTTCAACGTACCTTAACATCCCTTAAGCGAGGTTTACTGTCGAATTTGGTCGTCCAGCGGTATATAAGTCTAGACGAAACCCAAAGGTTGGTCGCTCAGCGTTACTTAAGTCTAGACAAGGATTCGGTTGGTAAGTTGTCGTTTAGAATTTGTAAATCATTTTTTAACAATGATGTTGAAATTTTCCCTTATTGGGTTGGGTAGAACTCTAATGAGAACTTCCCACCCCAGTAAAAATATGCTTTATATCTTTTTGTTTTTCAACAATTTTATTAGTGAATCGAGTTTTAATTATTATTATCTCTTCATATATCGATTTATACTTCATTAAATGCCATAAAACTGTCTTTAAAATCGTTTAACTTTATGTATATCTAAGAGCTTGTCACGTTTACTTCCTTGATAATGTACCTAATGTTTTCTGCTCTCACGTGGCTTAATAACTTGAAACAGCCCGCAGGTCGTTTCGCAAGATGGAACTTGCGTATATCTCAATTTACTTTTGACGTTAGGCATAGGCCTGGCAAATTAAATATCGTACCTGATGCCTTATCTCGTGATGTCGTTTCTCTTAACCTTCCAAATTTAATTCTGGATACCTGGTACCTCAATATGATTAAAAAAGTTTCTGATAACCCCGACAAATTCCCTACCTTTCGTGTAACTAATAATAGACTATATAAATTTGCATCTTCGTCCCCACATAAAATATCGAATATCCCAGAATGGAAACTGGTCGTGCCCACTGCAAACCGCAGTGAGGTGCTCAAATTATGTCACGATGATCCCATAGCTGCACACCTTGGTGTTACAAAAACTCTCGCTAAAATATCTGAATTATATTACTGGCCCACACTTAAGCAATCTGTTTGTCGTTATATCAAGAGCTGCAAAATTTATGGTTCTCATAAGAGTTCACAAGACGCTCGCCCTGGTTTAATGGGTAACTTTAAGCGTGTATCTTATCCCTTTCAATTAATATCGCTTGACTTATTAGGACCTCTCCCCCGATCGAAAAGAGGTAATCAATATCTTTTAGTGGTTACCGATTGGTTTTCTAAATTTGTTATGGTGCAACCCTTACGTAAAGCTACATCCGCAGCTATAATTAAATTCCTAGAACAAAATGTCTTTCTTATCTTTGGTGTCCCACAGATTATTCTTTGTGACAATGGTGCACAATTTATCTCTAAAGATTTTCAGAATTTCGTTAAAAGTTATAAAGTACAAAAAATTTGGTTTAACGCAAAATATCACCCCCAAGTAAACCCTACCGAAAGAGTAAATAGAGTCTTAATCACCGCTATCTCTTCCTATATTAATTCAGACCATACTACATGGGATGAACATATCTTTGAAATTGCTCAAGCTTTGCGTACATCTAAACACGAAGCAACCCAATTCACTCCGTCATTTCTTGTTTTTGGAAGATATACCCCAATCGATGGGAGTTACTATGGTTTAGTGCCTGACGATACTAACGTAATTGAATTTGACGATAAAGTACGTTGGGACAAGGACCAACAGTCATTACCTTCTATCTTTAACGACGTTAGAAAAAATTTGTTAAAAGCTTACGAAAAGAGCAAGGACCATTATAACTCACGTAAACGAAATATTTCCTTCGCCTTGGGCGAACAAGTTTGGAAAAAGAATTATGTCTTATCGGATGCATCTAAGAAATTTTCTTCAAAATTAGCCCCTAAATTCATTCTTTGTAAGGTCACTCGTGTTATTAGTCCCCTTATCTACGAGCTTCAGGATGCTGAAGGAAAACGCCAAGGCAGGTGGCATATTAAAGACCTTAAGCCATTCTCTGCTGACCCAAATGCTACTTAAGTTTTTCATGTTCCTTCCATGCTCCTTACTATTTACCTAATATTTCTTGTTCTCACCATCAATTAGTCAACTTTAATTACTTATTCCTCTCTCGTACAGTATATAATCTCGTACACGTTTAACTTTACTTATCTTAATTTAGCTATCTTTTTCGTTGGTTGACTTTTCCTTGACCATACCGTTAGTTATATATCACTTCATCCTCTACACCCCCCCAATATAACTCTGTCGTTTCATTTAATTAACCCTTCAACTTTTCCTACTACATACTGTTCAGTTTTTAGTATTTCTCTTATATGGTTTAATTGTGTGGTAATTGTCGTAATTTTGGTTGAAATAACTCATTGAATTTTTATGATTGGTTTTAGCTGATGTTGAGTGGATGATTTTTTCTTTGGGCCAACATAGGAGTCATGACCTATGCCTTTGTAAGAAATAGTTCATATTCGCAGTTGCAAAAACTAGGACTACCTATTCCGTGTGTTTTTCTTCTGAATTATTGCAGTCGCCTACATTATACTACTACTACTACTACTTTTTCTATTAAATCTACATAACTTATAAACATTTTTTTTCGTTGTTTTTATTGAACTTTGTGGTGAGGTGCTATTGCTTCTTAATGTTATCTTATTAAATTCTCGGTTGTTTTAGCATATGGGGACAGTGTATCTGTATTTAACTGCTTAAAATTGGGCATTTTTGTGTGTTTAGGGTGCTACCGTTTTAAAAAACTACCTTAAAACAGTTTGTTTTTGTGTGTTAGTATCTGTAATGATACTTTTAAGTTGTTGTGTCTACCTTTGTCTGATTTTCTTATCGTAGTCAATGTACTCGTTAGGAAAATGATCGCACTAGTTCTCTTGAAAGTCTAGTGAATGTCAACATATGATATATCTTAGCTTGTCGGATTAATATCGCAGGTGGTCCTTCAGACTGCGCTGTGTTTAATAGGGACAACTCTCTACCTTCTCTTGGACGCTTGTCCAAAAACTATACTTTTTTCTTATCCCGCTATCTCCGCTATGCCTTATTCTTCTTTCGGTAGACCTGTTCTTGTCCCGGAACACCCGTCTGCCACATAAGAATGATGTTCCCTCATTCCGAGCTACTGACCACACTGGTTGGTTGAGTAGCGCTTTGCTATCCACCTTTCCCTCTGTCGCTTTTGCTCAATGCGAGCCCTTCCTCTACTTTCTTCTACCTGGAGGTGCCTCTTATGCACTCCAAAAAACCAACCTCCTTCTTTTTACCTTTCCTATTTCTACTGCCTTTTCATTTCTGTTAGTCACCGTGTGGTTGCGCGGGAGGTTTTCACAGACACCTGGACCATGTCTCTGCGAATCTTTCGTGGGGTCATGCGGTGCCGCTGTCAGTGCATGGGCTCTGGCAGTGAAGGTATGTATGAGTGTGTGAATGTGTGAGTGGATGTGTATATCGTTATATACCGTGTGGATATCGGGTGATTGTATCACCGATATCGATTATCGCCGGGTGCAGGAATGCACCCAAATGTCTTTGCCGGTCTCTCGTGCTGTTTCGTGTGAACGGACCTGCTTCACGGGTTTCTCTTTTTAGAGGGCACGAGTTAATCCCATTTAAACGGCTCTACTGGAGCCACTCTATTGTTGTTATTCATTGTCTTGGGTAATAACTAGGCCAATATCTTTGTCTTCTTTATTATCTTTGACAATACCCTTAGTTTTAATATTGTTATCTTACCGATTACCTTTAGTAATAACTTTAGTTTAGTATCGTTATCTTACCGATTACCGTTAGTAATAATTTTGGTTTAAGTTCTCGTTATCTTACCGACTACCTTTAGGAATAACTTCGAGTTATTTCGCGTTATCTTACCGGTTATCTTTAGTAATAACTTTTGTTTAATTTCGTGTTACTTTACCTACTATCTCTTATTATCACTTTAGCTTAATATCGTGTTATCTTATCGAGTATCTCAAATAATAACTAAAGCTTAATACCTTTATCTTATTCATTACCTTTGAGGATAACAACTTAAGCTTAATATCATTATCTTATCTATTATCTTTAACATCAATTTGAGATCTTGTCTTATCTTTTTATCGTCCTAACGTGTGGTATATATGACCAGACGTGGGAATTATTTTTTTTTTCTGAAATTTAAGTGAATAAGCTAACCCGATTTAGAAATGTAATTTGTCAGGTTAGCATATAAGGATTTAGTAGGTGGTACTTTTGGTAAATTTGTTGATTCACAACATGTCATGGACAAGTTTTAAATGTGCATCGTAGAAAACCAAAGTACCAGTAACAAAATTTGCTAGAGTGCAGAGTGACGCACTCCATGAACATTTTTAAATTTGGGCACTTCTTGCCAAAAAGAAGAATAGTTTGATGCAACACTCATGTGTGTTTGCGTATAACAACTTTTATGTTAGCTTTAGTTAGATAGGTTTAGATAGTTTAGGCGACTTGTCGCACCCGTGTTAGTTTAAGTAGTGTTTCATGCTCCCCGACAAATTTGTGCTGTCGATAATTAGTGTAGTCAAAGACTATCGGGCTACGTATTCCGTTTCCTGGTACTTCGGTAGACGTGTTATCGGTCGAAAAAACCAGGTGGCGCCTTATATAAACATTTTGTAGGTTTTAAGTTAGGGTTTATATAGGGTAGTTAGGATTTAGATTTTAAGCTGTTACTGTGCTAACAGACTTTTTCTTTTTTTAAGTTTTTTCTTTTGTGGCTTTGTCGCGATTGTTACGTGCCATTGCCACTTAAACATTGTTTTAGGTTAGTTTTTGGTGTACGGAAGTTTCGCGGCATATTTTCAAATACGCGGTGCGCGGGAATCTTTTAAATAGACTAGGCGGTACTTCCGTACGTCAGAGTAGAGCTTGCGCAGTGTGCTTATCCCTAGAGGGGTAGAGCAATACTAGAAAAAGAGTGGGAAAGTTTCGCGGTTCTCTCGCTGTAACGTGGCTTTTTCGCGAATACCTTTGAGTGGAGTGGAGTGCTCGGTTTTTTTCTGGTAACGTATCGTTAGGTTTACCTATGTAGATATCCTATCTAATTATCTTTGTTTATCTACCCTCATACCTTATTTTCCCGTCCAATCCCTACATAGGTAAGACATCTGCCGCCACCTAGGCGCACCGATCTTCACGCCTGAGGATGAGGACTCATGATTACCTTAGCTAGCCGGAGCTGATTCGTACGCATTTGAGAGCGTCGACGTATCATCTCTAATTCCTCCGGAAGGAGCCCCGACTGGACTTGGTTAGAGGCCTACCCGAGCGCAATTTCGAGCGAAAGCAGGATTTCTGATGTAAGTAATCCTTTACTTATTTTGTGTGCCTTATTCTTTGTGTTAAAAATTGAGTAAATTTACGTAGTATTGCGTAATATTGATGACATCATTAGTAGTTGACCGCGCCCCAAATCTGTACAAGAATTAGTGCTGCCAACTGTTGATAGTGTCTATTACACCTCGCTTCCGGTGTTGTATTTATCAAACTTGGTAAATATAACCACCGTGGCGCGTAAGAGGGTTCGGCAAAATGCTAAATTTCCAGGCAACAAAAAACTTGCCTCCTGGCCAATGTAGTACCTTCGGGTGGAGCATTGGAAATGTAAATGAAATGATATAGATATTAAGCTATTCTGTTTTTGAAGGAACAAAAGTTATCCATTGTTAATTGAACTTTGTTTTTCTTCAAGACCATTATCATGAAGATGGAAATTTTCAATAACTTGAACTAATATAAAACAACTACTTCCATTATAAATCTTAATTACATTTTTAGTGCATTTCTTAACGCATCTATTTGATGCACTTTTAGTTATACACCTTAAATGATTTGTTAGTACACCTTTAGTGTCTCTTTAGCTATACCCATAATGCTTTCTTATAAATCTATAAATACTATTATTTGTTTATCGAACGACTACACTGAAGCACCTCACCATGGAACCAATACCGGAGTCTTCCAGAAATAATCCATTTATTAAAATGGCAATACGCAAGTTGACCGCTGAGCGGGATCTCCAAGACATCCATTCTCTGCCATGTCAACTGCACATAAACGCTATACAAGTTGTCGAACAAGGAACACCAACGCTTGTTATTAGTGCACTCAAATAGTATGTTACGAAAACAAGGTTACAACAAACTCTGTTCTATAGATAATCTATTTACAGAGTATTTGTTTGATAAAGCGAGGGTCAACAGCGTTTCTGAAGACAATGCCTGCGATTGTTCTATACAAACATTGTACAGTTACTTCAAAAGAATATGTATGCAAAATTAATCTGACATTTTACATATATGGAATTTATTATTTTGAGAAATATTATTACCGTAAATGTTTTATGAAGGAATGGAATTCAATACCACTAATAATACCATTTCACCTATGGAAATTTTAAATCGTTACACATCATTTAAGAATTGTTTTTTTCTGAGAAAACTGTGTAATTAAATTTTGTCAGGAAATAAATAAAAAAAATTGCACACCTATTTTAAAAATTGCCAACTAGAGTTACCTTGAAAAGTTTTGTTTCAGAGCTCCAAATACCCCCAACACGGCCCTGCACGGAACACCTATTTATTGTGCGGCGATTGGTCTATCTCTAGTCATAATAATTGCATTGGAACGTAAACAACGGGTTTGTACACAAAAGATGATTGATTGGTCTCGCGACGTGAGATCCATTGATTAACAGATACAAGAATTTGCATTTAAAAGATCATAAAGGATACATTCAAAATGTTGTTTACATAATTTCTGGTACGTTTTAGAATAGTGTAGAGATTTTGAAGCTGATTGAAGCTCCGATTACAACATGTTCTAGTTTAAAACTTTGAAAGATATGACATAAATAACTGTCGATATAAATTAGTGTTGATATAAAATACTGTAGTGATAATATAAACTAATAATTATTCCGAATTAGTTAATTATAATGCTTCGATAGTGAATAAGATAGCATCGTCGTTTAGGAGGCTATTAATTTTACTGTAAGCGATCTGCTAAAAATAAATTGTTGGGAGAGCTTTTAGCAGATGCATTGTAACTACGAATTGTTGAGGACGCTTGTGTCAATTCGAAAATAAAGAAGTTGTTATTGCAAATAGAATTTTCGTCACACTGGTGTCAAGTAGGGGGATTTAAAGACTTTCCAACGGTTTTGTATTGGCATACCTGTCACTCGTAGCTAGAAAAAAGAAATGGATAGCAAAATTCTGTTTTTCTTGGAGAACTGCAAGTCATGCGTACAAGAACATACAAAGAAACAAAACTAAAACTCTGCGATCCTGGCAGCGAAATTAGATAAGACTAAGATAAAATTTACAGAAAAATTACAGGAACGTGCCGCAAACTTTGCAGAAAACTGAACGAGACCGCAGTGAATTTACAGGAAAATTTGACAGCGCAATTAAACCAGAATGCAAAAACGGTTGAACAAAAATTAATTCAAAATACCAGCCAACTAGGAGAGAAGTTTATACATGAAACTACAAAATCCGCGGAAAACCTGGAAGCCAAATTTTCCACGGTGTACAGAAACTCGAAGCAAAGTTTTGAGAAAAAATGTTATAAAACTCGCGTAAAATAGAAGAAGATGTACTAGTGATTAAAAAATGGATTAATTTCGTAACAGTGCAAGCACCAAAGTACTCGGTGCCGGCGATATAACAACAAGCCACAGAATTAAAAAATGTCGTGAAATGCGAACTGACGTCAAGGTGCATAGTAAAACCACCCAACTTTGATGGAAAGTCACCTTTCCAGACATTTTTCAAGCAATTGGAGGCTGCCACAAAAGCTCAGTACTGGAACAACGTGAAAGGACAATCGTGTTGATTATCGATTTACGAGGTGAGGTCTTGAATATTTTGCAGACCATACCAGAGCATGACCAACGAAGTTATGGGGGCTTAACATCAAGGCTGGAAACGAAGTACGGCAACTATTATCTGTAACAGATGCACCATGATCAGGTGAACAACCGTTACTAAAATATTAACAAAAATTTGCAAGGGTTTAAATCAAATATTGTTCGGTTGGTGAGACTAGCCTACCCAACAGCACCGGATAGCTTCCTAGAACAACTGGCAGTACAGACCTTTGTTGGCAGGATACGCGCAAGAAATCCAGCACACACTACCGTTGGTTCGACCAAAGACCCTAGATAATGCCCTAGATCGTGCTTTAGAATTTGAAGCGGTAAAGCAACTTCGGATTGTGGAATTGCAAGTTTAGGTGCTCCGTAGAGGAGCAAGGCCAAGAAAGCATAGCGGTGGGTACTTCGGAACACCAATCAAAGAGGAAGCGATCCAGATGCTGGAGTTGTGGCGAGTTTGGACATTTACAGTCCAAATGTAAACAGCTCAAGAATAAATCAGAGAAGCAGGTAAATTAAAAGGAATCAACAGGAGAGGGTAAAAGTCGACCTGCACGGATTCTGCCTTGGTGACCATCATCCACATCACACAATCTAAGCATGTAGAGAGCATTTGCATTAATGGTCAGTTTAACGGCAAGACTGTAAAGTTTTGGGTTGATACCGGAGCACACGGACAATTGCTAAACCGGATATAGTGCGCGACAGTTGTAAATTGTCACTCGCATGCGTCTTCGGACTGTGGCTGGTGAGGAAATTCAAACACACTGAATACTGGATGTAAAAATCGGAGTTGGGAGTAAGATACTTGACCATCAGGTAGTAATAGCGCACCGAGGAAGTTATCTTGGGAATGGATATTTTGAAAAGGTGCGGATTCCATGTAGATATGAAAGAGGATATCTTGAGAGTAGGGATCGAGAAAGTGTCATTTTGCGAAGTAAACGGCGTGTCTGTGCGAGTTTGTTTGACGGACGACGTTATTCTACCTGGAAGGACAGAAAGTGTGGCGATGGGACGCTTGGGTGGTGCCCTCCGGGAAGGCTTTGTGTACGCTATTGAATCGATTAGTTACAAATTCCTAGGAAAGAGCGTGCTTATGGAGAAAGTTCTGACCAAAGCGACGGATGGTGTATCTAACAGGATCTTAAACGCAAATGACATATCGTGCTAAAACAGAATACAACGGTTTAGTGGTGTTCTTCGCTTGTTTACGTGGCGGCATGTACTGGTGTTGAGAAAGTTTACGTAACTGTGCCAGTATCTTGAACAACAACAATTGGCAGGACTTAAGAACTGGATCCGACGGTTTTCGCAGTCGAAGACGGTCGGTTAGAAGAAACCGCAGTAGTCAAGCATAGAATCGATACAGGAGATGTCTAATCAATAACACAGCAGCCGCGGTGATTCCCATTGGCCAAATGCAAGAAATCCGAGGCAATGATTGGAGATGTGGAGGGGCAAGGAGTGATTGAGCACTCTGATAGTTCGTTGGCATCGCCTGTTGTGCTTGTTAAGAAAAAGAACGGATTGACAAGATTTGTGTGGACTGCAGAGATTGAATGACGTGACCAAAAAGCATAGCTACGCACTCCAAGAATTGATGACACCCTAGATATATTTTCAGGACGCAGTGGTTCTCAAGCTTGGATTTGAAAAGTGACTACTGGCAAATGAATGTGAAACCCAAAAACCGGAAAAAACGGCTTTCACTATTGGTACTGGCCTGTGTCACGCAATTTATGCTCTGCAACGCTCCTGCCACCTTCGAGCGTTTAATGGATAAGATTTTGCGTGAGATATCGTGAAAAACGTATCGTGTACATTTGGATGACGTGATTGTGATTGGGAAGTCTTTTGGGAAACACTTGGGAAATTTAGAAGAAGTGTTTTGAAGAGTCAGAGAATCTGAAGCTTGGTATAAAGAAGTGTCATCTACTGAGCAAAGAGGTGAAATACCTAGGACACAGTTTCACGCAACGGAGTCAGGTTAGACCCGGAAAAGTTGTTACGGTATTTCGTGGCAGCCACGTTGGGCGCCAAAGTTATGTTACGTTGACTCGTAGCCGAGCGTAACACAAAGAAAATCAAACAAATGACCGGGCTCAATCGGAGAGTGGGGGTGTAAAATCAGACTGACATAATGTATGCGGCGGTAAGGAGTTAGTGACAATACCTGCAAGAAAAATAGTTAAGCAAACCTGAAAAAAAAGAATAAGCATAGCAGCAATAAAAAGTCTAAATGATTCAGTACTTTGTAGAATGTAAAAAAAAAACTGTTTAGATAAACTATGTAACATAACAACGGTAAAAGCAATACAGAAAAATGTTTAGTACAAAGTGAGGTAATATTGGGGAGTAGCAGAAACGTTTCCTCACACACCAATTAAACATAAATCAGATAAAATGTTGACAAAAGATAAATAGATAAGACACAATTGGTATGAGTAATTCGGTAGTATTGATCTTTCTTTTTTTCTTTCTTTTTTTTTTCTTATGTTTTAAAATATCATGCAAGTCTTTTGTAAAAGGTATCAGAACGACAAAGATATGGTAAAGCAACGGATAGATATTTAAAGTAATAACAAGTAGGAAATAGTTCAACTTACAAAAGTCCTTCAGCAACGCTTCCTTGCAACGGAAGTGTGAGATTCACGATGTCCTACGCTAACGAAGCACTTCACCCTGGACTGTGAGGGTGTTGATGGAACTTATCACACGTCACACTAATCACACCTACGCATTTCACTAGTGTTAGCAGCAGACATTATCATGCTGATGGAACTATGTAGCATTGATAAATTTCTTGTTAATTCTATTTCCTAAGACAATAATTTCGAAATATTCTGTAGCACTAGTTTAATTTCAACTGGAACCAAAGGTATATTATTTTCATAAACATCCCAAAAGCAGTGAGAAACTTCAACCAATACCTTTGTAAGCCGGTAATCTGTTATATTTCACAAATAACGAAATTTGCGCAAGCAATGATCTATTTTAGATTCTTTGGTGTTAGAAAAATGCAGAAACTACAGTATCCACTGTATTTAAATATTCCCAAGTATGCATTAATCTGATAAAACAAAGGGACACTAGACTAGATCGCACACATCTTAATCCTAAAGAAAGAATCGGTCAGTTTAGCAAGTTCTACGACTATTATTTCACAAGACAAACAACTAAAACCACAAATTAGTAAAGTACGCGTATCACTAAAGTAAGTCCGTCAAATGTTCCTTAAAGCATTTGTCTCACAAGAAAAACAACTAAAAACAATTAGTAGACACGCGTAAGCAATAAAACCCGTCCGTCAAATGTCCTTAAAAACACACGTGCGTCGACCAAACACGGTTAATATACAACTCTTATTTCACAAGACAAACAACTAAAAACATGCCGTGCCCGTACATGAATAATCTGAAAATTGATCCGCATTAATTCTCACTATTGTCAAAGTAAAGAAGAAACATTTTTAACGTACTTAATATATCGGAACAAAGAACAGTACTACAACTGTTACTATTTTCAAAGCAACAAGGCAACAGTATTTTTCAGGTAATTAATATATAGGAACGAAGAGCAAACTCCAACAGCCAATCTGTTTATATCAATTCCTCGCTATTACAACCGCTTATCGTATCTTATCTAGACTTGTATATCCACATAAGGAACAAAATTTATATTTACGGCAAGACAAGAACGATGCAATCTATTCATTATAACACGACACATTCGTCAACGAGTTAATAAATATTAAATATAGAAATAGTAATTTGTAGAAGTGTATTTATAAATTGGGAAACAGCGTAAAATGTTAAAACTACAAAACTACCCGTTACAAAGTTTAAGATGATGCAAGGATGGCCGACGCCAAGAGACAAAAATCAGTTACGTAGTTTTCTGGGGTTGTGCACTTACTATAGACGATTTATTTCCATGTTTGCAAATATTGCCAAGCTCTTGACCAACCTGACTGAAGATAGGCATAATTACATTTGGGACAAAGATTGACGAAATGCGTTTTAGCAACTAAGGCATTTATTGAAAAGAGCTCCAATCTTAAGTTATCCTCTGCCTGAAAACAAATTTATCTTGGATATAGACACAAGCAATGTCGCCATCGGAGGTGTAATATCCCAGATGCAAGACAAGCAAGAAAGAGGCATTGGTTACTTTAGCAAAGTGTTCTCAAAACCGAAACGGAATTATTGCGTCACAAAACGCGAACTGTTGGATGTGGTGAAATCCGTAGAACACTTTTAAATGTATTGTCGGAGTCTTTCACGACCGGAATCATAATAAATATTTATGGTTCTTGGTTGGGACCGTGTCATCTTATAAACTAAGGATCTTAGTTTATAAGATGACACGGTCCCAACCCGGACCCATAAATATTTATAACTTTTAAAGATACCTCTATAGGAGAAAATTTCACCTGAAAACCAACCACGCCGCCCTGAAGTGACTATTACAGTTTAGAAACCCCGAAGAGCAAGTCGCCAGATGAATAGAACGCCCGTAAGAGTATGACTTCGACATGGAACACCGTGCCTGGTACCAGTCATCGTAATGCGGATGGACTATCGAAATTTATCCATTGCTCACGGCTAGAAACAAAACGAGATCTACTTAGCCGGACTACCGTGATAAATCACGATTGGCTGCTTCTACATCTGAAAACGTAACAGGAAAATGGCAAAGACCTAGGTATCATTCTAGATTGGAGAGCCAGAGAACGTCCCTTCTCGCAGGATATTAGCCCGTTAAGTGGCATCTTAAGTTGTACTGGGCAGAATGGGATTTCCTGAAAGTAGAAAATGGGATCTCGGTGCGATCCTTACAGAATGGAAATGGATTCCTGAGTACGCTTCTGGTGGTGGTTCCTAAAAGCCGAGAGTCGGAGGTTTTAGGACATCAGTATAATGAGACCTGGAGAGGACACTTCGACGTTAAGGAGACTGGAGAAAATCCGAAAGATTTTACTGTGCGCACCGTTGGGAAGCCGTAATGCTCCAATGAGGCAATACAGCGTGAGGAGCTCCTTTAAGAGAATGACAATTGATATCGCGGGTCCACTCCCTGAGACCAACTCTGGAAATAAGTACATCTTGGTAGTCAAGAATTATTGTACAAAGTGGACCGAAGAGAATGCTATACCAAATCATAAAGCTGCAACATACACGTGAGTGTGCTATGCTGGGACGCGAGATACGCCTACCTTGTGATCTTGAGTGTGGGTGTAAGTCCGGGAATGATATCGTGAGTTGAGAACCTCAAGCGCAAAATGCATAAAATCCATGGTGATGTTAGGAAAGCTATCTAGTTCGCAAGCGATCGGATGAAGACCAGATATAGCATCAAGGTGCAAGAGTTTAGTTTTATAAGGGCGACCTTGGCTGACTATACAATCCCAGGCGGGACCATGGACTGTCGCCAAAGTTACAGAGATATTGAAAAGATCCTATAAAGTTGTAAAAAGGATTAACTACGTGGTATAGTGAATTCGTAAGCTCCCTAAGAGAAGAAGAGTAGTGGTTCACATTAACCGGTTAGCGTCTTACGATAGTGATGACGCCGGTAATGCAGAAGAACAGCAAGCAGTGAAACGAACAAACAATTAAGCCCGTGAGGATAAAGGAATGCCTAGATCAAGTTATGATTGGTTCATATCGCTGTACAGCAGCACAGGCAAATCTAGATTTGGGGTCTCGGAACAGATTCAAGGTAATATATTCGATGTGTCATCGAAATACTCAATGGCACATTCTGTAGGGGCGGATTTTGATGTCTTGAGAACTTCCTGAGATGTTTAAAAATAAATTTAGTGATCTGGATCAACTTCGCCGACAACAACCAGAAGTTGGAAAAACCATACGGATAAAGGACCTACAGTGGGCATGTGCTACTTGATGACTAAGCAACAGCCTTCTAGTAAATTGGATAATCAGTATCTATGATAGGCGTTAATGAACCTCATAGGTTAGACAATCGAATCTGAAAACCCGAAGTTGGTCATACCCAAAATCGGTTGTGGGTTCGATGGGTTATGACTGTAGGTACTAGAGGTACTGTTCCAGAAAATCGGAATCCAAATTTTGGTATGTGATTGCCATCCAAATGGTACGGCGCCTGCTATGGAAGGTGTTGATTGCTACTTCTATTAACATGAAAACTGCAGAAATGAATTCGAGTGTTCTTATCGCCACAGTGTCTTTCAAGGTGCGGATCACAGCATGATCTGGGACAGAACAACTTCAACAGGGCGATGGCGATTGGTCTGCCTCTGACCAGAATAGTTATATTAGAACGCAAATGAAGTGATTAATAAGTACAAGACTTTTAATTTAAAAATTTACAATAAACACATTAGACATGTTATTTACATAATTTCTGGTACATTTTGGAATAGTCTAGAGATTTTGACTATGTATGTAAATTACCGTGATGAGCGTTAGTAAGTCAGTTCTAATTGAAGATTTGATTGTTATCGAGATCTGATTAAATCTCCGATTGCAATATATTGTAATTTAAGGCTATGAAACATGTGATATAAGTGATTGTCGATATAACTTAGTGTTGATATAAATTATTGTAGTGACAATATAAACTAATAATTACTACTTGGATAGTTAATCATAGTGCTTCGTTAGTAAGTAATTTAGAAGATATCATCGTAGTGTTAAAAAGATAATGCCTATACTGTTGGCGATTAGTTCTGAAAATAAATTGTTGCGAGAGCTTTTAGCAGATTCCATTGCAACTACGAGTTGCTGAAAAGGTTTGTATAATAAGTTTGAAAATAAAGAACTGTTGTTACTAAATAGAATTTTCGTTACATTATCAATAATTGCGAAAGCCTCCAAGAATACTACAGAAACTATCCTTAATCAATGGAATATTTACTAATATGGCATCTCTCAGCATTCGTATACTAACGCAAAAGTCAAAATAATCTGAAGGATAATGGAAGTTGATCAATTTTAACCAAATTTTAATCAGAGAAATAGGTTTGAAGTAGATAATTTGATTTGTATGAAGGGTTTAAAGAAACTTCTTCCATTTCCTTTATTTAAAAATTCCTACCCTATTTTATCTAAAATAGTTTAGCCGCAGTTTTTTTATGTTCTGGCTACCAAATCGCTACCAAATTTTCTCTTCTTTAAGAATCCCTGTAGTAAAATTATATTACAACTTTGGTCTAAAAGATCGACTATCAACATTGTTCTTTTGAAATTTCACTTGATGCTCTTTAAATATACCGCTAAATATTGTAACAAATAAATTAGCCATAAACCTTATTCAAGCTTTGAGTGGAACAAACTTCCCGTAGGGATAGTTATCGATTTACCACAGTAGACGCATTCTGTATGTAGAGCAACAGGAGAGACTATGTTATGGCCTAGGTTACGAACACAATGCACCAAGTCATAAATTCAAACCCTCTGAAAATGTTGTTCGTTAAAATGTCTGCTGCTTCAGTTATAAAGCAGATCGTTTTGAAAGATTCACAGTTACGTGAGGGGTCTAGAAAGCTGTACTTGGCATGCAGGAAGCGCTCGTTAAATGCATTTAATATTTATACAAAATATTAATAAAAAGTTAAAACGCATCAAATGTAAAGCGTCATTAATAATTATCAAAATTTCATACTAAAAATAGATGATACTATAGACAGAAGGGTTGATAAAAAACAAGATAAATTATAAATACAACACGTTTGTTCATATATAACAAGGTTTTCAAGATGTACTAAATTTAATAGGGTTGCTCTTCTATATAAAAAAATATATGAAATGTTTTGATGGTTATTATTTGTTAAACGTAACCAAAATTTTTTAAAAATTTGAAAAATTAGAAAGGTGCCGTGTGGGGATTTTACGGGCACGGCGGAAAAGTATCCTTTTATAAGATACACAAGGAGAGCTGAAATTTCCTCTCATATGAAATTCATTCTAATTTTCGGTTTAAGAGCATTATAGGAGTGAGATGAAATAGATATATTTATTATGTATCTATCTCACGCAGCCACTACTTCACGTTTTATTAACCTTTTTACATTTTATACGTGCCGTCAATCACTGCATAACCCTAAGCGCAATTTATTGCGCCCCCGAATTCGGTTGCAATTATTGCCGTCTCGGGTAAAGCTATCAAAGTAAAAATAAGCTAGGAACTTACCTTCTTATTCTCTGAAACCAGAGGCAGCCTCTGCTCGTCTTCAGGTGGTCAGGGTTGTGAGGGAGTAATTTCTTCTATATTTCCAAATTCTGAAGGCGAAGCGAGTGTACCTAAACTTTTGCGACACACGAAATGTTTTTTAGGTAATTAAGATAAGGTGCGAGGGTAAGACGGGATCACTTCGCTGGAACAAACGCGCACCCGCGCTCGATACTGTTTGATCAAAGATGTGAAGTCAAATTCCGTGCTTTAAAATGCCTCGTTCTCGCGACCCTATTGATATCTTTTCAATACCGCGCTTCTGATGGTTAACCGCGCTAGCCACACCACATTCCTTCCCTGATAAATACGTGCCTATGCAGAATACAGATCATTAAATATGGAGTTGTTGTCCTTTGGTTTGTGAGAAATTATATTCATAAAAACGTTACACCTATGAACTTAAATTAACAATGGAAAAGAATCTTTCCCTTGATGAATTTAAATATGCCCTAATTCTAATGTTAAAATGAAATTTGATGAAGCCAAATCGCGTAGCACTCGCCTCAAACCTCCAGAAAAAAAACAAGGTCTCTTTGTACGACAACTCACAGGCACAGAATACTTAAATTAAATAATGTCTGCAGGCGCTACCTGGTTTTTAAACCATAGTAATACATGCGATAGCAGGACACGGAAATAATTAGCCACCCGAAATTTAGGCCACTCATTTAAGCTCGCAAACGTATTGTTTGACGCCGCACCGACCGCATAAATTTAGTTGGAAGTATGAGACTCAACCACTTAAAAGAGTGAATGCCGGTGAATTAAAATTAACAGTAAGAAGATGCCTAAGAGCGCGAATTAGAATATTTTGCTTAAATCGAATGATTTATAAAAGACTCATTTGTTAAATTAAGTATTTAACTTTGATAGTGAGTGTTGTGTGTACACGTTTATTTAATTTAATTTTTAGAGGTTTTGACAAATTTATGTACAAGATTTGTTGTTATAAAAGGTACTGAATTCAGTTACGTTTAATACAGTTTGCAAGGGTGTGAGTAATAAATTAGATGATCTCTAAAAATACTTGGTGTACATAGTAATTATAAGAAAAGTTAAATTAAGATTTATTAATGAATGATTATCATATGTTTAAGATTTGTTTATTAAGGACTAATATAGAGAATGATTTAGAATATGTGTTGTGAGAAAGTTGTTATGGTCTCGTTATATTTGTCTTTAAAATATAATTTGTGAGAAGAATACTTAATAAAATGTGTATTCAACGTATTGTTTGCAAGAGGAAGTTGTTATGTATTCGTTATATGTATATTTAAAAGATTGTTTGTAAGATGATTATTTCGTTTCCTGATATGTGTATTATCACAGTGATTTAATTAATTCTAGAAAATATAATCCATTAAAAAATCTGAGAGCCAGCAAGCAGACGCAGGGGCTATTAGGATATGTGTTATGTGTGTATGTGTCTGTGCGAGTGTGGGTTGTGTAGGTGCATGTATGTCAATCTTGATGTTTCTGCATATATTGTCTGCTTCATCAATTTTCCAGGTTTTTTTTCTGCTAAGCTGACTGTGAAGTGAGCTGCTGTCAATTCAGTGACGTTTCAGCATAATCGCATTTACCATCTTCATGCTCTGTAGGTTGAGCAGTAAGTGAAGCAGTCTTTCTTTGTTTTCTACTATATATACTACAGAGAGGACATGTTCCGTTGCATTTGATTTCTCGTAAAGCTTCGTGTCATCGGTCCTAATGTGTATTGTGTAGATGTTCTGCACTTCCGATTTAGCAACATCTTCTTTTCCGATTGTTGTTTAACGATACGTACACTTGTAGGCGGATCCGTGGCGTAGTGGTATGTGTGTGACTACTACGCCCAAGGTCCCGGGTTCGAATCACGACACGGTCCGCTTGAAAAATGTTAGGCAAACATTTTTCACAAAAATACACCCTCGTTCGGATGAAAGGTAAAATGGAGGTCCCGTCTGTGTGTGTTGTCACGCACGTTAAAGATACCTACCTTGCTTGGAACAGCAAGGGTTCGGCAAAATTCCAAATTTTCCAGGTAAAAAAACTCACTTCCTGGCCAATGTAGTACTTTCGGGTGGAGCATTGGAAAATCAAATGTAGTGCATACACTAGTAGTTGCTGGTTTCCATGCTTGTTGTAGTTTTTGCGATTCATCCCTATGTTGAGACTATGTGGACGTTTTTCTATTTCAATAGTTCCTTGGACTATTCTCGAAGTAGTGTTCAATCTATGCGAGCGTTCTAGTATTCTTGAAGTCGATGTCGTGTCGTGTAGTACTGAGCTAACGATGATGTTTTTTTATTCTTATATATTGCGTTGTTATGTTCTTCCTTCCTAACATTAGTTCTTCCATTTGTCTACCCAATGTAGATAGACAGATAAATTTTACTTTTATCCATCCAATGATAATAAATATTGTAATGCCCATATACAGTAAAAATTACACTTAAATTAATAATAAAATTAACTACAGCCAACTGTAAGATTTGTAGCGTCTAAGCATGCTATTGTGTACACTCCTTGGTCTTGCAATGAGATCTGGTCTTTAGGATTTCTTAGAATCGCGCTGTATATATTGGTAAAGAAAAAGAACAACAAACACCTCAGCCACACAATGGATTGCCAAACCTGGCTCAATTATGGGCTGGGCTGCTTATTAATTTGGGTAGGGCCTTTTTTATGATTTGTGCGCTAAAAGGTTGATCCGGTCCGAATTACATAGATAAATTGGTATTCCAAATATTTAATTATTACGTCGAAAATATCAACGCATCCATATGCAAACGCATCTTAATACGTCACTAAATTACGTAAGTAGAAAGAACACATTTGTTCAGAAAACCAACATTCTGTAACAAACAAATAAACACCAAGCGGTTCAATTATATGATAAATCTTGGACTTTCAAACATTGAATACGTGACTGGATAAAAAGCTATAATTGGAAATACTAACAAAATACTGTGATTTAACAGAACGGTTACGTGACTGAGAAAGCACTTCGTCAGAATTAAACCAGGAAATTTGAGAAAATACCGAGTTCTGCCAGATACGGCAAAGTATAAGCCTTGATCAATAAACACGCCAATGAAACGATTGGTCGGACGGGCTTATAAATACAATAGGAAATGAATAAACATTCAGTTCATATTCAACCAGGCACAAACTATGTTTAAAATGGAGTCGAAAGTTACGTAATTAATTAGTGAAACAAAATTCCGAATAAGTAAAGTTTGAAAGTGAGAAATTGTGCGACGAAAATATGGCAATTTATAAATAGACGTAAGTTAAACAATTAATTAAATCTATTTTTAATATTTAACAAAACAGGGCTTCTTTTATTGGGACGGATTTTATTGGAGGCGATTCTTTTATTGGGACGGCTTTTGCTGATGCCATATTATTGAGACGGCATTTGGTTGATGTCATTTTGGGTTGTGACGGCTTTTGTTGAGTCGGTGTTCATGCCGAAATCTAAGCCTTAACGCAAAACTTAAAATGCGTCTGAAGGAAATGTACCACAAATCAAAAGTGCATAATTGGCAATAAAAATAGAAATCATAGGGGAAAACACATACAAAATAAAGAATATAGATTCAGAGGCGATCTGGAGAAAATTTCATGCAAATTTAAAACAAGTGTACAAACTGTAACATAAATTAATGTAAATAGGAAAGTTTAATAGGGACATAATTATAATTTAGGATAAGTACAGATAAGGGATTAGAATAGGGACATAATCATAAATTAAGATAGGTGTAGATAGGATTTAAGATAGGAGTTTAGAGATAGGATCTATCAAATTTTGTAGATAATATTGGAGGAACAATTTGAAACAAAGTAGACGTGTAAATAGTCCACAATAAAATAAAAATATAAGAATTTTTAATCAATAGGGATTTAATTTCACTTTGGGTGCCAAAAAGGGCATTGATTTAAAAATTTTCTATTTTAATTTGGGGGAATAATGCTATGATAAGAAGGTAGTTTAAGGGTAGAATAAGTCATAGGGGTTGTAGGATAGATATAACTAACTTTACCTTTAAGAAAATCAAGTAATTCCATCATAATCAACTATTCTACACAAAGTCAATTGCGAGGACACTGTATATAAAAGATATTTGATTAAATGCATGAAAAAAAAGCTCCTTTAGTAATAATCCGATAACATTTAATTAGGATAGTAATGTGTGTGTCACATAAAATGTTTAAATATAATTTACGAGTAAAGATAAGATTTTAGAAGCAACTAATTGCAGCAAATAAAATTATCGGGAAACATAGATAAATTGGCATTCCAAATATTTAATTATTACGTCGAAATAATCAACGCATCCATATGCAAACGCATCTTAATACGTCACTAAATTACGTGAGTAGAAAAAACACATTTGTTCAGAAAATCAACATTCTGTAACAAACAAATAAACGCCAATAGGTTCAATTTTATGATAAATCTTGGACTTTTAATTTACAAACATTGAATACGCGATAAAAAGCTATAATTGGAAATACTAACAAAATACTGTGATTTAACAGAACGCTTAAGTGACTGGGAGAGCATTTCGTTGAAGAATTAAACCAGGAAATTTGAGAAAATACCGAGTTCTGCCAGATACGTCAAAGTACAATCCTTGGTCAATAAACACGCCAATGAAAACGATTAGTGGGACGGGCTTATAAATACAATAGGAAATGAATAAACATTCAGTTCATATTCAACCAGGCACAAACTATTTAAAATGCAGTAAAAAGTTACGTAATTAATTAGTGAAACAAAATTCAGAATATAAGTAAAGTTTGAAAGTGAGAAATTTTGCGACGAAAATAAGCCGATCTACAAATAGACGTAAGTTAAACAATTAATTAAATCTATTTTTAATATTTAACAAAACAGGGCTTCTTTTATTGGGACGGATTTTATTGGATGCGATTCTTTTATTGGGACGGCTTTTGCTGATGCCATATTATTGAGACGGCATTTTGTTGATGCCATTTTGGGTTGCGACGGCTTTTGTTAAGTCGATGTTCATCTCGAAATCTAAGCCTTAAAGCAAATCTTAAAATACGTCCGAAGGAAATGTACCAGAAAGGCATCTTAGAACGTTCTCAGAGTTAAAATAGCCTACCATGTTCCCCTTCTCGTTTCGCCTAAACCCAAATTGATCTTCCCCCTAGTATTTCTTCAGCTCGTTTTTCCATTCGTCTTTGTACAGTTCTAGTTAATATTTTTGACACGTGTGCTGTCAAACTTATTGTTCAAAAATTTTCACATCTATCTGCGCCTTTCTTTTTTGGTATAGTTGCTATGATATTACGTTTGAAATCTTTGGGTATCTCGCCTGTCTCATACATATAGCTTACAAGTTGGAAGAGACATTCTGTTACTGCTTGTCCAGCGGCTTCTAGAGTTTCTACTTGCACCTTATTTGTACCCGGTGCCTTACCATTTTTCAGACCCTTTAATGCTAATTCAAACTCATCTCTAAGTATAAGATATCCCAAGTCATCATTGTCAATGTCCGATTCCTGTTCTAATGCTGTTAGTTACTCTCCTGGATATAAATTCCCTATATATTTTTGCCATCTACCCACTTTCTCTACATTTTCTATGATGACGTTTCCTCCCGAGTCCTTTATATTATTGCTATACGGTTTATATCCCTAAAATTGATTCTAATTAGTTTGTATACTTCATCTGTCTTTCCTACTTCCATCTTAGTTTGTACCTCTTTGCACTTTAGCTTTCCTGCATTTGCAAATAATTTCCCATTTTATGGCTTTGTATCTCTGTTTTCCTGTTTCGTTTGATCTATTATTGTATTTTCGTCTTTCTTCTATTAAATTCAGGATATCCTTTGTTATCCATGGTTTCTTATTTTCTTTTTGTGTATACCCCAGAATATCTCTGGTCACCATGTCTAGGCTGGATTTATGTTATTCCATTCTGTTTCTACTTCCTTAGTATCAGATATTTTCCAGATCTTTCGGCAATTCATTTGACTTTTTTACAAATTCTTGAATATCTTTATCTTTTGGTTTCTCAAAGTCAAAGTGCCTTTTTCCGTTGCTTTTTTCAAATTTTTAAATGTAAGTGCGGCCTTCATAATTACGATGTTGTGGTCAGTGTCTATATCTGCTTCTGGGTAGCTTCTACAGTCTTTTACTTGATTCCTAAACTGTTGTCTAACAAGAATGTAATCTATTTGATATCTTCCTATATCTCCTGGCATCTTCTACCAATATTCTACGAACCTATTTCCCCTGTCATTTCTCGTGCCTAAACCCAAAAAAAAAACCTACTACCGCTTTTTCTCTACTCTCACCAACCACTGCATTAAAATCCCCCGTAATTATTAAATTTTTGATGTCCTTTTATGTATTTTGGTATGTCTTCGATATCTTTGTAGATCGCCTCCATCTCTTCCTCACTGTAGATAGAGGTGGGCATGTATACTTGTATTATTACTGTATTTACCGGTTTAGATTATAATCTAACCATGAGTACTCTTTCGTGAGTAGTTTTTTTTACATAACTATCCCAACGCCCAAAATTCCTTCCTCTGATCCTGAATGAATTACCCTAAAGTTTCCGCTCCAAAATCCCCCGCATCTGGCCACTGAACTTCGCTGTCCCCTACTATGTCTAGTGCTAACCTATTCATTTCAATTTTAGGTTCTCTAGCTTACCTACTTGCTTCATACTTCTAACATCCCAAGCTCCAACTCGCACAATGTTGCAGACTCTTATTCTGAACTTTCCGATCGCATCCTCCGAAATAGTCCCCTCCCGGAGATTCGAATGGAGGACTATCTTAGCTCCGGAATCTTTTACTCTAGAGAATGCCATCATGTTTATTACAATTTGAGTACACTGTTTACTTGGGAGGTAAAGTGGTTTCCCGTTGCTTTCCACATCGTGGTAGTGTGTCTAGACTGCCATACAGACCCCTATAGTCTCTGCCAATCTAAGTACCGAAAGAGCTGCTGCCCTCTTTCGTGGACCTGTCTTAGTCTGGTTCCTCACTAACGACCCTACTACTTTGGTTGGACCTGTAGTTTGGCTCTTTAGCTTAGAACACGCAAGCCATTTCACCTATTCTAATAATCTAGAACTTCGGCAAGGTGTCGGTCCATTCGAAATGGAAATTTATTATAAACATGGTTTATTTGAATTTAAGAATGCCTTGCAAATTACAATATATTGTAGAATTCTTATATGAAATAAGACTGGCACCATACTTACCGTATATTTCAATTCGCAATGATATCCAAAAATACTACATTGGCCGAGACAAGTTTTTACCAGAAAAGTAGAATTTAGCCAAAGCCCTGGCATGTCAAACAAGGTGAGTTTTAATGTTTGTGACACATTCAATATCTCATATAAACAAATTTTTCCAAAAATGCCCGCCTGATATTTTTCAATAGGTTCGTATCAAGGATTAACCCAAAGACTTGGAATTAGTAATCATAAGCAAACAACAAATTCACGAAGTCAATACGTCATACCAGTGTTAACAAATTTTGGTTACATGACGTTATTCTGTTTCATTTACAAAATTATATTTGCCACTAGTATACTAATAAATAGGGTTTATACTTCCAACCAGTGTATTTTGAAAAAACACCCTTAGATTTCAAACTCAGAAGAGTGCAAGGAGATTCTAAAAATGTAACTGTTGTATTGGGAAAAAATTTTTTTGTAAAATGTCTTGTTTGTCTTTTAATAAGCTCAACCAACCAAGTTTCTCATTACTTCTTGTAAATGCCATTCAACGGATAATTGTCTGATATAAACATTTGCATTGTTATAATCGGAATAAACATTTTTGGGCTTATCCTTATTCTTTCTACAGGTGTCTAGATGATGTTCATAAGCCCAAGGGATGAGCCATAAATTAGTATAAAGATATTTTTAAGATTAATATTTAATAATCATTGGCTATTAGACGTGAACCTGCCCTCTATATCTTAAACGTGATAACTGTACTGCGTAACAGTGAAAACGTTACCCATCATTAATTGCTCATGTCTCATTCACATTGCTATAGCTAGCTCTATATGCAGTATGCATACCCATTCAAATTTATGAATCCATGCATTTTTAATTTAAACACGGACTTAACTACTAACAAAAATTTATTAGTACCTTATGGGCACAAAATTTACTCGAAAGGACACAAATACTTGTTATTACAAGGTTTAATCAAAATATAATGTTCAGATAACTATCATCATGGCAAGGGATTTTCCCTCAGTAGTTGATAATCTCATGGTGTATGTTTGTGAATTCTCTAGTACCTATAAAAATTAGAAATAGTCAACCTTACCTTCGTTTATCTGGATTTATTCTGTAACTAAAACTTAGAGAAATTAAATATTTAGATAAAATAGGTATAAAAATAATCTTTATTTTTATATAGCATACAATAACAAATATATAATGAACAATAAAAATAACATAAAGCTATATATGTAAAGTATAAGACATGAATGAGACAAATGGTAGTAAATTGCTATATATTAATAAATATATGGACACATTCGTTCATTCGTACATGCAGATGTTGAATAACATATATATTTTTATTTATAGAAACTAAGAAAAAGAATACATTATTACATTAAACTGAAACCTACCAAACAACAAATAGAAGTCTGCCTTTCATACTGTGTAGTAAACAGAATAGTAGTAGAATAGTTCCAATCTATGATCAAAAATATTAAAAATAAGAGTTTTGAAACGTAAGAGGTTACAAATGACAATAGAAGTAAAAAAATTTAAAAGTACAATGATCCAAAAAGGGGGAATCTTTAATGTGCAAGACACGATACTAGTAATTAGCATCGCTCTAGCTGTTAAAAGAAGACCATCAAAAGCTTACATTTGGAGCAGAGTGTTAAAACAGTTAAGAAACAAACGAGGTAA
Source organism: Platerodrilus igneus (assembly GCA_036346225.1). Taxonomy (NCBI): domain Eukaryota; kingdom Metazoa; phylum Arthropoda; class Insecta; order Coleoptera; family Lycidae; genus Platerodrilus; species Platerodrilus igneus. The sequence goes on from JARFIW010001270.1 coordinate 1,900,992, forward strand.
AGAAGAAAAAGGAGTAAAACTTTCAAAATGTACTGCTGTAAAAGAATGGTTAAGATCAGTAGGACAAATGAAGTTGGTGACAAGTGTTAGGAAAGGCTCAGGAAAATAGGAGCAGTATTGAATTAATTTATAGGGTGTGATTTGATGAAAGTCATATTTTGAAGCACGATGAAATAGTTAGGATAGTAGCAGTGGACAAGTCAGAAGGTATAATTTGTAAAGGAATACAAAGACACAAATACATAAGCCAAATTAAGTACACTGTAGATTAAAATAGTTACAGAACATTGAAACAGTTAGCTCAAAATAAAAGAATAGCATCAAACCATAGTAGATGTGAAAGAAATCACTTTCTAAAGTACTCTTTTTAAGTTTTCTAAAGAAGGCAGTAATCATAATTAAATTGAAACTACATACACTCCTTGCAAGTATTTAACTGCTATGCTAACTTCGTTTAATATATGGTGTCTCAAAAAGAACAGCAGATTTAAAAAGCCCGCCAATTTTACTTATTTCAGTTGGCAACATTGTTTATGTATGTTTTGTTATCTGTGATCGTTGAGATTTCATTTTGATACTGTTTTTTGTTCCAGGTTAGTGTTTGTGTAGTATCGTAATGAAAAGATACAGTAAGGAAGAGCAAGTTTTGCTTGTGAAAACTCATTACCGGAATGGCGAAAGTTTCACAGTAACTGTTTGGAAACTCCTACAATTCTTGGACATCACAATACACCAAATGTTCTTAGGTTGATCAAGAAATTTGAAGAAACTGCAGTAGACATCAAAAGCTATGGGCAACCTCAAAGTGGCCAGAGTGAAACCAATGTTGCTGCTGTGCATGATTCTGTTACTGTGAGTCCAGGAAAATAATATTGCTGTAGTGCGCAAGAAATACAAACGACTTCAGCAACAATGCAAACAATCTTAGCAAAGGATTTGAACTTACATACGTAAAGTTCAGTTCACACAGGAACTTAAACCAACGAATCATTTAAAACAAAGGCAATTTGTTCAATGAATCCTGGAAAAGGAATGAAAGAGTCATGGTTTCACAAAGCGCGTAATTTTCTCAGATGAAGTCCGCTGCTACTTAAACGGATTTGTAAACAAGTAGAATTGCCAAATATGGGGATCAGAGAACCTAAGAGTGATGCAAGAAAAAGAAGAGAGTTACGGTTTGGTGTGGAATTTAGAGTGGGAGTTTAATCAATCCTTATTTTTTTGAAGACAAACAAGTACTGTCACTGTGAAAGGAATTCATCATCATGTGATCCTCAACGATGGCCTTTGGCTCCGTTTACATCAAATGATCGAGAATTTATGATTCCAACAATATGGCGCAATTTGTCACACTTCAGGAGAAACAATCGCTCTGCTGGGTGAAAAGTTCCAGGAGAGACAAATCTCATAACGAGGAGACCAAACCTACCCACCTCAATCATGTGACTTGACACGACTTTTTCCTATAGAAGAACACTACGTCACAAGTTTACAAGAACAAACCACGTAATCTGTTGGAACTCAAGAAATTCGACATGTCATCGACAAACTTGATAGACTGGTGTGTGATCAGATGGTGGTTAATTTCATGGGCAGTGATGATGTGTAAGGCTAGCGGAGGGAGGAGAGGTGTCGCGTTTAAACCTCATCATCTCCTTAAGAGAATGGTGTGTTTCGGTTGCTTATTTCAAATAAATATATTCGATTGATAGTAGCTTCAAATCCAGCGTTCTTTTGAGTCACCCTTTATATGTAGAAAAAAATTATTACAATCAATAAAATGTTATCCAACCTCTCTGTATCTAGAATTCGTTTCATTTTAAAACTTAGAGCTGCCTAATGAACATATACCAAATATTATTTTACTATTGCCAATATGAATATTTTGTTTTTGACATTTTAATATTTAACCTGATTAGAATAAATGCTTTTTAAAGCTAATGTATCTTTCCCACAGAAACACTGTTGTTAATTGTCACTGTAAATCTGCATGTTAAAAACACTTCAAATGCATACCACTTTTAAAACAATTAGTTAAACATAAATAGATGAGACCAGGGCCCTATAAGCCTCGGGGTACATTGGGTCAACAACAGTTCTGAAAAATCAAAATCAAAAAGCGTAATATCAAATGGTAGTTAATATGTTCGTCTTACTTACACTCTCAGTAGCTGTCATATATTTTCAATAGATAACTTCAGATGCGATGGTAATACTGATTATAGTGTTAAAAGTAATTTTTAGTGATTTGGAAACTTGTTTTGTTCTATCTTTCACTTTAAAAATGTTTCCATTTTAATTAACTATTGAATTTAAGTGTACTATTGCGTATATTACTACAAGGCAACTATCTATTGTTTATTTTTTAGTTATGTTTGATCAATTTCCTCCCACTCTTTACTAGGAGGGTGGGGGTATAATGAGCCAATTTGATCTGGGGCACCACTGGGCACATATTAAAAACATTGTTTTAAAGAAAGTTAACATGAGACTGTTTTTTATATTTTTGTTTCAGTTATGTTTCGAACGTACAAATGAAAATCTGAAAAGTACATGTATGAGGGCGAATCAAAAATTATCTGCAACGTTGACATAACATTACTTACGTTGTTCATACTGACCTCTGTCCTCATTTATTTTATTATTATGCTGTGGTATACCAACCTCTGTCCTCGTTTATTTTATTATTATGGTGTGTGGTCATGCTATGGAATTTCGATCATAATTCCTCCATTTATCTTCCTTTTGTTTGCAGATAGATCATGGCCGCTCCATTAGAAGTTTGCACTAAAGAGGAACACAAAGCTGTGATCTGGTTTTTCTGGTTGAACGTGTTTCAGGGCCACAATCCATCAGATTTCCAGCACAATACGGGAACAGTGTCTTGCTGCAACGAAGTGTTTAAAAATGGATTGAAATATTCAAAAATGCTCGCATGAATGTTACGGTCACAAATGATGACAAAATTGAGAGTGCACGTGACATGCTTCTATTAGACAGACAAGTAACTATTGATGAAGTGGTACGCAGTCGACAAATTAGTCATGGTTTTGCCTACGAAATCATTCACAGGACTTGAATTTCATAAAGTCTGTGCAAGATGGTATCCAAAACAACTTACAGTCTAGCATAAACATAAACATTTGGACATCTGCCAAAACATTTGAATCGTTATGGTAATGAAGGTGGCGGCTTGTTAAAAAGAATCATCACTGGTGACGAAACTTAGGTCCACCATAATGAGCCAGAAAGTGAACGGAATAGTATGAAATGAAAAATCCACACTTACCCAGCAAAAAAAAGTTCAAAACCCAACCATTCATGAGAAAGCTAATGCTTATCGTTCTAAGGGACACAAAAGCCCAGTACTGGAACATTCAGAGGAGAAAGGCACAACAACGAACAGTGCGTGTTACAGTGAGACGCTTACTGACAAGTTAAAACCTGCAATTCGAAACAAATGCCAAAGACTACTGTTGAAAGGTGTTGTGTTGTTGCACAACAATGCCCATCCACATACTACTGCCCACACTGCTGAAATGAAAATTCAAGTTTGAAATAATGGTTCATCATGTGTATAGTCCTGATCTTGCAGCTTCTGACTACCACTTATTTGGTTCACAAAGAGGCATTAAGAAGCTGTCAATTCACCTTGGACCAAGAAATGAAGAACGTGGTGCATACGTGGCTCGCTGCTCAGCCAAAAACTTTTCCGAGGGCATCAGAAAGCTTGTGCAATGATGGACCAAGTGCATTACAAAGCAAAGGTACAATATTGAAAAATGATGTTAAGTTCAGTTTCCTATTTGTATTGCAATAAAAGTTATAGTTACATTAAGGATAATTTTTGACACATTCTCGTTTGATAAAGTTCTCTAAAAATGTAATTGATTTAGTTAAAGAATGAAAGAGTATACAAAGTGCTGCTAGCCAGTGCGGCATAGTGTGTGAGGCATAAGATTGTGTTAAAAAAAATTGCATCCTGGAGTACAAATTGAACTCAAGCCAAACTAGAGCCACCGAAAAAATTTTACTGATGAGCAAGAAAATTTGATTGTTGTTTATTTGAAAACTTGCTTATTGGATTAACTCTAAATGAATGTCAAAAATGAGCTTTTCAAACTGTTGTTATAAATAACGTTATATGTCCTGAATCATGAATATAAATAGAAATGGCCGGGAAAGATCATTTAACTGGATTTTTCAAAAGAAATAAAGGTTTGACTCTCGGATCTCCAGAAGGATATAGTCTTTCTCGGGTCAGTGCATTCAATCGTCACAATGTAAAAACATTTTTGATAACTATGAAACATTATTAAAAAGAGAACCATAACTTGAAGATCCTTCACACATTTAGATACAAAGAGTTCAATAGTTCTAAATCGTGGTAAATTAATAGCTGAGAGATATTGCAAAGATGTGTGTAAAGTTAAAAGTGGAGAAAAAGGGACCTTTGTGACGTGTTGTATTGTTTGTGTTGGTGCCAGTTATCTGCCACCCATTTTAATATTTCCTAGGTTCAAAAGTTTAAAAGTAGTGCATAAAACAAGAGCTATCGAAAGATGAAACAACAAGGCATCAGGAAACAAAGGTAACCGAGCTGTAGTAAAACACTGACGTATACCCTGGAAAATAAAAATTTCTAGAAAAAAGCGAAAACATGAAAGTAAACAAAAAGCACTTACACAATATTAGCAATAAGAAGAAATATTTTTATTAATAAAACTAATTCCTAAAAATTTGATACCATAAGTAGATTTTATGGATAGCAAAAGTAGAGCAAGTGAAGATTCTGATAATTCGGTAATAGAATTATAATTGCGTGGTGAGGCAGCTTGAAGAAAATACTTATGCTTTGGTTGAGTTTAAAGGTAAGTAAAATGCAGTATGTGGAAAAGGTTATTAATGTTATCAATGAACCAGACCAGGAAGAGATCGAATATGAAGTAAAATTTTATGAGATGTTTAAAGAGATTAGGCGAAGAATGCGTTTTTCCTCAAGAAGACCATATTGCACTAGTAGGACAATCTGAAATATTTGTCTTGCCAAAAAATCATTTATAAAATTTTCTGTAAAATTTAATTCCATTAATATTTGTTAAACAAACTATTCTACGACAAACTATGCTAAGCCTGTTTTACCATTATATAGATATAAAACCATATTTTCTGTTCATTTCAAAACTGCTGACTGTGATCTTTGTTTTCGCTGTTTGTTCAATAGTACATGCTGACATAACGTCTTTGCTACGGTCCACTATGTGACATTTAAAAAAAAAATGTTTTTAATTGTTATTCAGCAAATTGGATAAAAATTCAACAAATATGATTAATAATTATTAAAATAGACACTGTCCTTTTATTGTGTTTGAAAATTGAGGAAGGTACAGTGATATCTGTGAGGGTTTTTAAAGTATAAGATTTTTGCTGCTCGGTGCCCCGGTCTCCCCTAACTAAATCCAGCACAGATTTAAAACCGGCCTCAAGTGAAGCAAGATGTTCTACAAATTATAACATAAAAATAACATCTACTTTAGTCTCATTCTAACCTTATGAACATGATGATAATGTGAATAATACAGTAAATAACAGTCTTTTGTACTATTATATATATATAAAATAAATGATTTTCTGTAAAGATGTATATCTTTAATTTTATTTTAATTCTTGGGATTTCAATTACCACAGATCAAACTTTCTTTCATCAATGATTCATTTAATTTTTTATTGGATAATCAAAAATTATGTGTAATCCAGATGTTTCAATCTACAATTCAAGCTTTTCTCAATAGTATAATCATTATTCCTAATCAAACACTTTTAATTTATTGTAAACAAGTGTTTTCAACATTACAGTGCCACCAAGCAAACATAGGACCTGGAAAATATGTGAACTAATTTCCAACAACATATGGAACCAATCAGAAAGCGATTTGTTTCAAGGAACACTGTGGGAATAAAGACAATGACACCGAGAACACACCTCTCAATTCCTATTTATTTATTTAATACATATTACTCCACAGATATACAAATCAATCCAATTACGGAGTAATACCTAACTAAAGTAGTCAAATAACATTATAACTAAAATTAAAACTAAAACTACTGGACAAAAAATATACAGATAAACAACACCACTAAAATAATCAAAGAAATATACATTAACAAAATCAGAATATAAAAACATAGTAGTTTATATTTAAAATATTTTAGGTGTTAGTCAACTGGGCAATATTTTGTATAAATGACCTTAGTGATGAATTAAAGATATCAATATTTCCAGAGCAGTTATTATACAATTATTATATAAAGTCCTATACTTGCTTGGTGGCACTATATGTATATAATAAGATTTCCATTCAAGCTAAGAGTGCAGTAATAATAAATTTGCAATACATTAAAAATGTGTATATAAGAATAATGTTTCTACCATCGATAAAGGTCCAAATCGTAGGCAAAAACATCTGGACATAAATGAATCATTGAAATACAAAGCTTTAATCTGTAGGCCTAGTAATCCCCAGAATTAAAAATTAACTATATATATATATATATATATATATATATATATATATATATATATATATATATATATAATGGTTGGACGTGTAGTGTATGGAAGGAGGATTACTCCTTAACTGCTAACTGCTTAAGAAATCGTTGACCCCAAATAGTTTTTTTTTAAATAAAATGCCCTATATATTAAGTACAACTATTCTGAAGATATTGACACTTTAATATCAAAATTGAAAAAACTTTGAAACCGTGTTGATATGGGTCTAATCAATATTTTTCAAACTTGTTTGTGTCATCGACTTTGGATAATAGACCACTGACATAATAAGAATTAGGCTTTTCCAAAATGTGTAATGTTATACAGGGTTTGCTTTGCATATCTGAAACTAAATAGAAACACTATTTGAAGTTTATTAAAAAAGTAAGCTCCGACCTTAACATAATCTACAACATCAAGCTTTAACAGAAATATTTTCAAGTTTGCTGGTGAAAAAAGTATACATAATAATGCAAAGTTGAATAGACATAATTATCATTACTATTTATATCGTAATCCTCACAGATTAAGATATGCCAACGATTAGAAACGATGTTCAGTTAATGGATCGGATGGCATAATTGTTTGTAATGTGATCAGATCCTTTTTCTTCGATGAAAATCTCACTAATGAAATAATTTCTTTTTTATAAATCAATTTATATGACCTTTTAGATAATATCAATCAAGAGAGAATTCATATGATGTGACAATAAGATAACACTCCCTTATATTATTTAATCAATTTTGATAGCTTGATGAAACTTTACGAATGAAGTGGATAGGACATGGCAATATAGTAAACCAGGACAACGTTAGTAATGTTGTTTATAAAGATCTATCTACCACCAGACAAGATATGAGGAATAGAAGACGCACTGCATTTGAATCGATTACATTTGAAACATTGTCACAAGTTAAACCTTCTTCAGATCGTAATTCAAACTGTTCCGCTAGGCATTTGTTTTAAATTTATTTATTTTGTAGTCATTTATGTACTTAAGTGTTCAGACTTGCTTTTTTTGTTATAATTTCTGTGCCGGTTCTACTTAGTACTAATTATTATCAGTCGTTTATGTTCTTTGAGTTCCTCATTTGTCTCCTTAAGTTACCTACATTATTAAAATTTTTAGCATTGCATGTATATTTTTGGTCTCATTTTGCTATTTGTTGCTATTAATTACATTTCAATTCAATATTTTTACATAAGTATCAATATCTTAAAAACAGTTCGTTTTATGTGTAACGGGTTCACGTTACTTTAGATTTAAATGAAATAAGACGATATAAATATTTAATTTTAGATAGACAGAATAAATGTGGATGTACCCTGTATACTAAGATTTTACTAATAGTTAACGTTAATTGAGCATGACATCAATTCTTTCGTTCTTATAAAAGTAATTCTGATAATAAAATATAACCCCAAAGCTATACAATTATTTCTTTTACAATACATTATAAAACTGAATAATCAAGGACAATGCCTTATTTCAAAGTCGCTCTTGGAAACATCTGAATGTAACACATTGAAAAACACAAATATGTGAACTAATTTCCAACAACATCATATGGAACCATTCAGAAAGCGATTTGTTTCAAGGAACACTGTGGGAATAAAGAATTATTAAGCAAATTATGTCATGCCATTGTTAATTAAATCTTCTAAAATTATTAAAGATTAAAAAATACAATAATGCCATTAATGTTGAATATTAATAACCTAACCTTACAAATATTTCAATTTGACAAATAAAAGCTTTCTACTTTGAGTGTACTTCTTAGCAGGCAGTGACACCAATGGCACACCTCCCAAGTCCTATGTTTGCTTGGTGGCACTATAAGTATATAATAAAATTTCCATTCAAGCTAAGAGTACAGTAATATCAAGTTTGCAATACATTAAAAATGTGTATATAAGAATAATGCGTCAACCGTTGGTAAAGGTCCAAATCCTTTCCTTAGAATATAATTAAAATATACAATTGTCGCCCACCCAGACAATAAAAAGCGTGGTAACGTACCATAATTGCAACAGTGATTTTTTGTAAAGCTATCATGTTATTTGAAGTAAATGTACTTTGTTGATCAAAAGCTTTTAACATAACTAATGATTAGATAGCAGTGGCATTGTCAATATTGTGCTAACATAAATATGCTTTCATATAAATAAATCTTTTTTAGGGAAATTGTAACCGGGCGGAATAAAATTAATTTTAATACAAAGTACTGAAAACGTATCCAACATCAGGTGAAATTTATAAAAAGACAAGCTTTTTTACCTAAAAATTTTGAAATTTGAAAAACCCCTTGTTGTTTCAAGCAAAGTAGGGATTTTAACGTGCATCACACACACACACATGGGACTTACATTTCATCTCTCATCCAAGCGAGGGCATATTTTTGTGAAAATGCTCACCTAACATTTTTCAAGCAAACCGTGTCGGGATTCGAACCCGAAACCTTGGACTTACTAGTCGCATGCATAGCAACTAAGCAACGCATCTGCCTAACCAGACAGTACAACAATACAATCTAAATATTACAATGTAGTAATGCTAAAGCCATGAGAAATAACCGATAACACAATAGGCACGTGCTTGTATGATAGACGGATAAAGAAGGCATGCAGGTGACGCATGATTTCATTAAAAGCTCGACGTAAAGTGTGGGAGGTTAGTAAGAAACGAGTTGACAGTCGACAAGTACAAAAGACGAAGTTAAATGTCAGAAGTTAAAATGTCGGAATGTAATAATTTACAGATGTAGATCCAGGTTAGAGGTAGCCGTGCGAGACCATGGTGCAATTTTTATTTGCTGGTAAGGTAATGAAAATATCAGTATGTTTATAGATTTTATTGTCATACCGGCTAAAAATCTATAACAATGGTAATTACAACAATATAAATAAATATAGAGGTGTTGAACTTGTGAGGTCATCGAACCAAATTTTGGGAATTTTTCATTGTGTTACATGAGTTGGTGACCTAAGAGGGGTGTGAACCATTGATGTATCTGGACGTCCTTTATTTTCCTTTTTGGTAAAAAAATAGACAGAACCGTAAGTAATTAAACTTTTTTATAATTTAGGAACCAGCACTTTTATTCGTAAGTGTAGTATATTTGGTATATACAAATTATGCCTTAATCAGTTACTGCATTAAACATTGTAAATAACCTTCAATTCGATATACAACCGGGCATGACGCGAACAAGTTAGTTACACCTGGACAGGAGATGGAAGTTGATCGGTGTTCGTGTTAAGTGCGGTATGGTCTATTAAACTATTATTATACAAAATATGTATAATGAGATGTGATTGTGTTATTAACTACTAAATACTACTTCTAATAATAATTAAGTAATATATAAATATAGTGTAAGCAAACTAAGTACAAACAAAAGTGACGTGTTAATGTTTCCACGCTATGACGACAGACGCCTGATTTCAATGCAATCCACAAAAGTATGCTCACCTGTTGGGCTAAAGCTCAAGGTAACTACTTAGATTTATATAGTATTACAATACATAACAGTAAGTATGTTGGTATATGAAAATGCAATTAGAACATTTTTACTAGATTAACTAAGATGTGTAGATTAATTGTTAATATAGATTCGATATGTGATGGTCAATGCAAATTTCAGAGTAGTTTATATTTCTAAAACACCAATGAATGGAAACTTGAAAAGCTGTATTGACCGACGTTTTTGTTTATTGTTAAGTTGACATTTGCAAAAATTGGATTCCTGATGTAAATATCAATATTCGGAAACTAGGAAAATGGGCGTCATCGTAGTATTATCTAATTTTCTTTTAAGGTATTAAGGGTTTCTTTTCAGTAATGCCTCACAATTTTTAAGGTCAATGTATGTGTATTTGAATTTCATGGATTTAATGTTAATGGAGGTTAAGTCTAGATTAGATTTTATTTGAACTTATTTATAAAAGAGGTAAAAGTAGTCGAATTTGTGAAAGGATATTCAGCTACCCCAGTGATGAAAACTATGAGGTAACAAATTAAGAAAACAAAAAACAAAGGAGACCTATTTGGAATAAACGTTGTCCGTGTAGTGAGAATATCAAAAAGGTTACTAAGACAAGATGGTTTGACGTCCCTTAATTATAACAACGGGTCGTATAGCCTTTCACAGTAAGTAGTCATTGTAACGTAGTTTTTGTAATCCAACTATTCCAATGTTTATTTTATCATTTTTCCATAGGAACCCACTCACGCACCAATGTAATTAGTCGGTGCACCCTTAAAATTGTTATGAGGTTCTGCCTCTTCTGGACAAATCTAAATTTGTAATATAACTTTACTTTCATCAATAAAATATTTTATAATGTAGTGTAAAAGAAACAATGTTATAGATTTGGGGTTATAGATTATTATCTAAATTACCTTTATAAAAACCAAAGAATTGAACTGTTCTGCTTAATTAACATTAACTATTCATAAAATCTTAGCATACAGGGTGCATTCACATTTATTCTGTCCATCTAAAATTAAACATTTATATCCTCTTATGTCATTTAAATCTGCAGTAATATGAGCGCCTTACAGACATTTATAAAACCTTTTATCATTTATTATTTACATTTGATGTATCTCATTACGCATTTTGGAAAAATTCGGTACATATTTTGTAAGTCAGCTGTTATCAAAAGTCGATAACACAAACAGATTTCACGAAACTTAATTAGAGCAATAGCAACAACGTTCCACAGTTGAAGTAATTTTAACAATAAGGGGACAATATTAAATGACAATATCTTCAGAACGACTCAGCCGCCTAAAACAATCATCCGAATATGTAAAAATATACAAGGTACTCCATTTTAAAAAATGCAAGTTTGAATCAGCACTTTTTTGTGAATCACCATGTATGCACCTAAATATTTTTAAAATGTAAGTACAATTATCGTGTTGGTTTTGATATCTCTAATAGTTAAGAAGTAATCCTTCGTCTATGTACTAAAACCCGCCCTGTTGGTATATATACATATTTTCTGATCTTAAGTAATTCTTTGATATCTTTGATATAACACACTTAAAAATAAAAGCAAAAATAAGACTGCCAAACAACATAATATAAAAATGGTAACCATTCCTGAAAAGAAATTACTAAAAATAAAATTCACAAATATATGCATCAAGGATGTAACTGTAATCACAATTGTGAATTTTCTGTATATAGCTACTGTACTGTAGAAAAAAATCCAAGCTATAATATAATACTTAATTCCACAGAAGCTGCAAAAATTAACGATTATTCATTCGATTTCAAAAGTAGTAAGTTGTTCTAAATTAAATGTAAATAATTAATTGATTTTAAAACTAAATTATCATCAGAATATACAATACAATCTAGCGCTTGTGAAATCTTACTAAATTTAAATAAATATTTGAAAACTATCTGGTTTTGGAAATACCAATTAATAATGCTAACTGACTTGACGGTAACTTACATTATGCTACATATAATTAACCATTATTTTAATTTGTAAACCTAACTGCAATTTCACAACAAACCAATTGTAAATTTTCATCTTTGCTAATAAAAAGTTAAATAAAAGAATGCAGCTGTTAGATTCAGCACCACACACATTTAGTGAATTGTATAAATAGTTTAAATTAAAGGTAAAAGAAAGAAAATTAATCTTGAATGGACTATTTATAATTTTAATTTTGATGTAGAATAATGTTAAAAAACAAAACTTGTAACTACATCCGTATTTTTATTCAAATTAAACTGAAGACCACAAAGATAATCGTTTTACTTCTGTTAAATACATATTGGAACTCGAATTGAATTGCAAATTATCTTAAATCATAAGAATGTAGATAAACTAATTATAACCGCCAAATTTTATAGTGAAAGTGTGTCAAGTTTTAGAAAGCTTTCAGAATTGCGAAAAAAATAATAGGAAATTCTATGATATATACCCCAAATATGAGTTTTAGGAAGTTAGTTTAATAAATTTCATGCAATGTGACATAGTTGTTAATAGAGTTTCAATTATCATAAAGAGAAACCACTTACACCTTGCATACAAAGTAATAAAATGGATGTTAAGCAATAAAAATACAGAAGTATAGAGTTACACAGTTGATGTAATCGTTTCATACAATATACTGTAGGCATGATAATGGTAAAGTAAGCATAAAGTAAACTCAGTACATTGTATTAACCAGATGCTGACTGTAATAAAATATGATTTACAGTGGGAGTAAAATGGGTTTGTTAAACACAACAGAAGTAGAAATAAAGTAAGGTCTATAGAACTCGGTTACCTGAAAACATTCGAATGTAGGGGTTCGAGAGGGTGTGATCATGGATGGTGAGGAGCCATTCTGTATGAGGCCATAGGACAATTTAAGCTCGGAAACTAAAATTTATGGGATGTTAGTGTAGAATTTAAAAATGTAGTGAGATGAGAAAAGTAGAAACTTGACACAACACAGCTTAATGGGAGAAAAGCACAGTGTTTGATAAATTATGTAAATTTATGCTTGCACTTGGCTAGGTATTCTCAATACACCTGCGGATGGAATTAGCATCATTGTGACCATTGGAGAGAGTGAAACTGGATTTGTTCATCGCACCATTAACTTGGAATTATGGAGTTATGTTGTGATTGAAAAAATCAGGAAGTACAGTATTGACAAAATGCACACTGATGTGGTCTGAACATTCTGAATGATTATAACAAGGAAATTAAACGGTAGGTAATATTATAGGTATAAATTAGATATGTGTGAACGTAAATATGTTTGACATTTTTCAGTGTGCGATATTAAGTGAACATTACAGTGGTTCCTTTTTATTAAGGATTTATCAACAGAGCAAATGGTTATTAAATTTAAGAATAAGGTTATTAGTAAAATATTAAGTATGTAGGTGTTAAATACTTTAGAAGGGACAATGATATAGCACAAAGTTGATATTTAATTGGTTTTTTTTTTAATGAATAACATTACCAACAATTTAGGATTTACCGATGCCAATCACAATTAAATAAAAAAGCAGGAAAGTTTGGGTGTGAATAGTTTTGTTAATGGCTTATATTTAAGTTTTTTTAGAAAAGGACATTGCTATGTGTATGCAAATTGTTTTTATGTTAATAAAGGTTAAGTTTGGGTTGATTTTTATTTCATTTATTTCGAAAGTAGTGAAATCCAGACATTTGTAAAGGATATCCAGCTACCCCAGTGCTAGTCTGATTTGGAAGGAGCATAAAATTTTGAGAACCTTCTTTAATTATGACCAACTATAAGATGCCAAAACAAGGGAGTTTTATGCGGAATAACAGTCTCCCACATACAAATGACATTTGACAGTAGGAAGACCTTTTAGGGTGTGTTAAACGTAATGTAAAATTTTTGAATTTAAACCATGTTATTTATAATTTACCTATTTCTTTATTTACTTTTCTCATTATCCATAGGAATCCACTCCCTAAACACGGCAGTTAGACGACGCGCCCTTATATTGTTACGGGGCACCCACCCCTTCAGGGCAAATTAAAATTCAAATCTATTAACACCTATTTCACTCGTAATAAATGATGGCAACTGTGTTCAGGCATCTAAAGAGTATTGTCAAACTTCTCAAAGTTTTTAACCATACTTTTCGACAATTTTGAGAAATGGGTTCAATTGTCTTTCCGTGTAATAATTGAGAAAACAACGCTGGAGAAATTTTTATTAACACCAAAAAAGTTGTAATTAATGCAGCATTGGAAACTCCCACATTAAGCACTAGATGCACGGCAATGCAGTTTTGTATTTCTAAGAATTTTATGACAAACACTAAATCGTCAACAGTTACACTACTAACATTAAAGGCGTTCAGGGGTTATACCAGAAAGATTACAATCAACATGCAGTTTTGTCATTATTTGTTAGCCGAAACAGCCGAAGATTCATTATTTTAACATGAATGTTGTGAACAGAAGAGGCACAATTTACTAGAGAAGGTATTGTTAGCTCTCATAAATACTATTTATGGGATTTTAAAATGCCCATTTCGTCAGACAGTCACAGTATAAATACTATTTTTAGATAACTGCTAGAATTATGAATTATATCATACAAGCCAAATGCAGCACACTATTTTCAGTTGTTTGTGATGGAAATTGTTGTACATGAATAGTATATTGTACTAATGTAAAAACAAATCATGTTTATGATATAAGAAATGAACTGTACACATTCCTGGTAACTGTAATATTCCTGCAAGAAAACTTTTTTGATGCTTGTGAACCTAAATAATATCAATATTTCAATTTCAAGAAATGACGAGCTAGATTAGGCTTGATGAAAAAAGAACTCGCGATAAGTTAAGACAAATATCCTACATTTCATCAAAAGCACAAAGCAAAATGTCCACCATATCATTTATCAGTGTGATAATCGGGGAACAACTTATTGTCTTTAGAAGCCGATATTGATTTGCACAATATATGCATAGTAAACCACAAAATATGTGAAGTACGACATCTGGAATATAAATTCCCACAATAATTGATATACAGAAGTATCCTTAGTATTTACCACAACAAAAAAGACAAAACAAACCGACAATTTAGAAGTACCCACTTTCGTCGGGAACGACAAAGCAATATGTTAGGTGTCCTGAAACATTTTACATAACAAATGAGGTTATGAACTGGATACAATTTGTAAAAATTTACTGTGCATCAATATGTACGTTATAAATAATCGATCAATTTGTGGGATGAACGAAAAAACATAAAAAAATCAAAACTGTATAGAAACAGGTACACAAAGATAAACAGTTACTAAAGAATAAACATTTAACCTTACTAAAAGATATATCACAATTAGACACAAAAAATATGGTCACAAAGTAGTTACATAAATTATACTAATTTTCTACAGCACAGTACTAAAAATAACAGAAAAGAATGCAATTTTCATATCCTCAATAAATAATATAATAATATCGCTGTAAACTAGAACTGGTTATTAATATCACATTTTAGAGTAGTTAATATTAAAGTATATTTAGGCAACAATAGCTTTCGATGGCAAGTGGTAACGACATAAATCATCAACATCTAATAAATCGTCATCCCCAGCTAAAAGTATATCACATTCAGAGTTCGCACGTCGTTTATGAGAAATGTAAACAAAGTCGCTTTTACTATTTCTTCTCGTTTTTGATATTTTCCGCATTAAAAAGTTATCGGTTACCCAGAACATAAGTATCTATAGAAAAATACAATACAAGTACAATTAATTAATATATACTTACATTTACAAAGAACGGAATTATTAGCATCACAAAAGCAAGTTCAACTTTGGGATTGTTTATTGGAGAAAGAATAAAATTTCTAACGTCATCCCAAAAAGTAAATTGTATTAGTAAAGTTATACAAGTTTTTACTATTACCATCAGACCAACATATAAAACACATTGCGCCAGCCATGCATTCATAGAAGGCGGTATTCCTATAATTAAAAACATTCGGTATTAAAAGTGAAAGTAAACAGACGTAGTGTTAACATTAAAGATAAAAATCATTAATTTAAAAAAAATACAAATGTGAGGAGAATGTCAAGTTTGTCATTAAAACTAACTAAAGTGAATTTTAAATTTTAGCAAAGCAGATATTGTTGCGCCTTTCTTATGTAAGACTTCATGTTTTATTTTACTATTTAATTTTAGAAGAATTTAAACCCCACATCGGAAAGTTTTTCCTTTATCATTTTTGATTTAAGCTTTTACGTGTAAGTTCACAAATATTTGGTTCTCATGCATTTCAGGACATTACCCTACGATTTGTGGTGTACAAAAACACAAGCATTGCATTCCAAGGCCATGAAAATGCAAATGCGATTAGTGATTTCAGCCGTGGGAGCGTGTGGAAGAAATAGTGGGGGTCTATAGTTAGTGATAACTAAGCATCGACCGTGGAGGAATACGAACATGCAAGTGTAAAATTCTGAGTTCGACAAAGTAATTCCCTTTCTTGCTACCTCTTTCATACCATCTATAAAATTATCTTAGCTTTGTCAACGAGAACAGCTAGACCACATCGAGGAAACCCCTGCCAAAGAATCAATGAGTCTATGTTTTACCCTGAACACGTAGGACACAAACAAGCCTTTAGTGAACCACCTGGTAAATTTCCTTTACTATTAATTTGTGTACTCACCCACCACACCTGTTATGCAACCCAATTTGTGGGCGTGATATTCTATGTCAATGTTATGCAGAACTGACTACGTGCAGAAATTTAATCTTAAATAAATGTGTATGTTTTTATTTAAAAATATTATAATATTCTGATACAAAAACAAAAGTAATTATCACAATAGACTGAAATAGACACAAAAATTGATTATTTTTGTGTGACTATAAAAACTGTTTCGGGCCTGTTCGGCTCTCCAATGCCAGAGAAAAGATCGTAATCCTTGTGCGGCCTAGCTATAGGGATGGGGATAGTAAAAAGATGTAGCTTGGGTTGTCCAACAGACCTGAAATGCAACTGGTAACTGAACGTAAAACCAATATTTACGAGCAGTAATATAGTAATGCCTCGGTAGTAGTGAAGATATCTTCTTGCTGGTCGGATACCTCTCAATAGATCGGTAATAACATATAAGTGCAAGAGTGATTTGACCCACTCTAACACTTTGTTTCCTCTAACGCAAACGAAAAGAACAATATCTCTACTTACTCTATTCATAACCTTAATATCTGAAATAAATGTACATATTCTCCAATACACCTTCCCCTAAATCTGGAAAGCATATAAAATAAACATACAGAAATCCTATTATTATTAAATAAAAATAGTAAATTATTATTGGCCAGGAACACTGATTGAAATTATTTGTTTACATGAAATAATTATAAGTAAAATTTTGAACGTAGCACACACATCTGGGATGCTAATGTAGGCATGTAGATACTTAGAGTTATCAGACTGAATGTTGTTAATTTCACAGTAAACCTTATTGTACAATTCTTACCTTGCGAGATAGTTCTCACGACTATACAAAGCAATGGGTGTCAAGCCATAATGTCTCTGAAACTTGCTTCAAAAACATTTATGCAAATTAATTATAATTTTTCCCAAGAAACTGAACTATTACATGCTTACAGCAATGATAATAAAGATTTCCATTCACTACTCGGCCTGCATAATTCCGATAAATCGAATGGCATATCAACTATTTAACGAACGTAAATAAAAGAGTAGAGGGTAGAAAACCTACAACAAATTAATTAATTCACATGTGAAATGACGACCTCGAAACGACTAAGACACACGGCATGGTACAATAAAATTTACTATTTTACCAAACAAGTTATTAATTACTCAAAAACTTGTAGTTACACTCATGAAATATGATAATTAGATAGACTCATGCATGAACTTAACGTACATAGATTGTTTAGTTTCAAATCGCTAAAATTAGTAACAAATAAATAGCAATTATACAACTACCTCAACTAAAAGTTACATCACGAATCTGTATGTGGTTCGGCCACTTCTTGCGGCAGCCCATGTTACCGATAAGACGAGTGGATCAGTAGGAAAAGAACAAAATCAATAGCAGAATGCTCATACGAAATACATGTAACAAAGGAGAGGAAAGAAAGAGAAAGAAAACTAATAACGTGCTAACCACATTCGGTGGGGAATGGGCTTCTGATTTCTACCCCAGTTTACAAATCAATTCTCATTATTTTACTTTCATTACTATTTCTACCCATGTTTTAAAGTCTCTTTCCTATCCCTACTACACCTGTATACTATATAGTCAATAAATTTTATCAATTTTATCAACCCATTGAAGTTTCTTCTCGTGCAGTAACCCCTCAAAGCTTGGTTCGAAACATTTATCCTGTCCCTGTCCCAATGCGATAGATATAGGTTTTGTATTTTTATTCGCAAATATAGCTGATTTTATTATCTGCTTATTATTAAGTTTTAGGTGTAAGAACAACCCCCCCAGGTTTACTGGACACTGAACATCGCCTTATGCTTTCTGTTAACCTATACACTAAGATTTAATATCTTTCTCTTTGCTTGTGCGTTGCTACAGAAATAAAGATTATTACTACTACATTAACTAGCAAATATTTTACATACCATATTCTCCAAAATTTATAGCTTCCCATCCACTATGTTTGGATAAATGTTGACTCACGCGTATGCCAATAAATATTATTAATAAACCTACTGATGAATCCAATAGAAAATTTATGATATACCTAAAAATATTTAATATTAGGAATGTGTCCAATCAATAAGGGAGAGATCAAATATTTAGCAAAATTTCAAAAGTATGAACATGTAGAAAATTTATCAAAAACCCTCAAGCCACTAGGTTAAGTAAGCGCATATATATAATCTGTAAATTCACAGGTATTAAGCCGTTACTTTTAAAAAGTGTTTTAATTAGGCTCAGAAAGCTTATCCAAAATTTTTAATTCAAGAACTGCATTCAATTTTTAAAAACACCCAATCTCAATTTCACAAACATTTGCCTACACTACTTTTTTTTATAAAATTTGATTATATTAAATAAATATATGAAACTATGAACCACAAGAGAGTTTAAATAAGGCCGTTCAAAAAACCCATACGCCTAACCCTCATATTAAACTATATTTTGAGATTGGTGTAAAACAACAAAATTTATTGAAAGTAGTGCATGACTACCAAATTGAAATAATTTAATAAAATTGTAACAGTTTTTTGACCACTGCAGAATGTCAATAAATTCTTAGTTTAACAAACCTTTTGTCTAGTCCATTATATCACGTAAACATTTTCAATTAAATAAATATCTGTATTGGAATCATGAGGTCTAACCGCCATACAGAGATGCTAGTTTGGTTGCTAACATCAGGCGTTAAATGTTAGTATGAATATATATCAAGGCCAAACAGCTTTCCTGTTTCGTGCACAATGCATCAGCGCTCACTTTAGCTAGAACATTCGTCAAGAAATTAACATGGGAAACCAAAGGGTTCTAGCAAGTAATTTGCGTGTGGCTTTATGCCGTAGTGGAGCCCAGGTGTAATGAACACTAGGCTCAACGATTTTTAATAATGGTAAGCAGTTAAAAATAATTTACTAGACAAACTAAATAATTTTGTTGTAACGCTCTTAAGTTCAGAAATAGTGTGCCCAGGTATATGAACAAATAGCATAAAGTGGTAACCCCGATTTAACAAGAAGCTTTAATAGTCTTTTCAGAATTTGAAGCATAAAATCAGTGTTCATAATAGTATGTGCATAATTAACCTTTTCTGTTTTTTTATATGTGAAAACAAGAGAATACCTCTTGTGTCCTCATTTTGTTGATTTAATTAAATTTTCCTTACAGCTTCCGCGTTAGCAGTTAATACGAAATTCATCTCTAAGGACTTCCAAGTCCCCCTTAGGGAAGCCCTGAGTTCAACACTTAATGACTTGGTGGCGCCCTCCCTAAACCCCTGTTTTGTTAAGAATCAAGCCCTAGTAAGAGAATAATGTTTTGTAAAAAGAACCACGACCAATCCTCATAAGCTCTACCCAAGGAATAGACCCCTAGCATAGTCGGAAGATATTTGCGTTCCATCATTTTAAGGAAATCCTTCCTTAAAGGTCACTGGTCTCATTTGGGGATATTAGAGAATCCACGGGTTACTTTAATTATACAATTAACCCCCACCAGTAAGTTTCCATTACGTTTTAAAATATTCGTACATTTTCAAAATTAATTTCTTTATAAAAACAAAAACTAGAAATGTAAGAAAGTTGTTCCTACTGAACCAAGTTTAATGTGCAACTACATATTTTGTATACCAGCATTTAAGGAGCACTATACACAAATTAAAAATTGCAGAAGTTTAAATATTTAGAAATTACATTAGTAGCGTAAGCAAGTGTGATTGATGCTCTTGTAAAACTGGAGAAACCATAATTTATAAACAGGAGGACATTCCTATTTATAACTAATTGCAATATAAGATTGATGGTAATTTCTGGTATGCGTAATGCTCGCGCGTTCCTTAAGTACACATTAGGTTGTAGAAATAAATTTATATAACTTAGTCGTTTCAATGAGCTTTAATAAGAGATCACCGTGAAAAATTTATAGAAGCTTAAGTAGTTTACATTTCATAAAAGGGTTATTTCAATATGACATCAAATTAAGGCAATAAATAAACTGAAAGATACCTAATGTATATTAAATACAACTAGCAATAACTATCAAGAAATAAATATGCATATTCCATGTAGTCATAAACATTCACACAAGTTTAAGAAACCGCAACAACCATAAAATCATAAAATGTCAAAAATAAATATGTTCGAAAAGACTGAAAGACACTGAATTTGACCACAAGACAGCTTTAAATGCACAAAGTGTGAAAATTAAATTTTAAATAAGGGAGAAATGGTATATAACAATTAAGTTCAGAATTAGTAAGCTAAGTTAGGAAAGAAACAATGAAAAAGTAACAGCAGAAGATAGGCGAGAGACTCTTCAACAAGGTGACATTAAATTGTTTTGAACTTTTCTGGATTTGATATTCGCGTTAATCGTGTGGCCGAGCATCGGTAAAAGATCATTAGTCCATACAAGGGTGATGAACAGATTTCGTTCTTTCAAAAATTACTAAAATATGGGATGACCTAACTTGTCGGTAGTTAGTAAACAGGTGAATCATTGGTGTTCCTGGATGTGTTTAATTAATTTAAACAATCCAGGAGTGAAATTTAACTGTGAATACTGTCTGAGCTTTTTTGTTATTTTTTTGTTTATGTTTGATAAATATGTACATGTAAAATTGTAAAGATAATTGTAATTGGTTCATCATCATCATCATTGGGTCTTCAGTCCTGAAACTGGTTAAACGTGTACCATCATTGTTTCCTATTCTGAACTAACCTACAGATTTCCCCGAAATTTGCACAGTCTGCATCTATCATTATCTGATCTAGGTCTACATCCACCTCTTTTTTCCTATCTCTGCTTGTCCTATATCCCATACTATTCTCCCAAAATGCCTTAGAACGTATTCTGCCCTTCTATTTCTCATATGTTTTTCCCAAAGATATCCTTGTTCCCTTACTGTTCCTATAACCTATTTGTTATTACCTTTGTCTGTCCATCCTCATACATCTGAAGCACGGCATTTCAAGGGCTGCTACTGTTCTTCTGTCTGCTTTTCAGACTGCTGGTATTTCGTAGGCATACTGTCTGTGCTGTGCTCCACACATACGCTTTCAACAACTTTTTGTTCTATATTTGTTGTCTTTCATCATAGGCGCCGTTCTTTCTTGTTAGATGCAGTTCAGTCTCCTATTGTTTTACAATTATATACCCTATTTCTCAGACATTCAGTGGTTGCAAAGGGGGGTAAGCAGCATGTGGCTGCCAATTTCCCCCAGCACTTGAACATTTACTGATTTAATATTTTTTCCAATATATCTTTTAGCACAGTCAACATTAGTTGCAGATATTTCACAACAAACAACTACTTGTTTATAATAATCATCAGATTTATTGCGCTTATTTTTTCGTCATTGAGTTTCCCGTCTCAAAACTGGTTGGACATGTATCTGCACTTATTTATTTTCTAAACTAACCTACATAGTTCCCTGAAATTCTCACACAGCAATACAGCTCGGCTCCCCTTATATTGTTTTCTAATATTATGCTCTATTCCACTGAGATTTATTGAAGGGGGGTAAGCAACCTGTGGCTGCCAAGATCCCCCAACACTTAGACATTTGCTGAAATAATGGTTTTCCAGTAAATGGTTTCACGCAATTACCATAATTCGAGAATATTGCCCATCCAATGCTTGTAGTTGCTTATAATAAATATAATGTTTCTTCTATTGTTTTCTAATATTATGACCTATTTCACTGAGATTTATTGAAGGGGTTAAGCAACCTGTGGCTGCCAAGATCCCCAACACTTAGACATTTGCCGAAATAATAGTTTTCGAGTAAATGCTTTCACGCAATTACCATTATTCGAGAATATTGCTCATCCAATGCTTGTAGTTGCTTATACAGCATACAGCAACGTAAATATTTGTTTAAATTTAAGTATAATATTATTAGCAGAGGAAGTTTCAATATTTTGAAAGAGTAAGAAATATGTAAATGTAAGCCCAATTGTAGAATTATTGTTAGTTACAAGAGTGTAAACTCAGTATTCATAATGGATTGGAATGGCAAAAGCAGAAGTTTCTATGTATTGTTGCTAAGGGAATTGCCAACTAAATAGTATTTAGAAAGTCGTATAAAGCAATTTAGGAAACTGGTACAATGGAATGTATGGATTAAGGTTTTCTTTAACGAGTGCTGTTAATAATACTTAGCCAGCGAAACGAGATTAGATTTGTTTTTTTTAAGTCGATGTACAGTGTGTCCCAAATTGGATGTATTAAATGGGTAACTTAGTTGTTATTAAAGATACAATAAAACTGTGTGCGCAGTCATGTGCCAACTTTTGAGATCAATTCAATGGTAAAATCACAAATGAGCAATCTTCTTTTGTTTTCGAGTTATAGCCAAAAATTGATATTTTAACAATTCTATTAATTCGTATAACTCGTTTGGTTGCAAAAATATCCAAAAATACTGTAATAGTTTTTTATACGGTTTTTTACGTAGAATACAGTGGCCTACGCAAATATTTAATATTTATAATAATTTTGAGGTTATAATATAAACTTGCATTTTTTTAAATGGAAACCACTATTGGTTGTCACTTTATTTAAAAGGTCTTTTTGACAGCTTTTCAAAAATATATAGTTTAGTATAATTATTTTTTCAAATGGCCGATTTATTCCATATTTTTGGTATAATAAAATAATTTATTATATTGCTAATAAATAGTTGGCATGAAACAAAAGGTAAACAAAAACGACAATTGTTTGTATAACAAACGTCAACGAGCTTCAATCATATCTATTGCACATGCAATAAATTCTATTGTTAGTTTGTAAGTGAACCTTCGGTCTGTTACTAAATGGCAAAATTTGAAAATTACGAAAAATACGATATGCTAGTTGCATTTATTGAGTCTGCGAGAATTCCTCTATCAGTAAAAACTTTATATTTTAACAGGTAATTGTGTAACTAATAGCAAATAATATTACTATGTCGTTTGTAAATAATACAGATACCCTGAAAGACAGCAACCTAATATTAACATGTTTAAAAGGATAGATAGTAATTTACAACAGTTTGGCTGCTTTGAACAACCTAGAACGAAACAGTATGCAGTTTTTAATTAAGAGCAAACTACTGTTTCAACCATAGCATGTGTGGAAACAAACCCAAGAACATCATGTAGGAAAATTGAAAGGGAAATGGGTGTTTCTAAATCAGCAGCTTCAAGAATATTGAAGCGTAATAATATTGACCCTATAAAAATAAAATTATTCATAGCTTGTTTCCGACGATTTTTAAAAAGAAGGCGATTTTGTCAATGGTATCCCGTAAATGTTCTGCTACTAACAATTTTGGAAATAGTCTGATGAAGCACTTGCTGGTCGAATGAAAATACCTATCAAACATACGAGGCGTCAACAAAGCCCATATGGTTTGGATATTTGTTACTACATTGTTGCTGGCAAATTTCAATACCATATTTTGAAAACAATCATTCAGCTTGTCGATATTGCACTGAGCTCCTCAGAAAGATCAGACATTCCAGGCGGCGTGGAAACGAGTGGTTGCCCTTGTAGATGTCGGCCCAGACTAGCGGCAACCCCTCTCCTGCGGTATTTTCGTGATCCTTTAGTTTTACCTGTTACAACCTGTGGATATTTAATAATAACTCGTAGATGGATTTATGTAGTTTAATGACTCGTAACCAATATCACTACATAGAAAACAAACACAGCTAAATAGAAATTCGCAGCATGCACCGTAACTACAATGCGCCAGCGGCGTTGTCATTAAAAAACAAACAAAGAAATAATACTACGCTATAACTTATCTGTAAAATACAATCCAACTGAACCACATTAGCATCCTATCATTGCCACACTCTTACGGATCACTTTATAATTTAATTTCAACGCAAAGTTCACCATTTAAACTAAGTTCTAAAACACCCGACACGCTAGGATAAACGTGCCGCACTCTCTCGCACGCTTAACTACACTTACCGTTACCTATCGGACCACTTAAACATTACGGATACTTCTCCCTCTTATTATAGGGGCGGCCTAGTACACTATATTGAAATTTTGTATACCAACTTGCACGAATTACTGGAGGACATGCCTCTCAAAAAGACAAAAGTGTGGTTCAAACAAGATGGTGCAACCCGCACAACGCTATAATTACTCGTGATTATTTAAATAGAGAATATCTCAATAAATGGATGGGTACGTTTGGACCTGTTCAGTGGCCGCCTAGATCTCCAGACTTGTCGATATTGGACTATTTTTTGTGGAACTTGTTGAAAGAGGAAATCTATAAAACCCAGAACCATAGTATTGAAGAGTTCCGGAATTTAATTGAAGCAGCATTTCGTAAAGTTAAGGCGGTTTATTTATTAAATTCTATTAGGTCTTTAATAAAACGATGCGAACTTTGTTTAAGAGAGAATGGAGGCCAGTTTAAACAATATCTCTGAATTATCAGTAAATAAAACTATTGTAGTATTCCCATCTGTGTTCTAGTGTTTTATATATATTAGTGTGAGGTGTGTGTAGGTGAGGGTGTGTGTGGTTGTGTGCGCATGCGTGCTGCATGCGTGGGCGCTGCTGTGTGTGTGTGTGTTTGTGAGGGTATGAGGTGTGTGAGTATGTGTGTATTTGTGTATCCATATATGGATTATAGACTGTTTAAATGTGGATAGGAAAGTATAATTTTCAATTTAAGATGTAGTTATATTAATTTTTGTAATATATGTAGTTATGATATTGTATTCTTCTAGCTTTCAAACTTTGTTGTTTAGAGTGGTGTGGTACAATAATAAACTCTTGTTTTGTGTTTACCTTTTGTTTCACGGTCAACTATAAATTACCAATACAATAAATTATTTTATTATACCAAAAACATGGAATAAATCGGCCATTTGAAAAAATAATTATACTAAACTATATATTTTTGAAAAGCTGTCAAAAAGAGCTTTTAAATAAAGCGACAACCGATTGTGGTTTCCATTTAAAAAAATGCAAGTTTATATTATAACCTCAAAAGTATTATAAATATTAAATATTTGCGTACGCCACTGTATTCTACGTAAAAAACCGTATAAAAGACTTGTACAGTATTTTTGGATATTTTTGCAAACAAACGAGTTATGAGAATTAATAGAATTGTTAAAAATATCAATTTTTGGCTATAACTCGAAAACAAAAGAAGATCGCTCATTTGTGAGTTCACCATTGAATTGATCTCAAAAAGTTGGCACATGACTGCGCACACAGTTTTATTGTATCTTTAATAACAACTAAGTTACCCATTTAATACATCCAATTTGGGACACACTGTACATTCAATTACATTATCAAAATTTGATGTTAATAGAGTTTAAAGTTCGATGAACTTATATTTGGAATTATTTATAAGATAGGTAAAGGTGATCATTGTAAAAGGATATCCAGCTACCCCAGTGATGAAGTTAGATTTGGAAGAGGCCGTTATTTGAAAAGTTGCTTTCATTTGATAATAAGCTAATAAGCAATTTCAAGGTATGATAGATAACGGTAGAACATGAGGCAACGAGATTTAGGAAATCCGAAAGCTCAGAGACCTATCTGGAAATAACTGTCTTCCAGGTAGTGAATATATCTAAGTAATTGCTGAATAAGATAGTGTGGCACCCTTAATTTCGACAACTAGTAAAGCCTTTCAAGATATTTGTAAAGTAGTTTTGCATTTCGGCCAGTTACATTTTATAATTTTACTATTTTAATTGTTTTTTCAAAGGAACCCACTGATGTACCACTGTAGTTAGTCGGTGCACTTTTAAAATTGTTCCGGAGTTCCCATTCCTTCTGGGCAAATCAAATTTCATAACATAACGTAACATAATTTTTACATTTTGACAACTACCAAGAACTTCAGTAAACTTTCTAAATATATATATTAGCAAAGATAATTTCTCATCATTTTATAATAAACTTTGTTTTACAAAGATCAAAGCATGATATTTTGTAATATGATAACGATTTGCAAGACTTAAAAAACAACATGTGGCTTATTAAAACTACTTTTTAGTGCTAAACGATCTGATAACTAAAAGAGTTGCTTGCAAAAATCTTCAAAATAATATACCACTATTAAAAAATTAAAAAAGAAGCACCATTACAATAAAATTTATAAGGTGATTTAATTTAAAGAGTAGTAAAATATGGAGCACCATAGTAAATCAAAAGACATCTAAATGTATTATCAAAAGCGTAGGTTTTACTTAAGAAAATCATTCTAATGGTAAAACGAGTAAATCCAATCTAGAGAAAGCTGATTCTTTAATGTATTTGGAAATTAATAACAGTACATATAGTTATACTAGAAGCGGTTTGTAGTCCCTACGGGACTACTTTGAACGCCTCTACTCGCTTTGTGGGCCACTCTCTTTACGCCCCACCATATTTACTCCCTACCATTTTTGCGCACCGCACTCTCTACGCCCTGCTCTCTCTACGCCCCGCTCTCTACGCTCCGCCCCCTCTATGCACCGCCCTCTCTACGCCCCGCCCTCTCTACGCCCCGCCCTCACTACGCTCTACCCTGTCTACGCCACGCACTCTCTACGCCACGCACTCTCTATGCTTCGCACTCTCTACGCCCCGCCTTATTTACGCCCCGTCCTATCTACGCCCCGACCTTTCTACAACCCGTTCTATGTACGCCCGCTCTCTGTACGCCCCGCCCTCTCTACGACCCGTCGTCTCTACGCCACGCCTTTTCTACACCTCGCGCTCTCTACACCCCACCCTAGCAGACTTTGTCGAAATCACTTCTGAGAGTCAATCGGATCAAGATCACCTCGCTCAAGTAGACTTTGCCGAAATCACACCGGGAGTCGATCGAATCAAGATAATTTTGCTCTAGTAGACTTTGTCGAAATCACCTCATGGAGTTGATCGGATCAAGATCACTTCGCCCTAGTAGACTTTGTTGAAATCACTTCAGGAGACGATAGGATGAAGATGCTCTAGTAGACTATGTCAAAATCACCTCGTGGAATGATCGGATCAAGACCACTTCGCTCTAGTATACTTTGTCAAAAACTCTTTGGGGAGTCAATCGGGCCAAGATCATTTCGCTGTAGTAAACTTGTCGAAATCACTTCATGAGTAGATCAGATCAAGATCACTTCGCTTTAGTAGACTTTGTCGAAATCACTTCGGGAAGTCGATCGGATCAAGACCACTTCGCTCTAGTAGATTTTGTCGAAATCACTTCGGGGAGCCGACCGGATCAAGAACACTTTGTGTTAGTAGACTTTGTCGAAATTGCTTCGGGGAGTCGATCGGATGAAGATCATTTTGCCCTAGTAGACTTTGTCGAAATCAATTTCAGGAGCCGACCAGACCAAGAGCACTTTGCCCTAGTAGACTTTATCGAAATCACATTGGGGAGTCGACCGGACCAAGATCATTTCGCCCCAGTAGACTTTGTTGAAATCATTTCGTGGAGCTGATTGGATCAAGACCACTCCGTTCTAGTAGTTTTTGTCCAAATCACTTCAGGGAGTCGATCCGATCAAGACCACTTCGCCCTAGTAGTCTTTGTCGAAATCACTTAGGAGAGTCGATCGGATCCAGATCACTTTGGGTTAGTAGTCTTTGTCGAAATCACTTCGAAGAGTCGATCGGATCAAGATCACTTCGGCCTAGTAGTCTTTGTCAAATTCACTTCAGGGAGTCGATTGAAATAAGATCACTTCGCCTTAGTAGTCTTTGTCGACATCACTTCGGGGAGTCGATCGGATCAAGACCACTCCATTCTAGTAGTCTTGGACGAAATCACTTTAGGGAGTCGATCGGATCAAGACCACTTCGCCCTAGTAGCCTTTGCCGAAACACTTCGGAGGAGCCAATCGGATCAAGACCAGTTCGCCCTAGCAGTCTTTGTCGAAATCACTTCGGAGAGTCGATCGGATAAAGACAACTTCGCCTTAGTAGACTTTGTCGAAATCACTTCCAGGAGTCGATCGGATCAAGATCACTTCGTCGTAGTAGACTTTGTTGAAATAACTTGGGGAGTCGATCGGATCAAGACCACTTCGCTCTAGTGACTTTGTCGAAATGATTTCAGAGAATCAATCGGATCAAGATCACTTCGTCCTAGTGACTTGTGGAAAGCACCTCGAAGGAGTCGATTGGATCAAGATCAGTTTGTCATAGAAGACTTTGTAAAAATTAGTTAGTGGTAGTCGATTGGATCGAGATCGCTTCGCCATAGTATACTGTCGAAATCATTTTGGAAAGTCGATCGGGTTAAGACCTTTGTGTCCTAGTAGACTGTCGAAATCACTGCGGGAGCAGATAGGATCAAGATGACTTTGCGCTAGTAGACTGTCGAAGTCACTTCGGGGAGTTGATCAGGACCAAGATCAGTTCCTTAATAGTACCTACGATGCGACGTTTAGCTTCAAGTAATGTAAATGACAATATTCGGTAACTGTACTAAACTATTTACCTAACTGTTTAAAGTAATTAACGATTTCTTCTATTTTATTTGCTTTTTATACCATTGTTGTGTGTTGTACAATAGGAAAAGCAGTGAAAAAACCTATTTTGAACTCAATTTTAACCTTAATACTACCTTAAACTATATACAGTAAAAACTAAAAAACTATATACAAAGTGCGGGTAGACGGAGGTGTTAGCCTTACGCCATCGAACCTTATTTTGTAAAAAAATTTTTTGCTTGTATACGTGTAATAGTGGAAGCCTCAAAAGATATATAGCGTTTTCTAAATTATTTATGTAGACTTGAAATTTTTCAGATGTATTCGGTAATAAACGTCAAATAAAATTTTTAACTTTTTGTGTTTAAAATAGACCGCGTGTATTAATGTGTGATACTTTTTTATAATCAGAATTAATAATTATCAGTACTATAAAGAATTATTATGTAATTTAGAAGCTTTAATTGTAGAAATTTGCAAATTAACTGTGTTAACAGAGTTTCAGATAGTGCGTACTCGTGCTTCAAGGTACATAGGTTAGATGAGTTAGTATATATGCGCCACTTCCTGTTTATAAGCTGTTGCCGTCTTTGTCCGCCATTTTGGAGGATAGTGTTAATACTTCCTATGAAATTATGGGTTTAGTTAGCATCTTCACTATATTTAAAAGGTTAAAAACCCTGCTATGATTTACATCGAAGAATGCATTGCAAATGTATTTGAAAGGTTATAGATGCAAAAATTTATATTTCCATATTTCACTCAAATGAATTACATACATACATTATGTATGTACATAAGTCAAATTAATAAAACTGAAAATATAAGTTTGTACATCATACATGCATTTTATGAAATGAAATAAATATTTTACCAAAATATGTTATTGGCTTATTGCATATTACAGGAAGAAGAAAACTGATTTCAGGTACAATTGAGAAATACAACAAAACGCAGACTATTGGCATACAAATTAAAAAAATAATCATGGAAACCTAATTTTATTCTTATAAGGATTTGAAAATCTATGCCTAGTGGCATTCTTATTTCCGCAACCTCTCACATAGTAGAGAAAGCATCCATAATCCACGATTCGGATAAAAATATGTAACCCATTATTTTACCATTTGTTACAAAAACTAATAAATATGAATCTCCTCTAAATACAGTAATGTATAAACAAACACCAAGCTCTAACTTTAAGATATCAGTTTCTCGTAAGTTTCAGTTTTACAATAAATTATTTGCCCATGCAATATCAGCAGGTATGTAATAACAACATTGACGGTGAAATAAGTACCTATAAAAAGAATAGTAATGTAATCTTAAGTAAAACTAATGGTTTTTTTTAATCACATACGTGGATATATTGAAGAAGTCGAATATTAATATCACAATTCATAATAAATTTTTGGAAATGCAGCAAATCAAATTAAACAATCTTTGAATGGCGCTACGGTTAGATAAACAATAATTCTAAACGTCAAATTAATGTCAAATAAATGACAATCATAATTGCAGTCGTAATTGTGGGCGCTATCTATTGGGATAGTGTTAATACTAAAATGCGCCAACATAATCGTCTATAGAGGGCCACCACCGTGGTACGTAACCTGCTTTTGACATTTCTCAAATAAATTACACAAACCGCAGCAAAAGTTTTAAATAAAGATGTAGAATTTATGGTAGATGCAATATTTTTTGGTACACATTAGAAATATGTTAAGGATTGTATACCAATTTTTGAAACCAACTCAATCGTCTGTTCATCAACGCAAATGTACCGGTTCCAGCTGTGTGCGTTTGGGTTTTTAGATCGTAAAATATCAAAGGTTTTTTATACGCATATATAAGCGAATACGTTTCTGCAAGTTGGACAATATCTGAAAAGTAAAGGTTGGAAATGGTACTTGAGTAAATGTAATTCACAAATTATAGATTGTAGATCGCACTGAAGCATATGAAAAAAAAAGTGTTGGTTTATTGTTAAATAAATGTTATTGCATGTTTTAAAAAGCATCATAAAATTAAATTAAAAAAATGTATTTTACTGGGCATTGAACCAGCGGAGTTAAGATTCGTAACCAGAGACGTTGTGCTTGCGCTGTTGAGGAGATGTTTATTGAAATCGCGTTGGTTGTATACTTGCTATGCCTAATGTCACATAAGAAATACATCGTCTTAGGAATTAATCACGGTCTATTGTAATTGTTCGGGCGACTCCGTATATAAACGTCAAATGTAAAAAGTTTTTATTTTTCAAATAAATAGCTGGTGTATATTAAAAAGCGATGTTTTCGTATAATTGTAGTCAATTATCGGTACTTTTAAATGATATTAGACGAATTATAAATTTAATTTTGAGAAATTTTAAAAGAAATGTGTAATCATAGATTTTGAAGGTACATATTCGTTCGCTCCCGCCGGATTTCGGAACATGGTTTTGACGTTTATGAAATAAATTATACAAATTTTAATACCTGTTTTAAGAAAATACTATACTACCAGCTTGCAAATCGTTAATAATTCAAGTTGTAGAATACGAATAGCGTTGTTTGGTATATATTAGATATTTTTTAACGGCCGAATACGAATTTTAGAAACCAACTCAATCTTTCTTCTCTCTCGTACCAACGCTAACGGAATAGTTCCCGACCTCGTCGCACGGCTTGTTTGGTTTTTAGATCGGAATTTTTTGAGGGATCCAAGCTTTTTTAACACGTTAACGAATACGTTGCTTCAAATTAATCTTTTCCCGGAAAATCCTTATTTCTCCGAAAGTTAGCGGTTTTCCGCCACAAAAACCGGCCTATCCTAAGCACGCAAAAATTCTCCACCTAACCACCACCCGTCCGCGCCCCCAACTCCGAAACCCTCGGACGCAAATCCCAATAAGCGATCGATTTGCTCCTCTCAACTTTAACACAAAGACGGGCGTACAAAACTTATAGTTATTAGATAGCTACATTAGCAAAATTTAAACTAGATTTAGAACTTGTGAAAAATTAAGCAGTGAAACAAGTGAAACATATTTTAACTAAGGTGATATGAAAACCCGTCAATGTGATGGATCGTGTCATACAGCATTTGGTCAATATTTCACTTGAAAGTGGAATTTTTCCTGATATACTCATAACAGGCACCAATATAACCATTCCAAAATTTGAAAATCCACAAGGTACCTGATATACCAGAACAATCAACATTTAGCTTTTCTTTGGAAAACTAATGACATCTTTATAGGCAATTTTTGAATTTTCGTGCAAAATAGTATTTCAGTTAGTCACATCTGTATCGACAAAGTATGCATATTTTGTTGCAATATCATTAGATCTCGAGGATTTTCAAGTTAAAGATTAGGTTATACTACTGCTCTGAAAATTTGATATTGGATGAATAGTTTTAGACTGGTTATTATTATTCAAAATGCAAAAACTAAAGTCAATATGCAAATATCATAAATGAGTAGAATCGATGTTGGAGTACTGTAAGTAGTGTTACAGAGAAGTTATTATTTACCATTTATATTAATAAATATTAGCTTGCTGCTTAACTGCAATTTAGTTAAATAAGTATGCTGATATTCGCCATTGTTATTTCTGTACTTAGTGTTGTCAAAAATATCATTTCAGTTCAATTACGTGCTATTCCCAAACTAAATTTGATTAAAACTACAGCAACGACAATTGCTCATAAACACAAGTATCAAACAAATCAATAAAAATAGAAAAGATGAATATCGATATGGTAAAAGATATAAAATATTTAAGAATTATACTGGACGAAAATGTCATCTCTAACTTACACTTATAGTATATTCATAATAAAAATTCAAAAATTTCCTCTAATAAAAAATTTGATTCTTTTACCATTTTTTTATAGTGACACAAAGATTTCTTCGTCTGATAGTTCTCATTCATTCTTGCTGTTTAAACAATTGTTCTTACTGCTTCCACATTTAACTTTTATCTTCTTTCATCTTGTTGTTTTCTTCTGCAATGAAATTCTTATAAAATCAGTAATTCAAGAAAATAAATAAGGACATATGTAATACGTGGGGCATTACAGTAAATAAAAACCGGAAGCAAAAAGAGAAAAGTTAATGTTAAATGAACAAATTAATATTGAAGCACCCTGTATAATTGTGATTTCATAAACAAGGTGTCCAGAAACTCATGGACAAAATTTTAGGGTGTGGTATGGGAGGTTATTTCCAACCAAAATACCCCTGTTTGTTAAAATCCAATTGTTTACGATTTCAAAGTTATTTCACTTTTTGTGTTTTTTTTTTGGAAAAAACGTGCCTAACCATAGATTACTAAGTATTAAAAATATAATATTGGCTCTTTGAACGTAATTCTTTGTTTGCGGTGTAGATGAAGGTTGCCTCTTTTATAAATGACATATTTCAAAAAATAACCTATTATCACAAGAGAAAACCGAAGTTGTTGATGTCGCTTCAGTCTTATGAAAAATAGTTCGTGTTATTCAAATCGAAATTACTCAAAAAAATACCTCTTACCAAAAAGTGCACACCTATCTAAAAAACATCCTTAGTTTATCCGCTTTCTTTAGAGGTATAACTCATAAGCGTAAGTTTAGAAACTAAGACAATATTTGAGTTTAATCGTACGAACAACACTTTTATTTAAGGATTCAACTAGTCAGTTACCTTACATTTCTTAAAAAATAACCACTAAATAATGTTCAATCCATTCAAAAATTGATTGTTTATAATAAATGTTCAAATATTTGACCACCTGTTTGAATACACAAATGACACCCGAAAAAGTTATATTTTAAGGACCTGAATGCACAGCGATTTCTTCTTATTGTTATTACGGCCTCGCGAGTCTTTCTACGTAGGTCCTGCTCATCTATTATGTTTGTTTGGTATACCAAGTCTGAAATATCCCCATAAATAATTGTCAATGGGGTTCAGGTCTGGTGAACACCGGTGGCCAACGGATAGCATCATCTCGTCCTATCCATAGATTAGGGTAGTCGGCATTTAACAATTGTGTAACATTGTGGGTATAATGGGCTGAAGCTCCATGATGTTGAAACCACATTGCTTGGCTTAGTGCTAAAGGAACATCATCTAGTAGAGGTCTTAATTCGTTTGCAAGAAAGTAATGCTAATGTTGTGCATTCAGCCTACTGGGTAATTAAAATGGACCAATCAATATGCCACCAACTATACCTGCCCACAAATTAATACTGAGGCGATGTTGAAACTGTGATTACCATACCATCTTTGGGTTTTCAATTGCCCAGTAGTGAAGATTATGTATGTTAAAAATACAAATTCTGTGAAAGAATGACTTCGTCACTCCATAAAATTTTATCAAAAAATTGTGGATCCTGTTGATTTCGACAAAGCATTTCCCGACAAAACGCCACCCTTTGTGCATAATCTGCAGGTAATAAAGCTTGAACTCGCACATGATACGAACATAAGTTATTCCGACGCAACATTGCATGAACTGTACTTCGCGCTATTCCAGACTCTCTAGCAATAGTTCTGATGCTGATTGTTGTAATTTGTAAGACCCTTGCAACGACCTCGTCTTCACCATCATCTCTAGGTCTTCCTCCTCTTGGACGTAAAACACCAGGTGGTTCTCCTTCCAGGTATGCTTGATGCACTCTTTGAAACACCCTATCAGGAAAATTAACCTGGTTAGGGTTACGAGCCCTGAACTCTCTAGCAGCTTGCAGAGCATTGCCATTGTAGAGTCCATACAAGAAATGCATTTCAGCATATTCCCGAGCAGTGTATGGCATTCTTAATTGTGAAATTTACAAAAATTAACAGTAAATCCACAATTTGCAAAAAATAAACTCACAACTTAAACAAGAACTGCACGAATAAAGTCACCATACAAACGAATGTAATTGCCAGAACAGCACACGACATACTAATACTTACCCTGGAAAACTTGGGACAATTAAATTGTAATTAACACCTCATTAACGTTCAGGTTGTAGTTGAAGTATTTGCTTAATTGTTTGTAGGTATGCCATTGTTTGCAGTTGAATTGCCGAAAAAAATTTTATATCATTATTCATTCTTTTCATTCTAACTGAATAGTTGAATCCTCAAATAAAAGTGTTGTTCATACGATTAAACTCAAATATTTTCTTAGTTTCTAAACTTAGGCTTATACGTTATACCTCTAAAGAAAAGGGATAAACTAAGGATGTTTTTTAGATAGGTGTGTACTTTTTTGAGTAATTTTGATTTAAATAACAATAAAAGAGTAACCTTCATCAACACCGCAAACAAAGAATTACGTTTAAAGAGCCAATATTATATTTTTAATATTTAATAATCTATGGCTAGGCACGCTTTTTCCAAAAAAAACACAAAAAATGAAATAACTTTGAAACCGTAAACAATTGGATTCTAACATACAGGGGTATTTTGGTACGAAATGACATACCACATACCACACCCTGAAATTTTGTCCATTAGTTTCTGGACACCCTGTATAGTAGTGGTCAATAAGCATGATATTCCATATGGTTTAAGTTCTATTAAACGAAATTTAGGTCATAAAGTACATTTTTATTTTTATTAAATACATATTGAAAAGGAACTTAGGGTCATTATTTTCAATCACAAAAAGATAAACCTAATATTTATTGCAGTCACAATGAAAGCATGCCATTTAAAGAAAGCTTTAGAATTATGAAAAAATGCTATGAATTTATTAATATTCAGTGTTCCACGATAAGGATGTTTATCATTAGGATCTCGAAAATCGTAATGCATACAGTTTTGGTTAAATGGGGTAAAAGTTGGCTTCTAATAAAAAAGTATAAAATTTTCCAAATTTTCTTTGGTTTTCGAGAAATTTAAAAAATATTTAATATATCAGTTTTTCTCTTTTATTTTTTCCGATGTTATTATTAGAGTAGAACAAAATAAAAAACACTTCTTCACAGCTACTTTTTATAGGCTCTTGGATGATAATCTCAATATTATTATACGTTTCGTTTTCGAGAAATCATCAACCTAATTTTTTTAATAGACTAGAATAGAATAATTTATTAAATAATTAATTATAAGTATAATAATTATTCAAACGGTACAATGTCAGCAAAACTGCTTTTCACAGAGTACCTCTGTATACCAACTATAAGTGGTTCTGCCTTTCAGTAATTCTACTTAACAACACTTTTTTAAATACTTCTACTGAACTGGCTTTTAGACATAAATCTAAATATTTATTTAATATTATGGCAGCCTTATATTCAAATGAGCACTTGTACTTAGTTGTTGTGGATAGGAATTGTTAATGTACTACCACTTTGAAAATTACGATTGTGGTTGGAGCATCTTACATTTAAACAATCATATAAATAAGTAGGCTGTTTATTACTCTTATAAATATTCCATAGGGAAATGACAAAAACCAGTTCACATTGAAATTTTAGCTTGGGTATGCCCAAGTTATTGTATATAGGTGTGACATGTTCCCTATACGAGACATTATATGAAAATCTTAAACAACTGTTCTGTAAAATTTGTAATTTGTTTTTAAGATGTTCTGTTAAATAACTGAAGTACACTGTGTTGCAGTAGCAGATATGACAATATAAGACATTGACATAATTTCCATTTTGTTTGTGAAGGAAGTAACATTTTATATCTATAGAGGGACTTAGTTTAAAAATATCCAATACTGCAGATTCTTTTTACATGGCTTTTAAAATTTAAGTTTGTGTCATAAATTACACCTAAATTTTTAATGTCCTTACTGAAGTCTAATACACAATTATCAAGGATGATATTTTTACGTCTAAGTTTCTTAAACAATGTACGGTTGTAGGAAGATCCTATGCACTGACAAACTGTTTTGCTAGGCTTCAGTAGTAGTCCACTAGCCAATGACCTCTGAGGCACTGCACTTAAATTGATGTTAAACTCATTCATAATCCAATTGGCACTATAGGGATAACAAGACACATATAACTGGGTGTCATCAGCATACATACGGATGCCACAGTTATTGGTTACAATTGATGGAAGATCGTCAGTAAAGATAGCAAACATTAGAGGTCCAAGTATACTTCCCTAAGAGACACCTTGCGTTACAAGCAATTCAGTTGATGTAATGCCATTAAATTTCACTACTTGTAATCGTGATAATAAGCAATTTTGCATCAACTGCAAAGCAGGCGCACTCCATTCATAAAATTTTAGTTTTGCATTAAGCAGTTTATGATTTATCATATCGAATGCTTTAATCTGTACCCAGATATACAACAACAGTTACATTTGAGTTGTCTATGTTTCGAGTAATGTCATTTGTAACTTTGCACAAAGTAGTTGCAGTGCCATGGTTTGGGCGAAACCCAGACTGAATTTTGGGCAAAATATTATTTGCATTAACATGCTGTAAAATTTGACAATACATAAGATACTCTAACACTTTGGAAAGTGCCGGTAAAATGCTTATGGGTCCGAGTTCCTTGTACGTAGTAGCAATGGTAACCTTAGGTAAAGATGTAATCATGGATTTTTTCCATGTATTAGGCATGGTTGAGCTCTCTAGAATGATATTAATAAGGTGAGTTAAAGCATCAGCACAATATGGAAGAATCAGTTTTATCATTCATAAATTGATCCCATAGCATTTGATTTCTGTCTTGTAATAGCCTTGATTACTTCACTAGGATGTACTATGTGAAACATCAAAGGCTCGGTTGCCAATGCATATATATTATTTGAAAAGTAGTTTAGTGTTTCTTCAGATGTTGCGGAAACTGGCACACTGTTTATAAAAAAATTCATTAATGGGATTTGGATAATTATTGGTCAAGTTCACATAATTTTTGATTTAGTGTGTATATTAGTTTGCTCAAAAAAGTTTCACAATTTCTTCGGGTTTTTTTGTGTTTGCTAGAACTTGATATCTGTAAAATGCCTGTTTTTCATTCCTTGTGGCTTGTGTGATATAGTTTCGTAGTTCTTTATAATAAGTGTAAGTTGTTTGTTTTGTTCTAATAAACTTTCCAAGGGCCCTATCCCTTAATTTAATCATTTCTACCAAAATGTCAATTTGCAATCCTGTTTTTTTGTGATTATTGTTTGACATACATACGGGACCATAAAACTCAAAAAGTGATGTAACAGCTTGATTGAAGTAAGACAGTTTCTCATCAATTGTCGCATAGATACAGCAATGTAACCAATCAATGTGAGTTGCACCATTAGCAAACTCCTGTTGATTGAAGTATCGAAACTACAAATTGCATTTGACTAAGGTCGTGGTTTATCAAATGAAATATACATTAAATGATCAGAGATGTGACCCAAGTAATAGTAGCCAATGTCTGCACACTGTAGGATTTCACTAGCACAAATAAGGTCAAGAAGCGAAGTAGTGGTGTCTGTAATTGTAGTTGGCTTGTAAACATGCTGTGTTAACTTAAATGTTGTGAGTATTGTTTTCAAGCATTCAGAATAGTAGTTTTCTTTGAAAAAAATCAATATTCAAGTCTTCCATTAATAATATATTATCATACTCTAGATATAATATTGACAAAGCGTGTTCTAAGTCTTGAAGGAAAGGTAATGGACTGGTGGGAAATTTATAAACAACACCTACAGCACATGTTATTTTCTTAATTGTCATTTTTAGCCATAGTTGCTCCACAATTCCTGTTTGTCTAACTTCAATCATTTTACAATTTATTTTATTATGCATTGTAACAAGTTTATTTTCCAGCAATATCTTGACAAATATTTAAGTTAATATTTTTATAAAAAGTCAATTCAAGTATAATATCTCTACACAGTCTACGTAATAAATATTACAGGTTGTTGAATCCAACATGAGCTTTAGAACTGCAAGCATAAATTATAAGTTAAGCGGTGACAGATAATACCATTTGCAAGCGTCCTTATAAGAGCTCCCTCCTTCGATAATTATAAAAATCGCTGTAACTGTTGTCAGGCGGTAGTATACGTCGTATTAGAACACTTTCACCTGAGCTGTTGCTTGAGAAGGTCATTCGTTCTTTGTATAGAAGAATATGGCTTCAGGTTATTACGCCTGGTGTTGGAAACACAGGAAGAAAAAAGTTGATTTCGATATTAAATCGTCTTTGTTAAAGGCACTATATGTCGATGCTTGGCAGAATATAGTTTGCACAAGACGAGGCGTAATTTAATATGATTGGCTTTAGAATAGCATGCAACTTATATGAAAAGCAACTTATAGGATATGTAAAACTTATATGAAATGCAATTATTGGTAAAGTAAATTTTATTTGAAATGCAACTTGTTTGAAACGTAATTTAATTGATATGCAACTTATTTAATATGCAGTTTATTTGATGTGGCAATTTATTCAACGTGGATAATTTACTTGATGTGGATGCACGTGGTGTTCGTTTGATATTCTGTAACAAGGTTAATTAGATTATGTGGTTTTGGAGAATTCTATCCTGTTTATTGTTGAAATAAGAAGATTCCAATTATCCTTTAATATTCCAGAGATGGTCCAAATACTTTGCAAGTATTTGGAATGACAAACAAGTAAGTTTTTGTTTGTTCGCGTGGAAATTTCCAAATTCATTATGTGATTGACCTCAGGTTATTTTTATCATTGGTGAAAGGAATCTATGAAACTTCACTTTTATCTTTTTATTAGTACAAACAAAAAAATGGTAGATGGCGGTATATAGGTAGAATAAGGGTTAACTTTCAAGATTAACAAAAATTAAAGCTATTATTTGAATACCAAACTATCCAAGTTTAGATAACTAAATTGTTTCATTTTGCTCTTCAATAGTTATTAATTGGAATATTTTATCATACAATTTAATGTGAAGTCTAAGTAGTACTACCAAAGGGCAAATAAAATTTGTAGTATAAATTTAATCATTCTTAAAGCTCAAGTTTAAACAATTACAAGAATAAAATCTTGCTAGATTTTTATAATGTAAAAATTACAACACTCAAATTTTTGTGAGATACAGATGTTGAGATCATTATCGAGTATATTTTTCCTAATCATAATTTAGTCAATTTTTGAAGTAAATTTGTTAAGAAAAAGTTGTAAATAATTTTCAACTGAAACTTAAGAGAATAGAAATTCATTTTGGTCAAGTCTATGATTGTTAGTTGGAATGAATGAGGTTTGATTCTTATTAATTATAAATTTTTTTGAAGTAAATGCACAAACTGCTAGTTTTGGTTTAATCTGATTACAGGTGTAGCAGTGCATCTTTAACGAACAATATTGAGCCATAAGGTAAGCATCTATAAGGATTATGTTCTCGTAATATTTTTTGTACAACGGTATTTGAGTATACGTTTCCGCATTCCCCTTATACAAACAGGCTCAAATTAGGTCATCATTGTATACAAAAATTCGGTGGCGCCATATTCACTATATTTTTGGTCGTAATCCAACCCCGACCCAAAGCTCATGTTCTCCCCCGAGCAAATTGCTCGACTAGCCACTTAGCCTTTGGAGGTTTCCTTATCTACGAGCCATTTTCCATCTAAACTAACCTTGAGCTCTTTACATCATCAGGAAATCCTCGTTATCTATCCTTGTGCCTTTCAGCTGGCAATATAGGAGTAAAGATAAAAACCCGTTAGTAAGGCAAAACGTAATAGCATATAACAGCAAACACCTCCTCCTCTGGTTAGTCGGTCTTTCCTGAATAGAATACAACCAGAAATTGTAATTAGTGTGGAGGGAACGTCTACTGAGAGCCAAGTTTCAGAACGTGAGATAAGTGCAGAAGTTTTATCTTGAACAAATGTATTGAAATCATCAAAGGAGGGTATGAGTGATCTAATATTAAAGTGGCAGATTTTGATATCGCGAAAGATTACTGTAGCTGCTATTTAAAGCCGTAGTCGATTTTGGAATTTAATTTTTCTATTCGTTTAATATAACAAGGACACTGGTGGCCCGTTGCACCATGGTCAATTTTGAGATGTAATTGCAATTTATCATTTGCTTTAACATAGTTAACACATGTCTTAGTATCAGTTTCACGAGATTTATAATCATGATTGCCTGAACACTTAGAACAGCAAGTTGTCTCTTTACAATTTGTAGCATGGTAATAAAATCCCATACACTTATAACATTGCACAATATTCAAATGGTTGGACATATCCTTTTTACCATCCGATTCCTATTTCCCAAGATTTATTAATGTGGTATGTGTCAAAGGGTCGACTTCTAAAACAACAGTCGACTTATTTGCATATTTGCATTTTAACACTGTTATTACCTTCAAATGAACGTCACCTCATGTAGTGACTATATTATTTTGCTTTAAAATCTTTGCAATTGTAGTTTCATCATCCATTAGGTCATCATTTTCCACAATGATACTCTTACCGTAGGTTTCATAAATCGAGAATGACAACCTTGTATTTATCACCAAGCTTGTCAGCAATATTGTCTTTCAACCGTTTTTGATCATCTTTATTATTGACTTCAATCAGTACACCGCCATTTGAGACTTGTTCAACTTTGGAGACATCAATCCCTATGCCAGCAGGATTGAATGCACTTCTTATATCTGACTTGGGTTTTTTTTACTTCCTTGATCCTGCACCGGTTTAACAATCAATACAGGTTCAAATTTATTTTTAACTACATTGGCATAACTGACTGTTTCTACTGCTGGCACGTTAACCAATATGTTCTGTTTGAGTAGAGTAATGTCATTTTTCATTTCAGCGATTAGACTAACTAGCCTTGGCGGAGTTTTGATAAAGTCGACACATGTGTCGCAAACTAACTTTAACACCCTTTTTTGCAAAAGCATGCATTTAGTCTCAGAAGCTGTTATAGTATAGCATCTTTTATGTAACAGTCTGTGACAAACATTGCAATTGTAGCTTTCTTCTACGCTACATTGAATGCACTTATCATTTATGGTATCCATATTTAATTGTGAACTGCAATTTCCTCATATGGTTGTTTTTTTAAATACAGATTTTTGTAGTATTTTTAATTCTACATCCAATTATATACCACATTTGGTGGTTTATTACATTTTGAACCTGTCTAACCCATCATTAGGAAAAAATACTTTTAAGTACGGGACTGCATTATAAAAAAGCTAATTATAAGTAATTTTTCTAAAGCAAAAGAAAACCAAAAGTGTAAAATTATTGTTTTTTATAGGTCGAAATTCGATTAAACCAAAAATAAATGAAACCTGTGACACAAAATTAATTAACCTACTTAATACAGAAGCATACAAAAGTAAACCAAAAAAAATACTACTAGGTACATATTTAAATTATAAATGTGCATTATTGTCAAAACATGAATAACATCTACTAAGCCTCGTTAACACTAATCTAGGAAATTCTTTGATTTTGTAAATACTACCACTTTTGAATAATTTACTTTAAATAAAAAATAGTAGGGATTGGAACCATTCGAATGTAACCTAAATGTCGTTTTTAAATTGTCATACAGTTACAATTTTTTTTTATTTAAAAATATATTGTGATTGATAGCTTTATTCTTTAAAATGGAAAGTAATTTTTCACTTGAGAAGAAGGTTGGCATAAATACGTGTTACGTGTGTCATAGTAATGCTGTTGAATCTGGACGTATGTATCTTAACAGTTACCTGGAGAGAACACATCCAAGTAACAAAATTTTCAAACAATTAGCTCCAAATCTTAGGCAGTATGGGTTGTTTGCAAAACCATTATTAAGCAGGAATAAGCCTAGTGACAAATTAAAAGAAAATAATGTCTTGTTAGCTGTAAAAAAAAATCCTGAAATATCTGTTAGACAAATTGAAGAAACACTACATTTGATTTTTCAATGCTCCACCCGAATGTACTACATTGGCCAGAAAGAGAGTTTTTTTACCTGGAAAATTTTGAATTTTGCCGAACTCTTCCTGTTTCAAGCAAAGTAGATCTTCAATGTGCATAACAACACATACGGAACCTCCATTTTACCTCTCATCCAAACGAGGGTGTATTTTTAGAAAAACACTCGCCTGACATTTTTCAAGCAGACCGTGTCGGGATTTGAGCCCAGGACCTTAGACATAGTAATCACACGCATACCAACTATGCCATGGATCCGCCAAAATTGAACAAACAACCAGAACAGTTAAATCTACTGCACATTTTATTTTAGAAAACAGAAATTTCGCCGTTACAAATTTAAATTTTGCCAAGGAATTTGACATGGTGATAAAACGAGATGAAGAATGTTTTTCGAATGGTATATAAGGAAGTGTCAAGAGGACAAAAAGTTTTCACAAAATTATCTGGTCGAACAAAAGCATGACAACTAATATTGGTATTTTTAACCAACGAAATATCCATTATTGGTCAAGAAACAACCTCGATCAGTTTCAAATGGCTAGACACCAACACCGTTTCGAATTCAACGGGTTGGTTGGAATTTTAGATACACAAATAATAGGCCTTCCTTTTTATCACCACTCACATACCGCAAAGCGTTACTGCAACTTACCTGAGTGTGATTTGAAAGAAACTTTGAAAACCATTCCACTTACAGAATACCAAAACTGTTGGTTCCAACAAGATAGTGCGACCGAGCACAATGCCAAGTTCGTACAGGAATATCCTTCAAATAATTTCCTGAGAAATAGATAGGTACCGGTTCGATATTTCCTTGGTCACCCCGTTCGCTGGACATCACACCTTTAAATTTTTTCTCTGGGGGTATATCAAGCATTATGTTTACCATCATATTTTTGAAACTGAAGAAGACCTATGCTAGCTAGTTCTTAAAGCTTTACAAACAATTATTTCAGATATGTTGCTTAGAGTTTTACATTCTACACTTAATAGATGCTATTTGTGTTTAGACAGAATGAATAATGGACATTTGTTCAAACAATTGTTATGCTTTAAGAAGCAGCATTTCTTTTTGTTTATGTATTGTAAGTGTGGATATTAAATAGGTTATTAATTATGTATCACATGTTTCATTAATTTTTTTGGTTTTATTGAGTTTACCCAATAAAAAACAATAATTTTACACTTTTTTTTTGCTTTAGATAGAATACTCCTAATTAGCTTTTTTTTATAAAGCAAGCCCATACTTGAAAATATTTTTTATTAATGATTGCTGAAACAGTTCTGAAACGTAATTAAACCACCACAGGTGATATATCACTGGATGTAAAATCAAAATTACTTCAAAAAACTGTATTTTTAAAAACAGGAATGTATTTAAAAAAATTAGGTTGATGACGATATCTCGTGAACAAAATGTGGTACTGTGAAATTAACATTATCGTGCAAAAGCCTACAAAAAAGTAGATGTGAAGAGGTGTTTTTCATTTTGTTCTAACTCTAATAATAACATAAGAAACAATTAAAAAAGAAAATCGAAAAATTCGATTTTTCTTAGATTTCTGAAACCAAAAAATCTTAAACATTCCCCCAATTTTGCTATATTTTCTCCAAATTCCGCTGGTAGTTCCTGAGTATTTTTATTCAATTTGTTACTAACAAGGTACTAATGATTGGCTAAAGCAGGTTTTTAAAAATTTCAATTCATTCAAGTGGGTCCATTTAACTTGACATCAAAGTTGGATTACCCATTTAAATTGTTCATAACTTTTGTTATTTTTGATGAAAATCCATTTCCTCAATGGAGTAAATTTGTATCACATATCCAGAAATTTTGCATTAGTTAGTATCTACCTTTGTACTTAGTA
This sequence comes from Platerodrilus igneus, assembly GCA_036346225.1. NCBI lineage: Eukaryota > Metazoa > Arthropoda > Insecta > Coleoptera > Lycidae > Platerodrilus > Platerodrilus igneus. Next base: position 1,945,923 of record JARFIW010001270.1, read on the forward strand.
TTTTACGAGTGTAAAAGGTTACTAAAAATAAAGGGAGAATAATAATTTTGAAGCAAAATGATTGTCATATTCATGATTAACATCATTTGTTTCATATAAAACGATTTTCTTTTTGAAACAAAAAAGAATAGAAAATTCAGGTCTAAAATCCTCTAACTAACTGTACTTTTCAAATTGTTTCACTTAGGGTCCAAAGAGGTAAATTTTAGAAGAAAATTTGCTTTTTCTTAAAATAGAAGTATATAGGGTGATACACAACTTCATAGAAGTATTTTAATTGACGCTTAAGAAAAGAACATAGATTGATATTTATATTTATGCATAAAAATATTTATTTTTCAAAAAATAATGACAAAATTTAAAGAGATGTTTTTAAAAATGTCGTACGTGTATGTGTAAAGCAAAGAGACGACACACCATAGAAAGTGTATTTGTGAGTAACAGACTTTATTTTTTCTAATCAGCAGGCCACTTTACCCAATGAAGTTGTGAATCACCTACTTTAACTGTTGTTAAAAATAAGTGGAGTAATATTTATGCAGAAACACGATTCTTTAAAAATTAAAAACTTTAAACAAACGTTTATGAAATGTGTGTACATACGTACTTAAGTTAGGGTAGCTACTCACTAATGACTGCTTATAAAAGGTGTTCAAGATGCCCACCATTTGATTGAATACACAAACCTGATCTTTTGTGCCAGTTTTGTAAAATACCAATACATCAAAGTAGTTGCCCTGCATTATCAATGTTCGCATTAGCACCATACACCTTATCTTTTAAAAACAAACCAACTAAACCCTTACCCTGTCGCTAAGACTAATTTTAAATAATCATAAAAGAATAGCTTACACATAGTTTTTCTTAAACACTTTCAAATGAGGATCTAAAACATTCAAGCACTGCACTTATGCATGATGTTCGTTGGCTTAAGGTAACATGATACTACTGTAAAGATTGCAGTTTAAGGATTAGAAAATTAGACTAATAAACGCTTCAATAAATACATTAGATCAAGCATTAATGTAATTTAACTATTCTCAATGCATTTCTTGTATCAGCATACAATTAATACACCATACTTTCTGATTGTTTATCAATTACTACAGAACAATATGACATCACTTTTTGCGTTTGAACACTTGTAGCATGTGGTGAATACTGAATTGCTTCTGCATTGTAACTAAAAGGAAACTATGATGCAAATATTTATTAAACTCTTTTATAAAACTGGTGTAAATAGTAGGTTTGAGGATTCGACTAAACAGTGAGCATTTTGAACACCTTTTGTAAGTAGTCAGATTTGGTGAGTAACTACCTTAATTTAAGTACATAAGGACACACGTTTCTATAAACATTTGTTGAAAGTTTTTAATTTTTAAGAAATATTTTTTGCATAAATATTACTCTACTGCCCTTTACAAACATTAGTTAAAGTAGGTATTTCCACAAAGTTGAAAATCTTATGTGTGGTTCACAACTTCATACAGTACAGTGACCTGCTGATTGAAAACCATTATCGGTTCCTCGCAACTACACTTTCAGCGGTGTGTCGCTTCTTTACATTACCTGTATTCATACAGACATTTTTAAGAACATCTGAATAAATTTTGTATTTATTTTTTAAGAAATAATTTTTAATGTGTAAATATCGATCTATGTATTTTCATATTTCGTAGTAAAGAGTATATTATCACAAATGACTTCAAGTTGAGTCACTATTTTCAAAACACGACACAAAATTAAGGTTAAAAATAGCCATCAGTCTGTTGCTGTTTTATCTTAACCCTTTGCACTCCGACCTAGTAAACAATAGTAGGTATCAGCAACTCCAAAGCTATATTAAAAAAAGTACATGCATGTATGTGTAAGAAAAATGCAGTCGCTACAATAAAACAAAACATTTATTCTTAGCTATATTATAATAAAACGTATTCTAAGTAATATTATAAAACTAAAAGAAAAGTTTTAGAGCTTAAAATTTCTTAAAGTATATTTTTAAAAGCAATTGCCCATATGTATTCGGGGTTATCGGGGCAAGTATCGCAAAATTACACAGTTTCCCGTCTCTGTCCTTGTTGATGCCTCTTAGAACAAACAACCAATCCCTTTTCTTGCCTTTTCGCAATATGTGCAGTCTTTTGTCAAGCCTAGCTTCTTGGGTTGAAGTGGATGGTCTTGATCGATCTCGGAATTTGCCCACAAGTTGATCGACTAAGCGCTTAACGAACTGCAAACGGGACAGTGGTTTTTCATTCTTGTTTTCTTTCACACATTTATACAAAATGTATGCATTTATAGAGGACATCTCCATGCCCCAAAAAACATTTGTCTCCACTATTTAAGAGTTTTTCTGAGAAAACAGTAGGTTGATGCGTATTGGTCCGCGCGATCAACACCACCCATTGAATCCGTGCAGTTAACAATTACTTTTGGTTTTTCTACATTTTGTTGTTCACCTCCTCTTAAAAATCTTGTTTTCGTAATGAATCCAGCACTATCACTGGTGCTTAACAACGTAACAATTCTTTTATCTTTCCACGAAAATACCATCGTTCTCCCTTTTTTTATAAACAATTGATTTATTTTCACCAAATCTTGGTTTCTTTATAAAATCAGGTATGCCCTTACGATTGATTTTTATGGTACCTGGCATTTCATTTTTAGCAATTCCTCCGCCAGTACGTAAGTTGGTAAGGGAATATCGCTTTCCGTAATATCGTTCCATATATTGCTGTCTACAGGTGGTGTATCTTTGTCCTCTGAATCAGATTCAATAATTTGAATAGTTCTTTTTTTCTAACTATTATTACGTCACTATCGTCACTACTGTCCCAAAATTATCAAATAGTACTGTTTTATTTAAATCATCTCCATGCAACGCAAAATCGAGTTCGTCTTCCACATCACTTATTTCACAACTTTCATCAAAATTTTCGCCTTCCATCTTCACTACACGAGGGGTTATAACGTAATAACTATAACGAAACAAAACCAAATAAAACACTTACTATTATATAAACATAAAATGCATATCACACACATTGTAACACAAGCCTAAACACTTTTGATTATCTAAGCATTAACAGCGCTGAGTAAAATAAACAAGCCTGTCGCAAATGCGGTGACAACGGATTTATTCTTAACATATAAACATGTCGCAAATGCGGCGACAACGGAGTGCAAACGGTTAAACTACAGATTGTTGTTAATTGTTTGCCATATACACACACATATAACCCTATATTTTAAAACCCTGTCAAATTCAGTTGAAATGCAGTTTCATTTACTTTTTTTGTAAAGTTGTTTAATTTTTTGCAAATTTTAGTATGGGATATTGAAAATATGCCCTTCAGGGTGGTTTTCATAATTGTATAGTTTAATATTATAGGTTTCCAAATCCTTGCAATGAGATACACTTTTACCAATATGAGTTCAATCTTACTTTTAAATTACACAACGAATTTAGTGCTGGCATATGTCCGAGATTCGTGTTTGCTAAAATCTGTCAGTCTGCAAATAAACAAATGTAAGGTTAGGAATATTTGTGTTTTGTCAGAATTATGTCAATTGTTTTTAAAAGCTTGTTCAGTGTAAAACTAATACAGAAGCCCTGTGGACAACAAAACATAAAAAACTTGAACTCCATGTAAAAAAACTGTAGTGTAAAGCAGTGATTAAATAAGTAATTTACCAAGTACAAGGATCACCCTTATATTGACCAGAAAGCCAAACATTTGCTAAGTGTATTGCTAAAGCACCCATGCCTTGTTTTGAAGTATCATAAAACCATATTAACCACGATCTCCTTTCGATTGTTGGTTCACAAAATCGCTTAGCTAAAATAAAAGTTAAAAGAAATTTATTTATAAATAAAATGTTGTACCAATTAAACAGGTAAACGCTAAACACGCTAATAAAACTTGTAGAAACCATCCAAACATATCAGTCAATGCATCTTTACTGCAGTGAAGCCCTCCAAGAGCAACATTATTCATTTTGTTGATTCGCTACATTAGTTCAGACGTAGTGTAAATTCTCAAAACAAATGTATTACGCAAAATTTTAATTAACTACATCTGCCTCGTCAACTTATTTATTTTAGTGATAGCCTGTTTGTTATTTGAACTCAATGTTTAGTTTGGCTTCACTATAATGTCCTGACCTGAATAAATCTATCAGTGCTAACGCAAATGTTGCCAACATAATCAGCCATGACGTCTTTAGATGTGGAGGTGGTACTGAAATTTCTTGAGAAAGTTAAAGCCATAACCATAGATTAATGAGAAGAATAGGAAATCAAGCGACCGTATTTTCTTGGCGGTATCTATCGCCTCAAACTAAAGCGACTTGTGCAATTGTAAAAGGATTACAGATTGACTTGCTTTCCGATGGCGTGCTTATTATTTATATTCATAACCTAAATTCATAGTTTGTTTAAAATTATATATTGTTTCCGTTCTTCTTAGTGTTTGCGTTTTTTCAAGCTTTACTAAATTGAATATGAATATGAGTTGTGGTACATATTAAGCGTATTCAACTTGATAATCACTTAACGATTTTTCGATTGCGATTGTGATCGAATCGATTCCCTACTGTTGAACAGACTCGGGTTATTAAAATTCATTGAACGTGCAACGTACCTAGACGTAGTCCGAAAAAAAGTAGATACCAGGCTAACTACCAGACGCGGAGAGTAAGGGGGATTCGCCTACATACCAAAAATAAACAAAAAAAACACATCGCCCACTATTATCTGTTAACACATAAAAATAAATAGAGGTTTCTGTACAAACAAACAAAAAGAAAATAAATTAGGTGTTATTATTTCACAACAAACAATTATATTATACGAACAATTTAGAAATTTAGATACGCATTGCGCATCTCGTATTCACACAAAATAAAATTAATCAGTAGTAAATTAATATGTGATAGCCTTTGTCAAGCGTTTTTAAAACTTTACCTACTACTTTTTGTAAAATAAACCAGTCAGTAAATCGAATAAACGTGTGGGTTCTTTTGACAAGCATGTTTAAAAATAGTACATCGCACCTGTAGAGCGATAATATCGAATCGCAGCGACAAATAATAGTCCTACAGTATCACGTAACTACACCAAACGGTGATACGGAATATGCCATTGAAACACACACAAGAGAACGAGTTGCATACCTGTAGGTGTCCGGATACCTGCTTGCAAACGGTCGGGGATGAGTTAACACAGAAACGCCATGGTCATCAGGATCTGCTGACCCTGCTACCATAACTGCAGTAGCGGTTTACGGAAAAAAGCAGTTGGTCTACAGAAAGAAAGAACCCATTTGACTTCCAGCTAAATAAAGGCTAGACACCTTCTAATTGTTGAACAGAAAAAAGCAAACGTGCATTGCTTTTGAAATACGGTGACGAATAATATAGAAAATATTTCGACGTACAAACTGTAGAATCAAATTCAACAATGATTCAAATAACACGAATTCGAACTGCAAATCCTCGCTTATCGAAGCGCGATTAAACCTGGAAAACTCGGGTTTTATCGGATAGTGCGCGATCTTATTTCAACAAGTCTTTACATTGGAACAATTGAGAAAACCATTATACGCGGTCGTAATGTATACCAGATAACGGGTACCTAAAACAGAATATAAACTATTTAATTGTAGCATAAACTTGTCGTTTCAAAGCAACTATATTTAAGTTGAGGAATTTATTCGAGCGGGTATTGAATTAACCAAGGAAATTTTAAAAGCAAAATTGGTTCGTAATAAACTCTTTAAAATTAGATACGCTTAACCTAACTCTTTACAAATTATAAATAATGGACTTGGGCGAGCAGTTTGTGAGGCAGCAAATTCGAAATAGTCCCACATTATTCAGCGGCAACATTCAGAAGTCACTTCCGCATGTCCAGAGATACCATGACTGTAAAGAATTGTTATATATATATATATATATATATATATATATATATATATATATAAAACCACAGTAAGGAATCTAATCTGATTACATTTTGGAAATTGGTTGAAGAATTAGGTAGCATATTTCCCACACGGGGTGTTAATGTAAATGCAAAGACAATTTCGTTAGGGAAAAAAACTCGCGTAACAGTATGGATGCTGGCAAACTATGCCGTCACCTATAGAGAATGTGAAACGTTGTTTAGATTAAGCACAGGAAATGTCCATTTTATATTTTTTCAAATTTGTTCTGTATTATGCAAGGGCGATATATTAAATAGGCAGACCAAGAGTATTGTGAAGAAACAGCAAATAATATATACTGAAGGGGATCCAGACAATCCTCCATTATTAGTGTCTGATTCGAGTCAGACCGAGAACCGGAACTGGCTTCTACCGCGATCCCTAGGCTTACTCCTACTGTACTTTCTACCCCCACTTACGGCTTGCCCTTTGCGAAGTGGAACCTCAAATTTTCTGGTATCCCTAATACTATTTCGGTTCATACGCTTCTAGAACGGGTTGACGAACTCAGACGAACACGACATGTGTCTGAATTAGAATTATTCAAGTCCGTGGTGGATTTATTCGACACCATAGCCTTTCTCAGGTTTCGCGGTAACCGTCATTGGTTTTTCGATTTGCAATCATTGACCAGCTTATTAGTTCAACATTTCAAGCCTCCCGACTACAATTAGACTATTTAACGACATTTTGAAAAGAACGCATGATCCTTCGGAGGGTATTGTTGAATATTTATCGTGTATGACTGCAGTGTTTCGGCGGCATGATACTATTCCTGACGATGTGCAACTACGTCCTAGAGACCGAGTGTCTACAATTAGAACGAACAAAATTTTGAGTAGAGTTATATACCCCCTAGTCGAGAGAAACGTTCCTATGTGGAGTCGGAGTTCGCTTTTGAAGCTACCAACCTCGCTAAAACCAATACTAGCTTTCGAGATCTGTCTGGTACTACTCGACCAACTATCACTACTAGGCCCAACTTGTCTTCCGTTGTCACTCCTACTTTGGCATCGACTACTACGAAAACAGTAATTTATTTTAATTGTGACCAACCCAGACATGTTTCTAAACATTGCACCCGCTCTCAGGTATTGCATTGTTGCGGTTGTGGTCGTAACGGCGTTACCCTTCGCAACTGTCCTAATCGATGTGGTGCTCCTTCAAACTTTCGGTTGGACCAAGACGAAGACCCTACTCTTTCCATGGCTTCAAATTCTTCTTTTTCCGGTTTTGACGACCAAACCCGTTTTTCATTAAGTTTTGTATGTACTAATGTTCGAGGCGACGAGCACCCGTATGTCTGTCCAAATGTCTGATATTACTTTCACTGGCCTGCTAGACTCCGGTGCTACCCGTACCATCCTTGGCGGCCCCGGTTTGCACCGTTTATGTTCTTTTAATCAACCCCTCCTTACCGTCTCGTCTTCTTTCTGTACCCTAACCGATAATTCGAAATGTGCCATTCTGGGTTTCGTTTCCCTTCCCATCACTCTCCAACATTCTATCACTACCCTCGATGTCCTCGTCATTTCTCGCTCGCTCGTGCTCAGTATCAATTTTTGGAAATCGGTACCGGGTATCCCTAATTTTTGGGATGGCCTATGAACTTTTGTTCCGCCCTTCCTTAGCGGTCATCAACACTTCTGATCCTGCCCACATTATGTCGACCTTACACCCGAACAAAAAACATTGTCTAAATTTCGTTATTTCCTCTACCATTTTCAAGCAATCTCCTGGTCTTGGTTGCACTACCCAGCAACAGATCCGTACGTCCGTCAAACCGATCGAAAACCGATATTATTCGCTTTCTCCGGTGTTATGGAGTTATGCCAATCAAGAACTGAATTAGATGTTAAAAAATGTAGTTTTTTACACAAGATAAGTTAATATATTAACTGTATAATATAATATATAAAGTAACAGGTTTTTAGGTCTGCTGGTTAATAAAGTGTACTCTTTATTATAAACTAAGCTTTCGGTTTATTTTTAAACCATTATCAAAGATACTAAAAATTGAGAAACATTAGTATGGGCATAATAATGTATTATAAAGAGTACACTTCATTAACCAGCAGACCTAAAAACTTGTAGCGGGCTACTACTACCGCGTATCACCAATTTAAAACAAGTAATAACAAAAGTCTTTATTACTCACTATTCACAAGTCTAATTAACAGTATATGCTTTATTTATAGATGTTTTCTGTCCACTTACAGTGAAGCACTATCACACTAATGCTATTTACAAGCACTAATATCTTCTTAAACTAAATTCTTAACCATACGTCTATTAACAACACTACTCTTTATTTATTATACTTTTGCCTATTTATGTATTCTACAAGCTGTATGTACAATAGACACGTTCACAGAATATAAATTTATATTTACTAAAAGACTTTCAGAACGTAATGCACCACTAACTATATACGAGATGATTTATATATGACATTCTAATATAGACTAACTCCTACATTAATCACCGATCTTATATATACCCTATAATTAAATAGATGAGTCATACTCAGGAATATGCTAGAAACTTTCAGGGTTCTGTAGTATATACGTTGCTTACGGCGCTTATGTGTTTGACGGGTTGCCTAACAGTAGCTCGTAACATTATATTATATTTTACAACTGCAAGTTTTTAAAAAATAACAACTACCCTAATTCTTTAATAAACAATTTATTATACAACCAAGGACATAGACAAATTACCAAAAATAAAGAACTTGATAATACAAACAACAACATCCATAACCAAAGCTATAAATCTCTTCCATACATACAAGAACTGACACATAAAATTATTAACATATTTAAAAACCTTAATATTAACATTGCTAAAAAAACGTAAATTCTATAAATAAATTATTTTCCAAACTTAAAGACAAAACCAATCAATTGCAACAAAGAAATGTAATTTATAAATTAAATTGTTTAGATTGTGATCGTTCATATATTAGCCAAACATCTCCAAATTTAAAACAAAGAATCATACAACATAAAAGCGATATAAAAGTTAAACCTAAAGCATGTGCCCTTGCAAAACACCCACTTAATGATGAACATAAAATAAATTTCGAAAACCCACAAATTTTACAAATAGAAATTAACAAATTTAATAGAACATTTTTAGAAATGTGCCATATTTATAGAAATTCAAATTCATTAAATACAAAAAGTGATATTGATAATCTGAGCAGTATATACTCATACCTTTTAAACTTTAAAGAAAAATATAAAGAACAATAAGTCTAAGAATTGATTTTACAAGTGCATTCTTAAGTACATCTAACTATAATAAAAAGCACACTCACACACACACACACACACACACCCACCTACAAACCCACTCCTTCTCTCTCTCTCTCCCTTTCTCTCTCTCACACACACACACATCACACACACACGCACACACACACACACACACACACAGACACAAAATAAATACTCACAATACACAAAACACCAAACAATATGATACATTCAATATTCACCCACCTTCTAATATAAACATACACATGAGGACGCTATTATGTGTATCATATTAAAAATTAAAACAAAAAAAATTAATATATACATAACATACATACACACATGCAAGTTAAACAAAAAGATCAAGATATATCATTTAATCAAAATTGACTTTTACTTCTATCAAACCAATATTTTATTTCATCAAATTTTTTTATATATACACATTATTTCTTTTTAATTATTAAAGAAAATTGTTCTAAAAATTCTTCAGAATAAGCTAATGTAAATACCCTCACTGTAAGTAGTTATTTTATTCACTTTAGTAGTTTTGTTAATAATTTGTACGTTTTAGTTATTGCCTGTGATCAAGCATAAAATTATATGCGAAAATTTAGGCCATAAAAGAGTTTTCTTTATTACCAGCCGACCTAAAACCTGCTAATTTCAACACAATCGTATAAAAAGAAGGTCTTTACAAGAAAAAGTTATATATATATATATATATATATATATATATATATATATATTGTAGTGGTTTTAAAAGGTTAAATTTAACTATAAACAAAGCAATTTCAAACACCCTGTATAGAGGAATAGAAGAGAAGAGAATAGAAGAATTTACGTGCGAAATTTATTTCATTTAGTTCATTTTAAAGTAACAAGTATTAACATAAGTTTACAATTAGTGATTAAAATTGAGTTAGGTTCATAAAGAAAATAAATTGTAGAAGCCAATGCAAATTAAATTAAACTATAATTGAGTTTAATTGAACGGGTAATTAAGTATAATACGCATAAAAGCATAAAAATCGATATTACCAAGGTGAAACGCTTTGCTAACACATAAACAGCCGTTGAATATAAATACCTTGAAAAGCCAACTCCTAGAAATGTTGTGTTAAAACGTTGGTTAATTGAACACCTGCATGTTTTCGAAATGTCAGGTTCCCCTTATTTGTGTAGATAAAAGACAGTATTCCAAGTATATCGGGTAAACGGTTGGAGGGTTCGCGTAAATGTTAACTAAAAGTTTCCTTAAAGTGCAGAAAGGATAGACGATCAACGAGATACGTCGGAATGATACAGGCATAAACGACAGTCGCAAAGCACGTATACAAGTCCACATGGAGTAAAGTTGAAACGCGGACAGTAATATCGATTTCTACCACTCAAACAAGGTTAGAAGGAAACATATAATATGCATAAGAAAGAGACAGTGTTAATATAGGTGGGATTTTTAAGACATCAATGGATATACTATTGGTCGATATAGTTAGTTCTAGAACAAACAAACACGAGAGTATTTGAAGTCGGGTTTATTGGAAAATATCGTAACGACGCGCTAAATTTCGGAGATTTCGAAAACGGTTGAAACAAAATTTGAGGAAGTGTTACTTTAAATTAGCTTTTTCACGGGAAGAGTGGCCTAGAGGTGGTATTCGGAATCATATAAATACTCGAAGAGAATTAGCATCGCTTTCTTTTTTAACTTCGATCTCTTAGTATTTTCACCGCTTCAGAATACGAGTTTGTAAGTATACATATTTTTAAATTAAATAGTACAGTGTTGGCCTCATAATTTGATACGCAAATAGTGTCGAGTCTAAATTTTAATTTGAGGTGCAACATTTATCTTACACAAGCTCGTAAAGTGATGTGAAGTAACGTAAATTTAAATTAAATTAAACTAAAGTACGCCTTTATGAAAGAAGTGTAATTAATTTGGATTTGGATGCACCGTGAAAGCAGAGCAAACAGCACAACTTAGATGGGGTTTTTCTACAAATAGCTAGAAAGCGGCAGCAGAGCAGAGCGAAACAACTTAACGGCATCGTCAACGGAGTAGAGATCTTCAAGAAATTCCAGGTAACGCTTTAAAATTGTTGTTGTTATAAACTATGAAAATTGTGTGACGTGTGAGAGTGAATTTTGAAGGTATTGTGCATTATTTGCGTATAGAAAATAATACGTATAACTAACTTTATTATGGTATTGAAATATAAATCTAAAGGTGTATATAAAGCTTATTAACGTTCCATTAGGAATTTAAAATTTTTATTGTTACGAGTACATGGGTTTTTTGTTTGTTGTAAGAGTATGCAAAGTACAAGAGCATACATTATTCATAATTAACTGGGTTATCATGAGCTCACCATACTCCAGAGTATACTAATTTAAAATAAATTATACATAAAGGAAGAAAATAAGGTATTATTCAGGGCCCATTTACTCCGGGTATATTCAATGTGTTTGATATTTTAAACTAAAATCCAGGACAATACAAAAATAGGATTTATTGAGGTGTAACTTGATCTCTGAAATGTGGATAATCTTGAATTTTATTTGTAAAGAGTGGTAAATAAATATTGTATGATGGTTGTATCATTTTGTGGTTTTATTGAGAGTGTGCATGAACGATACAGAGTATAATAGTGAATCTAGGTATCCAAGAGGAGACCCAACTGAGCTAGCCTGGGAACTGAAGAAGAATTAAGGTGATGAAGAGAGGAATCTGGGTAAGAGATTATTTTTTTATTAAATTTTTCTACTGCGTGCAATTTTCGATTTTGTAAAAATGAAAATAAATTAGTGTCGAATCTACCGAGGTTACCTAAGTAACACGGCAATATATATATATATATATATATATATATATATATATATATATATATTATAATAGTACTTCGAGCAAGATTCAAAGACTCTACACAATTGCAGTTCTATACTTTGCACCGGCTGCCTATCCCCAGAAATAAGACACCTCAGGGAGAGTTCAATCGTAATAGTTTCTGTCGTGCGTATATAAAAATTTTTTTTATTTGGTTGTCCTTAATTACCCTTACGGATCCTATATAGTTTTAAAATGGTTACTGTTCAAAACGCGAAATATCTGTCCGTTTCATATACAATTATTTGAATAAATTATGGTTTTAAAACAAATTTTTAGAGTACTTATAAATTAGGTCTTACTCAAATGCCTGTTTATCTGGGTATTGTGAATTTGACACCATACACCCACGTGTCTTTCTTATCATGTGCTGCTGCAGGGCTTTCGTATCCGTACCTGTAACTTCAAATAAGTTTTACTGTTTTGTATTGTTATCCCTATTATAAATAAATAACAAAATTTTTAGTTATTATTATTTATTACATCAAGAAAATTTCTTATTTTTCTTGTCCAAAGCCTGTATCCCGATCACAGTTATTCAAAAATGCAGTGGTTCCCTTTACAATGTAACGTAATAATCAAACTCCCTCTTCACCTACCTAACTACGAGTACTAATACTATTGGCAAATATTAATAAATTGGTTTCACTTTCCTTAAAGTTTTGTGCTGCTTCTGATTCTCCTAGTCTTGTGTGGATGGTGTTTGTTTGTGGGTTTTATCTTCTTCTATCTTTTCTATATCTCTAAGCTTCGTTTTCTCTTGGGTCTTATTTTCTTCCTGTGGTTAATTTTACTGTCTGGGAAAATTACTTCTGGTCAAATGAAACTCTATCCTTCTTGCCAACAAATATATTTTTGGTTAATTATAAACTTTTCTTTACAATCTCGTATTTGGTTTCCAATACCCATAGATTAACATTATCACTAAATTTTATAGTCTCAGAACTAAAAAACTTAAATTCCATTAAATTTTACAAAAATCATCTGTCACCTTATTTTTTTTTTTTTAAATCACTCTCTCCTAGATGTTTCCATGGCTACCCTTAGCTTACTTGATTTAATATCATATTTTTACATACATGTTCTATATATCCTTACACATCTTAATAAATAGACAAATAATTACTCTGAATCCCAATCTTTTTCTAGTCTCTAGTTACTTAAATTCACTTACAGTTTTAAACAGACTATAGTTTATATATATAAAATAAGCTCTTAAATTTAAACATCTACCTAATCAAACAATCACTCCAATTCCACATCCACTATATTCATACATGGACATATCCAACACACCAAAATATGACTTAAGTGCTCCTAACAGCAATGAATATGCTCTCCATTTAAATACAGTAGAATGTCTTAGAAAGAACGACTAACAAGATCTCTCGGTGTGGTGTTTATAACCCAAGCCACAACAAAATTACTTAGTCACCGTATGTTTAAGTTTATTCCAATATCCTACATGCTCAAATTTACAGCCGCAATACAACAGAGCACACGGACATTACACCTGTAGTATTGTTGAACACAAGTATTTATGTAAACTGTGGTTTAGAGTATCGAAACAGTACGACTATTATCACTGAAGCACCAATATTTGCCAACTTCTAACAGCCCTAGCCCCCCTATTTATTTGTTATATAAGGCCCCACTGAATTTTAAAGAAACATAAATATTGTTCGGTTCTACGGTTATAGGTTCTCTGAAATAGGAATAACAAATTTTTATTTTCTATATGATAACGGCCTTTTATTCTCTCGTTTTGATCAGTCAACTCATAAAAATTCCCCTAGGCAAAGATCCCACTAATTCTAAACGGCCCATCAAACGGCAATGACAACTTTGCACATATTTTATGCTCCCTACTTGAGGTCTGCAACTTTCTCACCACCACTAAAACTCCTATACTAAAAATCGTACGTTTTTTTACCCTCGCATTCCTCCTTTCTACATATTTCTTTTGCTTCTTCTCTATCCTTTCCCTTGCTTGTACCAGTAAATGAGTAATATCTATTCCTTCAACATCTCTTCTCCACGGTCGCCCTGGCAATACTCTTTGCATTAAGGTTATCGGACATATTTCCGTCACACTATTTGGTACCATATTTATGAAGTCCTCCACTTGTTTCAGGTACTTAACCCATCCTTCGTGATGTTCATGCGTTAAAATTCTAAGATACTTGATCACTTCCTTTATTGTTCTTTCACAAGGATTCCCTTGTGGATGACGTATGCTACAAAAATTTACCTTGGTTTGTCTTTCCATCAAACTTGTTATGAAACGTTGATTTTCAAAATATGTTGCATTATCGGCCAATATTTTCTTTATATCACCTATCTCACTGCAAAAACGATCAATCGAGCTGATTGCCTGGTTAGTATTACATCTACATGACAAATATAATCTTACAAACTTTGTAAAAACATCTACCATTACCAGTATGTTTTTATATGCACACTGTTCGATATCAAATTACTTAAGTAGTCTATAGCCACCAGTTCCAATGGTTCTATCGTTTTAATATTCATCGCCGTATTTTGTAGTGGATGGTTCTTCTCCTTGCCCAATACACATACCCTGCATCCATTTACTATCCTCTTGACTATAGTGATATCATTTTTTGTAAAAAAACTCTCTCTAAAGATTAAAAACATTTTTCGTACGCCCACATGTCCAAAAGTAGTATGAATTTCTCTTAATATCTCTTCTGCAACATCCTGTGTAAGCACCAGTAACTCCTCTTCCTTTATTTTCTTAATCAGTAAACCATCTTTAATACAACAACCCTTATCCTCTTCTAATCTTTCTTTCAACAAATGATCTCAAACTCGTTTAATTTCTTACTGTTCCTGCATTTATATAAATCTCCTATTTGTCCAAGTTCCCTCTTCCTCAAATCTTTGCACGGCTACCATATACCCTTTTCTTATTTCGTCTCCATCTTTTCTACTTAGGAAATCCGCCGTCACATTTTCCTTTCCTGCTTTGTGCTTGATGTCAAACTGGTACTCTTGTAAAAAAAGTGCCCATCTGTACAACCTGTCATTCACAAACTCTTTTTTCTTTAAAAACGATATCACCATGTTGTCCGTTTCTATCGTAAATTGGTTCTCCAACAAGTAAAATTTTAACTTCTTGACTGAGTACACAATTGCCAGCATTTCTTTTTCAGCAATAGCGTAACGCGTTTTGCAATCTTTCAGGACCCTAGAGATAAAACAAATTGGTACTTTTTTACCTTGTTGAATTTGTACTAATTCGGCCCCTATTGCATAATCAGACGCGTTGGTCCTTAATATAAATCGATCTCGAAAATTTGGGTATTTTAAAGACAGCTTCTGATAAAATGTCTCCTTCAAAATTTGAAATGCGTGCTCTCGTTCATCCGTCCACTTCCACCTTTCCCCTTTTTTCAACAGATCCAAAAGCGGAACACACATTTCTGAATACCTAGGAATGAACCTTTTATAATAATTGAAAACTCCCAGCAATCCCCTTAAACTTTTTAAATTCCTGTTTATGCAATGACTACCAATTTTTTTTTATGAGTAGCCGAGTTACTACTTTCAATTGACATCTTTTGGTGGTGTACGCAATAATTTTAAAAGCATACGAGTGTCACAAAAATGATGTATTGTATAAATATCCGACCATTACCTTTTTTCTGTTTATGCAATGACTACCAATTTTTTTTTATGAGTAGCCGACTTAATTTGAAAACTTTTTGTCTCGTAAAATTTTGATTAGACGAGCGGTTTGACAGAAAAAAATAATTTCAAATGTCTGCATACTTTCGTCATCATTGCTGCATTAAGTATAAAACGGGGCAAATCAAAAAGCATAGTTTAGTAGTTGGCTTTGCTTTTTATTTGTTATTTAATTTGACTGTCATTTAACCTCAGTTTACCTGTCAAATCGTGAATTTCTGCTTAATTCAATAAAAGTTTGCATCTTTCATCTTACATTATGAGTACTTACACAAACAATGAACAGGTGGATATGCTTTTGGTTTTCGGATTTTGTCAAGGCAATGGTCGTGAAAGCGTCAGAGTCTATAAGGAAAGATTTCCTAATTGCCGAATGCCAAACCACCAAACATTCGTAAATATTGAAAGACGTCTTCGTGAAAATGGTAGCTTTCAGTCAAGAAATGCGGATCGAGGACGTCAACGTACCACAAGAACTGCGGATCTGGAGGAACAATTTTTGGATAGAGTTGAAGGAGACCCAAAAATAAGCACCAGACGCTTAGGACTTGAACTAGTTCCTAAAAGTTCCTAAAAGTATTGTTCATGACGTTTTAAAGAAACAGTTATTACACCCATACCACGTTCAACAGGTACAAGACCTTTTGCCTATCGATCCTGAGAGGCGTCTAGCTTTCTGTCAATTTATTTAAGATCAGAGAATTCAAAATGCAAATTTCAGTCGCAAAATTTTATTTACAGATTAAGCTTCTTTTACAAGATCTGGTATTACTAACATACATAATGAACATGTTTACGCTGTAGAAAATCCTCATGCAACTAAAGTGACTCACTATCAACATGAATTTAAGATTAATGTCTGAGCTGGAGTTATTGATAATTTTATTATCGGTCCTGTTGTGATACCAAATCGATTAAACGGAGACAATTACTTCAACTACAACAAACATTGCCGAATTTATTGGAAGATCTGCCATTGTTACTTCGTCAAGACATATGTGGTTCATGCACGATGGTGCTCCTCCCCACTTTACTCTAGCTGTTTGACAACATTCACACGAAAAATATCCGGATCGATGGATCGGAAGGGGATATAATGCTCCTACAAATTGGCCAGCACGATCGCCGGACTTGACGCCCTGTGATTATTTTTGTGGGGTACCTTAAAATCTAAGGTTTATTCGTCTCCACTTGATAGCGAAGAAGAATTGTATAGATGAATTTTAAATGCAGCCAACTCTTTAAAAAATAATGCACAAACATTGCAGAGGGTTCAGTTAAACTTCTTACGAAGAGTTAATTTGTGCATTGAAGAAAATGGCGGCTATTTTGAAAATTTATTGTAATGGTCCAACACTTGTACCGCGCTGATAATTTTCAATGATAGTAATAAAAAATAAACAAAACTATGAAATAAAAATAAAAAAACAGACATTTGAATTTTTTTTCTGTCAATCCGCTCGTCTAATCAAAATTTTACAAGAGACAAAAAGTTTCCAAATTAAGTCCGCTACTCATAAAAAAAAATTGGTAGTCATTGCATAAACAGAAAAAAGGTAATGGTCGGATATTTATACAATACATCATTTTTGTGACACTCGTATGCTTTTAAAATTATTGCGTACACCACCAAAAGATGTCAATTGAAAGTAGTAACTCGCACTCCAAAAATGGTCAAAATCTATCGACGCGTATTCGTGTTATTTTAAAATATCAAATATTTTTCACGATTTTTGAAGCCCTCTAGTGGCTAAATGAAGCAACATGTATAATAGGTAAATTGGCTCAAATCGATCTATTTCGAGCCAAAGAATCTCTGTTCTTACGTTGTACACATATTTTCCGGACACCCTGTATAATAACAGACATGGTAAGCAACACCAACTTGAACAACGAAAATCGTAGTTCAACAATAAAATATTTAAATAAAGAACTGGAAATATTAAAAATAACCACAAATCAGTATGTTGTTGTCCAGTATGAAAGCAGTTTTTATCCAGAAAAAATTATTGAAGAAAAGTCGGATACTATATTGGTTAGCACAATGGAAAAAATGGAGCAGACTGGAAATGGCCTAGGCAGATGAATGAAATTTGATATGATAAAACTGATATAATGGATACCATTGGTTCGCCTGTTAAAGAAAATTCTCGAGGATTATACACTGTAAAGGAAATGAGAAAATACACACAGTTTTTGTAAAAGTGATTGTTTAAAAATTTCTTGAAATAAATAGATGTTTTCGCATTTCAACTAGCAGTTTCTGTTGTTTGGATTATTTGCTTTGGATATATAAATAAACTAAATTTGGTTCATACTCATGATTAGGTCTTAAGTCATACGTCAACTCTCATTGTTTGATATTCTGTGCTAACCTATACAATTCCGTAAAATTCCCACATCCTACTTCTTTCACTATTTGTGTGCATTAGTCTAACTTAGGTCTATCTCCACTTCTCTTTTTTCCTATCTCAGCTTCTAATATATTCCGCATTATTCCCTCGTGCCTTAGTATGTACCCTATCATCCTATCTCTCCTATTTTTTACAGTTTTCCACATACTTCTTTCTTCCCCTACCATTTCTAGTACCTCCTCGTTCTTAACTTTGTCTGTCCATGATATCTTCATCATTCAACTGTAGCACTACATTTCAAAGGCTTCTATCTTTTTCCTGTCTGCGTCTCCTACTGTCCAGGCATCACAGCCGTACAGTGCTGTGCTCCACACATATGTTTTAAGCAATCTTTTCCTTGTTTCTATGTTTGTTGTCTTTGTACACAGTAGTTGTTTTTTCTTGTTAAATAAAACACGGCCTTGTGCTAATCTTTGTTTTATACCTTTTGCGCTCTTCCTATCTTGCGTTATTTGGGTTCCTGGGTAGTAGAAATCCTTAACCTCTTGAAAGTTCACGCTACCTATTTGTATTCTAGTTTTTAATTTTCCCCTCTTTTGCATAATAGTACTTTAGTTTTATTATTGTTAATTTTCATACCTTATCTCTCTGTTCCATTTCGAATGAACCTGCACCTTGCTGAAGTTCTAGATTACTAAAACAGGTGTAATAGTTTGCGTGTTCTAATGAGCTAAAAAGCCAAACTACAGGTCCAACCAAAGTAGTAGGGTCGTTAGTGAGGAACCAAACTAAGACAGGTTCCCGAAAGAGGGCAGCGGCTCTTTCGGTACTTAGATTGGCAGAGACTATAGGGGTCGGTATGGCAGTCTAAGACACGCTACCGCGATGTGGAAGGCAACGAGAAACAACCACATTACCTCCCAAGTATATTATACCCCCGCCGGTGCGGTACGCGAGCCACTACAGTCAGTTGGTAGCAAGGTTAATATAATTGCAAAAATGATGCGCAAATAAAGAATTACGTCATGTAATTATATAAAATTACTCCATCACATAAAAACCAAAAAAGTACTTACGTAAACTGTAGGGCTTCTCCAGCATTATTCCATGATGGCGGGCTCCGTTGGTCCTTTTCGGGCGTGGGTAATTCGTTGCCCCGGCCGAATCCCAATTCAAATTTGTCTTCTTCTTTCTGGTGTAGAGATACGGTAAGGAAGACAGGTAGAGGTACGGTAATTTGGTATAACAGGAAACCTACATATCAAAAAAGAAGCCACGATTAAACACAACGATAACTACATTCGCTCACGTCTCGGTCACCAGTCTCGACACGTCTGGAAATCTGCCACCACTCCACTTTGCACTCCGCGTCGGCGCAATCTCGCGCAAACGCACTGTCTGAAGTGGCGGAAATACACACACGTCTTTTCAAATTTATTGGCGCGAAATCCTTACAAATTAAAACTTATAAAAATGTTTACGGCCGATTTCGGCACGTAACAAATACACATTGTATTTAAATTATAATAAAATGATGGCATTCTCTGGTGTAAAAGATTCCGGAAATAAATTCCAGATAAGTCTGATGATTATTATAAACAACTACAGGTATTGGTGGTGAAATATCTGCAACTAATGTTGACTGTGCGAAAACATATATTGGAAAAAATATTAAATCGGTAAATGTTTAAGTGTTGGGGGAACTTGGTAGTCACAGGCTGCTTACCCCCCTTCACAACCACTGAATGTCGGAGAAATAGGGTATATAATTGTAAAACAATCAATGGGGACCAACCTGCATCTAACAAGAAAGAACAGCGCCTATGATGAAAGACAACAAACATAGAACAAGAAGAAAATTGTTGAAAGCATATATGTAGAGCACAGCACAGCACAGTATGCCTATAAAATACGGGCAGTCTGAAAAGCAGACTGAAAAACAATAGCAGCCTTTATAAATGCTGTGCTTCAGATGTATGAGGATCATGGACATACAAAGTTAATTACAAATAGATTTATAGAAATAGGGGAACAAGGATATCTGGGGAAAAAAATAGAAGAAATAGAAGGGCAGAATATGTTCTAAGGCATTTTTGAGGAATAGTATGGGATATATCACAAGCAAAGATAGGAAAAAGGAGGTAGGTGTATACCTAGATCAGATAGTTATAGATGCAGACTGTGCGAATTTCAGGAAAATCAGTAGGTTAGTTCAGAATAGGAAACAATAATGGTACGCATCTAACCAGTTCCAGGACTGAAGACTTAATGATGATCACTCTGTTAGAACTGTTTCCAGTTCATTAAGAGCAGCTTCTAACTCCTCCTTACTGGATGATAATACCGCTATATAATCTGCAAATCTAAGCATATCAATCTTTTGTCCTTGCATAATAATTCCAAATCTCTTCTTGCATTTGATAGTATTCAATGCCTCTTTGATGTACAAGTTAAAAATTAATAGGGATAAGGCATACCCCTGTCTCACCCCTTTTCTAATATTTACTTCTCTACGTTCCTGCTGTAATACTATTACCACTGTCTGCTTTTTGTATAAGCTTTGTAGTATCTGTCTATCCCTAAAACTCATTCCAATCTTTTTCAGTATTTCGAAGATTTTTTTTCCATTTTACATTGTCGAATGCTTTTTCCAGATCTACAAACCCTATATACAGGCTTTCCCCTTTTTCTATTGTTTTCTCCATTATCACCCTCAGAGCTAAAATAGCCTCTCGTGTTCCCTTGTTTTGCCTAAACCCAAATTGATCTTCTCCTAGTATTTCTTCAGTTCGTTTTTCCATTCGTCTTTGTACAATTCTAGTTAATATATTTGACATGTGTACGGTCAAACTTATTGTTCGAAAATTTTCACATATCTATCCAAACTTCTCTTTCAGTATAGTGACTATGATGCTACGTTTGAAATCTTTGGGTATCTCGCCTGTCACATACACATAGCTTACAAGTTGGAAGAGACGTTCTGTTATTGCTTGTCTAGCGGCCTTTAGAGTATCTGTTTGCATCTTATCTGTATCCAGTGCCTTACCATTTTTCAGACCCTTTAATGCTAATTCAAACTCATCTCGAAGTATAGGATATCCCAAGTGGTCCTTTTCAAAGTCGGATTTCTGTTCTAATGCTGTTACTTCCTGCATATAAATTCCCTATACATTCTTGCCATCTGTCCACTTTCTCTACACTTTCTATAATGACGTTTCCTCCCATGCCCTTTATATTTTTGCTATACAATTTTATATCCCTAAAATTCATTCTAGTTAATTTTTATATTTCGTCTGTCTTTCCTAGTTTCATCTCAGTTTGTACCTCTTTGCACTTTTCATCAATCCATTGTTTTTTAGCTTTCCTGCATTTGCAATTAATTTCCCATTTTATGGCTTTGTATCTTTGTTTTTCTGTTTCATCTGATCTATTTTTTTATTTTCGTCTTTCTTCTATTAGATCCAGGATGCCCTTTGTTATCCATGATTTCTTATTTTCTTTTTATGTATACCTCAGAATATCTCTAGCTGCCATGTCTAAGCTGGATTTAATGTTATTTCTTTCTGTTTCTACTTCCTTAGTATAAGAAATTTTCCCGATATCTTTCA
The DNA here is from genome assembly GCA_036346225.1 of Platerodrilus igneus. Classification (NCBI taxonomy): domain Eukaryota; kingdom Metazoa; phylum Arthropoda; class Insecta; order Coleoptera; family Lycidae; genus Platerodrilus; species Platerodrilus igneus. The sequence continues at coordinate 1,967,733 of JARFIW010001270.1, forward strand.
TGTATTCGTTTGACTTTTTTCAAATCTTTCATGGATATTTTTATCTTTCAATTTCTGAAAGTCAAAGTTCCTTTTTCCATTCCTTTTTTTCAAATTTTTAAATTTCAGAACGGCCTTCATAATAACGATGTTGTGGTCAGTGTCTATATCTGCTTCTGGGTAGCTTCTACAGTCTTTTACTTGATTCCTAAATCGTTGTCTAACAAGAATGTAATCTATTTGATATATTCCTATGTCTCCTGGCATCTTCCACATGTATCGTCTTCTAGCATGATGATGAAATAATGTGTTTGTGATGGTTAAATTGTTCTTGTCGCATTAAAATCTCCCGTAATTATAAAATTTTCATGTCCTTTTAGCTATCTTAGTATCTTCGATATCTTTGTAGATCGCCTCTACCCCCTCCTCATCGTAGCTAGAGGTGGGCATGTATACTTGTATTGTTACTGTATTTACCGGTTGAGTTTCTAATCTAACCATGAGTACTCTTTCGTTCTTTTGTAGGTAGTTTTCTACATGTTGTCCTATCTTTTGTCTCATAACTATCCCCACACCCGAATTTACTTTCTCTGATCCTGTATGAATTACCCTAAAGTCTCCACTCCAAAAATGCCCCGCCTCTGGCCAGCGAACTTCGCTGATCCTTACTATGTCTAGTGCTAACCTATTCATTTCAGTTTTCAAGTTCTTTAGCTTACGTACTTGCTTCATACTTCTGACATTCCACGCTCCAATTCACAGAAAGTTAACGACTCTTTTTTATCCTTTCCGAGCACATCCCCGAAGTAGTTCCCTTCTGGAGATCCAAATGGGGGACTATTTTAACTCCGGAATTTTTTACCCCAGAGGATGCCATCATCTTTAATATCAATTTGAGTACGCTGTGTACTTTGGAGATAATGTAGTAGTTTCCAGTTGCCTTCCACAGTAGTGTGTCTTAGAATGCCATACTAAACCCTATTGTCTTTGCCACTTTAAATACCGAAAAAGCTGCTGCCCTCTTTCGGGAACCTGTTTTAGTCTGGTTCCTTAAAGACCCTACTACTTTGGTTGGACATGTAGTTTGGCTCTTTAGATCACTAAAACGTGGAAGTCACTCCGCCCGTTCTAGTAATCTAGAACTTGTTCAAGGTGCAGGTCCATTCGGAATGGTAAATTTGGTTATTATTTTGAAATTATCTAGTTATTAAAAGGCCACTTGCAAAAAATCGTAAATCAGTTAACAGCTATAATCATGGCTGCTATTATACATGCAACAATTAAAACAATAAACACATGCCTTTCGTGGTACACTAATAGCAGAGGTTCTACTTGGAGCTATAACATGAGGTTTATAAATATTGATTAACTCCCAAGCAACTGGTTTAGTTAGTCTATAGTTTTATAAATTGTCTGTCATAATTATCAAATAAATCTATAAACTCGTACAACTGTCTAGAAGATTTATTAGCTAAAATCCCAGCCCGTTCAATTAAATTAATATCATTTATATGTACATAATAATTTAATCTAGCCATCTTTTACAAAATTCACACATGAAAAATAGTTTCGGTTGAATATAATCCAGTCGAATCCTTTTAGATGAAAAGATTCATATGTGAAAATCATACGCATGTTCAAAAATGAGGTTAAAAATATTCTAAGTTGGTATTTTTCGTATATGAATCATTTCGTTAAAGTTTGAAAATTGCAGCCCTGTATGGATGTAGTATATCTACTTACACACAAATATTAGTGAAAGTGCAGGAATAATCAAAAGAGGTTCAAAATTTCCTAATCTAGAGAATTGTCAAAATTTCCTAATTAGATTTTTAAAATGTATACATTAGAATTCCCTTGTATTGTTTAAGTAAAATATTACATTAAAATGGTTTTATAATCATCATCAAGGCATTCTTTTAAAGTCCACAGTTAACTCCATCTAAATAAATGCCTGATTTCCTCAATTTGACAATTATTTGATGTCTTAATTAAATTTCCTACCTTGATTATAATTCGTTTCTTAAAATGGAAATTTTAAAAGGAAAAAGACTGTGGCATCAATGTGGAAATTACATGCCAGTCGATAGAGTAGTAAAAAAATTAACATATTTTCTATACTATTTTTCAGCTTCTTGGAGTGTATCTTGCAAATACTTGTTACCCAAATTAAAAGAAGTGTATAAGGTAAAAAATTAATGAATATGTCAGATAAAAGATATTAATGTCATCAATTTTTTAGAAAAGTAAAGCGATAAAGGATGGGTTAGAAATTATTTATGTGTCACTAGATAGAAATGAGGAAACGATGTTGAAGTATTTTAAGGAAAATCATGGTGAATGGTACATAATTCCTTTTGAATATCAAGATATTATCAGGCATGTTATTTTATACAAACAGAAGTAGGAGAGTTGTCTTTGAAGTTTTGCATATAGAGTTGTAATAAAACGGTAGAGAGCTTTTAAAGACTTTATTGGTATTCAAAGTATTCTCCACGAAGATTTGTGCACTTTTATACGTGCTAGAACCAACTTTGTAAGCGGTTATTCCATTCGTCTGTTGGTATAGTCAAAATTGCATTTTTGAAGGCATTGATTGCTTCTTTTGATGATTGGAACCTCTGACCATGCCGTCCGTCTTTGATTTTCGGAAATGTATAGAAATCGTCGGGATTTAGGGTGAGACTGTATGGAAGATGGTCTAAGAATTTGATGTTTCGTTGCGTTAAAAATTTAATTGTCTTGCAAGCTTGCAAGCAAACTTGCATTGTCTTGGTAAAGGATAATTCCTTGTTTGAAGTTGGTTTTCGAAGCTCAGTGATGATTTGCGGCAAACAAATGGTTGTACACCAATCTGAAGTAACAGTTCTGTGATTTTGTAGAGAAATTGTTACTACATGACCTGCTTTCGATACAAACGTTGTAACCATCTTTTTGGATACACTTTGAGAATGGATGACTTTGTCGGCTTTTCTTCACCTTCAAACACCTAAGCAGCCAACTGGCATTTATTTCCTAGCTCATATGAGTAAATCCAAAATTCATCACCACTCACAATGTTGTACACGTTTTTAGAGTTTCTTGCGTTGAAGTGATCTAGAATTTTTTCACACCAATTCACACTGGCTGCTTTCTGTTCTGCGGTTAACAAATGATGTATCCAACGGGAAACTAATTTTTTACACGCAATTATTCAGTCAAAATTTTTTGAATTGCAGTCTTTGAAATCCCCAATGACGTCTAAATTTTGCGATATTTCTCAAGTCGATCTACGTTGATGAGTTCGTGCACAACATTGACGTTTTTCTAAATGATTGCGGTTTTTGGTGCACCTGTTCTTGAATCGTCGCTAAGACAAATTCGTCCATGTTTGAATTCTCAATATCAATGAAAAATTGTTGACTGATGTGGTGCTTCATTGCTGAAAAAAGAAACCAAATCGACTAGGCATTGTTCTTGAAATAATTGTCTTTGAAAACTATAAAAAATTATTGCTCAAAAATTTTCACAGTTTAATTCCATTTTGCAATTTACTTGTTAACTTTGACAGTTTATTGTAGCTACAACACTACATGTATCGCACTGAAACTTTCAATTTAGGTTAACTAAAAATGGAGCTTAATTCTTAGTACTAGCAATTGATTAGTGGCGCCCTTTATGTCTGCAAAACATGACATCCCTCATAGTACCTAGAATAAGTTTACAACATATTAACTCATTAAAGCCCAAGTTAAAAATTATTCTTGAAAAATGCAAAATTTCTATCTTGGGAGGATTCAATGAGTGCCTCATTCACAAAAATATCTTTGAAAATGTGGTATATGTGACAAATTGTCAAATATGTTACATGTATGTAACGCTGGGTAGTATAACACCTAAACTACGCATATGCACAGCCCACACATACATGCATGCGGCCACATACACGCGCGCATACCTACACAAAGTATTTTAAATGATTCTGTATTTACATAATCACATAAAATGCATATCATTACGCTAGTTATAAATAGGTGGGGTAGGAATATTTAGTGAATTTAAATGAACAAATTAAATATGGATGCACCTTATATGATATATTCACGAATAATTATTCTTAATTAAACATGATATTTCAAACTTTATTTCTATAAACATAATTCAGATAACAAGGAATAACATTATTTTTTAAATACATTGTAAACATCCAGGACAATGACTTAATTAACCGCAAATGAAAATATCTCAGTATGACAAAACACTGTGTATGTATTTCCCACGAACAGTATAGTTTACAAAAAAACAGATCGTCCATCCTGACGACTAGAAGTATGAAAATTATACCATAGTGCAACAACAATACGAATTACATCCATGGTTAACGTGACAAATATCTTTATTCAGCAGAGATTAAAATTGATACATGGTAGTACCAGATGCTAACCATAATCAACAGGATTTTATAGTGAGAAAAATAAAAATAGTTAGACCCTACAGAAAAAGATTGAATTAATTAGTCACGAGCAGTTACGTTGAAAATCTACTTGTATGAGGAAGTAATAAGATAGAGAGGCCGCACTATGGCAGTGATACGAGGACAAGTTAAGAGTTAAGGTGAACGTAAATTAAACACAGCCGTATATAAAAGATGTGGTTGGATTTCCTGCAGGAAGAAACGCGTCGGGCGACAAAGTTGAAATACGCTTGCAAGTGCAGTGTAGATTCACACACGCGGTGTGAGGGGGATATAATGTCGTGACGATAGAGGTTAGGACCTAGAGAGTTCACCCTCCATTGACTTGGAATTTAAGGTAAGGAAACTGTAATGGATGGAAAATAAACGTGTAAAATTAAGGGGTCAATGATAAAAAATACTGATAGTTGTTGGACATCCTGAATTTAAGCAGTGGTTATCATATTGTAGAGAAATTTTTGCAGTTTATAACTTTAGAGAGTTTGGCGCACGAAAACTTAGCTAAAACTGTACCGACAGGGTTAAAATAATGCAGTGTAGATATTGATGGAGTTGTATTTGCGGAAGGCATTTTATTTTGAAAATTTCTTTAATTATGACAAAATTAATGAGTGGTTTTACAATATTTTAGAGAAATGTAACGAATAAGGTGATAGAATTTAGGACACCAAAGCAAAGAAGACCTATATGAAATAACTGTCTTCCGTATATGAATAGCATCAAGGTATTGCTATGGCAAACAGTTTGGAACACCTTAACATGACTATAGAAAAAGCATTTTAGGGTACATGATTAATGTAACGTAAGTTGTTGTATTTTAGCCATTTTATTATTTTTATTTCGTTTTTCTACAATTTTTATAATTTTTTTCTATAGGAATCCACTACATCGCCACTGAAGTTAGCCAAAGCACCCTAAAATTGTCACGAAGTTCCCGCCACTTCATGAAAAATCAAAATTTACAACATAACGCTCATTTTACCGGTAGCAATTTGGTATGAAAAAAACATTACGTTCAAGGTATAAGCTAAAGTCACACTTTATACATATAGATCGGGCACAGAACTTCTTCTCTCGCACATCTCCTGCGCTTATTGTTTGATATCACCAATAACAGATGCCTATATTCATCATACCTTACATCGTCACTTATGATTACTACTTAACCTAACACATGATGAGACTGGTCTGGCAGCTCCGCTACATTTGACACGATGCCGGTTTAAATAGTAATTTACGATTTTCCTTCTTAATTGAATCTGTGTAGCGGATTTTCCAGACCTTCTCTTTAAAACCCAGTCATTTTAAATTGAGATGCCGAGCATCCATGTAAAAATGGAAAACCACCACCTTTTGAAACGAACAGATATTCAAACTTTGCCAACATTTTCATCCATAACGCATATTCCTTTCATACAGCTATTATATTTTTCAATCGAATTGTGACGTAGAATATTAATCATTTTTTTTCTCTTTTCAAGAAATTGTTTCACCTTCTGAAGAAATTCTACACCATGACAAGTTGATGCTGTTGTTAACAATAGTGTTATCCATCCATCGCACGAATATTATGCCTTGATCCTTATCAAATGCAGAATGGCAAGTGCTTCTTTGTTTCTTTTTGCCTGCTGTTTTAGATGGCAATGGAATATTCCGAGGTAAACAATTGTCACCTATAGTTCCAGTGCACTGATAGCCCTTTTCACTAAGATTGTGCACAGGTATAAACTCGTAAATAAGTTATATACAAATATCTTATATGATAAATCCTTTTTGTGTTCAGACAAATCACTTAACATAGTTATTAGAGGTGTGGTAGACTTGCATTAGTAGTATCGGGAATTACGTATTTGATTCTTGTCTTGATATAAATCAAACATTTTTCGCATATTGACTTGGTTAGTAGTTTGAAGGATGCTTTATCTTGTAGTGATGTAAGTTTTTAGTTATTAGTAATTATGTATCAATCAAGACCACTTGCAGAATAATTTGTGGAGGCATCAAGAGTACTTTAAAAAATATTAGTTATTTGTTATTAGTTAAACAAAAGCTGAACACTGTTAATGCAACCACGTAAACGAACGTAATGGAATGTAATGTAAGTCATTAAATCTTTTTTCCTTCGAGTAGATCAACAGCAGTTGAGACCACCGACGATCGATCGTTTTTTAATAGTATTTGAAATTGAAAGAAATATGTAGGATTTGTAACTGTAAAATAACTCAAACGATAGAAAAATGATAGTTAACAAATAACATATAGCTCTATGGTAGATAGAAGTGGACATGTATATAAAAATTAAGCGATAATTAACAAACAACATATAATGAATGGTTTGAATCAGATCAAGAGTTTACTTAAAGCACTCACCTGGTGTTTATGAAGCCGTGCCAATGAAAAAACGATGTAAACCCAACAATAAAAGCTGTCCGTCATACGGGAAACAAAAAAACTAATCTTCCTTCGGCGGGTGTAGCAAAGCACATTTATGTCAATAGAGGTTCTGAAGAAAAGCGGTTCGTCTAATTAGTTTGTTCTACGTAGAACGTGTAAGCAGCAATGCGGACTGCTAAAACGACAAATAGATACTCTCGGTTGCTTCGTGGTTTTTCCAGTCACTACACTGTTCTTGCACATGCGGAATAACGCAGCACTTGTTGGCGTGTACATGAAGTAAACATGGAAATTTTTCTCTAACAAATTTAAATATCCCGAGGTGGACGTAAATAATCAACAAACTCCACAGAAAATAAAATTTAGCTTTCATTATTTACAATATAAACGGAACAGTAAGCATTTTTTTTTGCTATATAACAAAATTTCTTTTCAGAATAACATAGAGGTATTAAGTTAAAAGGGAAAAAATGACAAAATTCGCCAAATATATTTATTTACAAATTTAGATGGATTTTCGAATTCCTAATAAGTCCTTGGTCCCATATGGAAAACTACGTGCGATCTATTATTTCCTAGTTTGATTAAATTGTAAGACTAAATTCAACATTTTGTACCTGCAATCATATGGAAAACAATTCAGGTGTTTTGGAACCTTGCCCGTCTAACTTGTTGGAGTACGTGTTGGAGTACGGACGTGTTTAAGTGCAGTGAAAGTAATTAAATTAAATTAAATATTCAGTGAAGTAATGATATTTATCTTTGAACTATTTGTGAATCCTATAGTAAGGTTTGTCATGTAAATGTTTTATGGTTGCTGCAACGTGCGTATTTACTGTATTTAGTAGTGTTCGTAAACTTTAACTTAAACAAACATTTATTTGTTAGCCTAACGTTATCGTTAATAGGAATTTATTTAAATGATGAACGGGATTTAATACCATGGTTTGTTTAACGTGTGATTCCCAGATTAGCCGCTCAAAACCAGGTGTTATTTGTGCCGGCTTTTGTGGTCAGAATAGTTATCATATCAGCTGTGTTGGTATTCCACCTGATGTTTTCAAAAATTTGAAATCGTATGGACTCTTATGGTACTGCAATGATTGTTATTCTGCTGCTTCTAATTTTAACAAATATCTCTCAGAATCTATTGATGGGAAATTAAATGATGTTGTTAAAACATTGAATCACTGTTTTCTGTTGTTAAAGAAGAAATCATGGTTTTAGCTAATGATAAATTAAAACAATGATTCCACTTAGTTCTGAGAAACCATCATACACTCAAATAGTTAACAATGTTCCTCATTCCATGGTGATTGTTAAACCAAAGGACTCTACTCAGAACAATTTGCAAACTAAGACTGATCTTATGACCAATATAAAGCCTAGTCAACTGAATATACACGTATCTAGGGTTAAAAACACTAGAGATGGGGGAATTCTTATTGGCTGTAGTAATGCTGATGATGCGGCCAAATTTCTAACTGCTGCAAATGCTAGGCTTTCCGAATCCTACGATGTGAAACGTGTACGCGCTAATATTCCTAAAATTAGAGTAGTCGGATGATTGAAAATATGAAGCAGATGAACTATTGTCATTACTTAGGTCACAAAATGATGTTTTCATTTGTCCTCTAATTGTAAGATTGAGAGAATTTGGGCTACTAAGAAGAATGAGAAAATCTTTCAGGCTATATTGGAACTTGATTCTGAGACTTATAACAGAGTCATTGCATTACAGCATCTTTTGTTGGCTATGATGTATGCTCTGTCTTCGATGCAGTTGATCTTGATCTATGCTATAAATGCTGTGGTTACAATCACCATCAAAAGTTATGTACGAGAAATATTGCTTGTCCAAAATGCGCATTATCTCATCAAATTAAAGATTGTCCCCCAAATTCCAAAACACGTTGCATTAACTGTGTTAACGCTAGAATTGCAAATACTGATCACTGTGCGTGGGATCATACCAACTGCACTGTTTATCAAAAAAAAGTTACCCATCACAGAAATTCTATGTTGGGTAAGTAGCAATTAATAAGTAATCCTTATGATCCAAACAAATCGTTTAGAGTGCTTTATCAGAACGTTAGAGGTTTAAATACTAAGCTTCAAGCACTTTTAATTTTTCGATTGAAGCTGACTATGATGTCTTAGTACTCTCTGAAACCTGGTTGAATTCATCTGTTTACGATGCTGAAATGTTTCATGAAAACTGGGTGGTTTTCGCTCCGACCGTAAGCTTGCGCTCACTAACCGTGCAACTGGAGGAGGTGTATTATTAGCACTAAAAAAGGATTATATTATTACGCAATTGGAGTTATCTGAATTATCTTCTCTAATACCTACAGTTGACATAATAGGTCTGAAACTATTAATTCAAACATGTAACTTATATATATTCGTCGTATATTTTCCTCCTGCTACTAATTATGAAACTCGCGATGTATTCTATAGCTTTATTAATAACTCTGAATGGACTCACTGTGAAAACAAATTATTAATATTAGGTGATTTCAATTTACCTACTTTCTACTCTAGTCGTTTAAACAAATCAATGAGTACTTACAACATTACTGCATTAGACAACTTTTGTGCGTATTTAGGTCTACACCAAGTTAATTCTATTCTCAATGCTAACGGTAGGCTGCTTGACCTGGTGCTCAGTGAATTGGATACTGTTGTCACACGGTCGCTAGACCCATTTCTTCCTGAAGATGGTCACCATCCACCATTGGACATAGTGCTGTCCCTGTCTCAGGGCAAAAACATTTTCCTGTGTTACATAAACTTGTATATAACTATAAGAAGGCAAATTTAGTTCAATTGTACAGTGATCTTTGCAACATAAATTGGGATAGTTAATCTGAATTTAGTGATATTGATGAAGCTTGTAATATGTTCTATTTACTCTTAGATTCGGTGATTGCTGCATATGTACCAAAATTAGGTTACCGTGGTAATGCTAACCTACCACCCTGGTTTAATCGACAAATTGTCTCGAATATCAAAAGTAAAAATCGTTTTTTACGTTTGTACAAAAGAACTCTTGACAGGAATGCTTATGATCAGTTTAGTTGTTTGAGAAGTAAAATTAAACATGACATTTCCGTGTGCTATCAAAACTATTTAATAAAATAGAAAGCAGCATACCAGGTAACCCCAATCGCTTCTGGAGCTATATAAATGCTCAAAAAAAAACCAGCAGAATACCTAATACCATGAGCTATGGCAATAGATCTCTTAGTAATCCGCAACACATAGTTGATGCATTTGGTTCGCTTTTTCATGCTTCTTATATCAAGTCCACATACTTTGAATCTAATTCACTGGACGATACCACTAATGTTCTTAGCTGCGAATTCCATTTCTTAATGAAGCTGATGTTTTAAAGGCGCTAATGAAACTAAAACCTAAGGACACTAGGGAGTGGATGATATACCTGCCTTCTTAGTAAAGGATTGTGCAGTGATTTTGTTAAACCACTTACCTTACTCTTTAATTTAGCTTTTAAAATGAAACAATTTCCGCAATGTTGGAGGGTCTCTAAAATTTGCCCGGTTTATAAGAAAGGCTCAAAGTTACAAATTGAAAATTATAGGCCTATTACAATTATGTGTAATTTTGGAAAAGTCTCTGAAATTGTTATTTATAATATACTTGCATCTCATGTTAAGTCTCTAATATGCCCTGAGCAGCATGGATTTGTACCAGGTAGATCTACAGTTACTAACCTTGTTTGCTTCACTCAATATGTTGCAGAACAACTTGATAATGGAGGTCAAGTTGATGTTTTGTATACTGACTTTTCAAAAGCCTTTGATAGAATTGATCACGGAATTTTAATCACTAAACTTTCTAAAGTTGGACTCACGTTATCTTTCCTAAAATTTTTTGAATCATACTTAAGTAATCGTAAGCTGTACGTGGAATATCATGGTCATCAGTCGTTTGACTTTGTAGCTTCATCCGGTGTACCTCAAGGCTCCGTTCTTGGGCCTTTGTTATTTATAATCTTCATTAATGACATCGTTCGTCATTTGTCTTGTTGTTCTCTTCTTTATGCTGACGATTTAAAATTGTTTACATCTATATTATCAACAGATGACTGCAGGAAACTTCAAAATGATCTAGCTAGCTTGTATTATTGGTGTAGTAACAACAATCTACCTTTAAATATCTCGAAGTGCTTTACCGTTAGCTATACACGTAAGATTAATCCTATTTCTTACACATACACCATTGAGAATGTTTCAATTAGTAAGTGTAGCGTTTTAAAAGACCTCGGTGTCAAATTTGACTCAAAGCTTACCTTTATTGAACACATTACAACCATTCAAAAAGAAGCGTACAAAAATTTGGGATTTGTACTCAGAAATGGTTATCATCTTTCTCAATCTATAACTATCTCTGCCCTATATAATGCATTTGTGCGCAGTAAGATGGAATATGCCTCTGTTGTTTGGAGCCCTGGATATGAAGTACACAGTTGGGTGTTAGAGAAAATTCAGAGACGATACGCTAAGTTTCTGTGGTTTAAGTCTGATGGTACTTATCCTCAGCGTGGCCTTCCTCAGGATGTTCTTTTAAATAGGTTTGGATTAAACGATCTACGTACACGTAGAAAATTCTACTCAGTCAGTATGTTGTATAAGTTACTTAATAATCTGATTAACTGTCCCAATTTATTAGGTCAACTTTACTTTCATGTACCCAACGTTAAAACTCGCTTAGCGTCTTTATTTTATGTAAAAACTCCTAGAACAAATATATTGAAATTTTCTCCTGTTAATGTTATGGTTCTAAATTATTTTGATATTCGGGACAATTTTGATTTATTTTGTGACTCTTTGCCACAATTAAAAGCTGGTATGCTATAGATATAGGGACTTATTATAATTTGTGTTGCTGCATATGAAATGTACCTTATTTTGTTATTTTTTTTTTGGTATACATCCTGTAATTGGCTTGTCTGTCGGATGTATTTTTCTATAAATAAATAAATAAATAAATAAATAAATAAACCTGGTTTGGAAAGTCGTAAACAGAATTCTAATTTTTCAAACTCCGTCTAAACATGTTATTGTACCCAATATACTTCAAACTTTTCAACTTGTTTCATACACATGGCGTATGGGTACCAAGCATTTGTTCTGATAAGATTCCCCAGGCTGAATAGTCTTTGTAAGCCATTTTCTCAATTTGCTCACTTCCACATCATCTTCAAGCCATGCAGGATGGGAAGTCGTTGATGTGAAAAAGATTAAGTGCCTTAATTTGTATTTATTTCAGCACAAATTCCATCAAGTCAACAAAACTTCAACGAGCCAGCAAATTATTTAGAACCAACAAAATACCTTCAAGCTATTACCTTCGAGCCAGCTCGCGAGAAAGCAGAAAAATCAAAAAAGAGATAGATCTAGATCAGACGATTGTATGTAGATAGTGAAAAATGTAGGTTGTGGGTACTTTAGGATAATGTGTAGGTTAGCTGAGAATAGGAAACAATGGAGGACACGTCTAACCAATTCCAGGACTGAAGACCTAATGGTGATGAGCTAATAATAGCATTAGACTTTAAAGGAAAAAAAATAAGAATTGTGCAAATATAGATTATTTTTAAATATGTATTTTCACGTATTATTAGTTATTAATTAAAAATCAAAAACCAGTAACTACTTATTAACACTATTAACAGCAACTATAAGAAAAATAACTAATCAATATCTATCAGCATACACGTCTTCTACTAATTCAACAATCAGGTACAGTTTACTAAGATTACCAAAATTGAAAGTACACCGCATTCAAGTAACACTGAATACAAATTTAAGTCACTGAAGATATAGACGTACTTTACTATTAGATAAAGAATATATTGTTTCTCGTTTTCAGAATAGGATATAATGTGACATTTGCAGAACATTCCAGAGTTTTAGAGTACCTACCTGTAGAATAAGAAACCATTATGACCCTTTATTTATATTTCATTTGAATAGAAATATTCAGAGTAGGGATATAAAAAAAGAAATTAATAGTTTTGTTATATGCTGTTATTAGTGTAAGGTAATTGCATTTCCTGCTCAAAATGACATACAAAGTCCATCTATTGGTAGTTAGACAATGGACATACCTGTAACGTAAGCTCAACATTTAGGTTTAGTTTATTTTTAAATAATAGTATAATCATTGACCCTGACCGCATACTGACACACGACACTACTTAGTGGACTATTATTTTAAAGACAAACGGACAAGCCTAGAAATCACTTTGTTACATTATATATTGACTGCACTGTATCACTCTGAAAAAACGTTCTAGCTAGCCTGTAATACTTGATTACAATATGAAATTGTGCGATCACTGGGACAACCGTTACCAAATATCATTTTTTTGTTATTGTTACCACATAATTTGTAGTACATTCAAAGGTAAAATCACAATCTTCTTCAATAAAGGTGCACTTCATGTTGCAATTTTTAACAAAAAAAAAAACGGAAGGACAATATCCAGGAGGGTCAAGCAACCCCCATTGACCCCCTTTTGTGGGCGGTCTTAGTATCAATTAGGTTTTTAATAACCTGTAGTTATACTTTTTCTCAAATAAATAAATTAATTAATTAGATAAACAAATCTTATATTCAAACACCACACTTTGAGGCTGAATCTTATAGAATTTCCCCTTATAAATTGGTTGCATCCATGTCATCCATCCATAATATTTCACCATAGATTAATCATAGTTCATATCTTCTTTGGGAATAAAATCTAACAAAAATTTTTCCTTCAGCTTATCCATGGTGATGTTAGTTTCCATGCTTAATCATTGGTAACTAGTTTGTTGTTATCAGCACAAGAAGGTTTCGTAAAATTTGAATGGATCTATTTTACGAATTTTGTGCAAAATGATTACCTTCATCAGATAAAGTACCCCAACCAAAAGAAAGCTTCCCGGTTTTACATTATATTCACCAAACAGTTCAATTTGAATGATTCCTAAAAAGAAGCATACTTAATCAACTGGTCAACTAAGTACTGAAATATTGTATCATCCCAAAACAACTCAAACAATACTATGGGAATAAAGTCTCTATATTTGGTGTCAGTTGAGGCTGGAAATTCACTTGAAATATTTTCAAGTGATGCATTTGGATGTATTTTTAGGTGTACCTTTGTTTTTGTTCAAGTGCACTGCTTCTCAACAAAAGCTGCTGATGTTTCAACAACAAGAGATGTATTGTTACACAATACCTTAATTTCAACCTAGTTTCTCCATTTGCTTGCAACTGATGCCCGGGCAGATGATCTAAATCATCTGTCACCATCGCTTGATTCCGCAAATACTTGTACTTTTGGAGGTTCGGTAAATATCGTTTTCCTAAAGAAACCTCAGTACCATTTATCAAAGATTTGCAACAGGAAGTGAGAAATTAATAAAATTGAATGTCCACTCTATATTACATAAATATAATATAGGGCTTCAATGGGTTAGTTATTAAACAACTGCTCTCAACATTTATTAATTATATGTGCATTAACCTGTCAAAAGGTATATGATCAATTCCTGTTTCAGTCTGAGATTTAATTATTGCCTTGTAACATTCCTTCGTAACTGATAGAATCTAAATTCATTTCAATGAGTAGTTTATGTATTAGAGAAATTCCAAAAATTAGTTGTTACTTATTTTGAGAAAAAATATTCATTGTTAAAGGCATTATCTAAAGTTTTTGTATTATATTGAAACACATACATAGAGAGAATTTACTAAAATAATTATTTCAAATTCATTATGTCGACATTCTTCTATGGTTATGTATTGATCTCCACATTTAATTTTGATTAATAGTTTCTGAGTTACTGAAATTTTAATAACTAATTTATAGTTATTTATTTTTCAGAATAACCTATTCATTATTAAAGACAATACTTAACAGAAAAACTCTGGTGCTGTAGTACCTTACATCTAAAGGAATTCTTGTTAAAACAATTATCTCAAATTCATATAAGTATTTCTACAAGGTTGTGTTTTTATTTTCAACTGCATTACATGTAGAAACAATCGGTACAGTGTCCATAGTTCTCTTGGCAAGTATTTTACTAATTAATTATTTCCTGCTAAATAGTGTCTGCTCTTGGCGCAGATTTCATCATAATGCACTGTATTTCATTGTTTTCAAAATTTCCCAAGTTATTTGCTGCTCAAATGTATAAAATTTTTGTACAACGCATAACTCAAAGTAGAAGATCCATAATATGATTTTGAAAGTGCTAGAAAAAAACAAATTAGAAAATAAGCAGGGAGCGTCTTGTACTCATTTTTAGTTCAGTGAAATTCCTAATGTAAACGAGATGAGGTTTTTTGTTTGACAGATGCAATTTTATGTCACATTGTTCCAGTTTGTGAAGTTAACAATATACAATATGTGCTTAGAACAGGATAGGTGATTGTGATTTAAAGCAAATGAGAACATAATTATAGGCACTGATCCTCTAGTAAAGTGATAATTACATCGGAATAAAATATGATGGAATCATTATAACCTACAGGACTGAATTTGTATATTTGGGTTAAGGATGGTGATAATTGTTATTCACGAGAGGAAATTTATAAAATATTCATTAGTTATTATTTTTGAAGCAAAAACAGACTTGTGGTGTTTTAATCTAATTACTTATGGGTTTTTCTCCCAGATTTGAAAGAGAACGCAACTGTCATGATATAGCATAACCCAGGTATTAAGGCAGACGTAAAAAGTTTTTATAAGTAATTAATTGATAGTAGTTTGAGTAACCAAATAGGCATAAACCTATTATCAATAATTCTATTAAAAGTAAAAAGTCATGATAATTTGTTGCAAATATACAAAAACAGACTTAACTCTTTTCGATTCAAGTTGGTAAACGTAAATAAGAAGAATTGAGTTAATCATAACAAAATAAAGAATAGAATCTGTAGTTGCATGACCTTTTCATTATAGTCTAAATGACGAAAATTTGAAGAGGTGCGGGAATTTGCTTCGTAATGGTCTTTGCCTCTAACAAATAAAAAAAATTATAGATGGAAATAATTTTTTATATATATCAGATATATCTTAATTGTTGATTTTATGTTTTGCTTGGTGAAGTGTAAATATAATCAAACAAATTTTTTTATAAGAATAGTTTAAATTATTATTTACTTTTTCAGTGAATTAACTCTGCGATATGAAGTAACACACTTGCCAGTAATAGTTGTACTCAAGAAAGACGGCACAATTATATCAAAAAATGGAGAAAGCGAAGTTGACAAGCTTAATTTAAACGTCCTTGTAGCATGGGGAACTTAACAATGTTTATCTTTTAAAAAAATAATGTATTGTGTACAAAAATTTCTTGTAAGGTTGAAATAAAATATTTCTTTGTAACTATCAAGGTATCCTTATTTATTCCATCAATTACGTATACACCATCAACAGAACTGTAGCAAGAAGAAAATGATAGAATAATTTTATCTAATAAAAGTTTTGTTAGATCAACTCGTCCAGAAATAATTTTAATTGCTTTGGTGTGACACCTTTTAGCTTTTAGACTTATGAATGCATGGTTAATTGTACTAAACAAGTCACCCCACGATTATTCTTATAAAAGTGAGCTAATCGTCGATCTCAGTAGCATTTAATATGAGACAATCCCTACTGTTAATACCTATTAGTAATCAATATGATAAAATTTGTGTATTTTCGTATAATATGAACTATTTATAAGCTATATATAAATTTACAAGTTCTAGGTTTTAAAATCAAATGTCATAATGTGTGATAAGTTTGGTTTGGTTTGGCTTAGAGTATTACACCACACTCGTAAGAAATTACTACAAAAGAAACACGAGTTTTAAAACAATAGTGACTGATAAGTGAGTTCTTCGTTTCTGCAAATGCTATTACCAATAATGTCGTGTTACAGGTAAAATGAGTGTGAAGTGAAGTGATGGGGCAGGAACCACATAACAATATAAGGATGCAGCCTAACTGCAGTGGTGCGGGAGCAAGTTCCTATGAAATAATTATAAAAGAAAATACAGAAATAAAGAAATAAAAAATTATGAAGAAAACGGCTGATATACAAAAACTACATTACCTTATCACTTATCCTATAAGTGTTTTTGTCTGTCATAATTCCTTCTGATATTATTCCTACATGTAAGACGGTTATTATTCCATATAAATCTTCCTTTCATCAGTATTCTAGGTTATATCATCTTATGTACTACCTATATCAAAAATACCTTAAAACACTTATTAATTCTGTCATACTTAAAGAAATTTCTCAAAATAAAATGCCTCTTCCAAATAAGATTCCATAACTGGTGTAGCTGAATATCCTTTATAAATTTGCAGATGTACCTAGTTTTAAATAAATTCAAATAAAACTTAAACTCTATTAACATAAATAATTTAAATAAAAAGACAAATATAGTTTCCAAAATAACAATTTCTTTCTCAAATCTGATAAGGTATTCCAAAAACGAAAAACTCCTAGAAAGGTCTTAAGTCAAACCCATTAACAAAACTATTCACTCTTCTTGTTTTTTCAATATTTAATTATTTGATATTTATAAATCGCAATTATTGGAAGTGTCGTTAATAACAAACAAGAAAGAAACAGTTAAATACCAAGTGTTTGCGGCATCATTTCATTGTATATTCCAAAATAATGTAAAATCAATATGTATATACTTCTTACAATTTTAACCTGATAACACTTAAATTTAACCAACGCTTGTTCTGGCGACAAATTCTTAATCAGCAAAAAAAAATAAATCACTTTTATGTTCAATTAATGTCCTATATCATAAAATACCACCATGCTTACATTCAAAATTCAAATTGCCACGCAAAATTTTAATAGTTAGTCAAAAGACAAGATGAAAATGGAAATAAACAAATGACCTATTACCTACTTAACACTGGCAGACAGAATTCTTCCAAACAGATGGAAAGGTAGAAGTTTGTAATGATAAGTTAATGATGCTGGTTAACGGGTAGGCTAGTACAGATGCACAATCCCTGACGAGAAATGCAGGTATTTGATCAAGACCAGCAGTGAATTTATTTTTTAATTTTCGCATACAGCTTTCAATCTCAGGGGTGGAAACATGAGATAAAAGTAAGTAAACATCTGACAACGATTTAATACCAATCAGAGAATGATCTTGTACCTTGGCTGAGTAGACACCACTGAAGAAGTTTTTAAAGGCTTCAACAATTGACTGAGGAGTATCGTAGTTCTGACCATTGTAAGTGACTTTTGCAGGAATGCAAGACCTATATTGTTTCTGTTGTATAAAAGACCAAAAAGCTTTTGGGTCTTTCTGGATAATACTTTCTGATTCGACAATATAATTCGTATATGCAGTCTGGATGTGAGCTTTAGACAGCGCTCTTAGTCTTTTAAATCCTAATAAACACTTTAAATTTTTGTAGATTTTGAATTTTTCGCATCTTATGCTTCTCCCTAATGAGGCTGATAATATTAGAATTATACCATATTGGGTAATGACGTTTAAAATTGCGATGAATCGGAACATATAAATCCAAGACTTGATACAGTTTGGCATAAAATGCCTTACATGCCTCCTCAGCATCGGTAAAATTTTCTAAAAAAAGTCCAATCGGCAACTGTTAAAGCATTATAGAGGTTTGGATAATTCAGCTTTCTTAAAATTATACCGTTTTTTGTCACATTTGCGAAAATTACTATAATGTAGCTTACTATCAATATTTATGCAAAGTGGTGGATGATAATTATCTTTCTTAACTAATGGACACGCATTTTCTGAAATTTTACAGTTCATGTTAGAAAATACTAAGTCAAGTAGTCTACCATTCTGATTTACAATATTGTTATGTTGCCTGACATTGGTAAGATGTAAAAAATTTAAAAGAATGTTAGTACGCACATCAACTTTACTGTTTTCATTGTATAATGGAACATTAAAGTCCCCCATAACAAGTATCTGGAATTCAGCGTACTCCTCCATGTACTCAACAAGAGCTTCCAAGATAACACTGGTTGTATTTGGAGGGACATAAACCACAAAAATATATAAGGTATTTCCTTCACTATAGCATTTACAGCCTACAATGTCAATCATTAGCACAGCAGTTGTAATTCTTGTGAGATCAAGAGGTTTGACCACATGAATTTTTAACGGCTAGTAGTACCCCACCTCCTCGTGTTGTATCTAAAGCACCATAGTTACAATCGTCACGCATTACTATATATTGGCCTGGAAATAATTCGGAATTTGAGATATCAGTTAATAACCACGTCTCCGCTAATGCTATTAAATCAAATTCACATTCTGAAGAAGCAGCATAAAAGGATTGAACTTTTGTTCTAAGTCCTAGCATATTTTGGAAATAGCAGTATGTAACATTAGACGATTTCTTTCTGGCAAAACCAGCGGCTAATTGCTATGACATAGGCTTGGTTGGTTCATCAACTGAATGCAACACACTGTGTTCTTGCTTATTAGTGTTATGCTTTTTTTCTAAAAATTTGCGAACCGCTACACCATTTGGCCAAAAATCAGCATCCAATATACTGTTTTCATATGCACTGAGCTTATTGTTAACTTAAATGAACTATAATTATTAGGATACCTGGAATTTAACTTTTCTACCTTCACATAAGGAGACGATTCATTGTTAGTGTTGCCCCCTAACTTAGAGTATGTATAGTCTATTACTTTCTGCACATGAACTGATGGGTTGACACGTGTGATGTGTAGCATTGAGTAGCGTTGCCGTGGAGTAACTGCTATAAATTCTTCTGAATCGCGACATACAGCAGTAGGTTGAGCAAGCCCTATTATTAACTTATTACGATTATTAGCTATTCTTTGTCTTTTTGGTTCTTTCAGGACATTAGCATATAATGTTGTATTAAAATTCTTAATAGGCATAGTATTATTGTTCAAGGAAGCCACATCTATCCTATTACTATTAATACCATTCACACTCATGTGGGTCGAGTTCTTAGTATTTAAAAGTATTTCTGGCTCTTTTTTGCTAGTATTACAGTTGGAGACGGTATTGGCTGCAATGTCAGATTGTGTATTTGTTAGGACCACATTTCTAGTTAGGAGCTTAACAAGATCTATATTTGAGCTCCTTAAAATGTTTATTTCAGATTTTAAATCTAGAATTTTTTGTTCTAATACAGCCATTTCATTTTTTACAGAAACACTTATAATATTAGCAAACTCTTGGCTATTTAAAAATATTAAAATATCATTACAAAGAGCATTTGTGTTCTTATCACTTGTTGATAATGAAGCTGAACTCTGACCAACTGTTATGCCCAAAGTTGATGTACCTAATTGTTGATTTTTGTTTTCATGCTTTTCCATACAAACTAAGCACATATTAAACTTATCACCTGATTCATTAGCTAGAATGACACCTTTTCTTTCACTGCATGATGTATGCACCTTTACATTGCACTTAATGCACTGGTAAACTTTTTTGACTGCTTTCTTATTGCAGTAAGCACATAAATCAGACAGAGCACTTTCAATATAACCTTCACTTTCGGACATCTTGAATTTGCTTGAATATGCTTCTTGTCTACTGCGGGAAAACTGAACGGTTTCCGATTTTCACAACAGGCCACATTCCCATCTACGTCCGACTTTTCTTGACGTTTCACCCATGATTTCAAGTACCTTTTGATATTCTAAAGAACCTTTGGTTCTACTTGGGACCACTCCAAAGGACGTTAAAGAAAAGAACTCTTACCATTTGATCGATTTTGTCCAAACTACAAGTTGATACGCATTGTACGCGGGCTTTGTCACTTGTTGCCAACAACTGTTTACCAGTAAGACACCATCCTAACCGGGTCCGTCTCGCAACGGGTTCTCCTACGTACCTTCCTATAATTTCTTGATGGGCCGTAAGGTGAGGGCAATCCTCCCCGATAATGACAGTTGGAATAACATTTTCTAATGAACTCATTTTAAGTCTCTGTAAGTAAGGAATGACGTTTTAGCTAAATCTACATCTACGCTATATGGCAAGAATCCTAATTCTTCCATAGTTATTGCTCCCGCAATATTAAAACCATTTAGCACCCTTAAAATTACCAGAAACTTCAAAGGCTACCCTTTTTGCAATCTCTTCATGAACTATACCTTCTATACCTTTATACACGTGTTTAAACTCGCCTCCTTGAATTCCCATCTCTTTGCAAAGTTTGTGTGATATAATGGTAATAGTTGAACCGCTATCAGAAACAATGTATACCTTACGAACACCCCTTGGCCCTTTAACGTTTCTGTATATAACGAGTATAGGGTGAAAATTTGCTGGCATCACTGCACCAACTAAACCTAAATCTGAAGCATCACTTTTTTCGTTGTCCAAGCTGATTTCTGTTTTTAAGTCTCTAATGCCGGATTGTGTTGACTCTTCGTTTTTATTTGGTGTTGGTTCGTTTTCGTGCAAAAGAGAGTGATGCTTTCTTGAACAACCCGCAACTACGCACATTGTTTTTACAGAACATTTTCGTGCACTGTGATGGGAACCCAGACACAAAAAACACAAATGCTTGTCTTCAACGAACTTTCGACGTTCGTTGACCGGTTTCTTTTTAAATGTCTAATACGCTTTAATATTATGGGACCCATTATTACAGAACGCGCACGGTTCTTTTCGATAGTCGTTGCAGTGTGAATTATCCCTCAGCCTTTCCTATACTGCTCCTTAGATTTTTCCTCCGGTGGGTTGGTGATAGAACTAATAGGTGTATTGCACAGACGCACCATGCGCCTAATTTTTTGTTCCATCCATTCACCAAAGTCTTCCAAATTGGGGTCATCAATTAGATTTTGGTCGGTCCAATCCACCCACTGCTCAGCATGATTTAAAGTTGGCTTTGCAAAGATAGCCAAGAGCGTCGAGTCGTTTAAAATTTTCCTTTTTCATTGTTTTAGCTCTATGAATTAGGTTTTGTACAAATGTACCAAATTGCACCATTGCTTCTGGTTTGTCTCGCTCGGGCTTCTTTATTTCTTTTATTTTTTGAATAAACGTATGAATAATAAATTCGCTTCTTCCGAATCGTAGACGAAGAGTTTCCATAACTTTGTCGACGCAGTTTGGGTTGTCTAGTATCCCAATAACAGCTTCTTCTGCTGCACCTCCAAGCACTTTATTCAATTTTGAGGTGATTTTTTCATCAGGGCATTTTCCTCTTGCTCTTTTTACTTCCGCCTCAAAAATTAACCAGTCTTCCGGATTACCTGAAAAATATGGTAACTCGGTAGAGTGACTCCCGAAAACATTCCCAAGTGCTTTTGCCAAGTGATCAACAAGATGTACGTCAGCTTTTGTTGATGGCGTATTCACATCGGTTTGCCATAGAGATGGTGGTCTCCGATTAGATATTTTTTGATGGTTATGAGCAGCTAAAGGTTCCCTTTCTTCTAACGGGTCCAATTGTCGCAAATGTGTAAGGGTGGGATTTGTGCTCCTTTCCCTTCATTTCTTCATCCCATTTTTGAATTACACGTTCTTCGTCAGAGTCTAGGTTTTGTTCCATAATTTCACGGAGTTCATTTTGCTCTTTGACATCTATCTGAATCATTTGCATTTTTAAATCCGCACGTTCATCTATAATCTTTTGATAATATCAAGATTCCTCAAGAACCTTCTCTAGTTGTAAGTGTTTTTCAAGGATTACTTGCTCCAATACAACAAGCTTAGCTTCTAGATTATGTTTTTCTTCTATTTCTGCTGGCGTTAAATGTTGTTTGGTAGAGAAATTCATTATTTGTTGATTAACCGAGTACGCTGCAGCTTTGTTAGTGTCTACTTCCTTTTCCAACAAATTGATTGAGTATCCAAAGCATTCTTTTAATTTTGACAATTCTAGTTGCTTTTCAATTATAACCCGCTTTTGACTCGATATTTTTGATACGATCGACGTGCTTATAGACCTTACGCTTGACCTTTTACTCACTTTACCAGAGTTATGCATTTCAACGATAACATTGCGTTCTACGATCTTGTCAATGGTAGTGACGACTTCTTCTCCCTGCTTACCAGGTGCAGAGTAAGTCTTTGCACTGGTTTAAGTACACGTTTTTCACTTCTATGCATTTGCAAGTTGATGTTATACAATTCTTACTGCGATACAACCCGGGTTACGCTTACTTAAACCTTTAAAGGGAATTCGACTGCAGTTAAATGTTCTTTTTGTGTTTGTATTATTTGTATGCTGCGTAAGAACGAACAAAGCAAATGGTTACCATTAAACAACGACTTTCAGTTGCAGATACAGCACTATAAATACCCAACAAGCCTGTATCAACTGTCAAAGAAGCGCTTTTGTAATAATATTTTACTTTATTTCCAACTAACCACATTAAAAAACCAGGAACAGCAATTATTACTTTGACATTTTTTTGTCTATAGCCTACTTAAGTTCACTTAATTCCAATATTAGGTACTGCCTCCTTAAAACACAAATGTCAAGCAACAACAAGCGCTTCTTGTGACCAAATGTTGCGCTTACCACCTAGAAGTGATTTATCTTTAGCGTAAGAATTGAGCTAACAAATGCAGTATCGTTGGTCGCCTTTTAACGATTCATAAGAAAATTATTTTATCTGAGCATTGTGTTGTTTTGCAAATTGATAAATAAGAGTTATCCATAATATAAAAACATTAAAAAATAACGTGAGATAAATTTCAGATATATGTAGAAACATGTGGCTAATAAATGTCTTTAAATTTTGCTGTATACAAATGGCCTCACACTAAAGAATGTGTTGGATGCAACACATGATGTAGCTACTCTCATGTTTATATTAAACCATCCGAATCACATTACATGACTGGTGAAGACTCAAGGGATGAGGACGAAGGGACACAGCAGACAACTTGGCACTAGTGTCGAAATTGTATTTATAAACTCCTAGAAGTTTGGGAGTGCGGTCAATCTAATCCCTCGCTGCACAATGATAATACCAACTACCAAAATTTAAATGACACTGATCAGCATATATCACAATCAAGTAAAACATTGAAGCTAAGATGTTTATTCCTACTGACACAACATATGTTAACAGAAATTTAACATGTTTAGTACAAGATTTTCAATTAGGAGACTATACAGAATATTCTTCAATGCTGTGTTAAACTGTAAAATGTGTTTCAGACATTTAATGTTGAACAAAATTATTTGCCAAACCCATAAATATGCATTGTTCAAAAACGAGTCAGACCCAAATTTGGCAATCTCCCAAGTAAAAGTATTTATTTCTCTTATTATACTCAGTGGATATAACAAACTAAATCAAAAAGGAGCCACTGGGAAAATAGTTCAGATGTAAAAAATGTTTCGATATCTGAAGATATTTATAGTTAGACTCAACAAACATAAGCCCTTTTACAGAGTAAATCGAATATAAATTGTTAAATACAAAACTACAAATGTTAAAACAAAACAAGTCTAAAAGAGTTGGAAAATAAATTTATATCAGAGAATAGGTAATATACATCAGAAAATCATAGTATTCGTTGTAGTAGGCTATTTAGCGCTTCATGTGATATCACAGTCTGATTCTATATCATTATATAGTTTGTACATTACGTGCAGCGATGAATTATTGTAATTGCTTGTATGTGCTACACGTACCTCATAGAAAGTTTGTAATCCAGGTGCAGTATGCAGGAACGTTGATATATATCATTTGCAAAAACAAAAGATTGTTCACGTTACTATGTAGCACACTGTGCAAGTGCAATATGGAGTGTATTTTTCTCCTTTTAAGCAATGTTTGCAAATTATAGGTCCGTATCAGACTACCTAGATATAGACCCATCATACTCTGGCCAGTAGCTTTAAAGTGTATGTATCTTAAAACCTAAATTGTATTTTTTCTACGATGTGTTACTGTAGATGTTAGTACAAACGCGTTACCAGAGAAACGCGAATAATGTCAATCTTACCGTCACATTAGAGAGTTTGGGAAATAGCGTAGCTGGAAGGTAGTTAATATAGATTTCTTTCATTGTATTACAAACAGTTATATTTAAAGTTAATAGTCACCGATTCAAATAGGCGCACTAAATGTAAGTTATAGAAAAAAAGTTTAAATTATTAATTGTTAAAATTGTAGCTTGAAGCGCACCCCTTATTTTTCATTAAAGGAAATTGCTGTCAAGACTGTGTCCTTTGTTCTACTCGAACAAAATCTTCAAGATTTATGGAAGATAATAATTTGGATCTCAACCTTTGCTTCAGTTGCATTGCCTGTAAAAGGCCAGATGCGGCAGATAATCTTGTTGCCTGCGATAAGTGCGATAACTGGTGGCACTATTCTTGCGCGGGTGTAAGCGAATCTGTTGTGAATCGAATCTGGGTTTGTGCGAAATGCGTTTCTGTTCCCCCGATGGCTAAATCTTCACGGTCTAGTACTTCTAAACTCAAAGCGCAGCAGTTGGAACTTAAATTAAAACGTTTAGAAGAACAGCACGCTTTAGAGAAGAAGGAACAGGAATTAGAAAAAAGATACATGCAAGAGAAATATGAACTACTGGAAAAGGGCTTGTTAGACGAAGAAGCAGATAACTGCAGCTTCATCTCAGAACCTGAATGTCACGAGCGAGTACAAAATGTTGCTGCATGGGTCGAGAATCAGGTTCCTAAATACACAAACAATCAAAGTTTAAAGTCTGTAGCATCCGTGAGATTGTCCGAAATTGACCGCTCGGTTTATTTAGCTGAGAATCCTATGAACGAGGAAGTAAACGTTGCAGGGGTAATGGGTACAACCCAGTTAAAACCACAACAAATCGTACCGTCGGCCAAGGATTCCAATTCTAAAGTTAAACCGGAAGCAGAACAGCAGTTGTTTCGTTTACTACAGCATAAAATGGTTAGGCTTCAAGAGCAGCAAAGTCCTTCAGTAGAGGACTTTGAAGAACGAAAAGAGCAGTGGCGGATTTGGCAACTACAGTTGCAGCGTCGGGACGGATTGTGTTCTCAAATTCCATATGAAACAGCCATTCCTAAACGTCACGTTTTGCTAAAAGATATTGTAGAGGAAAAAAATGACCATGATCAGGGTAGAGCAAACGATACCTTAGTTCGCAGTGCAAATGTCACGTGTGATGTGAACTTAGCGATCATTTTACCAGTTTACGTTTCGATCAAAGCGAGCTGGAAATCAATCGGCGTTAAAAGCGGGTGATCATCCTATACCCTTAAATACAAATCCTGTGTATTCCACAAATACGAAGGAGCGTCATTTTGATTCCGCGCGTTCAAATCACGGAGGTGCGGAATATTTGCTACCTGTGAGGAGAGAACATGCAACCTTTCAAAGAGCCAATTCAGAGCAACTAGCCGCTAGGCAGGTTATGCCACGTGACTTACCGGAGTTCTCTGGTGAACCGGAACAGTGGCCTATATTTATAAGTAGCTATAATAATTCTACAGCTGCTTGTGGCTACAGTAACTCCGAAAATCTTGCTCGATTGCAACGATCTTTAAAAGGTGGTGCCCTCAAGTCGGTTAGGTATTACTTGTTGACCCCTGAGTACGTGCCGGACGTGATAAAGACACTCCACATGCTTTACGGACGCCCCGAGGTGATAGTAAATAAACTAATCAAAAACGTATTAGCCATACCATCCCCCAAAGCTGAAAAACTAGAAACGTTGATCGAGTTTGGGATGTCGGTTAGGAATCTCACGCAGCACCTAATCGCAGTCGGACAACACGCTCATCTGTTAAATCCAGTTCTTTTACAAGAACTGGTAGAAAAATTACCCGCTAACATAAAGCTCCAGTGGGCCCAACAATTGAACAGCTTTTCTACTCCATCACTTCAAACGTTCAGCGACTTTATGTCGTCCGTAGTGGAATCAGTCAGTAGGGTAGTATTATACTCTGGTAATCAGTGTGAACGGACAGAAAAAGCTAAGATAAATCTTCACGCTCATGACCAGAGAAATCTACCTACATCCGGTGGCTCTGCTGACAATAAAAACTCTGAAAAGAAATGTTTCCTATGCTTTAATGAAGCACATTTTGCAAAAGACTGCAAGATATTTTTAGACTGTAGTGTTGAAGACCGTTGGAAACATGTTCAACGTCTAAAATTGTGTAGATGCTGCTTAAAACTTCACTTTCGTAGGTCATGCAAGAAGCAAATTAAATGTCAAATTGATGGTTGTCAACTGAAGCACCATCCCTGCTGCATTCTCTGACTAAGAAAGACGTTAAAATAACAGGTCCGCCCAAAACGGAAAGCCATTCATATCACCACATTAACGAATCAGTGTTATTTCGGATAATACCCGTGATCTTGCATGGAAACTCAAAGTCCATTCAAGTATTCGCTTTACTAGATGAAGGTTCTTCTGCAACTCTTGTGGAACAAGAAATTGCAGAACAGCTTGGGGTAAGTGGACCGAATGTACCGTTATGTTTGAAGTGGACAACGAATATGTCACGTTCCGAAAGTCATTCGCAGGTCATATCGCTGGGTGTTTCTGCGGTTGGAAAACGAAAGTATTACAGATTAGAAAATGTGCGAACAGTTGAACACCTTAATTTACCAACACAATCTTTGCCCTTTGAAGAAATAGCCACAAAATTTCCACACTTGAAAAGATTGCCCGTGATCAGTTATGAGAAAGCTACCCCAAAACTATTACTGGGTTTGCGTGATCTACCTTTAGCCGCCCCACTGAAAATAATTGAAGGCAAATACGGTCCAGTAGCGACAAAAACAAGATTAGGGTGGTGTGTTTATGGGCAACTTCAAGAGGAAATACAGCTGAACAGTTCAATTACCATATTTGTGACTGTGAGTCTGACAATAAAGCTGAACTTATGCTTAAAGAGTATTTTGGTGTTGAAGATGTTGGAACGCTTCCGATTGTAAATTTAGAGTCTGAGGACGATTTGAGAGCAAAACGTATACTCCTAGAAACAACCATCAGAGTTGGTGACCGTTACAAGACAGGTCTATTATGGAAATGCGACCATGTGAAGTTCCCAAATAGCTATCCAATGGCAATGCGTCGCCTGGAGTGCCTAGAAAAGCGTCTGAACCGAGATCCCAGTTTAAAGGAAAATGTTCATCTTCAGCTGCAACAATATCAAACAAAGGGATATGCTCACTATGCAACTGAGGAAGAATTAAGTAAAGCACAAAAGGGTCGTGTTTGGTACTTACCGTTAGGCGTTGTTCTGAATCCAAAAAAGCCAGGTAAAGGGCGTCTAATTTGGGACGCAGCAGCCAAAGTGGGAGAGGTGTCGTTAAACTCCATGTTGCTTCCAGGGCCTAATCTCTTAGTGCCATTGTTGTCTGTACTTTTTCGCTTTCGTCAATACTCGGTGGCAGTTACAGGCGATATCAAAGAGATGTTCCACCAAATCCAAATCGTGGAGGCCGATAAACACGCTCAACGTTTTTTATGGCGAAACAGTCCCGATGAAAACCCTAAAATTCTTTTAATGGATGTTGCTACATTTGGGTCAGCCTGTTCGCCATCATCGGCCCAATTTGTTAAAAATAAAAACGCTTTAGAGTTTATTGATCGTTTCCCTAGAGCCGTGGAAGGAATTTTGAAATGCCACTACGTGGACGATTATTTAGATAGCTTTGAGACCGTTGAAGAGGCACAAAGGGTCGCCAAGGAGGTGGAATGGGTTCACTCTAAAGGTGGATTTCAAATTCATCAATGGTCTACAAATCTGAAGGCTGTTTTGAACTATATCGGCGGGGAAAGCGTTTCAGATTCAAAGCAACTTGTTCCTTCTAAAAGTAACGGTTCAGAACGTGTTTTGGGTATGCTTTGGCAAACGGAAGTAGACGAGCTGAAATTTTCGATGAGCTTTAGCGGAGAAATTGAACGTTTGGTCACTTCTGGAACTATACCAACAAAACGACAGATTTTAAAATGTGTAATGAGTCCCTTCGATCCACTCGGTTTACTGTCTCATTTACTTGTACATGGCAAAATTCTAATGCAAGATATTTGGAGAACGGGTATTCATTGGGACGAGAGAGTGAATGACGAGCTGTATGAGCGCTGGAAAAATGGTGTACTTTACTTGCTCACGTTAACGACGTCGGTATACCCAGATGCTACTTCAAAGGAGTAAGCAGTGAGACTTACGGTTCTCTGCAGGCTCATATATTTACTGCGCTAGTGAAACTGCTTACGCCGCTGTGGTGTATTTTCGAATAATTAATTCCGACGGGCGTGTACAATGCGCGCTAGTAACAGCCAAAGCAAAAGTGGCCCCTTTAAAGTATACGACAATCCCTCGATTAGAGTTGATGGCTGCGGTTTTGGGTACTCGATTGATTTCACACGTTATCAATGGGCATTCGATTTCAGTCCATCAACGATTTTTCTGGACAGATTCTAACACGGTCTTAGCGTGGATTAGGTCTGAGCATCGCAGATACCGACAGTTTGTTGCGTGCCGTATAGGAGAAATCTTGACATCCACCGCCGAAAAGATTGGAGATGGGTTCCCAGTGCGCTCAACGTTGCCGACGAAGCGACTAAATGGGGAAAGGGACCTAGTTTTCTTACAACGAGCCGATGGTATCGAGGACCAGACTTTTGTACCTAGCTGAGGAACATTGGCCTAAGCCTGAACAAGTTGTTCCCGATACTAAAGAAGAATTAAGAACGTGTTGTATACACAGTAACGTCGTCTCGGTGTCAACTCCGTTAATACAATTCCAACGGTTTTCTAAGTGGAATCGTTTGTTACGAACGATGGCCTATGTATTGCGATTTGTTGATGCGTGTAGGGAATCTAAAAATAATGAAGGCATACGACAAACATCAACTCTCGCTCAGGCAGAGCTTCACAAAGCGGAGGTACAGATTTGGAGGCTCGTGCAGGAGGAGGCCTATGCAAAAGAATTATTAATACTGTCAAAGAGAAGATCGTCAGTGCAGGAAACGGAACAGTTAGCGAGGTCTAGTCCTCTTTATAAGCTTACCCCAATGTTGGATAGAGACGGAGTTCTAAGAATTGACGGACGTATCGGTGCTGCTCAATGGACAACGGAGGAAACCAAGAATCCTGTCATACTACCTAAAGACCATTTAGTGACCTCGTTGATCATATATCACTACCACACGAAATACGTTCATGGCAATTCTGAAACCGTCGTCAACGAGCTACGACAGCGTTATAACATTCCGCGACTGCGTGTCTTAGTAAGAAAGCTTAGCAAGAAATGTCAGTGGTGCAAAGTTTATAAAGCACGACCAGAAGTTCCTAAAATGGCACCGCTACCTGCAGCACGATTATCTCCTTATTTCCGACCATTCAGTTTTATTGGATTTGATTACTTTGGACCTATCCTTGTAAAGGTAGGGCGATCAAATGCTAAGAGATGGATTGCTTTATTCACATGTCTTAGCATACGCGCAATCCATCTAGAAGTTGCCTTTGATTTATCAACACAGCCGTGTATAATGTGCATACGCAGATTTATATGGCGTCGTGGGTCACCACTAGAAATATATTCCGATAACGGAAGCAACTTTATAGGAGCTGATCGTATACTAAAGCAACAGATAATGCGAATAGAGGCGGAGTCTGCTGCAACGTTCACCAATGCCCGAACGAAATGGCTGTTTATTCCTCCATCAACACCCCACATGGGCGGTGCATGGGAACGTATGGTTCGCTCCGTAAAGAATGCTATTCTCAATCTACCAAAAGAACGTAAACTTACCGACGAGGCGTTACAAACAGTAATGGTGGAAGCTGAGTCCATAGTTAATTCAAGACCGCTTACGTACTTACCACTAGATTCGGAGGAGCAAGAAGCCCTTACTCCAAATCATTTTCTATTGGGAAGCTCAAGCGGAATTAAGCAACCAACTGTAACCATGGATGATTCCGTAAAGTTGTACATAATAGTTGGAACTTAATTCAGTTCAACATCAACTATTTCTGGAGACGATGGATACGGGAATATATGCCTACCTAACCAAACGGACCAAGTGGTTTGGTGATACGAAACCGGTCGAGCCTGGGGATCTTGTAATTATTATCGACGACAGCAAAAGAAACGGTTGGGTTCGAGGACGAGTTCTAACAGTTCGGTATGGACAAGAAGGCCGCGCCCGTCAAGCGTTAGTACAAACCCCAACAGGAGTATTCCACCGTGCGGTGGCGAAGTTGGCATTGCTAGAAGTAAACGAGGATGGTAAAGATGTCAACGAACATCCTTACGTGGAGGGGAATGTTACTGTAGATGTTAGTACAAACGCGTTACCGGAGAAACGCGAATAATGTCAATCTTACCGTCACATTAGAGAGTTTGGGAAATAGCGTAGCTGGAAGGTAGTTAATATAGATTTCTTTCATTGTATTACAAACAGTTATATTTAAAGTTAATAGTCACCGATTCAAATAGGCGCACTAAATGTAAGTTATAGAAAAAAAGTTTAAATTATTAATTGTTAAAATTGTAGCTTGAAGCGCACCCCTTATTTTTCATTAAAGGAAATTGCTGTCAAGACTGTGTCCTTTGTTCTACTCGAACACGATGTGCTGGTGGTTTTGGTAATATGGATTCCATACTATCGATGTATACTCAAGTATGCTTCTGACATATGTAACACAGTCAAAGAATACAGTTTATGCTGGTGAAATTTTGAGATGGTTTTGTTTGCTGTTACAGTAATGTGAATTTGAAAGTTAGACATTGGTCAAATATTACGCCTAGGTTCCAAATTTCCTCTACTCTCTCTAACAGTCACTTCTATATTGTAATTATAACTATAGGCACATTTTGCGAGTAAAAGTTAAAACATTACATTTCTTGATGAAATAAAGTATATTGTAGACGGAGGATCATCTGTCTAGATTTGTCTTTTTATCTGAAATCTTTGCATATATCTTCAAATCATCTACAAACATTAAACAAGATGATGAAGTAACTACACCAACAAACAATGTTATATATAAAGATTAGGAACATCAGTGGACCTAAGTTGGAATCCTGCAGAACACCTGATCTAGATATAAATATACTGGAGGAATAGCCCTAGACTGTAACTCTTTGCTCACAATTACGCAAATGAGATGCGAGGAACTGTACAAGATTTGGGTGAAAGTCAAACTCTTCTTCCAGCTTTCTAAGAAGTAGACTGTGAAGTTACTTTGTCAAACGCTTTACCAAAATCTGCATAAACAACGTCCATTTGACCAGACTGGTCAATAAAGTGTGATATAAGTTGCGTTATGATGAATAGGTTAATAACAGTAGAATGATTTTGCATAAAGCCATGCTGGTGTACAGAGTCGGTTAGATACGGACGTTAAAATATTTTTGTATATAATCGATTCAAAAATTTTCTCAATCATTGAGAGTAGTGACTGGCCTATAATTCACGATATTAGTGTTGTCGCCTTTCTTGAAGATAGACATATTTCAGCCTATTTTCAAGTATCTGTGAATGTTTTAGTTTTTATACTTAGGTTAAATATGATTTCTAAAGGATAAAAAAGTAATCCGTACGCTCCTTAATAATGTATGGTGGGAGTAGATCGTCCTATTGCTTTATTTACCTTTAATTTCTGAATTGCTTCTATTATATCCTTACCGTCAATTTCTTGTAATATCACTAAATCGGCAGAAATAATATTACTATAGTGTACAGTGCTATCACGAATCTTTTGTGTTGTATATGCCATTGAAATAAGTGGCAAAGGCATTAGCGATCGCCTCATCTACATTGTATTCCTTGCCAATCATTTAATTGTAGCCGAAATGAAGACATTATTTTTTTTATTGTTTACAAACTGGTAAAATAAGTTTGGGCCTATCCTAACGCTTTCTTGGACCCTTGTTATGTATTGATTGAAGGCTTAGACCATATCCCGTTTCACAATATTTCGTAATTTATTATATTCTACTTTAATTTGCAAATTATTTGATCTACTACTAAGTTTCCTAAGGTATTCTTTGAGTTTTAAATTCTTTATTATTTGAACATTTAACCACACAGGATATTGTTTGGATTTGTTCGCTCTAGATACACATTCACCAAATACTCTGTAAATCTTTTTGTAGAAATATGGTCAACTGCAATGTTTGCATCCTCGAAATAATTTAAGTTGTTCAAGTCACCGATCAAAGATTTTGTTGTTTATAGTAAAGGAAATGTAAGAAATTTTGTAGTTCATATACTAACGTATCACTATTACCATGTAAGTAGTACTGAGTAAGATTAGTAATTTTAAAATCACCAATGATTAGAAAATCCGATTCTGACAAAAAGATAAATGCTCTAAAAGGTCATATAAATTACTAATTGCCATAATCGTTTGGTATTATGTAGATATAAAGAATGTAAATGCAACGAAAATTTTTCAAACTGACTGACACACTATCGATTGTTGGGTCTGTAATGTTGAGATCTATATGACTGCAATTGTATAAGTTTTTTACAGCAATAAGAACACCGCCTCCTTTCTTCTTATTTGAAACATTAATGTCCATATAACTCATGTGTACTATAAAGTCACCAGTAAATAGCTCACTATTAAATACATCCTCACCAAGACCTGACTTCGTTATCACACTCGAGAAATATTGCAGTTTTTGTCTGCAATCCTCACACATTTTGATAGATATGTTAACTCTCAGTCAGAATAAAACACAAGGAATACGCTTGATAGAAAAACTCTTTCTTTATTCACTCATAATATATCAATCATCTGACAGCGCAAACAAAAACGAACCTAATGTCTCCCTGACGTCCAATGCCAACTCTTCCCCCATCCGTTGGTCGACGCATGCAGGTCGGCCCCGCATACACCATATCTTACAGATAAATGAGAACATACCCTGGCTTAATGTAGTATAACTGATATGTAATTGCTAGTCGATCGTATACAGAATTGTAGTTTTCTTTTGGTCCCTTAGCTTAAGAAATATTGAACAGCATGGTTGAAGGATGTGCGATAAGCATCATGTTTTTAACTGAGCATTAAAATTAGGCAATTAATACGCATTGGCCAGCTGCTCTTGCAATCATTAGTATGAAGACTTTAGTCGTTGCACTTGACACATGTAGTCTTATTCTGACAGTCCTTGACTACATGATTGTACTGCTTACAGTTGAAATATCGCAAGAAATGTATATACTCATATACTGAGCATTTCTATATCCTATAAATAAATAGCTTAGTTCGTTGGTGAATATTATCCTAGAGAAAGAGACCGGATCACACTATAATTGCAAAACATTTGGTTTTAATTTTTTTTAAAAACTTGACTTCCAATTTGCCATCATCGTATACTGAGCTCGGCTATGAATAGCTTCTACAGAATTTTTGCAGTAAACTCTGAGTCAGTTTCTAATACTTGTATTTGGGGAAATTTTTAAAATAATATATGACTAGTATATTCTTTACCAAAGTTCTGGTCCACATTTCGCTCAATTTTATTGGCCTCATTTTAGTATTAACAAAACCATTTCTTGTTTGCCTTAGTACTGTAATGCAAACATCCAGTTCAGCGGTCAATTTTCTGATTATTTCAGATTTTGTTTTCAAGCCATCATTTCCTATTGAACGTTTTATCAAAACAGCACAATCGCCCTTTACAACTGATGAGTATAATTTGCCCATTTCCTTTGTTAATGTAAATACTGGTTTTACAGAACACATGTTTAAATTTTCTAATTTAGATTTCAACTCTTTATTTTATAAAAATTATTTTCGTTACAATTTCTTTTTTGATGATCTCTTTACTGGCACAAAATCTTCAGAGTACTTAAAAAATTAATGGTTATGGGGGCACAAACAC
Source organism: Platerodrilus igneus (assembly GCA_036346225.1). NCBI lineage: Eukaryota > Metazoa > Arthropoda > Insecta > Coleoptera > Lycidae > Platerodrilus > Platerodrilus igneus. The sequence continues at coordinate 2,002,426 of JARFIW010001270.1, forward strand.
AATAAGGGACCACAGAATTTACGAAAATTGCACAAAGAAAACTATGAAAAAAATATAAGGGGCCAATATGTCTTTTTAGATAAAGGCAAGATATTCTGTATGTTTGATTGCAAGACAATAGTGTAATTACACTAGCAAGTACCTGCTTTGGAGTTAAAATCATGTTTGCACTCAGAACATGTGCATTTTCAATGTAAACGTGAACAGTTAGTGATCGGGTAACTCAGGGAAGGTGGAGCGAAGTAGGCACTCCTGAAGTTACACTTCCCGGAGCAGTGAACTGTAATCGTCGAGGGGTAGACACTAGTGGAAGAAATGCGAAGATACGAAGGACCGTTTAGTAGGAAATGAACACTATTGACAATATAACAACTCACAACGACAATATGGTGAACTTGGGTAAATTAATTAATTAATCGTACACAGAGTAGTAAGAGGATCATATATTATAACGTCAATAAGAATTAGAAATACAGCGAAAAGCACAATTTACAGTATATTAAATTTCTGAATTATTCGTACTTGTATAAACGTACTACTTTAAATCACTATAATGAATTTATAGTACATATGCCGTGTATCAGGTTTACTAACATATTTTTTACGATACGCTAATGGAAAGGGTCATTGCATTAATACTACACAAGCACGAGATAACTTGTTGTGATACCAGATTAAGAAAATGGTTATTAATTACGATTATAACCGGAAAGATCAATAACGTTTGGACGATTTGTAAGAAATTTACATACATCCGGAAAAACACGCACCTGTGTTGAGAGAATAGAAATTACTACGTAATGATCGCCTCGTATTTAAGTTAATCTGTAACTATTACGATAGACAACGAATTCATTACTAATTTTGTACACTGGAAATAATTTATAGTGCAACGTTTTAGCATAGAGGTAATTACAGCCCGCACGAATACGTCTGAACTTGGGAAGGCTAGAAACAAACTCTGTTGTTTGTTTATTAGAACACAGATGAGCAATAAAACAGCGCAGCACGTGCCTCAAGGTTATCTTTCTGTCAGTAGGACAGGCAATTAAATGGAATTGAATATTGATATACTCTAATGAAATATGAATAGAGCATTTTTGAACATAATTAATCTTATAGAAAATAAAGAGGATCTTATGAATGTGAAATAATATACGAAACTCCAACAGTTAGCTATAGGAAAATTTAATAGTATTCAATAGAGAATTAAATTTTACATATGTTGTTGACAAAATACTCTAAACTAAACAAGTTATTACCATTTTCATTCTTGAGATGCTCTAATGGTTCCATATAAAAGGAGGTTTTTTTAAAAGAAAAAAGTAAAGAGCATTTATATTCTTAAGCAGTGTTAATTAGGTGTTTTGAAAAGCTATTCAATAAAAAATTCATCAAATTAAATAACTTTTCGATTTCTCAGTGTTTAAGGCAAACAATAACAACGATTAAATAAGTAGTCTTCTTCTATGAGAATACTAGCAATTGTTTGCCAATATAAGGGATCCGGATCTTACTATATATATATTATATATATATATATATATATATATATATATATATATATATATATATATTATATAATAGAAAGTGCACATTTATATCAAGAATGGATAAACCTAAAGTGATAAATTTAGTTTAACTTTCTTCTAGTCTGGGAAACTTAAATAATTCAAAAAGAAATATTACATATACTATTAAAAAATTTATTGTAACAGTTAAATAAACTATTTATTCTTCTGGGACCTCTAAGGTGCCATTGTTTATTTCGTCAATGACATCATGTGGTGGTTTTCCATCTATTGTGCAACCAACAGATTGTGCTGTTCCTAATATTTCTTTACATGTACCAGCAAATGTTTTGGCCATTGAACGGGGTTTCATTTGCCTTGCAATGGTGTACATGTCATCTAAAGTAATATTTCCACTGTGCTTGACTAAAAAAAAAAAGTAAAACATTTTTAAATCTTTTACATTCAACTACAAAAGTAAACTATGTGTTATTCTTTATCAATTAAGCAACTCAGCTGGTTTTCTGTTGATAAATAACATCTGCATTGTGTTGCATTTCTTTACAAAGTCATCCATTGCTTTTCTACATATGATCCTACTAGATCATTAATTAATCATTCTCTAGCCATCCCGCCACATAAGACAAAATTTTTAAAATAATTTCTACACCATGAGAGCTATTTGCTTATGGAACATATTCTCTTCTGACACTAAACTGTCAAGTTCATTAATGCATTTAAATGCAAGGACAAAAAGATTTATATTAAGCAGTAGTAGATAGCTATACTATACTCGTTCTCTTATTTTACTTTTCCAAACCTTCTGCTCCCAATTTTCCTTGAGAAGTTTTGTATATGTACTTTGTGTCGCTGTAACGCGTTGCATTACGCAAACAATAAATTAGATGTGAAAGTAAGAAAATTTAATTTTGAAGGGACAAAATATATGGATGCGGTTTGTATAAAAGGTTTTGTAAATAATTACTCACAATTAAACATCACACTTCAAATTTTGTTGCTATAAAAATAATTCAGATAATAAAATTCAACATTGTATGGTAAGAACAAAAGACGATAACATTATTAAACTACAAAGCAGATACCACAATATGACAAAACACTAGGTATAATCGTGAATCGGTAAAATGAAAACATCGAATATGCAAGGATAGAAGCATATGGGAGGGAGAGGGAGAGAGACAGAGAGAGAGAGACAGAGAGAGAGAGAGCGAGAGTGTGAGAGAGAGAGAGAGAGAGAGAGAGAGAGAAAGAGGTGGAATGAAGACAAGTTAATAGTTCAGAAAGTAAAAACAGAAAGCTGGTGTCTGGACATTCTGAACCTTATAATAGGTGAATCAAACTGTAAATAATATTGACTTCTTTATGATTCTGTATAATTTATGCGAGTTTTGGATGTAAACATGATTGGTAAGACATTAATCGTACCTAACCGAGGTTTTGTTTTAATTAATTGATTAATGATTTATAGACGAAACGATCACTGATTAGATTTAAGCAAAAGGTTATTACTTTAAAATGCAAAAAAAATATGTACGTATCGATGTGAAAGTATTTTGGAAAGGGCAATGAACAGATTATGAAAAGCAGGTATATTCGGTGTTGTTATTCATTTCTACTACATGGGATTTACAAATGTCATTTAATCGAATATTAGAAACCAGAAAAATACAGCATGGCGAATAGTTTTATCGATAGCTTAGATTTAAAGTCGTTTTTTTTTGGGAAGTATATTTGTAACATTGAAATTATTTTGTTTAAAATAGGTTGATTTTTATTTAAATTTATTTAAACATTCCATTTCGAATGAACCTGCACATTTCCGAAGTTCTAGATTCCTCGAACAGGTGAAATGGCTTGCGTGTTCTAATGAGCTAAAGAGCCAAACTACAGGTCCAACCAAAGTAGTAGAGTCGTTAGTGAGGAACCAGACGAAGATAGGTCCCCGAAAGACGGCAGCGACTCTTTCGGTACTTAGATTGGCAGAGACCATATGGGTCGGTATGGCAGTCTAAGACACACTACTGCAATGTGGAAGGCAACGGGAAACCACCACATTACCTCCCAAGTACACAGCATACCGAAATTATAATAAAATGATGGCATTCTCTGGGGTAAAAGATTCCGGAGTTAAAATAGTCCCCCATTCGGATCTCCGGGAGGGGACTGCTTCGGAGGATGCGATCGGAAAGTTAAGAATAAGAGTCAGAAACATTTTGCGAGTCGGAGTGCGGAATGTTAGAACTATGAAGCAAGTGGGTAAGCTAGAGAACCTAAAAATCGAAATGAATAGGTTATCACTAGACATAGTAGGGATCAGCGAAGTTCGGTGGCCAGAGGCGGGGGATTTTTGGAGTGGAGACTTCAGAGTAATTCATACAGGAGCAGGAGGGAAATTTGGGTGTGAGGATAGTTATGCGGAAAAAGATAGGATACTGCGTAGAAAATTACTTACAAAAGAATGAAAGAGTACTCATGGTTAGATTAGAATCTAAACCGATAAACACAGTAATAATACAAGTATACATGCCCACCTCTAGCTACAGTGACGAAGAGGTAGAAGCGATCTACAAAGATATCGAAGACATATTAAGACATGTAAAAGGACATGAATATTTAATAATTATGGGGGATTTTAATGCAGTGGTAGGCAAGGGTAGGGAAGGAGCGATAGTAGGTTTATTTGGTTTAGGCACTAGAAACAACAGAGGAAATAGGCTGGTAGAATTTTGCGACAAAAACACATTATTTCAACATCATGCTAGAAGACGATATACGTGGAAGATGCCAGGAGATATGGGAAGATACCATATAGATTACATTCTTGTTAGACAACGGTTTAGGAATCAAGTAAAAGACTGTAGAAGCTACCCAGAAGCAGATATAGACACTGATCACAACATCGTAATTATGAAGGCCGCACTTAAATTTAAAAATTTGAAAAAAAGAAACAGAAAAAGGCACTTGGACCTACACAAACTAAAAGATAAAGATATTCAAGAAAGATTCGAAAAAATATCAAATGAATTGCTCAAAGATATCGGGAAAATATCTGATACTAAGGAAGTTGAAACAGAATGGAATAACATTAAATCCAGCCTAGACATGGCGGCCAGAGATATTCTAGCTAGGGTATACACAAAAAGAAAATAAGAAACCATAGATAACAAAGGATATCCTAAATTTAATAGAAGACAAAAATACAAAAATAAATCAGACGAAATAGGAAAACAGAGATACAAAGCCATAAAATGGGAAATTATTCGCAAATGCAGGAACGCTAAAGAACAATGGATTGATGAAAAGTGCAAAGAGGTACAAACTAAGATGGAAATAGAAAAGACAGACGAAGCATACAAACTAATTAGAATGAATTTTAAGGATATAAAACCGTATAACAAAAATATAAGAGACGCGGGAGGAAATGTCATTATAGAAACAAGTTGAAAATGCAAGGTATTGTTGCAACGAACTTCCAAATGTAGACTTACTTTAAAACAATTTAAAGAAATTAAAATTATTATGTTGTAATAATTATAAGTATTCAGATAAAAAATACAAAAATTTATAAACAACAAAAGAGACATTTTAATATATTTTATTTTATTGAATAAATATTTTAAAAGCTATATATGTGTGTGTGTGTGTGTATGTATGTATGTATGTATGTATGTATGTATGTATGTATGTATGTATGTATGTATGTATGTGTGTTTGTGTGTGTGTGTGTAAATAAGGGGGCATCATATTTCGATTCAGTTTTTCAGAGGATTCTAAATATGTATCGCACATTAATTTTGGACCTATTTGAAATTTTGATAAAAATTAATTCGGGGGTCGGGTATCCGTGGTCAGATTTTGTGGGGGGTACCATATTTCGACTCAGCTATGTTAGAGGAGTCCAAATATGTATCGCACATTAATTTTGGACCTATTTGAAATTTTAATTTTTCCGACGGAATATCGCGGGGGCACGGCGTCCCCGTGGCCCGATTTCAACTGACATCAAAACTTAAGGTCAGGACACCGAGCTGAATCGATTGATGTATCACACATTGATGTCCGACCATTAGAAAGGCCTCGGACGGACAGACAGACGGACGACAAATCGATTTCATAAACGAACGAAGTTCGTTGAAAATGTAGAAAAAGTGGGTAGATGGCAAGAATATATAGGGAATTTGTAAGCAGGGGAAGAACTAACTGCATTAGAAAAGGAATCAAGCATTGAAAATGAAGACTTGGGATATCCTATACTTAGAGATGAATTTGGAGATGAATTTGAATTAACATTAAAGGTCTGAAAAATGGTAAGGCGCCGGGTACAGATAAGGTGCAAGCGGAGACTCTAAAAGCCGCTGGTCAAGCAGTAACAGAACGTCTCTTCCAACTTGTAAGCTATATGTATGAAACAGGCGAGATACCCAAAGATTTCAAACATAACATCATAGTAACCATACCAAAAAAGAAAGGCGCAGATAGATGTGAAAATTTTCGAACAATAAGTTTGACAGCACACGTATCAAAAATATTAACTAGAATTGTACAAAGACGAATGGAAAAACGGGCTGAAGAAATACTAGGAGAAGACCAATTTGGGTTTAGGTGAAACAGGGGAACACAGGAGGCTATCTTAGCTCTGAGGGTGATAATGGAGAAAACAATAGAAAAAGAGGAAAGCATGTATATAGGGTTTGTAAATCTGGAAAAAGCATTTGACAATGTAAAATAGAAAAAAATGTTCGAAATACTCAAAAAGATTGGAATGAGTTATAGGGATACACGGATAGTACATAGCTTATACAAAGAGCAAACAGGAGTAATAGAATTAGAGCAGGAACGTCGAGAAGTAAACATCAGGAAAGGGGTGAGACAGGGATGTTCCCTACCCCATTAATTTTTAACTTGTACATTGAAGAGGCAATGAATACTGTCAAATGCAGGAAGACATTTGGAATTACTATGCAGGGACAAAAAATTGATATGCTTAGATTTGCAGATGATATAGCGGTATTAGCATCTAGCCAGGAAGAGTTAGAAGCTGCTCTCAATGAAATGGAAACGGTTCTAACAGAGAGATACGGTATGAAAATTAACAAAAGTAAAACTAAAGTACTAGGAGGCAAAAATAAATCAAAAACAAGAATACAAATATGTAACACGAACTTACAAGAGGTTAAGGATTTCTGCTACCTAGGAAGCCAAATAACGCAAGATGGGAAAAGCACAAAAGATATAAAACAAAGATTAGCACAAGGTCGTGCTACATTTAACAAGAAAAAGCAACTACTGCGTTCAAAGACAACAAACATAGAAACAAGGAAAAGATTGCTTAAAACATATGTATGGGGCACAGCACTGTACGGCTGTGAAGCCTGGACAGTAGGAGAAGCAGACAAGAAAAAGGTAGAAGCCTTTGAAATTTGGTGCTACATACTGTGATATATCTAAACAAAATGTACGCATTTGTTTACATTATCTATTATGTATAAATAATATAGCAGGCGGTTATCAGGCCACACGCCTGGCTATTGCTAAAGGTCAGTCGTATTTAATATGTCAATAAGAGCGCACGGCATGTGGCCTCTTAATTACATATTACATTACTAATGTTACTCGTGTATCATTAAAAGCCTACACCTAATAAGCAATAACCCCACCTAAGACGTTACATGGCGGCGAGGATATTGGAATAATTTTACGTTCAAAAACACGGTAGTGAGGGTAATTTGGTTTGCGCCGGGTTTGTTAACGCCGCGTGCTATGTTGTTTACCTTTACATTATTGTAGAACGTAAAAGCGGGTTTAGAAATTAGAAAAAGCATTGTTATTGAAGCGATTTCGGTGATTAAGGCTTAAAAATGTCTGGAATTATTGGTAGTGTAAACGAATTCGATGCGAATGAAGAATCGTGGGATTCTTACATCGAACGTTTTGAGTTATTCTTAATTTGCAATAACATTACGGAAAGTAAAAAGTTTGCACACTTCTTACGGTCGTGGGTGTTAAAACTTTTAACCTTTTACGTGACTTATGTACACCAGATAAACCGTCTCACGAAAACTTACGAACAATTAAATAAAATAATTAAAGACCACCTGTATCCCAAACCTTCGTTTATCGCGGAACGCTATAAATTTAGTGTGAGGAATCAATTAGAAAATGAAACAGTTGCACAGTATGTCGCGAATTTAAAAAAATTATCTACACATTGTGAATTCGGAGCTAATCTTAAAGATTACTTACGGGATCGGTTAGTAAGTGGAATTCGAAGTGATTCAACGAAGCAACGGCTGTTAGGGGAAGTAGATCTTACTTTCGATAAGGCGGTGGCGATTGTGTCTTCGATTGAAGCAGCAGAAAAAATGCAGCTTCGTTAGCAATCGGAGGTAATAATGGTGGCAGAATGCATAAAATGGTAGCACACCCTCGGGTTCGCGGGGCGGGGTTAAACGAACCTCCCACAACATCAAATTGGAGATTAATTGGGATTAATGTATCTAAAGTATTTGAGGCATCAAAAGGCAAAGTTGTCATTGGGTGCAGAACTGAAATGGATCGTGATATGCTACAAAATAAGATTGCAGAAAAGTTAGGTAAAAGATATAATGTAGAAGCCCCTAATCTAAAAAAACCAAAAGTACGAATAGTTAACGTTAAACATGACGATGTAGATGGAATGGATCACACTCAAATCCTAGAAAAAATAATCAAACAAAATAAAATACATTCTGAAGAAAACAGCTTCCATATTAAAGTTTTAAAAGTAATTGAAAATAAAAGATGAGAAAGTCAACAATCATTTTGGAAGCTGATCGAAAAACACATAACCATCTAATAAATATGAAAACAGCTGCAATTGGTTGGTCAATGGGTATCATATACAATCATATCAACGTAACTCAGTGCTTCAATTGCCTCAAGTTCAATCATCATGCTCAGGATTGTAAGTCGGAAATAACATGTTCGTTGTGTGCTGGAAAACACAACTATAAAAACTGCAGCTCTGATGTTAACAAATGCTCAAACTGTACATATGCAAAGGAAAAGTTGAACATGGATATTGATAACAGGCATCCTGCTGTACACAAAGAATGTCCCTGTTATATACAAGCATACAAAAGAGAAGCTGCAAAGATAGAATACTATACTCCTATATAGCAACTACATCAAAAAACTGTTTACAATATCTCACATGACCTAAAAAATCAGCAAATAATCCAGCCATTGCGGTTATGTCTTATAAATATTCGTTCCATCAATTCCTGTTTCGATAATTTTGTATCTTTTATTTCATTAAATGATTGTGATCTAATTGGGGTTGCAGAAACATGGCTCTCAAGTAACTTTCCATCTGCATTGATTAGCATTGCAGGTTACAATTTGATAAGAAATGATCGCCCAACTATAGGTGGGGGATTATGTTGGTATATTGCCAGCAGTCTGGCGCATAAAATGTTGGATATAAATTATGTTGAACATCCTCAGTTAGAACAATTATGGATTAGCATTAAAACCAACAAACATAACATTGCAGCAGGACTTATTTATAGACCACCGAGTACATCATTGGAATGTTTAAATGATCTTGAACTGGTTCTTTCACATGTTTGTACAACATATGATGATATCATCCTTATTGGGGATGTAAATCTTGACTTCATTCAACATGACACAAGGTGTAAAAAATTAAGTTCACTGTTGAACATTTTCAATCTTACACAACATGTGAAGGATCCAACACGAATTACTGAAACTACATCAACATTAATCGATATAGTATGTGCCAGTCCTCAAATCAATATGATATCATGTGAAACTATCGATCTCTATCACATTACTGATCACAGAGCAGTACTTTGTACATTTGATGTAAATGTACGCAAACATGAGCCATACTGCTTCACATACAGATGTTTTAAGAACTTTAATATGAATAACTTTAATTATGATGCTAGTCACATTCAATGGGATTTAATAAGATCATTACCAGACCTCAATGATAAAGTGAATTATCTTAATAATGCAATAACATTATTATTTAATGAACATGCTCCAATACGTGCAAGCTTATATAAAAGAAAACGCCACCATATATAACGCCCACCATCAGACTGATGATACGTCTCGGCATTTGGAATATAGCAAGTATATTAAGACTAAGAACAATACTAAGCTTCGCTTTTATAAAGACCTAAAAAACATTATCACAACAGCAGTAAGGAATGAAAAAAAAGCATATCTTGAATATCAATGCAGGAATAATATTAACAATCCTAAGCAGCTATGGAATATTTTTGATAGATGTCAAATACATTCAAAAACGAAAACCCAAATTTCAAATGAAATTCAAAATCCTGATGAAGTCAACGAATTTTTTATTGAATCCATCCTAGATCGTCAATACCAAGTCATCAAATGAACTTTTACAATCAAAACATTCACAAAGCTATAAATGGGCCATTCATTCTACAACCAGTAAATGTAAATGTGGTAGAGAAATCGATCATGAAGATCAGGTCTAATGCTCAAGGATTTGATGGCATTAATAAGAAAATACTAGTGTTGGTAATGCCATTCATTATTAATGTTTTAACGCATATTATAAATGTATCACTAGAATCAGGCAAATTCCCTATAGCTTGGAAATATTCGACTATCACTCCAATTGCTAAAAAAACCTCTGGCTACTACATATGCTGATTTACGCCCAATTAGTATATTGCCTATAATGTCAAAGGTTATGGAACACATAGTTTACACACAACTAATTGAACACATATCCAAATGGAACTTGTTACCCACATTCCAATCTGGATTTCGCACTGGCTATAGCACAGCAACTGCACTAAGTAAGGTTGTTAATGATCTTACATGCTCAATTGATGCATCAAATATTGTTTATCTATTATTTCTAGACTTCAGTAAGGCGTTTGACTTAATCAATCATAACCTGCTTGTTGCTAAGCTTCGTTTCTATGGGTGCGATAATATTGCAACAGAATGGTTTAAAGACTATTTGAGTAACAGACAGCAATCAGTTAAACTACATGGACAACAGTCCCAGTTCCGCTGTGTTTCACGAGGTGTTCCACAGGGTAGTATCTTGGGCCCTCTACTCTTTGCTATTTTTACGTCAGATTTTCCAGAAATACTATCACCAGAATGCAAATATCATATGTATGCAGATGATATCCTACTTTATGTTTCTAGTAATGTTTCACTTGTCGATGATGCAATAGTAAAACTGAATGAAAATCTTGTTGTAGTGGATAAATGGGTACACGACAATGGTCTTATCCTTAATGCTAACAAAACACTTGCATTACTCGTTGGTTCACAGGTAAACCATGTTAAATCTGAAGTGCAAAGATCTCTAGATATCAAAATAAACAATAAGGTAGTGACATTTGCTGAATGTGTTAAATATTTAGGCCTTTCTCTCGACAAGCATCTTACGTTTGAAAAACATATCAACAAAAGAATAGGTTTGTGTTATAGTAAAATGCGGACCCTTTACAGATACAAATTTCTGTTAAGCTCAAACATTAAATGGAACTTATGTAATAGTGTTGTGTTGTGTCATATAGATTACTGTAGTGTAGTTTACTATAAATTTTGGCAGGCTACTTAAGGCAAAGAATACAAGTACTTCAGAATGTATGTTTTAGATATTCATATAATATTGAACGTAAGCAACATATAACACCATACTATAATTCTAAGAGTATACTTAAATATGATAAACGTGCAGAACTCCTTTTCGCTGTGTACATATATGCTATATTAACCAAATGTAGACCAAACTACCTGTTAGAAGCTATACAAATCAGAGCTACTCAGCATAGTATTAACCTACGAAATACAAATGATTTCAGTATTCCAACACTCAACAAAGAAATTTGAATCATGTTATGCTTATGTAGCACCTGTTTTAATAAACAAATATAGAACACTATTTGACGAGACTAATAATAAAAATATATTTAGGCTAAAATTTTATGATGTATTAATAAGGGAGCAGCGACTGTCTTAGACTATCCTAGATGTTTATTGTATTATGTATATAATCGTATATTTTGTATTTTATATTTAAGGGTGGAATCTAAAATCAGCAGTGCTGAATTCTATCCCTTTTGGTATAAAACCAATAAAGTGATTTGATTTGATTTGATTTGGAGAAGTGCTACGCATTTTTCAAGGCAACCAAAGGATACCAGTGATACCACACAAAAAGTGCAGTGTAATTGCTGTGGGCAGTTAGGCCATTTTAAAAAAGAGTGTCGGTTCAGAGGTAGTAAGTGCCATTTTTGTGGAAAAAAAAATCATCTAGCCAAGGTATGTCGATCTCGTTTGGGTAAGTGCAACAATTCATTTGAAAAAGCTGGTAGTGGTGGTGGTGGTGCACTTAGAGATTTCAGCAAATCACGAAAATCGCATAATTATGTTGAAACTGTGAACCATGTGGTTCCGGCACAGGATGAGAACATCGTTTATGACGTGTCAAATTTGTTTAAGTTGACGGAAGATAGTCCTATTTGTAAAATAGCTAATAATACTAATAGAGTTGATCCTTTCAAAGTTAGCGTAAAGGTAGAAAAATTGTTAGTATGTTTTGAAATTGATACTGGCGCATCGGTTAGCGTTGTTAGTGATAATTTTTATAAAGAGAAGTTACATTTTTGTAAATTATTACCTAGTGATATTTCACTTAGTTCCTATACAAATGAGCAAATTTTACCGTTAGGCAAAATATTAGTCAAGTCCAGTATAATGGGATTAATAAAAATCTCGAATTGTATGTCATTAAAACGGATCTCATCCTCTCTTAGGCCGTGAGTGGATCCAAGCGTTAAACATTGCATATGTTCCTAAAACTAACTTGTATATTACGAAAATACAAAAGAATAATAATGAGAAGCCAATTCGGGAAAAACAAATAAGTGAAATAATAACAAATTTTCCTGAGGTATTCACGAAAGAATTAGGCAAAGATGTAGGACCCCGGTTAAATTATATTTAAAGGAGGATGCTAAGCGGTATTATAAACCTATGGCCCTTCCTTTCACACTAAAGGCTAAAGTGGAAGAGGAACTCGAACGTCCTAATCGACGCCGCTGTTATATGTCCGGTAGAAAGTTCGGAATGGGGTACACCGATAGTACCAATAATAAAGAGAAATGGAACCGTTAGAATTTGTGGCGATTTTAAGGTTACGTTAAACCCTTATTTACAAGTTGACCGACACCCTATTCCACGAATAGAGGATTTATTTAATGAATTGCAAAAGGAGAGTTGTACAGTAAAATCGATTTAAGTAATGCTTATATGCAGCTCAAGTTGAGTTCGAAAGTTCTAAATTATGCACGATAAGCACTCATAAAGGGTTGTTTTCGTACATGCGCATGCCTTATGGTATTTCGTCGGCTCCTGGTATTTTTCAAAGACAAATCGAGCATACTTTACAAGGAATACCAGGTGGTGTCATCGAATTTTTAGACGACATTTTATTATCAGCTCCAGATAATGACCTCCACATTAAAAATTAAAGAAGTTTTTACGACTCGGAAAAGTGGGTTTTACGGTTCAGCGAGAAAAATGTGAGTTTTTCAAACCACAATTAGAATTTTTGGGATTTACAATTGATAAAGAGGGTTGCACATCGCCAGCTAAGGTGCAGGCTATTGTGCAAGCGCCCGTTCAAAAACGTAACGGAAGTTAAATCGTTCATAGGTTTAGTAGGATTTTACGCAAAATTTGTTTCCAACTTATCTACTATTTTATTTCCTTTATACAATCTGTTAAAAGGATGTGATTTTAACTTTAACAAAGATTGTATGACGGCATTTAATAAAATAAAGCAAGTCTTAACTAGTGCTCCAATACTAGCACACTCGACCCCAGGTTCCAGCAATACTTACGGTAGATGCGAGTAGTACCGGTTTAGGGTGCGTGCTTAGTATTATGGCGGAGGGCATAGAGAGGCCAGTTGCTTTTGGGTCGCGTGCTTTGTCACCCACAGAAGTACAATACTCTCAAATTGATAAAGAGGCATTGGCAGTGGTTTATGGAATAAAAAAATTCCACCAATATTTATATGGGCGTCATTTCACTCTCAGGAGTGATCACAAACCATTGGTCAGTATTTTTGGACCTAAGCGAGGGTTGCCAGTATTTGCAGCCAGCAGGCTGCAGAGATACGCTTTGTTTTTATCAGGGTACGATTTTGATATTAATTATGTCAAATCTGATAAAAATAGTGCTGATGCATTGTCAAGGATGCCACTCAGTACTAAACATGTGGAAGGCGACGCAGAGTTATTGTGGCTTGGAACTTATTTACATTGCGTTAAAGAAAGTTCATTTCAATAACGTGCGAAGATGTTCGCAGGGCAACACAAAAGACATCCGCTTAACAAAATTTATGGTTATGTTATGCATGGATGGCCATGCTCTGTACCCAAAGAGGACAGAGAGTTGTTAACTTTTTTTCAAAAGAAAGACGAGATAGCCGTGGAACAAGGAGTGTTAATGTGGGGATACAAAGTCATTGTTCCTAGTAGTTTACGAGCTTACGTATTAAATGAATTACATGCCAGTCATTTGGGCATATGTAAAACTAAGTCGGTTGCTAGATCGTATGTCTGGTGGCCCAATATAGATGACAATATCGAAAACCTAATCAGAAACTGTTCGTCATGTTTGTTAGAGCGAGCAAACCCGCGAAAAGCGAATTACATCATTGGCATTACCCAAGTAAACCATGGGAAAGGTTGCACTTAGATTATTTGGGACCGTTAAAAGGGAAATGGTATCTAATTATCGTGGATGCTCACTCTAAGTGGTTAGAGGTTTTCGAAACATCTTCAACGTCGGCTAAACAAGCAGTCGATATTTTAAGACAATTATTTGCACGTTTTGGATTACCCGTTTCGGTTCACACCGACAACGGACCTCCATTTAATTCAGCCGAATTAGATTCATTTTTTAATTCTAATGGCATTAAACATACGAGTTCGGCGCCGTATCACCCGCAGTCAAACGGGCAAGCCGAAAACTCGGTTAAATATGCAAAATCTAAATTAAAGTGTGCATCACATTCCGCGACCGTATGTTCAACAGTGCAGTTCTAAGTGAATTAGTTGATAATAAAATACGACCTCGGAAATAATAAATTAACAAGTGATAAAACCAAAACAGGTATTGTTTTCTAAACATTCCTATTCCTTTTATTACAGCTACATTAAATAAACCTAACCCAAACCACTTACCAAAACTACCTGAAATGTATCCTTCACCAACAATAACACCCTCAACCATAAATCATTCAACCACCCAAACAAAAAACCCACTCACCCATCAGACAATAAAAGAAGGGACATATTCGAATGCAGTAAAAAGCAATGCACCAAATAAACAAACATCTGCAAGCAGTTTCCCATAAAAAGAAAATGCTATTGTATTAAATTCATTGCCAAACACGAAGTTAGAGGATTATCTAAATGCAATCACGGAAATAATAGATCCTAAAAATATAACCTTTGCATCAAGAATAGCAAACAACCGGATCTGTATTTATTTAAATACAAAAGAAGACGCTGACCAGTTTGTAAACAACCATCCTAATATAACAGTAAATAACACAGAAGTGGAAATACGTAAATTACTTACGCCGACCATAAGGGTGGTTATTTCAAATGTTAGCCCATCCATACCACACAATATAATAGAAGACTCACTTATTAAGCTAAATATAACTTTAACAGGCAAGATGTCATTTATAAAAGCTGCATTATCAGATATAAAATTTAAGCACATACTTAGCTTTCGTAGACAAATCTATGTTAAACAAACTGCAAATTTAAACATCCCAGAATCAATAATAGTATTATTTGAAGAAACCCCCTACAGACTATTTTTATCTACAGAAACATACTGCTATACATGTAAACAAACCGGCCATTCAACCTCAAGCTGCGAGGAACACAATATACAGAGTGAAACAAAACAACCTGAACAAATAACAAACCTAAATGAAACAATAAGAAATAAAAGACCAAATCAGTCATCTGAAAGTACACCTACAGAAGAACTAAATGTAACTGACATTGAACATCAAATAAGAGAAGCAACACAAAAGAAAAAACAAGAAACCAACCAAGAATCAACCCTGTCGAATTTATCACAAACCAAACGGACAAACAAAAAACAAAAAAAGGATCCTACAATTAAAAAGAAGAACTTGGAACAAACTGAAGCCCCAAAACACAATACAATAAAGGAAATCATAGAAAGTGATCCAGCCAAATACATTATCTCATTCGACGAATTTCAGGACTTTCTAGAAAACACGATCAGAACACAAAAAATACTACAATTAAGTAAAAACTATACCAAAGATACAAACCAACTCATACAAATGATGCATGAAATCCAAAACAATACTGATGACAAAAAATAAAACAACAATAACAAGAATAACTAAAACAATGGAGGAACAACAAATTGAGTCAGAAATGTCTGATTCCTCAGTCGATAATCAATAATATGAACATCATCCAATGGAATTGTAATGGACTTCAATCCCATAAAGCTGAATTCCAAAACTAATTGAAGAAACACAACCTCATTACATATGCTTACAAGAAACACACTTCAAAGAACATCAAAACATAAATACATACAATTTTATACAATATCGCAAGGACAGACTAAACACACATATAGCTCGCGGAGGGTGGCAATTCTAGTAAACAACAAAAACATATAGAGGAAATACCTAACAACAAACTTAGAAGCAATAGCTATAAGAATCTTGACACCAAATAAAACTAAAGTAACCTTATGTAATATATATCTACCACCACAACCAAACTGCAATCAAGAGTCCATTGAACATTTATTAAAACAGTTACCCCCTCCGATCATTATACTAGGTGACATAAACGGGCACAATATAATATGGGGTTCCCAACAAACCGACAAAAGAGGAAGAATGATAGAGAAAATAATAAATGAAAACAATTTCATCATACTAAATGAAAACTCATCAACACATTTTTGCTCAAAATCAGGTACATTTTCAAATATAGACCTAACAATTTGTGACCCAAAAATTACACCAAATCTAGAATGGAAAGTAATTCAAAATCTATATGGTAGTGACCATTTTCCTATACTTATTAGCTCACAAGAAAGTCATACAAACCTCAAACCCCATACATCATACTCAAAATGGAGAATAGAAGAGAATAAGTGGCCCCAATTCCAAACATTGCTAACCAACAATACCAAAAACAAACAATATTCCAGCATAAACCAAAACATAAACGAAATCATAGAATCTTTTAGCCAAGACATAATAAAAACAGCCAAACAAACATTCACGTTATCCAATAGAAACAATAAAAAAACAGTACCATGGTGGAATAAGGAATGCGAAAAAGCAAGCAAAGACAATAAAAGAGCGCTATACAAATACCGGAAAAACAAAAACATAGAAAACCAAATAGAACTTAAAAGAACAAAAGCTATTAGCAGACGTACAATAAAACAGAGCAAGAAAAAAGCATGGGAAAACTATGTTTCCTCCATAACCTGTGATACGCCTGATAACCAAATTTGGAACAAAATAAAAGCAATTAAGGGGATAAATAACATCCCACGTGCAACAGATGTAATATTAATAGGAACCACCAAAATTATTTTAGACCCCCAAGAAATAGCAGAAAAAATAGCAGACGAATTTGCCAAAATATCTAGCAATTCAAATTATAATAAAGACTTCAATACAATAAAAACAAATACAGAAGACAATCAAATTATCAAAATTGACGAACAAAACAACCCATTAAACAAATCCTTTACAATGGACGAACTAGAAAACAGTATTTCACAACAAAAAAACAAAAAAAGTTCAGGGCCAGACCAAATAATTCTAGAAATGATCAAACACCTACCAGATAAAAATAAGAAACACCTACTAGACATATATAACTTCATATGGAACAACAATGTATACCCTATAGAATGGAACAAAGTCATTACAATACCAATATTAAAACCATCAAAAGATAAGACAAACCCAGCAAATTATCGACCTATAGCACTGTCAAATGTATTATCAAAAATAATGCAAAAAATGGTAAATAAAAGGCTAATGTGGTATATAGAAAATAATAACATATTAAGCAATACCCAAGCAGGTTTTAGGAGAGGCAGAACAACAACAGATCAAACACTTAAACTAAAAATAGAAATAGAAAAAGCGTTCGAACTTAAACAACATCTAGTAGCAATATTCTTAGACTTACATAAGGCATATGACACCACATGGAAATATGCGATAATACAAACACTAATAGAACATAACATACAAGGAAAAATACTACACTACATAAAAAACTTCCTGGAAAACCGTTCTTTCCAAGTCAAAACAAATGGATGCTTATCAGAACCAAGAAAGCAAGAAAATGGAGTTCCACAAGGGGAAGTACTTAGCCCCACACTATTTCTGTTAATAATAAACAAAATAACAAAAATTGTGAAGAAACCAACACAAATACTGCTTTTGCTGATGACATAGTATTATACCACAAAGGCAAAAACATCAACACAATACAAACAAATCTACAACAAAACATAATCGAAATAGAAAAATGGGCAAAAGAAATAGGTTTCACATTCTCATCCACAAAACAAAAGCAATACACTTCTGCAGAAAAGAAAACAACATATGGATCCAAAACTTCTAATAAACAAATCCCAAATAGAATATACAGATAACATCAAATTTTAGGCATCTACTTTGATAAAAATTAACATGGAGAAAGCACATAACAGAATTAAAAGGACTGCAACAAAAGATCAATATCTTAAAAATGCTCTCGAATACAGATTGGGGAGCGCACACAAAACAGCTATTAAAGATATACACAACTACCATCAGATCAAGACTTGATTACAGTTGTATCACATACAGCACAGCCAAACCTTCTAATATAAACCAATTAGACACAATTCAAAACACAGCTCTCAGATTAGCAACAGGTGCCTACAGAACAAGCCCAGTCAATAGTCTACAATGCATAGCAAATATACCACCTTTATGTATAAGAAGAAATAAATTGAACCTAAAATATATTGCAAAACTAACATCAAACCAAAAAATAGAAGTAAACCAGGACATCTTTAAAATTAAATCATGTAACACAAGATTAGATACCAGTACTCCAACAGCCGTACACATAAAAAACATAATGAAACAAATAAAACTATCCCTACCTGAAATCCTTCCACAATATTTACCTATATTCCCACCATGGACTAGAAAACATATAACGACAAATGTATCACTATCAAATTATTCAAAAACATACAAGCAAAGCTCAGTATCATCAACGATTTAAAGAACTAAAGGAACAACACAAGAGACATGAATTTATCTACACAGATGGGTGAAAAACTGCCAACAAGTAACTGCAGCTGTACTCAGACAAGATCAACAAATCCAAATAACACTACATCCATATAGCAGCAGCTATACAGCAGAAAAAGTAGCAATTTTAACAGCCATCCAAGATATAACATCAAACCCAACACACACCAAATATGCAATATGCACAGACTCTTTAAGCACTATTAAATCACTCGAAAAATGGTACACAACAGATCCAATAACGAACAACATACATGATGCTCTACACAAAACAACAGAAGAAACCGGAACTGAAATAATACTGATTTGGTCTCCAGCCCATGTTGGAATCCAAGGAAATGAAGCAGTAGATAAACTAGCTAAACAACGAAAAAGTAATACCAACACCCAACTCAAAACTCCAATAACAGACATCTATGCAATTATCTCAAGCAAAATAGACAAAAAATGGGAAGAAACCTGGAAGAACACCCAAAATAACAAGCTTAGACAAATAAAACCAAAAACCGAACCGTATGCACACATCCCAAAATCAAGAAGACAACAAATAGTATTAACAAGATTAAGAATAGGACACACTGCATATACACACAACTACTTGATGACAAAAGAAGCTCAACCTGTATGTGAACAATGTAAAACAAACCTAACAGTAGAGCATATCCTAACGAATTGTGAAAAATATCAACAAAAAAGGCTCAAATACAACATACAACAAGATGTACAAACTATCCTGAGAGACACACCCAATATTGAACCACTGCTGAACTATCTTAAAGACATAGAAATCCTACATCGTATATAAATTATATAAAAGATAACATATTTGTACCATAGATTATAAATAATACTTCCAACCTCCGCTAATAACTGTAAAGGTGGAAGCGGATAAAAGTGAAATAAAAAAAAAAAAAAAAAAAAAAAAGTGTGCATTCCGAGACAATATAGACGTTTTGGTGGCTTTAAGCAGAATCCTTTTTGATTATCGGAATTCTGTGCATGCAACCACCAACGAAACACCCGCCAAATTAATGTTCAACCGTTCTTTAAGAACTCGGTTAGATTTATTAAGACCGAACCTGTCTGGTAGTGTAAGAGCTAATCAGACTAAACAAAAATGGTATACAGGCGGTAGCAAAACTCGTGTTTTATTTATAAATCAACCTGTACTTGTTAGGGATTACAGATCAAAAAATAAATGGATAGACGGAATTATCGTGAAACAAATTAGCCCTACTATGTATGTAGTCAAGCTAAGTTCGGGTATTACGTGGAGACGGCACATCGATCAGTTAGTAGCTATCGATGCACCTCTTACTAACGCAGAAAGTGAAGGCATGGAACCTTCCACGGATATTGTTTCTGAACTCTCCTCCTTACCGGAAGTGGCTGGAGATATTCACCCAACAGTAGTAGTCAGGCGAAATTCAACCTCCCTATCGTGCCGGTCAAGCGATCACCTGACGTTATAAATGTTAAACCTGGTAAATTAAATACTGATAGTTCCATGGAAAGTTCTCCCATTGCTAGACGATACCCTGAGAGGATTAGGAAACCGGTTAAGCGGTTTGACGTATAAGTTGATTTTGGTTTTTTATATTTTTGCGGGATTATATATTGTTAAGTTATAATTCAAATATTTTATGGGATTATAATATGGTTAAGTTATAATTTAGATATTTTTGAATTGTTTTCTTATTTTACAATAGGTTTATATTGTTAAAAATTTTGTAGAGGAAAATGTGATATATCTAAACAAAATGTACGCATTTGTTTACATTATCTATTATGTATAAATAATATAGCAGGTGGTTATCAGGCCACACGCCTGGCTATTGCTAAAGGTCAGTCGTATTTAATATGTCAATAAGAGCGCACGGCGTGTGGCCTCTTAATTACATATTACATTACTAATGTTACTCGTGTATCAATAAAAGCCTACACCCCTAATAAGCAATAACCCCACCTAAGACGTTACACATACGATAGATGAAGATATCATGGACAGACAAAGTTAAGAACGAAGAGGTACTAAAAATGGTAGGGGAAGAAAGAAATATGTGGAAAACAGTAAAAAAATAGAGAGATAAGATGATAGGCCACATACTACGGCATGAGGGAATAGTGCGGAATATACTAGAAGCAGAGATAGGAAAAAAGAGAAGAAGAGGTAGACCTAGGTTAGACTACTGCACACAGATAGTGAAAGATGTAGGCTGTAGGAGTTTCAGGGTAATGTGTAGGCTAGCTCAGAATAGAATCAATGGAGGTACGCATCCAACCAGTCCCAAGTTGAATAAATTAATGACGAAGAAAGTAACTGCACTTAAACATGATATTTATTATAAGCAACTACAAGCATTGAATGGTAATTGCGTGAAAGCATTTACTGGAAAACTATTATTTCGGCAAATGTCTAAGTGTTGGGGGATCTTGGCAGCCACAGGTTGCTTAACCCCCTTCAATAAATCTCAGTTAAATAGGGCATAATATTAGAAAACAATATAAGGGGAACCGAGCTGTATTGCTGTGTGAGAATTTCAGGGAACTATGTAGGTTAGTTTAGAAAATAAATAAGTGCAGGTACATGTACATGTCCAACCAGTTTAGAGAGGGGAAACCCAATGACGAAAAAATAAGGGCAGATAAATCTGATGATTAGTATAAACAACTAGTTGTTTGTTGTGAAATACCTGCAACTAATGTTGACTGTGCGAAAAGATATATTGGAAAAAATATTAAATCAGTAAATGTTCAAGTGCTGGGAGAACTTGGCAGCCAC
Source organism: Platerodrilus igneus (assembly GCA_036346225.1). Lineage (NCBI taxonomy): Eukaryota > Metazoa > Arthropoda > Insecta > Coleoptera > Lycidae > Platerodrilus > Platerodrilus igneus. The sequence continues at coordinate 2,024,174 of JARFIW010001270.1, forward strand.
AGGCTGCTTACCCCCCTTCGCAACCACTGAATGTGGGAGAAATAGGGTATATAATTGTAAAACAATAGAAGGTGACCGAACTGCATCTAACAAGAAAGAACGGCGCCTATGATGAAAGACAACAAACATAGAACAAAAAGTTGTTGAAAGCGTATGTGTGGAGCACAGCACAGACAGTATGCCTACAAAATACGAGCAGTCTGAAAAGCAGACAGAAGAACAGTAGCAGCCTTTGAAATGCAGTGCTTCAGATGTATGAGGATGGACAGACAAAGGTAATAACAAAAAGGTTATAGAAACAGTAAGGGAACAAGGATATCTTTGGGGAAAAAATATGAGAAATAGAAGGGCAGAATACGTTCTAACGCATTTTTGAGGAATAGTATGGGATATATGACAAACAGAGATAGGAAAAAGAGGTGAATGTAGACCTAGATCAGATAGTGATAGATGCAGACTGTGCAAATTTCGGGGAAATCTGTAGGTTAGTTCAGAGTATGAAACAATGATGGTACGCGTCTAACCAGTTTTAGGACTGAAGACCCGATGATGATGATTTTAACATTAGATAAACAGACATTCGTAAAGGATGGGATCTTATTTAGGAGAGGCATTTTATTTTCAGAATTTTCTTTAATTACAACAGCATTAACGTTGTAAGGTATTTTTGAGCAAAGTAAGTATGAAGTCAAAAAATGAAGAATACCGAAGCAAGGGAGTTTTATGTGAAAAAACTGTCTTCCGTGTAGACATATTACCTTAAGGAATGGCTGTGACAGACGGTTTGATACCCTTCGACACAAAAACCTTGTGTTAATGTAAAATAGAATTTTGATATTTGAGCCATGTTTATTATTTTTGTATTTCTTTATTTCGTTTCTTATTTTCCAATAGAAATCCATTATCGCACCGCTGCAGTTAGCCAACGCACCCTTATATTATTACAGTATTCTCGCCTCTTCAGGACAAGAAAATTAATTAACTTCATGCACGTTTTACTTGAAGATATAATCATGAGCTTAATCATTTGGTTGAATGGAAGGAATCGCCACTATTGTATATATATATATATATCACCATTTGAGAAACTTGTATGCTAAACTTTCAGTGTTGTAACATAATTTGCTTGTACAGGTTTTCTTATAATAAAGAAGTTTCTAAATTATGTCATTATTTCACATTCATTATATAATCGAAAATTTCTTGAAATCAAAGATTTCTTCAAGAGCAAATTGTAGAAATTTTAAAAGATGTTGCTAATTAACGAGGAACTAATAAAAATTATTTGAAACCTCTGGGTTTGGAAATTTTGAATGCCAAACCATACCGTTCATTTACATTTCCAATGCTCCACCTGTAGGTACTACATTGGCCAGGAGGAGAGTTTTTTGTTGCCTGGAAATTTAGAATTTTGCCGAACCCTTGTCGTTCCAGGCAAGGTAGAGATCTTTAACGTGCGTGACAACACTCACACACGGGACCTCCATTTAACCTCTCATCCGAACGAGGGCGTAATTTTTGTGAAAAATGCTCACCTGCCATTTTTCAAGCAGTCAGCCGTGTCGGGATTTGAACCCGGGACCTTGGGATCCGTAGTCTTACGCTTACTACATTGATCCACGGCGACGCCTGCCAAACCATACCATAAAATTTTACGATAGATTTGTCATACAACATAAACACTATAGCAGATGTCACCCACCACGGAATTTCAATTAGAGCACATGGTGAGTCACCTCATTATATTTTCAATCTTAGTTTCAACAAAATAATTTTTTGCGAAAATATCTAGGACCCACTCTAAAGCATCAGTTAAAATATTTCTATGTTGGAATCATTCTGTATTAATCACATAACTTTAACGGATAACACAAGTTAATTTGAAATTCATTTAATTAGTTTAGCTTTATATTCAACTAGCTATTTTTTGTAAAATACACCTATTCAGTTATAAAAACAAGTTTTATCCGAAATTGGTTGACTAAGAAAGCGTGCAGCATGAGATCCTTTCGATAATTAGTTTAAGCTCTTTGTTTATAAATTATTACTGGTAAACAACACTGAATTTGCTCTCTGAGTGCATCTTCAAGGTACTGGAACATCATCAGAACTCTCAGGTATAATATTATTTGGTATTTTTGCATTGAGACACAAATTGCTGCCTCACATGTGTAGTATGTGTAATATGCTTTATTAAAGGAATTGTGTCTCGAAATATTGTTATGGTCAAGTTCTTTTTCGCTCTTAAAATGCCATTTAATCCTCAAGGTTCTTAAGACTTCCTTAGTGGCAAAGTCCCGTTAATAATTTTCGCATAGGCTTAGCGTCTCATCAACCGCCCTGTTTGAAGTTAGGAGTTCAGAGTTAGATAGATCACAGATCACATTTTATGAACGGATAACACATTTTCTAGTTGTTTGAGAAAGTACTATTTTATTTAGCTTAACTAATTATCTAGACTATCTAAAATATGCATTATCTAGGAATATAACATAAAGAAAAGTTCATCCACATTAATAGTAAAAAAATATACACTACACTTTGTTAGTTTTATAATTCTAATAATAGTTATTGCGTTAATTTGGTTTCCTGTTCATAAATTTAAGAAAATCAACACAAACATAGTAAAAAGTTTTAAGTTATGTTTTAAATTTTCACTAAAATGTAAGCAAAGCAATTCATAATACTTACAAAATACCCTAAATGTTAATTTAATAGTCTAAACAAACTAATTTACTTGTAAAACATTAAAACCGCATGACAAATTGTTGTATTTTAATGTCATATTCACTAGAGGGTCAGATTCCACCGAGATTCTCAACATACGTGATTTTGAAACTATCACTTTGTTATAAAAAGTTATCTTTATACCTTACATTATTTATTTTTTTCCATTGCTCCATCCGAAGGTACTACATTGGCCAGGAAAAGTTTTTTTAAAGGAAAAATTTTAAATTTTGCCAAACCCTTGCTGTTCTAAATGTGCATGACAACACACACGAAACCTACATTTTACTTCTCATTCAATTGGGGGCATATTTTTGTGAAAAAAGCCCGCTTAACATTTTTCAAGTGGTCCGTGTCGAGATTCAAACCTGAGACCTAAAGCTTAGTAGTCACACGCAACTCAACTAAGACACAGAAGCGCCTACGTCTTTTAGAGATGCAACGAATACTAAATTGGTCAAATACCGGATATCCGGCATACCATTTAGCCGGATTGCTCAATATCCGGCTTATTATCAGTTTCATTAGAGAAAAAGGCTTGTTTCTGATTAATTTTCCGTACCGTTGCATACTTATTTCTTAAATACAATAATAATATGCAACCATAAATATACATATTGCATTAAATCTATAGGCAACAACCACAAGTGCAAAAGTTATTTATTTAAAAGCTTGTAAATGAACAATAGTCTTCCAAAGTAATAAACTAATATAATAACTAATACACACCCCTGTTTGTATTTATTTATTTACTTTTATATTGTTCTGTTCAGGTTAAGGGAAATTCTCAAGCCCCAAACCTTGAGGATAACATATAACATGTTCTTTTAGATTTAGAATAAACACAAACAGATAAAACTACGTAAGTCTGGTTGAGGATTTATTTATTTCAATCTTTATAATCTCCTACCGAACAAAACACTTCCACAAAAGTATTAAACTTTTAACAGGAAAATGCATTCTTCTTGTATTCTAAAGTTCTTTTAAACCTTTCTTTAATTTTAATAGAGACAACCTACCTTACATAGATCTCGGATTTGAGCAATGCATTGCGTTAGTTTTAAATTTTAATATAGTGTTTTCTTTGTTAAATTGTTTTACTCAAGAATTATTTATTAGAATGCTTCTAGGTGAAAAGTCATTAACATCAATCAAGACATTTGGAAATATTTGATATTTTGGAGTAACCATCAGTATTCCAAACGTTTGTTGTGCAATGCAAAGATTTCCTGCGGAGAGGAAGGAAAACAAGTTGGTACATCAGCTATGAAAAACCATTCGAAAACTAAGCATCCAGACAAATCTGCTGAATGTGGGACCATTTCTGAAGCAGAATGTTCTGTTCCTTCTACAAGCAAAGTTGCTTTAGAAAAACATGAACAAAAGAAGCAATTGACCTTATCCGAAACGATCCAGAGAAAAATAGTTTGGGATATTAACGATCCAAAATTGAAAAATTTCACTACCTAACGGTAAAAATGATTGCTTTGAACAATGAACCAATATCCTTAGTAGAACAAGTCGGTTTTACAAGACTTATGGAGAAGGCGTTGCCTTATTATAAACTTCAAGGTCGAACATACTTTATGAAAAAGATTATTCCTGATATATATGAGCGCACACACAATAAAATCCACACAAATATCTCACAAGCCTCTGCAATCTCAGTAACTTCAGACATATTGCCATGTATGCACAGCAAAGCTAGTTTTTTTTAGTTTTACCGTTCATTGGCTGTCTCTTGAATTCAAAACAGAACATGCTGTACTTTCAATGAAACCTTTTTCCGGTGTTCATACGGGAGAAAACGTAACAAACGAACTAAATTTAATCGCAACTCAGTGAAATATTTCCAATCAAAAATTCATCTATTAGTTCATGATAGTGGAGCTAATATGATGAAAGATGTTAAAGTTACAGAGTACGAATCTGTTAGATGTTTTATTCATTCACTTCAGCTGGTTGTAAACAACTTGAAGTCTCGGCCTGAAATTTTAGATATGATAGCCGCTGCAAGATGGATTGTTACACATTTTGAACATTCAGGTGTAGCTCAAGAAAAACTAAAAGATATTCAAAGAGATCTTCACCTACCAGAACATCAGCTAGTTCGACATGCCAGTACTGGGTAGAGTACTACTTATTAAATGCAAAAAAGTTTGATGAAACAAAAACGTAATGTTTCGCTCTACATGGCTGACACAGTGGATGTGATAGCTCAGCAATGGGAACCTATGGAACAGTGTCTGAGACTGTAGAAACCATTTCATGAACTTACCAAGATTGCCAGTTCCAGTTCTTCATGCATATCTGAAGTGCACTTGTTGCAACATTATTGTGAGATTTGGAAAAAGACGAGGTAGTAGATAATACCTATAATAAACTATTAAATATGAAGTTTTCATTAAAAACGCAACTACTCAAAACGGTTCAACTTTAAATGAAAAAGAAAATAGAAATTGTTTAAGAGCAACCGTTTTACATCTGCGATTTAAAACAAATTTTATAACTAAACTTCAAGCTGAGAAGGCTGGTCAAATGATTTTAAAAGAAACCTTAAAAAGGAGTTGATGATATTTGTCTAGCAGTGTAAGTGAGGACAAATCTTCACCTGCTCCTAAACACAAAAGAAGTACAAAAGATGTTGGAAGTGACAAAGTTCATAGTACATTTTGGGACTGGTTCGATGATCTGGCAGAAGAAAATAATGGTGGAATGGAAAAAGAAAAAAATGGAATAAGTGCAGCTGTTAATGGACTTGACTTTTGTTTAAAATCTGCACGGATCCACAGACAAAGTGATCCTCATGTGTGGTGGTTTGCTAATGCTAAACAGTATCAGACTTTGGTAATGGTTGCAGAAATATTCCTTTCACCCCCACGTAGCAGCATCTACAGTGAAAGACATTTTGAGATGCTGGAAACGTCTATGAAAATAAACATAATCGTTTATTGCCTGTTAATACGGAAAAACTTGTTTTCATTTATTAAAATTTAAAATTAGAGAATTTTAAATATTAAAAATTATGTAATATTCCTAATAAAATGGGTTTAGTTTACCTTTGTCCGGTTTTAGCCGGATACCAAATCACTATCCGGCATTCAACCGAATATTAACAAATAAGCCGGATAGGCTGGATATCGGATAGTTACTGGTTATCCGTTATATCTATAATGTCTTTATACCACAAAAAGTACCATTACAATGAAAAATTAGTCGCATCTGCAATATTATAGTAAAACTAACTTTATTGATAGTGAAGGCTAATTTGAGTGATTGGCATCATCTCTTGTCTGTTTCAGGAAGTATGTGGTCCAGAGGAAGGTGAATGGATAAACTGGCCAAAGAACAAGTTAAGTCTCCAGTCTCCATCACAGAGAAGCAATGAAAACGTGGATTTAGGCAATATGCCTGCTGACAATTCAAGACCTAATCGAGAAAAAAAGAAGGCCGAAGTTAATTAAGAAAATGTTAGAAGTAACTGAGGATAGTATTTATGAGACTTTTCTTCAAATGATTCCGACAACTACCTACCTGGTAAGAGTTCTTCTGATGATGACGATAATAGCCAGAGAACTAAACCTATCCTTCCATAAATAGACTTAATTTTTTATACGAATAGGTTCAGCAATGATCAACCACCTCCAAGTAGGCGTGTCGAGGACAGTCCAAATGGTTTTCAAGAAGGTAGTCCACATAATAGCAATGCACCTTATAACTGAACACATAGAATAAACTTTGAATGTTAGTGTATATAATGTACAGGAAGAACATGACGATGGTACTTATAAATCTGTAAACAAAAGAGCAGAAAGGAAACTGAAAATGAGATCAAGTGTAGAACTTTCAAACGATAGGCAGAGCTTATTCAACAATTTCTGAACAGAACCTTATTCTTGAGAAGCGAAAAAAGCAACAATTGTATCCTTAGTTGGCTCCAGTTTTTCGAAGTTATAAACAGCTTCTGAATGTGACATATGTGACATACAAACGCGTCATTCAAGTATAATTTAAAAGAGGGTGATGATAAAGTTAGAGCTTGTAAAAGTCTGTTTTTGAGCACTTTTTCTAAGTCTGTTCGTGCATGGATCCTAAACTTGCCTTTGGATAGGAAAATAGGAGAGTACGGTATATCAACACAGATGATGCATTGGTTAATGCTACCTGACTTAGGGATAAATAGCACGGTCAGTTAAGCATACAAACTGAAATCAAAAACTTCCTAGGTTCATTTCCTAAAATGGAATGTCATTACTGCCGTTCAAAAACTAGCACGAGTTATTTACATCATATTTGGGATAGTAAAGTACAACTTTCTAGAGTGTATGAGCATAATTGCAAAGAGGAAAATACAGTATCAGCATCAAAAACACTGTTTGAAAAGGTTTCTAAAACAATGAGCATTGGTTTTTTTATTCCGAAAAAAGACCAATCAATATGACACTTGTATTGAGTACAAGCTTGAATCAGTTTCTGCTGAAGACTATAACAATCATCAACAGAGAAAATATGAGTCAAGAAAAGAAAAAGAAACACCAAAATCAAATAAAGTGTCAGTGTATGCAGTAGAAGTACAAAAGGTACTTACAGGTCCAGACTTTAAAGCATCTACAGCTTACTATAAAACTAAATTCAAGGTTCATAACTTGGTCAGTTTACAACCTTGCCACTGCCGATGGAACATGCTAGACATGGCACAAAAGACAACAATGTATTTGCAATAGTGCTAGTTCGATTTCTTACTAAAGAAACTGAAATTAATCCAGGAATTACAGATATCATAATTTGAAGTGATGACCGTACATACCAAAACAAGTGTGAAATTGTCTGAAATACCCTTTTTATATTTTGTGATAAAATCTAAAATTAGTGTATGAAAAATACTTCCACAAGGGCCACACTCATAATGGAAGTGAGTAGCATGCATAGTGCTATTGAGAAAAACAGAAAGCATGAACACTTTGTGCCAGCTGACTATGTCGGAGCCATTAAGGAGGCCGAAATACACCCTCAGCTGTATTTTGTGGAAAGCCTGATGTATAAGAACTTGTTTATTATTCTGATGGGTATTATAAAAGCAACCATCATGGGTCAAAGAAAGGTGACACATGAATAACTGACTTGAGATGTTTAATGTACAAGTCTGAAAGGCACATTTTGTACGAACTGAACTTCAAAGATGATTGGAAAGATCTTCTAAGAACAAACTCATTTAAGAAGTTCAAAAACGGCTAAAACCACTTTATAACCACCTTCCTCAAATCAAAGAAATGAAATACAAGGATCTACAAGATTTGAACGTGTGCTTTCAGACGACTACCACCATTTCTATGATGGTCTTCGGCATTAAAGTGTTTAAAGAACTTTTATTTAAGCGAGGGTTATTTTTTCATGCCTTACATTAATTTCTTAATGTGTGTTCCCTTAACAGTGTTTAAAAATAAAAATGCCTAATTATTGGTCCAATGGTTCGATTTTTTTACACCGTCGTTTCCTTTATATTAATTTGCAAAGATCCTATGTCACTTTTTATAGTACATTACTAGAAGCGGTTTGTAGTCCCTACGGGACTACTTTGAGCGCCCTCACACTCTCTGCGTCCTCACACTCTCTGCGTCCTCACACTCTCTGTATCCTCACACTCTCTGCGCCCTTTCACTCTCTGCGCCCTTACACTCTATGCGCCCTGACACTCTATGCGCCCTGACACTCTCTGCGCCCTTACACTCTCTGCGCCCTTACACTCTCTGCGCCCTTACACTCTCTGCGCCCTTACACTCTCTGCGCCCTTACACTCTCTGCGCCCTTCTTTCTTAAGTTTAACACGTATCTCCGTAATGAAGATTAAATGTTATTGACAATGGTTTTGAAAATGGGAGATAGACCTAATTCTTTGAAGAGCAAAATGTCCTTAATAAAGGCATTTAAATTTTAGTTACATTGAGCCAGAATTTGGGTTTCACCAAGGTTTCATGTTTTTTGTGTTTATAGAAAAATCGTTGTCAGCCAGCCAGGCAGGCAGACAGCCAGCCAGGCAGACAGACAGCCAGCCAGCCAGACAGCCAGGCAGTCAGTCAGCCAGGCAGACAGCCAGCCAGGCAGTCAGTCAGTCAGCCAGCCAGCCAGTCAGACAGTCAGTCAGTCAGGCAACCCCAGTCGACCCCAGCCAACCCCAGTCGACCCCAGCCAACCCCAGTCAATACCAGTCAACACCAGCCAATCCCAAGCCAATCCCAGCCAATACCAAGCCAATCCCAGACAACCAAAAGCCAATCCCAAGCTAATCCCAAGTCAATCCCAAGCCAATCTCAGCCAATCTCAGCCAATCCCAGCCGTTTCCAGTCAACTTTAGTCAATCCAATCCAAGCCAACCGCAGCCAATCCAAGTCAACAGCAGCCAATCCAAGTCAACCGCAGCCAATCCAAGTCAACCACAGCCAATCCAAGTCAACCGCAGCCAATTCAAGTCAACCGCAGTCAATCCAAGTCAACAGCAGCCAATCCGAGCCAATTCCAGTCAGTAGAGTTAATTCCAGTCAGTAGAGTTAATTCCAATCAACAGAATCAATCCCAGTCAGTAGAATCAATCATAGTCAGTAGAATCAATTGCAGCCAGAAGAACCAATTGCAATCAGTAGAGTCAATTCCAATGGCTAGAGTCAATTCCAATGGCTAGAGTCAATCCCAACGGGTAGAGTCAATTCCAATCAGTATAAGCAATTAAATACAATTTAAAACATTTTAAAACAATTGAAAGCAATTGAAAACAATTGAAAACGATTGAAAACAATTGAAAACAATTGAAAAAAAGTAAATGGAACTGGGAATTGAACCATTAAACTGATGATCGGTAGCCAGACATTATAGCATCGCGCTATTGAGGCGCCAGTATTTGTAAATTGGTTAGTAGTATACTTTCAATTACTTTTAATAACCCTGAATTACTTTCAATTTAGCGGACCAAACACGAAATACACCGAATTCTGACCAAATCACGGTCTATTGAAAATGCTCGGCTATCATCGTGAAGAAACACCAAAATGAAAGATTAATTATTTTAGAAATAAATAGCCAGCGTATATGAAAAAGCGATGTTTTTTTATAATTTAAATCAATTAACGGTACTTCTAAATCATATTGGATGAATTGTAATGGAAAATTCCAGAAATTTGAAAGGAAGTGTGTTACCATAGATTTTGAAGGTACACGCTCGTACTTTTCCGTTGGTGATCGTTTCCTTGACTTTGACGTTTCTCGGATAAATTATACAATTTTTAATAAGTGTTTTAAGAAAAAACTGCAGTGGTAGCTCGCAAATGGTTAATTATTCAGGTTTTAGAATACGAATAGCGTTGTTTGGCATATATTAGAAATTGTTTAACGCCCGAATACGAATTTTAGAAACCAACTCAATCTTTTCTCTCTCTCGTACCAATGCTAACGAAACAGTTGCCGACCTTGTCGCATCGGCTTGTTCGGTTTTAGATCGAATTTTTGAGGATCTAAGCTTTTTTAACACGTTAACGAATACGTCGCTTCAAATTAATCTTTTCCCGGAAAATCCTTATTTCTCAGCAAGTTATCGGTTTTCCGCCATAAAAACCGGCTTATCCTAAGCACGCAAAAATTCTCCACCTAACCACCACCCGTCCGCACCCCCAACTCCGAAACCCTCGGACGCAAATCCCAAAAAGCGATCGATTTGTGCCTCTCAACTTTAACACAAAGACGGGCATACAAAACTTATAGTTATTAGATAATGCAAAAAGTCGTATGTTGTGAAAAATGTTAACTTATCAAATTTGTTGAACTTCCTGGTGTGACATGCCATAACTGGGGCTAAATTAAGAATTAAAAGCACAAGTCAGAAACATATTATTCCATAAACAAAGAAATAAAATGTTTTTTTGCTTTTCTGAAAAGTCCCAATTTCTTACATATGAGCTTTTGCAGTTTTTAGGGGTGATATGTTATACTTTATAAATTTCAAAGCTAAAACAAATACAAATACATAATTATTAAAAAAATTCTACATATCTATAATACATAAAATAAAAAAGTTGTCTATTCCCAGTAGTAACACGCTTAGAATTAAGTAAGCATGGGTTGCAAATAAGGAATATTTACTATTGCACTCCTATAAGTAACAAAACCAAGTCGAATTTTGTCACATGATTGAGTGCTATTTGTTTTAATATCATGGGACAAAAAGTGTGATTAATAAGTGCGATGTATAGAAGTTAGGAAGCTGAAATAAATAAATGCCCTTACAATGTAGTTATAAAAGCTAAAATGTCCTTGCATTTGTAAAAATAGAACTTTTATACCTGCATGCAATATTGGTCTTTCTAAATTAAAACTATAGTGAAATCTTAGACATGATATATTATACAGTGATTCATTAGCCTCTTTACTAACTTTGGCTTTGAAAAGTAGATTTAATCTCATGAAGACATGTGAATATAAACTTATGTCTCACATTTCTTCGTTCAGAAGTTTAATACTTTTAAAATTTTTAAGTTGAAAAAACACAATACTTATGATTTAACAACGCAAAATTTATTAAGTGTTACTTTAAATAATCACCTGTCAAAAATAGTTTGTTTATGTTAATACTTTCTATCCTATTTGTTATAATTTGTGTTTGTGCAACTTTAGTAGAGATCAATACATTTTCTAATGAAGAATATGCTGACGTTGTGTTTGCATATGGACCTTGTGATGGAAACGCTCATAATGCAGCGAGAGAATATCGAAATAGATTTCCTCATAGAAGTCAACCGTCGCATACCATATTCATTTAGAAGCCTGTGCATGACTGGTACTGTCACTCCTCTTAAGTCCGTTCGCCTGCATGATCTAAATGTTCAAGATTGTGAAAATATAACAAATGCTGTAACTGGAGTACCGGAAATTAGTGCCCAATCCATATCACGAAATTTGGGGTTACCACAAAGTTTTATATGGCGAACAATAAAACCTCATTCACAAGGTGTACAAGCATTGCATAACGAAGATGCTGAACTGCAAATAAATTTTACAATAGCATGCCCAAGATAATAACTTTAATTCAGCAATTCTATGGTCAGATGAATCCCAATTTTTAAGAGATAGTATTCATATTTTCCATAATAACAAGCTTTGATCTCTGGACAATCCACACAAGCGACCAGAATGCAGAATTTCCAGCATAGATTTAATGGAAATTTAAATGTAGACGAGTACCCACAACTTTTTGAATACCACACTGTTTGATCTTCTGGATGATGTTCCATTCCATCTGATACAACATATGCGATATCTGCATGATGGGGATCTGCCTCACCGAGGAATACAAGTGACCCAATGGCCGGATACTCATTTCCCAAATAAATGGATTGATAACAGAGGTCCTATATCATGGCCATCTAGATCACCCGACCTTTAAGTGACGTGTTTATGCAGCAGAAATAAATGGTCGTAATCAGTTATTGTAGAGGATTCAAAATGCTTCAATTCATATTAGAAATAACATTTATTGTCAATCGACAAAGTGTACACAAGCTAAATGGAAGCAATTGTGTTCCATGAGCATGAAAGAAAAAGTTTTTTGCATCGAGTGGATGTATTTTGAGAATCGCAAATGCAAAAATTCGCAACTTTCACCTGACAAAGCATCAACAACGATGGCATGACCAAATCGCATTGGAAAGAACACAATGCTGTTTTGGTAGAACCAGAAAAGGAATCGTGTACTATGGGCTGCAGGAACGGCAAAACTGACAATGGGCATCGCTTCTGATAACAACTGATATCAATTTGAACCATGCATTGCTCGAAAAACAACCAGAATGGAACACGAAACACATGGATGAGTGATATTGCAACAAGATAATCTCTGTACTGTTGCACTTCCATTGTCCAGGACACCATCAAGACACCGAAATGGGATGTACCACTACACCTGCCGTATTCGCCAAACCTGGCCTCTTCTTATTATTACTTGTTCCAGTCGATGGCGCATGGCTTAGTTGCGTTACACTTGGTCAGTCTCAAAGAAATGCAAAATTGGTTGGATGAATGGATGCGTTGTTTTATTTCGTCGCAGTATTCATGTATCGCAAGATACAATTTATTTATTTAACATCACAATTAACAGAAACTAGATCAAATTACAAGATTGAGTAATAACTAGGTATATACATAAAAATAAGTAAATTAGTATTTTATAGGAAAGGCGAGTAATGAGTGAATAAAGATGGATACTGGTAGTTAAGACACACGATTAAGTACATAATCTTTAATGGCAGGGGCAGAGGTGTGGAAAATATCAATATTGTCTTGAACAGATGCATAAATCCTACAGATTTGATAAAGAGTAGAGAAAATTTCAGTACATTAGTGTGTGTGGAATAGGATTATAAAATGTGGAGGGATTGCGAGAAGATAGACGAAGAACAGTAAAAGCAACAAGGCATAAAAAGATTCGAACAATTAAATGTGAAAAGGATATTGTAGAGAAATATCAGACATTGTACCAGATGTCTTGCACTCAAAGACTGGACATTAAAAGTGAAGATAAAAATAGTGTTGGAATAACCAATCGGTGGGTAGAATTCAACATATCAGAGCATTAGGATTTTTAAAAATCTTCTCTGTTGTTAAGGCTTTACATTAGTATTTTTCACTTAACGTTATATTTAAATAGTGTGCCATTTATTTTGTATGTACTTCCAACGCTCTTCGTTTATATTCGTCTTTATAGAGATATATTAATTAATTATCACTAGAAGGAAGATGGCCCTGTAATCTTGTCTTCCTTAACATGTTATACATATTTGATCTAATACAGTCCACAATAAGAAAATTAAAGTCGTTGAAAGATTTTTAATTCATTTATTCAAGAGAAGTATTGTAATAAACATCTGTAATTGGTCAATTAGGTGTATATAAATAACCGTGTGGGCACCATATAACGCAAGCATACTCAAGACGAGACCGAATGCGAGCATTGAACTAACAGAACAACTGTCGAGGGCTTACTAAAACTAACAGAATTGCGAATAATGAACCCAAGAGTTTTATTGGATGAGCGTATAAGATGCTGTATATGTTCAATGGAAGTAAACCTGCAATCAAAATAAATTCCGAGATCTTTAATATGTGACAATGTATGGCAAAAATATTCAGCTGGTGAGAGACGATACTTTGAATAAACCATTTTCTATATTTCTCTTGAAATTTTCCATTTATCAAAACACCAGGAAACTTAGTGCACACCCTGTTGCACACTTTTTCAAAAAGGTGTCACCTTTTATTGTATTATTTAGCATGATAATCTCCGTCCCGTGCCGTTGCACGTCCATTGTCCAAGATACCATCAAAACTCTGAAATGCGTTGGGCTACACTAGGTCAGCATCGAAAAATTGCAAAATTAGTTGGATGAATGCTTTTGGTAAAAAGACGTTATTTTATTATCACAGTATTCATGTATTGTTAAAGACATGGCAAAATGGCTGGCGAGGGAAGATACTTTGAATAAACCGTTTTTTAATTTACCTTGAAAGTTTTCATTGATAAAAAAACCCAGAAACTTACTTGCACACCCTTATTGTGCTTTTTTTCAAGAAGGCTTCAGTTTTTATTGTATTATTTAGCACGATAATCTCCGTGCCTTCGCACTTCCAATATCCAGGACACCATCAAAGCATTGAAATGGAATCTACCACTGCTGTATTCGCCAGATCAGGCTCCCGATTATTACTTGTTCCGGTCAACCGTGCATGGCAGGGCTGGGCTACACTTGGGTCAGTTTCGAAGAAGTTCAAAATTAGTTGGATGAATGGTTATGGCACAAAGACGTGTTTGTTTCATAGCCGCAGCATTCATGTATTGTCAAAGACATGGCAAACATTTGTAGCTGGCAAGGAACAATACTTTGAATATACCATTATATATATTTCTCTTCAAATTTTCCATTTTTCATTAAACAAAAACCCGGAAACTTAGTTGTCCACCGTAGTTGCATTTTTTTTCCAAAAAGGCTTCAACTTTATTGTATTATTTAAGATCGGGAGATGTTTAAACCCTGCATGGGAAATATTCCAGTATCATTATGTTTAATATAAGCATTATGTGAAAACTACACAAAGATTTGGTTCGAACGTTGATTAATGATTTGTAGTTTTGGAAGCTGCAAGGATTGCATTTCCCATGCTTAATGTGCAGCTGTGTCCACCAATTTATGCCAGAACATTAACCTACCTTGGAGGGGGTGGAGAGCAATGGCTTGCGAGAGCCGATGCATCAAAACAAATACACTTCATTACCAGCCTTAAAGTGCAGACGTATTATGTAGAGTTTGAACAGTCAATGAAGTGTATTTTTCTTAATCTTCTTTGTGAATTAAATCACTCTTAAAACACGAGACACAGAAGATTAAGAAAAATACAAAACAAACCACAACAAACATACAGGGAGTTTTTAGTGAACAAAGTGGTTAAAATTCCTTTTCGTTCCTTAGTCCTCTATGGTTCTACAAAATATCGGCGCTTCATCGATAGGAGAGCTATTGCCAACCAAACAATTGGCCATCTGAATGTCACCCCAAGGTAACGCACCAGGATTGGGTGTTAACTTTAAAATTTGCAACACGTTTGCACCCTGGGGAAATTTTATTACGTGTAAATTTGAATAATTATGTTGTTGCCTTCAATTTTACCCTTATAAATACATTCATTTAATTTAGGATTATTTTTAAATATTCCCACGCTTCTGCTCCGATATTTTGTGCAACTACCTGTCATGGGAGATGCCCCTGATTACACTCTATAATTAAATAATTCGATTGGTTCCTGTAAAGCACATCCTGATACAATTGAAGCAAATACTTTTCCAAAACTGTAGAACGTTATTAGCACATTTAGTTTAAATTAAAATTACCTCAATTTATCCTTGTTGTTTGAGATAACGGCAAATATACTCGGTTATCTACATCCTTGTTTTTTGAAAAGAATATATTTGCTTTATTTATAAGTAATAATGCAAGTTTGAATAGCATAAGTTTTCTACAATTGTATTCGTATTTACCGGTTTTCGTTATCTATTCATCCATAATAGCGACTTTAGAGGTGTTCTTTTGACATGTGTTACTCAAACATTGGAATCGCTTATAGTCTTATTTCCTAATTTGATTTGCACTCTGATTATGCTTTCCGCGCTAGCATGTACGCTATGCGTAATGAATTGTTACTTCAAGAGCAATGCACACTTCCTTGGATAGGCTATATCCATGTGCATTGGTTATGTAGGTGCTTATTAATATTAATAAGGTTTCTTAATAGCCTTTCTGCGTAGGTCGTGCTTTTCTACCTAGACCAAATTATTTTTTGTTACGTAGCTCCAAATGCTCTTTTGAATCGGTCCGCAGTTGCGAGTATGGTCCCAGCATTAACGGATCCTGACCATGGCGATGTTTAGCTGATTTGCCTACGATGATTTGGCTGCAAAATGAGTATCCCGACACGTAAAAGGCATGCGACCTGTTCTTTTCTTTTTTTACATACATAGGAATAGACCCAAGTTGCAATGTGCCGACAGCTGAAACGTGTACCGGACCTGTTTAGAGACTACTTCGCTGGTGTTACTTATTATTTTAAATTGCTATTAAAATCGCTTTAAATGTACTATGTTCAACTTTAATTTGCTTTTTTGTTCATTACTGTTCTTTTACTGATTAGCTTTTTACATGTTAGATACAAAATGTGCGAATCAATTGTTAAGGTTTGTCCATGGAGTATAAATGCGTTGTTTAAATAGTAACTTTTTATTTATTCTTTTGCTTGTTCAAAAGAAATTTTTATTTTTTTAATTGTAAATAGAAAAGCGATTGTGATGTACTTTTTGTCTATGTGAATCGCGTTACTCTTCGTGTTTGTAGTTAGCCCGGTATTTCTGCATTTCTTAACCTTACAAATTTTACCGCTACAATGTTTTATTTAATATTAGCATTTTATACAGTATTAATTAATGTTATACCTTGTACATAATATTTGTGTGTACAAATAAACATTGTGAAATTATAGATCCAGACCCTATTAGAGAATTTCTTGATGTTGAATTTGAGAACCCTGATGAATGTTACTACCTACGTCAATAACAATACATTAAATTATTAGAACGATTACATTTGAATTTAAATTTTCCTTATTCAAACTCCTATGAATGTTGGAAATGTTTCTTCCAAAAGTTTAAATCCGGAGAGAATTTACCTTTTAGAGAACTCTCAGGTCGTTTGTTATTTCTGGGAAATCAGACACGCCCTGATATTTTATTTTTCGTTATTTATTTAGTAATTTTCTTCTAGTTAATGATAAACACTGCAACTGCTTATTGAGTGTTGTCAAATACGTTCGAGGCACTAAAAGTGATTGAATTAATTTATATAGCTCTAATTTCCCTTATTTGGTAATGTATACTGATGCCTCTTGGACTACTGTAAGATTCAGGGGGTTTATTTGGTCAATTGGTAATGTTTTTCTTGGGCGGCACTGTAATATTCAGAACTGCATATCAAAAAATACAATGGAAACAGAATATGCATTATATTCTGCCTGTATTGAAATGATGTAGTGTAAGAAAATACCAGCAAAATTTTAATTGTGCGTCTTTAAAAATTATTGACCCATTAGTCGTATGTAATATCCAATAGACAATACATTTTTCAAATAGTACAACTTTTAAAAATAGGACAGAACATCGATATAAAATACCATACTATAAGAAAATTGTTTAGTAGTAATTGATTAACACCTAAGTTTGGTAATAATGTACTGATGTATCGACAAAGCCTTTATCATGTATAAAATTATTAAATTTTGTTAGTCAGATTTTTATATAAAATGTAATATACAACAGGGAGAAATTGTGACATTTACATTATCATCTGTAAAGGTACCTTTAGTGCTATGGTGATTTGGCTATTTGGATATTTGGGGAATGAGATATTTTTGCTTTTGAACATCTAAGGTATTTTCGGCTTCGGGTATTTGGAGAAAATAGTTTAACAGATGACATTTGTTATTTTGTATTGCTGGATGTTAAATTTTCAATGTTTGTTACTAAGCTATGAGTATCTAAAGAAATAACAGATTTCCTATTCATTTCCAATATGTTTAATAGGCAAAACGCAAACTATATAACGTCGAACGAAAAGGTAAGGTTAAGGTTGTAACAAAACAAACAAATCACGTGCTTTTCTGAACAAACGCGCATGCTCCGATCTCAAAATAGCCAGAAAAGTTGAACTTGAACCGACTTTTGGGAGATTGGAGATTCGGTGTTTTTGGCGTTTCTTGGTGGTGTCACGTGATCACTTTAACCAATAGGATCATTCTCCAAATATCCAAATCGCCAAATCTCCATAGCACTAAAGGTACCTTTAGAGTAAAATTTATGTAAGAAGAGCCTGTAAGTCATCATGCGCACATGGCTAAAACGGTATCAGATTAGTCATTGTTTATAAATAAGGCGTGTTCGTTCAGCATTTCAATAGCATAGATAATTTGCTGTTAAATGTCAACTGACATTTGTGACTGACATTATATGTATTTCTTACGCTTTCATGGTTTTCTTTCTGTTTCTTGTGTTGTATGCCTTGCTTATCCGCGTATTCGTCATGTGAATTTAAACCACCAACAAGATAAAACGATTTTAAAATATTTACTCTATGGGAGTGTTTTCAAAACCTTAAAAATTATTAAATCCACTTCGCCACGGACTTTCAAGGTTTGCACATGACATACAGGCTATTCTTAGATAAATTCTACTATAACAACTTTTAAGTTTACCATAACCTTTGCAGATGACATTGCCATTATAGCAGAGTCTAGAAAAGAGTTAAGAGAGTTTTTAAATATTTTAGATGAGATACTACAGAGTAACTATAGTATGAGAATTAACTCAGGAAAGACAAAGATAATGGACACTATCCGTATCCTACAACCTGAATTATTAACAGTTTGCAAGCTGGTACTACGATATTTCCTTAAAACATTTATTACAATTTGTATAATTAATTCGAGAAACGTCAAACACAGGTAACGAAAACCGGCATACACGAACGAGTATGTACTTTCTAAATCTATGAGATTACACACTATTTTCAATTTTCTGAAATTTAAACTTATAATTATCCAATGTCTTAATAGTGCCAATAATTGATTACACGAAACCATCGCTTTATAATATACACGGGCTATTTATTTAAGAAATAATTAATTATTAAATTTGACGTTTCTTTACGAAGATAGCCAAGCGATCACAATAGAGCGTGATTCGGTCAGAAATCGCTATATTTCTTATGTGGCGTGATCTCATGCAGGTATACGGGATTCGAATAAACATCACCTTGATGTCTCTGAGTTAAGAGATCCATCTTCCATTCGCAATGTAAGTGATTCGGTGCTCAGTAACATTTACTTTTTCTAAATTTCATATTGACTTTTTAAACGGCCAGTAGCGAGCATTCACTGTACACAAACAAAAACCCCAACAACATTTATAACCACTTTATTTAACAATACTCATGTAAAAACCAAATCAATTTTCCATATGCTTCAGTAAAGAAAGGAATATTCTTTTTATTTCGTTTCTTTGTATATACAGTGTGTACAGTATAAAATGCAGTACATGGGAATCTTGGAAACTGTAGGACATACGATCTTGGTTAAATGGGACAAAAGTTGCATAATCATGAGGGTTTTCAAATTTCAAAATTTTTTTATAGGTTACTAGATAGAGGCAAAAAACACAAAATTGACGATTTGCTCGTAGTTAGTCTACTAATTGAAATAGAATGTTCAAATTTGGTACATCATGGTAATTCCCCATTGCGCTTCACATTTTCAACTTAGTTTTTGTCTAAGGCATCTAGATTTTGCGTGACGATGTTGAATTTTTATTTTTAAATAGCCGCCATATTGGATTTTTACATTTTTGAAATGTTGACAAAAAACCCTTTCCAAAGAGGTATAACATGGCTATGTTTGATTGAATCAAAATACTGAAAATCACATAATTATGTTTTGGTCGTAGTAGGCTTTAATTTCCATTATGACAAAGAGAAACAATTGCTCTAAAAATTTTAAACTCAATTTTCAGTTGTAATAAAAACAGTAAAAAACGTAGAAAATTGAAAATAAATCTGTATTAATCAGAACTTACATAACTATGCATTAACAAAGAATAAATACAAACTAGCATCTATTCAATACAAAATATTATTTAAGCTGTTTTTAGTTGTCATTCATGTTCAGACAATTGCAAATTAACAATCAAGGAAAAAAAATATAACAATAGTCAGCCAGATGAATTCATTATTTATTTTAAATGTTCAAATAACCCCCCATTTTGTTGAACACACAACCGACACCTTTTATAAACATCTTTACAAGATCGTCTTATCATAGTTGGAGTTATTTTATTTACGGCCTCTTGGACTGCTTGTTGTAATTGGCCTACATTATCATACGTTTTGAGTACACACAACTTTTAAATGGCCCCATATAAAGAAATCTAGAGGAGTTAAATCCAGTGATCTCGCCACTTAATTGGTCCCCGATTTCCAATCCAGTTTTCATTATACTCAGAATTAAAAATTTCTAATAATCAGAGCATTGTGGGGTGGAGCGCCATCATTTTGAAAAATCATATTTTGCAAAGTAGCAGTGGAAGCTCCATTAGTCTATCTGCCACATTTCCTGCAATAAATCTAAGTATCTCGCAGAGTTTAAATTTGCATCATAAAAACGGACCTATAATGTACCTTCCAATAATACCAATCCAGACGTTGAATCCCATTTAACTTGATGTCTAACTTGGCGGTTCAAATGTGGATTTTCATCTGACCAAAAATTGTATTTTTGCGGTTGAACATACCACAATTAAATAAATCGACTTTCGTCACACCACAAAATTGTATATGCAAAATTTGAATTTTCGTTGCACTTTCTGATGTACCAAGCACAAAATTCCATTCTTCGAATTTGATCTTCAGTACGCAATCCCTGACATGGTCGCTCATGATATGGATGGTACTTGAAACGTTTAAAATAGCTCTTGCCGTAGAATGAGCAAAACCTGTTATATTCTGAATTTGTCTAAGAGAAGAGTATTTTCGACAACTGTTTGTAAAACGCTGTTTCATTATCTTTTTTAATTTGCCTATTTCTCTTAGACAAGCCAAAACTACCATAATTTATTAAATTATTTTGTAATCTCCGAAACATACATCTGTTTGGTTGATGTTTTTCTGGGTATTTATTTAAATACAATTCAGCGGCTTTAACATCATTCCTTCCAGAAAGAATAAAACATTCTAACATTTGATATTTATCACGGTTAGTAAAGCGATCCATTTCAAGCGCAAATGCTTTGCTTAAATTTCTATGTAAATTAATTAACTGTTTTTTTAAACTGCACTACTTGAAATATAAAATAAAGGACAAACTTTGACGTTTCTCAGATGTTGAGCAATTGTTTCTCTTTGTCATGATGGAAATTAAAGCCTACTACGACCAAAACATAATTATGTGATTTTTAGTGTTTTGATTCAATCAAACATAGCCATGTTATACCTCTTTGGAAAGAGTTTTTTTGTCAGCATTTCAAAAATGTAAAAATCCAATATGGCGGCTATTTAAAAATAAAAAGTTAAACATCGTCACGTAAAATCTAGATACTCTACACAAAATCTAAGTTGACAATGTGAATTGATCCGATCAACCCCCAATTGTTGTTTCGACAAAGTCTACTAGGGCGAAATGGTCTTGATCTGATAAACACCTCGAAATCATTTTAACACAGTCTACTTGAGCGGAGTGATCTTGATCCGATCGACTCCCCGGAGTGATTTCAACAAAGTCTACTATGGCGAAGTGATCTTGATCCGATTGAACCCCCCCCCCCAAGTGTTTTCGACAAAGTGTACTAGGACCAAGTGATCTTGATCTGACCGACTCCCCGAAGTGATTTCGACAAAGTTTACTAGGGTGAAGTGATCTTGATGCGATCGACTCCCCAAAATGATTTCGACAAAGTGTACTAGGACGAGGTGATCTTGATCCGATCGACTCTCCGAAGTGATTTCGACAAAGTCTACTAGGGCAAAGTGATTTTGATCCGATCAACTCCCCGAAGTTATTTCAACAGTATACTGGGGAAAGTGGCCTTGATCCGATCGACTTCCAATTGTCGTTTTGACAAAGTCTACTAGGGTGAAATGAACTTGATCCGATCAACTCCCAGTTGTCGATTTGGCAAAGTCTACTAGGACGAAGTGGACTGGATCCGATCAACTCTTCAAAGTCGTTTTTATGATGTCCCAAGTCACTCAACTCATTCAACTGATTCAAGTCACTCAACTCGCTCAACTGGCCTATTCAAGGAATCTTTGGCGTAAGGGGTAAATGGTCCTCAACGTAGTCCCGAAGGGACTACAAGCCACTTCTAGTATAATTTAATAAACGCCACCATGACATAATTCACAATTAGTTAACGTTCTGGCATGTTGGCAGCGATTCGCTGCTTAAGCCTTACCATAAGATATAATTTAATAAACGCCACCATGACATAACTCACAATTAGTTAGCTGTCCGGCATGTTGGCAGTGATTCGTTGCTTAAGCCTTACCATTACATATAATTTAACACTTTTCCTTTTTTGAGGGGATGACCAGGTAATATTTCATTTCCTTATAAATGGGAATCATGTAAACATGTTGGAGTTCTTTAACAACCATCAGGTTGCTAATATCTAAGTAGAGCCAGGTAGATAGGAAAAACATAGAAGAGTATAGGAAGACCTAAACCAAGCTATATTAGTCAGACTATTAGAAATTTAGGTTGTGAAGTGTATGTAGAACTTTTTAGATTAGCACAGAATAAAAAAGAAGTCAGAGCTGCGTCAAATCGACCCTAAGTAAGGTCGAAAACAAAATGATAATGATGATGTTTTTTGCCTCTGCTGAATAAGAAAGTGAGGTTAGGAGAGGTTAATACCATATTGTAAAATATTTTTAATTTTGTACAATAAAATGTGTATATAAATTAAAATATTGATTTCAACTCTATGTGAGATAATAAAGAACAGACTGAAAATTCTTGTTTTACGATGCATCAATGAACAATGTTTCAGGAAAAAATTGGTACTAAAGGACTTCCTTTGGACATCATACACAAAAACATTGAGTGCAAACATCCATGGAAGAAACATATGTGCTAAATGCAATCATAGATAAGTTGTTCACATCAGTCGAACAAGAACAGAAAGCTGTCAGTACTAGAAAGAAGCTTTGATCAAGAAAATAATATCATATGGGACTGAAAAAAACTTGTAGACATACTTTCAACTATGCACGAAAGATCAGTATTAAATGCCATGTACAAAAAAACCTAAAATAGTACAGATTAACAAAGCTACAAAAGCAGGTGTTAATACCTTCGATCAATTTTGTTCAAACACCAGGTACTGCCACAAATGCAAATGGTGTGCTTCGAGTTTTTACATGCTGCATATCAGTCCATAAAATTCATACGTAATTTATTGCTACAAAACATATTTAAAAAACAAAAAACCCTTGCCTCATAAATATATGCTTGTCCAACTTACTGATTAGACTAAGGTTAGAAGGTAGAAAAACTGTTGCATCTTTGCAAGGCAAAATTTGTGAAATTTATAAATCTTAAGAGAAGCCATGCCTGTCGAAATCCTACCTCCAGGTGGAAACCGACACTTTGTTTTTTGCCTCATTTGTTTATGCCAAATGACTACAAATATTTGTTCAGTGTGCAAGACTCGTTTGTAGCAAACCGTACATATTATTGCATTAATTGGCTAGATTACTGAAGTAGTTGTTTAATTTGATATATTGTTCTTTAAAGTAATAATTGAAATCAATGTGAAAAAATCATTTTTTGAATTAAAAAGTTTTAAATCGATTTTTAAGCATTATTTCACAAAGTTATAAAAATTACGAGTCTGACTACATATACCAGAAATAGGTCTAGTGTTTTAGGGTTAAATAAGCAAAATTGCATGGAGCAGAATGTACATGTTTTCCAAAAAAGACCAATAAATCTAAAACCACTAAAATCCTGGCTTAATGTAAAAACTAGAACTTACTATTTTTTTGTTTCTTTCGATCTCTCGGTGGTTCTTTCAAAGCCTTAATAATTAAAGAGGCTGCTGATGGTACAATGGTAATACTAGCTTGCCGATTTTGAATTTTTAATTGAACAGTTATCTTCAAACCTTTCCAATCTGCGGTTCCTTTAGCAATATCATCACCCACTTTTTTGGGAGACTAAAGATATACAAATATTAACAGCAAATTTCTAAAATACTTACAAGACCTAATGGACCAATTTTTGGAGCTAAAGACGAAGTAGCACCAACTTCTCCACCAACGCATCGTAAATACACTGCACATATAAAGATGTTAGGTTAGAACACAAAAGAACCATTGTCTAGTACATACCGTATTTAATTTCCGTGGGATCGAATTTAGGAGGCATTTTGTATTAATCTAAAAGAATTAACAAAATGAATATATAATAATTTTTGTGGATGATTACGGATAACTTACATATGTTGCGTTCTAGCAACAAATCAAGCTAATGGACACACTTAAAGAACGATTCCTTTTTTACCGACATCTGAGAATCTAAATAGATGTGGCTCTCGTATGTTAAAAACACGATACGATTTATAAGACAATATATCATATATACAACTAATACAAAAAGAAGAATTTAATAATCATCTTTAATTTTTGGTCACGCCTGCTGAAAAGTTCAAAATCAAGCAAACTTAATGTAGACTATATTTAAATTCGAAGAAAAAAATTAATATAAAAGGACATAGTGTTCACGACTATTAAAAAGAAATAGTTGCATCTAAAAGACATTCTTGTTATATTGCAAACTAATAAGACATCTGCAATTAGCTTAAAATAAATAATAACAATTTTAATTAAGTTACTTTCTATCTATATTTCGGTTTTATATTTTAAAAACATTTACTGATGAATTTTAAATAAAAACATATACTGTGATTCATTTATGATCAACTTTGTCAGTAAAATTTAACTAAAGCCAATTAGATAGTTTTATTTCATCAAATTTACTAAAATAAATTTAATTTAATTTTTGTACGTTTATATCGTTTGGTTTATATTGAATTATTATATTTAACTACGCTGATAAAGTCAAGAGAAAAAAAACGGTTCGGGTAAAGAAATATGGCAGTAATATTAAATGCAAAACCCAAGTAATTTTGAACTTTGAATATTGTTGAAATTGATCAAAGTTGGTAATTTAAGATGGTGCCGTTGAATCTGCATAGAACAAGTATAACCTAACAATGAATGTAGAAATTCAAACGTACTGTAGCGAAACCTTTTTGTAATAACAACTCATTATTATCGAACCGTCTTACTTATATATATATATATATATATATATATATATATATATATATAACAAAATTATAATATACTCAGACAATTGATCTCCTGTTAATAACTAACAGTAGAAATGTTTTTAAAGCAACAATATTATCTTCTTATTTGCTACTCGATACACTTATAATTAACTATCAAAATACTGTTTATTTATTACTAACAGTTATTTTATATTAATCATCAACTCCAAATAATTTATATATGATCTGATTTTATAAAGAGTGGCGTTCATTAAGATTGACATTTTAACAAATTTTTCGTTGTGTTAAAGAAAATTCAGATCACAAACGTAAAACCACAAAATCATAATTTTATTTATGTGTATTACATATTAGAACGTAACTCAGGTGTATAAATTACTCCAAAAACCACAAAAAAAGGAAACATTTTAGTATTACATAACATAAAATCAAACACAAATATGTAAGCATGAGTAATTACCGGAGTAGTTGTGTAAACAGAAAATCACTGAGTAAATTTCTATAGTAGGTAATTTTAGAAAAGTCTTTAAAATTTAAAGAAGTAAGTAACAGTGAAATTATTAATATGCATATTCCATACTACAAGTATCCTAAATATAGGAGGGCTTTTTACAAATTTTAGTAAAACGAAATAGAATTATGTTACCGGAACACACGAGAATTATAAAACAAAGTAGACCTCAGATAATATAATAGGCATATTTGTACAATGTAGTTATTTATTTAAATACATAGGTCTTCAATAATAAAACGTACAAGTATCATGTTACAAATAATTGAATCATATCATTCTGTTCGGTCTCTTTGTCGCACGTTTGCGTGGTTAATTTTAAGTTATTTTAAATTCTTAGTTGTATATCAAATAGTAAAGCCGTCATCCCTTGTCCCGTTATATCCTGCCGTAATACCTCCTTTGTGCATGTGAAAATTAAGTTGAAAAAGGGGTAGTGGCAGAAACACTCTCTCATCGATATCGGAGCGAAACGGTCGTTCGTTTGGTAAGTGAGTTACTCATTAGTGCCGCCGAATGTGGAAGTGCAAACGTAACACGTACTATAATTTGCATACAGTCCACTTAGTTGAAGAGTAGGAATTACACCTTAGAACAATAGAACAACGCGGAGGTAAGTTGATATTCAAATTTATAAAACCCCCCGCGCATTAAACACGTTCAATATAATGTAAAATATTTCTATGTTTTCATTTATGTGGCTGAAGATAGGAAGTAACGCTGAGCACGTGAGGTTAACGTAAGTAAACCATGTGCCATTGCGCATCTTTCACGTAATTCATTCAATATATGCTCAATCGTAAGAATGTGCTATGACATAATCATTTTCAAACACATGAAGAATGGGAAGAAAATGACTAATGCTAGTTAGCGGACGGGAAACCATGATTTAATTATTTGTGAGCCATAAACAAGAATACATGTGAGGGTGATCATTGAGAGGTTAGTCAAGTACATCCTTTTGACTATAAATTAGCAAGCGGAAGTAAACGTGGTGAGGTTGGAAAAATTTTGGCTGACCCAACAACGCCTAGAATTGTGACGATTTGTTTCCAAAACAATAAAGATTAGAAGTATGATATCCAATGGCACATTAACTGAATCCTGGGATATGGAACTTTATATCCACAATAAAACTGAAGTGTAAGTCAGTAGTTAAATAAAAATATTGTTGCGAGCTGCTATTAGGCAACCCGTCAAACGCACAAGTACCGTATGCAACGTGTATACTGCAGAAGCTTAGAATTTTCTAGCATTATACTGCAGAATGAGTCATCTTTTTAATTCAGGGTATATATAAGACCGCTAATAAATGTAAGAGTTTAGTCTATATCAGAATGTCGAATATAAATTATATCGTGTAAAGTTAAATAGTTGAGCTTTTGGAAGTCCAAGAGTAGACATAAATGTTATATTATGTGAACGTGTCTAATGTACATGCAGCTTGTAGAATACATAAATAGACAAAAGTGTAATAAATAAATAGTTGTGTTAGTGTTGTTAATAGACCTATGGTTAAAAAGTTAGTTTAAGAAGATATTAGTGCTTGTAAATTCGTTAGTGTAATAGTGCTTTATTGTTAATTGGACTAAAAACACCTATAAATAAGGCATATACTGTTAATTAGACTTGTGAACAGTAAGTAATAAAGACTCTTGTTATTACTTGTTTAAAATTAGTGGAACGCGGTAGTAGTGGCCCGCTACAATATCTTTTATTGTTTTGTTGGTGGCATTTATGCATGATGCTTGTTCGAATACACCGTAATGAAATTATACAACGTCCACCAGTAATGTAACATAGAGTGTTAATGCTACTATAGATATATAACTTGGACATTGCATTGAAATTTTGAGACATGTCGTAAATTATTGTAGTGGTTCATCATGGTTGTGGTTAACTGATTATGAACTAATTTATAAAATTTTACAATTCTGTGTGTATTTGTTTATATAAATAATGTTATGGCGTTGATATGTAAATTGATTTAGGTAACTTAAAAAGTTTGTATGTGTACCTGTTTTCATAAAAAGTGAGATGAAACTGTATTAAAATAGATTTAGGTGACGCAGTAAGCTAAATTTTTGTTTCTTGGTTTAAACATATAGTGTAGCATTTTGTTAAAATAACTTCGTTCCCTTTGAAGATCATCGTAATTAGAATTCTCATGAATACTTGTCGTCAAAAGGAGTCCCACTACACTAGACGAATTGACACCCATAAAATTTGACTCTGTTGAAAGCCTTGCAAGAGAAGCCATTGGTATCAAAGCTTGAAACTGCACCTAGTTAATTCTTACATTTTTGATTTTTGTTCCAATTTTTTGATCACTTTAATTAATTGGTGCTCTTATAATTTGTTACGGGATTCCCGCCCTTTCTAAGCAATTCCAAATTTAATATTTAAACGCCTCTAACACCGGTAACAGTTATTGGATTTGTTACCGTTTTATAGAACAAAGACGTCATTTGTGATGTCACAGCACTTTCCCTTTTTTACGCAACTCACAAAAACACAACAATTATATATTTTTACATTATGTTGATAAAACGATAAATTGCTAAAAAATACTATAGATTATTTCGGTTTCTGAATTTTATTCTTAACGGTATGCCTAATGATCGAATTTCTTTGAATAACTTTCGTGAACGATTACATTCATAATTGTCTATATTAATGATTCTTTTTTATTTGTTCTGTGATAGCGAAAATAGGCTGCTCACAGCCGAACTTACTTTATACAGTTAATGGATAAATAAGGAAAGAGGGGAAAGAGTTTAGTTAGGTTATGTTAATTCAATATTTGCTAGCAAGACGAGGTTTCAGTTTATCGTTTGCCGTAATTTTTTATTGTAATTCTATTTCATAATGGATGATGAAGCCGAAACTTATAAGTTATGGAGAATACGAAAAACTGTCATGCAAGTAACGCAATATATAACCGAAGCTGTAACAAACTTCTAATTATGTTTTGTAGCTTTGCCATGATCGAGGCTATCTTGTTACACAAGATGAATTGGATCAGACACTGGAACAATTTAAAGAACAGTTTGGAGATAAGCCTAGGTACGTTCCAAAGAATTTTCAGTTTCATACACCTTAAATTTTTAGTGAAAAACGCCCTTCCCGTAGTGACTTAATCGTTCTAGTAGCTCATAACGATGATCCTACTGATCAGATGTTTGTATTTTTTCCGGACGAACCAAAAATTGGAATTAAAACCATAAAAACATATTGTCAGCGTATGCAGGATGAAAATATCCATCGTGCTATTATTGTTGTACAAGCAGGAATGACACCATCTGCTAAGCAGTCTTTAGTTGATATGGCACCTAAATATATTTTAGAACAGTTTTTGGAATCGGAATTACTTATTAATATAACAGAACATGAATTAGTACCAGAACATGTAGTTATGACATCTGAAGAAAAACAAGAACTACTTGCTCGTTACAAATTAAAAGAAAATATGCTTATGAGAATACAAGCTGGCGATCCAGTTGCTCGATATTTTGGTCTCAAAAGAGGACAAGTAGTTAAAATTATACGTTCTTCTGAAACTGCTGGCCGCTATATATCATATCGCCTTGTCTGTTAGTTTTTATCTTTTGATTTAGTTTGTAGTTATTCTATTATTTAAATCAGGATATTAATTGCAACAAATTTTTAAACACACCATTTAAAATACCATTTATATATTACATCGTAACCTGAGAAAGCCTTAGTTGTGCAATGGAACTTTAATACTAGTACTGTGTTTAAAATAATCATCGTTTGATCAGTGTTAATTTGTATGGGTAAAAAGCTAATTTGAAGAAGACGTTTAATGCTGTGATTATAGCATTCATTAAGTATGTAGTTTACTGCATGTTCGTAACATGTATTTTTTTTATTATAGGTATATATACCTTATAATTAGGACATAAGATCTTTGAATAAATGTGAACTTTTCCACCTCCCATGAAATTGTGAGTGATTTCTACTTACATAAAGCTAATGAGAGATGAATGTTTCATATGTATTTGTTTTAACCAAGGCATATTACAGACTTGCTCAAAATAATATGCATTTGTTGTTTCTATAACTTTACAGATGTTTGTGAAATGGCCAGGATTTTTGGACATTAATGCAATAATTCTGTATCATCACACAATTTTGACAAAGTGTATTTTATGGTATGCCATATTCATGATCTTAATTTGGTTTAAGGAAAATTAATTTGAAAGCTGTAGAAATACACGTGATAACATTATTGTAGTAAAACAGTAATTAAAATAGAAATAGAATGTCTGTTTTTCATAAACAGATTAAACACTAACCAGCATTACAAAACATGCATGTGTATTAAATTCACAGAAAACTTTATAATTGAAAGAAATAAATTACGTACTTAAAGTACAATCGACTTGGACAATTGTATCATCAAATGCAAATTGTGTAGTGACTACTGAATACACAGTTTTATGCTTTTGCCGAAAGTTTAATGGGGGTGTGTTCTAAATAGTATAACTTCTAACCGTTTAATGTTAATATCTAATTACTAAATTTGCAAAGTCTGCATTGTATTAATCTGTCTGTGTACTGCTCGTATGGTCACCACTGTTAGTACTGGAGCAAGATGGCACTACAACCAAAAGAGGTATTGACTTAGGTTGGTTTTTGATTAGGGTTTTATAAAGATAAACAACGAGATGACATTCATTTGTGTGGACGTTTTACCTTTTAAAGTTTTATTTTAGACCATGTTTATTATTTGAAAATATTAAGAGGTGCAGGTTTTTAATACGACTTGTGAAATCATACTGCAAAGGTTATGGGTCTAATGTGCTCAGAGCTCCCTTAGTGTAACCAAATACAAAAACGATAAATTGCAAAACGGATGCTTTCATTGAAATGTAACTACTGAGCTTGGTACCTACGAATGAAAATCACACTAACGACAAACAATCTAAATAGTGCTGTTAAGGATGATTTTGAAGTAAGCAAATACGAACGTTCACACAAAATGCATGACTTTAATTATGTTAAATGTCATCATCATTAGGTCTTCAGTCCTGGAACTGGTTAGATGCGTACTCTCATTGTTTCCTATTCCGAACTAACCTACACATTTCCCTGAAATTTGCACAGTCTGCATCTATCACTATCTGATATAGGTCTACATTTATGTCCTTTTCTCCTATCTCTGCTTTCAATATATCTCACAGATATCCTCGTTTCCCTACTATTTCTATAAGCTATTTGTTATTAACTTTGCCTGTCCATGTTATCATCCTCATACAGCTGAAGCACAACATTCCAAAAGGCTGCTACCGTTTCTATGTCTGCTTTTCCTATTGCCCGTATTTCATAGGCATACTGTGCTGTTTTCCACACATATGCTTTTAACAATTTTATGTTTGTTGTGTTTCACCATAGGCGCTGTTCTTTCTTGTTAGATGCAGTTCGGTCCCCTTGTATTGTTTTTCAATTATATACCCTATTTCTCCGACATTCAGTGGTTGTGAAGGGGACTACGCCCAAGCCCGGGTTTGAATCCCGACACGGTCCGCTTGAAAAATGTTAGGCGAGCATTTTTCACAAAAATACACCTTCGATCGGATGAAAGATAAAATGGAGGTCCCGTGTGTCAGTGTTGTCACGCACGTTAAAGATTCCTACATTGCTTCGAACAGCAAGGGTTTGGCAAAATTTCAAATTTTCCAGGTTAAAAAAACTCGCTTCTTGGCCAATGGAGTACCTTCGGGTGGAGCATTGGAAAATCACATGTAAAGGTGAGAAGGGGGGGGGGACCGAATTCCCCCAGCACTTAAACGTTTGCTGATTTAATATTTTTTCCAATATATCTTTTTGTACAGTCAATATTAGTTGCAGATATTTCATAACCAACTCGTGTAGTTTATAATAATCATCAGATTTATCTGCGCTTATTTTTTCGTCATTAGGTTTTTCGTCTCAAAATTGGTTGGACACGTACATGCACTTATTTATATTCTGAGCTAGCCTACACAGTTCCCTGAAATTCCCATACAGCCTCTATACAGATCGGTCTCCTTCAATTGTATTCTAATTATGTGCCCTATTTCACCGAGATTCAGTGGCATGTGAAGGGGGTTAAGCAGCCTGTAGCTGCCAAGATCCCCCAACACAGACATTTGACGAATTAATAGTTTTCCAGTAAATCCTTTCACACAATTAACATTATTCGAGAATATTGCCCAACCAATATTTGTAGTTGCTTATAATAATCATCATGTTTAAGTACAGTTATTTTTTTCGTCATTGGTTTACCCATTTTGGGACTGGTTGGATGCGTACCTCCATTGATTTCTATTCTGAGCTAGCCTACACATTTCCATGAGATTCCTACATCTTTCACTATCTGTGTGCAATAGTCTAACCTAGGTCTACCTGTACTTCTCTTTTTTCCTATCTCTGCTTCTAATATATTTCGCACTATGCCCTAATGCCGTAGTTTGTGGCCTATCATCCTAACTTTCCTATTTTTTACCACTTTTCACATACTTCTTTATTCCCTTATCATTTTTAGTACCTCTTTGTTCTTAACTTTGTTTGTCTAGGCTATCTTCATCATACTTCTGTAGCACCATATTTCAAATGCTTCTACCTTTTCTTGTCCGTTTCTCCTACTGTCCAGGCTTTACAGCTGTACAATGCTGTGCTCCACACATATGTTTTAAGCAATCTTTTCCTTGTTTCTATGTCCGTTGTCTTTGAACACAGTAGTTGCTTTTTCTTGTTAAATGTAGCACGACCTTGTGCTAATCTTTGTTTTATAGTTTTTGCGCTCTTTCTACCTTGCGTTATTTGGCTTCCTAGGTAGCAGAAATCCTTAACCTCTTGTAAGTTCTTGTTACATATTTGTATTCTTGTATTTGATTTATTTTTCCCTCCTTTGCATACTAGTACTTTAGTTTTACTTTTTTGATTTTCATACTGTATCTCTCTGTTAGAACCGTTTCCATTTCATTAAGAGCGACTTCTAACTTTTCCTTGTTGCTAGATGCTAATACCGCTATATCATCTTCCAATTTAAGCATATCAATTTTTGTCCCTGCATAGTCATTCCAAATGTCTTCCTGCAGTTGACAGTATTCGTTGCCTCTTCAATGTACAAGTTAAAAATTAATGGAGATAGGGCACATCCCTGTCTCACCTCTTTCTTAATGTTAACTTCTCTACGTTCCTGCTCTAATTCTATTACTGCCGTTTGCTCTTTGTATAAGCTATGTACTATTTGTCTGTCCCTATAACTCATTCCAATCTTTTTGAGTATTTCGATCATATTTTTGCATTGTCGAATGCTTTTTCCAGATCTACAAACCCTGTATACACACTTTCCCCTTTTTCTATCGTTTTCTCCATTATCACTCTCAGAGTTAAAATAGCCTCCCGTGTTCCTTTGTTTCGCCTAAACTCAAATTGATCTTCTCCTAGTATTTCTTCAGCTCGTTTTTCCATTCTTCTTTGTACAATTCTAGTTAATATTTTTGATACGTGTGCTGTCAAACTTATTGTTCGAAAATTTTCACAGCTATATGCGCCTTTCTTTTTTGGTATATTTAATATGATGTTACGTTTGAAATCTTTGGGTGTCTCGCCTGTTTCATAGATATAGCTTACAAGCTGGAAGAGACGTTCTGTTACTGCTTGTCCAGCGGCTTTTCGAGTTTCTGCTTGCACCTTATCTGTACCCGGCGCTTTACCATTCAAGCTCATCTCTAAGTATGTTAAATGTAGTCGATAAAAATTTAAACTTGGTAGAAGATTGTAAAACGGTCAACGAAATGTAAAAGTTATATCCATCCCACACCAAACTCGATAGCTACCATGCAATAATAATAATGCTAAAGGGTTACGTCAACGATACAAAATGACGAGATGAAAAATTCGAGGTGTATTTTCATGGTAAAGATAAACTTAGAAGAAAACTAAATAAATAGGAATCGCTATAGATGAAAAAATGACGAACAATAAACATAAACGATGCTAATTCCAGGTTAGAACATATACGAATGAGATTAAATAATGAAGAGAGACTTCAAATGCAAAAGGCAATCTTATAGAAAATGCGAACGTATGTTTGTTCAAGGAGAACACGAAATATCTACATAACAATCAAAAAAAACAATGACATCAAATGCTAGAAACAAAATCGAAACATCAAACAAATATAAAATTAAGTGCTTTTGGTGTAACATATGGTGACCATGTCAGCAAGATACTGTCTGAAATATGGTGACCACCTCTATGACAAAAAAATAAGAGTACATCCAAATAAATGCGAAAGGAAAAATGATGCTAGAATGAGCGTTTATATTGTTTCAAGTGCACTTACCATAAAAACGAACTGGAACGATCGGATTTAGACAGTGGTGCCCGGCGCAAATAAGCTTTTAAATGTACGACGATTAAATAAATCATAATGTGTGCTGGCAGAAACAACCTAGAGTGTGAAGGAAATGACACTCTCAATTAAGTCATCAGATGAAAATTAAGGTCAATGGTCAAATATTAAAGGTTGTAGAATATATTCCTAAATTAAAGGAAAATCTGTGTTCGGTGTCAAAGTTATATGACGAAAACAAAATGGAACAAATAGATATAAACTTGGCAAGTGACAAAACTGCAACCATTCTCATAGAATACTGAAAGGAAAACATTTACGTAGCGCTGAAATATCGGGGCGGAAGTGCATGTATAGCATGTACAGTAACCTCTGAGTTTTGACATGCAAGACTCAAACACCCCAAAGACAGTGAATATCGAAAGCTATCAAAATTGTACGATATTGAGCTGAAGAAATAATCGGTGTAACATATGCAGGATCTGTAAAGTTAAAGGTGGTTTCTTTCCAAAACAAACGGACAATGATCAAAAAATGTGTTTGGAACTTGTACTTAGTAATGTTTAGGTCCCATTAAACGAGTTTCATTAAGTAGAAATCGCTACCTAGATACTTTCACAGACGATTTTAGTCACTATAGGACAGTCTATACCATGAAAAGTAAAAGTGAAGCTCTTAGTAAATTTATAGAATTTAAAGAAGAGGTAGAAAATAAATTTAACCTTAAAATAAAATCTGTGAGTTGCGATAATGGGAAAGAGTACGTTAACATGTATTTTAATGAATATTTGCCGAAGAATGGTATTTGACGAGAACTAACTGCACCATCTTCTCCAGAGCAATATGGTGTTGACCAACGAGTAAAACAAACTTTGATGACGATAACGAGTTGAATAATAAATGATAGCGGTATAGATAGAAACTTCTGGGGCGAGGCGACCTTAGCGACATGTTCTATCAAAAATAGGAGAACTGCACTGGCAAACGATAGTAAAACCCTTTTTAAACGATGGAATAGTTGCGACACGTAAAATATATGAAGCAATTCGGTTGCAAATATTGGTACATGAATAAAGAGTAAAAGAGAAAATGGGAACCAAAAATCAACGAAGGGATATTCTTATGTTACTATTCGTACTACAAAAACATAGGACCATAATCAGTAGAAGTGTGAAATTTAACAGAAGTGAATTCCCTTTCAAAAATAGAAATGATAATAAACACAGAAGGAGTGCTAGTTGAATCAACAGAAATAGAATGCTTAGTTTTCTGATCAAAGTCCGGCAATTAGCGAGCATTCAAGGCATAACCGCGGTCAAGGTGGCAATGGCATACAGGACTACTTCCACTGAGGCGGTCTTGGTGATTAGTAGGATGTTCCCAGTCGAATTTGTTGTTGAAGAGATTAGAAATCAGAAACTCATAGATATAGGGAAAGGTAGGGAAATTGTCGAAAATGTTGGTCTTGGCAGTAGGGGGGTTGAGAGAAAATTTGTTATTTCCGTACTAGGGCATCCGGTTGATGTCAAGGGACTCGAATTTGTCGAAGGTAATGAAAACGCGACAGGGATCAGGATTTATATGGAGGGTTCGTGAATGGACAATGGGCTGGCAGGTTCGGCGTTTGTTGTGTGTAATGAGGAGGGGGAGGTGTTCCGATTCCAACTAAACTTGCATACAGGAACACATTTTTCAGTGCCACTTGGTAGCTATAAGGGAAGCGATAGCAAATCGGCCCTGACTGCTCTGGCAAATATGAACACCTCGACAGATCTTCAAAGGGATGACTAGAGAATGGCGCACACAGCACTCGGGTTTCTGGATTTGAAGTTTTATTGAGTTGGGTCGCATGACGGTAACCGAGGAAACGACAGAGCAGATGAACTATCCCAAGAGGCTGCAACAGAAGAGTTTCCTACATCGTATTCATCAGTACCGAGGTGGTTAATTAAGAAAAAGCTGCGAGAAGCGTCAATTCAATAGTGGGAAGAGTGATGGAACAACGCTACCACGAGCAGGTTGACACACAAATTTTTACCGTGCATAGAAGCTAGAGTTAAGATGGAGGTGAAGTTTGATCATAAGATGGTGCAGCTAGTAACAGGGCATGAGACACTAAAAGCATACCTACCAAGATTCAGTTTGACCGACAACAACTGCTACAAAAGTGCTGAGTATGTGCTGTTTGACTTCCCACTCGAGATGTCTAACAGAGTGTTAGTGGACAGGAAATTAGTTGTCAAGAGGATAGAATGGCCCAAGAGCTTGGAAGAAGCCCAGGGAGTGTCTAACCCGAGGGTGGTCTGAGTAGCCTTAAAGTAATTTGCGGAAAGGCTCTCGAGATTGGATGCTGAAAACCAGATTTGAACCGACGGGAGGAGGGACGGAAGCGCTCGAAATTTTGAGTAGGAGGTAGTTTAGACTTGGCCTAAAATTTATTTTGTGGTACGATATAACTTAATTTATAAAAATAAAAAAAGAATAACAAAAATATACACAAAAATAAAATAAAACGCCTAAATATCTAAATATGCACTATGAATTGGACACTAAATCAGTTGCTGTTTTTCCTAAAGCGCGCGGAAAAAATATCGGGCATTAAATCGAAACTTTAAACCGGACAAATAAATAATAAAGCTAAATTAATTAATTAAATAAATTAATTAAACTAAGAGATTAAATTAAAGTGAAATCTCGCATCTCCCCAGGACTTTAAAAGTGATGCTGATTGTGATCCCTTAGGACATTTAGTGCATACCTACCAGGACTTTAATAGTGCATATCCATCTCCACTTAGCAGTAAAAGATAATTAGGTGTAGGTAGACGACAAGATCTTTGGAACCTGGAGTAATTTATATTCGAGTTATTTATAAATATTGTAGCGGCTGTACTCGCATAAGCATTGATTTGTATTATAAGTAAATTTTGCAGTTAATTTCGAACGAGCACGTTTTAGAGTGATTATGTTAGCCGACATTATGCAAGTGCACTTGATAATTTAAAAAATTCTTCTTTGCTATTCTATGTACTGATATATGCTTATATGCTTTGTTTTATTTAGATATTTATATATTACATTTTATACTTGCATTGTACATTATCTATTTTATTGTTCTGTTTGGCGTTTTGTCTGTTTTTGGTCAATTATTTATAGAAAGGAAAGTTGAAATTAGAATAAGTCCGCCCTCCATCCATCTCCACATTCCTACACACCTTCACATCCCTACACCCAACCTCTACATCCCTCCCACACCTCCACATTCTTCCACACACCTCAGATCCCGCACCCACCGCTACCTCCACCATCACTTATAGCAGGAAAAATTGATAGGTTAGGTCTGCGCTTCCCATTTTACAACATTAATTTAAGAGCATCTAACCATACATTTTATATAGACTTAACATTATTTGTTTTGCTAACGAGCACCACTAAGGCACGCAGTGCTCAAAAGGTACTCTATACTTCTGCATCGGTCAACAGACACTTGAAAAATTGACCAACTTGAGAATTAATTTTCTTTTAATTAGGTGGAAGTGGGGTGTCGGCGATGGAGGTGGAGATGCTACTACCTTAAAACCTAAAAATAAGAACAACATAATTTAATACATTTATTAATCATTTTTGCTGGTGTTGACGTTACAAAGTAAAACAACCTTTATCATGAAATATTATAATTTTATTAAAATATGTAAATATATTCTAAACTAGCATCCGCTGTGATAACTGAAATCTGGTGAATTAACGATAGCCAAATTTTTAAATATTTGCGTGAGCGATCGCCTTATACTCGCATCTTCTCAGTACTGAATGGGGCGATAAGGCTACATTTTTCTGTCAATACAACTAATGACTGTCGCGCCTGCTACATAGGGTAATTGCATCATTAAAATTTATTAATAAAGAAAATGTTATATTTGCTGTCGTTAATGTTACAAGTGATTTACAAGTACCACAATCAGACCTAATCATATCTAGCATTCAATACGTTGTAGTAAAAATCGTACATGAGGTTTTTCGTTAGATCCAAGACTACTAAATCCGCATAAATCGGTTTATCATAAACCACCTTAACCCTATTCATTTGAATAATAGTCAAATCTTCTTCAAGAACTGTACACTTCTTAAAGTTCGGTTTAGCAATTAAACTGCTTGCACACCACTTTTTACCATCTCGATCCCATCTCGCAATAATCTTGATGTCTAACGCTTATCAATGTTTTCCATGGTTTACTCAAACAATAAAATTATCCATCATTTTATAAGTCCTTCTCGAAAGATATTAATGCTTGAGCGCAAAGACTTGTATCTAAATTGATATATGACTTTAACCATGGGTTGTGATGAAATTCAGGAACCCGGTAGAATAAGCGAACTCTTTTAATGTTTTTTAGTATAAGCCTAGTTTCGGTTATTTTATTTATTCGAAGCGGGATTCGAACCCGTGCTGCTCTCCGCATGCAAAACAGATATCTTAACCACTACACTATCGAGTCATTCGAAATTATGACTAGTAACATCTTGTATTATTGTTTAATGCGCAGATTCCATTTTAATTTAAAGCTTAACTTAAGAGTACATTTAAATATGAATTGATTCCAGGAGATTAAAAAACAGCTTGCAAATTCCATTTTAATTTAAAGATTAATTTCCACCCGGTACCTCCACCTCCAACACTTAAGAGTGAATTTAAGTATGACAAATTTCAGGATGATTAAGACGGTCTACAGACCTCATTTTAAGAGATTAATTTAAGAGCACCTACCCACAAAAATTTTATAGACCGTGTTACGTTCAATTACGGCCGATGAATTAAAAACCACATCGATTCCGTTGCTACTCTTCCATGCGTCAATAACATCCTATATATTTTACCTGTTTATATTAAATACACTTGCGAATAATTTTCAATTTCCTTCTATCCACTCTAAAACGACGAGTTTATGCTATAAATTCTATAAATGGTACCTTGTTTTGAGTATCCGTTAACTGGCTACACATTACTATAGCATAAAATTAATCATTGTACTGTTACAACCGAAAGACCCGTTGAAATAGTGTTTTGTATTATTTGATAAAGCTTGGGTCGAGTTTTCTAATCTCCTTTTTGGTATGTTGATAACGAGAGGATTGAAGCTCAAATTCTTGTTATTTAAACAATTTTAATTTGATTCTGCAGTTCGTCCTTATATGTATTTTCTAAATTACTTACTTCAAGAGCGATGTACGTTTTTTTATAAGAAGTGTGGATCTTGACTGCATAAGTGAGTTCTCCTGCGTTATTAATATTAATAAGACTCTCTTTTCAGTTCTTAGCTGGAGGCCAAATTGCTTGTTATGTAGGCCCGATTATTCTTTGACGTAGATCAACTGCTCTTGTGTGCAGACCGCTGTTGCAATTACGGTAGCAGCATGGTTGTTGCTGACTACCGCGGCGATGCTGTGCTGATTCGTTTCCGATGGATTGCCAGATAAGTATCCCGACACATGTATGTGACTTGTTTTCTTGTTTTAACATACCAAGGGATAAACCCATTTCGCATCGTGCTGATGAACAAAACACGTTTTCTTAAAAACCCACTTTGAAATTAGATACGCTAATGTTTCTTATAGTAAAATTCTTACTAGAAAGGTTTCTAAATTTAAGCTTTTTTTACTTAACCCATCTGCTTATACGAAAGTATCAGCATTATTCTTTTTACTGGTTAGATTTAGTACATGATAGCTACGAAATGCGCACTTCGTGGAACAATTATCGAATTTGTCCATAGAGTAAAATTGCTAGTTTTAAATAGTAAATTTATTAATTTTTGTCTTTGCTGTTTAAATAGAAATTTTTATTTTGTTTACTGTGAATAGAAAATCGATGACGATGTACCCCCTCCCCTTCGCATTGGTAGTTAGCGCGGTATTTCTATCTGACCCGTACGCTGCATAACGTAGCATAAATTTTGACGCTCTGGCGTAGGGCTCCGAGTTTGTTTTAGTTAATTTTTGGCCCCGATTTTGTCTTGGATAATGTATGCTCTGATTTGGTTTCGCTTAATTTCTGGCCCAATTTTTGCTTTGCTTCTGGCCTGATTTTTTTGTACTGTCCAAGTTACTACGTTATCCGTATTCTGGGCCTGATACTACTTATGTTTTCTTCCCTTACGCTCGAATTTGTATTTATTTCTTTTCTTTATTTCTTGTGACAGTTCGATCTTCTTAAATTTTAGTTGTGGTTTCTTTGTTGGTCGCTCAATATTATTGGTTGGTTAATTTCAGATTATTGGAATTGTATTTTTGCCAATAATCTTAGACCCTTTGAAAACTCTGGCGCCCTATTTCTGAGTTTAGTGACTTTATTTTTCTCTTACGTTGAGCACCCTTTTTTTTTTAAATTTAATCTGTTTGTTACTTCCGTACTGGATAGAATCGTTGTGTTGCGATTCACTTCTGATATTTTATAGTTTATTAGATTGAGGTTGGATTTCGCATTACTCTGATATACAGTGTGTATTTCTTTTGAAACAATGGTTATGTGGAGGTTGGGTGTAAATAGGTTGTTAAAACCCGAGCTCCAACATAAGTTATCTTCTCGAGAATTTGACTCTGACATTAAAGTCGAGGGGTTGCCTAAAGCCGTCCGCAACGCGATTCAAGTGGAAATGAATCAGTTTTTACTCCTAGCCCTTACACAATTACGTTTACAGAGGATCATGAGGCTATTAAACGCGCTAACTGAACTTGGACCATCTTCTGACGACTTTACTGGGGATGTTACTTAGAGTAAGTTTGCTCGTTTACGCTCCTTATGGATACACATTCAACGACGTTGTGAATTGATGTTGGCTAGCTCTGAGACAGAAGCCCTTACGAAAAATAAATTATTATTCGCTTTACAGACCATTCGTTCTGATGTTGAGGCGACTGTTAGAAAATTCAAGCGTGTTACTTTTGCTAATTTTAGTCAACAGCCTTCTTCCAGTCCACAAACCCTTAATGTAGCTACCGCTGTCACTGAAAAAGTTTCTTATCTTTCTTCTGATTCCGAGGAAGAATTGGATACTTTTACTACTGCCAATACTATGACCCCTACTAAAGGATACCCGATCGCTAAATTGAATGTTTCTTTTTCAGGTGAAGGTTCTCTACCGGAATTCTTGATTCGTATTAAGGAACTCAGTGTTTTGCGTAATATTTCTGCTCAGTAACTTTTTCTTTTTAGTCCGGAATTCCTTGCCGGAAAGGCTTTACTTCTTTTCCGAGCACATCAGCGTTTCCTCAAATGTTGGTAAGACCTTGTTACTTTATTAATCAGAATTCCTACTCCTGAATTTTGCTTATAAGTCTGCTATTATTGAGGAAAATACGTTTACTTCACATCACCGAGTTGTTAAGGTTTCTCCTACGCTTACGGGTAGCTCAGATACTTCCTCCGTACTTTCTACTGTTCTCCCTTCTAGTTCTACTTCTATTCGTCAGGTCGTATGCTTTGACAAACCTAGTCATGTTTCGACCCGTTGTACTCGTCCTAAAGTACTCCACTGTTATGGTTGTGGATATAAGGGAGTTACTCGCCACAACTGTCCACACTGTCATCCTACTACTAATAGGTCTTTGAATAATCCTTCAAATTCTGCACTCACCTCTAGATGTCTAGTTTCTTCTGCTTCTCACTTTACGTTTTCTCCTGTACCTCATCCAGGCCATCCTGCTACTACTATCAAAACCTACTCTTCTTCGGCAAATATAGCTTCGAACAAAATTTCTTCCGTCTTTAGTTCTACATCCTATTCTACTCCTCCTTCTGCTCGCCCTACTTATTTATTTCCACTGTGCCTCCAACACCAGTGCAATCGCTACTTCGAATTAGTGAC
Organism: Platerodrilus igneus; assembly: GCA_036346225.1. Taxonomy (NCBI): domain Eukaryota; kingdom Metazoa; phylum Arthropoda; class Insecta; order Coleoptera; family Lycidae; genus Platerodrilus; species Platerodrilus igneus. The sequence continues at coordinate 2,066,121 of JARFIW010001270.1, forward strand.
TTGCAGCTAGCTTCTCAAGAGTTTGTTCCCGCTTTCTTAAACGATTCTACCCAAGAAACTCCTGTCGTGTCTTCAAGCACACATGTCGCTGAAGTGATGATAACTTCTAATTCAGTCTGTGAAGGTCCTGTTGAAGTCCATGAACTTGTATCTTTAATGTCTGTTGCTGTTTTGCTGCCAAAATTTTTACATGTTCTTGCTTTCTTTAAATGGTTCAACTCAAGAAATTTCTGTCATGTGTGCAATAACAGCTGTAGCTGAACTGACGATAATTCCAAATACGAATAGAGAAGGTCAACAGACGATTTAGACTGAACAACTTGAGATTTAACTTTCTTTTAATTACTCCGACTTTTCCCTATCGACTTAATTTAGGGTATCATTTTCTATCATTAGGACCACCCACCTTAAACCTAAGAATAAAAAACAACATTATTTAATCCATTTATTAATATATGTTTTTGCTGGCGTTGACGTCACAAATAAGTAAAAACAAACTTAATCAAGAAAATATTATAGTTTTATTAAAATATATATGTATTCTTAATTACTTGATGAATTTATAAAATTATAAATTTAGGGAAATTGTGCATCAAAGTAATTCAGCAACGCTGTGAAAGTATTAGAAATATAAAAGTAAAAAAAGTGATAGTATAACCAGCAAGAAAGATAAGGTCTATGGAAGTATGTTGGTAGCCTACGGGAATATTGTAGTTGCTCAGAAGACACCACGTGGAGGTAACACAATGCCTACCTGGATAAAAAAGATAGCAAACTAGGATTGGGAGAAAGGTAGAAGTACAACTACTACATACACAAAACCATATCAAAAACTCAACCTAAAACAACTTTAAAAACTATATAAGATAAAAATTGTCTATACCTGTATGCCCCCAAGCATACGTGCGGGTACTGTTTGCGATCACAAACCTCTTATCATCCTCCCCTAACAAACTTATTTTATTAACTTGCTGCGTGTACAATTGATGTTTGTCACTGCGGATACATGTCATCGTATGCATTAGGAGTCTGCCGCGATTAATTATAATGTTCTTCATCAACACTAATAAACTTATGGACTACACTACACGATATCCCCATAATCTTTTTTGTTACGTCTTTTTCCGTTATCGCGCAATATGATTTGGCGCGACTGCCAACGAGTTCAAGCATTAAATCGCCGTTACATTCGTCCTTGAACTATCCTGTCTACGGAAATATTAGTGACTAATATAACTATCACTTAACGATGTATTTTGAATATTTTCATTGACGGGAAGGTCATGAAGAATCGGAATTCTAACGAAATATTGAACACCACGAGCGTCCAAAAAGGAAATCGAACGGCAGTTGGTCTCAGATTATTGATCAGTAAGCTGCTATGGACCGAAAGTACGAAATAGTTGTATTCTTTTAATCGCGATCTTGTAGAAATTTTGGGTTGTACCGTAATTAAGTACATTAATACAAAAGGGATTTATTGATCGCGTGTTAACAAGATGCAGAAGACTATCCTTCTGTTGTACCTACATTTGTAGGATGTTATAACATAGTACCTCGTACGCGTAACCGTTTTAGTACTCCAGATCCAAATACTTCCAAAATAATTTTAAATGCAGAAGACAGAGACGTATTAATTACACTCCAATAGTACACCTGGTGCACATCTTAAAGATATATTTTTTGATCGCAAATAGTACTGATGTTTTTTTCCCTTAATTAAACTTCAACATTTTGACATTTAAGAATGAACTTTGGCAAGTAAGTGATACTATTGTAGCGGGCTACTACTACCGCGTTTCACTAATTTAAAACAAGTAATAACAAAAGTCTTTATTACTCACTGTTCACAAGTCTAATTAACAGTATAAGCCTTATTTATAGATGTTTTCAGCCCAATTAACAATGAAGCACTATCACACTAATGAATTTACAAGCACTAATATCTTCTTAAACTAAATTCTTAACGGTAGGTCTATTAACAACACTAACACTATTATTTATTTATTACACTTTTATCTATTTGTGTATTCTACAGGTTGACGGTACAATATACACTTCACATGATACAAATTAACAAGCGTCTCGCGGCAGTAATGCTGTGGCTGCAATGACAGGTTAGGGTACTGTTAGAAATAGATAGACAAATTAGATATTATTATTAAAAAACACAAAACACAAATCACTTAACACGCATATCAGAACAGTCTGCAATAGTTTTAGCAACAACTGTTCTGATATGCGTGTTAAGTGAATTGTGTTTTTTATACTTATAATATCTATTTCTAACAGTAACCTAACCTCTCATTGCAGCCACGGCATTACTGCCGCGAGACGCTCGTTACAAATTATGTTTACTCTTGGACTTCCAAAAGCTCAACAATTTAACTTTACACGATATAATTTATATTCGACATTCTGATATAGACTAAACTCTTACCGTGCATTAGCTGGACCCGACGTTCTCAGCGTCGGTATTGTGCCTTTTAACTCGAAAGTTTTCCGGCTTGTTAATGATGTGATGAGTTGTTGTGGTGTTTCTTATAGCTTGATCTTCTTAAATATATATGTTGGTCTGGATTCCAAGAGACCTGCTCCTGGAATCCTCTTGTTTTGATGCAGTGAGCAGTTTCCCGGATCTTCCCCTTGGTTGTCCTCCAACTACACGATATCCGGATCCTGGGTACATTGGCCTGCGGTTTTTGACCGACAAGATGGCTATTCGCCACAGGCCGCTCCATCGTCAGGTAGCTCGTCTAACAGGACTGACGGATGTGCATCCCCAACGACTTTACTTGTGTACCCATTCCTCGGCGCCCCGTATAGCTGGAGAACTCCCTCAGTTCGTCACCGTTCCGCTTCTCACCTTTATTCGCCCGGAGACGGTGGTCGATGACTGTTGCTGCCTCGTCGGCGTCTGGGCAACAACTAAACTCTTACATTAATCAGCGGTCTTATATATACCCTGAATTAAAATAGATGATTCATTCTCTGGTATGTGCTCGAACATCCTCGACTCCTGGAAATTATACAGTGTTTACGGCGCTTCTGTGTTTGACGCGTTGCCTAATAGTAGCTCGTAACACTATTTAAATTAAATGATTTTGTTTAATAATTAAAAGTACATATTGTATTTAGGACTGATATCAACTGGGATCCCACTAGTTACAATAAGGAAAAGTTGACTGTTATGTAAAACAATTGTATGGCTGGAAATTTTTTTTATTCTTTAACGAATATATTTAAATTATGAACCGCACTTACATGCTTTAATTCATTTTTTAAATAGAAGTGCATCATAGTCCTATACTTCATTGTTGATGTGTCTCAACCATTTACTTTTAATTTTGTTCAATCATAAATCAACAAACATTTTAGTAAATCACAGTTTCGTAAATAGTACGTTTGGATTCAATCGAGTATTTATCAAATAATGCTAATTTTTAATTACCGTAAAGCTGAGAGATACTACGATATAATGAATTCAACAGTCTTTGATTAAAAATTCCGATATTGCTGGCTCGACGTAAATTCCATTTCGATTGTTTCCAACGCAACAGCTGTTCAAGTAGATGCCTTGTAGTTGAAATATTTGGATCACATGAGGACGCTCTTAATCAAGATAAATTGTATAGCTTGTTAACATATTTTTTGTTGTTATTATGAATCAATGCGGTAGTCATCGGTAAGTCAAACCTCTTCATTAATAATATAATGTATTTTATTCTAAAAAATTATGTAATTAAAACCTCCACAAAAGCTAGAACTTGGTTAAATACACAAACAATCCTGTATGCTTTATTACTCAGAATTAAGTCAATGTTTATTTTTATAAGAAATATAGCGACGATTAGTTTTGCATCTGATTTAAAATGTATAAGTAGTATAATTTATTTGAAGTCTATTTTAAAATCTCAAGTGTCAATTTGAAAATTTTATGTTATAAGGAATAATTAACATCTTTTAAGATCTACTAATGATTATATGCACATCAGATCTGAATTCGATATGATAAAAAACTTTTATTGAATACATTAATTGTCATTCTTATGTAACATCATAACTTGACATAAATTCCATCCTCAGTTAAAATAACTTAAGAAAATTTAAATTAAAATAGTAAATACTTGTAACAAGAAGAGAATAATCTTGAATTTAATAGATATACATATATTTCCTTCTTCAGACTTTTTATTAAATTACTAACGTAACAATTTATCAAAAAAGGTAACCTTACGATTAAATTTGATATAAAGGTATATTTCTTATTTAAATGCAACCTATGATCTATTTGATATTTAATCTATAACTACTTTTTCTTTCTGAGATAATATTGCATAATTTAACCATCTTAGCCAGTGCGCTTTACTTGCGTATAATCGTTACTAAAGCGTTTACACTCTCTTTGAGTCTAGTGGCGCATGACATTTTCGTATTTATAAAGACCTCTCTGTTAATCTCATCCCGCTGAAGTTAGATTTTAAAGTTATTTCGGAAGTCTCCAGAAGTATTTATTTTTAATACAGATAAACTACATCTATGGTTAACTTTTGAGAGAAATGAGGGTGATCTTGTACTTATTTCGTAACACCCTAATGAATATCTTTATATAAGTTACCCTATAACATCTACAGAAATTGAAACAACTAAATAAAATAAAAGTAAAATTAGACTTCACTACATCAATCCGGAAAGATGAAAATTCGGGTTCAAATCTTGTCTGGGACCTTATATTTTCCTTTTTTCAATTACTAACTCGACTTGAAATAATTATTTTAACTTTGCATTAAAGTCTTATTATTTTATCTTATTATATATATATATATATATATATATATATATATATATGCTATGATAAAAAGATAATTTAAGGGTCTGCAATATGATAAAAGTTTGGACTATAATTGACAAACATGAAAACGTGACAAAATGCTATAAAACTTTGGAATTTCTGAGAAATATACTGCACGAAGTTAAACGTCTACGTGTGAGATCAAGCGTCTGAACAAAAATCAAAACAAAGAATTTTAGGAAATGCCGAGTTTTGCAGAGATAGACGCAAAGTACAGCGCGTTGATCAAGAAACACACGATGAACACCAAATAGGAAATTGATAGGTGGAGTGTATAAATACTATGAGGACCTTGTAAACATTCAGTATCTCTTCGATAAAATACAAACCACGTCAATTGGAAGTTAAATATTACGTAAAAGTGAACTTAGTGAAAGTTAGTAAATTATTAAAATACTGAAAAATAAAAGTGCCAATTTATACAACGATAAAAAGTCGTTTTGATCTTAAAACGCAAGGTAAACGATTAATTCAATTTTATTCTAATATTTAAGAATTTAAGGGCTCTAAGGATACATCTGAAAATACCTCTAAACATACCTTTAAAGATACCTATAAAGGTACCTCTAAATACAACTCTAAATAAAACTCCAGATATACTTCTAATAAAATTCTAAATGTACCACTATACAAACTTCGAGAATATTATAAAAATACTTCTAAACAAGCCTACAAAGAAACAATAAACATCAAGATACTCAAATTAAACTGCAAGCAAGTTCCAAGTCATTCCAAAAATCCGAAGGGAAAATTCAAGCAACAGTTAATTAACCATTCTGGTGAAGCAAGTCAAGCAGTAACAATTTAGGGGTGCTAACTATCGACATTCAGAGGCAGAAACAAGCAAGGAAAATACAGGCCAGAGATTTATTTATTATTAGTATAAGATTGTTTTTCAATTTTTGACATTTAATATTTGCTATATCAAATATCTGTAAGGGTCATCAAAACATCATTTGCGAATTTGAGAAATAGAGAAAGAATCATTTGAACGTTCAAAAGGTACTTAAGAGTAATTATAGTGATATTTTTGCTGGCTTACGGGAAATATAAATTTGGTTAAAACAGATATATGTTAATATATTATTCAAGAGCTACATTTTAAATGTTGAACCAATTAATAAGTCATTGATATAAAAGTGTACATATTGTCGATTATAATATTGTATAATTTTGAATTGCTTCATTTACATTATTTAACAGATAGGTAATAGAAAGAAAAGGGGTAAACAATCTTTATTGTCGTGACGTAGGGCACTCTGTGTTTAATAAATTGAGCTTGCCGGTATACAAATTCTAGGAATTATAGGATTTAGAGACGTAGAGTAAAAAGCGGCCGAGTACGAACACGACAAGTGAAGTTTTTGAAAGGCGACGACAACGTTAGGGGTTGTGAAATAGCAAAGTTATATATCGAAGAAATAAAGAGGTTAAATAAGAGATCACAGCAAATATTAATAAGCGTACCAATGAGGGGCGATTCGTAGCAATATTAATGACGCCCAACAGTGGGGCTTGACAGGGGCTATTTCACAGCAATATATATTAACGTGATAAGGGATTACGAGAGGTCATTGAAACCCAAATTCTATAAATAAATGCCACCAAAATATAAAAGAATCTTGAAAAAACAGAAATTTATGGTTACGCCCTGTATAATACAAGCGTACTTTCATTCATTGAGGTACAAGTAAAAAATCAAATTCCCCCTGAATAAATAATCACCCTGTATAATATAAGCGTAGTGTAAATACATTGCAAGTAACGTAAGTTGTATATGTAAAAATAATTAATTGTAAGATACCATAAAACGCATTCAATACGAACGCAAAACGATCATTTTAAGATAAATATAGAGCCATTTATTTTCACTTATTAATTACCGATACATTTTCGATGCATATAAAAATGCTTTTCATTTGCTGGTAGTAGTACTAGCTTTGCGCATTTAGCATAAAAACTACAATCAATGTTGTATTTAAAACCCTAGTTTTAATATTAAAACACGTTTTGCCGTGAAAGCAAATATTTGTATAAAAATGCACCCTCTTTGCATTAACAAGCAATTAAGATTAAATTAATTGCCCTGTGGATTACATACATTTATTTTAAATAAAGAATTTTTTGAAATAGACGAGATTAAGAAAGAAGTTTCAAGAGAATACCTCAATTTCGTATGAACCCATTAATAAACGTTTATTTCAATAAAATAACTGATTATCTTTTGCATTAGTATGCGATGCCACAATAATCGTATATGTGTTAGAGTAGGACAAACCGTGCACGTCACTAGTAACTGTAACGAGATAACAAGGTAGTAAAACTTAACGCTAATGAAGATTTCCAAGAAGTTACGTAAGATAGGCGTTTATTATTTAGAATGAAATCGCGCAAATTCTACCATTCTGGAAATAGATAAATTTGTATAGGTAAGGAAGCGTTTATTAGAACGGTCATTCATTTGATTTTTAAATTCGATCACGAAATGATATTTTGATTTAAGTCGCGAGCTGTTGCTTTGCGAAGATAATATTTGAAGTATGCAGTAAACATACTGTAATTTAATAATTACAATGTCACAGTGAATATAGCAATGATGTTTTAAACGTAACTTAAATAAAAAATGGAAATTATTAAATACAATGAAGAAGGAAATTCTCTAATATAATGCTATTTTAAAAATTTTTATTAAATAATCAAAAGGAAGATTTAATCAAAAATGCACTTTGGGAACTGCTGTTTAAAACGAGGATTTTAAAAATGGAAAATCTTGTAAGCTGATTTGGACATCAATTTAAAATAAGAAAATATTTAATTACGAGCTGTATAAAAAAAAACGCTTCGTGGATTTTTGCAAATATATTTTTTTTGTAGTTGATGTTTGAATTTTGTCATTTAGTTTAGGATAGTCGTAATAATTTTTTTGTAAAGGATTTTTACCAAGAAAGTTTGTGTTCAGAGTTCGAAACACTCTGATCTTTTAATAGATTATTTGTCAAAGACTTTGTCGCCAAGCAAACCTTACAAGCGTGGGAATAAACAAAGTCAGGTAAATTATACATAAAAGAAGAGATTTAGTTCTGTAAATTTAAAATAAGGTAAGTATCATTTTTCTATAATAAGTATTTTTTAGACATTACTTTATGTTTGAAAGAAACGATGTTTTTAAAATTATTACATACGATGCGACGCGAAATCTCAATATTCGAAACCGCTGGCGATTCATCAAAAAAATGTTTCCATTTTTGTACGACTTCCAATGGCGGCTCCTAAAATCCAAGGATCTTGAACTAAACGTTTAGTGAAAAGTACTAAAGGCGCTATCAAACCGAGAGGTTAAAAATTTTTTGTGATAGCCGACAAAATACGCTTAGTGCAAGTGCGCTCTTCAACGTCTAAGTTGTATAAAAATACATCTATAAGAGCGTGCCACGAAAGGCCCAAAATTTTTATTAAACCACTATCATTATCTTGAAATGTAATTGCTTCCGAACTGGACAGGGACTCCTTCAAGTTGGACATCACTTCCGGGCAATTACTATTCCATTTTCTTAATTGAAAACCACCACTAGTGCAAATACTATTCAACTCAATAATTAATTGTTTAGTAGTTTCAATCAAATTGCATCCAGTGACTAAATCATCAACATAAGTATCGCTCGCCAATACCGATGACGCGAAAGAAAAATTAATCGATTCTAACCTTGCCAATTCTTGAACAGTACGCAAGGCTAAAAAAGGCGACGACGAAACTCCATAAGTCACAGTATTTAATTTAAAGTCCATAATAGGATCTGACGTAGAAAATCTCCAGACTATACGTTGATAATCACGATGAGTATCTTTAACCAAAGTCTGCCGATACATTTGTTTAATATCAGCTGTAATTACGATAGGATGTACACGAAAGTGCAATAACAAAACTGCAATGTCTTTTTGCAGAGCAGGGCCAATAGCCAAGCTACCATTTAACGAATTTCCAGATTGATTCTGACACGAAGCATCGAAAACCACACGCAATTTGGTAGTAGTGCTATCACGCTTATGTACAGCATGATGGGGAATGTAATACATTTTCTCATGAACCGACGAATTTTCAGGCGATTTCACTTGAACCATGTGACCGCTTTTCAAATAATCCTTCATAAATTTTTTATAATCCGAATACAATTCAGGATTTTTAGCAAACGACGTTCTAATGACAAAAATCTTTTAATACAAATTGATTTCGTACCTACGAGTGACGGTTCAGAAATTTTAAAGGGCAAGGACATTACAAAACGACTGTCCTTGTTAAGTCTATAATTTTCCACAAATTCCTTTTCACACCTTTCTTCTTCAGGAGAAATGTGTTTCTTGAAGGGAATATTTTCTAATTCCCAAAATCGCCGAATGTCGCTGTCTAAGAGCTCAGCGAAAGCACACAACGACGTAATAGAATTATTCGGGGAAACGACATTTCCTGTTAAAACCCAACCAAAGGTTGTTTTAATAGCAACTGGCTCGTTAGCGACACCCCAACGAAACTCGTTCAACAAAACCTGAGCAAAGATTTGCGCTCCGAGCAGCATGTCAATCTTACAAGGAATATTAATATTAGGATTAGCTAAGGCCAAACCTCGAGTATGCGACCATTCCTTGACCCCTATAGACGACGAAGGTAATTGATTACAAATGTTAGGTAAAATATAACAATCAATTTCATATGCTGGAGACCTTGCTCCTGAGGGGCTGACTACACACGATAGTGTACCAGACACCAACGACGAATTCAAGCCAAGTCCTTGAACAGTAACATTGGCTTTCCGTTTCTTCAAACCTAATTTCTGACGGCATCTTTCAGTCATAAAACTTTCCATGGATCCGTTATCTAAAATTACACGAACAAGTTGCAATTTTCTTGTATAATCTAGCACCGACACCATTGCCGTAGCTAACAGCGTAGTTGTATGTTCTAATGACGTCGAAATTAACGAGCTAGTGGCAGGTTGTTCATGCACAACCGCCGATGACAGATTGTCTTCACTAGGTCTACTAGTAGAAGTAAGTCTAGGCGCCGCTCTCCGAGAAGACGCTGACTTTTGACAATGAGTTCGTCTGCGTGGTGACACCAACTTTTCTCGTTTATCAAAGTGAAGTAACGAATTGTGCGACTGTTGACATTTTCTACACGGCCAATCTAACTTACAATTTTTCATCGAATGTAAAGTATTTAAACATTTAATACAAAGGTTTTTTAACCTTTACCACCTCAAATCTTTCTTGAAGGGTTTTATCGAGAAACTACTTACATCTATAAATAGGATGCACAGCTTGACATAAACTACAATTTTTACCATCGCTAGTGGTACTAACTAAAGAAATTTTAGCCGAAGTGCTAACAAACCTTTTTTCCCTTTCTTTCACGGAATCTCGAGATTTTAAGCATGTTCCTGAATCAATGTCATTTATTTTCAACACTTTACATTGTTTTTCAATGTTGTACGACCTTAAATCTTTGAACGAGGGAACTCGTCACTATTTCCTAATTCGAAACGCCTTAAAATGTATGTATCTAATTTTTTCAATAACAGATTAAACATTGCATTTTCATTTCTAATGCTCCACCCGAAGGTACTACATTGGCCGGGAGGCGAGTTTTTTGTTGCCTGGAAATTTAGAATTTTGTCGAACCCTTGCCGTTCCAGGTAAGGTAGGGATCTTTAACGTGCGTGACAACACTCACACACGGGACCTCCATTTAACCTCTCATCCAAGCGGGGGCGTAATTTTTGTGAAAAATGCTTACCTGCCATTTTTCAAGCAGTCGGCCGTGTCAGGATTCGAACCCAGGACCTTGGGATCCGTAGTCTTACGCTTACTACATTGATCCACGGCGACGTCTAACAGATTAAACATTACATGTGATTTTCCAATGCTCCACCCGAAGGTACTACATTGGCCAGGAAGCTAGTTTTTTTTTTACCTGGAAAATTTTAAATTTTGCCGAATCCTTGCTGTTCCAAGCAAGGTAGGGATCTTTAACGTGCGTGACAACACTCACACACGGGACCTCCATTTTACCTCTCATCCGAACGAGGGTGTATTTTTGCGAAAAATGCTCGCCTAACATTTTTCAAGCGGACCGTGTCGGGATTTGAACCCGGGACCTAGGGCGTAGTAGTCACACACATACCACTACGCCACGGAGCCGCCCTAACAGATTAAACAGTATGAAATCTAATAAATTTATTTCCATCTGCTTTAACGCGAATATATTTTCATCAAAACAACTAATTAATTGCCGGAGTTCCGTGTGCGAGTCTGAGGAACTTACCTTAGGGCATTTTTCAAGAGCATTAAAATGTGTTGAAAGTAATAACCTCTTGGACTGAAAACGATTAGTAATGATTTTATAGGCTTCATCGTATGCACAATCGTTTAATGGCAAATGTTTTATTAACGCACGCGACGACTCTTGTAGTGTATCAACGAGATAGCAAAATTTTTTCACAGGGGACAAACCGACATTATCATGAATCAATCGCTTATAAATTGCATGATAACTCTCAAAATCCGAAATGCGTCCTAAGGATCGCGGGACAGAAAGGTGTATCAAGCGAATGCCACTATTTAGCCACAAAGAATTAGTCATATTATCCACCTGCGGCTTATTTTCTACCCGATCTAATTTGCATTGTTCAGCGATAATACGAATATCTAATAGATAATCATCGATTTTCACCCTAAGGGACAAGAATTCATCCAATTGTTCACTCTCTTCATCAAAGAAAATATCCTTGCAAAAAGACTTGAAATGAGTTTCAATTTGCTTGACACTTTTAATCGATGCTCTAATTAATGCAATCGATACATTTTCCGGTTGATTATTCTTACTGTATATATGATCCAACCTTTTAACTACAAATCCAGCTTAAAGAATAGCTTTATCAATTGATATAACCATATCTGATTAATGATTAATGAACGACAATAAAATTAATGTAAAAACAATGCGTACTCAAATACGCTACAACTAATTAATCTACGAAATTAAATTGTTAATGAAAAAATGCAACTAATTACAGTGCTCGCTCGACAAAACGTTTAACGTTTCCCACAAATTCCAACCCCTTTGTTATATACTAAGTCTGATGAACCCGAGTGGTTTCTCGAACTTGACGACGAAAAATAAGGTAAGGATTTAACAATACAATAACCCTCATAAATTTAGTTTACATAAAGAAAACCGACCGACCACTAATCTTTGCGACAAAGGACAAGGGTTATATTGTAAAATCTACCGTTATGACCAAATGTTTCTACCATTAAATGTGTAAGCACGATGTTAATCTTTTTGTAACACGTTCAAACATAATCAAAAACTACGACAATTATCAAACCAAAGTTTAAGGAGCGAAAGGAATAGGAACTAATTAATTAATTAAATAATCCGGCGTACGAAGGCCATGTTTAATGCGGGGGGAGTCTTATAAATTTGTATATCGATTTACCTCCGCGTTGTTTTATTGTTCTAAGTGTCGTTCCTATTCTTCAACTAAGTGAACTGTATGCGAATTATAGTACGTGTTACTTTTGCATTTTTACTGTGTTTTTTCGGGGGTTTATCGACAAATTTACATTCAGCGGCACTAATAACTAACTCACGTCCTGAACGAATGACCGTTTTGCTCCGATATCGATGTTAGAGTGTTTTTGTCACTACCCTTAGTCCAACTTAATTTCCACAAGCACAAAAGAGGTTGATGATAGGAAATAACGGGACAAGGGATCACAGCTTTACTATTTGATTTACAACTATGAATTTACGACTTAAAATTAAACCCGACAACCAAACACTTAGTATAATGAATTATTCCAGAATTCAAATTAGAATTGTACCAGACTTGTTCCAGAAACCAATTAGAATTGTAATTATTTCTGACGCGGATTAGAATCCAATTAGAATCCCCTTAAAAGCCCTATATGATTATAAATATTTAATTTAAATTAATTACCCAATTTGTACTCACGTTTTCTGAGAAAAACGGCAAAAACTCTTCATGTATGCTTAACGTAATTGTTTCACAGCACTACTTTCACAATAACATAAATTTGATATATACTAAACTTTATTTATTTGACGCGTAGATTTCTGGTTAAAAATGTCGTGGCTTCGACGTGCATCAAGTGTAAACTATCTGGTCTTATCACCGATGGGTGTTAAATAGCCTTTTCCCACTACATCTGGGTTGGGTTTCCAAGCAGTTCTGCAGATTATTTCAACCAACCAGCTTTTATCTTTAATATTTCCTGTATTTTGAAGCTGTTTTCTGATGCAACTTCTCTGTATTTCCGTGTCATGGTGTTTATTTGCGATCTTTGATTGCTTTAACATTTGTTATCGCGGTCAGACTTTCAAATTACGTCCGTGTTTTGTATAGATAATGCTTTTGGATAGTTATACAAAAATAAATGATGTAACTCTAGTACTATTTTCGTTTATGTATTTATTTATTTGAAAGTGCGTTTCTTATCAAAGCGCATATTGTTCTTTCTTTATCACAAGCGTAATTGTATGAGGATTTATTATGTCTTATCTTCTGTGTATTTTATTTTATAAACCTGTTAAACATTCTTAACGTAGTTTCAATTACATGTATGATTATTTCTCTGCTGAATACGCGTTCTATTGTTGAAAGATATGCTCACTTGCATTGATTAATGTTAACTACGGTCTATATACAGGGTGTTAAATGCTTGCTATTTACATAATGTACGAATTACTCATTTTTCTGCTAAATAAATGCAGTTTTCTGATTCTTATCGCTATTTACAGTTACTACACGACCCTTACTATTCAATATACCCATAAACAACCCCTTATCACAGTTATATATATATTTTTTAATGATTGTTTGCAGGTTATAGGTCACTGGAAATAACTACTCTTCTTTAATACCTAAATTTTCGCATAAATTTTATGCTTGATCACAGGTTTAACTAAAAATATATAAACACTGATTATAAGTATGAAAACTTTCAGCGACTCACAATGAGGTTGGTTAAAAATATCATTGAAACATGAAATTATTACGTGTACATTAAATATTTAAAACAGCTTTTTCAAAATGGTAAAAAATTTTTGTAATATAGAAAAGGTAAAATATTGGTTTGGCAAAATTTCAAAAATTTGATTAATACTATCTTGGATTTTTTATATGTATGTATAGGTGCATGCGTAAGTAGAAGGAGGTGCCTAACTGTGTGTTTGAGTGTGTGTGTGTGTGTGTGTGTGTGTGTGTGTGTGTGTGTGTGTGTGTGTGTGTGTGTGTGTGTGTGTGTGTGTGTGGTGTGTGTTTTAATATGTCTGTGTTCCCAAGTAATGTAAAGGTTACCATATATAAGGGTATTTGTTTATATAATTCTTGAGGATCCAAAGTTTTGTAGAAGTTTATTCATTGGAATTGAATTTTAGGTTTAAGAGATGTGCGTATATTATATTATATTATATTATATTATATTACAAAAAATTTTTTTACCATGTTGAAAAAGCTGTTTTAAATATTTAATGTACACGTAATAATTTCATGTTTCAATGATATTTTTAACCAACCTCATTGTGAGTAGCTGAAAGTTTTCATACTTATAATCAGTGTTTATATATTTTTAGTTAAACCTGTGATCAAGCATAAAATATATGCGAAAATTTAGGTATTAAAGAAGAGTAGTTATTTCCGGTGACCTGTAACCTGCAAACAATCATTAAATTAAAACTAAAGGTCGTTAACAATACAATATATATATATATATATATATATATATATATATATATATATATATATATATATATATATATATATATATATGATATATATATATATATATATATAAAATATTCATATGGTATAGAAATATTTTTAAATTATACTGGAGTAACGTCACCGCTGTTATAGGCATTACTAGAATTTCACAATTATATTTTCAGTTTGGTCTTTAGTATTTTCAGTAATATTTGGGGTATATACGCAGGTAGTTGAGATTTTTAAAACACCTATATCATTGAAGTGCATCCTTTGTCTATCTAGATACTCAAATAATAAAATCTACTTAATTCTTAATGCTAAACATACGGCGAATTTATTTGTATAACCTTGTAACCGCAAAAAATATCATGGTTTCTCAAATAATTTAGCAACGCCGTGCCAAAAATAAAAAACTGGATGTCATTAAATAGGTAAATTTAAGCTAAATTTAAAAATAAAAAAATACATATGGTGTTCAATTAAAAAAATACAACCATAGTCTATTTATAGTTTTGGGACACTATTATGAAGGTAAATAATTTTATATTATGTAAAATTATTATAAAGCCATCGCTCAAAAAATCAGAACTCTGTATCTCGATTATTTTAGAAGTTGTTGACCGTTTACGTATCACTGGCTTGGCCTGTAGGTATATTAACTTCAACAACTCCAAACAATAAAAAGTATTAATGAACTACAATTACTCAAATTGATACAAGAAAAAACCATAATATTATAAAGCTGTTATTGCAGTATTTACAGGAACGCTTAAAGACAGGCAAAAGCATTCAATTTAGCTGCTAAGGAATTTATGTTGTTAAAGCTCTCGAATGCATTTCTGTTAAAATTTCGATTGCAAGTGTAACGTTGTTTGCTACAGAGCTTTTTAATAATTATGCCACTGATATGATTGCTTGAGATGTATTTTGATAAATAGTGTTATCATATCGCATCGTTTTTCAGTGTTGACGTTTAATCAGTTGGTATATAATCGGAATTTATTTATTACGTACGATCCCAATCCTTAAAAATAGGTTATTTCATACACCGAATGTGAAAATCTTAATGTTGACAATCTTCTTTATACCATTCCACCTAACCCGGCGCCCCTCAGCACCTTGCGCCATGTGGTGAATATAAACAAACGATATTATGCTCGCGGGGGTCCCATCAGCTGTCTCGGTGGGGAGCGCTTGCGCTAGAAACAGAACGCATCGTATTCGACCTCTCAGTTAGTCAGTGAGAGCGTGTTGTCGATGGCAGTGGTCAGGCGGTTGTGTTGCTCGCGAGCTAGCGGGGGGCCTCTATGTAGAGACCCGGGGGTGCGTACCCCGGACACGCTGCTTGACATAACAGCAAAAATCGTCGCCGAAAACATACCGTTTCAAAGAATCGAAGAACGTTACGATCGTATCCCGGAGCCAGTGCAGCGAAGAATAATTTATTGGTCTTTCCCTCGAAACGAGCGAGATATATGCATGTACTCTTCTTTGTCGCGTGTGCCCCCAGTGAATTCGAATGGTGAATCCCAGAACTTGTCTTTTTGCAAAGGATTAAAATTACTTGAAACCGGCTGCGTTGATAACGTCCTTCAAGTTGGTAAGGGATAATTGTTTCAAATTGCATAAACGAAACCTTGAAACGTGGTTAGTTTAGTATAAGGTTATTGTCAGTTAAATATCATGGATATATTCATAGTTCTTCGGAAATTGAACAAGTTACGCATCCTAGAATATTTTATTTTCATTTACCAATGGGAAATTCGTAATTTGTAAATATTTGAAGTATGATAAAATGTCGAGAGAACATCGTAAACATTCCATTTCCATGTGTGCTTTATACGTCGACCCGTAAAAAACTTGTTTTAGAGAATAAAAGCGTTTTTCAAAGTCTACGCCTTCATAATGTTCAAATTAAATAATTTAAAAGCAAATGGTATATATATTTAAATTGTGAACATAATTGACAAACAATTGCTATTGGTTACTAGATGCTCTTTTGTTCAGGTGTTATAGAAACAATCCTACCAGACATATATATCAACAAACAACGAAACTAAACCAGACTGGATATGATATCCCCGTTTAACGAATTTTCTAAATATATCTTGGGCGAACTCCAAACCCTTGAAAATTTGAAAAATATGAAATTATAACGTTTGCAATTTTTTTTCAGTGGATTAAAAAACTGGAACTCTTAAGGAAATAGAAAATTAGCGGATAACTAAATATAACGTAAGCACTTGCAAAGCTGTGTGAAAAAAAGCGTTCTGTGGAATTGCATATTTTAGAGGACAGTGCAGTCGTGGAATAAAAATAAATGTGTAGTATAGTTTTAAATTATAACAATATTTGTTAAAGAATAATTCATTGCCTTTTTATTAGTGTTGATAACTTCGACTTTGTAAAAGATGAACAAGCAGTCCACAAACTTTCATTTTTGCGTAAGTTTACTTTAGTAATTAATCACTAAAAAATATTGTGTCCTTTTGTTTTAAAAAACAAGGAAGCTTTGGAATATTGTATTCAGACAGTATGGTACTGAAAAAACTTAAAAGAAACGAAACGCCAGATGTATAGACAGTTTTTACTTTAGGAAGTTGTTCCCACGCCATAGCTCCTGGCTTAAAAACTGCATCACTCTTTGAATCGTTAACATTTGCTTGCTTTATTTTAAAATTTTACAACACATCACACAACTTGCTGATTTTCCATAAACTAACTGCAATGAGACTTCGAAAGTCAGCGATGGAATAATCTTTTTTTTTTGTACTTCAGCCTGCAAGTATTTTTTTATTGCTCACTGAGCAGTGCTAGTCATTGTTTTTGAAGTGATATCCATTTTGTTTGAATAGGCACGGCATTTATAACTTGAAACCCACGCTGCCACGACAATGTTTCAAGATATTTACCAATGCGTCACTTGTTTTAATTGTATCCTTTCTGTTTCGTTTTGATTGCTACAATCTAAGACTTTCTATCTTCATCGTCATGCCAAATGAAAAAAAAGACGCATTTCAGAGGTGTACTGTGGAAAAGAGATCCTTTTTTCATAGTATATCTTGGAATGTGTAACTATGCATACGAGACATTATTTTAACAAAGGTAAACAAAACACGTCTTTAGATATGCGCCATTAATGAATTTTGTATTATAATTTAACGGAAAATTGTTCTTCTTTGAGAGACAACCAGTTGTTTCAAATTGTCTTAACGTTTACGTCAGGAATCCGTAATCTTTTTGCGCAAAGACCACATTCTAGAATACCGTTCGTATTGCGGACTCCATTTATTTTTTCAAGGTAAATTTATAGTTGAACATTCTTAATAATAAACATAATATTTAAAAACAGTATTTAATTCTAAAAATATAACTTTAATATATAAAAATTATTGTTTATATTTTTATGTAAAATAAATTGGCAGTTTTTTAGTGTTAGCGGCACGACGATCGTTAGCGAATATCTTATTTCACACATGTTTATACCGCTTTGGTGTTTTTTGTTAAAATAAGCGTTTAACCAAAAATCAAAATGTCGGACTTTTCCACAAACAAGCCTTTTTAAAAGGTGAAAACAACGTGTATTGAAAGGTAAACAGCTAAAATATACCAAAAACACAAAAATTAAGCAAATGTTAAAAAGCATATGGTAACAAAGAAATAGATGTGAAACTAGTCATTCATTAATTATTTTAGTTCTATAATATTGCAACAGGCAGCTAAAATTAACGAACATCACCAATAATTACCAAATAACAGTACTTCTTTATAAAAAATAGAAATCCCAAGTCAATGTGATCTTTGACGTTTCATTTCATTAGCCATTGCTTCTTAACATAAAATTTAAAAATCTGCCACGTATATATTGAGGGCCTTAATATTTAAATGTAGATTTCTTTACAAACTTACTGCCTTTGTATTAAACCAGAAAAAAATTAAAGTTGTGCTGCCAGACATTTGACATACTTAAAAAAAATCAATCTTTTTAAATTTGAACATGGAATTTAGAAATCTGTCGTGTATATACTGAGGGCCTTAATACCTAAATGTAGATTTTTTTACAAATTTGCTGCTTTTGTATTAACCCAGAAAAAATTAAAGTAGTGCTGGTGGCCACTTAACACATTTCAGAAAGTAGTTAATAACTTTTTCATTTGGCTAGAAAACTTAAAAATCTTTCACTTTTGCACTGAGGCCTTCAATACTTAATGTATAGCTTTTTTACATGTTCCTTGTTTTTGTATTAACCTAGAAGAAAATTAAAGTAATGCTGGCAGCCACTGGACAGTTCAGGAAAAATTAATAACTTTTTTATTTGGGCAACTTAAAAATTTGCCGCATGTATACTGAGAGTCATTGAATGTAGATTTCCTTAAAAATTCCCTGTTTTTGTATTAACCCAGAAAAAGTTTAAGTAGAGCTGGCGCCCCTGATACAGTTCTGCGGCCTATGTACCGAGAAGCCGTTTATATAAATGTAGATTTTTTTGGCAAAAGCACCTCTTTTGCATAAACCTAGAAAAAATTAAAGTAATGCCAGTGGGGGTCAGTTATAATATATCACAGAAAAATTAATAAGTTTGTAATATGCAGAAAATCTATATCCTGAAGATTTGATAAAAAGGTACAGCTTACCAGCGCTACCATAGCGCTGATTTAGGTTTCTCTATAAATATAGTTATTCTATAAGAGCGTTCTTACTTTACAGGAGGTTTGTATTATAAGCAAGAATGAGGGCATGCTAAGTGATATTGGGTCTTCCATCTCAAATCAACACACCCATTTAACCTCGCCATCTCAGATTTTGATCAAATTTTGTACATAGGTGGCCTCCATATAGACTAAGAAGAAAAAAATTATTAAAATATGTTAACCCGTTTTGAAAATATGGTCACGTAAAGTTGCCAAAAGAACCAAAAATTCCACTACCCGGGTACCTTTAAATTGTCCTAGCACCTCTCCTAATTGAGATAGAGAGTTGAAAGGAGTGTCATTTTACAGCTATTTGATATACAAATCGATAGGGGTTCCGAGAAGTTTTTAAATTTTTGAGTTAAAATTTGAATTTAGAAAAAAGGCATTTTTTAATATTTTCAAAAAATTCAAGGAAGTAGAGTTTATACTAAATACTAAATGATATAGAAAGTTTCAAAGTGGGATGATGATGGGTTCATAGTTAAAATAATTTCAAACAAATGCGGCTATTTTATCTCCATACTAAATCTATTAAGAAAGCAATTTGAGAAGGTATAGTATATTAATCTAGAATTTGTAAAATTTGGGATTGTTACAGTTTTATTTTGAAGAACTTAATTATACTATTGTTAATGCTGTTGTTGGTACCCATTTTTATTATTTTACATGTGTTTAAATTGAGCAGCAGAATAATGAATCGTTCTGCTGTTAGCGAATGAATCATTCATTAATGCTATAATGTGCAAGTCTGTAAGTAACCAGAGTCGGTGCTGTTTGGATACGTTGGTATATAGTTGATATGTTTTGTTAAATAACAGTATGTGAATAATAATAGGTGTTATATTATACAGGGAGTTTATAAAGGAACTCTTTGATTTAAAGTTTTATTTGTACACAGTAAAGTTAAAATAGTAGTTATTAAACCTATATAGTATTAAAAGAATCTTCTCAAGTTTTTTTGATACCTAATAAAGTTCTATATGTGCACCATTTGTTGCCCTGGCCACGTATAAACGATAATCAGTTTCTTCCCAGGTATTCAGCAGCATATCAGGCCTGACGGATGCTACAGCTGCAACAATCTGCTCCCTCAAATGAGCAATGTCACGGATCTTCTAGGAAGTTCTCATTTTCTTCAATCCTGTTCAAAATGTAGACTGCTAAATCGAATCGTTTCACTTTGTCATTGAGCTTGATCTCATTCAGAAGTTGAATCTTATACCTACGTATTTAAGCCTCATTGGAATCACTTTGTACCCGGCAGACTTAGGTATTTCCAACTCCTAACTTCGCCTTGCCAATGACTTTTTAAGGCTACGAATACAAGATGTACGAATCCGTTCAACATTCTGTTCAGACACTGAAGGCTTACCCGGTTTTGTTAGTAGGTGCATCACCGCCATATTCACGTCGATAATTACGTTGAACTGTGATCACTGAACTCCATTGAATAAACCAAATCATACACTCAGCTTTCTGCTATGGCGTAGCCATGACTGGCGAGTGGCGACTGCCGACCGGCGGAAGCAGTAGCACTCTTCCCCCACCACGCTCGCTCCAAGGCCACGCGCTGCGATCGAATATTAGCAAAACAATCTTGACAATATACTGAACTCAAGTTCAAAACCCGAAAGTTTATTACTCGTTTCGTTTTTTAATTATGATTTTTTTTAAATCAAGTAGTTCTTTTATAAACTCCCTGTACTTTGTATTTTCTATGAATCTTTTATGTTTAAAAAGTTTAATATCTTTCGTATGTATTGTATAATTATTTTAGTAAATTTCCTCAGGACTATAAATCTATTAAGTTGCAGTAAAAAGTTAAAAATGATTCACAGCGAACAATTCTTGCAAGTACAATGTTTCAATCCTTCGAAAAAACTGAATCATACTATTAGGAACACAAAAGAAGTTGGAAGCGTTACAGTTTGTTTCCTGAAATGCCAAATAAAGTAAGAATGACAGTTGTAGAAAAAAGATATTGCAGCATTAAGAAGTCAAAATCTGCTTGTTCTTCTAACTCAATAGTTTCCAAAGTGGTCCCTACGAACCCCAAAGGATCTCTGGGATCATTCAGGGGGTCTTTAGAAAATTAAGATGGATTTGGGGGAGGGATCCCTGAACAACGCCAGGGGGTCCGCGCAAGGTTTAATATAAAATTAAAAAAATCTGACACATTTTTATTAATATGGAAGTTAAAATAAATAATAATGAATAAATTATTAGCGATTTTTACACCCTAAGTAAAATATAAATATAGACAGGTGCATAAAATGCAAGTAATAACACACAGGCATCGTGGTGAGTATACAGGGACGCAATAGAGTCGATGCTTGCGCTAACTAGTCTATAATATGAACTATAAAATAGTGGCGCATCTAATCTACAATTTAGTTCTGTCTTATGCGTGATGTGAAGTGCATACAGCAAATTTTCCTAGTCTTGGACAAAAAGAAGTATAATTTTTTGTATTGTTCCGCAGATAGCGTGCCGTTATGAGCCTCGTCACAAAAAAGAAACCGACTAGAAATTAGTATTCGTGGGGATTTTCGGTTGCTACTCACAAAAATTGAGCCGGACATAAATGCATTCATAACTTCCATCAGGTTGATCCAAGTCATTTATTTTTTCTTTGAATTTTAAAACAAAAGTTACAGTTTAAATAAATACTTCTTCAACAAAATGTTTTATTTATATTTTATTTTTACGTCGCCATTTACCATTCAAGACATCAAATAAATTTTTAATTTTTCTATTATGCAAGTATGTAGTTTTCACCCGGGTCCATAGGAAAGTTTTGACTATGAAGGGGAGTCCGTGGGTCAAAAGAGTTTGGGAACCACTATTCTAACTCGTCAAGATCAGCAATTGAATTCAGATGAAGATCCAAGTTTTTCTGCACCATCAGAAATGATTGAAGCACTAAACACATCACTGCAAGGAGAGTCATCTACAGAAAGAAAGAAGTCAAATCCAAGCAATATGCAGCAAGTAAAGTCAAAAAAATTTACTTTACAATAAAAAGAATCTTTTTGTGTTATCAGAAGATTTCTCATAAAATGAAGCAGAGGATCTAGACGAGTAGGTTTTATAAAATCTTAAAGTCAATTTTATGAACTCTAGTAGGACAAAAAAACCAATGATATTAATTTACCAACCGGGAAATTGGGGAATAAGAAAAACTCCTTAAAGAAAAAGGGATTCTAGAATATCCCAATCCAAAATCAGGTAAAAGCGTCTAGGAGAGGTAGTAAAGCTGTTCGTTTATTATATGAAAATGGTGAAGCAAGTAGAGCGATGCCAGGTGTTAAAAATTGCGTAGCAGTTATAGACCCAAATGGAAACAAATTAAAGATCTCAAAAAGACTTGTTTTGCGCAACCTCAAAGAGGCATGCAAATTATTCAAGGATAAATTCCCAAATATTAAAATAAACTTTTCAAAATTTATTAACTGTATAAAGAGTACGTTATTGTAAAGGATATTCAACTACCCCAGTGATGGAATCTTACACTTTATTTTTCAATTTTATTTAATTTGACCTAAACTCAATAAGTGTTTTAAGAGATTTTAGAGAAATGTAACATAGAACATGATATGATTTAGTAAACCCAAAGTAAAGAAGACCTTTGCTAAATAACCGTCTTCCGTGTAGGAATAATATTAAAGGGATTGTTGTAACAGACGGATGGAAATCCTCAATTATAACAAATAGAAAAAGCTTTTCAAGGAAAGTGATAGTGAAACGTACTGTGTTTTTGTATTTCAGCCATTTTATTTATTATTATTAATTCATTATTATTTTTATTTCGAGTTTTTCTATTTTTCTGTATAATTTGTTGGTAGGACCCCACTCCCGCACCACTGCAGTTAGCCGACGCAACCTTCTGTAGTTACGTGGTCCCGCTCCTTTAGGGCAAATCAAAATTTATTAATTTACCACATTTTACACATAACTGTATTTTTATCGTATATTTCTATCATAAAGAGATGTTACCTGTATTACTTTCATAATTTTTTATTCGGTTCCTATTGTGATATTCTACTTTTTTTTAAGTTAATTTTTAATAGTTGTGATTTTTTCTTCACTTTAAATATTATGTAAGGACAATAACAATATTCTGATAATTTTGATGTTTATTTCGTATTGATATCTATAAAATTAATAGCGCTACGTACATTTGTCCAAAACTAGTTTGCAGCCGAAAAACTTAAAATTGCTGCCAAAAACAAAATTGCTGCCAAAAAAGTGTAAACCTAAAATTGTCCAACCCTAGTGCCTCACCCACCTAATATTGGAAAGTAACAGTAAAAAAATTAGGAAAATCTCAAACGTTGAGCAACATGGTCTGGGTGATTTCTAAGGGATTGACTTAAAAGCACCACCAACATGTTTAGAGTTTTCGGTTAAAAAACAGCATACGGCAGTAGAAGGTGGAACAATGACTGTAACCCACGTCATGTGATTAAGAATCACTAATTATATTATTTGTCATATTTTAATCTGGGGAGAAGCAGTGAGCACTAATTTTGACTAACATCGTTAAGCTCTTAAAAACGAAACATATATGCCACAAGAGCGTATCTGAAAAATAAAAAAAAACTAAATGGGTCTGTAGCAAATAACTACTTAGGCACTAGCTCATACATTATTACAACAATATAGAAACCACTAGAAAATAACAGTTCGTGCTTTAATAACCTCCTGAATAATACTACCTCAAACCTGTATCGGCTTGACAAATAAGGCAAGCATCAAATACTTTTATGATGTAAATTTTGTATTTTTAAAAATATGCTAAAAGAAACGTGTCAGCAATCAAAAAGGACAGCTTACTTTAATATTTTCTTTAAATCTTTTCAAATCTTTGATAAACATAAATCAGAAAGTGTAAAACATATATAAACAAGAAATTTGCTAACTTGGCAACTCTTTAAAATATAAAACTTAAATTGTAATTTAAAATTTACATTAAAATTACTGTTTCCAAAAATTAAATATTCCTCACAATTTTGAATAATTCATTTGCGAAGTGACCAGCACGTTCACAAATTTTATGCATCATGTAAAACTTTGATCGGTAGCAGGGGCGGACTGGCAATAGTTCAGGCCATCTTTAAGTATTTTATATATATATATATATATATATATATATATATATATATGTTCACGCGCGGGGGTCTTATAAATTTATACATCGACTTACCTCCGCGGTGTTTTGTTTTTCTAAGCTGCAGTTCCTATTCTTTCAACCAAGTGGACTGTATGCGAATTGAGTCTATGTTACGTTACACTTGCACTGAGGTTTTTAGGGTTTAACAACGAAAGTCTGCGGCACTTGACTAACTTACGGTACTGAACGAAGAAACCGACGACCGTTCTGCTTCAATATCCATAAGCAAGTGTTTGTTCACTACTCTGTCCACCTTATTCACAGATGCACAAGGAATTTTTATGGCAGGATATAAGGGAACAAGGGATGACAGTTTTACTACTAGATTTACGACTACAAATTTAAATAACTTAAAATTAACCACGCGAACGTGCGACAAAGAGACCGAACATCCCGCCCACCAAAATAAGTATGAACTAACTTATTTTATATTTAAAAACTAATTAGAGCTATTAACTAAGAAACCTAACCGACAAACTTATATAAGTGAATATATGTGTACATACCATTAAATATTAAGTAATTGGCAGTAAACATAGTTTCACCAGAGGACGTTTAACGAACCCTTGAGCTGTCTTGATTGTAGGTATCCGAACGATACCGTCCCTACCAGGATGTAAACGTCTTTCATGGCAATCTAATATAATAATCTCAGTTAACCGATGCGACCGAGGAAGCAAAATTGGAAATTTTGCATCATGCGACAAGTCAGAATTACGTAGGCGACCGCCCACCCTCAACAAATCACGACTATCTAGAAACGGACTAAGGCTACGAAGTTGTTTACTAACAAGTTTTCCAGTTTTGATATTTGCAATGTCTTGAACAAAAACATTTGTTTGAACTCTTTAATCAATACCTGTATAGCCTGTTGCTGTTGAGCTAGAGACAAACTATCAGAATATTTTGAACGCAAATCTGGACATTGAACATTACGAATGAAATGACGAATACATGTAATAATCCTACAAATTTTCTGCAGTTTTGAAAATTTATCCAACAACAAATCTAAGAAATTCTCAGACATAACGACTGTTAACGACAGAGTACGATATTCGACGTCCATCTGAGATGAGCCGATAAGTTTTGGCAGCGATGTTACTGGCCATTCTTCATTACGACGCACTAACCAGGAAGGTCCTGTCCACCATAATGGATGATGAACCAACTCTGAAGCCAAAAGTCCACGTGAGGCACAATCCGCAGGATTTTCCTGGGATTTAACATGAAACCACGAAGATGGAGGAATACGTTCTTGAATCTGCGAAATGCGATTGCTAACGAATGTCTTCCACTTATGCGAGGAAGACCGAATCCAAGACAAAACAACAGTAGAATCTGACCACGCGAAAATATTACTAAATGATAAAATATCTGTATAAGTATTTTGACGAAATCTACTAAATCTGCCAAGAGTACGGCAGCACACAATTCGAGACGGGGCAATGAAACGCGATTAGTAGGAGCAACCTTCGATTTTGCGCATACTAATGATATGGTAATATTATCTTCTAAATCGAACGAACGGAAATAGATGACAGATGCATACCCGGCTTCAGAAGCATCACAGAATCCATGCAACTCCACCTTTTTAAAATTATGACATACGATGTGACGCGAAATCTCAATATTCGAAACCGCTGGCAATTCACCCAAAAGATGTTTCCATTTTTGTATGACTTCCAATGGAGGCTCTTGGTCCCATCCGAGACCTAAAAGCCAAAGATCTTGAACTAAACGTTTAGCGAACAGTACTACAGGTGCTATCAACCCGAGAGGATCAAAATTTTGCGATAGCCGACAAAATATTACGCTTAGTGCAAGTGCGCTCTTCAACGTCTAAGTTGTATAAAATGCATCTGTAAGAGCACGCCACGAAAGGCCCAAAATTTTTATTGAACCACTATCTTTATCTTGAAATGTAATTGCGTCCGAACTGGACAGGGACTCCCTCAAGTTGGACATCACTTCCGGGCAATTACTACTCCATTTTCTTAATTGAAAACCACCACTAGAGCAAATACTATTCAATTCACCAATTAATTGATTAGCAGCTTCAATCGAATTACATCCAGTGACTAAGTCATCAACATAGGTATCGCTCGCCAATACCGATGACGCGAAAGGAAAATTAATCGACTCTAACCTTGCCAATTCTTGAACAGTACGCAAGGCCAAAAAAGGCGACGACGAAACTCCATAAGTTACAGTATTTAATTTAAAGTCCATAATAGGATCTGACGGAGAAAATCTCCAGACGATACGTTGATAATTACGATGAGTATCTTTAACCAAAATCTGCCGATACATTTGTTTAATGTCAGCTGTAATTACGATAGGGTGTACACGAAAGTGCAATAACAAAACTGCAATGTCCTTTTGCAAAGCAGGGCCAATAGCCAAGCTATCATTTAACGACTTTCCAGATTGATCCTGACACGAAGCATCGAAAACCACCCGCAATTTGGTGGTAGTGCTGTCACACTTATGTACAGCATGATGGGGAATGTAGTACATTTTCTCATGACCCGACGAATTTTCAAGCGATTTCACTTGAACCATGTGCCCGCTTGTCAAATAATCCTCCATAAATTTTTTATAATCTGAATACAATTCAGGATTTTTTAGCAAACGACGTTCTAACGACAAAAATCTTTTAATACAAATTGATCTCGTACCCACAAATGAGGGTTCCGAATTTTTAAAGGGCAAGGACACTACAAAACGACCGTCCTTGTTACGACTATAACTTTCCACAAATTGATTTTCACACTTTTCTTCTTCAGGAGAAATGTGTTTTTTGAAGGGAATATTTTCTAATTCCCAAAATCGACGAATGTCACTGTCTAAGGGTTCAACGAAAGCACACAACGACGTAATCGAACTATTCGGGGAAACGACCTTTCCCGTTAAAACCCAACCAAAGGTTGTTTTAATAGCAACTGGCTCGTTAGCAACACCCCAACGAGACTCGTTCAACAAAACCTGAGCAAAGATTTCCGCTCCGAGTAGCATGTCAATTTTACCAGGAACATTAAAATTAGGATCAGCTAAGGCCAAACCTCGAGTATGCGACCATTCCTTGACCCCTATCGACGACGAAGGTAATTGATTACAAATGTTAGGTAAAATATAACAATCAATTCCATATGCTGGAGACCGTGCTCCCGAGGGGCTGACTACACACGATAGTGCACCAGACATCAACGACGAATTCAAGCCAAGTCCTTGAACAGTGACCTTGGCTCTCCGTTTCCTTAAACCTAATTTCTGACGGCACCTTTCAGTCATAAAACTTTCCATGGATCCGTTATCTAATATTACACGAACAGATTGCAATGTTCCTGTATAATCAAGCACCGACACCATTGCCGTAGCTAACAGCGTGGTTGTGTGTTCTAATGATGTCGAAATCAACGAACTAGTGACAGGTTGTTCATGCACAACCGACGACGACAGATTGTCTTCACTAAGTCTACTAGTAGAAGTAAGTCTAGGCGCCGCTTTCCGAGGAGACGCTGACCTTTGACGATGGGTTTGTCGGCGTGGCGACACCGATTTTTCTCGTTTATCGAAGTGAAGCAACGAATTGTGCGACTGATGACATGTTCTACACGACCAATCTAACTTACAATTTTTCATCGAATGTGAAGTATTTAAGCATTTGATACAAAGATTTTTAAGCTTTACCACCTCAAATCTTTCTTGAGGGGTTTTATCGAGAAACTGCTTACATCTATAAATAGGATGCACAGCTTGACAGAAACTACAATTTTTAACATCATTGGTGGTACTAACTAAAGAAGTTTTAGCCGAAGTGCTAACGAACCTTCCTTTTTCTCTTTCTTTTACGGAATCTCGAGATTTTAAGCATGTTCCTGACGCAATGTCATTTATTTCCAACACTTTACATTGTTTTTCAATGTACGACCTTAAATCTTTGAACGAGGGAATTTCGTCATTATTTCCTAATTCGAAACGCTTTAAAATGTTTGTATCTAATTTTTTCGATAACAGATTAAACAACATGAAATCTAATAAATCTATTTCCATCTGCCTCAACTGCGAATATATTTTCATCAAAACAACTAATTAATTGCCGGAGTTCCGCATGCGAGTCTGAGGAACTGACCTTAGGGCATTTTTCGAGAGCATTAAAATATGTTGAAAGTAATAACCTCTTGGACTGAAAACGATTAGTAATGATTTTATAGGCTTCCACGTATGCATAATCATTTAATGGCAAGTGTTTTATCAACGCACGCGACGACTCATCTAATGTATCAACGAGATGGCAAAATTTTTCAACGGGTGACAAACTGACATTATCATGAATCAACCGCTTATAGATTGCATTGTAACTCTCAAAATCTGATATGCGTCTGGAGAAGCGGGGAACGGAAAGATGTTTCAAGCGAATTCCACAGCTTGACGAAAAAGAATTATTCATATTTTCCAACTTTGGCTTATTTTCTACCCGATCTAATTCGCATTGTTCAGCGATAATACGAATATCTAATAGATAATCATCGATTTTCACCCTAAGAGCCGAAAATTCATCCAATTGTTCACTTTCTTCATCAAAGAAAATATCCTTGCAAAAGGATTTGAAAAGCGTTTCAATCTGTTCGACATTTTTAATCGACGCTCTAATTAAAGCAATCGATACGTCTTCCGATTGGTTGATCTTACTGTAAATGTGATCCAACCTTTTAACTACAAATTTAGCTTCAAGAATAGCTTTATCAATTGATATAACCATATTTGATTAATGATTAATGAACGACAATAAAATTAATATAAAAACAATGCGTAACTCGAATACGCTAAATTACTAATTCATCTACGAAATTAAATTATTAATAGAAAAATGCACCTAACTACAGTGCTTGCCCGACAAAGCTTTTAAGGTTTCAAATAAATACCAATAACCCCTTTGTTATACAAGTTGCATGAACCCGAATGGTTGCTCCAACTTGAAGTGACAAATAAGGTAAAGATCTAGGATACAATAACACTCATAAATAGTTTACATAAAAGGATACCGACGACGACCTTAATCTTTGCCACAAAGGATAAGGAATGTATTGTAAAATCTACAGTAAATGTGTAAGCAAGATGTTCTTTTCTGTGTAACACGTTTAACCATAATAAAAACTACGACAATTTTATAAATTTAAATTTAAATATAAGGAGCTTAAAGGATAGGAACTAATTATTTAATTAAAGATCCGGCTCGAAGGACCAATTTTGTTCACGCGCGGGGGGTCTTATAAATTTATACATCGACTTACCTCCGCGGTGTTTTGTTTTTCTAAGCTGCAGTTCCTATTCTTTCAACCAAGTGGACTGTATGCGAATTGAGTCTATGTTACGTTACACTTGCACTGAGGTTTTTAGGGTTTAACAACGAAAGTCTGCGGCACTTGACTAACTTACGGTACTGAACGAAGAAACCGACGACCGTTCTGCTTCAATATCCATAAGCAAGTGTTTGTTCACTACTCTGTCCACCTTATTCACAGATGCACAAGGAATTTTTATGGCAGGATATAAGGGAACAAGGGATGACAGTTTTACTACTAGATTTACGACTACAAATTTAAATAACTTAAAATTAACCACGCGAACGTGCGACAAAGAGACCGAACAATATATTATATAAATAAAGACAAGTTATTTGCAGTCCGCAATAGGAAATAGTATATAAAGTAAGATGTATCTGTAAACAAACTCTTATGAAAATAATAAGAGCTATTGACAAATACAAATCGGGCTGGTAGTTATATAGCAATTAACAAAACATTAACTTTATTACTTCATAGGGGAGGAAATATCCACTGACCAATGGTTTCGGCTTGTTAGCCTCATCAGAGTGGAATAGTTCCCAAGAACCCTATGAAGTAATCGAAGCTATTATAATGATATAATTTCGAAACAATCACTGTACTATGGCAAAAGTAAATAAAACTGCCATCAGGTGATTTTATCACCTTCCTTTTACCGTTCAAAACGTATCGGATGATTACTGAATGCTGGTCATTTGCCGAAATGTCTTGTGTAGTATCTATTTGTACAGCAAACAATGCGTTTTCTCTTACTTCACTAGCTATTAATGTTGTCATGCAAGAATATATTCTTGTAATAACGAGATTGACAGTGATCTTTGAAAGGAACGTTAAGATTTCCTCTGCCTTGATGTTTCTAATTTTTTTTCTTTCGATATTTCGAGTTACCGTCCAAGTGCTTTTGTTCAGACTTGTCATGGGCTGCTTTGCTGGCAGTAATTGCTACAGCTAAATGCTCCTGTAATATAACGTCATACTTGCCGATTAGCAATGTTAATTCTAAAAAATTTCCGTGGTCTGGGGACGGATCTTGTAAAGTATGGGCTGCTTAAAATTGGTTGTCTCAAAACTTAACTCTCTTGCCAATAAATCTTACTGTGTCAATAATTCATTCCATAACTAAGCATTTCTCTTTCACATGGGAATGTTGAACAATAATTTGCTTCTTAAACAATGTCAGTCAATATTTATGTCCTGAGTTTAAGAAGTAAGGAATATGCGCCATGATGGCGGTTTTTGTTGCCATGTTCATATATTTACGACATTTTGCCGAATCACTATGCTGTTCCAAGAAGTAGATCTTTAACGTCTGTGATTTTAACAACAAGGCCAATCATTTAACCTCTCATCGAACGAGGGCGTAATTTTATGAAAATGCTCACTGCCAGTTTCAAAGCGAGCCGTGTCGATTTGAAGTACCTTGGGATCCGTAGTGCTTATCATTGATCACGGCGACGCTTTAAACAATGTCAGCAATAGTTTTGTCCTGAGTTTTAAGAAACGAAGGAATATTGTCGGCATTTTGATGGGTTTACTTTGTCCATGGTTCATTGATATGTTGACGAACATGTTTGAATCACTCATGCCTTCTAGATGTAGATTTTGATCGGTTTTGATCTTACAAATAAGTTAAAAACTCTGCGTGGGAATGTGATCGATCTTGATTGCTTTTTTTAATTAGGGCAAGAGAATCATTTGATTCTGTTATCTGTACATTCTGTAGTTCAGTACTTTCAGATGGCGAAGTGTTTGTAGTACCTGAACATCAGAAGACGTTGAAGGTGATCGGCTCATCACACGAGGTTGGTCAGTGTGTGTATTGGCTTTTGGTGTCTCTGACCTAGTCAAAAATTTACATAATTTAACACATTTTGAGGCTTCTGTTCCATTATCTTACGTTTTTTTGTCTCTTATGTGCTCAGCGCGACCTTTTCGATAAGTGATTTTGTCGTTAGACATTCTTGTAATAATACGACACTAAATAATTTCTAGAAATCACAAATAAGGTATAAAACTGATCTCGTAAATCGTAGTCTTAAAATGTACATACCCAAAGACACAATATTTTTCGCGTTACCGACTCGGACACTATACTGCACAAATGCACGATTACCGAACAACTCAAATGGGACTGGCCTGATGATATTGCGAGATTTGAGCAAGTGTTTTTAAGAAGTACATACAGCAAAGCCTCGGGGCGCAAATTTACAGCTTCCAGGGTGACAAAAGGTTTGGTCAGGTATAGGTATTTCTATGTATTTATTGTTATTGGTTTGTATACTCCTTTCTCTAAGACTAACTGTAATAATTAGTATATTTAACGACCATTTCCAGCAGGTCTAGTAAGAGATTATGAAACTTGAATATCTTTGTAATCTGTTTTTATATTTTAAAATTTCTAAGCGAGTTGGTTTGTTTATCTTAACCACTTACAAGATTTTGATCAGATTTTGATCAGCGGCGGAGCCGGCGCAATATGTAGCGGACCACCGGGAATTGTCACGATGTCCCTGTGGGCCAGTCTGGCCAAATTTCTGATGTTCATGCTTTCTTATAAATATGTATTCGAAATTAAAAATATTAAGTCTATAACAATTTATGGTAAGAATTTCGAAAGTTAAAAACGCTAGCTAAAGTTTAAATGCGAAAGAGCTTTGTACACTTGCTCTGTCTAGCCGAACAGTGTGGCAATTACCTTGACTTTATATGTTAAACCCAGAGCTCCAAATGTTGATATGCAAAATTCTCTTAGCATACAAAAATTATGTGGAAACACGTAGCTTTCGCTTAACTCAGATGAGATGTAGCATCTTAACATTCCTGATGTCGCTTAATGATGAATCATCCCAAAAGTAGCATGGCTCATTAACAACCTATGCAAAGCTTAACCAATTGGTTCTTAGCTGTATATAATCTCGATACATACCAACGAATTTAAACACAAGATATCAATGCCCCACCAGCACATCTCAATATAAAATATTTCAATTCGGATGGTGTTGAAGTTTACGAATCGTTAATTCTCAGCATATTGCATCGCTACTCAAATAAGTGTACTTACGATATCCATACATGGCATTTGAGTCAGCTCCTTATTAGAAGTAGTTTTCGTATGACAGCGTTTTACTGTTTTTGGCCGAGTGAAAGTAAATATTACTTCTTAGAATTATCAGGAAAGGTAGCATGACCATTTAATATAAATATTTATCTATCTTGTTGTGGTTAAAACTAATAATTTCGCAGTTTATTTATGCATTTATTTTTGTAAAATACATAACCAGCCAGACCTTTTAATTTAACGTAATTCTCACGTGTTACTAAATTGTACCTTGGGTCATCGGCAGTTTTGTACTTCGAACCTAACCAAGGTACAATCCATTTAAATTTAATTTAATAGTAACATTCAAACCTATATAAAATGAATGTTTATTGTGATTCTGATTATAAAACATTTTCAGATATTCGACATGCCCCGCAGCAAGGTTGGAGAGAAAAGGGCACTGTGAATATTCCACAATTAACCAGTG
The DNA here is from genome assembly GCA_036346225.1 of Platerodrilus igneus. Taxonomy (NCBI): domain Eukaryota; kingdom Metazoa; phylum Arthropoda; class Insecta; order Coleoptera; family Lycidae; genus Platerodrilus; species Platerodrilus igneus. Next base: position 2,099,500 of record JARFIW010001270.1, read on the forward strand.
CTATCAGATTGTACTTAACCGGTGAAGTATTTATACTTGAGGCACCACAACGTTACAATGTGTCAAAACAACATTAATTAGACACACATTAATTCATTTAAAAAAAGTGGTGAAGACGACTTTTCGTACCATACTCGAAATAATACGCAACAAGTATTCACAACCAAGTAGGAGAATGCATTGAGGGCATACTTATAACTGCTGTACGTTTGCAATATGGACTAACTATATGCAGCCGCAAATAATAAAAAAAATTTTGACTCATAGATAGGTTGCAGAAAAAGCAGCAGAGAAAAAATGGCTGAGACATTATCTTACCAGCCACTCAGGAAACCAGAAGCTACAAGTTTGGCAACATTAATGTCGTTTAATAAAACAAACGTTATAACATTTTTTAAAGAATTATAAATAAACGTTTTCCCTTGCAACTTTTCCACCCCACAAAATCTGAAATTGCGACGAAATAGGTATGACCACAGTTCACGTTCCACCAAAAATTCTGGGCCCTAAAGGAATAAAGAAATTAGGTCAGATGACAAGTGGTGAAAGGGGCCAAATTGTCACAATGGTAGCTGCTATGAATGCCATTGGAAATCACATCCCCCATGATGATATTTTCCAGGGTGAATTTTAAGGAGCGCATGATAAAAGGCGCTTCAAATGGTATCATACAGGTTGCAAATAAATCCGAATAGTATAATGAACATTTTTTATGCAGTGTCTCCGGCATTTTAAGCAGCATGCTGAAACTGACAATTGAAGAGCCTGCCGTATTGACAATGGATAACTAAGATAGCCATGTTAGTGTCAACGCTATTGACTTCTGTAAAGAAAATTACAATATAATGGTAACATTTCATCCACATACTAGCCATAAAATGCAGGCCCTGGACAGAACTGTATTAAGTCCGTTTAAAAAAATTGTATAGTACAGCCGCTAGTGAGTGGATGATTTCGCACCGTGACTAACCACTTACTATTTATGAGATTGTAGGAATATCAATTTCCAAAGGCATTTTCTTCATCGAATATATACAAAAAGGAGTCGAGGTATCCTGACTATACCCCGTACATGAAGATATATTTCATCGTATGTGACGGAACGTCTCTTGGATAAACAGGTTGGAAACGTAGCTGCGGCTGTAGAAGAGCAAAGCGTTGAAAAAATTACTATGACAGTTTCCACCAACCACGCTCTTCCTAGCTTGTCTGCTACTCCTAGTACATCTTATGCTACTCCCAATGCAGCGTCTGCAAATCTAATTTAATCTCGCTACAACACTTTTACTTCTATTACGCCAGAAATGTTAGATCGCATTCGGAGGTTCTTCCATGAAGGCGTCGCCGTGGAGCAATGTAGTAAGCGTAAGACTACGGATCCCAAGGTCCTGGGTTCAAATCTCGACACGGCCGACTGCTTGAAAAATGGCACGTGAGCATTTTTCACAAAAATTACGCCCTCGTTCGGATGAGAGGTTAAATGGAGGTCCCGTGTGCGAGTGTTGTCACGCACGTTAAAGATCCCTACCTTGCCTGGAACGGCAAGGGTTCGGAAAAATTCTATATTTCCAGGCAACAAAAAACTCGTCTCCTGGCCAATGTAGTACCTTCGGGTGGAGCATTGGAAATGTAAATGAACGGTTCTTCCATGAAAGAAATTAGGAGGAAGGCGTAGAGGTAGATGGAGAATACTCACACATATACCATAAAGGAATGGTATATTGGAAATGGAAAACAAAAGCAGTAATAGAAAAAAGTTACTAGACAGCTAGTGAAGAAACAAAGCAAAAGAGGAAACGCCTGAAAAGGAAAGAATCCGAGTCGGAAGATGAAACTGAAGAATCTTATGAATTAACTTTTAGTGAAGACTATAGTTGGGATGATATAATTGCAAGATAGACAGAACAAATGACTGAAAAGAAATTAGAACCAATAGATGACACAGATGCAATAGATAAATCTGCATTTGTGTTAGTGAAAGTAACAAGGAAGAAGATATTTTGTTACTGTGTTTCGGAACTTTTAGATATGGGAAAGAAAGAAATCAGATACTTGTAAAGAGTCGAAAAAGCCAATAAGTTTATTAATGATGCTACGTAAACATATGATTTTAATTTAGAGGAGGATGTGTGTAAATTGCCTACACCACATAGTGTTGGAGAAACAGCAAAGCATTACTCATTTTACAATTTGATGTTGATGTCTAAGTGGATATAATATAATATCCAACAATTAAGTTTTACATCTTGTTTCTTGTATATTTTCATTTTGAGACTGAGTTGTTTTTATATTGATTATCGTTCTTGTTTGTTTTGACCCAAGGTACATTGTTCAGGTGGTCCAAGGTACACGATGGTAGTTGTACCTTGAACCATTTTTTTGTAACTGCAAAAAGTTAATTTTTATACTTGATGATCAAGATATATGTTTCTAAACAAAAATGTTTCTAGCCTAATATTCAACCAGCCGAATGGATAAGAAATTTTGTTTTAATTCTTCACAAAATTACGTAAGCGATCAAAATATAAAGTGTCTCAAGATGATACACCTTTTCCTACATACAAATTGTTAAACCCATGAACTATCGGCCTGCAATGCGACTTCTTATTAAATGCCAAAAAATTAACCTAAAGTAATTGCTGTGCACTGATTTATAAACAAAAGGATCAAACCCTAATTTTCTCAACAACGTCCACCATTCACTTCAAACTTGCCACGTTTTCCAACCTGTGGCCGAAGGTTTGCCACACGATAATTACCTCCATCGGTAGAACTAAAATGATCTTTTAAAACATACAAAGGTATTTTTGATGAGCATGACATTATTAACTCTACATTTACTCATATACTGGTTATATTATCAAAATGCAAGGTCTCTTTGATACAAAACAATTGCTTCTTGCTGAGATCTAAAAAATACCTTGTAATCTAATTTTTGGTTCAAAATTACATGGCTTTATAAATTACTAATTATAGTCAGGATCACGAAAAAAAGCAGTCACATGATCAATCGTATTTGTATGAACTAATATATATGCACTTCTCAAATCGGTTAACCATCTAGAATACTACATTTATTCAATTTACCCGTGAAAGCAACGTTGTCAATAGGTAGTCATTTTCTTAGAGCATTCTAAAATTTAAAGACCGTAGCTTTTTATATTTTAGTCAAGCTAGCTGCTGCATTAATACATTCATATGTAAAATATACATATTATCAACTTTTGTTCTATAAGCTATAAGCGAATCAATTGTTAAAACCTTTGAAATGTAAATCTCACCACATTTTTATTCTATCAAGATCGACCTGACAACAATGCAAACGATGCAAAACACGTTTAACTTTAACAGTAAATGACATTTGGTATCTGCAAGTTTGACACCACAAGGAATTATTTCATTTTACAAGCAATTAATGGAATAATATCACAATTATCCATCTACTTTAGCAAAAATACTAGATTAATGTGGAAAGTTCAGTTACGCGAATAGCATTACGGAGTAGGTTTTTTGTTTAAGTATTATTCATTAAATTTCTCTTTCAAGCATAGACCAAAATTGATTTAATTAAATTAACATTGCTAACCAACCTCGATGCACATTGAACATACAGCAACTGGAAGTTTTTGTTCTGTAAATATAACTATAATGTGGTCATGTGAAACATACAATGCAGTCACGTTTTATTTTAGCATGCAAGTACTTTACAAAGAAAACAATTTACAAAATGACATCATATTGCGTTATTAACGAATCTGTATCAAAGTAACATATATTGTAGATTGTCATAATATATAGTTAATTTAAAATGTTCAGTGCTAGAACTAGATTTTCAGTTATCAACACATTCTGACATGTTTCACTCTCATCATGTACTTGAATAAGTAACTCACTAATGGTTGAGTGCAATTCTTTTTCATACTAGTCGGTGTTTCTCTGTATGTCATATATTTTTCCAAATTTCTTCCGTACATTGACGTAGTGCATCGGCCCATCCGATATGTTTATTGCAATATCCTGTTGCATGCCTCTAAACCATTTCTATTTGGGTTGAATTGGCAGTGATATGGAGATATACGGAGAACTTCGTGTCCGTAACTTCTTAGAAACTCATCTACTTTGTAACGTTTCTCTTTTCTGTGTAATTTTACTAAAGTTAACAATTCTGCTTTAAAATCTGTGAATTATATTGGATGGTATTTGTAATCAACCATTGTATTATTTCGTTCTTATTTCAAGATGATGAGTTGTATCTATTGATATTACTTTATAAAGAATTAATAACAAATATTGTAGAACTTCTTATATTTGTTACTAATCATAATTATTTATTTTAATTGTCAATTCGTACTACTAGATCATTTTTCGATCTTAAACCTAATTGCATAGTTTTTTTTAAAATTATAATTAGAGCAGGAACGTAGAGAAGTAAATATTAGAAAAGGGGTGAGACAGGGATGTGCCCTATCCCCATTAATTTTTAACTTGTACATTGAAGAGGCAATGAATACTGTCAAATTCAGGAAAACATTTGGAATTACTGTGCAGGGACAAACAATTGATATGCTTAGATTTACAGATGATATAGCGGTATTGGCACTTAGCAAGGAAGGGTTAAGCTGCTTTTAATGAAATGTAAACGGTTCTAACAGAGAAATATGGTATGAAAATTAACAAAAATAAAACTAAAGTACTAGTATGCAAAGGAGGGGAAAATAAATCGAAAACAAGAATACAAATAGGTAACAAGAACTTACAAGAGGTTAAGGATTTCTGCTACCTAGGTAGCCAAATAACGCAAGATGGGAAAAGCGCAAAAGATACAAAACAAAGATTAGCACAAGGTCGTGCTACATTTAACAAGCAAAAGCAACTACTGTGTTTAAATATAACAAACATGGAAACAAGGAAAAGATTGCTTAAATCGTATGTGTGTGGAGCAAAGCACTGTACGGCAGTGAAGAGTAAGAGAAGCGGGCAAGAAAAAGGTAGAAGCCTTTGTAATGTGGTGCTACAGACGTATGATGAAGATATCATGCACAGACAAAGTTAAAAACAAAGAGGTAATAAAAATTGTAGGGGAAAAAAGAAATATATGGAAAACGATAAAAAAACAGGAGAGATAGGATGATAGGCCACATACTACGGCATGAGGAAATAGTGCGGAATATATTAGAAGCACAGATACGAAAAAAGAGAAGTAGAGATAGATCTAGGTTAGACTACTGCACACAGATAGTGAAAAATGTAGACTGTAGGAATTTCAAGTAAATGTGTAGACTAGCTCAGAATAGAAATCAATGGGGGTACGCATCTAACCAGTCCCAAGATGGATAAACTAATGACGAAAAAAAAATAACTGTACTTAAACATTATGATTATTATAAGTAACTACAGGTATTGGTTGTGCAATAGTTAAAAACAAAGAGGTAATAAAAATTGTAGGGGAAAAAAGAAATATATGGAAAACGATAAAAAAACAGGAGAGATAGGATGATAGGCCACATACTACGGCATGAGGAAATAGTGCGGAATATATTAGAAGCACAGATACGAAAAAAGAGAAGTAGAGGTAGATCTAGGTTAGACTACTGCACACAGATAGTGAAAAATGTAGACTGTAGGAATTTCAAGTAAATGTGTAGACTAGCTCAGAATAGAAATCAATGGGGGTACGCATCTAACCAGTCCCAAGATGGATAAACTAATGACGAAAAAAAAATAACTGTACTTAAACATTATGATTATTATAAGTAACTACAGGTATTGGTTGTGCAATATTGTCGAATAATGTTAATTGTGTGAAAGAATTTACTGGAAAACTAATAATTCGTCAAATGTCTAAGTGTTGGGGGTTCTTGGCAGCCACAGACTGCGTAACCCCTTTGCATACCACTGAATCTCGGGGAAATAGGGCATATAATTTGAAAACAATAGAAGGGAACCGAGCTGTATATAGGCTGTGTGGGAATTTCAGGGAACTGTGTAGGCTAGCTCAGAAGATAAATAAGTGGAGGTAGGTGTCCAACCAGTTTTGAAACGGAAAACCTAGTGACGAAAAATAAGCGCAGATAAATCTGATGATTATTATAAACAACTACAGGTGGTGGTTGTGTATATTTGCAACTAATGTTGACTGTGCGAAAAGATATATTGGAAAAAATATTAAAGCGGCAAATGTTCAAGTGCTGGGCGAACTTGGCAGCCACAGGCTGCTTACTCCTCTTCACAACCACTGAATGTCGGCGAAATAGGGTATTTAATTGTAAAACAATAGAAGGGGACCGAACTGCATCTAACAAGAAAAAACAGCGTCTATGCTCAAAGACAACAAACATAGAAACAAGAAGAAACTTGTTGAAAGCATATATGGGGAGCACAGCGCAGTATGCCTATGAAATACGGGCAGCAGGAAAAGCAGACAGAAAAACGGTAGCAGCCTTTTGGAATGTTGTGCTTCAGATGTATGAGAATAATAGCATGGACAGACAAAGTTAATAACAAATAGGTTTTAGAAATAGTAGGAGAATAAAGATATCTATGGAAAAAAATAGGAGAAATAGAAGGGCAGAATACGTTCTAAGGCATTTTGGGGAATAGTATGGGATATATTACAAGCAGAGTTCCAGGACTGAAGACTGAAGACCTAATGATGATGTGGGTATTAAACCACTTTTTAAAATTGTCTTTATTTACGTTTCGATCCTAGGTCAATTTTAAAAACTCTGAGTGGTTTAATACTCAAGAAAAATTAAGAAAAATACAAAACAAACCACAACAAACATACAGGGAGTATTTAATTGCATCGTAACTATAGCAATGAATAAATACTACATGATGTCATTTCTCAATTAACATTGAATGATAAGGTGCATTGTCGAACACAATTAGCAATGGATCTTCTAAATTATACTTTAAGTGTTCTTTTACCCAATGTAAAAACATGTCCCTATTCAGTTCGCCATGGTAATCACTGTTTTAAGATCTGGATTTTGGAAGCAGATAATAACGACATATAGTACAAACCCTGCATCTGAACCTGCGTGCACAACAAATTGTTTCCTATAATAACCTCCAGACCTTTTCCGCTCTCTATGTCGTTATCTTGCCATGATTTTGTTGGATTTTCTTTCAAAAACTGAAGACTTCGTGTCATTTATTATCAAAATCAATGTTTTACTTATTTGCCGTAAGAAATTTAATTCTGGCATTAAACATACTTAATTTTTCTATTAAAGCTCTGCAATTTCCCCCTGTTTTGAACTTAACACCAATAAAATGGATAACTCATTAGAAACTGGTATGACTTAAAATTACTTCTTTGTCGAAGTTTCGTATTTAAACATTGCACAATCGAGCATTTCTCTAAAGAAAATGATTTATAATAGTTTCCTAAAAATCACTTTATGGCACTTACTTTTCGCGTATATTATGTATAATGTATATAGTATCCCTAATGTTCATTTTAATACATTCAGGGTTGTCAACAGTCTTGATCTTCTTACGAAGCCTTTTTATCCAGGACTAGTTATAATTGAATTTGCAAGGCTTCGACATTTAATCCGTGCCACAGTGCGAACATATCTTTAAAGAAGCAACTACTCGCTATAACACAGAGTTAAGAAACTTAATTTATAGGTAAATATGAAATTCTTACCTCATGTACTGATTGTATTGAAATTAAAGGACTGCCGTTCTGTTTCCCACTTTCAAAGTAATCTAATAGATTCAATACCAGCTGTTGGGCTTTACGGTTGTACTTTTAGGTGGTATTACAAAATTTAGTTCTAACAAGAACTGATTTTGAACAAACCAATAATAAATATAATGAATTGAAATAAACACGAATGTAAACAAAAAACTGACAAAAGTGAGGTTACGTGTTCGAAGTGCTAAGCTAGTTAAATAATATTCTGATTTAATTTGCTGATCAAGATCCAACATACAATGCATTAGTTTTCACTTTCTAGCACATTCAATAAAAGTTCGTATGTATGTTTATTATAAACGCATGGCATTGATTCTTTCTCTTTATTTTACTCACTACAAAATCGTAATATATTTAAATACTACGCGTATTCTAGAATCTGTGATTAGTTACACGACTTCCTTCTTTCCTGGTCCCGACTCTATGTCAACGATTTTTCCAAAATAAATTCCAATAACACGGCATTTTAATAAATTCAGTTATTAGTTAATGTGGTTTTAGAAGTTGCTTCTAATGCAAGGTTAAATTTTCTTGATTAATAAATAGCTAAAATTATTCGCAAATATTTTCCACATTCCGCCTTGTTACAGAAGAAAAATGCGGTAGACACTTTTTAAATATCCCAAAACAGTTTAGTAAATGGAAATATCTATTTGCTGTGCTATACCGGTTTCCTTATGTGTATATATTTAATTACTTGGATTTCAAAAACAACAGGATAGGATCTGCTTAATTGAGTTCATATAAATTAAATGAAATGCAACTAATAGTTACCAATGAGTGTTTGTTGTAATAATTTATTACTGGAATCTCCATGTCACAATCACAATCTATATAGATTTGAGAACATCTGCAACATCTGAAAAGAATTTAAAACAAAAACCATAGAACTTTTAATTCAAACTTGTTATAGGTGGTAGCTGCAATTTTTCAAAATAGATAAGAAAACTTACTTTAGACGTTATGCATTTATCAAACAGTTGATAATTGAATAGATTTTTATTGTATTGTACAAATAGTATATTGATAAATTTTACCTTTACAGAATAATTGGACTTTTAGCCCGGGCGTTTCCTATGCTCGCTAACCAATCCCTCTGTATTTAAATACTTTTTTACAACTATAAATTCGTTTGTAGTTTATTTTCGGATCACTCTGTAAAGTGTCGGTGCTCTTATTACATTTTTGTATTTAAGTTAAGCTGTCAATGCTAATTAATATATATGAACTGAAAAAGACACTATCGTAGTCAACGGGGGCGCAATGCAAATTTTCAACAACGCTTGTGTGTTCAAAAGTGCGCTCTTTATTCATTAAATAAATGGATATTCTACGCTTTTATCAAAGAAAGTCATCATTGTGAAATACTCTTTCATTTTCATTAAATCAAGCAGGGAAAACTTGCATTAATAGGAAAGACAGGGTATTAGGAAAGTGTGCGCTGTATTCATTAAATGGATTTTTACCCATTTATTCATCAAAGAAAATTGTTAATAAGAAGTGCTCAGTTACTTCTATTGAATTTAAACTGAAAAGTTGCATCATCATCATGGAAATCTTGATATTATGAAAAAGTATCAATTCTTAGCGATGAGCATTTTGTCACGTAGGCCACGGTTAATTCTTTATATAAAATCAACATTTGCTAATGATGGTAGTAATATTTAAACAAATGGTTATATACCTAGAGAAACATTCGAAACTAAACTGCTGGATTTAACATATCGCGCTGGGCGAACGGGATCCTTAATTTTGAAAATAAAACTTGCTTCTTTCACGCGGAGTACGTGATTAATGAGTATTGTAGGCTTCGTTACACTGAAACTCCCGGAACAAATGGTTCGTTTATCTGCATTAAATGCTATAAATATTAATCGTCTTAATTTGAAAGTGATTATTACAATTTCTGAGATACAGTAAAATGTTTTAAAATAACAAAGTACCGTCAAATAATGAAACTATGGAAAGCGAAAGTATAATTTGTGTTCATGAAAGTGTAATTCAGTTCAGTCATCGTAAGTAAATTCGTATGTTGTTAATTTGTTGGCCATTGGGGTGTTTTAGGGCGTCAAATTCGGGTGTTACTTCAAATTTTACTTCAAGTATTCTTCCAATTTAGGACTTCAAGTAATCTTCGGATATCTTTTCAAATCCTATGCACTTGTTATCCAAATATTTCCCCTAATATTACCACAAGGGTTAGACTACAAGTGTATTGCAGATATGGATACTGAATTTTAAATCTTCACTTCACTGATTGTTTTGTATAATAATGGCTTTAACCTATTTGGTTTGATGATGCTGAAATTGAGTTCGTTTCTAATTGGTTTCGGTTTGGATTTGGTTTGAGTTTTGAGGTATTGAAACTGAAGATTCTGTTTAAAGCTCAGGAGCATTAGGAGGTCAATGTGTCTGTAATTAACTATACACTCCTGCATTTAAAGGTCAAATGAATTTGCGTTGCTGTATAAAGGATTTTTTGTGTTCATCAGTATTGCATGTTATATAGTTTTTGTGTAATTTAGTAGTTTTAAGATTTTATCAATTCAAAAATTCATTTAGGTGACGAAGGGCAATTTACACTTATTTTTAGGTATATTTTGAAGAAGTGAGAGTACTGTAATTCCTAGAATGTCAAGTACGTAACAATATAAACGCAATTTTATACTCTGAATATTTTTTTATGAGATTGATGCCGTTTTAATTGTCCTCTTATTCCATATTAATTGTTGATATTTATACTGAAACATTTTGTAAGGTCAATATACTCATTTATACGATTTATTCGAGGAGTGCTTATGTTCAACCCACTGAGCTAGTTGAGGAAGTGGTTTCTTTTATCTTGATAGAAGATTCTGCGTCTGTGGTGGTGTAGGGAAATCTGTTTATAATTTACGACAGTAAATTGGCACAAGACGTAGAGGTTCATCTGTTAAATTACAGCAGGAAATTACCGCCCAATCTGTGGGGTCGACTTCTCTAACATTACAGCATAAAAAAATAGCGCTCGCACGTAGGGGTTTCCTCGACATTGATGCTAGTTCAAATGTGCAAGTTTTTACCAGTTACAAGGTTGCGACCACAAAGCGAATAGCCTACTTGCACAATTTCATGAAATACATTTAATTAATATGTAATAAAATACCGTTCTGAATGGACCTCCACCTTGAGGAAGTTATAGATTACTAGAACGGGTGGAACGGCTGAGAGTTCCAGTGATCTAAAGAGCCAAACTACAGGTTTAATTAAATTAGCGGGGTCTTTAGTGAGGAACCAGACTAAGACAGGTCCCGAAAGAGGGCAGCAGCTCTGGCAGAGACCATAGGGATCGGTATGACACACTCCTGCGATGTGGAAGGCAACGAGAAACCATTACATTACCTCCCAAGTACACAGCGTATTTAAATTGTTACTTAAGATGATGGTATCCTCTGGGTTAAACAATTCCGGAATTGAAATAGTCTCTACTTGTGATTTTCCAATGCTGCAGCCGAAGGCACTACATTGGCCAGGAAGCGAGTCTTCTTTTACCTAGTGCTCGTAACTTGAAACCGAGGAAGTCTACTTAGATATAAATGTTTATTTTAATATCATTATCGAGTTCATATTCTTATTTTAGGGGTTTAGGTGTTTTACTTATTGATTTGTTGAGTTCAATATATTACATGTAGCGGTTTTTAATTAGGATTAAGAAGGGTACTGGTTCCATTGTTCCATGCTGTGTCAATGAAATATTAAGAATTCCAAGGAGTAGTGGACTTGCAAGTCGTGTTACCGGGTCTTGGCGTAGTACATTAGTAGATGCAGGGGTCAGAGGTTTTGTTATTTTTTGAATGTTTAATATTTAACTTGCAATAAAGCTGTTTATCCGTATTGTAATTTGTGCCTATTATTGTAAAACGAATCTACGTTTTGTTGAGGGGCTATTATATTTGACGTACCATGCGAGGCCCAATATTAGGCATAATTAGGTAAAGATAGATCAATTGTTTGGGGTTCTATATATTAAAATAGAAACTGGGAAAGACATTTCGGATAATAAAGAGATGCTAGGTTAACATAAGTTAGGCAGTGCAAGCTGTTTTTGTAAGGAAAAAGGTACGAACATTTTAGGATATTTATGATATATTTCATTGTTAATTACAAAGTTTCTAATCTTCTGGGAGCGAAATGTCAGGTAAGAAGTCAAAGCGAGCTCTGAAGGATTAATACTATGAAAATAATTGGAAATTGAAGATAATTTCTAACGCTTAGTGGAAAATTTTCAGGAAATACAACAGAATATGAGTAAATTAGCAGATAAAAAGGCAAGGAGGGATCTGGGGGTAATTCGTTGACTTTCTCTCCGACGAGTAATGTGCATCTGTTGAATTTATGCGAAAATTAACAAATATTTTAAATGAAGCAGGTTTACCGTCTCACAAAAAGACATTTGCAATGATTGTTTGAAGGGTTTTGCGAACGATTGGGGCATGGTCTAGAAGAATAGTTTCAGGGTTTTCAAGATTTTATGAATCGATTTATGAGTAGATATTGGAGCGAAGAGGATGATAGTATCGTTTTTGTTTAAATTACGTCTGGGAAATATAAAAGAGGTTAGCGAATTGGTAGAGATATTAACTCAACATTTTCTGCCGGTAACAAAACGCAGTATACTGAATTTGGAACATGTGGGAGTAGAGGAAATGGAATTTTTTTTAAGGAAATTTGATCGAACGTATGAGAAAGAAAGAGAACGGAGATATAGAGGATACAGTGAATGAAGAGAAATTATGCGTGACCATGAAGGAGATAGACGAGATCGCTAAGATAATATAGATCTGGACGAAAGAAATTATTAAACACGTTTGGCGAACGTGAATGTAATAACGGCGGAAGCAGTGGCTGCGATATTTAAAAAGAACCGGAGGGGAATTTGTTTGCTGACTCTGAGGAGGTAAATTAAGAGTGGAATATTTTGCCGTGCGTAAACGTAGAAACACAGGGAACGAAAATTTGGGTATCGATTGATTCAGGTTGCAATAACTGGTTTGTGCATTGCCAAGGATATCACTCTACATATCACCACTAAAATTAACTGACTTAACTGGCGTGCCTCTCTCAAAGGCAATCGTACATAACTGCATTACAAACGCCCTGCGGTTCCACGCGAACCGGCGAAATTACATGTTGATTGTTTGGAGGGCCGCGCGAAAGTGTCGAATCCCTACGATTGCAAATTACACAAGACTTCCTAGCTAAACGACGCACAGGACCGCCAATCTAAGATCAAATATCAGAGAAGAATAAATAAATTTCGAGCACATACAATACTAGCGCCTAAAAGTAGACATCACTCTAATATTACCTTAAAATAATTAAACGTTAAATACTGAAATTACACGAAGCTAAATATTATTGAACGAAATTACGGAACATAACGAAAACAAACAGTTATATTTTAAATTGTTACAAGGGAGTCAATTTAGGTGTTTAAGCGAGGCTTTGTGGATAACAATTTTAGATGTTAATCCAAGGGTGCCAACTTTACCTGTTAATGGCATTACAGTTAGTGGAGTGTTAGGTACCGGAACAACGAAAATAGAATGAAATCACAGCGGTGAATGAGAGCGAGATGGAATCGAACTATAATTTGTTGAATATACATTGTCTACTCGAGATGAATTCGAAGGTGTCGGAAATGAACGATTCTAAGGTTTCAAATTGAAAGCTAGGGAGAAAGCAATAGAAAAGGCGAGTTCCTTTACATATGAGGAAAAGGGGTTTGCTGGAGGTATTGAACCTACACGAGAACAATTTTCGGAAAAGTCAGGTTTGGCCCATGAATATGAGCATGTTATAGAACTTTGGAATGAATCGCCGTTTATCATAAAATCTTACCGGGTTCCGTTTGCGTATAAAGAGGCGGCACGAGTCTAAATAAGGGAAATGGTAAAGTGTGGGGTTATTGAGCATGCTCGCACGGAGTATATTAGTTCATTAGTGGTGGTAGTAAAAAAGGTAGGAGTATTCGTGTATGTTTAGACACACGGCATTTGGATGCTAGAATGGTAGGAGATCGTGTAATGCCTCCTAATCTAGAAGAATGTATGTTTGAAGCGGAATTTATGAGTACTATTTATCAAATGTTCGTTTATCTTCAGATTCCTTTGAGGCACGATTGTACGAAGTTTACCAGCTATTTATTTGAAGGCAATACGCATCAGTTCCGGGTGCTCCAATTTGGCAGGTACACATTAGTAGCTAGTTTTATTCGGGGTTTAGCAATTATTTTAGGAGACAACGTTACAATATTTGCTATGCCATACGTCGGCGATATTATAATTCTCAACGTATCGAAACCCTCCCTCGTTCGCGGGCTGGTACGACTCAATTAGCGGTTGTGATAGATACGTTTTCAAAACTTGTTCGGTTTTATCCCTTCGTTGAGTCACGGTTCGGGCTATATATAATAAGGTAAAAAGATGATTATTTTGAAAAGGTAGGGAAACCAGTGACGGTCTGACCGATAATGGGACGTACTTTGGGAAGACTTGGGAGCAATTGTTAGCTCATAAAAGTATAAAAGCTTTACATACATCATTGTACTACCCACAAGGCAATAGTACAGGGAGGGTCAACAAAGAAATAACACAGATGTTGAGAAACTTGTGTCATCAGGCGCATGGAAAATGCACCAAGTGTTGAAACGAGTAGAAGTTTGGTTAAATGAGGCGGTTCACGAAAGCACCGAGTTAACCCGGTTGAAATGCATTTTGGTAAAACACGGGATGCATATGTGTTAGGAAAATTGGGCTTATTATAATGTGGGCTACCGTTGAATCATCATCATCATCTTCATTCGTGCAATTGTCTAACCTAGGTCTATGTCTACCTCTACCTTTCTTTTTTTTCTGATCTCTGTTTGTAATATATCCCGCATTATTTCCCCAATGCCTCAGAATGTGTCCTATCCTTCTATTTATTCTATTTTTTTGGTGTTCTACAGATATCTTACTTCCCATACTATTTCCAAAACCTTTTTGTTTTTAACTTTGTCTGCTCATGCTACAATTAAGAACATCGCGTTTCTAGAAAGGTAAGAGAAATAGGATAGGGCACGTTCTAGGGCATTGGGGAATAGTGCTGGATATACTACAAGCAAAGATAGGAATCGTCAGCAAATAATTGTACTGACTCATGAAAATTTAAAGAGCAAGGCTGAAAAGCGTAGGTTGAAAGATTCTCAGAAAAATTAAAGGGTGACGGATTTAATTTAGGGTATAGGGTTCTAGTTAAGTCTCATCTTCAATCGTCTGCAGAAGAGGCACTAATAAAAAGAGTTCTTTTGGTCTATGATGGGCCAAGTATGTAGTACTTAGAAGTTCTCTCAATGGAAGCTTTGGCTGGTTGGTCTGTTTTGTGATGGGGGTGGGGGTGATAGGATTATCTTTTTTTTTGGTAAAAAAAACATATTTTAACGTGAGGTAAATGTGGTGGGCTCATCTTTACTTAGATATAAATATTTATTTTAATATCATTATAAAGTTCATATTGTTATTTTAAGGGTTTAAGTATTTTATTTATTGATTTGTTGGGTTCAATATATTACCTGTAGCGGTTTGTATTAGGATTATGGAAGATACTGATTCTATTGTGTCGTGCTGAGTAAATGTAATGTTAAGGATTCCCGGGACTAGTGAACTTGCAAGTCGGGTTATCGGCTCATGGCGTCTACGAAATGCTGACCGCAAGTAAGGGTAGTTTAGTACAAAGAAGATTATTTGATATTTATCATTAATGTTGTTTTATTAAGAACCGTTTACAGTTGCAATTTTATGTGTGTAGTTTTATGCTTACGATGGTCATTTAGATATGCTGCTTTTGGAGTTATATATATTTTTATTTATTGAACCATTATCGAAGTGACGTAAAACTTAAGCTCACCACTTTAAAAGTGACCATTTTTTTTGTTTTCTGCGTTTTTATGTCTGTCCAAAATGTTATTTACAATAATTAGAGGTACTAATAAGCACTTACAGAAACTGTGTCACCTAAAACACTAACGAGTAACACAAGCTTCACTTTTAAAATCGACTGTTGAACACAACTGCATACTACCGAATGCAACCTCCTTTTAACCTAACTGAACTAGCTTGCTAGTTACTAATTTTGTAAATTTAGTGTCCAAAATTATTATTGAACCATGTCTAATTTTGATACTTTATCTCATTGTATTATTAGTATTAATATAGTAGCGAGCTTTTTTTTGTCCCGGATTGTATTATTTTTTGACAGGTAGTCGTACCTTTTTGCAGAAGCCAGTTCATTCTGGGTTTGTATCACTGTTCCTTTTTTTTATACTTTATTTTTCTTTCAGGCGATAGGTTAAGTTATCACGCTCGTAGTGGGATCGCGAAGCCAGCTGCTTTACTGTGGTAATATTTGGTGCCTTTCGAGCAATTAGTTCTTATTTTTTCTTTTCTGCCCATACCACTCCACTACGAACTTCTAGCGAAACCGCGCGGTTTTTCACCCCGACCCGACCACTAAATTCCCGTTTAGACTATTTTGTATAGGTTTTTCCTTTTTCTGTGCCTGTTATTTTTATTCAAATTCTTGATTTTGGTACGAGTTTCTTGAGACTAGTTCTCAAATTTCTGAATTTTTCTTCCTTTTTCGTTCTCGAAGTCGGCATGTTAGAGCCTTTTTGGCACGACCTTCTTGAGCCCAGTTCTCAAATTTCTGAATTTTTCTTCCTTTCTCGTTCTCGAAGTCGGCGTGTTACAGCCTGATGATAATGGTCTATCGGTTTTTGAAATGTCGCTAACAGATGTGTATCAAACAATCGAAATACAGCTCGAAATGATGCAGAAAGGTTGTTATAATATATATCTTTAAACATTAGGCCACAGTATATTCATTTTATTATTCCCAGTATTTCTTTTTCCAAGCAATCGAAATGACTACTGTTTAACGTTAAATAAAGTAATCTTTTATTTAATTTAATATAATCTTTGCGGCAAACATTGTAATGGTGGTAATGAGATTAGTTATACCTACCGCAATTTCAAAGGAACAGGTTTTTTTCATATCAGTGCAAAAGGATTGAGTGGTTATGTTTTCTTCGATAACGTTTTATATTCTCTACCAGATATTCTACAAAAGTCTTGTGAATATGGGCTTATCCAATTTCTTGAATTATGTATTATTCCTTTAATACTTTATGTGAGTACTGCTGAGCCGTACAACTATCTTGCTATTAAGGTTCTGTAGATGACAATGTATACACTCAAGTTGTTTTTAATACGAAAACGCAGGATTAAATTACATATATCATTCATGAGATATTACTTATTCTGTATACTTTTCAAGTCACGAGTATCATTTCTTCACAATGCTTGTACCTGAACTCGCAACATGCACTGTAGATCATATTCTTATATAAGAAATGCAACTATATCTATTATGCACCTACTGGAACTGTGATTGTTAGAAATGTATAAGCTAATGCACTTATAATAATTTCATTCTTCGCGCTCGTGGAATTGATATTTTATCACACGGTCCTTTATTAACTTTATGCGATTACTGATAACCATGGTTTCATTGGTTGTTCCATGTTGATAAAAGTTCCAGGTTCGGCTTTTGGGTTCGAACACGTAGATACCAATTAATAAAATATAGAATAAGCTGTAAAGTACACTTTCGTAAACGAATTATTTTTATTTCTATTGTTTTGGCGTCCTGTTGAAAGTATTTATTCTTTTATCGATTATTACTTATATAACATTAAACTACTTCCTAAAGTGCTTTATCCAAAACGAAAAGAAATAGTTTTAAAAAATACAATCTCTTATAGGTCGACCGATCTCTTCAACACTCTTTTTCATCCTTCCAATTACAATATATTTTTTCACCCCAGCTGGGTTAATACGGTTTTTGATTATTATTGCTTATGCCATTTTTATTTTCATTTCGGCATTTTTATGAATAGAACAAAACCAAATTCTTTTTTTATCTTGTGAGTTCCTCTTGTTTGTCATCGTCCAATCTTTCAATAAGTTTAATCTAACTAGTTCTCTTTGAGAATTTTTGGGCCTTGGCCGGAGTATCTTTTAAATCTTTTCGAAATAGAGGAGCAAAATAGGACGAGAAGTCTGTGACTATTTTAGAACTCGAAAAAATTTTATAATAATTTTTCTGCGTGTTTTGGAGGCAAAATTTTTGTGAAAAATTTGGACAAGGTTTGTGTGCAGATTTTAGGACTGTTCAAGCGCGCAGTAATAGATTCTGTAATATTTTAAAGACCTTGAAACACTTCGTTACCGACAAAACCAAAACTGAATAGTATCTTATTAAAAATTAAAGAAAGGAGAATGTACTATATTAAACAAGTTTTACCGAAACGTTTTATGCTTTTTTATGTTTCTATCAAATTTTAAATAACCGGATTGTACATACAAGATGATTATGATTTATACATAATTTGGAACAAAAACCGATATACAATGTATAAAGTCGCAGCCCAAAGTATTAAAAAATAAGGTTTTCGGGGGCAATTGATTTACTGAAAAAACTCCATTTAAAGTATCGCACGCATTCGTCTTAATATAAATATAAAACATATGCAACTGGCCTACGTTTGGCGCCAATTTGTTTTATCTCGCCAATTTTCTTAATATCGCAAACGATATTGAAGCGAACGGGAAGGGCTAATTGAAATAACAAATGGAAGACGAGCAAACATCTCTTAAAGGAAGCGATGCGTAAGACAGCTGTTTTTACTGCTAAGAACTCAATGTTTGAACGAATTCCGAAAACAGATCGTAGAATGAACAGAAAAATTTAGGCAAAGAAATAAAAAGCGGGCTGAGAACATAAACAGGAACCAAGAACTAACGCAAGCATGTATGGTACAGATTTTCACCAGTACATAAGGAATAATTAAACCTAACTGATCAAATATGTTTAAATACGATTTTTAAGGGGAGGTTATTAAATTATACGACTTATTTTGATAAGTTTTGTACATAATAATATTTAATTAGTTGTTTGTGAAGAAAATTATAAGATTATCCAGAAGTTATAATTATAGATGTTATATTTAAGATATTGTTTGTAAGGAAAAACTGTTGTGAAGATTTTGGACCCTATTTTTAGCATATAAAATTTGTGATGAGGGGAAGTTGTTTTTCATAGATGTTATATTTAAGATATTGTTTATAAGAGAAAGCCGTTGTGGATGTAGTAATTAGCATTTGAAAGATTATTTGTAAAAGAATATATCGTATTATTATTATAAATCTGATTTATGATTCTAGTGGTTTGTTTTATTTGAAGAAAGCAAAAATAATTAGACAAAGGGCAAATTTGAAGCATTCATCAGAATCAATCTTTTATTCGGGATCGTTTAGAATCATCGATAGCAGTCTTTATAAGGCCCGCGGGACAGAATGTGCAGTACCGAACTGATTTGAATTAACTCTACAGGTTGTTGATAGTTATGTTTGGGAACTATTTACTTCAAAAAGAAATGCTCAAAGTATTGTGTATTTATTACAATTCTGATGTTTCGAACATGTATTGGTTCTTTTTCGAAGCCTAAAAGGGTACAACAGTTAAAATACAATTATTTAATTTTAAAACTTACATTTAAATTTACACTAGCATTATAATTTTTATAACTAGCAGAATCTTCGATGGTGTCGTTAAAACTATAAGAACTATTAAAACTAAATATTAACTGTATGCCAAAAATTTTAGTTGAAACTTATTAAAATAATACGAAACGTCAAATTTACTATAATACATATGCCGTTTAAAGAATCTAAAGTTATTGGTTGTATGTGAAACAAAGTGTTATGATGTATGAGTGACTTAATCTATAGGTTGCATCCCCTGTATTGAATTAAATTTATAAAACGAAGTGTAAACCGCATTAACGTTGTGAATATTAATTACTCTTAGAATTTACTGTTTGTAGTCCTGTTTCTGTTGATATGGTATGACTTTAAAAACTTTTTTTTTGTAGTCACGTTCTATTTCAATCCCTTCAACATATACAAAATCTGGATTGTGGTGAGTGGCTTAGACAAATGACGTTAGTGCGCTGGATACCTTTTCAAGTTTTGAGTCACTTTTTTCTGTGTTCTTCTCCTGCAATGATACTGTTTCGTTTGTCCAAGGTATAATCCCCCACATACACTTCATTTTATAGAATGACGTTGCTTAACCATGGTCTGAACGTTGACTCGATTAAATATATTTTTTTATTGATTTGTTGTAAGTAAATGCGAGTTTTCTATTATTGCGCTTCAAAATTCTTGCTAAAGATGGAAAAAGTTTTTGAGTGTATGGGATGGCCCTATTTGTGGTAGTTAAGTTGCGTTTTATTTTATTGGCGTCTGCAAATAAAATTATATTCACTTGGGAAAGTTATTGTTGATAGGTACCGTGGAGGTCCAAAAGTTTTTTCCTAAATCTATAGTGAATAAAATTTTATTTGCAGACTTCAATACAACACTGTCAACAAAATAAACCTCTGTTTACTACCACTCATAAGGCCATCGCCCCAACATTCAGAAAGTATCTCCACTTTTAGCAAGAATTTTGAAGCGCAATGATACAAAAATCGCATATGCTTACAGCAAATCAATAAAAACATCTATTCACTGGGGTTAAAGATAATGGTTAGGCAACTTCAATTTTTGAGAACAAGCCATTAAGCGTTGGTATATTATTGTTTGCGATTTAAATGCTAAATTTTTAATACATATTACATAACTTTGGGTAGGGTCTTTTACGTAAGGAAAAAATGATAAAGCTTTATTGTCATTACCGTTTACATAATAGTTTAAATCAATTGTTAACTATTTATTATTGTTGAAAGTTAATTGTTGTTTTTTATATTGTGCGTAATTTATTAAAATTTTGGTAGTACAGGTAGCAAATTCTTTTCATTCTATTTCTTGAAAATGATAATATAATTTTCTGCCTGAATATTGTTGATTTTTGACATCAATCGAGAATTATTTTATCGTTACGAGAGCCAGCTTTTACTTTTTACACAACTAGGAAAGAGTTTTGGAAAAAGCTATTTTATTGCTTTTCACAACTTTCGCATTAAAATTTATACACTTTTTGCATGTGTTCAAACCAATTCTTAAAACTTTTTTTTTCATTTAGAAATTGGTATTTGAAAGCTTCAACAGCTTCTTGAAATGATGAAAATCACTCTCCTCATTTTTTGGTTGACATTCCGGAACACAATGAAGTCATTAGGCGATCATTTGGATAAATACGGGTAATTAGGCATTCCTTCCATGCTTTTCCCGTTCGATCAATCAATTCTTTACGTGCTGCGCGCTACCTATTGCCGTAATGAAGAATGATATGGCCAGTACGTTTTTAGTCGTTCTTTTTCTGATATATTCGATAATTTCTGGTAAACGAATTGTTATATATTATTCAGCGTTAATTGTTCGTAGATCCTCTAGTCTAGAGGAGTGATTGCATCATGGTCAGTATAACCCAAAAAATAATCGATCAATTTCTTAAAAGTACTTCGTGAACGAACAACTTTTGTAGGTTTCGGTTCATCTTGGAACATCAGAACAAATTGTTGCCCAGTTTCCGGTTCATACGAACACGTCCAAGTTGCGTCACTGGATACGATATTGTATACAGTTTTTGCAGTTCTTCTGTCAAATTTTCGAGGTTTCCTTGCACCAATTAACACAAGCTTTTTTGAACTTCGGTCAAATGATGCGAAATGCATAGAAAATACAGCTAAATGTTCATGCAAAATCGAATGTACTGCAATCATTGATATAAGTAATAATGCTAATATATCACTGTCAGTTACGTGCCAACCTTTTCAATCATGTTGTGCATAGCATCGATGGCTTTTGGAATAACAACTGATTTTGTAAGATTGTAAACAGTTTTAATGTTGCTTTCTTATCAAATGTTGAACGAAGCGATTCTATTCATTGCTGTTGAGTATGGCTTTTACTAAATCGTAAAAATCATCCAACGAAAACCTTCACCTGCAATTTCCGTTTTTTTTTCTTCACAAAATTGCTTTATCTACAAACTTCCTGTAAACTACTCAATCTCTGAGCAGTCACTGCTTAAACACACAATAACAAACGTCAAATTTTACGAAAAAGTAATATCACATCCTCAGTATCGCATCGTGTGGTTGTTCGTGCAGACTTAAAACTGACCTTTGAATTACGAATGAATGAAGTATCGAGAAAAGGTACTGCATTTTTCCCTTCTTCTTAGCCAAACTGCTATTATTAAAGATTTGTAAAGTTTTATTTATTTTTTCTTTCACAAATTTCTTTAGGAAGGTCATTTCGAAAGATCTTTAGATATTATATTTTTAAGAAAATGACTCATTTTGCTATAATCGGGCTTAAATTTACACCAATGTAACACCCAAATATTTATAAATTGTGGATAATAGTTATTGCTAAAGATGTATTTAATAATTTCTAAATTATTCTTTCCGGATTTGTGCAATTCATTGATATTGTACTGTCGCTTGGTTTACCTGTGATTACATTAGAACGTAGCGAAGCGCTTGTACACAAAAGTTGATTGATGCCTCCGCGGAGCTACACTTTCTGATGAATTTTGATTAGGTACAAGACTTTGTATTTAAAAACCACGCTAGGTACATTTGAGATGTTATTTAGTCCTACTAGGAAATCTCGATAATGTGATTTGATAATTTTTAAGTACTAGAGTCCTCGAGAATAATTAAAATGTATTTAGATTTGGGGGAATAGTTATTGCAAGTCAGTTCTGTTAGAGATTTTATTACGATATATTGTAGTTTAAAGAATAAGAAAGTCGACATTTAAAAGAAGTTTTATTTAAATCTTAAAATCAGTATGTATTGTGATTTTAAATCTATAAACTTCTCTTAACACGTAGACAACGGAGTTTTATTTATTCAAAAAAATAAATTACACTCTTTAGCTATATGCACAGATTCCCGCATCTCGCTACCGGCACTAAACCACAACTTCGACGGAGATCTAATGGTTCAACAATTTCTAACTGAAAAAAACTGGTTAAAATTTCTGGGAGAGATGATTGTTTGTTATCTGGATACCCAGTCACTAGCGTATCAAAAATAATGAATTAGCGTACAGAGCAGTTAGTGAATCTGTTAATTCCGAGGGTAACGAAAAAAATCTAGTAAAGCCCGAAGACGTAAACACATTCGTAGATTATCTGATTTAAGAAAAAATGGCACGATGAATGTGAATTAACTAGTGAACAGCCATAATCCCCATAATTAAGAACGAATATAGGTAACTTGATTGCGCCTGTACTCTGTTGCGCCTTTTGGCCACATCAAGTTTTATTTTAATATACGATTAAGGGATTTTTTAATCCAGCAAGGGAAAGCTTTTTCCGTCCTAAATTTAATTAAGTTCTTATAAGTGAAGTTTTACAATTATTGTTTCCCACGAACCAGAGGACACTAACCCCTTAATTTATTGCATGTATTCCTACTAAGCAGGCATTTCTCAGGTTAAAGGAATGTGATGTGGTTAGCGCGGTTTAAGCGTTGTACGGAGAGGATACCAACAAGCTCGTGAGAACGAGGGAACAAGGGCCTTGACTTGATAACCGGACAAAGTGCCTTTTATATTCTTGTACCTTTTCTTTTGATTACCTAATAACTATCTAGTGTTCCGTAAAGGAGTAAGTTCGCGCACTTCGACGCCATAATTTGGTGAAACATGGAAGAAGCTAACCTCATGCGACCGTAACTGTGTAAAGACGAGCGGAGACTACCTTTAGCTCCAGCGAATAAGCAGATAAGCCTCTGGTTTATTTTTACTTTGATAGCTTTACCCGTGACAGCAATGATTGCAACCAAATTTGGGGCATAGTAAATTACGTCCAGGGTTATGTAGTGATTGATGTCGCGTATAAAACGTAATAACTGTCAAGGAGAGAACAGGGTGTGTTATGTATACTGGTATTCGACGAAGCCATACACGTTTGACGCACGGATACCTACTTGCTGGCAAAAGACCTCCAGTATGTGAGTCTTGTAATGCAAAAATAACACGTAAACACCTCTTGTACATATGCCCAAAGTTTAATAATTTGAGACTCGAGTTATTACTCGCCAAACATCTACGTCCTAAATGATTTATACAAAATTATAAACATCATTAAATATTTGCCAGCTTGCAACCTATCTAAACAGAATCTAGAGAATCAATCGTTAAACACAAAGAAAAGTATTCTCAATTAAATACAGATTTAAAAATGCTCCAAGAACGGAATAAAGTTTCAACATGCAGTTGTACGACTAATACTATGCGCTCCAATTAATGATGTACTTAAATAAATTTTCCTGAGACAAATGACGGCTGCAGTTGAGCCGCTGCAAAAAAAACTAATCATAATTTAATTAATTGTTTAACTAATTATAATGTTAACTAATTATAAAAGTTCATTGACTCCATCTTTAAATTGATTCGTCAATTTTCATGTGTGACCTTTGGGCAGATTCGCAGCAGAATATATTTCTATTGTAGTTTTTTCAGAATGGCAGTTTCAAAGTCGCAAGTATCTTTTTGTTGTTAGTGAAATATAAGCGTTTATTAAGGCTTAGGTTTTTATTGAAACTAGAAATCAATGCATTTAAAGTAGATCACTTTATATGCTCCAGACTGATTTATAAAGCATAAATATTATAGCTTAAAACCAGTTCTGAAATCATGAACAACGAATGTGCGTTGTAGGATGTCCGGAAATATTTTTACTGATATATTGCTATTCGTATTTTGCCAAGTAATATTATTAATTTATATAGTCATCTAATTTTATTATAATGTCGACATCACAAACCACATTTCATCTTTTATTCTTCCATCTGCAAATCTGCTTATTCAGCATGAAACCTACCCAAAACCACAGCACACAGGCAGGTCGTTTGAGCTTTTATTTTATTTTGAAGCTTCTCTAACCTTCATAGTCTTGTATGATGAGACCCCTACACAAAATTCTCCAATAACGAGTCGGGTCGGGTCGTGTTTTTGCCTTGGTCCCTACAAGAACATACATAAATCATCTAGCAGCCGATATTTATGAACAACGCCGCTATGCAATTATATAAATGAGAATGCTAACAATTTATTCATTTTCGTGCTTGAGTTTTGCAGTCCTGATTCTTGCGTTTTCTGCTGATCTTCAGCCATGATATACTTATACAAAAAAAAGGTTGTGTAAGTTCCAGTGGTGTTTAAATAGTTTCATACAAATTGATACCGATTTTTTAAATTCCTAATGAAAATTAAAACCTTCACGTCATTTGACTTCATTACGATAATTAACATTTACGATTACGCATTTCCTTGACATATTCGTTCGAAATTTCTCATTCTTAATCGATAACTCAAGGTACTATTCCTCGTACTATTCCGAGCTAACTCCTTCAATGCCCCGTAAGTATCTTAAGCTACGTTTTTTAAAATCTGGTCTATAGTTAAAAATCTTTGCCTTCTTCTGCATGCTTTTCTACCTCCTATCTTCCCTCTATTAATCTCATTATCATTCCTTTATGCCTCAAAATATTGCCTATCATCTTGTAATATTTTCTTTAAATTACACTTGAAGTACTTCTATGTTCCTGAACCATTTCTGGGACTCTTTCGTTACTAATTTTATCTATCCAACTGATCTTAAGCCTGCTTCTATACTACCACATCAGGAAGTTGCTAATCTTCTAACTTCTTTTTTTGCCTGTTTTATGTTTCTTAGTTATGTAGAGCTACACACCTAACATATGCTTTCAATAGTCTACTTGCAGCAGCCAGAGCTCTTCTAAATATTAGTATTGCGCTTTGCACCTCAAAGGCTTTCCTTCCTTGGGCTATTATACTTTTTAAATTACTTCTATTGTCATTTGTAATCCAACTTTATAAGTAGCAGAGTTCCTTTACTTCTTCTAATTTCTCTGTAGCTTTACTTCACTTTTTTTTATCGCTATGCTGTTCGCTAAATCTCATTATCTTTGTTTTAGGATTGATGATTGTCATGCCTAAACCTCAATCCAATTTTTGCAGTTTATTTAATCCTATTTCTAACTTATCTACTTCTGCTTATACAGCTATAGATTTAGTAGATTAGATCATCCATTTTACTTCGTGTTATTGGTAATTTAATTCTCCAAGTCTAGCAATTGTGGTGCTTGATTTAATCTTTGTGATACTATATATACTCTCACTTTTCGCTTGCCATTCCATTTATACCATCAAATTATTTTTATTTTGAAATTGCTTATTTTCTGTTATCTAATATTTCTTTTGTTGTTTTAATTCTATTTTTAACCTTCCTTTTTAGTTGGTGTTGTTTCGCTACTCAGATTTTCTTATTGCTTTTCCTTAAATTATGACATCTAACATTTTTACTGCTTATTTTATTTATTTTTTGCTCTATATAGTTAAATACAACTGTAAAATGTCCGGCTCTTTGTGATCTATTTCTGTTATTTTTAAAACCAAACGCTCTTGTGTTAATCGCTTGTCTATTTTATTTTGTATCCTGTTTATATATTCCTTTATTCAGTGTTTTTCATCGGTGGCTCAACAATCTAATGGTTTTTAAAAGTATGCAATCTTTCCATGTATTTTTTTGTTGGAAGACATTATTAATCTACTTTTTTAGAAAGCCTGAGGGTAGTTCTTCCCCATATATCCTGTGTACCAATTAACTCTAAACAACTTCTGTCTTTCTAAGGCTTTTATTAATTTTAGTTGTGTAAAAATTTTGATCTGAGTAATTTGTTTCCTGCTGTCTGTTATTCGACCTGCTTTTTCTTCTACTAACGCCATGCGTTCTTCATTTTTTATTGTCCTATATCTATTAAGTACTAATCCTTTTTCAAAAGTTCTGAATTTTATAATAAGCTGCGTCTGGTCTACTATTCTATTTATCTTATACAGCGGTTCTTCTTTTTATTGACTTTCCTCAGTTGCCACACTTTTATTTTCGATTTGTTTTGTTGTAAACATAAGATATGCTGTGTTATCCACTCTCTTTTAACTTTATAATTTTTAGTTCTATTGTAATAAGAACTTCTTGTAAAACTACTTACTATAAGGACCATTAGTTTTTTTCTATTGCCAACACGAGTTTACTACTATCTATCCTATTTTCATACTCTACCCGGTTTTTGATATGCTTTAGTTTATCAATATCTAATTTGGATAACTTTTATCATTGTTTATTTTTATAACTCTTAATCACATTTTGCTACTATTAAATTGTGTCACGAATTTGCTCCCGAATACCTTTAAAAATGTTTTTGTTTTATATTTATGTATATAACTTACGTTAATAATTTTAGAGATTGAATTAGCTACTAATAATACATTTTTTGACGTAGAACTCTATTAGCTTACCATGTCTTGTCATTTTGTGCTCTCAAAGTGTACTCACCTACTACTTATACTTTTTTGCTTGGCTTGCAATTGCATCCAAATCATTTAATTAGCAATCTCGCTCTTTTACTAACGTCTAGAATAACCTTTGAATTTCGTGAAAGATTGTTTCAATTTCATCATCAATATCATCTGATGTGCGCATGTATTTCTGTACTCTTGTCGTGTTTGTTGGTTGGGTGCGGAGCAACACTAACTCTTTGAACATTTTTTGGCCGTTATTTTATTTATTATAATTATAAAACATACACTAGTACGACTATTACCTGAGCCTGGGTGAACGACTTTAATTTCTTCTAACTAAAAGTCAAGGGCCTGTCATTGGGAAAAAAAACATTGACAAGCTGTATATTATAATGTGCGTTACCATTTTAAAATTTGGCGAATTTAAGAGACATACCCAACACGTCACCAGAACAAGGTCACTTACCTACATTTTATGTATTTTTTATGTACACTCCATTACTAACATTTTTTCAAAAGTTACGAGTTTTTGATGAGCTATTATTTAGTGTCAGTTCCAGTTCATTGCTGTTACTGTAGACGCATTGCTTACACTATCGTTTTATCTTACATTTCAGTTCTTTATATTTTTATTTTTGTATGTGCTACACTGTTTATTTCCGTCTTTTTCTAATAAACAGAGTTATCTATACTTTTTCAACTACATAATATTTGTTCTGATATAATTCCTGCTTCCTTTAATACTACTTCTATAAGAAATGCCGCTCTTCTTTTACCAACTTGAGCTATCTACCATTATCCTATTTTTATATTCTTCCCTAATTTTATGTGCTTTAGCTTATCCATATATAATATGGACAACTTTTACCCTTGATAATTTTTTTAATTTCAAATCACATTTTGCTATTAAATTGTGATCACTATTTACATCTGCATCTGGGTACTTTTTACATCTTTCTCCCCGATTGTTTAATCTATCCCTTTCATCATCATCATTAGGCCTTCAGTCCTAGAACTGGTTAGACGCGTACCCTCATTGTTTTCTAGTCTGAACCAACCTGCACATTTTTCCGAAATTTGCAGTCTGTATCTATCCCTATCTGTGTGCGAGAGTCTGATCTCGATCCTACCTCTACCTCTCTTTTCCTATTACTGCTTGTAATATATCCTGTACTATTCCCCAGAAATGCCTTAGAACGTATCCTGTACTTCTATTTCTCTTATTTTTTTCGTTTTCCACAGATATCTTTATTCCTCTACTATTTCTACAACCTATTTATTATTACCTTTGTCTGTTCATGCAACCATCCCCATACATTTGAAGCACAACATTCCAGTAGGCTTCTATCTCTTTCTGTCTGCTTTTCCTACTGCCCCTATTTCATAGATGTACTGTGCTGTGTTCCACACTATGCTTTGAGCAGTTTTCTTCTTGTATCTATGTTCGTTGTCTTTGAGCATAGCCGCTGTTCTTTCTTGCTTGATGCAGTTTGATCACCTTCTATTGTTTTACAGTTATGTACCCTATTTCCCCGATATTCAGTGGTATGTGAAGGGGGGGTAAGTAGCCCGTGGCTGCCAAGGATCCCTCAACACTTAGACATTTGCTTTATTAATGTTTTCCAGTACATCCTTTCGCACAATTAACATTAGTTGAGAGTATTGCTAAACCAATATGTTGTTTATAATAATCATCATGTTTAAGTACAGTTATTATTGTTGTCATTAGTTTTCACATCTTGCGACTGGTTGGAAGCGTACCTCCATTGATTTGTATTCTGAGCTAGCCTACACATTTTCCTGAAATTCTCACAACCTACATCTTTCACTATCTGTGTGCAGTAGTCTAACCTAGGTCTACCTCTACTTCTCTTTTTTCCTATCTCTGCTTCTAATATATTCCGCGCTATTCCTTCATGTCTTAGTATGTGGCCTATCATCCTATCTCTCCTATTTTTTACTGTTTTCCACATACTTCTTTTTTCCTCTACCATTTCTAGTACTTCTTTGTTTTTAACTTTGTCTGTCCATGGTATCTTCATCATTCGTCTGTAGCACCACATTTTAAAGGCTTCTACCTTTTTCTTGTTTGCTTCTCCTACTGTCCAGGCTTCCCAGCCATACAGTGCTGTGCTCAATACATATTTTTAAGCAATCTTTTCCTTGTTTTTATGTTTGTTGTCTTTGAACATAGTAGTTGCTTTTTCTTGTTAAATGTAGCACGACCTTGTGCTAGTCTTTGTTATAAATCTTTTGTGCTTTTCCCATCCTGCGTTATTTGACTTCCTACCTAGGAAGTTCTCGTTACCTATTTGTATTCTTGTTTTTGATTTATTTTCCCCCCTTTTGCATACTAGAACTTTAGTTTTATTTTTGTTAATTTTCATACCATATCTCTCAGTTAGAACTGTTTCCATTTCATTAAGAGCAACTTCTAACTCTTCTTTGATAGATGCTAATACAGCTATATCATCTGCAAATCTAAGCATATCAATCTGTTGTCCCTGCACATTTATTCCAAATGTCTTCCTGCATTTGACAGTATTCATTGCCTCTTCTACGTATAAGTTAAAAATTAATGCGGATAAGGCACATCCCTGTCTCACCCCTTTTCTAATATTTACTTCTCTACTTTCTTACTCTAATTCTATTACCGCTGTTTGGTCTTTTTATAAGCAATGCACTATCCGTCTATTCCTAAAACTCATTCCAATTTTTTTGAGTTTTTCGAACATTTTTTTTCGTTTTACATTGTCGAATGCTTTTTTCAGATCTCTCTTCTCTATTGTTTTCTCCATTATCACCCTTAGAGCTAAAATAGCCTCCCGTGTTCCCCTGTTTCACCTAAACCCAAATTGGTCTTCTCCTAGTATTTATTCAGTTCGTTTTTCCATTCGTCTTTGTACAATTCTAGTTAATATTTTTGAAACGTGTGCTGTCAAACTTATTGCTCGAAAATTTTCACATCTATCCGCGCCTCTTTTTTTTTTGGTATAGTTACTAAGATGTTACGTTTAAAATCTTTCTTTTATTAAATTCAGGATATCCTTTGTTATCCATGGTTTCTTATTTTCTTGTTGTGTATACCCTAGAATATCTCTGGCCGCCATGTCTAAGCTGGATTTAATGTTATTCCATTCAGTTTCTACTTCATTAGTATTAGAAATTTCCCGATATCTTTCAGCACTTCATTTGACTTTTTTTCAAATCTTTCGTGGATATCTTTATCTTTTAGCTTCCCAAAGTCAAAGTACCTTTTTCCGTTCCTCTTTTTCAGATTTTTAAATTTAAGTGCGGCCTTCATAATTACGATGTTGTAGTCAGTGTCTATATCTGCTTCCGGGTAGCTTCTACAGTCTTTTACTTGATTTCTAAACCGTTGTGTAACAATAATGTAATCTATTTGATATCTTCCTATATCTCCTGGCATCTTCCACGTGTATCGTCTTTTAGCATGATGTTGAAATAATGTATTTGTGATTGTTAAGTTGTTCTTGTCGCAAAATTCTACCAGCCTATTTTCTCTGTCAGTTCTCGTGCCTAAACCAAATAAACCTACTATCGCTCCTTCCCTACCCTCAGCTACCACTGCATTGAAATCTCCCGTAATTATTAAATTTTCATGTCCTTTTGCGCATCTTAGTAGGTCTTCGATATTTTTGTAGATCGCCTCCACCTCTTCCTCACTGTAGCTAGAGGTGGACATGTATACCTATATTATTACTGTATTTACCGGTTTAGATTCAAATCTAATCGTGAGTACTCTTTCGTTCTTTTGTAAGTAGTTTTCTACACGTTGTCCTATTTTTCTTCGCATAACTATCCCCACCCCCCAATTTCCTTCCTCTGGTTCTGTATGAATTACCATAAAGTCTGCACTCCAAAAATCCCCCGCCTCTGGCCAGCGGACTTCGCTGATTCCTACTATGTCAAGTGCTAACCTATCCATTTCGAGTTTCAGGTTCTCTAGCTTACCTACTTGTTTCATACTTCTGACATTTCACGCTCCGACTCGCAAGAATGTTCACGGTTCTTTTTCTATACTTTCGGATCACATTCCCGAAGTAGTCCCCTCCCGGAGAACCGAATGGGGGACTATTTTACCTCAGGAATTTTTTACCCCAGAGGATGCCATCATGTTTATTAACAATTTTTGTACGCAGTGTACTTGGAAGGTAATGTGGTGGTTTCCCGTTGCCTTCCACATCGCAGTAGTGTGTCTTAGAATGTCATACCGACCCCTATGGTCTCTGCCACTCTAAGTACCGAAAAAGCTGCTGCTCTCTTTTGGGGACCTGTCTTAGTCTGATTCCACACTAAAGACCCCACTAATTTGGTTGAACCTATAGTTCGGCTCTTTAGTTCATTGAAACTCGCAAGCCATTCTACCTGTACTAGTATTTTAGAACTTCGTCAAGGTGCAGGTCCGTTCAGAATGGAATCTATCCCTAACTAATATATAATTTGTTTGAAACCTATCCATTTCATCAAGCATTTTTCATGTGTATAACCTTTATCATTTTGAAATAGCTACAACTAATTTATTCCGGATATAGAATATTATTATCTTATAATTCCTTTGGTTTCTCTTTTAAACTGTACTGAACTATTTTCCCCTTCTATCTTGATTGCCTGAAACTACTTTAAATGTCCCATAACTAGTAATTCTCTTCTTTCTCTTACGTCCAAAGTAACCTTTAAAATTTAGTCAACTTTCTTTCAACTTCTTAATCATGATCTGATATAGGCACATTCATAAACCTGCACTATTACCGTGTCTGTTGGCTGGGTGCTAAACCTGGCTGATATCGATCTATTACTAATCTGTTAAACACGTTCTACTTTTTTGTTCATATCTCGTTTATGATAAAACCTACATCTGCATGACCATTACATGCGTCTGAGTGGATGCCTCCTGATCAAAACTCACGAGTTATCCATTAGAAAAGAAAACTTGAATCCCAGGTATATTATAGCGGTTCATACGTTATCACTTTAAAGTGCGCCTCGCCTTAAGAGAAAATACCGGATACTTCAGAGGTTCACCGTATTCCAAGCACAGGTTTCTTTGTGTTATTGAGGTAGACTATAGTGTGCGTAAGTGGTAATCTAAAAATGTGTTGGCTTTGTACCTTGACATAACAATATTGCAACAGTATTAACAATTACTTGGAAAAAATTAAATATAAACGGAACGGCGTATACTCGTATAGTACTGTATTAAACGACGTTCAAGGCTTATTTAATTTTGAATAATAAATATTTAGTTTCCAGTTTACTTAATGACACCAACGCTGCATAATTCTCTTTTATTGTAGTTTATTGATGGCAATAGAATATGCATACATTAAATATCAGCTATTAATATAAAACAATAATTATTTTACAGAATAAAAATAATAAATAAATACACATCATAAATGCAAATGTGAAAATTACGATCGGGAATTTACTCAATATGATATGACAATCACTGTATATTTGGTGCCAGTATTTATACTTAGCCAGAACAAAGTAGGCTTAGTATTATTTATATTATAATATTTGTTATGCGTCATGAATGAATTTATTATTGAAATTCTATTACGAAGCGAAAGCCCTATTTTATCATAAGATATTGAATATATTTTGTTTAAATGTGCTAGATTTCATTTAGAAAATTATTTATTCAATATTTAGTGAAGTAGAGTAAAATGGCCCACTTTGTTCCCACCGTAACTGCTCTCTACTCCTTTCATTTCCCTCCTTCCACCTTTCACAATTGACGTCACATCTGTCACTTTCACTGTTATCATGTTGACAACCGTCACTTTAATAGCTGTCACTTTCACAATTCTCCATTTTTTCCCTACGCCACTTTGACAATCTGGCATTTATCTTACGTCACTTTGATAATCCGTCACTTTTTCTTTTGTCACGATTTTTAACTTGCTCTGTATATATCCACTTTTGCTTTTGCTTCATCCTGTATAAAGATTTTCTCTTAGTACGTCACCCAGTTTTTAAAGAAAATTTTTTATTAACTCGGGGTTCGAACCCAAATCGCCTGCATGCAAAGCGAATGCCCTTCCACTAGACCACCGAGTCAATACATATAGTTACTTGTAGATCTCTTAGTATTGTTAAATCTGCAGATTCTATTTTTTAATTTAAAGATTAACTCAAAAGCACCTAACCCCCAAATTTTATATATAGACTTACCATGTATATTTTTATTAACATGCGCACTAGGTCACATAATTCTCAGAATGTACGCGCTAGACGACTACATCGGTCAACAGACATCTTTAAACTCAACAATTTGAGGTTTAACTTGCTTTTAATTACCCCCACCTTTTTCCACGTAATTACAGACACTTTCTGTTAATACGTCACCCAATGAAAATCGGCAGCATTCGACAATACACGAATGAGACGACTCGTCGTGTATGATTAACCTCAAATTGAGATCATTTATACATTTGGATGCGCTAGAAAATGTTGCAAAGTGGCCAAATTCAAGAATTCTATGATGACAGATGTTGATTGGAGATTATGTACGACCGGTCGTTCACAGATTATGATGTAGACATCATGAATGCTTCTTCTATTCGGTTGGTTATATTTGATTGGCGAAGTAACACTACGGAAGATGTAAAGCGTAAGATGTCAAAGAGCAAGGATTGCTCTATTAAATATTGAATAAACCTTAAATGCTATTTCATATTTCTTCTTATAACAACAAAGGGAAGCGATGCTTCCATCTCTTCCATAGACCTCACGCCCTTGCCCATATTACAACCGAAAAGGTTATAACATTATTAACGTGTAAATCATATGCAATGCCAAACTAAAAATTATTAATATGAAGTCACGATTTCCAAGATCTACTCATGATGCATGGGTATGAAGAATGTCAAATATCAACACACACATTTAGAAAGGGAATATTTAAATGGCAATTTGAATTATCACTTGATAGATGATGGATGTCTACTATTACCATGATTAATGGTAAAACGTCCAGGACATTTTCATGCTGAGTGCCAGAGCAACAATAGAGTAAGTCAATGGCATACTAAAGGGGCTGTATAGATGCCTATTCAAAGACATTCCCATTCATTTTAATGTTCCGTTTCCTGAAGATGTGGAATTTGATGAAGTGGAGAATGACTTTTATAAAGACAATGATACCGCATATGGTAACCATTTAGGAAAAAGCATTGCCCTTTCTGTGCTAACCTACACATTACCATGAAATTTGCACACTCTGCATCTTTCCTATCTGTGTGGAATACTCTGATATAGGTCTACCTCTACCTCTTTTTTTATCTCTGCTTGTAATATATCACGCCCTATTCCCAAAAATGCATAAGAACGTATCCTGCTTCTCTTACTCCCCCTATTTCACAGACGTACTGTGCAGTGCTCCACACATATGCTTTCAACAATTTTCTTCTTGTTTCTATGTTTGTCGTCTACGAACATAGCCGCTGCTCTTTCTTGTTAGATGCAATTCGATTCTCCTTCTATTGTTTATAATTATATACCCTATTTTCCCGATATTCAGTAGTATGTGAAAGGGGTTAAGCAGCCTGCGGCTCCCAAGATCCCTAACACATGAACATTTGCTGAATTAATAGTTTTCCAATATATCCTTTCGCACAATCAACATAAGTTGAAAATATTTCAAAACCAACACCTGTAGTTGTTCATAATAACCATTAAATTTATGTGTAATTATTTTTTTCGTCGGTAGGTTTCAGTCTTGAAACTGGTTGGACGCATATCTTCACTTATTTCTATTCTGAGCTAGCCTATACCGTTCCCTGAAATTCCCACAGCCTATATACAGCTCCATTCTCCTTCTGTTGTTTCCTAATTATATGCCTTATTACAGCAGTATTTAGCGGTATGTGAAGGTGGTTAAGCAGCATGTGGCTACCAAGGATCTCCCAACACTTAAGACATTGCCGAATTAATATTAACATTAGTTGAGGGTATTGCAAAACCAATACCTGTAGTTTCTTATAATAATCATCAGGTTTAAGTACAGTTATTTTTTTTCCGTCATTAAGTTTTCCATTTTCGAATTGGTTGGAGCTAGCATACACATTTCCCTGAAATTCCCACATCTTACATCTTTCACTATATGTGTGCAATAGTCTAACCTAGGTCTACTTCTACTTCTCTTTTTCCTATCTCCGCTTCTAATATATTTCGCACTATTCCCTCATGCCTTAGTATGTGTATCATCCTATCTCTCCTATTTTTTACTGTTTTCCACATACTTCTTTCTTCTCCTACCCTTTCTAGTACCTCTTTGTTCTTAAGTTTGCATGTCTATGATATCTTCATCATACGTCTGTAGCACCACTTTTCAAAGGCTTCTACCTTTTTCTTGTCCGGTTCTCCTACTGTCCAGGCTTCACAGCCGTACAGTGCTGTGCACCACACTTATGTTTTAAACAATCTTTTCCTTGTTACTATGTGCGTTGTCTTTGAACACAACAATTGTTTTTTCTTGTTAAATGTAGCACGACCTTGTGCTAATCTTCGTTTTATATCTTTTGCGCTCTTTCAATCTATGTTATTTGGCTTCCTAGGTAGCAGAAATCCTTAACCTTTGGTATGTTCTCGTTATCTATTTGTATTCTAGTTGTTCATTTATTTTCCCCTCCATACTAGTACTTTAGTTATATTTTTGTTAATTTTCATACCGTATCTCTCTGTTAGAACTGTTTCCACTTCATTAAGAGCAGCTTCTAATTCTTCCTTGCTAGGTGCTAATACCGCTATATCATATGCAAATTTAAGCATATCAATCTTTTGTACCTGCATAATAATTTCAAATTTCTTCGTGCATTTGACAGTATTCATTGCCTCTTCGATGTACAAGTAAAAAATTAATGGGGATAGGGCACATCCCTGTCTCACAGCTTTCCTAATATTTACTTCTCTACGTTCTTTCTTTAAATCTATTACCGTTGTTTGCTCTTTGTATAAGCTATGTACTATCCGTCTATCCCTAAAACGCATTTCAATCTTTTTGAGTATTTCGAAAAAAAAATTCCATTTTACATTGTCGGATGCTTTTTCCAGATCTACACGCTTTCCCCTTTTACAATTGTTTTCTCCATTATCACCCTGAGAGCTCAAATAGCCTCCCGCGTTCCCCTGTTTTGCCTAAACCCAAATTGAAATTCTAGTATTTCTTCAGCTTGTTTTTCATTCGTCTTTATACAATTCTAGTTAATATTTTTGACACGTGTGCTGTTAAACTTTTTGTTCGAAAATTTCACATTCATCTCTTTTTTGGTGTAGTGACTATAATGTTACGTTTGAAATCTTTGAGTATCTCGCCTGTCTCATACATATAGCTTACAAGTTAGAAGAGACGTTCTGTTACTGCTTGTCCAGCGGCTTTTAGAGTTTCCGCTTGCATCTTATTTGAACGCGGCATATTACCATTTTTCAGACCCATTAATGCTAATTCAAGCTCATCTCTAAGTATAGGTTCCCTATATATTTTTACTATCTAACAGCTTTCTCTGCATTTCTTGTAATGACGTTTCCTGCAGCGTTCCTTATATTTTTGCTATACGGTATTATATCCCTAAAATTCATTCTAAGTAGTTTGTATGCTTCGTCTGTATTTCCTATTTACATCTTAGTTTGTACACATCGTTCTTTACCTTTCCTGAATTTGCGAATAATTTCCCATTTTAAGACTTTGTATCTCTGTTTTCCTGTTTCGTCTGATCTATTTTTGTATTTTCGTCTTTCTTGTATTAAATTCAGGATATCTTTTGTTATCCATGGTTTCTTCTTTTCCTTTTGTGTATACCCCAAAACATCTCTGACCGCCATGTCTAAGCTGGATTTAATGTTATTCCATTCTATTTCTACTTCCTTAGTATCAGAAATTTTCTCGATATCTTTCAGTAATTCATTTGATTTTTTTCAAATCTTTCGTGCATATCTTTATCTTTTTGTTTCTCGAAGTCAAAGTGTCTTTTTTCGTTCCTTTTTTTAATCTTTTAAATTTAAGAACTATAACAGAAGAAAAAACGGAAGGAAGGAGAAGGTCGCATTAACACAGTCGAAGATTGAGGGGTCAATCAAAACGAAACTAATGAACCTACAGCCCGACAGTAAAGTGTAGAAATACATAACAAAAGAACCAGACAATAATTAAGATATAAGCAACATATAAATAAATAAAAAAAATTACTATTCATATACATATACAAGGTGGGTCACTACATATAAACTACTCGCTAGCATCTAAACGAGCGTAACTGATAGTCTCACTGCGTGTTGTTCTTTGGCATTACCGGCGTCATCACTACCGTAGAATGCTAACCGGTTAACGCGTACCTTTTCGGAGCTTACAAATCCGATATACTGCGTCGTTGATTCTTTTTACAAATTTGTACGGACCCTTTGTAACTTTGTGGACAATCCACGTCTCCGTCTGCAGTTGTGCAGCCAAACGCGGTCGCCCTTTTGAAAACCAGCTTCCTGTACCTTGATGTCATATCTGGTTATTATTCGATCGCTTTGAACCGGATATTTTTCCTAACGTCACCATGGATGTCCTGCATCTTGCGTTTGAGCTCCTCGACGTAGCCCTAGCACACGAGGTCATCTCAGAGCTGACACCCAAACTCAAGATCACACGGCAGAAGTATTTTGCGTCCCAGCATAGCACATGCAAGTGTCTGTTCAGTGTTCCCATTGTGTCCGGTACGACTTTAGAGTGCTATTCAATGGACTAGTGTCCTGCCAGGAAACGCGTTCTGGTCCGACCTTCCAAGCCAGAATGAGTCATAGGTTTTTGTCATTCTCTTGTTTCGTTCGCATCTGTATAGGCTACCAATCGTCATTGATCACGGTAATCCACCAAGTAGATCACACTTTGTTTCTACCCTTGAGCAATGATTACAATCTTCGGCTAAAGCCCGTCTCGAAAGTGTATCTGCATTACGATGACTTGCACCAGCACGGTGTTCCGGGTCGAAATCATACTGCTGAAACTATTCTATCCATCTGGTGACTTGCACTTCGGGCTTTCTAAACTGTAATAGCACCTGAGAAGCGACAACGTCGCTTCTCAGGTGAAATTTTCTCCCGTAGGAGCACTTACAAAAGTGCTCTACAGATTGCACCACAGCCTACAGCTTCCGCCTTGTAACACAATAATTCCGTTCTGGTTTCTAGAGCATCCTGCTAAGGTAACCAATGACTTTCTCTTGGCCGCCTTGTATTTGGGATGGTACACTTTCGATGGCTACATTGCTTGAATCTGTAATCAAGATGAATTTTCCTTCCAATCGGTGATAATAACTTAAGATCAGATCTGTTATTAATAACTGCGCTAGTTGTTGGAACGTACGCTGGCAATCTTCATTCCAAACATAATCACGACATCTTCAGCCAACTTTACTAAAGGCTTGGCAATATTCGTAAATTCGGAAACGAATCTTCTACAGTAAGTGCAGAATCCCAGAAAGCTGCGTAGCTGGTGGTTGTCTTTTGGCATCAGCCGCTCTTGTAGCGCCTGAATTGTTTTCGGGTCTAGCCTGACTTCATTGAGTGAAATTGCTTGCTCTAGGTACTTCACATCATTGCCTAGTCGATGACACTGGTTTGGACTCTGCTTCAAATTGGCTTCCCTGAGTCTTCAAAACACTTTCCAAATTTCTCAAATATTTCCCAAATGACTTTCCAATCAAAATCACACCATACAAATTACCAGACGCGTTCTCCACGTAAGCCCAGGCAAGATGTTGTCGATTAAACGTTCGAAGGTGGCAGGAACGTTGCAAAGTCCAAATAGCATGACTTAATTGTCATAGGCCAATGCCAATAGTGAAAACAGTCTTGTCTAGATCTTTGGGTTCCATATTCAGTTGCCAGTAGTCACTCTTCAAATCCAAAATTGAGATTCATCGCTACCCTGGAAATGTATCTAGGATGTCGTCATACCTTAGAAGTAGGTATCTGTCCTTTTTGATCACGGCATTCAATCGCATGTAGTCTAAACAAAATCTTGTTAACTCGTCCATCCTCTTAACAAGCACAACAAGCGATGTCCAAGGGCTATCAGAATGGTCAATCACTCCTTACCCCTCCATAACTCCAATAATCTTCTCGACCTTCTCGCATTTGGCCAATGGGAGTCTCCGCACCTGCTATTATATTGACCTGACATCCTCTGTATCAATTTTGTGCTCGGCTACTGCGGTCTTTCCTAATCGGCCGCCGTCGATTGCGAAACCTTCCGAGTACTGTCGGATCAAGTTCTTAAGATCGGCCAGCTGTTGTTATTCAAGAAACTGGCACGGTTTCGTCAACTGATCTAATAACTTTGTGGAATAATCCTTGGTGGGAGATTCTTTTTTAACACCGGAACACCCCGTCACTTGGACAACCGAAGAATACCACCAACCGTTGAATTATTTTTTAGCATGTTAGACGTCATTAGCGTTTAAGATTCTAACAGGTACACCATCCGTCACTTTCGTCAGTCTTCTCAAAAGCACGTCATCTCCAAGAAATTCGTCACTAATCGGTTCAATAGCGAGCACAAAATCTTCCCAGAAAACAACATCCAAGCCTCCCGGTACAACATTTTCCTTCCTTCAGGTAGAACAACCTTGTCCGTCAAATAAAAACAAATTCGCATAGACACGTCGTCTGTTCGCAAAACAACACTACCTCGTTTCCTACTCTTAAGAAATCCTCTTTCATACCTACATGGGATTTGTAATCCTTAATATTATTTATTCCCAAGATAAATTCTTTGGTGGAGTTCGTAATTACTACCTGGTGGTCAAATAATTTGCTCCCAACTCTGATTTTTACATCTAGCACCCCATGTGTTTGAATTTTCTCACCAGCCACGGTTTGAATACGTACCGTGCGAATGACACTATACCACTGTTGTGCACTTTATCCGGATTAGCAATTGTTCTCGTTATTCCAGTATCAACCAAGAAATTCACAATCTTGCCACTAAATTGTTCACATATGTAAATAATGCCATCATTCTTGTATGGTGCGATGTCAATGATCATCTCCTGCGCAGAATCCGTCCAGATTGACTTTCGCCCCTTCCTGTCAAATCCCTTTAGTTTCCGGCTTTTTTACTTCCCTCTTGGGCTGCTTATATTTGGAATGTATACGCCCAAACTTACCACAATTCCAGCATCAGGGTCCCTTCCTCTTTGGTTTGGGTTCACGAACTACTCGTCGAATCACTTTCTTCATGATTTCTGAGCGCTGCTTTCAAACGGAACATTTTGCATTTGTCACTACTATGATGCGAAGTTTGCTTTGCTGTTTCAAATTCCAAAGAATGAGCTAGCGCTTCATCTAAGGCCCTTCGTCGAGACAGCCATAGTGCTTGCTGGATCACTCCGTTACGTACTCCGCCAACAAAGGTCTGTAGCGTCAGTTACTTTAGGAAGCTATCTGGTGTTGTTAGGTAGGCTAGTCTCACCAAGCAAGAAATATCTGCTTTAAACTCTTGCAAATTCTTGTTATTCCTTTGGTGACGGTCCTTCACTTGAGCGTGATACAGAGAGTCGTCGTACTTCATTTGTAGCTTTAATGTTGAGGCCCCATAGTTTTTTTGGTCATGATCTGGTATGACCTGCAGAATATTCAAGACCTCACCTCATTATCATCATTAGGCCTTCAGTCCTGGAACTGGTCAGACGCGTACCCTCATTGTTTCCTATTCTGAACTAACCTAAACATTTACATAGTCTGTATCTATAACTATCTGATCTAGGTTTAAATCTACCTCCTTTTTCCTATCTTTACTTGCAATATATCCCATACTATTCCCAAAAATTACTTTAAAACGTATTCTGCCCGTCTATTTCTCCTATTTTTTTCACAGATATCCTTGTTCCCCTACTGTTTCTATAATCTATTTGTTATTAACTTTGTCTGTCCATGCTATCATTCTCATACATCTGAAGCACAACATTCCAAAAGGCTGCTACCGTTTTTTGTCTGCTTATCCTATTGCCCGCATTTCATAGGCATACTGCGCTGTGCTCCATACATATGTTTTCAACAATGTTTCTATGTTTGTTGTCTTTCATCATAGGCGCGGTTCTTTCTTGTTACATGCAGTTCGGTCCCCTTCTATTGTTTTTCAATTATATACCCTATTTCTTCGACATTCAGTGGTTGTGAAGGGGTTTAAGCAGTATGTGGCTGCCAAGTTCACCCAGCACTTCAACATTTGCCGATTTAATATTTTTTTCAATATATCTTCTCGCACAGTCAACAATAGTTACAGATATTTCACAACCAACATCTGTAGTTGTATATAATAGTCGTCAGATTTATCTGATCTTATTTTTTCGACATTAGGTTTTCTGTCTCAAAAGTGGTTGGACACGTACCTGCACTTATTTAAATTCTGAGCTAGCCTACATAGCTCCCTGAAATTCTCACACAGCCTATAAACTGCTCGGTTCCATTTCTATTGTTTTCTAATTATATGCCATATTTCACCAAGATTTAGTGGTATGTTAAGGGGGAGGCGGGTCCGGGACGTAGTTGGTATGCTTGTAACTACTACCAAGGTCCCGGGTGCGAATTCCGACACAATCCGCTTGAAAAATGTTAAGCAAGCATTTTTCACAAAAATATACCCTCGTTCGGATAAGAGGTTAAATGGAGGTCCCGTGTGTGTGTTGTCACGCACGTTAAATATCCCTATCTTGCTTGGAGCAGCAAGGGTTCGGCAAAATTCCAAATTTTCCAGGTAAAAAAAACTCTTCCTGGCCAATGTAGTACCTTCGGGTGGAGCATTGGAAAATCACATGTATGGTATGTGAAGAAGGTTAAGCAGCCTGTGGCGGCCAAGATCCCTCAACACTTAGACATTTGCTGAATTAATAGTTTTCCAGTAAATCCTTTCACACAATTAACATTATTTGAGAATATTGCCCAACCAATACTTGTAGTTGCTTATAATAATCATCATGTTCAAGTACAGTTACTTTTTTCGTCATTAGTTTATCCATCCTGGGACTGGTTGTATGCGTACTTCCATTGATTTCTATTCTGAGCTACGCTATGCATTTCCCTGAAATTCCTACAGTCTACATCTTTCACTATCTGTGTGCAGTAGTCTGACCTAGGTCTACCTCTACTTCTCTTTTTTCCTATCTCGGCTTCTAAAGCATTCTGCACTATTCCTCATGCCGTAGTATGTGGTCTATCATCCTATCTCTCCTATTTTTACCGTTTTCCATATATTTCTTTCTTCCCTTACAATTTTTAGTACTTCTTTGTTCTTAACTTTCTTTATCCATGATATCTTCATCATATGTCAGTAGCACAAAATTTCAAAGGCTTCTACCATTTTCTTATCCGCTTCTCCTACTGTACAGGCTCCACAACCGTACAGTGCTGTGCTTCACACACATGTTTTAAGCAATTGTTTCCTTGTTTCTAAGTCTCATCCTTTTCCGGCCGTTTTCCATTCCATTTTTGACACATGCGCTGTCAAACTTATTGTTCGAAAATTTTCACATCTATCCGTGCCTACTTTTTTTGGTATAGTTATTATGATGATACGTTTGAAATCTTTGGGTGTCTCGCCTGTCTCATACATATAGCTTACAAGTTGGAAGAGACATTCTGTTACTGCTTGTCCAGCGGCTTTTAGAGTTTCTGCTTGCACCTTATCTGTACCCAGCGCCTTACGATTTTTCAGACTCTTTATTGCTAATTCAAATTCATCTCTAAGTATAGCATACCCCAAGCCATTTTTTTCAATGTCTGCTTCCTTCTCTGATGCTGTTCGTTCTTTCGTGCATATAAATTCCCTATATATTCTTGCCATCTACCCACTTTCTTTACATTTTCTATAATGACGTTTCCTCCCGCGCCCTTTATATTTTTACTATAGGGTTTTATATCCCTAAAATTGATTCTAATTAGTTTGTATGCTTTATCTGTCTTTCCTATTTCCATCTTAGTTTATACCTCTTTGCACTTTTCATCAATGCATTGTTCTTTAGCTTTCCTGCATTTGCGAATAATTTCCCATTTTTTGGCTCTGCATCTCTGTTTTCCTGTTTTGTCTGATTTATTTTTGTATTTTCGTCTTTCTTCTATTAAATTCAGGATATTCTTTGTTATCCACGGTTTCTTATTTTCTTTTTATGTATATCCCAGAATATATCTGGCCGCCATGTCTAGGCTGGATTTAATGTTATTCCATTCTGTTTCTACTTCCTTAGTATCAGATATTTTCCCAATATCTTTCAGTAATTCATTTGACTTTTTTTCGAATCTTTCTTGAATATCTTTATCTTTTAGTTTCTCAAACTCAAAGTGCCTTTTTCCGTTTCTTTCTTTAAATTTTTTAATCTAAGTGCGGCCTTCATAATTATGAAGTTGTGGTCAGTGTCTATATCTGGTTCTGGGTAGCTTCTACAGTCTTTTACTTGATTTCTAAACCGTTGTCTAACAATAATGTAATCTATTTGATATCTTCCTA
Organism: Platerodrilus igneus; assembly: GCA_036346225.1. Lineage (NCBI taxonomy): Eukaryota > Metazoa > Arthropoda > Insecta > Coleoptera > Lycidae > Platerodrilus > Platerodrilus igneus. Next base: position 2,143,151 of record JARFIW010001270.1, read on the forward strand.
TATCTCCTGGCATCCTCCACGTATATCGTCTTCTAGCGTGATGTTGAAATAATGTGTTTGTGATGATTAAATTGTTCTTGTCGCAAAATTCTACCAGCCTATTTCCCCGGTCGTTTCTCGCGCCTAAACCAAATAAACCTACTATCGCCCCTTCCCTACCCTCACCTACTACTGAATTAAATTGCCCCGTAACTATTAAATTTTCATGTCCTTTTACGTATCTTCTTCTACCTTTGCGTCAGTGTAGCTAGAGGTGGGCATGTATTCTTGTATTATTACTGTGTTTACCGGTTTAGATTCTAATCTAACCATGAGTATTCTTTCGTTCTTTTGTAAGTAATTTTCTACACAGCATTCTTCTTTTTTCGCATAACTAACTCCACACCCAAATTTCCTTCTTCTGCTCCTGTATGAATTACCCTGAAGTCTCCATTCCAAAAATCCCCCGCCTCTGGCCGCTGAACTTTGCTGATCCCTACTATGCCTAATGCTAACCTATTCCTTTCAATTTTTAGGTTCTCTAGCTTACCTATTTGCTTCATACTTCTAACATTCCACGCTCCGATTCGCAAAATGTTCCAGACTCTTATTCTGAACTTTCCGATTGCATTCTCCAAAGTAGTCCCCTCCCGGAAATCTGAATTTTAACTCCGGAATCTTTTACCCCAGAGAATGCCATCATGTTTATTACAATTTAAGTACGCGGTGTACCTCGCCTCATAATGCGATAATTAACGCGGTCGCCCTTTTATCGTCGTTCCAGCGTTAGCTCACGCGACAGCCTCGAACTGTTTAAGATATGCCTGTATATGTGACTTCCTATCAAATGTGGCTGGTTTTATTCTGAACCTTGGCGCCAGTTCGCGTTTTCCGACATTCTTAGATTCTGGTACCTGCCATTGTATCACCGGCACTAAGCGTTCTGGTGCTTGTACTGTTTTCTGCTAGGTTTGTTGAATTCTCCTGTAATTTCTCTTCTTATTTTGCTTCCAGGTTTGCAGAGCTTTGGTCTTTGGTCAGTTAATAGTATATCTTGAAGGATGTCAACAGATAGTTAAAGCCAACAATGAAAACGAAAACAATAAAAATTACACAAAGAAAAAGAGACAAGTGGTTCCTTGGACTAGTAAACAAAAAAATTGTTGAAAATTACTTTGCAAGACATAAAATCTAAAAATCCCCAAAACGTCATGAGTGTGAAAAGTTAAAGACTGTGTTTCCGGATAATTTAGCTAATAGACTGACTAAAAATAAAAGCTTATGTTCAGAATAAGTATGTCTCGTCAAAATAATAACTGTAAGTTCGTATACTTTGTACGTTATACAGGTATTATTTTCGATTTTTTTTATTTACTACTACTGTTATTGTAGTTTTACAAATGTTTTTAGTACAATGCAGTTTATTATGTTAATAATACGTTTAGTTTCGAAATTAAGGTTCTAAGTGGAACTACGTTTGTATATTTTCTGGAAAAATGAAGTTTCAATTAAATTGCATTTTTATTTTATAAAGGAAGGCGTGTGTCTGTGTTAATATTTATATCATGATACGTAATCAAAATAATCCTAAAATAATCAAATCTCCTAGGGTAGAATATGAAAATGAAACAATTATTGTTTCTTCCAAGTTATGAATCATGATTTATTAATACCAAAAAGTATAAGTTGTATAACTTATATTCTGCTTTATGAGACTACGTTTCGGAATTTACTTCCAGCGATCGAGAATCAGATAAATTAATATAACTTTCGGAATTTTTAAAAAATAGAACTACCATACACATTACTAAAACAATATACTAGCGATTTGTTCAAAAAATCTTTTGCTCTTCTGGGTCTGTCGCTGTGTGTTTGTGCATGTGCAGATGATTTGAAAATCATGTAGGCTGGTATGTGCAGTTATATAAGAAATGATCTTTAGGGTATTTCTGAACACCTGTACACCTGGCGGTGAAATTTTTGTAGCGACCTTGAAATTATCTTTCCTCAGCAACAAGCCGCTTTTCGGTACATAAAAGTCAATTTCACAATCTTGATATACAAATAATTATTAGATAAGTTCCTCTTCATTAATCGACTTTCAAAGATCATTTTTCTATTTAATATGAATAAAAAAATATGAATATATAGCCAAGAACAGTCAATTTAAGCATAGAACCCTCAAAATCTTAATCAGGATCAGTATAATGAATTTTACAAGGACGGTATATTCGGCGGGTTTAGAACGTCTAAATTTAAAAGAATGAAAAAAGTAATTATTTATAACAGGGAGATATTTGTCGTTCTTCTCAATGACTTTACTTGAAAATAGTATGTACACACAAGGGATTTTACGTTCAAAAAAGAGAGTTAATTATTGTTCATTACCCTTGTAGAATGTAGGCAAAAAAACTCATCCGCTTTTATATATGAAAAATTCTACATCTCAAAGCCTATCATATTTCACATTAAGAAAATTTAAGTGTCCGTAAAACTATTTTTAGATAACATTGCAATCAATAAGTTTGACTCTTCTTTAGAAATCACTTCACCAATCGATTTAATAATATACAGATTTGAATACAATGGCACGGTGTAATGTCAACCTTGAACAACAAAGAAACAGTGGTAAAAATTGTTTTCAAATTGCGTTACTCTAGAAAATATTATTAAATATTAAGATCCATAACACTGAATTTTTTAAAATAACCAAAATAAGAAAAAGTAGTAATGCTGAAAAATCACATTTGCATCAAACAATGTAGTTTAATTAATGTCGTACTTTAGGGCAAAATTATATAGCGCTTTGCTGACAAACGTTTGGGTTCAAAATTATTCTCGATTTGTTACTCACGGTAAGTTCTTATAATAATTAAAGCCTAAATCATGTCCTAATAAAAGTCAATGATTACATGTATGCATTTTCAATTTTACAGACTACTGTATTACTTCAATGAACGCTAAACGCAGTTTCGTCCTTCAAATTAGCCACGTAATTCTTTAAACGTGAACTAATGATATCTTACGGAAAAGCAAATGCAGCAAGCGCCTGTCAAACTCCCCTCCCACATACTAGTCAATCGAACAAGTAAAGCTTAGTTGTTGTGGACCTGAAATAACGAGCGACTTCAAGGAGTACAACGTTGCCAATTCTCCGGACGTGTGGTTGTGAATACCACGACTGATACATATACGGTCTCGATATACACCCGACAAACGCAGTGCCTCTGCTGTAAAAACATTGAACTAAAAATGTATATTTTTTTAATGTTTTGCAGCCAAGGGACGTCTACCCTAATTTTTGCCAAATGACATATTTAGCTCATACAAGGCTTCTCCAAAAATTTAACATGCTGGAAATTCGGCGTCCGTATACTGGACGTAGTATTTCACATGGACGTTAGATGTAATGTAAAATCAGAATGTACGGACGTTCGATTGATGGTGGGATGTATATATATATATATATATATATATATATATATATATATATATTGCTGTGAATCCACCAAAATACGGGAACTACGGTTTTCGAATCGAGCCTCTCGAATTGTGCGTCAAAGAATGCTGTGAATCCTACAAAAAGCTATTCATTAACTCAACTGTTCCGTTGACTTTCTTCTGTTCATCGCCTCGGCTGCTCCCCTAGATAAACCTTCATCCTCATTCATAAAAAAAAACAAACACATTCCTACCACAAACATCAACGTTAACTCTATTTACATCAATATTCACAATACATTAAAATTTCAAAATTAAAAATTCAGCATAAATTTCAGTATCAGAAAATTTCAAGATTTAAATTTGTTATCATTTTAATGTGCATCCAAAATTAAAGTCCTTGTAGGATGCCTACTAATTAATGTAACAATATATGCAGACCTAAGTCTGAGTACAAAGGAGCATCTACCACCCCTTTACGTTAATTAACCAGGTTCGTCTAATTGAGCTCAAAGACATACCCAAATTTTCATCAAGAACATAAATACTAAATACTCCTTTCGACTTAAACAAGAAAATTTCACCTTAAAATTAAAAATTTGTTGTTAGTACAACTTCATTACTGTCCATTTTAAGTAAATAAATTATAAAGTTATTCAACACACACGAAAACATCAAAGTTCAAACAAAATAGTATAATTTACCTGAAGGTTACTGCACTCGTAGCTTCAATGTACCTCGTCCCTTTTGTTAATCACACCATTCCAACTGGGTTATATTTACGGCTTCTGATTCTCAACGCTTTTAAAATTTCTCCACCATTCATCTAAAGTTGTTTCAGGGCTTTTCCGGAACTCATCTGTGTATATCTGAACCTTGTTTTGTGGATCCAGTCATGTTTATGAACCATTTAATTATTAACACCCCCGACAAATAGCGAAGAAATTCATGCTTCTTTCACCAATGTACGCCAAAACTGCCTACTTTTGTGTATTCATTCGTCGTTGCAAATTTTGACTAATTCGTACAGTGATACTAACTTTATTACCTTGTATTTTCTTTTCTAAGTGCACTAAAGTACATTCATTGTAGCACGCAAAGAACAAACTGTTTTTTAAATCACCAAAATATACGAGCAAACTGTTTAAATTATTTAATCAAAACCGGAAAACTAAAAAGCACTGTTTAACGCATTGAATCAAGTCGAAGATCTAAGAGAGCTTGTTCATATTCACCTCGGTATATATAGCGGTTAGCCTGTCTGTCGGTCTGTTCCCCAAAACGGACAATTCTTCAGAATTTCGCATGCTAGGTTCCCATTCCGCAGCCCGGCATGCGATTTTTACGAAATTTGCACTCGCCCCAGTTAAATCTCAGAAATTTCTACACGGCTCGCAACTTCTGGAAATAACTAATTAAATTTTATACAGAAATGTTATTTTTACCTCTCAATTTTGCCTTTTATTTTCAACCAATCGCAACCCAATGACGTTGCTCCACTCACGCCTTTTACTATATGTGTCTCGGTCTCGCGCATATTATCTGTCTCTATCTAACCTGTTCTTAGTGGTGCAAATTGATATTCCTTACTATCGATTATTTCAGTCCACATGGACTGTTATCTGGGTTAAATAACCCCGTATCTAATCTTCCCGTTAATATAAGCGACGGTTTCTCCAACATTCTCTGAAACCATTTGTTATCTGCAAAATTTTCGCCGTACGTGACTTTTAAACTACGCAGGTGTTCAATCGTACTATTAATTCTCAGAGCTTTATTTCATGGTATTTTAATCTTGGATTTTCACAGGCTTTTATGCTTATTATTAATAATGGTTTAATTTACTCCAACTAAAATTGACTTCTACCCTTTCATTTTTAGCGAATACAAATTAAATATTAATTATTATGTGTACACTTTGTTTAATACCGGTTACTTAAAATTGAGTTAATTAATATAAATTTTGCACGTAATTTCTATTTGTTTCTTTACTAGGAATAATTAGATTACCCGTAGCTTTTTAATACTGTTTCTTTTGATATAAAGCGTCTTGTACATAATTTAACTCTCTTATGTTTAATGAAACGAATGAATTTTTATGCTTCACGCTTTTATTTAATAACGCGTACCTTTTCCCAAAGCTTCTACACGGTGATTAAAATTATTTGATGTGATTATTTAATTTTCTACCCTGGTCTAAATATGAGTAATATATATATATATGTATATGAACGTGCTGGAGTAGTACAAGTCTTTCGCAAAGTATGTTTTATTTAAAAAAAAAGTTTATGAATATTGCTGTATTTATGATAAATTATTATTATTATTATTATTATTATATTATTATATTATTATATTATTATATTATTATATTATTATATTATTATATTATTATATTATTATATTATTATATTATTATATTATTATATTATTATATTATTATATTATTATATTATTATATTATTATATTATTATATTATTATATTATTATATTATTATATTATTATTATTATTATTATTCTTTTAACTTCAAGAGAGTGAAATTAAAGCTGATAAAATTTCCTATAATATAGAGTAATGTAATTTTTATGGCATCGTGATTGGAAACTGGCGTTTTAACAGTTAAGTTTACGTGTAGCAAATCATCACCATGAGTCGCCTGAAATAATGAAAAATCGTGTCCTTAACCATTTTTTTGTAATTATTGAAATGCCAGAAGTTAATCTTGGGGTCTTTCTGAATCGTTTGGTACTAGGCCGCTATTTTTAGGACCGATAGTACTGTGCGTAGGTACCAAAGATTGAGAAGGGTCCGAAGCAATAAAATAGCAATTGGTTAATAAAATGTGAATATTTTATTTTTATTATTGTTCATGTAGGTTATGTTGTAAAAATGACACTAAGAAAAAAGTTTCTTTGAATTAAATAAGGTATATTTACTATTAAGAAATATCTTTACTGTTAACCTCTGTGCTAATTGCAATTAGAACGACTGCCTAAATATGTTCGTATCTGACGAAATGAGCGATTCCAAATCCGATGAAAACTATCCAAATAGTTCAAATGAAGAAGAAGAAGAAGATTAACAACTAATTTCGTAATTATATTCTATAAAACTTTTATTTTGAACTTTATTCAATTTGAGAGTTTATTTTAGACTATATATGTACGTAGTGGCGTAACTAGGATTTTGCTCGTGGCGTGGGGTGGGGGGTGGGGGTTGTTAAACAGTTCATGACAACTTTTTGGAACTTACATTTATTTGATGATGTATGAGCTACAGAAACAAAATCTAGTTTTCTAGGTTTCTTTGCCAGTTCATTTATTACTTCGTCTGTGCGCACTTCCAACTCCATATGTATGGATAACGTTGCCAGTCCATTTAGCCGATTTTAAGATGTAGAAATTCGAAGATAGTTTTTTATTCTCATTAAAGTAGAGAATGACCTTTCAGTCGCCGATATGGATACAGGTATTGTTGCCATGATTTTCAGCATAATAAGTATGTTAGGAAACATATTCTTATTGCTCAGAGCCAAAACATTCATTGCAGATATGTAAGGAAGATGTTTATTATCTTGCCATCGTTTGTACAGTTTGAACTCGACGATCACGTCAGATGGTGTTGCTTTGAATTCACTAGTGTGATTCCAGAAGAACTAACAAATCATTTTCGTCTTGATTGGATAGGGCTTCTTCATTTGTCGAGGAAAATAGCACCTGAAATCCCTTAAATATATCGCCGTTTTTTGTGAACCTGCGCTCCAGTTCGGAAATAAGCTCTTCCAAGGAAGGAATATAAATTGTTGCACGATAAGCTTTTCTGGCTTCTGAGGTTAGGATTTGCACGATGCTTCTGCCTACCAGTAACTCTATATTCATTGCAACTCCGAGCTTTTTACCTATTATTTTGGTTCCTCAAATATTATATTGTACTCTTTGTTAGCATTCTTTCTTAGATTCTGAAGTTCTCACTTTGCAGCACTTGCCATATCTAATGAAGCTGTTAAGTCGGTGTTTATTTTCTGCAAGTTCTTACTAAGCGGAAGACTGATTGCAAACGCCTGACGTGTTGCAATTAATACCAACAGAAATTGCGGCTTCAGTATCGCACTTTTTAGCAATGCAGCATCTCTGGACGCGTCAGCGTCTCTCCAGGTCTCTATGAGCTCTAGCGACTCTACTACAGGTTCCAGCAACTCGAAAAATTCACATACGGAATGATACCTTTCAATCCATCGTGTAGAACAGTTTCTTTTCAAAGTTTTAGCGTTGGGTGTAATCTCAAGTTTCTCAATTTCTTTAGACAAGTCATCTTTGAGTTTTGGTGTATTAAAAAAATAATGAGCTTTGCCAATAACATCAATACTGTTTTCGATTTCAGTCATTTCGCAGGATTTGGACACCACAAGATTCAGACAATGAGCAGCACAATGAGTATACGGGGCAAGAGGATGATCTCGAGAAACATGCAATTGTACACCGTTGAATGCACCAACATTGCTGCAGCTCCGTCATAACCTTGTCCTCGGAGATATTTTGTGTCAATGCCAAATGATTTCAGATTACTTAAGATTAGGTAAGCTAGTCCTGCGCCTGTGGGATGAAATGTTGGAACAAAATTTAGAAAATCTTCTCGAAGTTTCATTGTTTTTTCATTAACGTATCTGACACATATGGAAACTTGTTCTGCAGTTTCATCTGCCATTACAGCAAAACATTTAGCTTTGTTAATATTGTTCATTACCCTTTTCATCAAAATATCATTACAAGATTCTATAATTTCATTTTGAATTTTTAGACTAAGATACTGATGTCCTTGTCCTTCCAATGTATCCCTAAGATCGGGGTCTCCTATTGCCCTATAGCGAATGGCTGCAGGAAAATTTGCTTCGTTTTTTGTTGCTTTCTCTGACAGGGTTAATTTACAGTAGTCCCGATGACCACGAAGTGCCAAATCTTGCCGACTGCACAACAAAATTGCATCAATTATAGGAATAATTCGTCTTCTGTTGTCCTTCTAAATTTGATTGTCTATCGACAGTTCTGATCGTGCCCATGTTTGGTTAAAACGCTCACCATCGGCAACACATTCCGCATGATAGTTCAAAGAAGCATGGTGAGTAAATGTTTCTGTCTCCTTTTTCCAATTACTAAAACCTCTTTTCACCAATAGGCATCATTTTCCGTTGCCGAATATACCAACCAGGGAAATCGCTTCAGCCAATTATATTGAAAACGGAGAGTGAACGATTTTTTCTTTTCGCTATCTTGCACATTTTGAACCCGCTCGGTACCCGGAAAGCTATAATCTTCAGATGGTATCCATATATTATTGTCTAAAACTTGCGTTATTTCAGCAGTGAACGTTTAGCGAAAAAACTATCATTGAGCTTACTGGGCGTGGTTGTATTACTTGTACAGAGGCGTCTTTATCTTTCGATTCAGCTTCACCAACTCTATTCAAAACACTAACACATTGATCTTCGTCTACTTCACTTGTCTTCTGCTTTTTTATAAAAAAATTCGATATTGACATGTGTCTCTTCTTTTTGTCGGTCATCCTGGACGTGCGCAAAATGAATGTGACATTCTTGCCTAAAAAGAGGGGGTAAAAGGGTTTTTATAGTCGACGAACAAGTTGCTTTAAATTAAAAATTATGAGATTACACCTTGGAAAATACTAGTATACACTAATCTTTACAGTAGTCTCGAAACAGAATCACATGTAACGACAAGCAATATAACTATGTGTAATCGTATATGTCTAATATACAGCCACTCGGAATACGAGCCAGTATAACACGTAAGGACGTTATGGATGATCCTATATTAGCGGTAGCGTTGTCCGTTGTGATCACTGCCATATATTCTCGTCTCTGTTCGGTTGGGTTGGCGAGTTAATCCGATCGCTGCGCTGGGTTTAATGTCTTCTAATGTAGCATTTGCGGTTTTTGTAAATTTACTGAAACTGTTAATCGTATTAAAAATTTACATTTGAAAAGAGTCCTTTTCCGGACCGAGACTAATCGATGGAGACAATTTGTAAGTCTCCGCCTTATCGTTTGACCTATGTAATTTGCATACTTGAGCAGGCCATATTTTCGGTTTGGTTCGACCGATTAAAATAATTTTTGGTACACTTTAATGCATATGTCTGTCGTCTGTGAGAGTACTTTGATAAGATCTCATGTAGATATTTTAAGTCGAACCGGAAATATTCGCGTTGAATGTTACATCGACGAGCTAGTTTAACCATAGTCCTCTGATACGCTCTATATAGCAATAGCAATAAGTATTAAACTACGTATTTAACGTATTAAATGTCCTATATATATGTATATGTATATGTATATGTACATATTACAAATTTGAATTTTGTTTTAGGCCTATAATCCCATAAATATTTAATCATTCAATAAAAACAAATCACTTACGCATACACTAAACATTTTTTTACTGGTATCTAGAAATTCGAATTGAAAATTATGGGTTTCACCTGGGATTTTGGATATGATTAGCTTTCACAATAAAACTAGAAACTTATTTGGCTTTATACTGGAGGCGTCAATGCAGTGAAATATAGTAACGTGAACTATAGAAAAGGAGTTTCTTAGGAAGCGGTGCCTATCCATAAGAAATAAATTGTACAATGAACTATCCCCTTTTTGGTCAAGATATAGGAGAGCGAGAGACCAAGAAAATTGTGCATTACTTCATAATTTTTATATATAATAAAAATGCGCAATTAGAAGAACATGAAGGACATTTTTCCAATTTGTAAGGGAGACTCGGGGAGGGAGGGGATCCAACCACCAGAACAGCTCTTCCCCTCTCCCCCCATAGTATGTACGGCCTATACTTTAAGAATTAATGCTGATTGTAACATGTAAAACATCCACTATCAACATAAAAAATTGTCTTTTAATTAATAACTCAGCGAATTTGGCCCGTACAGAAATGAATAAAAAACGAAATTGTTCCTAATTAGATTTCTCTACAACTTTTATTTAAAACATTTCTCTACAACTTTGATTTAAAACATTTCTCGATTCGAGAGTCCATATTTGAGATATTAGCCAAATATGCGCGTACGCGATTTCGTTGCGTCGCAAAACTACCGGTGTTTAAAAAAATTATATCTCTGCTCCATTTGGTCGTACAGACTTGAATAAAAAATGAAATTGTGCAGGATTTTGTAAGCTACAATTTTGATATCTACATTAATTAATTTCCGTAAATTTGATATTTTCCGAGTTACTTGGGAAAACTAATTTTTTGGACCCTCCCCTGCCCGCAACGTAGTGTCTACACCAAGCAACTTTTAATATGTTGAATAGTACCCTAAAACAAACCTGTTTACAAAGTTTCAGCCCAGTCAGTATTATTTCCTCCAAATCAACAAATGTAGAGTATTTTTACTGGGCTAATACACTCCAATTTCAAATACATGTGGCAAAGAGGATGTAGCACAGTTATTGCACAATATATGTCAAACTCTTTGCCTTCTGGTTCGTGTAAGTTCATAATTCCCTAAGCTGCTTACATATAACGAACTGAATCTTTTGTTTTAAATGAAGAAACATTTTATTGTATACCAAGATTTTTTTAAAACTTCAAGGCAGTTCAAAATTTTAACTTTTTGAAAATGCTAGGATCTGAATATCCTATTACTGATAATTGACGAAATATTTAAATCTTCCAATAATCTTTAATTAGTTTGGGAAACTGTGCAAATCAGCCTAGTCGCATACTGCGTGGATGGCGATTAAAAGTCCCATTCTTCAAGTAGTAAACTAATATGAATGGTGGGAATCACATTCATAAGATTATACGCGTTAGTAATAAATCAGCTGTTTCATAATCAATGTCATGTGCGTGCAATGTCAGTCACATACTTGAACTTCCGTTTAGTATCCACCCATGTATTACGTACTATTATTGTACACAATGAGACACAAATACATAACTTTTGAGCTCTTTCTTTCGCACACTTGTACATGCACATAATAAATATATACATATACTCATTACATATAGTTCAAAATAGTAAATATAAATTGCTCATTATTTTAAGCGGGTGAAAGATTAAAAGTACCGTTTTTTAGGTGTTGTTAACTTAGAAAGCGTGAAACGGATGATAAACCTTTATTTGTTTTGTTTAAAATTTGTAAACGTTAATTCACTAGATATTTGTACTCGTGCACAAGAAACTTGCAAATAAATGACCTTGCTTGTGATTGATAAATTCAGTCCATTCATTATGGTACTACTATTTGTAAATGTATAATAGAAGGTCGCTCTTGTCTTTTTGTTTCCTTTTTATCACAACTCCATGAAATAAATGGCACGCGTTACTAGACAAGGGCACAGTTGTCACATCTAAATTAGCACATAGTTCAAAATTTTATGATTAAAGTCGGCACTAGGTTATACTAGTGAAGTATTTTTTGACAAGACCACAGAGGCTCTAATTGTTAACACGAAATAAAAGTTTTCAATGAAAGATCGTTGTCGCATGCGGGATGGAACCAATATTCTGCATAGCTTGGATTTCAAGCTACCAAAATAACTGCCTGAGGCACACAGACGTATTTTTAAAAACTCCACTATAATAATAGTACATTATAAAAAAATGCAGACAACTGAAAAAATAATTAAACAAACTGTTACTTTTCAACATAGCCAGTTCCTTTGATAACTCTCTTTCAAATCCGCAATTCAATTTTCAACACTCTAGTTTATATCACGAAGATTTTCCCGCCTATGCCTTACTCCATTAAATCTGCCCATCCCCCCAATACGCTCTTTCAATTTGAAGAAAAGATGACAGTTAGAGGGAGCTAAATCCGTACTATGGGTTTGTGAATCACAATTTCGAATCTCGTTTCATATTTTGCATTCGCCTGCTTACCGAAATGTTTTCCTAAGTTATCAAAGCTTTAGTGCGGTGTAGGGAAGGCGCCCATTAGTGAGACGGTTCCAACAATGAGACACTATACAGAAATCATAGTAAATGATGTTGCAGCCTTCTCTTAGTCAAACACAGATGATACACTAATGACCATCTGATAATTTGTCATTACAGTCTCACTTGCCTGCGCCTATTAAGAGTGATAACTGGTGTGCATGGAAAATATTACTGAAAAGTAAATTTCAAACCAACCATAGATGTTGTTTTGATTGGTAAGAAAGTGCATTTATACGTATTAATATTTTATTGTGCAGTTTCCTACTTATTGAAGCATAACTTGACCTACCAGAAAATGTTGTGAGGTTATGCTTTTATATAGATAAAAATATTTTCTTGCTTATTTACAGTCCACCATTACTGAGACGCTCATCACCGGGACACTTCTCACTTTAGGAACAGTATAAACCTACATGTATCTTATATATGATAGAAGGAACAATTTGTTGGTTCAAAGGATGTATCATGCATTACTTACATAAACACTTACTTTGAATTCCTCTAATGATGATGTGGACTGTAATTAGGTTAACTGTATAGCTAGCTTAACGGCACTATTTTATTGTCAATGAGCACTCACGATATGAAACTAATTTGTCACTTCCGGTGGTTCAAACATAACAACAAGACAGCCCTCGTCGGCTGCTGTTTTTAAGTTTTTTCATGGTTTTTAAAGGGAAGGGTTAACAAGGATCAAGAAGAGATGGACAGGAGCCCGAACATCCCGCCCACCAAAATAAATACCAATTTATTTTTAAACAAAGCAAACAACTAATATGTACGATACTAAATAAAACTTATACGGAACAAAACTAAATAGCTGTATAGTATCTAACTCTATGAGCTTGTTGCACAAATACACCAACAAGAGCAAACAAACAATTACTGTTCTAAGGGCAAAGGGCAAAGCTTTAGCACAGGTCTTTTAAGAGTCCCATGTGCCGTTCTCACAGTTGCAACGCGAACAACGTTGTCTTTGCCGGTATGCAGTTGAGTGATTCTTCCCAATCTCCATTAAAGAGGCGGGGAATTGGGTTCTTGAATCGACACTAAGGTATTAAGCTTTAGCGATTCCCCTGAAGCAAACAATTTAGATTTTTGCTGAAGCGTATGAAGGTACTCTGATTGCCATCGCTTCCAGAAACTTTGCCGTAACCGCTGGACTAGTTGCCAACGATTTAAACGATTAATCGATACTTCAGTAACGTCCGCATCTGGAATGAGAGAAATAACTTCGATGGTTAAAACAGGACTTGGGGTCAAACAAGATAAATCGTTAGGATCCGAATTATGCGAACCTAATGGACGGGAGTTCAAAAGTGCTTCAATTTGCACTATAACAGTATTCAATTCTTCGTAAATCAATTTTTGCTCACCAACTACCCGAGATAGGTGAGTTTTGACAGATTTAATTCCCGCCTTCCATAGCCCACCGAAGTGCGGAGCAGAAGGGGGGTTGAACGACCACTCAATGTTTTCTGCGTGTGCAGATTGTTCTAACAGTTTGCGTATTTTGGATTTAGCACCTACAAAGTTGGTACCACAGTCGCTGTACATGTGGATACACCTTCCGCGTCTAGAAATGAATCAACGGAAGCGGCTAAAAATACTTCTGACGACAAATCTGAAACTAATTCTAAATGCACTGCTTTTGTGCTGAAACAAACAAAGAGACAAATATATGCCTTTAGCATTGTTCGTCTTAGATTGGCAGACGCAGAGTGGAACAAGAGTGGTGAATTCCGCACGTCGGGACGTCGAGCCGAGTGGTTATTTGTGTGCCGTTATCTTGTCTTCTCTTTACAGTAGTCCCTTTGTCTTTCTAACTGATTATCGTTCACCACCTGTATCCTATCGTTCCGCTACAAGAAGAGAGAAGATTTTGAATCTGACTTTAACCGGGAGCAGTATGACCCACGCCCGCAACACCCAATTGACGCAGCTGCCATGTTGTGAAGAGCTTTATCTTTTACGTGAGTACCTTTATCTTTGTATGTGATAATAATTTGTAACATAACATGTGCTTGCACAGTTTGCAAATTTATGTTACCAACTGTCGTAATGGTCATACATTGTGCATCGGGACTTTCAAACCATACCCTAGAGTTCAGATCAAGCATAACAGTGCCTCACGTTGGGTGCCACTGTTATACTTTGAGGTACACTTTTAAAGTCCCGATGCACAATGTATGAGAGCTACTACGACAGTTGGTAACACAATAAATATTTGCAAACTGTTGCGCAATAAGGGGTTACGTCATATTTATGTTACAAATTATTATCACATACAAAAAAAGATAAAGGTACTCACGTAAAAGATAAAGCTCTTCACAACATGGCAGCTACTCGCGTCAGTTGGGCGTTGCGGGCGTGGGCCATACTTTTGCCCCCGGTTGAAGTCAGATTCAAAATTTGTCTTCTCTCTTCTTTGTAGCGGAACGATAAAGGAATACAGGTGAGGAACGATAATCAGGTAGAAGAGACAAAGGGAACATACATAACCTGAAAGAGAAGACAAGATAATGGCACACAAAATATCCACTCGGCTCGACGTCTGGCTGACTAGTCCCGACGTGACGGAATTCACCACTCTTGTTCCACTCTGCGTCTGCGCAATCTCGAGCGCCAACGCAACTATCTAAAGGGACGGAAATGCACGCACAAGTCTTTTAAATTATTGGCGCGAAATCCCTTACAAATTAGGAACTTATAGAAATGTTTAAATGCCGATTTTCGGCATGTAACAGGGTCCGACCCATTGTTATGGAAAAAGGGTCACCAAAATCTACGCCAGTATGACGAAATGCTTTTCCAGGATTCACTCGCGGAGTAGGTAAATCTCCCATAGAAGGCACAATATAAGTAGGATTAACCTTAAAACAAGGAATACATGCACGTAGACACTGTCTTATGGCTCTCCTAGCAGATAAAATCCAAAAATGCTGTTGCAATAATGACTGGGTTGTACGATTACCGCAATGTAAATTTTTAATGTGACAATTCTGCATAATAAGAGTTGTTAGGCGATGAAGCCGAGGGAGAAGTAAAGGATATTTTGCATCATGTGAGATGTCCGAATGTTTTAACCGACCGCCCACCCTGAGGAGTCCCCGGCAATCTACGAATGGAGTAAGAGAACGGAGTTGTTTGCTAACTAAATGTCCCTTGTTCAATTTTTTCAAAGCTTCCGCAAATTCACCGTTTTGAACATGTTTAACTAATAATTCTAACGCTGATGTTTTTTTTCGAAGTGTAATCGCACCAGTTAATTTTTCATTAGGTGATTTGAAGTTGAACACAAAACGGCGGCAGTGAACAATTATTTTCCAAATCTTTTGCAAATCGAAGAATGTATCTAACAAAGAAGTCAAAACGTGATCCGAGGGTTCGATGGCAACCAACACGACATGCTGAATTATTAAGAAATGGTGGTTTAGGCCATTCTTCCAAAGGTAATTTTAACCACACAGGACCCGCCTACCATAGCAGGTGATCGATAAGTTCAGTTGCAGAAAGGCCTGTATAGGCACAATCGGCCGGGTTGTCTTGTAATTTGACATGATTCTAATTAGAAGGTGCAGCTAGCGATTGAACTTGTGCAATTCTATTCGCAACAAAGGTTTTCCATTTATTAGATGGCGATTTTAACCATGAAAGTGTTATTGTAGAATCCGACCAAGCAAATTTGCTGGTAAATTCTAACTTGAAATATGTTTTCTTCACATACTCGACGCGATTTGCGAGTAGAACTGCTGCGCACAACTATAACCGTGGCAACGAAACTTTGTTTATGGGCGCAACTTTACTTTTTGCACAAACAAAATACACGAAAACATTATCATTTTTGTCAAAACAACGAAAATAAACAACATATGCATAACCTACTTCTGAGCCTTCGCAAAAGGCGTGTAACTCGATGCTCTTTAAGTTTTTACAAATCAACTGACGAGAAATTTTCAACTCGGATAAGAATGGAAGTTGCAACAAATACTTGTCCCATTGGCGAATAAGTTTTTCGGGAGGCTGGACATCCCAATTGATTCCCAAAGTCCATAAACGCTGAACGAAATGTTTAATAAAAAATGTAACAGGAGTTAAGAAACCTAGGGGGATTGAAAATTCTAGCTAATGCCGAGAGAACGTTCTTTTTTGTACAAGGACGATCACTAATTTGTATATCGTATGAAAAAACATCTGAATCGGAACACCATTTGAGCCCTAACACCTTTACTAGCGAAATTTGTTCTTGACTAAACGTCAGCGGTGGTTGTTCGATTTGTGAATTGGGTATATTTGACAAGACAAGGGTAGAATTACTATTCCATTTTCTAAGTTCAAAACCACGAAGCTTACATAATTCAGTCGGTTCTTGAACTAGCAAGTTGGTTTCTTCAACAGTTTCACAACCACTGATGATGTCATCTACATATGAGTTGAACGATAAAACAAGTGAAGCGTGGTGGTAACGAACCGCTTCTAATCTCGCTAATTCTTGGATTGGTCGAAGAGCAAGAAAAGGAGAAGCTTTTATCCCATAAGTAACGGTGTTCAATCGATAATCAACAAGAGGATCAGATGAATCAAATCTTCACAAAATACGTTGGAAATCTCGATGTTCTGGTATAATCTCGATCTGGCGATACATTTGTTTGATATCCGCAGTGAAAGCAATGTTGTGAATTCGAAACTGCAATAGAAGTTCAAAAATATCTTTTTGTAGTGACTTTCCCTGCAACAACGTGTTATTTAGTGAAATACCGTCTGAGGTTTTTGCACTTGCATCGAACACTACTTTTAATTTAGTTGTTGTGCTTTCTGGCTTTATTACCGCATGATGCGGAATGTAATAAACAGGACTGCTTCCAACGAAAGAAGAGGTACAGGACTCATGTGCCCTGTGTTTATGTAATCTTGCATGAAAAGATTGTACGATGCTCGTAAATCCGAGTCATTCTGCAAACGTCTTTCCAACCACAAAAAGCGACGTAAAGCGATTGCACGAGAATCAGTAAAAATTGGTTCTGGTCTTTTAAAAGGCAATGAAACCATAAACCGACTTGCATCGTTTCTAGAATAAGTTTCAACAAACGTCTTTTCACAAAATACGTTTTCTGCATTTTCCTGTACGTGAGCAAGAACACTTTCCAGCTCCCAAAAACGAATTAGCGTCTCTTTTATTGGCTCCACATAAGCACACAACGAAGTAGAAATAGTTTCTGAACAACCTACTTTTCCAGTCACAATCCAACTAAATTTGGTGCGAATGGCCACCGGTTCGTCTTGTTGGCCGATCCGAGATTCATTCAACAAAATTTGTGCGAAAATGTCTGCTCCTAACAACAAATCAATTTTCGCAGGTTCAAAAAACTTTTAATCAGCTAACTGTAATCCATCGATATGATTCCAATGGCGTTTCGATAAAGGTATGGCCGGCAGTTGACCTCATATTTCCTGTAAAACAAAAAATTCTAAATTGAAATTGATTTGAGTTTCAGCCTGATTACAAGAATAAATACGACACGATAAGCTACCACTGATAGTAGACGCATTCAATCCCAAACCTTGAACTTTTGCTAAGCTTTTGTGCTTCTGCAAAAAAAAAAGCCTTTGACGACACTTTTCTGTTATGAAATTTGACATACTCCCATTATCTAAGAGTGCCCTAACAGTTTGTAGTTTTCCAAAACCATCGATAATCTCTACCTGAGCAGTAGCTAACAAAGTTGTTGTATTAGAAACTGAACGAGAAAAGAATGAACTAACTTTAGGCCTCTGCATCGAAAACGAAGAAGTTTCACTTGTTTCATTCCCTTCAACCATTTTTTTGTATGATCCGCTGATGTAGTAGGAGAGGTATTTGCATTCTCAAAATGCAACTATGTGTGGTCTGGTTTAACATTCTTTACGAACAACCTTTAATTGGCAAATTTTTACACAATTTAAACGGGGATTTTTTTTTACGAAATCAAATCGTTCCTGACTGGATTTACCAAGGAACTTTTTGCAACTTTTTGCAGTTTTTTGCAATAAATCAAGTGCGAGTTATTACACACTATGCATTTGTTAGGTGACGTCGTAAATACAAACGTCTCACGAGTTGAATTTTGTTTATTCCAAGTTGAAGGCTCATTTTTACTTTTAGTTGCAAAGTCGACGGTTTTCGGTGCTTTTTTGAGACATCAAATCGTTTATCTCTAAAGCCTTACACGATTGATCTAAGGACGCTCTTAATTCTTCAAAACGTGGTATTTCACTTGTATTTTGCATTTCAAAACGTTTGGCGGTGTCTGAATTTAACCTTTGTAATAGCCAATTGAAAAGAACAAAATCAAACAGATCGACATTTTCAAAAGTTTTTAAAGCGCTAGAGCTTTCAACGAATACGTTTAATAAGAACCGTAAACTATCCGACGTAGCAGAATTCAATTTGGGAGCCTTTTTCATGCAATTTTAATAATTTGTAACAATTAATCTTTTATCTTCATAGCGATCTATATTGATTTTTAGGGCAATACTGTAATTTGCGTCACAGACCGATAAATGTTTAGCGAGTTGTTTATATTTGTCATCTAAGCTGTTTAACAAAAAATAGAACTTTTCAATAGGAGAAAGTTTCTGATTTGAATCGATCAAAGTACGAAACGAATTGTAATATGATTCAAAATCTTCAATTTTCCCATTAAAATTTATTAATGAAATTGTCGGCAAGCGTATGTTGTTTGTGGCTGACTGTGAATTATCCACCAATGATGCTAAATGCACTTTAGTTTCAAACTGCTTTTGACATTGAGTGAACCGTGTTCTAATCTGCAAGAAGTATTTATCTAAATTAATTCGAATACCCGAAATTTCTTCGATACAATCATCGTCTAAAATGCATTCTATAGACAATTTGTCAAAATATGAGAGCTTTCAACGAATACGTTTAATAAGAACCGTAAACTATGCGACGTAGCAGAATTCAATTTGGGAGCCTTTTTCATGCAATTTAAATAATTTGTAACAATTAATCTTTTATTTTCATAGCGATCTATATTGATTTTTAGGGCAATACTGTAATTTGCGTCACAGACCGATAAATGTTTAGCGAGTTGTTTAGATTTATCATCTAAGCTGTTTAACAAAAAATAGAACTTTTCAATAGGAGAAAGTTTCTGATTTGAATCGATCAAAGTACGAAACGAATTGAAATATGATTCAAAATCTTCAATTTTCCAATTAAAATTTATTAATGAAATTGTCGGCAAGCGTATGTTGTTTGTGGCTGACTGTGAATTATCCACCAATGATGCTAGATGCACTTTAGTTTCAAACTGCCTTTGACATTGAGTAAACCGTGTTCTAATCTGCAAGAAGTATGTATCTAAATTAATTCGAATACCCGAAATTTCTTCGATACAATTATCGTCTAAAATGCATTCTATAGACAATTTGTCAAAATATGATATAATCTGCGAAGTTAGTTGCATACTACCCTCAATTTCAGCATAAGTATCACCGGTCCCATCTAAATTTGATAATGCATTTTGTAATGCTATGAATCTACTTAACGCAGCTTTACCTTGAAAAATCAACCTTTCTGTGGTAACTACCATGGTAAAGGGGTTCAATACCAACTAAAGCAACAAAGCGGCAACTACAAGTTTGAAAATTCTGTAGGAAAAAGTCGTTATTATGACCATGCAAAGAAGTGATGTCTGAGCAATAAATGACAAGTACCGTTTCTACAAACAATACAAGGCCACTGTAAAATGTATGTGCACGAAATTGAAATTGAAAAAATGCCTAAATCTTCTAAAATGAATAACAACAACTCCTGTAAAAACACCGCACAGACAAAGATAACAATGAATAACGACGCCGCAACCATAAACCACGTGTCTTTAACCCTAAATCTTTAACAATTTGCTATCCTGACCGTATACCTGTTCCACAAGCTCACACAAAATGCTATTCAGTACCGTTACTATTTATCTTAATTAAATTCCCGAATAGAACCTCAGCATAAAATAAATAGTATTCAAAACGAAAATTTACTTAGATTGCAAAACAAATCAAACAAATTGTTCTAAAAACTTCTAAGCAAATGTCTATACAGTTTAAAACAATAATAAATTTATGGCACCCTCCCAATCAAAAACAAAGGAAATCAAGGAATTGGGGCGTGAAATTCAATTTAACAAAAGGAATTCAATTCGCTCGGAGACCAAAATGTCGGTTCAAAAGATGTATCATGCATTCCTTAACATAAACACTTACTTTGAATTCCTCTAATGATGATGTGGACTGTAATTAGGTTAACGGCATAGCGAACTTAATGGCACTATTTTATTGTGAATGAGCACTCACGATACGAAACTAATTTGTCACTTCTGGTGGTTCAAACACAACACACAACCCTCGTCGGCTGCTGGTTTTAAGTCCTTTCATGATTTTTAAAGGGAGGGGTTAAGAAGGATCAAGAAGAGTGGGACAGGAGCCCGAACATAATTCAAAATATGATTTGTTTTAGGTAGCAATATGGCTGAAGACAATATTATTAAGAACACAGGAAAAGGTAAAAAATTGGTTAAAAATGACGAAAAGACTATGTTCCACGCGGTTTACGCTGTTGTTACTGATATTTTTATTCGAAAGGCTGCACGTCAATTTGGAATACCATTTCAAACATTGGCCAAATATGTGAAAAAGCAGAAATTGTCTGAAGAAAAAATTCGTATGCGGCCAAATTATGAACTCACAGAATATTCTCAATGGAACAGGAAAATTCTCTTGCTGATTACATAATTAAATGTATTAAGTGCAAGTTTATGGACTACCTATGGTAGAATGTAGATTAGTGGCGTACCAAGTGGCTAAGTGCAATAAAATTCCTATTCCTAAAAACTGTGCAGACAAAAACTGGGCGGAGAAAAATGAATGCTAGGATTTATGAAAAGGCATTGCAATTTGTCGTTAAGAACTACATGTTGCAGCTTATCTAGAGCAACTTCGTTTAACCGTTATGATATGAACATTTTCTTTGACAAGTTGTAGATAATTTTTGACAGAAATCGTAGGTTTGCAGATGGTACAAGAGGATTTAATCGTGATGAAACTCCAACACTTACTATGCAGAACGCTATAGAAGTCTTTAAGCATTTCATCAAGCATAATTTTTCTACCAAAGAAAATCCATCTTTACTAATATACGACACCCATGAAAACCGCCTATTAATCGATATTCTAAATATTGCAAAAGATGCTGGAGTAACAATTTTAACTATTCCACCACACTCCACCCAGAAACTACAACCCCTTAGTCGTCGATGTTTGCCATTCCAAGCTTACTATTCCAGAGCGGTAGACAGTTGGCTGCAGCATCATCCTGGATAATCGCTCTCTATTTATGAAGTTGCACAATGTGTAGGACGAGCCCATGAGTAAAGCATGATCCCAGAAACAATGCTGAATGCGTTTTGAAAAACGGGAATAATACCCTAAAACAAAAATGTGTTGTGCGATATTGAATTTCTTAGTAGTTATGTGACAGACCGCACTGATCCATCAATAAAATTAACAACTGATAACACCAGCATGACATTAAACATTGCTTCAAGTTCCTCTATGGAACCATGTGTAAATGCTTCTAATGCTACACCTAACACTGATATGCTTCTTAGTAATACTATGAATGTGGAACTTTGCAAAACGCCAGAAGAGATAATAGGATATCCAACAGCTACGGATGGAATATCTAAAGGAAAGTCTAGAAAGAAATGGAAATGTATGATTGCAACAAATATCTCACAAAAACTAGAAATTGAGGAAAGGACTAACCAAAAGTTGGAATCGACCCAAAAATAAAGATCGTTAAATGAAAAATTGTTGAGGAAACTCGCATTCTGAAACATCCGTAGTGCTTCAGAATTCCTCAGATTCTGATGAAGTAGATGTCCTTTCTAATATTGAGTTGAAAACGATAGATACAATATCAAATAAAGGTCAATTCATTCTGATGCAGTTTAATGGGGAAAATGTTGATATTTACTATGTGGCAAAAGTATTAGAGGGAGCATCAACTAATAATGGGTTTCTTAAGAAAAAGCAATAAAATGGAGGGTGCTTTTATTTTTCCGAATGTAATGAAAGAGTCTTATGTTTCAAGGAACGCAGTGAAATATATTTTACCCGAACCAAATTTATGTGAACAAACTAAAAGACAGCAGGCATTTATGCATTTTAATGGTTGTTTTAATGAGATCAATGTTCGTTAATTAATAAACATAAATTTCAATATTTAGCTGTAATGGGTATAGCAATAGTGTGTCTCACTGAAATGAGTATAGTGTTTCAGTGTATGCCCTATACAGCTAACAGTGAGGCAGGATTACTAACATACATGTATTCTGTTTCTATAAATTTTCGGTCAGTTTTCGCGAATGTGTGTATTTTGCTAGGAATTGTAATTGATTTTATGAATTATATACGAAGTTTTGCAACTTTCAATTTTTTGTGTCTCACTGATGGGCGCATTTCCCTGTCGCTGCTCCACACCTTCGAGAACTGACACTGCTCTGTGACTTTCCACTATTTGTTGATTGTTCTAGACCCTAAATTTCAATTTTTATTCTTAAGATTTTTCGAGGTAATATTTTTCGGGTGTTCCATTCCGGATATTATTTTTACCGAAAGATCAGTCTCGCGCCACACCTAAGAGTAGAAACCCCACCTCGGTATGTTCTGAGCGCGTGACAGTATTTTGCACAATTTGAAGATCTCTTTTTTGGTATTACTTTTAACCTAAGACCGACCAACCTTAATCTTATTGAAAGTAGAAATGCGACGTGCCATGTTTCAAAAGTCGAAGCTCAAGATTTCATATTTACGAGATTAGTTATAACCCCATCATGACAGTGGAAACTCATGCCCCAAGAAATTTCGATCGTGTGGCGTATTATTTTTTTATCGAAATTGGTTTTTTAAGAGTAAATTTTGTACTCAACTTTAACTCCGTGACATCCATTGTTGATTTTTGCTAGATGATTCTAATCTTTTACCGTTTATGAATGGAAATCGGCTATCAATTATAAGGTGTATTGGTAAACTAGTCATATTATTAAACTATGAATCAACATGCTACAGCTACTTAACCAGGGTTAGCAATGAAAGTGAACACGTTGAATATTGAAATGGAGCTGTACCTTCGACAACATAGTAAAACAAGTACTTAAATGGTTACATTAATCGCAAACAATTGAAACTTACAAAGAAGTAATCTATGCTAGGAGAAAAAGTACCAGTTTAGTTCTTCATATAACACTTGTTTAATCAATTTACTCATATACATAGACGAGAATGCACAATTAATTTCCTATTAAGGTGTTAAACCCCATTCCAAATATAAATCTGGGGAAACGTTAGTATTGACTATAGTCACATACAATAGATGGTAATAGCTGCATATGGGACATTTAAAAATCGATTAACATTGAATGTATCCTTTAAGAGGTAATATATCCAAAGACATCTCTAAATACCTATTAAACGATTTCATTGCTCAAATTGTAAAGAAAGGAAAGAAAGTATAATTGTTACAAGATGTTTAATTGATGTAGTCTCCTAAACAGAAACCAGAGTTCCGCATTACCTCACAAGATGACACGACTATTATTTCATCCTTCGTCGGTTGTTGGTGAGACACATTTAGAATTTCGATAAATGAACTCCACAAGACACCTCCACTTAATGGGGTCTCTCTGGTTGCCTCGCCACCGCAGCGGGTGTGGGACTATCTCGTTTGACGTCTCTTCAGCTTGCGCAAGTGTTGGGCTTTTGGCTGTTGATACAATGACAACCGTGGTTGAGCCGTTGGTAACGTAGGCGTAAGAACGGGCTTCTACCGTAGCGGGTCCTGGTGTCGGTTTAACCTGACAGCTGCTGGCTGTCGCTTTAGGTATCGTCATATGCTACCATTTTGCAACCACCCGTAGCGTGAGGAATGCGGAGCATCCTCTATAGGTCGCTGTGTTCGCGCCGCTGCAGTTGACGTACACCGCTGGGACTTACCTGCTTTTGGGGCAGATATCGCCGAGGTGGTCGTCAACGCATTTTGGCGTTACCTTGGCGTTTGTCTGGGTGTGCCCGAATCGCTGGCACCGATTGCATTGTCCTATTTCGTTGCGTTGATGCGGTATTTGCACCTGTACTCGCAGGCGCAACACATGCTGATGCTCGAAAATTCGCTTTGCTTCCCTGGTCTTGGTCAAAATGGCAATGACTAGGGGCAAGGCTCATCTTGGCCGCTCCTTATGCATGCGTACGCACGATAACACTGGGAACCCTCGTTTGACTAGCTTGATACGGACGTCCACGACAACGATGTCTTCCGATATACCGCTTAAGACCACCTTGAATGGCTTGTCGTCTTGAAGGCAGAACGTGTAGTACTCCTCGCCTTTCTCAGATAGGAAAGCCGTGATCCCACGGTAATCGGTCGGGATCGCCGCTGTAATACTAATTCCATCTTGTATATTACGAGTCTCTGTTAAGTTCAGTCTGGGATGACTATCCACTTGTTCATCTTACGAAAGAAGCGAGGTAGTTGCGGCTGGTCCGAAGCGATGCAGGGTTCTTCCTTCTTGTTGACATCGCACTTCAGGTCTTCTGGTTACGTCGCGCTGATCGGTTCTTTGTGGGCAGGTCGGCAGCGATGGTCGTTTTCGGCTGTTTGCTGGACTTCTTCTTTGGTACCGTGAAGCCGTCGTCCTAGGCCTCCTCCGAAGTTCATAGTTCATAGTTTTTTATTTATGCATAAAATACAAAAGTGCAGGTGTTGGCGATGGGTCGCTTGCGAAGATCTTTAACTTCGGTCTCACGTGCCACGGTGGTGTCTTCGTTGCCCATGATCTTGACGATGATCTGCGCTTCCGTTAAAAATCACAGGTAGTAGTGCAAGTACTGCGTCCGCGTAAAATAACAAAAGCGCCACCTCCACACGCACGCAATCAGTCGAATTACTCTTGGGCAAGCAGACTCACATGCTCAATCAACACTCAAGGTGTTTTAAGCGAAGTAATTCAAACCAACGCTTGTGAGTTAGATTGTGGTGAAGACGGCTTCGTATAAAAGCGCAGGTGTTGGTACAGTACTCCACCCACGCGTTGCACTTACTAATTCCACTCGCGTGGTCAGATCGATCACCAATGGATTAGCAGATTCACTAACACAATCACTACTCAAGGTCTTAAGCTAGGTAATCGAAGGCCAAGCCCGTAGCAGAATTTTAATATTACAATCCTATAAAGGCACGATAGCAAAATTGTTACCGTGCGTTTACATCGAACACGCTGCGATTCTTTATAAAAGTACTAAAAAGTACAGAGCTTTAGAACGTTTTAATGTTCGTAATGCTAGTTCTGCTTTGTTGATCGTATCTAAAGCGCTATAGATGTCAGCTGTTGCACTAAATAAAACTGAAAAGTATTATTTATCTGAAATCTTTTGGAATGGGCTGATCTGCAATGTTGTCTCCAGAAAGATCACTCGTCCTCTCCCGTATATGTTTGCATCTATGTACTTTTGTAGGTTATTTGTGAGTGTAACTTGAACATGGTGGTTTGGTTATCAGAGTGTTAGTGCACGACGTGTATGCTAGCGTACGCGTGCGTATGTATGGTTGTGTGCGCAAGTACGGTATGTGCGTGTGTGTGCGCGCACGCGTGTGTACTTGTATGTGTGTGAGAGTGCATGAGTTGATTGTTTGGATGGATGCTACTGCTCGCGTATGGGTGAATGGGTGGTAGGTGGGTTTAAGTATGGATGCGTGAGCGCGCATGTATGTCTGTGTTGACGTGTGTTGGTTTGTGTAAACGCAACAATTTTAAAAAGAAGTGTTGAAAACCTAGCGTTTAAATGCGCTTGTGGTAGGCGATTAGTTGTTATAAAACGGTTATAACTATGTTGTTTTTACTCCAGCGATTTTAATTTTGAGACGTTATAGGTCTACAGGGACAATTCAAAACTATAAAATATTTCTTTAAAAAATAACTTAATATTTTAGTGGGATGGCGAAAAGTAAAATGAATATCAACCAAATTCGATCTGCAAAAATAAATTTTTGAAAAAACCTGGTTCACTTTTTCCTTTTGAAAGTACATTCTGGTTTTTCGGTGCGTTACTGTTCAATTCGGTTGCAATTTAATAGCTGCAGTAAAATTTTAAAATTATTGACATTTCAATTAGCTGAAGGCTAAATGTGCATCAATGCAATGAATTTTTGTATAACTTTAGATTTTTAATGCCTGAGCTTTGATTTTCTTCGCTTTAGATTGTATTTTGCGTACCGCAGACTTAATATGAATTCATGACGAAACTCAATATTTTAGTTAGTTTAGCGTTGAGAGTGAAATCGTCACCAATCAATTTAACTTTCTTGTACATTTTTCGTTTAATTTTAGTTGTTTAATTTCAAGTCGCACTTTGGGCGCAACAAAATACAACAGATTTTTAATTTCGCGCTCTGTATTGTGATGCTAACTTCAGATACCTGTGAAGTACTATTGTGCTGTCTGAGAATGCTGATTTAATTATATTTAAAAATAATAAAAGCAATTGTTAGTAGTTAATATTAGCGTGCCGAGCGTGTTTAAAAACTGGTTAAGCTAATAATCATAATAAGGTTATGTGTACTCACTTCTAAGCTCTTCGACTATAAATAAACTAAAACCTTTTATCTAATTAAACAGGACCCTGTGGTTTGACTTACGATCCATACGAATCTGCTATATAGTATGGTAGTTACGAAAATATAGGTACATAATAAGGTTTCTATATATAGTGGCATCTGTGTATATTATATTTTTAAGGTGGATGCATTCTGACAGCTGCTTTATTATGATAAAATTACTGTTAGGTATTTTTATTTTGTAAATGTTTGTTTAGCACTACCTCTGATGAAAAGAATTTTTCAGACGTTTATTTTGGGTATTTTTTTATGTCACGAGGACAATAATAGTAGTACTAAAATATAAATGGACTGTGCTTGTAGAGCCACATAAAAAGTGTCATTTCTAAATCCAATGGAAACTGTTGTTTTGAATAATACATGTGAGACTCGTTTACACATTTTAGAGATTGTCGATTCTATGCAATATTAAATGCGTGCATTTTCAATCACTGATTTCGTTTGTTTTCATATGCAGCGTATCCCTTACCATAATTTTACTAAATTAGAAGTCAAAATACTGTGTAATTTGTGTGAAAAGGTAAAATCTCATTCGATCAACAATATTCAATACTTCAGCGTTTATATGAACTTCGACGACAATTCAATAAAATAATACGAAAGAAAGTTATCATTTTTTAAAAAAATTCTAATTCAGATGAATATTTTTATATATAGCACTATTTAATCATTAGTTCTCAATATGACCCAATCATTTCAGGATTCCTCAACAACAAAAAATTAGATAGCTAAGTTGGAATTTAAATAATTGATCTTATTTTATGTTCAAAACTTTTCATAATAGCGTTCAGGATGCTAGAACATCTCATAACTACTGTTATTTAAACATCAGCTTCTCAAAGTTTTAACATCTAAAAACTTGAAAGGTTTTCTTTGAAATGTCTTACAAAATTATTTTTAATGTATGCCCAAAAATATTAGTATTTTCATTTATGAATTCTAACAAAAAAACTAGTTCTTTCAATTAGATATACACACAAAATTTTACATTAACTATTTTTGAATTCAGCTGATCTCACAATAAGTACTTAAGTTATAAAATCGCGTGTAAGAAAATTGACACTGAACTATTTTCAACAGTTGTAAATACCTTTCATAGATTTCAATAAAAACAATACTTTCAACACTATAGGTTTATTAAACCGTTTTATAAACATATAAATTCAGAAATGGACAAAATATGAATCTCTTTCGTAATGATTATTTTAGTAAACATATAAGTACTTATAAAACATGAATATAAACTTCTCTTAATATTTCTATTTTTTGTGTGTTAAACTTGAAACTATAAATTATTATTATTTCATGGTTGATACGACCAAAACAACATTTAAACGTTAAACGATTGTTTGCCAGATGTGAAATAAAAGCAACATCTGGTACAGTGTAATATAAAATCCACTTACCAAGATTTGGTGAAAATTCAGCAAACAATAATTTTTTTTCCATAATTCTTAATATTCAACAGAAACTGGAAACTTTTAGAAGACTACCCATCAAGTGTGTCGAAGTTCAATTTCCAGACAGCATACTCGTATAAAAAACCACATCTGCAACGAGGTTTAAACGGCTTTGCGATTCCATAGTTATCGAACTATATAAATAACACTGTCATTTTCAATACGAAATAATTACGTTTTAAATTGTGATGTTTTTGATTTATATTACTAATTTTTATATTCCATAGTTACGTTATGAATTTTAATACTCTGAAATTTACGCATAAATTCCAAATACTTAAAGGTTACGCATTACCAAAAAGGATCGAAATAAGGTAGTAGGACATGCTGTCCCAAATAATTTTTCCTACAACATTCTGAAGATCTTCCTAACCCGGCTAATCTGTGACTAATCGAGCATACTCGAAAGCGTCGGGAAACAATCGACAACGTGAATTTTAAACAAACGATAACGAATCGACAAGTGTTACCTTTAGAACGCGAAAATACACTACAGAAACCGTATAGAACAGTCGATCAAAATTCTATACGTATTGCTCGATCTAAATCAATAAATGCTTTAAATTGAATGCTAATATATGATGGAGTGACTACAATTATTGTTTGAATAACAAATTAAAATGTTACGCCCGAATATCGAAACGCTCAGTAAGCGAAAAAACTACAGTGCGTTGTGATCGATGCCAAAAGACCAAACACCGAAAAGCGAAAATTCTACGCGATATGACTGTTATTCTTGGCCACGACGCATTGTGGACAATTCTCTGACGACCACGACGAGTTGTGGATGATTCGAATAACTCATAAATCCATCCTGGTTGTAGTAATTAGCGAGATTGAAAGAGACATAACAAGTCAAAATTCTAAAAAAATTATGAAGTGCTTATTTCTACATGAAACTTTATTAAACAAACATAAAAAATTACAATAATAACCAACTAAACTACACGTTGTAAACCACTGTAACCGAAAACATTATTATTTGGTCTTGCAGGCTGGGCACTGCTGTTGTGGTATTTGGAATTCACATACCTCACTGGACTTGCGTTTACACATTTTAGTGTTGCAGTGACGTATACAGTGGCACAAAACAAATCATTGTTTTGACCCAGACGAAGCCTCGCACAAATTTAATGAAGAGCTTCGGATGTGTTCATAAAATTCGAATCAGCGAAGGATGATAGTTCATTTCGACTATAAAGTCTTTTCAGTGCCCCCTCTTTGGTTCCTAACTTAATTCAGACCGGACTCATTAACGCTTAGAAATACGGTTAGAACATTTGTAGCGGCAAGTCGTCCTCTGTCGACGTCCGGAGACTACTATCCCCAAGGTCCTGGGTTCGAATTCTGACTCGGCCCGCTTGAAAAATGTTAGGCGAAAGTTTTTCACATATAAATACGCCCTCGTTCGGATGAGAGGTCAACTTCAGGTCCCGTGTGTGAGTGTTGTCACGCACGTTAAAGATCCCTACCTTGCTTGGAACAGCAAGGGTTTGGCAAAATTCAAAATTTTCCAGAAAATAAAACATGCTTTCTGGCCAATGTAGTACCTTCGGGCGGAGCATTGGAAAATCGAATGTAGTGTCGACGGTAGGAATTTTAACTGCTACATTGTGACCGCATTCGGCAGAAGGTAATTTTTCTAGAGTCATAGCTAACATAGCTAACATTTTTAGGCTTGTTTCTCGAATCTTGCTTTTGCTTCATCACGCTGCTTTCTGATTGCTTTCCGGATATTACAAGGACTGCATATGACGTGGTTTTCAATTTCAATACCGCATATCATGTGTACTTTTAAATCGCATTTTTTTGTATATAATAATTTTCACCTATAGAACATAATACGGCACTGGATACTTCGCTAGTTTCATTTTATTCCCTATAGTGGTTTATTCCGCATGCCATCCCAACCCTGATACTTTCTAAATCTTCTTCCATTTCTAAAATTTTGTATATTTCCTTTTCCAGAGAAGAATCTGCAATTTTGATTCTTTGTTTGCAACAAAACATGGTTTCTTAAGGACTTTTTTATTCCTTCATGCAGTACACGATTTTTTTTGCTCTGAATAAATGTTAAATTTTTTACCAGTGTTTGGTATTATCATCAAGCATCCAAGCTAAAATCTAGTACCTTTTCCCTTGTATAATAAATAACTATAATTAGTATGGATAAACGGTAGAGCTACAATATTAAAATAAATGAAAATAGAAACAGTAATTATGACATACAGCAAAGATAACATAATATAATAATATAATATAATATAATATAGAAATATGGCAAGAGGGATTTGTCAAAGGAATTTTGTTATTTAGAATGTTGAATTATAAAAGATGAACGAAGTAAAAGTGATAGAATCACGCTTGGAAAGAAACAATTTTTTTACAATTTCACAAATATAATGTTCTCGCATCAAACAATCTAAATGTATTGTAACAATCGAAAGGAATATAGCTATTCAACCAACAATGGATTGATTGACAGCTACAAAGGTGCACTTAAAGGACCAATATTAAGCGCACAAAAGCAAAGGAAGTAGAAGAGCCGCGAAAACATCTTGTAGTTTCTTGACATGGTTTTGTGGTGTATATAAAACCACACCGCTCGGCCGAGTAATCAGTTTTCATCGAAGTGTGAATTCGCGAGTATTATCATATAAATTATTAGATAAATCGTTAAAATAAATACGTTTGATGTGTGTATAAATTAAGTGCTTATGTAGGTAAATTACAAAGTTGTACTTAGTTAATCAGTGTTAGAATTGTAAATCTTCAGTGATATCTGTAGCTGCATTTCACTGCATTATGATATCTCTGTATTTGTGAGTAACCAAGCTTATATTAAGCCGAATAAAGAACAGTAAAAAGAAGTTCGTTGCAATATGACAAAATTTTTAAGAACATTTGTATGGCGTGCCGCATTGTATTGTTATGATACACGAACCGTGGCAAAACGTAGAGAAGATTGAAGCTTTTGAAATACGGTGCTATAAGAGGTGTTGCAAATTAACAACAAATGACGAAGCACTCGCGACTTAGTTTGTGAAATTTTGGGAAATACAGTAAAAGGAAAAAATAACTGATAGGACTGGTATCACTAATAATAATAGAAAATGTAGATAGGAAAAACTACATAGGCAGACTACTTCTTGAATACCTTACACAAAATATAAACAATGAAGGTATATTAACATGAAGCTACTAATCCAGTATATGGAGGCTTGGACGAAATGCTTCAAACCAGTTAATTGGCTAATGTGAAAAGATAAAATAAAAAGATTGTTTTGCCGTACCTTAACTCGGCTGTTATATTTAAATTATTTTGTGCAAAACTATAGTTTTTTATTTTACCTTAACAATAAGCATGTACGAGACTGATTAAAGTGGAGACTAATTTACTGTTTTATTTTTCCAAAACAGATGCAAAGCTTTCTTGTTTTAAATAAATTAGCTTATTACAATTTTAAATTTAGTTTTTGTAAATTTAGTATATTAAATATAATTTTTACTGATGCTCGAAGAAGCGACTACATGAATTATTTATCAAAAACGCAAACTCGCATATCTTAACTAGATCCAAAATTAGTTAGGAAAAAAGACAAATTAACAAAGAATTTAAATTAATGAGCTTATTAGGTTTTCAATTGCTAATCATTTATTAATCTACAGTTTAAACTGACCAGCAAAGAAACCGACCAACTTGAAATATTTCAGTAAATGCATAACTATCATTAAATGAAGCAGATGTAAAGATTAGCTAAAGAAAAACATAATTAAATATAATTTAAGACAATAACAGAAATTTTATAAGAACTATGAATTACCGTTTTACCGGATCTTCGAGTAGATACACCTAGAGAATAGTAAGCTACCAGAAAGTTTAAGATGTCAACTAAATTCTGGATAAGTCAGTAAATTTTACTAAATACAACCCATTTTGAATACGGTTTTAGATTATAGCGATTTATGATTTTATGAATATTTCGAATTGAAGGAACATTTTTGGGTATTTTTTGTGTGACTATAAACATTTATGTTTTTTATTATATTAACCCGAAACAGTGCAGCAGCTCTTTCGGTACTCAGAGTGGCAGAGACCATCGGGGTGGAAATGACATTCTAAGAGACACTGTCGTGGAAGGTAACGGTAAAACACCACATTACTTCACAAGTATACAAGCGTATCAAAAATATTTGTGAATATGATGACGTTTTCGATGAGTAAAAGATTCCGGAGTTAAAATAGTCTCCCATTCGGATCTCGGGGGGGGTGAAGTATTTGATCAGCAAGCTCAATAAAAAAAAAAGAACCGGGAACATTTTGCGAGTCGAGGCGTAGAATGTTTGAAGCGAGTAGATAGGTAAGAAGCGATACTCTGAATTTAATAGAAGAAATGCGAATATGCAAAAACAGACCAGACGAAGCAGGAAAACATATATAACCATCAAATGGGAAATTATTCGCAAATGCAGCAAAGCTATAGAACAATGAATTGAGGAAAACTGCTAAGATGTACAAATTAAAATGGAAACAGGAAGGACTGACGAAACATGGATGAATGAATTTTAGGGATATAAAACCGTATAGCAAAAGTATAAGGGGCGTGGCAGGAAAACTCATTATGGAAAACGTAGAGGAAGTGGATATATAGCAAGAATATATAAAGAATTTATATGCAGGGCAGGAACTAGAAGTACATTGAAATATCCTATACTTAGAAATGAGTTTGAACTAGCATTAAAGAGTCTGAAAAATAATAAAGCATCGGGTATAGATAACGTGCAAGCAGAAACTCTAAAAGCTGCTGGATAAGCAGTCACAAAACACCTCTTCCAACTTATAAGCTACCTATATATTTATGAGACGAGAGGCGAGAACCCAAAGATTTCAAACATAACCCCAAAATCACTGTACCAAAAAAGAGAACAGTAAATTTGACAACGCACTTATCAAAAATATTAACTCGAATTGTACAAAGACGAATGGAAAACGGGTTGAAGAAATATTAGGAGAAGATCAATTTGGGTTTAAGCGAAACAGGAAACACGGGCGGCCATTTTAGCTTTAAATGTGATAATGGAGAAAACAATAGATAAAACAAAAAAAGTGTGTTGGGGTATGTAGATTTGGAAAACGCATTCGACAATATAAAAAAGGAAAACTATTCGAAATAGTCAAAAAAATTGGAATGAATTATATGGATACACGGATACTACATGGCTTTTACAAATAGCAAATAGTTGTAAAAGAATTAGAGCAAAAATGTAGAAAAGTAAATATTACGAAAGGGGTGAAACTGGGATGTGCGCTATCCCCGTTAATTTTTAACTTGTACATCGAAGAGGCAATGAATACTGTTAAATGCAGAAAGACATTTGGAATTATTATGCAGGAACAACCGATTGATATGCTTGGATTTGCAGATGATACAGCGATATTAGCATCTAGCAAAGAAGAGCTAGAAACAACTCTTAATGAAATGGAAACAGTACTAACAAAGAGATACGGTATAAAAATGAACAAAAATAAAACTAAATTACTGGTGTGTATAGGAGGGAGAAATAAGTCAAGAACCAGAATACAAATTGGAAACGAGAACAAGAGGATACAGATTTCTGCTCCTTAGGAATCTAATTAACGCAAGATGGGAAAAATGTAAAAGATATAAAACTAAGATTTAGCACAAGGCCGTGCTACATTTAACAAGACAAAGCAACTGCTATATTCGAAGACAACAAACATAGAGACAAGGCAAAAATTGCTGAAAGCATATGTGTGTAGCACAGTACTGCCAAGCTGTGAAACGTGGACAGCAGGAGAAGCGAACAGGAAGAAGTTTATGAAATGTGGTGCTACAAACGTATGATTAAGATATCATGGACACCTAAAGTGTGACCAAGAGTACTAGAAATAGTAGGGGAAATATAAATATATGGAAAACAGTAAAAAATAGGAGAGATAGGATAACAGGGCACATATTAAGGCATGAGGGAATAGTGCGGAATATATTAGAAGCCGAGGTAAGAAAAAAGAGAGGCAGAGGCAGACCTAGATTAGTACGTTGCACACAGATTGAAAGATGTAGGTTGTATGAGGTTCAGGAAAATGTGTAGGTTAACTCAGAATAGGAAATTATGGAGGCATGCGTCCAAGTTTCAGGACGAAAGACCTAATGATGATGATATTATTTTTTTTATTGACAAAATGAAAAAGGAATTTGTTTGATTTTTAGAGTTTGTCTTCATATAAATTAAAATATGAAGAAAGTGACTAAACGAAGTGGTTTTTGAATATTAAACAAACTTGATACCTAACTTGACTATATAACGTCCATTGTACTTTTTTAAAGCACAAGTTCTTCATCGACCTCGGTAGATAATTCTGAAACTAATTACGGTAAACGTTGCGATATATATATATATATATATATATATATATATATATATATATATATATATAGTTTTCTATTGAAATTGTGTATATGTGTGATAAAAAGGTAAAAAAATTTGTAACGAAGTATATCAACTGTGGTAATGTAGTACACTATTAGTTTTGTAATATCATGTATTTTTAAGGATATTTATAGTTGTTTTGCCAAACTAATGCACAGAATATAAACAGTGATGAAAAAGTTTGGTGTATTTCTTATATTACTATGAACGATTCCGAGATGAAATACCTGTCAGTCAGTTTTATGCTAAACATTACCATAACGTTCAAATCTCTTTAAGGCGTGGTTCCCTCGAACATTAGGTCGCGGAGAGCGAACATTCTGTCGATTATTGCGATTTGACGAATTTGTCTAATCAAAGTATGTTAATTGAACTGATTTTTCTGGAACCCGTTTAGCTGAGCGACTTTGCTAAGTTCCACAGACCTGTCGCGACTGATTGGTTCATATCTGTCTAGTTTGACCACAGCTAAGTCGCTGGAAGGAAATATGTGCGATAATGAAGAAAGACGGTAAGAATATATTTTATTATTTGTTAAGAAAATCATAACTTTGTGTATACAAAGTGTAACATATGTTTACGCCAACGCAATGTGGAATAATAATTACTAGATTATTCCATTCTCTGCATCGTTGCATTCTGACATGACACTGATCCATGTGGACCAACAAAATATGTTCTGAAGGTATTTCTTACCAATGCAGACGCTGGCGATGATCTTTTGGCACACCTTGCTGCTAATTGAATTAGATTTTTTTGGCAATTTATGGGTAGCATCCGCGATTTCGTTAGGAAATAGAATTTTCGAATTTCGAAGCATATTATGCAAGAGTACATACCCAAATTATTAAGTCATCAGTAGCAGTATGGTTAATAGCATTTTCGGAAGTCCGTCTCCGGCTGAGTCTGTAATTGTTGAACACGGCCATTGATTGGTCATGAATGGAATCTTTTGGTGAATAGGGTTTCATTTATATGTTATCAAAGGAAACGCGCTGTTTGCCAAAATAAAGCAAGCTTGTGATATTTCTGTCCTTAGATTGTTGAAATAACCATTATTGATACACTTTCCTATCGTCGATTTTTTCGAAAATATTTGTATTTCCTTCTCGCCCATAGTAATCGACATCATTTGCGATGAATCTATACCGTGCATAGATTATAGCTAGCAATACGAGTGAGTGAACTGCTTGTTATTATAATGAAGTAACCCTGTCTTCGGACTTTGTATCCGGACATGGTTTCCATCGATGAATCTGCAACAATTACCGAAGTTTCACAAATCGATGTCTTGGGCATTTACTATCATGCGGTCTTCTGAGAGTTTTGCTATAAAAATTGGAAGCATGCGTTTCCTAATGCTTCGAAACACTTTTCCAACAGAAACGCTAATCTAGCTGTTATACTGGCAATATTGAAATGTTAGTGATTTAAAGTACCCCCATGTTGCCAAATACTTAAAAATAGCATTTTTAATTTAGACCTACAGTTATTTTCTTAATTTGCTACCTTAAACTATTATTTTTACTTTATTCCTAAAACTATTATTTTAATCGTAGAAAAAGTGTACCAAACAAGGTGGAAGAATATCCGCGATTATTACCAAAAGAAGAAACGCGAAGTAATAAAAGGGCACAAAATCGATCGACCAGGAACATCAATGTGGAAAATTTTGGTACCAAGTACAAACACTTGAGCTTCATTGACAACACAACAATCGTAGAGAGGAAGTACAGCAAAAATTTTATATCTTTGCATAATGTCTCATGGACGTTTACTTCCAGGTCAGTCAGTAACCTCTGTGAAAGCAACAACTATCCAAACCCCCAAAGTGAAAAATCGCGTAAGATTTCCACTGAATCACACGACGTA
Source organism: Platerodrilus igneus (assembly GCA_036346225.1). Classification (NCBI taxonomy): domain Eukaryota; kingdom Metazoa; phylum Arthropoda; class Insecta; order Coleoptera; family Lycidae; genus Platerodrilus; species Platerodrilus igneus. Next base: position 2,180,051 of record JARFIW010001270.1, read on the forward strand.
GTGCAAATCACAAGCAGATGTAAGTGATATGGAGGATTCTCAAGAGATGGCCGACTCCAAAGTTTGTTTTGTTATTGAGACCGTTCTCAATACCCATGAATGTCACGACGACTAACCAACACCAGTGAAAGAACCTATCACACTTCCGACTACTCCATCCAATCGCAAAAACAGCTGATATCTAAAGAACGAGCAGCTGCAGTAGTAGAAGAAATCAGGAAAGGCCGGATTGAAAGAACCGAGTTGATGAAGGACTTGCTAAGCACACTGAGTTTTTTCGCTGTTTTAACAATCGAACATCTTCTTCCAGGTTTACAAACGAGAGCAAAAGTTAATACTGCATGTTATTTCAGAACTACAGTTTGAACACCAACAACAAAGTATGGTTCATCATATTCTGTTACACCACAACCATATTTGTCACACACTAACCAATCGGGAACCTCGAGTGCAGCTTCCTACTTACAAGCCTTTTAGCCTTTTCTCCACAAGACGGTCCGATGTCGTGAAATTCTCCATCTCACTATTTCAACAATTATGAATTTATTGTTTATCAGGAAAAGTATTAGTGAATAAAAATGTTATTGGCTTTTTTCTGCTTTCGCCGTATGCCTTTTCTTTTTAGAACATAAACTTACCTCAGTGTAATGCAAAGCTTCTTTTCAGCAGAAATACGGCAGTTTACTCTATTGGTAAGTTTCTTGGAAATGTCGTCTTTTACAAAATTCAACACGAACTCGAAAAGGTCTGTAGAAAGTCGAAAGTACTCTCTAAATTTGGTTTCATTTCCAAATAGCTTCCTCTGCACGATGACATTAAAGGCGTCTTCCTATCGCAACACAAAAACAACTTATACACTGGTTTATTGGAAACTTTGAGGGTTGCCTTTACCAGTTCCTCTTCTTCTGCCTCTTCCAACAACTACAGCGCCACCAATTTATTTGGGTACGTTTTTATAAGTACCTTGTTGCTACTCGCAGTACGCACTCTAATGTAGCGAACACAGAGGAACCGTTATTTTCTCTTTCTGGCAAACAACCTTCTGCAGAAATTGCTATCCGTTACAGTCGACAAACTGCCCGCTTTTCGCGACCGAACGTTCGAGTAAACCACGCCTTTACGTGGCCTTGATTCTTCAAAAAGATAAAATGATGTTGTCATTTTCATCATTTTACCAAATACCGACTTTAAAGCAATAAAAATAAATCAGAGTCTAAATATGCATTAACAATGATTGTAGCCACATGGAATTATAAAAGGTTTCCCAAAAGTAGGTGTCATTTTAAATACCAAGTCATTTCTGAACTGTCGAAGTTTGAACATCTGCATTTCACAAATGGTAGCTGAAAGTTAAAAGGTTTGTAAAAATGGAACGATTTACAGTTGAGTAACGCGCTGAATGTGTTAAAATTTACTATAAAAATGGTCAACATTTTGTAGAAACCGTACGGATAGTTCGTACTCAATTTGACCACCATAAAACACCAAGTCGTAGTACGATTGTGAATTTATCAAGAATTTTGAGAAACCCGGGTTTGATACAAACCAAAAGAAGTCCTTTTGATGCGGTTTTTGGGCTGGTGACGTCATTGGGGGATATTTTGTCAAAGATAAACAAGAAAAAGCGGTTTCAACGAATGCACTTGTGAGGTTAGTCGACTTTTTATGGCCTGAATTGAAAGCTATTGAATTGGGAGACTTAAATTCCAGCAAGACGACGCTACATGTTGCATATCTCGTGAAACAATTGGGCTATTGCGGCAGAAATTTCAAGATCGTATTAATTCACGAAAGGGGGACATCAATTGATCGCCTAGATCGTAAGATTTGACGCCGTTGGTCTGTTTCATGTTGGGGGTACGTGAGTCTATTCTAATGATTCCAAGACGATTCAGGATTTGAAAGATAACATTCATGCTGATGTTTGTGATATCGAACCAGAAACGTGCAAAAAAGACATGAAAAACTTCGTCGAAAGTATGACTATTTGAATTAAAATAAAAATATCGGTACTTTTTAAATTGTTTGCGCTTTCCCTAATACTAAGATAACACTTACTTTTCGGAAATCCCGTATAAAATGTCTCTTTAAAGGACTTTTTCAGCACCTTGCAGACGTGGGTACAGAATCTTCAGCACTTCTATTTTACTCTGAATCAAAATGGTATGACGTAGCAAATTCCTATCATGTGTTTATGAGTTGCAAGATTAAATTGCAATATTCTTGGAAGTGCAAAATCGGCCACAAACAAAGAGTTTCCAGAGCAGTTATTTATGAGATTGTGCTACTTGTTCTGCATATTAGAAAAACTAAATATGCATGTTAAATCTTCCAACTCCAGGTAAAAAATATGTATATTTTGGACATAATGTATTACCCGTGAGACGATTGAGCCAGAAAAGAAACAACGAAATCAATGAATACCACGCTAACACAGTCGGAGAGGGGGCTAAAGGATTAAACAAAAGAACACACAACCCAATTCGTCCTGGAAAAAATATGATTAGTATATACACAACATATACATTCGAACAAAACACTAGTTTGTCCAATACAATAAAATATAATACTCAATTAATAACCTAGTAAAATAAACAGAATAATTATGGAGTTTATTTCAACATGCTTATACATATTTATACCCCGTAATACATACCAATAAGAAATCACATAAATATAAACATGACAAGAATCTTGCCTACTTATTTACTATGTTCACAATGACGAACTCGATTCAAGAAAATCTAGTAAACTTAGAAACAATTAAATACTAACAATAGTGTACTTAGGCGCAATCATCAAACCAGAACCAATAACTAATCAAATACCACAGCTGATGGATAATTATCAAGTTTATATATAATTTCGAAACCGATGCACTTGGTTATTCATCAATATAAAAACAATATCACACAAAATCTGACATAATATCCTTATTCTAATCATAAAAGCATTAAATAAACAACAATGATTTGCTGATCTTAATACCATAACTGAGCACAGCTATCGTTACCCATCGACCATGATGACATTCCCTCACGTAGGCTTTCAAGGGTTAATGGTAACTGCAATGTACTTATCTTATCATTACTTTATCTGCGTACAAATGGCAGTTAGACGAAATATATTGTAACGACAATGTGAAGTTTCTGTGTTAAGTCCAAGTAAGCATTGGTTCAAAGAACCTAAGAATGTGGGATTTAATTTGGCTGAAAACATTAAATTTTCTATTAAACGAACATCGCCCTTCAAATACCTAATAGTCACATAAAAAGCAAGCAAATTTTTACTATAACGATTTTGTGCCCGGTTAGGTGTATAATATTTATCACAAACCAACATTCGAAATATAGCGAACTAGTTTAACGAACTTATTATACAATTGTTTTCTGAAGAATAATCACGGAAAGCCCAGTATAGCATAGCAACAGCTTTGATCATATTCTAGCATTTAAAGATAACACATCCGCTTTATCTAATTACAATTACGTAAGAAACAGAAGCGTTAATGCTTTGTATAGAAACGCAGAATTAGGGCATACTTACATATAACAAATAGACAGAAACAGAAATGTTTAAAAATGCAAAAGAATTTCTTGAAACCTACAATCCTGGGATTGGAGTAACGGGCACAGAGAAGAAAAAGGAAAAAGGTAGAAAAAAGCTTACAAAAATTGGCCAGCTCTGACTAGCGGTTCGCAATGGAGTGGCGTGGGCGGATAAGAGCAAGAAACTATAAAAACTAATTACTCTGAAGACGTCAAAGAATACTACAGTAAAGCAGCTGGCTCCGCGATCCCACTGCCAAGTGTGATGACCTAACCTATCACCTGAAAGAAATTTAAAAAAAAGTACACATCGATATAAATAAAGGCCTGGCCTCTGTAGCAAAGTATGGCATTAAGTTCATTACACAATAACACAGTTTCGTATACGAAGGTAAATTAAAAACATGCACATGTATTGTAGAACAATGTTCTTAAAGAAAAATTACTAAATAACATTTGTTTGCTAGGTTCAAACAATTAAAAGGCCTTGATAGAAATATATAGGAATCCCCAAACATTTTAGCAAGACATAACTACTTTAGTGTTAGGTAACATAATTGCACAAATATATATTTACATATAACATTAAGTAGAAATAGAATAATCATAGATTAAGAATAAAATTACATGTTAAGGTGAAACAAGTTATTAAAATATATTACACTTCTTTAAGAGGAAGGACTTTTATATATTTATAATACAATAGGTATGCTATTACAGGTTAATACAAAAATAATCTTAAAAACAGGATTTGTGGTTACTTATTATATAATTATTTGTTTAATTTATACATAAAAATTAAACTACCTAAAGGAGATCTTATGAGAAAACCAAAACATTATATATATATATATATATATATATATATATATATATATATATATATTTAAGAACGATACTCATAATCTTTTCTATTAATGACAACTTTGTACAGATGATTCTATGACGGGAAGTTAACTACACATTCGGGATAAAAATATTAATAGGAAAGCGAGTAACGTAGTTCTAGGTTTGACAAGTGTGAACAGTGAACGAAAAGAAAGCCATTCCAATGTTCCCTGCTAAGGAGTAATACAAATAGTACAAATAAGGACGACTTCTTTGTTAAGCTAGGAGCCAAGATATCAAGTCGGAAAACGCCAACTAATTACCTCGAAAGTAGGGTAGCTAAGCCGGTTTGGCAACAGAGATCCACAGCAAGATATGTATACGCCGGTTCAAGAACAATATGAACAGCTAAGCCGCTTTGGGAAACAAAACGTGCAGCAAGATATGTATACGCCGCTTTGAGAACAAAATTGTCTTTGTGTGTAAATTTGTTGCGTCGGGGGTCGTTAGGTCTTTGGGGTGTGCGTTCGGCGGGGTCGTTAGATTTTTGTCGTGGGGTGGTGCGCGTGCGCTGGGGTGGAGATATTTTCTTAAGAAATTTTTAGCAGCGTTCCCGACGTTAAATATTAAATATTAAATTTTAAAAAATGTTGTGTGTGTAGAAAATGGAGTTCACGTGTTGGTTCGTATTTTTCTGGGGTAGGTTAAGCTAAAAATTAAAACGCCGCTGTGAAGAATTTTTAATATTAGGCAAACGCGTGCAAGTGGTAAAGAGTGTTTTAGCTCTCCTCATAAGCTGCGTTTTGTACGAAGTAGCAAATAAAATTAAGAAAATATACGAAATGTTATATGATGGAGGTCAAATTTTAAACGTTTGCAGGTAAAATCTTGTAAAAAAGAAGTCGTTCACATCTCGCAATTTCAATGTCACGATAAAATACTAAGAATTTGCATGCAGTCGAATATAACCTCGTGCTTTTATCTGGTAATATATATGTAAATCACGTCGACATTCGACTTTTAATATAATGTATTTAATTAACATAAGGTGTGTTGCAAAAACATTTCAAGACAGGTATGCCGTATATTTCCTTATTGGTATGCAAATTATACCACCTTGCATCACGATTTATTTGACTTTTAAATAAAAATTAATTTAATCTTATATCAAGGATGTCTTGCTTACAAAGAAGTCGTTCACTTCTCGCGATTTTAATGTCACGATAAAATAACAAGAATTCGCAGTCGAATATAACCTCGAGTTTGGAATTATAGCTCTCTGGTAATATATATGCAAATTATTCAACTTTTAATATAATGGATTTAATTAACATAAGGTGTGTTTGCAAAAACATGTTAAGACTATTTCCTTCTTGGTATGCAAAATATACCACCTTTCATAACGATTTATTTGACTCTCAAATAAAAAATTAATTTAATCTTATATCAAGGATCTCTTGCTTACATTTTAGCAATTTGAATATATTTAAATATTTAAATGTAATTATACATTTAATTTATGTGGCAAGAAAAATTCTTTTACTTTTAGCGGTTTGGTGATTGTATGTAGATGACGTATTAGACATTGTATATATATAACTCGTTTAATTGCACAAACGTGATAAAAATTTGTAGGTTATGCAAAAACGTGCATGTAGTGAAGAATTTAGCGGTGATCTTTAGAGCTTCGTCATTGTTTTTATTCTCGTTGCTTTAGTTAATTAAAGAGAGATTTTAGGTTAAGCAAAATAGGAAATGTGGTGGATGACATAATCACTCTCAAAATGATGAATGGTGGGGAAGGGAGCTTCTAAACGTGCCCTAAACGGGGCTCTGCCCCATTATTTTGTATTAAATATCAAAAGAATAGGAGAAATTATTCGACTCGTATTTTATAATGGTTTTAATTTAAAATATTGGTGTGTGTGCAAAAAAACATGTTAAGACAGGTCACTCGTTATTTTATTCATGATTGCACCACCAAAATAATTTATACAACCACACTGAACTCGTACCCGGATCTAAAATTTAACCTTTAAATGTATGCAAATAATGTCGTTATTTAAAACGTGGTGAAGAATTTGGATAGTGATGTAATCATTCTCAAATGCGGAATGGTACTCCATAAATTCTAAAAATATATGCATATCTATGGCAGGCAACCCAGCATACACCAATTATATATTCTTAGTGTAAAATTTTATTGTTAGGTGAATAACCAGCAATTTATTATGTAATATTTATTGCTACAAGCATGGTAATAATAATTTGCAATGTGCAAAATACCTCTTTTGTTGTTAAAAGACCGATTTAATTAAACACTATAAAAAGATTGTGAATTATTTATTCTAGTTAAATTTTACAGTGCTAGAGACACTAATTATTATTAGTACTAGATATAGATATAACAAAATTTTTTTCCAGATGATAGTATGTTCAAAGGATATTATTATTTAAAAAGACTCTGTAAACATGATTAGTGAAATTATTAAAGTTAAGGAATGTAAAGCAAAAATTTGTCCATAAAAGCAAATATGTTTTCTAAAAGATATGCATAACTTACGGATCTAAACGTTTCAACATCTCGCAAACTGAGATAAATATTACTTATTTCTTTGCAAAAAACGTTCATATAACGCCCTTTAACAACCGCGTTCAGTAAAGTGCATGGTAGTTAATGACCTCGGCGATTGGGCTATTTATAGTATAAATATAACAACATATCTCCATATGTAAATTATATGGTTCTGGTTTATACCTAAAAACAACTATTTTGCATTATATTTTGTTGATCCTGGCAGAATAAATTACAAGTATAGCTACATTGTCAATACATTTTTATTTTCAAACTCGTTTTAATTATTGTAGAATTTAGTGCTTATAAATAACTTACTTTAATTCAATAAGTTATTCTTAAATTAATAATTATTGTCAAGAGAAATATATACACATATGGTAAATAATTGCAAGAATGTCTATAATATATCTGAGTTTTAATTCTGTTAAATGGAACATATGGCAACAAGGTAACTTCAAAACATTTTAGCATAATTGTCAATTACCAAAATTCACAATTTTCATCTAATATCAACAAATGTTATTAAATTGATGCTAAACAATAAAAATAATACCGTTATATTTCAAATCATTTTAATAGAATTACGCAATGTTAAGTCGTTATTAAAAATTAATTTAAACAGAGTTTTTATTGTTATCTGTTGTTGTCTGTTGAAGAATCGTAGCAGAATCTGAACTATATCGCTTTTACAAAGCATGTATTCAAGATCACATTTAGTTAGTTTCAAAAAACTTTTCATCATTGTATACGACTTGTTTTAACTTGCAGTAGGTATCAATGACCGAATCAACATTACCACCCGAACATGGTTGACAACTTTAAATTTTATTTTCCTATTACTTTCAAGGTATTAATCATTGGTATATATATATATATATATATATATATATATATATATAGATTTAGCGACATCAGACAACCTTTTTCTTAATCTTCGTTGGGAATTAAACCACTCATAGTTTTTAAAATCATCTTTCTTTACGTTTCGATCCATGACCTAGGATCGTTGTCAAAATTGTCAAAACCACAACAATCATACAGGAGTATTTATCAGGCAACATATTTCTCGCATGGCTATGACAGCTTTTTGTGCTCTATGTAGAGTAATGATTAACGTTATACTCTTTTGATTAATTTGCAATTTACCGGGCATGCATCCTTCGTTAAAAGTAAAGGATATTCCCATAGATAATTTGAATAACAATCTATCACCACCAAAACACCTCTAATTGGATTTTCCTTAAATATATTGTTCAAATTCAACAGAGTCGCCTTGCCAGAGATCATCTCAAGGTTGTTGATTTATTAATGCTGTTACAAAAACTAGTGGGGGGTTTATCAGACGAATAACTAGGTGATGCTCAGTATCACAACACTTTAGCATTACCTATTTTGATGAATGTGCCATAAAAGCTAGGTACTTGGATAGATCTCGCAGTGAGTGGAACAACAACGATAGTGGTGCGAAGTTTTCAAGTTAACATGGACAATGTACTGTACGATTTGTTCGAGAGTGAACAACGCATTTTACACCAACATCTGAAACATGCCATAGTATTGAATGATGTAGACAAAATCAAACGTATACTGTTCAGAGTAGGTGTTCATGTTCCCTTTAAAGCCTTCAAATGGCTAACGCTGACCAATGATACATCCATTGATGTAATGGACATGCTGTTTAAACAACAGAGTAGGTGCGATCAATTTGTATCAAACTTCATTGATGCTTGCAACGGCAAAACAGAGTTAAAATGTCATCAGGTGCGCGGTGTACTAGACGCAATAGAGAGTAATTATAGTTTGAGCGATGTATATTTCCTTGAAGAATTACTAACCAACCGAGCTGTATTGAGTACGAAGGCATTTCCTATCATGAATATAAATGCAACTATAAATCACTGGTCACAGCGATTGACGATATGATTGTAGATGTTGTATATTTCGCACAACCTATGGTATTAAAAAGTATTGAAGTTAATTTTAAAGTATAAGGTAAATTATAAGTACCAACCTAATGTAGTTGGCCCTCATAGAACAACATATAACTGGCTCCTCAAGAATTTGGCAATGGAGGGCTCAAACAGCAACCAGGATGGACGTGTGGTCCGGATTCGGGAAAATGGCCATCAAATAGTATAGATGATTATAAAAAAGTGTATATGCTATTAAAGTTATTGTTTTAGTTTAATACTATTTTTTGTATGTAAATTATGTCATCTTGGTAATCCTACCTGATGCGCTATAGATAGCACTTATTAGATATAATGGAGGATGCTATTGTACGTGTCGCATACCTTTTACAATAAATATATATACCTCGAGTGTTGGTCAAGTACGGGAGAAATTGTTAGCTGAGAAGGTAATGTGTTTTTACCTGCTTGTTATTTACACATATTCACGGACATCGAAATACTCAAGTTCAACCAAAACAGCGAAAATCAACCTACATCAACGTTTTGCGCTTCGGGCATGAGGAATTATAAACAACTTTCTTGACGTAGAACTAGTGTAGTAATTAGTAGTACATAGATGTAATTGTGTGTGTGTGTGTGTGTGTGTGTCGCTATAATAAAGCATATAACAGTAAAAAATTTTTATTGATGAATGACATATGATGGTAAACAAACACGTAACAGCAAATCTACAAAATATGATTTTGGATATCCAACTATTATGGCTAGAATCTAAATTTAACCATTTCACATATACTTGATTTTAACTCTCTTCAATACTTTTCCACTAAATATACATCCGGATAGTGTGTTCGTTGAAGTTCTTCTGCATAGAAGCCGCCTAATATTGGTTGTCCTCGACTATCGCGCAACAGGTACGTTAAAGGATTAGTCAAATGCACTTTGTACACCGTAAAATTTCGTTAGACCAATTTGGTGTGTATCCCTTGGTAAATTGACTTCTATGTTTACTAATGCGAACATGATCTCCAACAGAAAATTTTTACTCTTTAAGTTAACTGTTTTGATCGTACTGTACACTGTATTGAAGAGTTTGCGTTCATTGCGTTTTGACACATCTACAGGTCGCATGCCGATTGTTCGATGTTTGGTGTTGTTATATGCAGTCACGAGTGAGGATAGTATATTCAGCCATCGATACGAACCATTCAAACTAAATTGTTTCCACATTTTTGACTTTAAGGTACGATTAACGCGTTCTACTACGCAAGCTTTTTATTGCTGTACACACTATAATGTGTAATCTCATATTTTTCCATTAAAGCCTTAAATGTTGAATTATAAAATTCTTTTCCCAAATCCGTTTGAATGTACCGTGGAATACGATGGTCTTTGTTGAAAATTGATTGAAAAGCGTTTGAAACAGCCTTACCCGTCTTGCGCTTAACCGGTACGGCCCATAAGTATTTAGAAAATACATCGATAACAACTAGAATGTATCTAAATCCTTTATTTATCTTTGCATATGGGATCATTTCCACCAAATCGGCTTGAAACAGCTCGTTTAATCCTTTTGTGATTACATGTCTTCTAGGAAAGTTAATGCGAGCAGGCTTATGTAACTCGTGGACGATTTGCTCCTTTACAGACATATTGCTAATATATGTGTGTGTGTATGGTTGACCTATATGCGTGCGTTTTAAGTTTCTCTTGCAACTGTTGAATATCTGCTTGAATTCGTGCAATGTCTATTCTAAATTGTGCTTTCACTTGTTGAATAGCAGCGTCTAATGTCTTATATATGCTATTCATAGAATCATCTATCCGTTTGGTTACGATTTGTACAACATTAGCGTTCACAGTGGCTGGAACAAGGTTACGCATCATCTCTTCAAAATGGTTAAAGTCTGATCTTGTAACATACTCGCTCGAGAATTGTGTTATCATACTGTTTGTTGTCTCCTTCACAAGCGTGTCTATATACTGCTGAATAGTGGAACCACTTCCAAGCGTTGGTTCGCCCTCTTGCTGGTGTAGCGTTGCTAACCGCGATTCTAAGTACGCTTTCGTGACTGCATCATCATCTTCTTGTGGTGTAGCGACGCGCGCTAATCTCATGTTGTCAAAATCGTAGTAATCATCATAAGAAATATATGAAGCACAGTCAGACGCATGTCCAAACTTGTCGATAACCATCGTGATAATGAATAACAAGTCGCACAATCTACGCTATTATACGCAATTCGCGTAATTCTTCCATAATCGATGTAATTTCGTTTGTGTGACCGGTGTTACCTGCATCTTGCGAGGCGACCAGAAGCTTGAGCCGTTCGCACAGTTCGTTGGGATCATCAAAGTATACATACTCTAGTGGCTTCTCGTTATAATCCATGAGTAGACCACGACCACTCGGGTTTATAGTTTGCTGTCGTAAGCTATACATTGCATTACTTCTTTTTAATGTCCGCATAATCGTTAATTTCTTTAAGTGAGAATTTACCCAAAGGATTGAGAAGGAACAGTTGCTCGTACAACCCTTTGCTACCGTTGTAGCAAAATCGTTCTACACACACCTTTTCACCAATCCCGAAGATAATGTCCGAATCACCAATCATTAATTTTCCTGTCTCCGGATTAAAACGTACTTTATCCCTGCGCAAGTGCTCCGTGTCATTGTTATAAATACCAGTAAAGTTGGAAAACAGATTATCGACATAGTATCTTACCGATGGTAAGAATCGTTGTAAGTAGGCCTGATGTTCTTCGCTGTTTAGGTACCGTTCGTACTCTGTATGGGTCTCTGGAGTGTTGCCGCTACTCTCCGATTCTTCGAAGGTGGACTCCACAGACTGGACTGGGCTATGAGGATTGTGTTCCCATGCCTCCTCTATTGGTGGTGCGGCGATTGGTGTTGAACTGCGCACCTGATCGAGAAATTTAGGGCGTCTTTTAGGAGTAGATTGTACGTCATGTTGTTGTGGTAACCAGTGCTGGCTTTCGATCTTGGACTCCTGTTTAATATCTTTCAGCAGACCGGTCTGAAGTGTTTGTAAACGTTTTGTAATAGGTGCATAGACTTTACTTAATGCAAGCTCCTTTTCAACCACACCTGCTTTTAGCGCTTGTAATTTCCTCTTGACTGCCTTTCGTACTTTTATGAGTTCTTGTTTGGTTTTCACGTCGTCTGCCATCGTCTAGAAACGGGTAGGAAGTGATATGCTATTTATGTGCTTTATAAGTATATATAGGTGTCAAAACCTTTTCGGTAACGACCGCTCTGCAAATCGCCATCTTTATTGATCACCAGGAACCCATACCGATCTCGCCAGCATACGCCGCACAATTCTTTAAACCGGTTAAACGACATATCCGTGTTTACATGGTCAGCGTATACGTGTTTTAAATTGAGTTCGTCTTGTTTGAATAGCACTAGGACATTAGCATTGTCTCTAATCAATTGTTTAGGTATTTTGGAATAGGTCTGACATAGATAAAACAATCAATGGCCTTATGTCGACCTAAAGAAAAATATTCTCGCATTACATTTTGTTTATCGCACGACACGTCATCGAAAATAAATATCGAATTAGGTTTTGCATCCGCTGGAGTAACAATTGCATCCCATTTGTTAAACGCAAAATATCCTATTTCTTTTATTGGTTGTAATAACCTCTCTAGGTACTGATACTTTGGTTGATACAAGGATTTTGAGTAGAGATAAACGTTTTCAAAGCGTACACCATTCGGATGTTTCAAGAGACCGATGACTACATTAGTTTTACCACAATTGGATGGACCTGTAATGATACACCGTATTGTTGATGGTAATAGTAGTCCATGCTTTTGCACGTTAGTGTTGTTGCTGCAGTTGTGGTCCGTAATTGGCAACGCCAATTGTTGCTTTACCAGACGCATTCTATCCATATACTAAAACGTAATTGCAGTATGGTAAGCATTTAAGCGAGTAATTCTACACGCATGACCAGTCTCCTTTAAACCTTTCGACTGACAAGATTAATGAAATCCTATCGTGGCTACGGGTTACTCAATAGTGCTATCAATCGTTTACCGGTAGAATTACATTTACCAGGCTATCGCTTCTGTGGACCGGGTACTAAGCTTCAGAAACGCCTCGAGCGTGGTGATATAGGTCGTAATCCCTAGACGAAGCCTGCAAACACACGACATCGCCTACGATCTTTCTACAGACTTAACAACCCGACACCAAGCTGATCGACGTCTTGCCGAAACAGCACAAAACGTCGTACTGCACCCGACGCTTCGTTAGGTGAAAAACTTGCTGCGTTTGCTGTTGGTTCTGCAATGAATGCCAAAGTTAAATTTGGTATGGGTTGTCGCAAAAAAACGATAAGGTGTAAAGGAAAACGATGTGGTCAGCGTCTACGTACAGGAAGTGGTATACCATTCAAGCGTTTAATTCGCACCATTTGGGAACGCATTAAAAACGTTCGTCCGACTGATCTTATTAAAACTGCTAAACTTGCAGTGGCACCGATTAAAGAAATAACAGATGAAATTCGTGGCATCCCACGTGTAATCCCTGTACCCAAAACTGGTGGTTTCCTACCTTGATACCTATTTTTGCAGCCCTTTCCGCAATTGGAGCGTTGTCGGGTGGAGCAGCTGGGATTGCAAAAGCTGTCAACGATGCTAAACTTGGACAACAACAATTAGATGAAGCGAAACGACATAATATGGCACAAGAGGCAGTGACACTTGGAAAGGGTCTCTATTTGAAACCTTATCGCCGTGGACATGGACTGTACCTAAAGCCTTTTCTTACACACGGGCAAGGTTTGCGTAAACAAAGACAACAAAAAAAACTCAACGCATTCGTTAAATCTACCTATGCGAGCGTTGACCAATGTTGACTTGAACAAATACATAAAACGTTTACCAATATCCCACTTTCGTGGAATATTCATGCGCAATTCACTTCCAAACACAATTCGTTGGCGAGAATGTGGTATTCTTAATCATGATACTACACGTGGTGTGGGAACTCATTGGACCGCGTACAAAAAGATGGTTCAAGGGCAGTCTATTATGATAGCATTGGTAATCTACGACCTCCGAGGGAACTTGTCAAATACTTAACCTCATCAGGACCATGCACTCTCTATTATAATTATGAACAATTTCAACCGCTTAACACTGTTACCTGTGGACACTTCGTATTGAAATTTTTACTGCAAAATAGTCCTCCGTTAAGTTTCTAACAACGTTATATATTATTTGATTTTAGTGTATTTTTAACTGTTTTGTATAAAAGTGTTTAATTAAAACCATATATTGCAAGTGTTTCAGGAATTTGCTTTTTATTACCCCATCCCAACTACGAATACGACTAGTTGTTAGTTTATCGTCAACCACCGAACATGTACACATTTACTTTAACTGGAACTGAATCTACGCTCACCGCAATCATCAACCCACCAATTGTTCTCGATGATGACCATGAATACGTTATTGGTCTTACAAACTTTGATACATATTTTCAATTCCCAATGTAACGGAAGCGAACAATAAATTTTACATTGATGACATCGTGCTTACTTTACCAGAAGGAACTTATGAAGTGGCAGATATTAATAAGTTCGTACGACGTAATCTGAACGATCCCCGTGAACGCACTTCATCCAAACGTTATCTTATTGATATTCGAGCCAATAATAACAGTTTACATACAGAAATCAAAGCATCAGGTATAGTGGACTTTACACAACCAAATTCACTTGCTTCGTTGCTGGGTTTTGAGAAACGTAAACTACCAGCTCTCACTACTGCTATTTCGGACCATCCGGCACAAGTCTTTCCAATCAATTCAATATGTATTGAATGTAATCTTGTGGTCGGATCGTATCGGAATAGCAAACCTGTACACATTTTGCATCAATTCTTTCCTGCAGTTGCTGCAGGGTACAAGATTATTGAAAACCCCGTGAACGTCACCTATATGCCACTTAATACACGAATCATCGATCGCATCATTGTTAAAATAGTTGATCAAAACGGTAATCTCATCACTTTTCGTCGGGAAACCATCACGATTAGACTTTATCTAAAGCGTCTTTAAACAATGGTTTTGCGCTATGAGCATAAACCACCAAAACCTATTAATAGACGCATTATCAGCACCTTTACCAGTTACAAGACACCAGTGCACCGATTAACACCGGAAAACGTTAAATTTCTGCAAACATTAGGACTCAAAGTGCTACATAGCTAAAATGGATAGTAATATTTTAAATGTTACGCAACGTGCTATATTTGATACAACCATCATCAATGCCGACAAACATATGCATACTCCGTACTCCAATACCACGTATGAGAAGAACGATGTTATACGGATTCCAATAGAAAACGAAGATGTCTATACACTACCATGGGACAGCGTAATTTATATTGAGGGTACAATGAATAAGTCAGATGGTGGCGTTTCGCTTACCGCCGATTTTGTCAACAACGGAGTTTTATTTTTATTTGATGAAATTCGTTATGAACTTGGTGGAAAGACTATTGACCGCGTTCGTAATCCAGGTATAACTACGACTATTAAAAATTTCCTATCCTACGATTATAGCGAAAGTCGTCGCTTTAGAAACGCCGGTTGGTCCCCATCGATAAGCTTGATCTCGTTGATGCTAATGGTCATTTCAACGTATGCATTCCCTTGCGCATGGTTTTAGGATTTGCGGAGGACTACCGAAAATTCTTTTGAATATCAAACAGAGCTTATTCTTATTAGAAGTAGTGCTGACGATGCAGCTATATCGAATTCTGATACCAAAGAGTCAATCAAAATTACTATTACACATATATCATGGCGGATTCCACATATAACCGTTGCAGATGCAGAGCGCTTAAAACTACTCAAACATATTCAACGCAATGCCACCATGGACATAAGCTTTCGCAGTTGGGAACTACACGAATATCCAGAATTACATACAACACACACGCATACGTGGGCCGTGAAGACGGCTTCTCAAGTGGAGAAACCACGTTTTGTTATTGTCTGCTTTCAAACCGATACATCGCGCAAAAGGGGCGCAGTCAGTTCGACCACTGTAAGTTGACCAATATGAAATTACATCTGGGTTCATCTATGTATCCTTACGATAATCTTAACATTGATTTCGATACCAATCGCTATTCTATACTATATGAGATGTATGCACAGTTTCAACAATCGTACTACGGGGTATCAGCGAGCCGATATTAACACCCAATGAATTTCAAACGCACGCTCCACTTGTAGTCATCGATTGTTCCCATCAAAACGAAATAGTGAAAGTGGGAGCGGTTGACGTACGATTAGAATTTCAAATGAAAGAAGCGCTTAAAGCTCACACTACAGCGTACTGCCTCATTCTACACGATCGTTTGGTCCGCTACAATCCTGCAACCAATATTGTGAGTGAAGTCTAAAATTAATAGTCCATTAGTTGTCGACGTTCAAAGGTTTAAAATTGCACATAATAACTTTGTGTTTAAAGAAATGGCTGTTTTACAACTATCCCTATCGAATGGAGTTGCAATAACATATGTGCTGAAACCACCATATTCTTGGAACTGTCTATCAGCTCGCTTCAAATACCAAAAGATATGGTTAAGCAACTTTCACGGTATATCTTGAGATGATGGCAATTTACAATGAATTTCCACACCTAAATGTTATTAACCTAGAAGATTTAGGGTGTACTCCTCACATAAATTAAAGTATTACACCAATTCACACAAGTGTTTCTAGCATACCACACAACATTCGTCATTCAATTGCGCAACCACAGATGTAATTGTACTCAAAAACTGGTTTGTACATATAACCAATTATTCATTTTAATAAAGAATAATGTTTACATTAAGTAGTGTTTTTATTTGTATATTTTATACCTACATACATACATATTCCTTGAGACTAGTAAGATGTGTTTCAAAAAATGTCTTGAAATAAGTTTAATTGTAAAACTTACTAACGAATCTGTAAGTATCATATTGAAAAATTCCTCTTAACGGATATGTATTTTGCATTTTTATGCAAACTTTATGTTACAATAATACAATTAAAAATTATATTCTACTACCGAGGTATTAAATTTTAAAGTATGTTATAGTTGTGTAAACATAAAATGCATTGCATAGGTTTTATCATCAAAGTAGTACATTTTTATTTAATCCCACCTGTAAAATGATTAATTTCTTAAACCTAAGTTTCATAAAATTTATTCTCCAAAGATCAACCAACTATAAACCAGAACTATTAAATTTACATAAATTTCGGTGTTATTTTAATTTAAACTATGCTCATAAAAAGTCGTTTATATATATAGCACCAACATTGTTACTACCTATGAATATCAAATCTTTAAAGGAATTTATAGTCATGATTAATTAATAAGTGGTCTTTTCATTTGTACACATTTTGTATATGTTGTTTTAGTTCCATTGACGACCTATTATTAGTAATCTGTTTATTATTTTATTGACGATATAAATTTTAAGATTGGAAGGGAACGATAAGAAATCTTCCTCTGACATTTATATGCACTCCGCATAGTTGTTTAAGGTAGCAAATATAAATAAGCTGTTTAATGTGTTGTAGAAGAATTTTACCATTGTATTATCGGTATGTATAAACTTACTTACTTAATGTGTTTTTAACGGAAGTAGAAATTATGAATTTTGGTAATTAACAATTATGCTAAAATGATTTGAAGTTATGCAGTTTCCATATATAATTTACATATATCGGTATGTTGTTATAAATATCACAACCTCGAGGTCATTAACTACCATGCACTTTACTAAACTATAATTAATAAAATCCCCGTACATTTAACTAAGATACATTTTTCTTAATGTGGAAGTCTTATCTATATTTTATTCAAATAAGAATCTGCTACCGCCACCTACAAAAGATAGGGACAATTAAAGAATGTAAGTTTTTGTAAATAAAACATTAAAATATTGTGTGTTTCTTTTAATATTATATATTTAATACAAAATAATTTTTGAAATTCTCGGGAGATTCGTCAACACGTGCATGTTTTTGCTTAACCTAAAATCTCCGAAGTATTCAATCACCTAATGCGTGCAAAGCCTCCGTTCAGAACGCCTTATGGAGTACCATTCCGCATTTGAGAATGAGTACATCCCCATCCAAATTCTTCACCACCTTTTAAATAACGACATTATTTGCATACATTTAAAGGTTAAATTTTAGATCCGGGTACGAGTTTAGTGTGGTTGTATAAATTATTTTGGTGATGCAATCATGAATAAAATAACGAGTGACCTGTCTTAACATGTTTTTACATATACACACACATATTAAATATATATTGAAATTGCTAAATGTAAGCAAGAACACCTTGATATAAGATCAAATTAATTTTTTTATTTGAGAGTCAAATAAATCGTGATGAAAGGTGGTATAATTTGCATACCAAGAAGGAAATAGTCTTAACATGTTTTTGCAAACACACCTTATGTTAATTAAATCCATTATATTAAAAGTTGAATAATTTGCATATATATTACCAGAGAGCTATAATTTCAATAAAAACACGAGGTTATATTCGACTGCGAATTCTTGTTATTTTATCTTGGTAATGAAATCGTGAACATGTTTTTACATGCAGACTTTATAATTTGATCCATTATATCACATTTCGTATATTTTCTAAATGTTATTCGCTACTTCATACAAAATACAGCTTTTGAGGAAAGCTAAAAAATTCTTTACCACTTGCACGTTTTTACTTAACATAACAAAATTCTTCATATAGGTAAAATCACCACTTCGCTATGCTCTCGGCTACCTAGTTTCGGCTACTTTTCCAAGGTCGTTGTGACGTCATAGCCTTTTATAAATAAAGAACAATGTAATACTATTTTAAAATTTTTATTCTGGCATTATACATAACAAAATTTAAAAATATTTAATGCCAAGCATGGAGCCATTTAAACTTAATTTTAATATAAATTGATTGTTTAACATGGCTAACAACCAATGCAAGAATTAAGATATACAACAAATTTGTGTGTCAGATAACAAATCCTGATGTTAATAAACAACTTGGAAATTATATACTAGATTTTTACGTTGTCCAGATGCACATTTAAGAGCAACATTCGCTAATCCCTTAAAAGACTGTTTAACCTTATTGGAAGATAGTAAGTTATACTTCCTAAAGGCGCCAATGTACTCGGTATCGCTAAAATGTGGAGTAAGTTATCGGACAAGCTTCAAAATAGCTGCTGTTTAGTGTATAATAACCTGCTACAGTACATGTATTGGGGAACGGCAATACAAAGAAATTGACGGGCTTGCAAATTAAGTTGTCAGAAAAACCAGAGAAAAGGGAAAAATTGATAAAGTATGTGCTTTCAGCTTTTAGTTTTAACTATTTACCTGTAAATTATTTGGAGATAGTAGAGTAGGAAAACAGCCAAGATAAAATAAAAATCTTACACAAGTGCTACATTAAAGCAGGTAACATATTTTACACAATCTGTAACACCATATTCTACAATTCCAAAAGAAATAACCATTTCGGTATCGGGGTTGATAAGTACGCCTAACATTCGCCCAGAGGTTGTACGACAACGCGTAAATATTGGCAGTAAACTCTCCGTTGACGCTGCAGGAAATTGCCCAATTATGCACGCCATACTCTGTAAGTGGAAGAAAAGACAGCTGGAATTAGAAGAAATGCATGCAAAAGGCGAAAGTTGGACTAAATAGAAGACACTGCGACAATACGCGAACAATACAAAGATGTGTTAGACAAAGAACATCTTATTAGAGAAAGAGGAAAGGATTAAAAGATTATTTTATGTGCCGATGGACTGACTTGGATACATCCGCGTTCTACAAGCTGTATGTATTTGTGGTTAGTAAGAAAAACTCTTTTTAGAATTTTAGAATAGTATTACATTGCTCTATATTTATAAAAGGCTATGACGTCACAACGACCTTGGAAAAGTAGCCGGAACTAGGTAGTCGAGAGCATAGCAACGTGGTGATTTTACCTATATGAAAATGAAAATAAAGAACTTTTAAATTTTTTGAATAAATTTTGGTAGGAAATATTTAATAAATAAGTATATGTTAATGAAACACATATTTTCTAAATGATATTGGTGCTAAGGAAAGCTATTTTTATTAAGTTCTATAGTTTGAGAGTGACGTAAAACCTTGATGCTACACCTTGAGTTGTAAAAGTTAATACATAAGCCTTGATATAAGATCAAATCAAATAATTTGAGAGTCAAATAAATCGTGATGAAAGGTGGTATAATTTGCATATATTTTAAATTCATACGGGTATAATTAAAAGATTATATGTTAGATCCGACTGCAAGTTCAGTGTACTTGTATAAATTATTTTGGGATGATGTAACCAAAAGGAAATATACGACATACCTGTCTTGAATGGTTTTTGCAACACACCTTATGTTAATTAAATACATTATATTAAAAGTTGAATAATTTGCATATATATTACCAGATAAAAAACACGAGGTTATATTCGACTGCATGCAAATTCTTAGTATTTTATCGTGACATTGAAATTGCGAGAAGTGAACGACTTCTTTTTTACAAGATTTTACCTGCAGACGTTTAAAAATTTGACCTCCATCATATAACATTTCGTATATTTTCTCAATTTTATTTTCTACTTCGTACAAAACGCAGCTTATGAGGAGAGCTAAAACACTCTTTACCACTTGCACGCGTTTGCCTAATATTAAAAAAATTCTTCACCTCGGCGTTTTAATTTTTAGCTTAACCTACCCCAGAAAAATACGAACCAACATTTTTTTAAAATTTAATATTTAATATTTAACGTCGTGAACGCTGCTAAAAAATTTCTTAAGAAAATATCTCCACCCCAACGCACGCGCACCACCCCACGACAAAAATCTAACGACCCCGCCGAACGCACACCCCAAAGACCTAACGACCCCCCCGACGCAACAAATTTACACACAAAGACAATTTTGTTCTCAAAGCGGCGTATACATATCTTGCTGCACGTTTTGTTTCCCAAAGCGGCTTAGCTGTTCATATTGTTCTCGAACCGGCGTATACATATCTTGCTGTGGATCTCTGTTGCCAAACCGGCTTAGCTACCCTACTCTCGAATTGTTCGCATATGTGTGATAGCGATAAAATCAGGTCACCGTATCAGGTATCGATGTAAATATCAAGGGGTTTGTCGAATAAAACTAGAAATATATCGCTCTTGATTTAAATAAGTTTAAAAAAGAAAAGCTATGAAACAGCACACAATGAAAAAATGTGTGAAATAGAAAGTCACAACATCATCAATAGGTCTTCATTCTTAGAACTGGTTGAACGCGTACCTCCATTGTTTCCTATTCTGATCTAACCTACACATTTCCCTGAAATTCCCACAGCCTACATCTTTCACTATCTGAATGCAATAGTCTAATCTAGGTCTACATCTATCTTTTTTTCCTTTCTCTGCCTCTAATATATTACGCACTATTCCTCCATGTCTTAGTATGTGTTCCATTATCCTATCTCTCTTATTTTTACTATTTTCAATATATTTCTTTTTTCCCGATGATTTTGAGAACCTCTTTGTCCGTAACTTTGTCTGTCCATGATATCACCATCATGCGTGTAGCATCACATTTGAAAGGCTTCTACTTTTTTCCTGTCCGCTTCTCCCACTGTCCACGTTTCACAGCCGTACAGTGCTGTGCTCCACACATATGTTTTCAGCAATCTTTTCCTTGTTTCTGTTTGTTGTCTTTAAACATAGAGTAGATTCTTCTTATTAAATGTGGCACAGTCCTGTGCTTATCTTTGTTTTATATCTTTTATACTCTTCCTATCTCGTGTTATTTGACTTCATATATAGCAGAAATCTTTAACCTCCTGTAAGTTCTCGTTCCCTATTTGAAGTCTGGCTTTTGACTTGTTTACCCGTCCTTTACATACTAATACTTTAGTTTTATTTTTGTTAATTTTCATACCGTGTCTCTCTGATAGAACTGTTTCCATTTCATTTAGAGCTGCTTCTAACTCTTTCTTACTAGATGCTAATACCGCTATATCAACTGCAAATCTAAGCATATCAATCGTTTGTCCATGCATAGTAATTCCAAATGTCTTTCTGCATTTGACAGTTTTCGTTGCCCTTCGATACGCAAGTTAAAACTAGTGAAAATAGGGCACGTTCTCTCTCACCCCTTTCCTAATATCTACTTCTCTACATCCCTACTCTAATTCTATTACCGCTGTTTGCTCTTTGAATAAGTTATCTACTATTCGTCTATTCTTATAACTCATTCCAATCTTTTTGAGTATTTCGATCACTTTCTCCCATTTTACGTTGTCGAATGCTTTTTCTAAATCTACAAACCCTATATACACGCTTTCTCCTTTTTCTATTGTTTTCTCTATTAATATCCTTAAAGCTAAAATAGCCTCACGTGTTCCCCTGTTTTGCCTAAACCCAAATTGATCTTCTAGTATTTCTTCGGCCCATTTTTCCATACGTCTTTGTATAATTCTAGTTAATGTTTTTGACACGTGTGCTGTCAAACTTATTGTTCCAAAGTTTTCACATCTATCAGCAGTTTACTTTTTTGGTATTATGGCTATGGTGTTACGTTTGAAATATTTTGGTATATCGCCTGTCTCACACATATAACTTACAAGTTGGAAGAGACGTTTTGTTACTGCTTATCCCACGGCTTTTAGAGTTTCCTCTTGCACCGTATCTATACCCGGTGCCTTACTATTTTTCAGACTCTTTAATGCTAATTCAAACTCATCTCTAAGTATAGGATATTCCAAGTCGTTCTTTTCATGTCTGATTCCTGTTCTAGTGCTTCTATTTCCTTTTCTGCATATAAATTTCCTATAAATTCTTGCCATCTAACCACTTTCTCTACATTTTCTATAATAATGTTTCCTCCAGCGCCCCTTATATTTTTGTTTTGCGGTTTTATATCCCTAAAATTCGTCTTATATAGAGTGTATGCTTCGTCTCTCCTTTCTATTTGTATCTTAGTTTGTACCTCTTTGCACTTTTCATCCATCAATTTATTGCTCTTTAGCTTTTCTGCATTTGCGAATAATTTCCCACTTTATGGCTTTGTATTTCTGATTTCCTGCTTCATTTGACCTGTTTTTGTATATTCGCCGTTCTTCTATTAAATTTAGAATATTCTTTGTTACCCATGGTTTCTTATTTTCGTTTTGTTTATAACCCAAAATATCTTTGGCCGCCATATCTTAGCTGAATTTAATCTTATTCCATTCTGCTTCTACTTCCTTAGTATCAGAAATTTTCCTGTTGTATTTCAGAACTTGGTTTGACTTTTTCTCAATTTTTTTTTGGATATTTTTATCTTTTAGTTTCTCAAAGTCAAAGTGCCTTTTTCCATTTTTTTCTTCCAATTTTTTAATTTAAGCAGGTCTTTCATAATTACTACATTGTGGCTAGTGTCTACATCTGCTTCTGGGTAGTTTCTACAGTCTTTTATTTGATTTCTAATCATTGTGGAACAAGAACGTAATATATTTGATATCACCCTATATCTCCTGGCATCTTCCACGTGTATCGCCTTCTAGCATGATGTTGAAAAAATGTGTTTGTGATGGTTAAATTGTTTTTATCGCCAAATTCTACCAGCTTATTTCCCCTGTCATTTCTCGTGCCTAATCCAAATAAACCTATTACTGCTCCTTTCCTACCCTCGCTTTACCAATGCATTAAAATCTCCGTAATTATTAAATTTTCATGTCCTTTACACATCTTAGTGTTCGATATCTTTGTTGACTGTTTCTACCTCCTCGTCACTGTAGGGAGAGGTGGGCATGTATACTTGTATTATTACCGTATTTACCGGTTTAGATTTTAATCTAACCATGAGTTACTTTTTCGTTCTTTTCTGCATGACTATCTCCACATCTGAATTTCCTTCTCTGATCCTGTATGAATTACCCTAAAGTCTCCGCTCCAAAATCTCCAGACTCCAGCCACCGAACTTCGCTAATCCCGCAAAATGTTCGCCGCTCTTTATTTAAACTTGTCGATCACATCCTCCAAAATAGTCTATTTTAACAGGTCTCTTTTATCCTAGAGGATTCCATCTTTTTAAAACATTTTCAGTACGCTGTGTACTTGCGTTGGGAGGTAATGTGATGGTTTCCCGTTCTCTTCCACATCACAGTAATGTGTCTTAGAGTGTCATACTGACCCCCACGGTCTCTGTCTCTCTAAGTACCGAAGGAGCTGCTGCTCACTTTCGTGGACCTATTGGTTCTTCACTAACCCCACTGATTTGGTTAAACTTATAGTTCGGCTCTTTAGCCCACTGAAACACTCAAGCCATTCTACTCGGTCTAGTATTTTAGAACTTCAAGGTGCAGGTCCGTTTAGGATGGAGAAAGTCACTTGTTTCAATTTTTTCAAGACCAGTAAAGCATATTTTTACAGTTAAACATTCCAGAATTCGAAAACTTTGATTCATTCCTGCAAATTATTTTCTTACAAGGTCGTGATTTTATATGTAAGAAGCATCCAACCGACGACAAAAACAGGATGTCTATCTGCATCCCCAGGTACTAAATTTTGTACAACTTGTACTTATAAGGACTAAATCTGTTTTTGTAATATTTTATAAATAACCGTTAAATATAAGTTATTATCCTTTACCAAATCTTTAATACATGTGGAAATGTTTCAAAATAAGCTAATCCGTTTATTTCAATGTTCTTACTTACTGTAAATCTTTTTTTTAGTTCTTTTCTCAATAAACAAACTTTTCTCTTAATTTCCATACAGAATTAAAAGTCTGAAGTATTTTGATTTTGGAAAGTTTTTTCGATAGCACTGCAATGTTCTAGTACTATTTGTACCATATATTAAAAAAGGTTCCTACATATCGCACTTTTGTTTATGATTAAAAGTTAACTGCTACAATTTCTAGAAGAAATGACGGAAACTTGTTAAACACATGACGCGTGTGAAATCTACAACTACCTTGATTAAATAACAAAATTATTAATTTCTACTTTATCTCACACACTTCAATTAAAAGTGTAAAATATTTTTGTCAAAATAGGAATTCATATCTCATTTGTTTAAAATAGAAATGTACAAATTGTTCCATTTAGAAAATAAGTGTTGACCATCGTAGTCAGCAAATAAAAAAGAAACGAATTAGAAGAACAATAACACATGCCAACATTTCTTTTACAGCTGATTTCATATTAATGCCCCGAATTCGAATTGGCATTAGTTTTTGCCAAGGAGCTTCAATTTCTAAGATATAACATTTTAGTGAAATGTACGTTACACACTATTTTAAGTTAAATCCATGGATCAAATAAAAAATTAAAAACAGAATCTTTATTATTATTATATTATATAAATATTATTATATACAAAGAACACTTTGGAAGCTTA
Organism: Platerodrilus igneus; assembly: GCA_036346225.1. Lineage (NCBI taxonomy): Eukaryota > Metazoa > Arthropoda > Insecta > Coleoptera > Lycidae > Platerodrilus > Platerodrilus igneus. The sequence goes on from JARFIW010001270.1 coordinate 2,205,402, forward strand.
TTCTCTGTGACGTACTTGAATGTATTTTGGAGCGGCCCCTTTTTAAAGTCCAGCAGTAATATGCCTTTATGTGCGTATTCCATCTTCCTCTGAGTGGATCTCCATAGTCGTAATATCCTCATGAAATCTTTCAACTTGTCCCTTACAGGTATCTTCAAAATTCAGGAAAATGGTGTAAGCGGCTGTTTATACGTTAATACAAATGTTCCACCCAAGAGATTTGAAACTGTTAAGCAACTTGTTTACCCGTTGCCTACAAAATTTTCAGCAACTGCAGCAAATAAAGTCCAGGCATTTATTTCCCTTAGTCTCATTCCTCGAATTTACGAAGGCCGAGTTCTTAATGGGTTGTCTTATTTGCGGATTGGGCCGTTAAATATTCCTATTTTAATTTTTTTCATATTTAATCGAGACAATTTTTTTCTTATATATGCAAAACATGTTTCGTTCTTAGCAGGATTCTTTATAAACTGCTTCATAAGGCCAGCTTATGCAGTGAAAGAAAGACGAATTTTTCTCGTTCAACTAAGGAGTCGTTAATGCGATTCTTTTCTTTATGTGTATATATTCTCTTTTATGACAGCCAATACCGCCTAATCCAATGGTGAGACACAAGAAGAAGGAGTTGCCACTTTACTGTCCAAGGAGAACGTTAACCATTTTTAAGTCCACACTAATCATCCATTGATGTTTGTAGTACTTTGTTTTCTCCAAGACTAAAGTTATGGCGTTATGTTCTTCTTTCATTTTCGACGAATGCGCAATGGTATTAAACCACATTTGCTTCTTTTGTGTAGGACACATTTCAAACGTCGCTTTGAGCTGTCAATAAATAGACCGCAATCATCTGGAAAATGGTCAGGAAGACCTATTTTTTTCCAGGAGTCCTCAAATTTCGTGACAAAACATATGATCGTCTTCTTGAGAGAAGAAGGGTAGCAGACCCTTTTCTCTTACTACAATAGGTAATTTTGTTTCTTAGTTCCAGCAAATTTTTATTCTTCAACCTGAAAACCAGTAATTCAGAAGCTTATTTTGACAGGTTGAGATTTCTGTTGACGCCATTATCGCATCCTGGTTGAAACGTAGAGAAATCGATGATATCCCCCTCACTAATCACTGACACCTTCATCAGAATCAGGAGGTTGGTGAAAGGGACAACACTCGTCTTTACAAGGCTCTGGTAACTGATGAAACATTGAGAATATCACTTCCTCTGTGTAAGGAACCGGACGTCTAGCAGAGACGAAATCAGAATAAGTCCAATTGCTACAGTGGTTTCGATTGATTTCAGTAATATTTACTGAGCAGAAATAGTACTCATCGAAGTGGTTTTCAAATTCTTTCCAAACCATTGGTATACTGTATTTCAAACCTCTTCTTTTAGCGGTAGTCCACTGTCGTAAGTATTCCATACACGTTTTACATACCTGATGCGGTGCCCAGATTTTATCCCGATCACCAAGCTTAACACGAAAGTATCCAAAATAAGCGTTCTTTAAAAAGTCACTAACAGTTTTTGCGTTTTCTTTTAACGTGTATTTTATGCATATGTAGCAAAACGCTTCTACTTCTACTAGAACTCATTTTATTTCTATTCAGTAATACAAATTCAACAATCTACAGCGCCTTACACTTTAAGTTAACTTTATACCGGCTCTCCCTTAAACATAAGTATCACGCGAGGCCAACTTTGTTCTACCCTTCACGACAAGAACACACAAATAACTCAACTCTAGGTGAAGCGTTGACTGTCACTGAAGTTACCATCTGGTGGATTTTCCTGGAACTAACCGGACAGCAGACTGATAATAGGGCAAATATACAGGAATCGATCCTTGTGCATGAAATTTAGAACTGCTTATTTTCTGTAGAACTGCATCTAGAAAAATAAACACTGATCTAAAAAGTAAAGCAGATAGAAAAACACCTATTTCATATTTAGGATCAACGCCCCAAGTATAGCTAAAATCAGTTCTACGATCCTCATCATCATTAGGTTTTAAATTCTGGAACTGGATGAACGTATACCTCCATTGTTTCCTATTTTAAGTTAATCTACATATTTCTCTGAAAATTCCACAGCCTACATATTTCACTATCTGTGTGCAACAGAATAATTTCGGTCTACCTCTACCTGTCTTTTTTCCTTTCTCTGCTTTTAATATATCTTCCACTATTCCCTCGTGTCTTAGAGAGCCTGTCCTATTACACATATTTCTTTCTTTCCCTACCTCTTTGTTCTATTCTTTGTCTGTCCATGATATCTTTATCATATTTCTGTAGCACCATATTCCAAAAGCTTCGATTTTTTTCTTGTCCTGCGTCCGTGTTTTATAACCGTGCAGTGCTGTGCTTTCGGCAAACTTTTCCTTGTTTCTAGGTTTGTTGTCTTCGAACTTAATAGTTGCTTTTTTTAAACGCAGTACGGTCTTTCACTAATCTTTGTTTTATTTTTTTTTTGCTTTCTCATCTTGCGTTATTTGGTTTCCTCGGTAGCAGAAATCCTTAACCTCTCGCAAATTTTGGTTTCCTATTTGTATTCTTGTTTTTGACTTATTTCCCATCTTCTACATACTAGTATTTTGGTTTTATTTTTGTTTCGTACTTTAGTATTAGTACTGTTTCCATTTCATTAAGTGCTGCTTTCAACTCTCCTCGCTAGATGCTATTACCGCTAGCTATATCGTCTGCGAAACTGAGCACATATTAATCGTTGGTCCCTGCATAATAATTCCAAATATCTTTCGGTATTTGGCACTATTCATTGTCTCTTAGATATACAAGTTAATAACTAATAAGGATAGCGTACATTGCTATCTCACTCCCTTAATATTTACTTTTCTATGTTCATGCACTAATTCTATTACCGTTGTTTTCTCTTTGTATAAACCATTCGTATAGCTGGGGTATACACAAAAAGAAAATAAGAAACCATGGATAACAAAGGATATCCTGAATTTAATAGAAGAAAGACGAAAATACAAAAATAAATCAGACGAAACAGGAAAACAGAGATACAAAGCCATAAAATGGGAAATTATTCGAAAATGCAGGAAAGCTAAAGACGAAGCTAAAGACAGACGAAGCATACAAATTAATTAGAATGAATTTTAGGGATATAAAACCGCATAGCAAAAATATAAGGGACGCACAAGGAAACGTCATTATAGAAAACGTAGAGAAAGTGGGTAGATGGCAAGAATATATAGGGAATTTATATGCAGGAGAGGAACTAACTGCATTAGAACAGGAATCAGACATTGAAAATGATGACTTGGAATATCCTATACTTAGAGACGAGTTTGAATTAGCATTAAAGAGTCTGAAAAATGGTAAGGTGCCGGGTACAGATAAGGTGCAAGCAGAAACTCTAAAAGCCGCTGGACAAGCAGTAACAAAACGTCTCTTCCAACTTGTAAGCTATATGTATGAGACAGGCGAGATACCCAAAGATTTCAAACGTAACATCATAGTAACTATACCAAAAAAGAAAGGCGCGGATAGATGTGAAAATTTTCGAACAATAAGTTTGACAGCACACGTGTCAAAAATATTAACTAGAATTGTGCAAAGACGAATGGAGAAACGGGCCGAAGAAATACTAGTAAAAGACCAATTTGGGTTTAAGCGGAACAGGGGAACACGGAAGGCTATTTTAGCTCTGAGAGTGATAATGGAGAAAATAATAGAATAAGGGGAAAGCATGTATATAGGGTTTGTAGTCTGGAAAAAGCATTCGACAATGTAAAATGGAAAAAAATGTTTGAAATACTCAAAAAGATTGGAATGAGTTATAGGGATAGACGAATAGTACATAACTTATACAAAGAGCAAACAGCAGTAATAGAATTAGAGCAGGAACGTAGAGAAGTAAACATTAGGAAAGGGGTGAGACAGGGATGTGCCCTATCCCCATTGATTTTTAACTTGTACATAGAAGAGGCAATTAATACTGTCAAATGCAGGAAGACATTTGGAATTACTATGTGTGGAGCACAGCACTGTACGGCTGTGAAGCCTGGACAGTAGGAGAAGCGGACAAGAAAAAGGTAGAAGCCTTTGAAATGTGGTGCTACAGACGTATGATGAAGATATCATGGACTGACAAAGTTAAGAACAAAGAGATATTAAAAATGGTAGGAGAAGAAAGAAATATGTGGAAAACTGTAAAAAATAGAAGAGATAGGATAATAGGCCACATACTACGGCATGAGGGAATAGTGCGGAATATATTAGAAGCAGAGATAGGAAAAAAGAGAAGAAGAGGTAGACCTAGGTTAGACTACTGCACACAGATAGTAAAAGATGTAGGCTGTAGGGGTTTCAGGGAGATGGGTAGGCTAGCCCAGAATAGAAATCAATGGAGGTACGCATCCAACCAATCCCAAGATGGATAAACTAATGACGAAAAAATAACTGTGCTTGAACATGATGATTATTATAAGTAACTACAAGAATTGGTTGGGCAATATTCTCGAATAATGTTAAGTGTGTGAAAGGATTTACTGGAAAACCATTATTTCGGCAAATGTCTAAGTGTTGGGGGATCTTGGTAGCCACAGGTTGCTTAACCTCCTTCACTGAATCTCGGTAAAATAGGACATAAAATTAGAACTATGTAGGCTAGCTCAGAATATAAATAAGGGCAGGTACGTGTCCAACCAGTTTTGAGACGGAAAACCTAATGACGAAAAAATAAGCGGATAAATCTGATGATTGGTATAAACAACTAGTTGTTGGTTACGAAATATCTGCAACTAATGTTGACTGTGCGAAAAGATAAATTGGAAAATATATTAAATCGCTAAATGGTTAAGTGTTGGGGGAACTTGGCAGCCACAGGTTGCTTACCTCCTTTCACAACCACTGAAGGTCGGAGAAATAGGGCGTATAACTGTAAAACAATAGAAGGTGATCGAACTGCATCTAACAAGAAAGAACAGCGCCTAAGAGGAAAGACAACAAACATAGAACAAGAAGAAAATTGTTGAAAGCATATGTGTGGAGCACAGCACAGTATGCCTATGAAATACGAGCAGTCTGAAACGCAGACAGAAAAACGGTAGCAGCCTTTTGAAATGATGTGCTTCAGATGTATGAGGACGATAATAACAAATAAGTTATAGAAATAGTAAGGGAACAAGGATATCTGGGAAAAAGGAGAAACAGAAGGGCGGAATACATTCTGAGGCATTTTTGGGGAATAGTATGGGATATATTGCAAAAGCAGAGATAGGAAAAAAGAGATAGATGGTAGACCTAGATCAGATAGTTATAGATGCAAACTGTGCAAATTTCAGGGAAATCTGTAGGTTGGTTCAGAATAGGAAACAATGATGGTACGCGTCTAACCAGTTCTAGGACTGAAGACCTGATGATGATGATAGCTCATTCCTATCTTAGTATTTCAAACACCTTTCTCAGTATACATTGTCGAATACTTTCTTCAAATCTACAAACCCCTTTTTGCTTGTTTTTTTCATCACCATCCTTAATGCTAAAATGGCCTCTCGTGTTCCCTGTTTCTCCTAAACCCAAATTGATGTTCTACTAGTATTTAATCCCGTTTTCCACCTGTCTTTGTACAATTCTAGTAATACTTTTGACACGTGTGCTGTTAAACTTATTGTTCGAAAAATTTCACATCTATCCGCAATTCCTATTTTTTAAATGACTATGGTGTTACGTTTGTAATCTGTGGGAAATTGCCTGTCTCATACATATAGCTTACAAATTGTAAAAAATGTTCAGTTACTGCTTCTGCAGCGGCTTTTAGAGTTTCTGCTTGCATTTTATCTGTACCCGGTGCCTTATTATTTTTCAGGCTCTTTAATGATAGTTCAAATTCGTGTCTAAGTATAGGAGATCAAGTTATATTTTTCAGTGTCTGTTTCCTGTTCTAGTGCTTTTAGATCCTGTTCTGCATATAAATTCTTGCCATCTATCCACTTTACGTTTTCTATAATGTCTCCTTCTGCATCCTATATATTTTTGCTATACATATTTATATCCTTAAAATTCATTATAATTAGTTTGTATGCTACACCTGTTTTTTAAATTTCCATCTTAGTTTGTACCTGTTTGCACTTTTCTTCAATTGATTGTTCTTTAGTTTTCCTGTAATTGCGAATAATTTCCTATTTTATAACTTTATATCCCCGTTTCTTTGCTTCATCCCGTCCGTTTTTATATTTTTGCCTTTCTTCTATTAAATTCAGAATATCATTTGTCACCTATGGTTGCCAAGTTTCTTTTTGTTTATACCCTAGAATATCTCTGGGCGCAATGTCTAAGCTGGATTTAATGTTATTCCATGTTGCTTCTACGTCCTTAGTATCAGAAATTTTTCCGATGTCTTTCAAAAATTCGTTTGACTTTTTCTCACCTCTTTTGTGCCTATCTTTATCTTTTAGTTTCTCAACGTCAAGACGCCTTCTTTCTTTACTTTTTTCAAATTACTATGTTGTGGTCACTGTCTATATCTATTTCCGGATAGCTTCTACAGTTCTTTACTTGATTTCTATACCGTCGTCTAACAAGTATGTCTCTATGTCTCCTGGCATTTTTCACGTGTATTTGTGATGAATTGTTTTTGTTGCAAAATTCTACCAACCTATTTCCCTTGTTGTTTCTCGTTCCTAAACCTTCTCGTTTCTAAACCAAATAAATCTACTACGTCTCCTTCCCTACCCCCATCTACCACTACATTAAAATCTGCCTTTGATATCTTGGTAGATCACTTCTACCTCTTCATCGCTGTAGCTAGAGGTGGACATGTAAACTTTTATTATTACCATATTTACCGGTTTAGATTCTAATCCAGCCATGAGTACTCTTTGAATTTTTTGTAAGTAGTGTTTTACACAATCTCCTACTTTTGTTGCATAACTACCACCACACCAGCGTTTTCTTTTTCCAAATCTGTATGAAAACCCTAAAATGCCCGCTTCAAAAATCTCCCACCTCTGGCCACCGAACTTCGCTATTCCGTACTCTAATGCTAACCTATCCATTTAAATTTTCAATTTCTCTAGCTTACCTACTTGCTGCATGCTTCTAACATTCCCAGCCCGACTCGCAAAATGTTCCCTGTTCTTTTTTTAAACTTACCGCTCACTTTTTCCGACGTAGTTCCCTCCCGGAGATCCGAACGAGGGATTATTTTAACTCCGTAATTTTTTAGTCCCCGTGGATGCCATTAGTTTAAAAACGTATTTTGGTCCGCCGTATGCTTAGAAGGTAATGTGGTGGTTCCCCGTTGCTTTCCACATCGCAGTGGTCTACCGTTTCTGCTGCTCTAAGTACAGAAAGCTGCTGCCTTCTGTCGGAGGCCCGTTCTAGTCGGATTCCTAACTAAAGCCCCACTAATTTGGTTACACCTATAGTTTGGCTCTTTATCTCACTGAAACACGCAAGCCATTCTACTCGTTCTAATATTCCAGAACTTCTTCATGGTGCAGACCGTTTAGAACGATCTACAATCCTTTTTTAATTTATTTATGTTGAACTACAAAGGGTTGAATTCATCTTTGTTCCACCTTTGAAGTTATTGAACGTATCCATAACCTACCCTTGTATCTAAGAAATGTTATTGCATCTTACCGATTATTTAACATACAAGCAACTTAAAAAAAAACACGCATTTTTTCTTTCATTTCAGTTAATTCACAATACTTGTACGGTTCCATTTTATTTCGGGCTGAAAGGTCTTTCAAATTGTCAGTTTCAAATTAATGTGACGGAACACAATAATGTATCCTATTACGAAAACCCAACAAAGATTTGGATAAATTCCTGAACTAAGATAAAAAGAATTTACTAGATTTCTTGTTTAAATCTTGATTGTACTATGTATGAGATACAAAAACCAAGCTATTTATTTAGGTACCGACCCTGTAAATATGTTCATCATAACTGGCTGCATGTTGTCGTAATACTAATCTAGTGGGAAGTCGCCATTCAGCATACGCGTCTGGTTCATTCCGGTCAAGTATATAAATTGTATTTAAAAACTTAATTTGTATGTATGTAATAGTCCCATTTAACAGTATCAAAACCTGAAGAACAGGAACTCATTAACGTGTAAAATTAAGTTCGTCTACAAAGTAGTACAGACAGCCTTTTATATATACAGGCGACTATACATTCATTACACGGTGCCTTTCGAGTCTCCTTTTTCATTATTTTGTTCTAAGGTGGACAAAAGTCTGTGCTATAGAAGAATAAAACTTTTGGTGACATCTACCAAATAAAGAAATTGTATTTAGAAGAGTCGTCGCGCATCTGCTCTCGTTTCTCCTGAATTCTATAACTTTCAGATTCTAGTCAGGACAATTGTCAAGTAACAGCGGGGGATGCACTACGGTGCTCTATTTAAACTGCAACGATAGAATGTGTTTGGAAATTAGGGTTTACACGCCACTCCAAATTAGTAATTGTTAAAAATTTCTAAAATTTGCAAATATGGGAATTTTCGTATAAAGTATTCATAAATATTTATTGTTTAGTTCGGACAACAAATTTAGGGAGCCGACCATTAAAATTTGACCGGACCACTTCTATACAATAAGTGCACATATAAAGCAGTCAGTCAGTCAATATTATGGAATCAGGATGACCATCAGAAGTACTTTTAAAAACATTGTCGTTTTCAGAAATTCCACATTTTTCTTTAAACTTAACAGCGTCGACAATTTTTAAGCGTACCTCTGATAGACACGATGACTAAATATTGGACTGGGTGCTCTATAGATGTAGCTATCATATAAAAATAACACTGAAATTTTAATAGCAGTTCTATAGCAGTTATCATATGATAAGATTATATATATATATATATATATATATATATATATATATATATATAGCTGTGATATCGTTGTAAGAACCCGGTGCCCTCTTTTTGTGAAATAGAAAAGGTTAAAAAGTTTCTTTTCGTCAATTTTAATTTTAATACTTCGGTTAGCCGAGTTTTAACCACGCACGGAGCTTGCGACAATACGACAACAAAGAATTTTAAAATTTTTCCTTTTACAATATTCCAAGTTGGATCCAGATATGCTTATTTAACCTCTCTGGGTTGTATCTAGAAATTATCTAGATATTGTTTGCATATTCGTATATAATTTTTCCAGGTAGGTCCAGAGATTGTTTTTATATTCTTGTTTCGCTTTTCCTGGTTGATCTAGAGATTGTTTGGACATCCAGGTACGATTCAGGAATTATGTAAAGTCCTCTTTTGTTAATATAAATCTTAAAATTTTAGAACAATTATGCACTATCACCACATTAAAATTTATTAATTATAAAATCACTTGTAATTCTTTTACGTAAATATCTTGTTTTAGGTGATGTGAAGCATGCCTTCTTTTAATTCAAACTAATTTGTTTACGAAATCCTGTTGTATTTAAAGAGAACGCCTATCTGTTTACAATTGGTCGGTCAAGCGCATAGTCCAATAATTAGGGCCTTGTATCTTAATCTTCAATGCAGGCTTGGGTATTTCTACGAATTTTGCATGTACAACGAAGTCGAGAGGCTTGTCCCTGCACGTAGGATTTCAAGTTATTTGTATAGATTCGTTGGATTTTCAAATCTTCCATGGTCTTTCAAATCACGTAGGTCTTGTTTGTGTAGTAAATTTGATGAACTTTGCTTTATCACCATGCTCTTAATTATTTCCTATCTATCAAGGTGTTGCATTTTATACCTTCTTGGTTACGTAGCCTTATATTTATTGATGTATGAAATTATATGCGTTTTCCTGTTTGACGTATTTACAAACCTGCTTGTTTAAATGGGATTTCTTGTATAATAATGATGCATTACTCAGGTGTATTGTGTTTCAGCTTCTGTCCACTTCGTTTTATGACTTGTAAAGTTGTTTATTTAATTGAACCTTTTGGAATACTCTTTCTTTCTGTGAGTCTAATTATAATTATAGTTTATCTACACGGCGTTGACATTTGCGTTCTCGCCAAATCGTCGAATTTCGCATTTTTTTTTGTAAAATGTCTAGTTTTCTGGATTCTCATGATGTTTACCTAAAACGCACTATCATAGTAATCCTATATACCCCTAAATGACTCTATTATCATAGCAATATATATATATATATATATATATATATATATATATATATATTATTGTAGAATCCCATATTTCAGATTTTAATTTTTTTGTTTTTATTACGAACGATACAATTAAATAGAACTTGATGTTGGTTTTTGGTATGCTTTCGTTCGAAAAAATTATATACTATAAATCCATTTATTTATCACTACGTTTTGGGTATTTTTATCCTTAATCATGTGCTAAAAAGGAGTGACAACAGCTATAACTTTACAATTATGTGTTATACGTACATTAATTGTGGATTCTATACAAATTTAAAGACTATTGACTAATAACTACAACTAGTAAACAGCTTATAACGTTGACGTTGACATTAAGTGTCAAATATTAAAAAATGTTTACATGTGCATACTTTGATTAGCTATTGATATAAAATATATTTCTATTATAGGCTGGTTAGTCAAAAATTAAGATTATTCTTTTTCAGAATTATGTAAAACTGTTCTGTCAAATTGTAAAATTTAATGTTGTTAAATAGTAAAAAATATTAAAAGTGTTTAGTATATACGTATATATTTACATACATGCGAGAGCATGTTGTCATTTCCCTTAAATCATAGTACGTACAATAACAAATTTCTACCATACATACGTATAAACCTATGTATGATTACAGTGGTTTTATTAGAGAGAGAGAGCTAGCGAAAATAATGAGACGACTGGCAATTAGTATCTATCATCTACAGCAATAAAATTCGACGCCCAACTGGGACGCGATTTGATCATTAATATCACAGTAATAAAATTTTGTTCCCAATGTCGGGTCTATTTGTATATAACAAGTAAAAATAAGATGTATCTGTAAATACCTCTTGTGAAAATCATAAGTTTAGCTATACAAATTCAACTAATATTTGCTTAGCGTTTTTGGCCTCATCCTTATAAAACAATCAAAGCAATCATCAATATAAGCTTGAAGAACCTTTAGGTATTCGCGAGAGTATAATAAAACATTCATTAGATGCTAAACACCAACACTAGACCGCAAAGTACAAATGTTGATTCGAAACTAAATTGTAATTTAATAGATGGTCATATTAATATATTTTGCTATTTGTGGCCATTTATAAAATTACCATAGAGGTTCGAATCATCTTCTGTACTTTCCGGCCTCTTTTTGTTAATAGCTATGCACATATTTAGTTCGATTTGTATAGGTAAATTCACTTTTATGCTTTTATGCTACCGAAAATAACACAATTTTTAAAGGAAATGATATCAATACTTTAAAGGAAGGAAGAAAGGTAGTTCAAATGGTGTTATTAATGAGACGAGGATGAAGAAACTAAATGTTGCTAATGCAAATTATTGCAGCCATAGCTCGAAGTTTTTATGAATTTACAAATATTGTTATTTAATGAATTATTTTTTTAATTCTTTTATATTTAATGGTTTCTTTGAGTTTGAAAATTGCAGTAATTTTTTTAGTTTTTTGAAATGGTTATGTTTTATGTAAAACATTCTATTGTTTTGTAATGAGTTTTGACTATCCTTTTGTATTTGTATTTATGGCTTAATTGAAATGCATAACCTAGTCACTAGCACTAATTGTTTCACAGCTGTGCAGTACTAAGCTCTCACATTAGGCAATAACAAACATTTCATAATATTTAGAGCTATCTTACACTTGAATATCCCGCTTTGGACCTCAAAGCGCTTTTCTTCTTTGATCTATTCCATTTTTTTAGATTTTTTTCTACTTCTATTGGCATTAGTAATTCAACTTTCTAAGTAACAAAAATTTTTGGCTACTTGTTACTTGTCAATTAGATAGGTATAAATGTTATAGTTTATCGCGTGCCGTACAGAGGGCGTAATCGGTTTCACATGAATTTACAATCAGTTATTTAAACCTTTTACAAAATGCGTATGAGTTAAGTATACTAGAATTAAGCTTACCTATTATCGGTGAGAGGGAGGGTGAGAGAGTGGAGAAATAGGGGGAGAGAGCGGGAGCGAGAGAGAGAGCGGGAGAGAGAGAGCGGGAGAGAGGGGGGAGAAAGGGATTTCTGGAATAAAGGAAGAAGAGCACAGATAGAAAATCCACTGGAAAATTACGGTTTACTGTACGTATCTAATTATTGGTTTGAAAGGACATTATAAGAGTAAAATGTGGATTTAAGTTATAAACTAAAATGAAATTGGATGAGTTGGAAGAACGCGAGTAAAAATAAAGGCATGTTTGTTTTCTGTATATATACAATGTATTTTATATTCTGTAAATAAAAGTTGAAACTAGTGTTGTCTACTAATTACAACAAAGTTGCAAAAATTTTAGATTACAAGAAAGAATCAAAAGGTAGTGGTAATAACTATCAAGGATAGCTGACTTCGAAAGGTATTTGAAATTTGGTAGTTGATAGCAAAGTAAATATGTGCAAATTGTGCCCAAATTTAAATAATGCCGCTCACATAAGTAAGAGATAACCAAAATTTTATTGAATATTGATTTTCATAAAAACACACAAATTGTTGATCGATTTTAATAAAATTATTAAAACATTGCTAGTTTGATGAAACAAAGTAATGATTAAAATTTTAATAAAATCTAAATATTCTTTCTTTTGTTTTATTTTTTTGCTTCATTTCTTTGTTGTCACTTAATATCGATCAATTGTAAACAAGCTATTGGTGTGTAATAATTGCTCAGTTTTTTATTGGTTTACCTATATTGCTTTGCGAAAATTTAAGAATGCCAATAGTTCGCCAACGTGCAAATTGTCGCAACTAAATGATTTTGAACGTGGGCGTATTATTGGTATGAGAGAGACCGGACTTTCGTTTAGACATATTCCTGGCTGTGTAAATCGTGATGTTGCAACGGTGGCAAGATGTTGGTCCAAATAGTTCAATGGAGGGGTTCAACAACGCCATACCGGATCTGGATATCCCCGGGTGACTACGCATCGCGAAGAACTCCGTTTAAGACTTTTGGCCACAAGTGACAGATTTTCAACAACTCGATTAATTACAATAGACTGGATGGAAGTTGAAGGACGCAGAATGCCAAAATCAGCTGTTTATCAAAGGATAAAATTATATGGACCGCATTCATACCGTCCATTTTTCTGTCTTTTGCTTACTCCACTTCACCGTACCCGCAGACTAGAATAGTGCAACGAAAGAATAAATTGGTTTCACGAATGGCATCAAATTGTGTTTAGTAACGAACCTCTATTTTATTTGTGGGCCCACGACGGTCAAAGGAAAGTCAGGCGTAGCCGCGGAGAACGCAATAATTCAACATTTTTTGTGGATCGCCGCACAGCCCTTACACAAGAAGTGCTGATATGGGGTGCAAAATGTTATGGAAGCAGATCACCCTTGATCTTCATCGATGGCAACTTAAACGCAGCCAGTTACATTGCCAACGTGCTGAAGCCTTGCATTTCTTTCATTTCTTCAAGAGTCGGAATATCTCATTTTCCAACAAGATAACGTTCGACGTCATACGGCAAGGGTTAGAATACGATGTTTGCAAGAAGCTAACATTGTTGTTTCTCCATGGCCTGTTCGCTCGCCAAATTTCTGACCTTTGACCATGTTTGGGATATGATCGGTAGAAGATTAAGTGAATTTGCACACCTAAATGACTTACAGCATCTTCGACTTCGGATTCAGAAAGCTTCAGATGATTTACCGCAGGAAAAAATTGATCACTTGATAGACAGTATGCCCCAGCGTTTAAACGAGTGCATAGCAAATCCTGGTGGGGCAACTCATCATTGATAAAACCTTTTTTATTGCTGTTCTTTTGTTTTCAAAGTTTGGTTACTTGTTTCAACACAATAAGCATTTTGTGAAAATCTTATTAAAATCGATCAAGTTCTGGTGTTGATTTATGATGATTTCATTAGAAGGGTGGCAGAGCCACGCGCACTTAGGTCTCAATATGGGCCCATTGTGCTATCTTCTTATACCTGGTCCTCAATCAGTCAGCCATCCGAACGTATAGACGAACCTGACGATATCGGTCCAGGGCGTGATTCTGGCGGTGTCTGGCCAAAAACACCTAACATGGATCCTCGGAGGTTGGCGAGTGCCGGGCAGGTGCACAGGATGTGCTTTGCTGTCTCCTCATCCCATTGACAACTGCGACAGGTTGGGTTCTCTGATAAACCCAATCTGTGCATGTGCTATTTTACCTTGCAGTGTCCAGTCAAAACATCTACTAAAGGTCGTAGTTTTTGCCTCAGCAAGCCTATGCACAGTTTCCCATTTTTTGGCGAAGGAGACAATGAACATTTTTTGCCTGTCGGCAATATGTTTCCTTTGCCCACCTCTCGCAATGGCGATGGTAGGTTCTCTGTTTTATCATCGTAAATAGCATATATGACGAAAGGGAGACCGATGGCTCAGGTCCGATCCTTGTCTCGCCAAAGCATCAGCTTGCTCATTACCGTATTTACACGAATGACCCTTGATCCAGGCCAGCTTGAGGATATTAGAGTAAGAAGCCCGTTCAAGAGCGAGGTGGCACTGAAGTACCACCTCTGAAAGGATCTTCTACCTATCTAGGGCCATTAAAGCTGCCCTGCTATCTGTGGATATGCGTACAGTTTTATTTTGAATACCTTGTCCCAAAATAAAACTGGCACCTTGCGTGATCGCAGTAACTTTTGCTTGGAAAATAGTTGCCTGCGTTCCCAACGCTATGCTTTCGTGAAGGTCTAGGTCATCTGAAAAGATGCCTACTCCTGTACCTTCCTTCGTTTTTGACCCATCTGTGAAGATGAATGTATCTGCTGGAATCACATCTTCACGGTCCACACAGACCTTGTACTGCTTCCTGAATATTAGTTTGGGTGTAATTGAGTCGACCATGACATCCAAGAGTGGCATTGTTAGCAACGCCTCCTTTAAGATATCCTGGTGTCTCCCACCGTCTCCCTTATTGTTTCACAATCCCTTAACTTTTGGTTTTAGTGCCGCTCTTAGAGCCACCTCCTCCACATGCAGGTTTAGCGGAGTGAGGCTCAAAATGGCTTCCAAGGCCGCAGTTGGTGTGGATTTTATTGCGCCCGTGGTACTAAGACAGGCTAGTCTTTGTATGTGCGTAAGTTCTTTAGCTGCGTTAACTTGTCTGGTTGGAGACCACCAAACAACAGTTCCATAGCATAGCGTAGGTCGTACTACTGCAGTGTATAGCCATAGGACAGCCTTTGGTGAAAGACCCCAAAGTTTATCTATGGCACGTCTGCATTGCCAGAACATTGTGCTAGCTTTCGTAACTTTTACTTGTAAGTGTTTAGCCCATTTCAGTTTCTTATCAAGTATAATACCCAAATACTTGACTTTCTCTGAGAGGGTTAGGGATGTTTGAAAAAGTGATGGTAATCTGGATACCGTTAGTTTTCTTTTGCTGGTTAACAAGACTAGCGAGATCTTGTTTGGATTTATGGTCAAGGAGTTTTCTACGCACTATTGTTCAATTACCTTTAATGCAGTTTGCATTAAGTTGCACAGCACTTGCTCATATTTGCCAACTACTACAGTAGCCAGGTCATCAGCATACCCCACCGTGTAGAAGCCGGCCCGGCCCCATTAAGACGATGTAGCAGGTTGTCAACTACTAGATTCCATAGTAGTGGTAACAATACGCCACTCTGAGGACAGCCCCTAGCTACCGCTTTGCATAAGGAAGTGGTTCCCACACAGACACGTACTTCACGACAGCGTAGGTACTGTTCTGGTGTTGCGTTTTTTTGTACGAAAGTCAGCATATATCAAAATTTCGATTAATTCACTTACATGGCGTCTCGAAAAGCATCCAAAAATGACCAAAGTGAATCCTAAATTTTCTCATAAGAAAATGCATATAAGAAACCGGTTTTGTGCAGTTATGTTGTGCATACCTAGCCGCATTACTGTTAGTTTTTTTTTGTTCTCGGTAAATAAATTTCATTGAAAGTAATCTTTGTGATTATTTTAAAGACTTTGTTTGAAGTAACTCGTAAAAGAGGATTGCTACATTCGTCAAAACGAAAGAAAAGCCACCGCCCGCCCCCAAATCTTCTATCGCAAACGACAAAATTTTAAAAAAAAATTGTAAATATGTTTTACGTTAAACGATAATTTTAAACGAAATAGCGGTTGGCTACGCCAATAGTAACATTTTACATTTGCATATAAAATTGTTGACAGAACTGATATTACTGCAACATTTACATATTACAGTACTAAAATCCCGCTTTATTTAGAAGCAAATATATTTCTTTACTTACGTATATTGATTATCAGATTTACATGCAGCTGCTGTTCTTGTAACATTTGGTATAGCCGGCGCACGGTCCGATTTTAATTAAGAAAATGTCTCTGAAGTATTAATCAATGTCTATTTGAGGCGTCAAATAAAAAATAGCGTAGCGAATTTGAATAGAATTAATGGTAGGCCATAATTAATGCTAGTAAGGTTTCTAATGAAAAAACTGTGGAACAGGAAGTCTTGCCATTGCATACTTACAATACATACATACATACGTACATATTTAGGTTTGAACATTTATTACGGAGTACCTACTCCTATGGATCGCCACCTTGCAAATTCTGTTTATTTCTTATAGGATTCAATAGTTTCTTGTCAAAAAATTTAGTAACACAAAGCAATTTTTGTCAAAACTATCGATTTCGAAAATAAAAATAGATTTTTGTATCTCATTCCCTCAACGGATGTCAAATAAATCATTGCGTAGTAAAAATTAAAAATGAAAATTCAATTAAGAAAAAAATACATATACTTCTACTGCAATTAATTGTTGTTTATTTTAATTATATAAAAGCTTGTTAGTTTTTGAGACGACTAAGGTTTCCGTAATGCAATTTTTAATACCATTACCCTCACTTTCGTTTCGTCCATTTCAAATCATTCAAAAAATTGAGATTCGACACCCACCACATTAGATTCTGATGAAACCTACCTTGTAACTTTTATCTTTCTGTTTAGATATCAACGTGTATCAAATTGTATCCCTTCATTTGAACTGTTTTTATGAGTACTTATAATGTAAGTAAAATAAGTGTTTTTGCAATTTTCGACGTCTATACGGACGAACTTATACTTTTATTGAAAAAATCTATCTCTACTCCTTTTAATGCAAATCTTATGAAAATTTGCTATATTGTGAAGTAAACTCTGCTGATTTTAGAAAAGAATTAAATAAATACTCTATTTGTGGGGAAACATATTTTTTGGCAATTTTCTAAAGTATGTTTAGCATGAGAACGGTGTTTTGCAAAAAAGCAATACCTCTAAAGGGCAAAGTGTTAATCAAGACAATTTTTTTTAAAATTAGTTTATAATATATTTGCTATGATTTCAAACAACAAAATACATGGCATTTTATATGCTTCATGGTGTAAAAGCACTTTACAAAATTAAAACAAAATTAATTTAAGGTATCTGTGGTCCATAACATTAGTGAGAGAAAAATCACATAACCACCATTTGTTATATAACTTACAAGAAGATTTGGTGTAAAAATGTAGGTTAATTATCTATTATAAAACATAAGCATTTGTTATAGGCAGATTAGATTATAGGTAGGACAAGTTAGAATCGACAGTTTCGAATGGACCTGCACCTTGCCGAAGTTCTAGATTACTAGAACAGGTGAAATGGCTTGCGTGTTCTAATGAGCTAAAGAGCCAAACTACAGGTCCAACTAAAGTAGTAGGGTCGTTAGTGAGGAACCAGACTAAGACAGGTCTCCGAAAGACAGCAGCGGCTCTTTCGGTACTTAGATTGGCAGAGACCATAGGGGTCGGTATGGCAATCTAAGACACACTACCGTGATGTGAAAGGCAACGGGAAACCACCACATTACCTCCCAAATACACAGCGTACTTAAATTGTAATAAATATTATGGCATTCTCTGGGGTAAAAGATTCCGGAGTTATAATAGTCTACCATTTGGATCTCCGAGAGGGGACTACTTCGGAGTATGCGATCGGAAAGTGCAGAATAGAATAGAATAGAAGTATGAAGCAAGTAGGTAAGCTAGAGAACCTGAAAATTGAAATGAGTAGGTTAGCATTAGACATAGTAGGGATCAGCGAAGTTCGGTGGCCAGAGGCGGAGGAGAGACTTCAGGGTAATTCATTCAGGAACAGAGGAATGAAATTCGGGTGTGGGGATAGTTATGCGAAAAAAGATAGGACACTGTGTAGAAAATTACTTACAAAAGAACGAAAGAATACTCATAGTTAGATTAGAATCTAAACCGGTAAACACAGTAATAATACAAGCATACATGCCCACCTCTAGCTACAGTGAGGGAGAGGTAGAAGCCATCTACAAAGATATCGAAGACATACTAAGATACGTAAAAGGACATGAAAATTTAATAATTACGGGGGATTTTAATGCAGTGGTAGGTGAGGGTAGGGAAGGAGCGGTAGTAGATTTATTTGGTTTAGGCACGAGAAACGACAGGGGAAATAGGTTGGTAGAATTTTGCGACAAGAACAATTTAATCATCACGAACACATTATTTCAACATCATGCTAAAAGACGATATACGTGGAAGATGGCAGGAGATATAGGAAGATATCAAATAAATCACATTCTTGTTAGACAACGGTTTAGGAATCGAGTAAAAGACTGTAAAAGCTACCCAGAAGCAGATATAGACACTGACTACAACATCGTAATTATGAAGGCCGCACTGAAATTTAAAAATTTGAAAAAAAGAAACTGAAAAAGGTTATTACGTATATTGACGGAGCCTAGAACCAAAGACTAAAAAGAAACAGTATTACCGGGCTCAATCGGCGAAGTGGGCGGGGTATTGTACAGATAAACCCGTAAAGGAGAGTCTGAAATAAAATAGAGAAAGAAAAATTATACACTCACGCATTCATACTCAACACAAAATATACTACAAAGAAGAAAACCTATAATTTAAAAGAATATGTACAATAGCACTTGAGTACCCAAACAAAATTAGCAATCTATACGTAAAAGTTACCCATATATACACAATGAACAGAGAACAGTTTGGAAATAGCGAGCTGTCATTTTTAGGTATCTCCCCCTAAATTATTCAGCAACAAAAAAAACCCAACGCGGCCCTAAAAACCACAGCTCTAAATGGTTATAACTATAAAATCAGTTATGCCACATTGGCAGCACAATGTCTTAATCTAATAAAAATTTAGAACACAAAAACCCATGGTAAACCAATAGTTATAAATTACGATTACATACAAATTCCCCAAAAACGAAATTAATAACTACTATCCCAATCTAACTAATGATCACCCCATCACACGCATAACGATCATCTTTCTACCATCATTAAATTTAGTCCACCAGTAAAGCGGAAAGGTACTGGTTCGACCAGTTTCGTGAGCCCATAGAAATAAAATATGAAACAACCACTCACCCTCGTAATTGTTGCCGTCTTTACTAACGGGGCAGAGGAGAGGTGTGCGTGATCCCGCCTTGGGGTGGTTCTCCCATCATAACAAGGGACGACCATTTATCGTGGCTTTACGGCCACCAGAAGAAGCTAGAGCAATTACAATTAACAATTAATTTAGTTTCGACGAAAAATACAATTTTCTAAAAACCCTAAATACTCACTACGCCGCATTGCGTGCATGAAATCTTCATTAAGCAAAACGGAACGGAAACAACCAAAAATATATTAAATGCTTTCGTGTTGCTGTTCGAAAAGAGTGTCAATACTAATTTTGTTTAACATGCGACCAGAGCTTAACGTAGTATTTTTATTCAGAATTAACCTGGAAAACCCGAGTTTATATCGGATGGCACGCGGCTTTAATTCAACGAATTCTTTCAATGGAAAACACGTTAGAATTAATTATCGGATACTGGGAACAACTCTATCGCCTATCTAATTATGGCATAAATTTTACGTTGATGAATTCTGAGAAGAAGAAGATTATTTATAATTAAGTAGCGGAAGGGTTTAACAATACCAATCGAATTTATACAACAGATAAATGAATTAACAACGGACAGGGCTATTTTAAATTTACGGAATTAATTTATGCAGCAACTAAACGTAACAAGGCACTTTGACTTTGAGAAAATAAAAGATAAAGATATTCAAGAAAGATTCGAAAAAAAGTTAAATGAATTGTTGAAAGATACCGAAAAAATATCTGATACTAATGAAGTAGAAACAGAACGGGATAACATTAAATCCAGCTTAGACATGCCAGCCAGAGATATTCGGAGGTATACACAAAAAGAACATAAGAAACCATGGATAACAAAGGATATCCTGAATTTAGTAGAAGAAAGACTAAAATACAAAAACAAATCAGACGAAACAGGAAAACAGAGATACAAAACCATAAATGGGAAATTCTTCACAAATGCAGAAAAGCTAAAGAACAATGGATTTATGAAAAGTGCAAAGATGTACAAACTAAGATTGAAATAGGAAAGACAAATGAAGCATACAAACTAATTAGAATCAATTTTAGGGATATAAAACCGTATAGCAAAATATAATTTCTGCTGCTGTTAATAGTATTGTTCGAGACAGACTGCAGGATGTATTGGTCGAACTGGATTATCGTTTGTACATATGTAGCGTGACATGGAACATTTGCAATGATATGATCAAAAAGTTGAATATTTTCCCTTTCTAGTGATGTCATTTACAATTATATCTGTAGTACTTTCTGAAATATATATTTTTATTATCAAACGCAATGATTGTTTTGTAGTAACCTTGTATATTAGGAACTATAGGTCTGCAGTTAGGAAGGAATGAGTAACGCAAGAAATCTAAAATTTTATAGAAGAAAGAAATATAGAAGTATTGCAACATAGGAATTTAAACAAAAATGTAGGGAACTTAGGAATAATGTAAACATATTGTGAATCGGGTTAAACAGTAATGGGTGCATAGTAATTGTGAGGCCAAGGAATCAGCACTGAATGAAGACATAGCACATCAAAAGTTAGCGACTTCTACTAGAAAACGAAATAAGGCATTAAAATATGAAGCATCCATAACACTAGTAGACACGAAAGATATTATAGGTAGGTGGGAAGTTAAGACAGAAACCCGTTTGAACAGAATTTAAAACAGAATATGAAAGACAGGTGAGATAAAGAATCGGAGAGCATTAAACAGCTAAGGTTAAAGAAAATCTAAGAATAGGTCAATTGCCAGCAAAATTAATTGAATATAAAGTGAAACAGTACAAAAGTGTTAACTAGAATAATTATAAGAAGCTACAGCACAATTTAGAGCAGAGATCAGCATAGTATCAGGTTAGAAACAACGATAGTACTAGGCAAGTAATCTTAACAATTAGTTAGTATTAGAAAGAATGAACTACAGTAAGAACTTTATAGATATTACCAAAATTCTGCACACGGCCTGTAATTTGAAGACGGCAAAAATAGATAAAGACAGGCGGACAATTTACAACTTATATAGGAAATAGATAAAAGAGCACAATCCTAAGTCGGTAATATGGAACTAGCAATATATAAAATAAAAAATGTAAAAGAGGTATAGGTGTCATAATTCAAGGAGTGAAAAAAGACTTGCGAAAGTTGTCTGGCGCGTAACTTTATACGACTGCCAAACACGGACATAACGCAAAAAAGAAGTTGAAGTTTTGAAACTCTCGAGATGGGTGCTATATATAGGAGATCAACTGAACAGGTATAGTTGGTAACAACAGGGTACTAGATATGACTCAGAAATATAGCAGTATCACAAGTTTCATAGAGTCTGATTAATGTAAAGTACATATTTATGAATTATGCCTCACAAAAGTACAACATAATGTTGATTGTGTATGATATGTGGCTACTTAAGTGCAATTGTACAACATTTCTAGATTAAAGGTACCATATATATGAATTATCCGATGCTCCACCCAAAGGTACTACATTGACCAAGAAGTGACCTTTTTTTTAACGTAGAAATAAAATTTAGCCAACCCCTTTCTATATGAAATACTGTTTTTGATTAATCTTTCATCGGTATTTGAGGTTTTGTTGCCACAAGGTTTTAAAAAGGCATAATTTCTTTGATATATGGATGTCGTAAAATCTATTCTTTTTATTGATCAATCCACGTTTTCAAAGGAAAAAATGTTCAGTGCCTTTTAACACCATTATGATTAATAGTCGTAACCTATTTGGTATAAGTTTACCAAGCAACATTGTCGTGAAAGAAAGTTGCATCCATTCAATGTAGTAAAATCTTAAAATCTACACTATTTTAATTCGCTTGAAATCGTGGGCTATTTGAAGGGAGAAGTGTATGCCTAATTTCTGGTGAGCCAATTGTTCCTGCTTCTATAAGATATACAATTTTTCGCCTAGCGTATATGAAAATGAATCATATTTGACCTAAAAACGTGACTGAAAGTAAACCTTTGCGGCCCTAGAGCCGCTAAACTCATAACAGCATGATTTTGTAGGTTTTTCACAATATAGATACCTATGACTATCATTGAGATTTATTTATTGCGACTTTGACGTTTCAAATAATTTTTCATTTAACATCGGCGTTGGTGAAGCGTTAATGAGAGGTTAATAATTAATATCAATTACTATAATAAAGAAATACGTCAAATGTTATTAACCTTCTTTATTTTGTGTTATTTTTCCTATTTTTTTTTTTAATGCTAGGCGAAAAACAGTTGTGTGTCACCCAGGCAAATATGCATAAGCAGCCCTTAGCTATCAGCTTAGCTAATAGCTGCGGGCTGCTAATGCTCACTTTCTGCCCTTGTGACACAATATACTATATCTTTAACAGAGGCCGATTTTCCGATTTCGACAAGACATTCACATAATCTACGCCTTGTAGTAAGAGTCAGAATAATTTTTTCCAATTTTTGGATTGGTGCAAATGAATCACTCACTAGATAACCAAGATTACCCAAAATTACTGTTCACGGCTTGCTTTAGGAGGTTTTGTCATAGTTAACGTTTACCAGACATTGGTTAATACCAAGAATGAACTTATTAATAGGGTATAAGAGATATTTGCCTTAATTATTTCTGAAATTCTTTGAAATTGTTAAGATATACTGTATGCTTAATTTGTGTTTAGTACGAAAGGAAAACGCGTTGCGCAGTATTTCAGTAAGAAGTTTTCTTCCAATAAGATTTAAACAGTGGTCTTAATTCCCTACGACGACGACGTTCTATGGGAATGTTTTAAATAACTTTCACTTTTGTGCTACATTAAAAACTATAAAACTAAAGTAATTCTCCGTAAGATTTTTTGTTCTGTTTGCTTTTGTACTAGGACACAACATACAAGAAGTATGGATGATAGTTGATAGTTGTCGAGTATCCGCTATAACAAAGGTTTTCTTTTAAATCTTTGTATTAAATTTGAATGAAAATTGTATCATAGTAACTGGTATATTGTTATATCAACCAGGACATCTACTTAATGACAAGTAGCTGCATCCTACAAAACAGCTTACTTGCAAGGCTATTAAACAAAAGTACAATAATTAAAATTTTAATTTTGGAGGTATTAAACTCACAATTGTAAAAGTTCTATTGTTCTTTCAAATCGTATGGAAATGATATGAGCCGATTATGATCATTGCATTAAAACGAATGCAGTTTTTTTGTAACTGTTCACAAACAGGCTGCATTATTATGCGTTTGTTACAAAAGATACTCTATTACTATGTAGTTACTATGACCGTTGTGTAAAAAAGAGTACTTTTCTACAACTGTTTCGAAAATAGGCAAATTCAGATCAATTGGTCTTACCATACATAGTTTTTACTATTGAACGAGTATCAAAAAAGTTCCAAAAACTACATTGTAGCTAGCTCCAAAAATATAATATATTTATTCTTTCATATTTAACTATTATAACTTCAATTTTTATGGTTAACAGGGTTTGTTGACCTGCCTGGAACTTGGGACATATTTCTGTGAATCGTCTTGGAATTTATCCAGCCTCTTTGAAAGTTCGTACTTTTAGAACTACACTTATTAGTATGTTGTGGAACAAGCGCAGACAATTGCTAATTTTGAACAACTGAGAAAGAGTTTGAACATTAAGCGAAGTTCAGTGGCATGGTAATTTCTCTTAATTCTTTATAGCTTTTACGACCTGTCACTATCTCTTGTGGTCCATACTTCATATATCCAAGCTTCTAGTTTCAAAGCAGTTTCTGACGTTTTGGGCGTTATCAAATCATTTTTGATATTTATTGCATTAAAACTCGATGCTCGACCAAGTCCTATTGCTTCTGATATTCAAAGACGCATCTTGTGTTTCAGGAAGGAAGCATACCAGTTCTACTGTGCCACCCAATTAGTTTTCCACTATTATGGTTTATGAGTGACTGCGTTGTCATACTGATATGCAAACTTTTAATTTTTTAAAAACAAATTCGTAGTTACGTCGACGCAACTGCTTACAAATATTGAACCAGAATTGCTTGTAGACCGTGTAAAATCACATCCCTGGTAAAGACCGAAGTGATACTCATCGCCAAGAACTATTTATCTCACGTCATCTAGCCGAAATTCGAAAAGTGTACTGCAACACTGCTTTACTTGCTTTACAGTACATACCAAGCTTTCTAAGCGACTATCCCTGTTTTTTAATGAAGTTGCTATTAAGGATTTTGGATAGGAAATTTTATTATATTTTTGAGCTTATTTTTGTCTTCGTTCGTATATAGATTCTCATGTTATTTTACAATAAAAGAAAAAATAATTTGTAAAAATCTAAATGCATGAGATCAACATAATGCGCCAATAATAAAATTTAAACAGTAAAACGCTTTGTGCTTCTTTGGTTGAGATCCATTTCCAAAAGCCTTTATTATCAACATATAACTTATTAAATAGTGATGTTGAATCTGCATTTTTGAAACGTTAGTTAGTTTTTTTTTATTGAAAATACCTAAAAGTAGAACAAAAATGTTGTCTAAAAAATTACTCCCCATTCATACATAAAAAAGTGAATGTTTTTCACTCTCAATGTCGTTAGTAGTCCGAAAATATGAGGCGTGTGTGGATTACTCAGGTTTACGCGTGACTACTAATCGTATGGCAATGGGTTCGGTTCGATCGCTTAAAATATTTTAGAGTATTTTTTACAAAAATACGTCTTTGTTCAGATGAAAGGTTAAATACAAAAGATTCATTCGATTTACAATATTCAAATTGTGTTTAAACAACGACCAACACGCTTGTTTTACCTTAAAATATTAGCCGTTTGTATATGTGTAAAAACAGAATTTTGTTAAAAAGTGTTTATTTTACTTAACAGGGAACAATCAAGTTTTTCTAAAAGTTATATTTTTGTTTAGGTAAACTTAGCTATAATCAGCAGTTTGCACTTCACTCTATTTTAAGAATATTTTATGTTCAAGGTTGCTACAAACCCGACCCTTACTTAGTACATTTTATAGTTCAGGCATGCAAATTTCTGTGTCAGAGTTATAACAGATAATCACTTACGATTATGTTCTCCTGCAGCGGAGCCGATTTCTCAGGTTTTCGTGGTTAGGTTCTTAGCAGACTTTTGACGTTTTGCTTGCCGGTAATAGCTATAATGTTCTAGAGGAGAAATATAAGAAAGGTTAGAAAGATAAACGACTACTACATCACAACACACGTGATAACGTCACCTCAAAACCAACCGCTTCCATTGATTTCCGGTACTGTAAATTACCTTCATCGTTATTAGCTTATTCAAATTGGCCGATTCTCTACAACCAATTGGAATAGAGAACTTTGACACTTTAATAAGGCGTGTTTACAGTATACTCCCCGAGAGCACTAAAACCCGAGGGTATCTTGACGTATTTATACATATTAAAGTCTTCTAATTCTACAATGTAACTAATAATTTATAAAATAACCAGATCCGGGTTTAGCAAATAAAGGAAATTACTTTACTTTTATACAAAAAAAAATAGCTGTATTAAATATAAGAAATGGAAACTGATTATCCAGTAATTAAAAAAGTCATCTTACGGGTTAATTCACTTAACACAATAATTGCGGCAAAACTATAAAAGGAAAAGCAACAAAAAATCCTTGTTCCGCGAAGTTCAGATAACTACTTATAACCTAAAGGCGTTAATGACTAAATAAATTTTTTATATCGCCACCTAATTTTTCTTGAAACAACCCGCACTAAATTAGGAAACCTAAAGGAGAATTAGCCACTAATTAATTGACTACCTCAATATTTGCGCGCACAGTTATTTCTTGCCACAATTCCTGCCAGAAACGCATTTTGTCGAAAATCACGAGACTTTCCTTAACCTAATATCTTACAACTCAAAGTTAAGTGCTAAGTCATATAACTTAGTTAAACTAGCTACTTTTCAAATTTTTTGTATGAATATTTTAATGTAGAAAACATTCTACACAAATATTTACAAAAATGCAGGTATTCAAATCTTACCCTGCCTATATACCATCTAAATCAAACAAATTTTTCAATAATTTTCCTTAATTGCCTTGTCAAATTGTATAGCTAAAGCCAGTTAGGCTCTTTTTTCAACTTTTGCTTTTACCCAAGTTAGATAAATCTTGGTTTCAAAATATCAGTTAATTAAAATTTCACAAAATTTTTTATCCGATTATAAGAACAAAATGATAATTCTTAAGATAAGCCCAAGATGAGAAGTAAAATCCTGAGATAATTCCCAATAGTAATTCCAAGATAAAGGTAAATTTTAAGATAATTTTCAAAGGATCCTATAGAATCCAAAGGCTTCCCAAAGGTAATCCCTTGATAAAGGTAAAGTTCTAAAATAATTTTCAAAAATAACACCAAAATAAAGGTAAAATCCCAAGGTAATTCCTAAGATAACCCCAAGAGAAAGATAAAATTCTAATATAAATGCATATGTATACTTAAAAATAAATTCAGAGAATGGTCCCGTAGAACCGTTAAAAGGGAGTTTTCTTGTGTCCACTATGGAAGTTCGAGAAGCTATACTCATTATGTTTAACGCACAATGAACGGGCTTACCGTGGGTACAGGATCGCCTATTCCCCAGGTTTCGAGTCTATAGTATATGCCATCGGCAAACAAATTGACAGGAGAATACTGCTACCACTTAGGACAAGGACAGTGGCGACGGATGGCTGAAAACTGGTTCCTAGACCGTACGGCGACTAACAGAAGCAAAGGTAGATGTACATAGAAAAAGGTATTAAAAGAAGGAGATTGGAATGAATTGGATGCCATGGTAGCTTCTGAGGCGTAGTGAAAAGAAGGGTTTGCATTGAGCAAAAGATGGTAGACAAGGTAGATAGAAAAGCGCTACTCAACTCGCCAAAACGGTGTCAATAAACCGCAATGGCGGAGAACCACTCTTATGCTACAGGCGGTAGTCTTTGGGACATAAGACAGGCCCGTCAGAGGAAAAATAAAGCGGAAAAGAAGACAGCGGGAAGTAAAAGAGTTGTTTTTAAACAAGTGTGCTAAAGGGGAGAGAGAGAGAGAGAGAGCGAGAGAGAGGGGGGGAGGAGATGCCCCCCAATTGTAAGGAACAGGAAGTCTGCATGACCCCTGCCAAGCTAAAGAAACCAACAAAATCACGCCCTGCTATTCTCAAAAGTCGTAAAGTCAACCCAAAGGCATCAAGAATTGATAAGAGAAAGACATACGGTAAATTTACACCACCATAATCAAAGGAAGTATAAAAGAAGCGGCAACGCTTCACCCATATGTTAGACAAGAAAAGAAAAATTCAATGAAATTCCTAGATCACAAACAAAGGAAAAGCGGGGGAAGGAACGGAATAGGATAATGAGTGAAAATTCCAGAATGTTGGTAATTCATGTTAACAGTTTAAATTTATTTTTAAAAAATGCATTAAAAAGTCAACATACAAGTTTTTACTAGTAACTCGGCAAATAAAAATTATCAAACGATCAGTTAAATCAATAAATAGGAACAAAGTGTGCAAAATAAAATTTTTACAAAGTTAACAAAATTTTATCAATCAAACGGAAAAAGCATAATTGTTAAACATCAGAATCTTAAATGAATAAGTAGAAATACTGTAAATTGAAAATTTTAGAGACCTATTAAAAATTATTATGCGGAAATTTACATAACCCATACGTGTACTTTAATATAAAAAGAAAAAATTTGTATTCGGTAAAGGCAAATTACAGATGAGTTCAAGTCAATTATTAAAGAATTAAAAAATAAATTAAATTAAATAGATTAAATAAATACCATGGAATTTCAAATAAGTATTTGTAGGTTACGTATAAAATACAAGATCTAAAAGTGTTATCAGATACAAAATTTACATTCAAATAAACGTAAATTATGTTAAATTATTTGCAGAAATCACAATTTATCTCATTAACTTTATTGAAGTTCCAATATTAATTATTACATAAAAAACCGTCTAGATAGAAGATTACATTAACTCTATTATTTTAAAGTATTACGCAATTAATTACGCAGAATAGTACAAAAGCAAACCAATTAGATATTCCGCGCAATGTATTCTAAAATATTACAACTTACGCAAGTTTTACAATAAGGAACGGAATTATAATGAAATCTAGCCTTCTAAAACTTTAAGAAACACTAAGAAAGCTCCCACTTTCATTTTAATACTTAAGGGAATTATTTAGTTTTGAAATTCATAGAAATTTTGTGTACGGCCGATATAGAAAACGCGTGTTTACGATCTTTTTTTTTTTCGAAAAGTACGTTGTAGTCGAGCTAGATCAGTAAAGTGATATAAGAGATAGGAAAAGTGACACAAGAGCTCGTAAAAACGATTACTGGGCTCATGTGAACAATTACATTAAAAACAAAGTAGCTCCGTTTCGTCAGTGACCGTGACAGTACTGTTTTTATCTGTCAAGTAAGTTCTTGCCAATTAATTGTTACAAGTTTATAAATTATTTAAAATTTTAAATATTGTTGTAGTTTTATTATTGTCACATTATTTGTGACTGCACAAAAATATTTGTACACGCTACACTCCGAAAATGTCTTTTACAGGACTCGCAGGCTGAAAACCGCATTCTCGCCCTGTAAACTTGCTTTTCCGAACTTGTTACGTAAATAACTATTACTATCCTGTAATAGGGTTTATGTTTTCAGTTTAGATAGTAATTCCAATATCTAGACAAAGCAAGTATTTATTTTACCGTATGTGTTAAGATAATATATAAATTTAACAGGCACCAAGAATAACGTTACATATATTTTATAATAGCTTATTATAGATAGTTTACAACGCAATTGTGTAATTTTTATTTTTAATTCAAAGAAAGAAGGAAGCCAACCTTTAACATTTTTTAAGTAGCAAACTATACTATGTCACTTCCCGAGAGTTAAGTGCCATTGCTACAAAAACCCAAATCCTTAGTCAATTTTATAGTTCAGATTTCTAACAGATTATCACATACGATTATGTCCTGCAGCAGCGGAAGTCGATTTTTCAGGTTCTCGTGGTTCGGTTCTTAGCAGACTTTTGTCGTTTTGCCCTTTATCGTTTCAAGACTCGTTCGTTACTCTCTAGGATTGACTTATTTAAATTGGCTGATGTCCTACAACCAATTGGAATAGAGAACTAGGGCACTTCAGTAATGCGTATTCACAGTACATTCCCCGAGAAAGGTAAAAATCCCGATAGTATCTAAACGTATTTATACATATTGAAATCATTGTAATCCTACAATGTAAATAATAATTTATAAAATAACCGGGTACGGATTTAGGAAACAAAAAAATAATAGATTTATTAAATATAAGAAATGAAAACTGGCTAACCATTAATTAAAAAATTGATGTTACGGGTTAATTCACATAATATGTAACAAGTTATGTAACCGTTAAATAAATAAGTAAATAATTAATAATAATAATAGTCATAGTAATTACATAAACAGAAAAATGACATTTAATTAGCCAAGAAGTTCTCATCTAAAAGTCATCAAAATTTAATTATTGTATCTTATAATTAGGCATTAAGCATGACGTATCATCGGAAAAAATATTGAAAATGAATAGTGACAGCAAATGCAGGTTGTCGGTAGAAAGTCATATTGTATGTGGACGCAGTGCTGTTTTGGAATACACTAAACCACATAACATTATTATTATCTACATACACTAGTCTATATACAAAGAAAGCCGATGATATTCACATATACCGAAAAAAGTGGTACAAGAAAATAACGTTATAATTATGTATGATATGAAATGTAAACTGACTGGAAAATTAAAGCAAATAGACATTATAATAACTTACTGTGATAGAAACAAGAAAACATGTTTGCTTATAATAGATGTATCTATGCCAAATCATCAAAATTTAATAACACATTACATTGAAAAATTATTTTTTTTGCCAGCATTTGAGACATGGATTAACACCATATACTTCCTACATCAAAATCAGATGATATATTGTAATTACCATTTGTCGTATAATGCATTATAACAGTAATTCAATTCTATTTAAATAGTGTTTATTAACGGAAATTCAATAATTCCACCTTAAACTCTACAAGGTGACTAATTGATGATATACAGTATTACAATAAATCTAGAACGATTGAAGTTCTGACATATGACAGTCGAATTTGCTTAATTATTTTAAAAGTGCATCATGCACTCTAATAATAATAATAGTAAAAATAGCAATAATAACAATAATGGCCAGACTGGGAAAAGTTGCTTAGAACACAACGACTTGAATATGTTACACAAATTATAAACGACGTAGATTTGTGCTATGAGTGTTGGCATGAAGCAACTTTGCCAAAATAGAGAGGCCTGAAAAGTAGCATTAAACGAGCCAAGGTGAAGAAGGTACAAGCTAGCTTGTATCTTACAAATAAAGTTGCGTAATTAGATATAATACCGGGAGTTTTCAGTTCAGTAAAATTTTAACTATATTTATGCTAATGCTTTGGGGTAAGAGCAAAGAAAGTTTTACCCTCCTTTTGCGATCACTATCCTTAATTCTGCCCTGCTGATGCGTAACTAAAATCAAACAATCGTATTCAGTAAAATGTATTATGCAATCGTATATTTGATTTCTTTTTTTAATGTCATAAAAATGACTAGTTTAGCTGCAGTGTAGATCATTCTAAATTCAAGCGCACCGAGCCATGCTAACGTTTCTGATCGCGCCTATTCATATTGCCCATTCATTTACGTCCAAATATATTCACGTGACTTTTATTGTTCGTTTTCTACTTAACCATTCATTTTCTACTTAACCACCACTTACATATTGATCAGTTTTATACAAAATTCAATCAAGGTATTTAGTAGGTTAGACCGAAAAGCAATATAAATTTTTCAGGTTTTAATTAAAAAGGTGCCTTACGAACACTCTCCAACTAACATTTTTCCTTTAGGGAATAAATAATTATTTTTTATTAAAGAGAAGATACTTAAGACGTAGAGGATAAAACTTAAAAAGGATTGCTTAATTAATTTGCACATTCACACGGGTTGCGTATGTCCTCGAATCTAATACTTGTCAAAGTGCAACTATCAGAAACGAATATAAACCAGAATCAAAATGTGATAGACCAAACTAGAAAATGTCTAAATTTGTTGCTACAGTAGCTCAGACTTGTTGAAAATAATCCACCTACAGAATATTAGGACAAAATAAATTCAGAATATCATGCCCAAGTGTAAGATTTTTTTTTTGAAAACAATAACTAGATATGTTGATGTATATTTTATTACGAAGCGCGTTCTACTAAGGCTACTAGACTTAACTTTTGCATCGTTTTCTGCATAAAATCTATAGCTCTATGCGTTAAATGTCATATGTCAGTGGGTGACAGTAAACACAGAACGCATCTAAAGAATGGCGCGTTCTTATGATTAAAAGATTATAAAGTTGAGGAAAAAATTTTGCTCAAATTGTTCGGCAACTTCTTGGAATTGTTAACAGAAATAATGCTTCAAATTTATATATAAATCTTTAAATTTATTTCTTGTTTTTAGGAAATTTAGGTTTACAGTGGAACTACATGCAAAAAGACCCGCGTTCTGGGCGCCATTAAATACTGCGATCTCATCTAAAGGTATAGCCCTTCGTTCTGGGTACCCATTAATTTTGCGAGCTCCTGTTTACCTGTTAAAATTCTACTACTACTACTGCTTAATGAAGTTTTCCACGGCTGCTCAGCTGCTTCTTGAAATACAAAATCAACTACTTGACAATAAAACGCTGCGCGACGATAAGTAGCCTACATTTATTAACATACCAGAAAGAATGTACACGCCAAAACCAAAATTAAACTCCTCTTTCACCCCTTAATTCTAAGTTATATACCTCCCATTTAAAAATACTCCCTTAATAGTACATTTCGATATCAATAATTACCCCAGATAATTTTCAAAATTGCTATAACCGCAACTGTAAGCTCCAACCATATCACCAAGGAGTCATCTCGTCTACCAATTTGATAGGGCATCCAAACTCCAAACCTCTTTTACTAATACCATAAGTTGTTGGTAATCAACCAAAACGACCAAATACTGACATCTACTCCATTTCAAATTGCATACTTAGCACACTCTATGTAAATTAAAATCAAACAGTTTTTACTTTCGTCAATTGGCGTACATTAATTGAACTTTTATGCAAACGTAAAAGCATTTTAGCCTTGGAGCCGTCAGCTTATCGAAATTCGAGAGCAACGTACTCTTGTCGAAACATAAGAACTGCAAACTGGTTGAAAACTCAGAGAGCCTCCTACCCATGTTCGCGGTTTATATTTAGTTACTCCACCCCTCAAATTTCCTTCAATACAAACATTCGTACATAATTCTTAAAATCACTTCACTTCCAACGGCCACAGTTTTCCAAAATCTCCACACAAACAAACTCACGTATGTATTTCATCCTCTAACCGACACGATTTTTTTCGAAAACACAAGTTTCAAGCTCACAATAACACTCCCGTACGAAATCATTTCGTAGTATGCAAATATCTTACTCCGATAACGTTGTGTATATCCACTCCAGCTGAACAAAAGTTACCGTCTAAACTACGCTTATCTTGACATTTGTTACTTTCATCCCACTTCTGCATACGCGCTAAAAATCACCTATCTCTTATTTTGTTTCCAATCTCCGTTGTACAACGAACAACTGCTATCCTCTCTAATAATCTTGTGTATTCACCCAAGTCTACGAACGCTAATGTTCAAAATACGCCTGTCCCTTACACGTTTTATTTTCATCCCACTTATACATACGCTATCAAATAATCTTTCTCTGTTACTTTGTTTGCAAGTTTCGTTCGTAACGGACAACAGCTGTTGCCAACACACACCATTTCTGCGTATGCTTATCGTTCTTAAGAAGTTGTAAATTTCTCTTTAGCCTGGCAAATTGACGTCGGTAATTGGAATTCCTGTTGCTTGTCCAACTGTTATCTTCCCTACGTAATATTAATTCACGGAACCTAGCTCCTTCAAAGTACGTTCAAAATGATTTTAAACAAATAATATAATTGCCAACTACTCTTATTAAATACGACGGTTACGTTTGTTTATACATATGAAATTTAAATGCTATCTTACACAGGGTGTTTCTAATATGCAATGCGCTTTTCTGTATGAGTAATTATCTCTAAAGAATTATGAAAATTACATTTGAGCTTCCTAAAATGCGTTTTGGAAAATTATTAATTTTAAAACTATTTAAAATAAAAGCGTTTCAAAGTGGTTTGCTGTATTTCCACATGCTGACTTACAAAATAAATTGCAAATTGAAAATTAATGCCCTTTTAGCCCCTAATATCATAGTAATATATATATATATATATATATATATATATATATACATATATATTAGTTCGATTTGTATAGGTAAATACGCTTTATAAGTTTACAGACACATCTCATGTTGTTAATTGTATTAATTTAAACTGTGGACTGCAGAAAAAATTGCTTTTTATTATGTTTTTTTTTGCCTTAAAGCCAGGACATGAACGACGCCGCGGGAAATATGTTACTTTAATGCATTAAATTATGCTTGTAGCATTATCCATATCCCAAAGGCAGAACGTATATGTATGGCTATTCATGAAATTACGCTTTTGTTTCGAATCGACTTCTGTTCAATTCCAGCCTTAGTGCTGATTTTAACCCCCTGATGGCGATTTATTTATACTTTCGCCAGTCTACAGAAGTTCATCCGAGCATACATTAGATTACCATGATGTTTTGTTTGGGTTAAAATATGTATACAGTTTAAAGAGGTGTCAAAGTTTTTGGTAGTCTTCGTAACTTTTCGGAAGGCTTCGGAATTGGCTTGTGAGGTCGAGTAAGAACTTGAATAGCGATAGTTAGAAAATATTTACAGTTTGAAGAGATTCAGACGTTTTCGGCGGTCTTCGGAACTCTTCGGAAGGCTTGTGATTTACTGGTGGGACAACGTGAGAGTGTAAAGAATCATGGTATGGACGTATGTACAGCTTGGAGTAGTTCGGAAGTTTTCGGTGATCTTCGGAACCCTTCCGAAGACGTCGTGGTAGTGGTGACTCAGGCCTCGTCGAGTGCGTCGCCGTTGAACTCTACGGGCGCGTTGTCCCGGAGGTGGAATTGACAGACGCAATCGGTGTCATCACAATAAACGACTTCTCGGACGTAGTTTATCAACTATTTATTGATGACTTATAGTGGCGTACCCCAGGTACGGCGGCAGGCAACGTCACTGTTGTAGAATAAGCAGGCTATGGGGAGCACTGGTCGTTGAAGTTTTAACAGGCCATGGAGAGCGCTGCTTGCTGAAGTGTTGGCAGGCTATGGCGAGCACTGCCAGTTGATTCTTTAGGCTATGTGGAGCACTAACGAATGTCTTTAGGAGAATTTGTAATTGTATTTATACATTTCCATTTCCTATGCTGCTTGTGTTGAAAAACGTTAATGATGTCTTTAACCAATGAAATTGTGTGCATCAATTTTCGAATGTAAAAGAATGTCCAAATTTTGTTTGGCAAATGAGCCTACCGATTTTTGTGTAGCACAAAAAATAAGTTGGAAATTCTCGCGATTTTCTAGTTTGTTCTGTGTTCAGCTCGTGCATTTTCATATAGTCAATAAACTTTCTAATACAGCTTGAAGACTGAAGCTTTCCAGGAAACGAAGCTTTACGATTTATTAAATAAAAATAATTTTCCGGGAATTGTTATTTGCCAAATATTCGGAAACTGATACGGAAAATGAAACAATATTTAATGAATTAAAAGATTTTTCAATGTAAAAGCCACACCCTTGAATAATGTCCTCTCCGTTGCCACAGCGAGGACTCCAGGTCACCCCCCTTTCCTTAAAATTAAATTTTTTTCTTCGTCATTTGTTTCTGCATTGAAGGTGCACAAATATGCACGTTGTGCGAACGTAAGGAAATTAATTTAGGGGGCCGTAGAGACGCCTCCCCCATCAAAGCAATTTCAGATTTTTAAATACGAACGTTTGT
This sequence comes from Platerodrilus igneus, assembly GCA_036346225.1. NCBI lineage: Eukaryota > Metazoa > Arthropoda > Insecta > Coleoptera > Lycidae > Platerodrilus > Platerodrilus igneus. Next base: position 2,240,984 of record JARFIW010001270.1, read on the forward strand.
ACATCATAGGTGCACAAATGAGCACATCGAATGAACATTTGTGCACAGTGAACAAACAGTCGTGCACTTTTCTGTACAAAGCTGTGAAGAAAATTAAACGGAGGGACTGTAGAAACCCCCCCACAATTATATATATTTTTGTAGTGGCAATCGTTTGTGCATCTAAGTGCACAAACATGCACGGTCTACTAATGTTTGTGCATATATTAAGTGAAACTTATGCATACAGGCATATACATAATATACATAACGGTCCGCCGATGCAAGTCTCGTTTTTCGGAAAGACGATTGCGTTTGCATCATGTACACAACGTGCGAATGTTTGTGTGCTTTCCAATACTAAGCAATACTAACCAATACAGTACAGAAATTAATTTGAGTAGTCGAAAAAACTACAGCATTGGTCCTACACTGCTTAGTAATAGTTTTTAATGTACTCGTGTATTGTATGTACTTACATGCATATACATAATTCTGCATGTCTCAACTTTCATACACTTTCCTCCTACTTCCTACCACCAAACTTCCACCACCTCTACCTTCCACTATCTGTCTCTTCTATCTCCATCCTTCACCATCTCCCACCACTCCCGTCCGATTACCCACATCCCACAGTCCGCCTCCCACCTACCACCCCCCACTACCATTTAATAAGCAACTTTCAATTTAAATTTTTATTTAGATAATATAAAGTAAATAATATAATAGATACATTTCTACTCACAAACACAACCATTTCTTTATTTTTTTGGAGTTGTTTTTAACTTTTCTACTTTAATTCTTATTTTATAATTTAGATCTATATTTTCTTTTTATAGTTCCTTTTGTAACAAATAATTGGATATGTACAGCCCAGTGCGTCTTTATTTTTTCAAATTGGAGAATATAAAGGACTTTATTTCTGTGCTCTAGTTTTTAATTCCAGCAATGACAAATTCTTTTTCTCCATCTTTTTGCTCCAGACTTCGACACTTCGTATTTTATACTCGTCCTCTTACTTTCCACTTGTTCCACTTTCTTCTATGTAAAGGATGCATTCTCCATGTTTTTCCAGACGCCCGAAAAAAAAACTTAAGCTCTCTACTTTCGAAAGTGAGTGATCGTTATATGTTGTAATACCATTAGTTCTAGATGTTGAAAACTGCTCTGCTGTGGGCAGGAAAATCAAATTCATTCGGTTAAAAGGAATTAACATATACCCTTGTTTTGTACGCTGTTCTCTTGCAACATCTTCGTAAACTGGGTTTTGTAAAATTCCATTAAAAAGTACATTCTTTTCTGCAAAAATTTCGACATAGGAATACGTTCTTTGGTTACCAACTGTTCGTTCTCGTACATATTTGTTTACTTACGATGCATAAACGATTGCCACTAAAAATATGAAATTGTTTTGGTGGGGATGCCGTATCTACAACTGCCCTAAAATAATTTCTTCATAAATTTGTAAGGAGAATTGCATGGGCGTTTGTACACTGTGCATCTACCATGCTCAAACGAATGACGTAGAAAAAAATTTACATTTCTATTGTGGGGGAGGTTGTGGGAATGGACCTAAGTACTCCGACAATGGCAGGAAGATATCGATACTTTCTGGAACACTTAACATAAGCTATCCCGAATGTATTGTCTGTGTCTTATGACATTCACTGAAATTTAATCGTCAGAGCTTTTAGTAAATGTCTTCGCGTCTCATTAGATTGTCATTAGAGTAGTTAATAAAGTCAAAAATTGCCCTTAAATGAGAAACTGTTGAACCTTGATTGGAAAATAACGAAGATTGTAATCGTTTACTACTTAACACGGAAATTCGTTGGTGAAATAAAAGTTTATGTTTTAATGATTTTTGTGCATTTGATACAGTGTTGAATTTCCTAGAACGCAAATATTATGATTTACGACTAGATTTAATTAATTCAAAAACGATTGGCTCATTTGCCAAATTCAATAACACCAATTTGAAGCTACAGATGATCAATTAAATATAATTAAAACTATTTGTTGCAAAACATTTTCTACGCAAACAAAATTTGGGGTAAGAAGAATGCTCTCAGTTTCCAGATCTTTCAAAATTACAAAAACGATATGAAGACTTGCTTGCTTAGTGTCAACGCTTTACGGTTCCTTTTTTCATATCAACAATAGTTTTGAATACATTCTGCGCATGGTCATTTCCGATTGGGCGTTGAACGCGTTTGCAAATAAACCCACAAACTTTGAAACAATTTATTGAATTTATCTAACTAATGTTTTAACAAAGATACCATAAATTTGGCTTAGGTGCAAATTTTATATCTTGATTATGGTTCACGGTAGAGAAACTTTTAATAACTTTCCCATGTTTCTATTTAGTAAAGCGTTGATTTAATGAAGTTATTACGCACCTATACGTAACCGAAAGGGGCGTAGAAATTTATAAGGTTAAGAAACGCACAGGTCTGACTGAAAGAGAAAGGGCGATTAAAGTGAGGATCCGCACGAATCACAATTACAAAAAACGAAAAAAAGTTCAACCAAAGAAACGTAGAAATACCAGGATAACTACCAAACGCGGAGAGTGGAGGGATTCACATAAATATCAAAAAGCATATCGCCAACGAATTTCTATTAACAACAAGAATAAATAAAGGATTCTATATACAAACAAGCAAAAGAAATAAATTAAGAGTTACCATTTAAAAAAACAAACAATTATATTATCTGGACAACATAGTAATTTAGAAACGAAGTGCGCATCTCGTATTTTCCATAAAAAAAAACTAATCAGTAAAGAAAATAAAACTTGTGCGTTCTTTTGACAAGCATGTTTAAAAATGGTACACGGCACCTGTAGAGCGGTTCTAATATCGATTCACAGCAACAAACAATAGTCCTACAACTTCAAGTTTCTTGTCACGTAACTATACCAAACGCTGATCAGGAATAATCCCTTGATATACACAAAAAGAAAACAAGTCATATACCTGCACGTGTCGGGATACTTAGCTTGCACGCCATCGGAAGTGAATCAGCACAGCATCGCCACGGTAGTCGGAATCCATTTACCCTGTTACCATAACGGTGCTAGCGATCTACAGGTAAAAGCAGTTGGTCTGTGGCAAAGAACAGTCGGGCCTACATAAAAAGCCAATTTGGTCCACATCTAAAGGCGATGCACCCAAGATATCCACTACTTGTCGAACAAAAAAATGTGCATAGCTCTTGAAGTACTAGGACGAGTAATGTAGAAAAATACTTCAAAGAACAAGCTGCAAAATCAAATTAAAATTTGTTTAATAACCAGAATTCTAAATTCAATCCCGCGTTATTAACCATACAAATGTGATTAGAAACTCGACACCGGTTTTATCAGTGAAGTATGATCCATTATTGCAACGAGTCTTTAGGTTGGAGTAATATAAGGTGTAAGTATGCTCTATTGGAATATGTATCAATCCCACGGATACTTAAAACAGGGTACCGATATGTAACTTATAGCGGAAACTTTCTAATTCGCAGCAAATGGGTTTAAATGAAATTATAATAAAGCGTACTTGTTGTAGAATGGTCTATATGCAGGGCGTTGTTTGAGTATTGAAAGCAGAATCTTTGTGAATGAGAAATGAAATAAAAGGGTACGGTTTAATACATCATCGGAAGGCGAACGTAAGAAAGTTATCATGCAAAAACGAAACGATCTGGAAAGTAGTCTCGTAGAGACTTAGAAATATTACTCCAAGCAGATAGTCGAACAAATAATTTCATTGCATCCCATCAGATTCGTCCATCTCACTGAAGAAAATAATCTGTTGTGTTTTAAAACAAAAGTTGTAATTTCAATAAATATTACTTTAAATATAGAAGTGTTTCAGTTTTATTTTATTTTTGTCAGAATTTACTAGTTAAGTTAAATTTGTAATTTGTCGGTTATGCAGTTGAGTTATTTCACTTAGCAGGTTCATTGCCGGGCTTTTGGTATAGGAAAGGGTTCAGAGGCATACTAAAGTTAGGAATCCTCCGCTTTAAATCAATTAAAGTGTTAAGTTTTGTTTTAAAAATTAAATTTCTTAAATACCCCAAAGAAAGATATTCACAAGGGTTGTATGTGGCCATCTGGCGGCCATTCTCGAGACCTTCATCAGGCAATCCATCTGGTAGAAAAACTGCGTTAAAATTATTACGAACTGGACAGTGTCACAACCAACAAAATTAAACCTTCTCACATGTATTCAAATTAAAGTATTTTACTTCAAATATTGACATCTAGGGTATATTTTCTTCGTTTCTTGTTTAAATTTCAAACAGCTATATTTGCCATTTTTTTTGGATGCTAGCTATGGGAATGGTAGTGCTGTGGTGCTATGTTAGTACTAGCAGATGCAAGAGAAAAAATTTCAAAAACACATTTGGGGGGGGGCTAGCATCGGCCAAGGCTTTAATATGAACTTCTATATCTTCGCCATTTTTTTTTGGTGCTAGCTATGGGAATGATGGTTGGTGTTATGTTAGTACTGGCAGGTGCAAGAGAAAAAAATTTAAAAAAATGTATGGGGTGTGCGTGTGGCATCACCTTAGCTGCCCAGCCCTCCTCAAACTTTGAACCTTAATAACCTCCTTGGTTTTTGGGTGCTAGCAATCAGACTGGAGGTGCCACGTTGGTGCTCTCTAAAAAAATTGCGGGTGTGGGGATCTTGCCCAAACTAAAATCAACTTTAAGAAACGAAACTATCAATAAAATTTATCAGCAGAATATCTCCAATTACCTATAAATGCACAAAAGTAATTAAACGCACATTAATTTACAATAATTATCCCTCTGTTGTATAATGTTTGCCTCGATTTGATGTCTTGTTTAGTTAATTCAGTTTGAGAATCTAGAAAGTACTGCATGTTTTTCATAACATAATGTTTTAATAACAATCAGCAACTAATTGTCGAGGTGACACTTTGCCACAAACTTTAAACATTTTGTTTACTGTGAAAAATAAAGATCCTGAGTGTAGGTTTTTTGGAAAGGTCTTGTAAGGTACAATAAAGCGACAAAAATACCTTACCATTTAAAAAATACATATGATATCGAAACAAAAATTGGTGATGTCATAGGCATGTAAAATATAACAAACTAGGCGTCGCTTAACTAATTAGTTTAAGTATTTCAGGGTTTTCGGTGAAATGTTTACGATTTTCGGTTACTGAATTCTTCCATATGTATGGGCTTGCCGAAGATTTAAGTTGATCACTCAGGTAATATTTGTGCCGATGCATAATAGACTAGTACTCCACATTAAGATATTTCATATTACGTGGCCATTCCATAACCTAAATTCTTCAACAGTTTTACATTACATATTTTAAAGCGTTCGTAATGAAGCTCTCTTAAACAGTTCGTAATCCGACATTTTTTCGTTCTTTTACGTATTATAGTCCTAAATAAAATAAATCTTGCTTATTTGCATATACCTCACCTCATTAAAAATAATGTTAGTCGGCAGCTAAATTGTTTAAATGTTTGTCTTGAAAGCGGGTGAATCTGTATCCGGAATCGTATAAAGGACGCTGGGGAGAGTTAGAAAGCACAAAATGAGGCACGCCTGCTAGCTTTATTGCCGGGGTGACTGCGTAATCCTCACTAACACCGCCAGGGGTGGCCTTTACAACGCTTCTGACTCATGCCCAATACTCGCCTATCACGTATGCGATTACACTATCAAAATCTGATTAAAATTCTTCATTAGATTGTTATTGCATTAAAACGATCGTTACTGCATATTTCAACCTTGTACATAACTGAGAATGAAATAAAAACTAACATAAAAGTAAAATATTACTGCTGTTGTATCCTAAAAGCAACTATGTGGTATTATTCTCAAGCTTTGAACGTGACTTATTTCCAGAAAACTACTAGAATATGTCGTGTTCACTAACAATGTAGGTAATTTTTCAGAAAACGCTATCATATAACCAAGGGGTTCTGATATACGTTGATTGTAAAAGTTTTGACAAAGACAAAAATACTTTTTGAAGTTTCAATACCTGATTGAATTGAGGCAATTTAATTTGGATATTCTTTTGACAGAAACAAACTATTGTACGTAAAATTGAATTTTATTAGAATGGGAACTTTTAACTCGTTTATCTGATAGACGATGGTTTTAAATCCCCATGGTATAAAGAAATATTCGTAAAAATTTGTACAAAATAGAAAGAATGCTTTGTAGATAAAAACTGCAAATGAATATAAATAACAATTTTTGTAACGTTCTAAATGTGCCGTTGGTCAAGTAGCTACTATAGGGCCTTCTTAAGATCATATTTTATATTATAGCAACTAAAACTCTTAATAAAATTATTTGTAAGGTAATAGTAGAACATATTATGCAGTCAAAAATTTTTTTTATTATCTTATATCAAATAAAATTATTTGTAACGTTTCGCATTTATTCAAAGCTTCATCTAACTATTCTAAATTTGACATTAATTAGGAGTGCGAAAGTAGTTACAATTTCTACTTACCTGCGGAGGAGGTTTTAATTTAGTTCTATATTGTTCATAATGATTTTGGTTAATATTGTTTTGGCAGCAACTTAACAGAAGACTTGAAAACAAATAACAGATATGAAAGTATTTTAATTTTTGTTGGTTGCATTCAATGAGTTGTTTGCTTATCTGGTGTTACAGAATGTGATTTTAGAGTAGTTTTTATAGATAATTTTAAGTTATTATTTTTATTTTACAAATAGTTTTATATTGTTTTTTATAGATTTTGAAATGTGTAGTGTTCCGATCCTTTACATTGGTTTTATAGTGTAATGCTCTCGGCGATTCTTTTAATTTCAATAATTTCTGGAAAAAGGATTTTTAGTATTGATTATTTTATTAAAAGTTTTGGTTATTTAAAATCAAAATTATTGTAGTATTTGTATATTTAAGAGATTTATTATTACTTTATTGAACAATATTAATGCTTTATTCTGTCATTTTGGGGGGCGTACCGAACGTTGACAATGACGAGCAATTGGCTCCTTTGAATTATTTGAACTAGGAGTAGCAGTGACATCTTCAGGAACCGGATCGTTAACAGTAGTAACAGGCGGCGGACCCTGTGGAGCATACTTTTCAATATCATTTTTATGTCGTCGAATTTCACGCGAAAACCTTTGTATTGCCATTACTGGATCATTGACACTAGTGAACGCACCTGTCTCCTTCTCGAATTTGGATTGAAATTTATTTTTAGAAAAAAGGTCTTTTAATAAGAGCTTCATCACCCAATATGATTTGTTTTCTTGGAGATTCATTTGGGATACAAGATTTCGCCTTATTAAATGAATCTCGAGCCCGAACACCCTGTTTCCAAACCCTTTCACGTATTGAAGGTAATTTATCACGAATAACACGTCCAAAAAATAATTCTGCTGGACTTTTACCCGTTACAGTATGGGGTGTAGAGCGATACATTAGTAAATACTCCAATATCTCTTCTATACAAGCATTATGTTGTTTTAAACAAGCTATCTGAATAATATTTTGCAAACACCGATTCTGCCTTTCCACTTGTCCATTGGATTGAGCCCTGAACGTCGTAAATTCTGACCGGAACTGTGGACCGTTCTCCACTGTAACTGAGTAAGGAATGCCATATCTAGCAAATAGCTTTTTTAAGTACGAAATTGTGTCAAATGCGGTATATCTCTTCATCGCTTTGATGTCAAAAAACTTGCTAAAATAATCAGTTACGACACACAAGTGCTCATTAGACGGCGGTAAAGCCTTGAAATCAACGGCAATGTCGTGCCACGGACCATCTGGAAGTTGGCGTCTGGACATAGGTTCCATGGTTATTTCCTTAAGAACTTTTGACAATACTCGCAAGTACGAACAAATTTTTCAGTTTCTTTCGGTCGCAACCTATCTTTCATTTTAGTAATACCAGGGGGTCCTTCATGTGCAATCTGTAAAATACGGTCTCGAAGAGCCATAGGAACTACGATGCGAACTCCTCTTAGTAATACCCCATCCACGACACAAAGTTCAGACGCCAGAAAAGAATAAGGTTTGAATTTAGGTGTTGTACCTTACTGTAAATCTAAACAAATCCTTGCTAATTCAGCATCTTCCGCTGTCAACTTCTTTAACTCGTGTAAAATAACTGCTATCGGTACCAGTTGTTGTACAAACATGACTAAATTTCTTTCATACATCTCGTTTATTGTAGTAATTGACTCATCCACTTGGAGTAAGCTAGACAATGGACCTGCAATGTTATTTTTGTCTTTAGCATACCTAACAACGAATTTAAAGCCTTGGAGTCTAAGAATCCATCTTTCCAACCGAACACACGGTTTTGAACGTGGTCCAAAAATTGTTTGTAGAGGTTTATAGTCTGTAACCAATTCGAACTCACATCCAAGTAAATATATTCCAAGTCTTTCTACTGCAAAAACTAATGCAAGTGCCTCTTTCTCAGTCTGTGAATATCGACGTTCGTCTGAAGAAAGCGAACGACTAACGTAGCAAATCGTATACATATCATCCTCTTTTCTTTGTAATAATACTGCCCCCAGTCCCACTGGACTAGCATCTGCCATAACTATGGTAGGTAGATCCGGGTCAAAAATTTCTAAACTGTTTTCATTAGACAGCAGTGACTGGATATGTATAAAATCTTGTTCCGCCCTACCAGTGAACAACGAACAGTTTGTTGCAAATAATCTAATTCAGTAGAAAGATTAGGAATAAATTTTCCAACATAAGTCACCAGACCCAGAAATGACCGAAGCTCTTCTGCTGTAGCTGGCGAAGGGAATTCTTTAAGTGCCTGAATTTTATTAAATGTAGGTGTAGTGAATTATGACTGATAATGTGTCCTAAAAATGAGACGACTTCCATTCGAAATTGCGACTTCTCAGGATTAATAACTAGACCAAGTTCTTGTATACGACGGAGTACTGCTTGTAAATTAGTATCGTGTTCTTCTGTCGTTCTTTCAACAATTAGCAAATCGTCTAAATATTAAAAACGCCAGAAAGTCCAGACAATACGCTTTCAATAATTCGTTGAAACATTTCAGGTACACATTTTAGTCTGAACATTAACCTACGATACCGGAAAAGACCAATATGTGTACTAAAAGTAGTTAATTCATGTGACTGCTCATCCAATTCAATCTGATGATAAGCCTGACGGAGATCTATCTTGCTAAACACTTTAGCATCCTTCAGTTATGGGGCAACATCCTCAATCAACGGTATGCGGTGCTTCTCGTTAAGTATAGCTTCATTGACACGGCGCATATCTACACAAATGCGTAAAGTGTTGTCCGACTTAGGAACAGAAACTACAGGCGATACACATTTGCTTGCTCCTTCGACCTTTTCGATAATTTCTAGATGTAATAGTTCTGTAATTTGGTTTTCAATCCGCTTTCGTAAGCTGTAAGGTACCCGACGAAGGGGTTGATTGTTTGGTGGAACACTTGAATCAATGGGAATACTCAGTTGAAAATCTTTCAGTTTACATAAAGGCACAGTTGGGGTTATAGAAATTGTTTGTACCCGAACTCCCATACATGCATCCAAACCAACACGTAATACTTTAAACATCTTCGCATCATTCGGCCAAGAATTGTAGTAAAATTCTCTTCAATGACAACGATAGTATTTATTACACACAGCGTTAAACGCCGGACACCTACTGTCTTTCGGAACGCGACCTCAGTTCCACAGCAAATGCATATTAGTGTTTTCGATTCACCAGATGGCTTAGCCTTAACTAAATTTGCCTTCTCTCCCATCTTCTTCTTCTTATGCCGTACTGTAGTTTTGCACACGGAAGTTGAATATGTAGAAAATGGTGAACTACCAGAAACAATTAAGTTATTAGCCATTATTTGAGTTTGTGATAATACTGTTTCAAATCTACGTGCAAGTTTTTCAACCTCGTCCAAGGCCAAAGTTTCTTTTTCCATAAGCCGGGAACGGAGTTCATTGGATGAAATACCATTAATTAACTGACCTTGGAAGGCTTTGTTAACAGCTGGTCCATTAAAACTACGCCGTTGAACTTGCTTTCGAATACGAGTAAGAAATGTGGTAATGTTTTAGTCTTTTTCTTGACGCATTTGAGCTAAAGCATACCGTTCATACCACTTTGTACTTTTAAGCCCAGTTTTTGACTCTAAACATTCTAAAGTGTATGTGTAAGCATCCGTACCATTAGGAAACTCGGTAACCGTAGGTAGAGAAAAAAAACATCTTGAAGAGCTGGACCGCCTAACAGTAAAGGTTTTCCCTGTTTGACCTTCGCATCAGCTCTTTTCTCACTGATGAAGTAGAATTCAAGAGTCTTGTTTCCATCTCTGCCAGTCATGAGGTGATGCTGTTTGAAGTGCAAATGACGGAATATGTATTTTCTCCATGTTGCAATAATTTGTCAAATTATTTTACTTGAACCCAAAATCCTCGTCGCCACTTGTAGTATATGTATATTTGGGGGATTTATTACTACTTTATTGGACAATATTAATGCTTTATTCTGCCATTCAAAACATATTTAATTACTCTAATTTACACTCCTGTCAAAGTCCCCCTTCCCAGCTACTCTGATCTTGTATATTAATCTGTAACCTTAGCAACACCACAATTATGAAGATTATCAATAGCGGTCTGATAATTCGGTATTGGTTTTATTCGATGTATCGAGTTTTGTTTTTATTGATTGTTTTATGTATTGCTTTACAATTATTATAATTTAATTGATATATTAAATTTGAGTAATTTTAAAAAAAAAAAATTTAAATTGTTATTATCGGTGTGACTTGTTTGTATATTTTGTTTTTAATTCTTTTTCTAGTAGTTCTGAAAGATTTGGAATATATGGTATTGTAGTGTAACTGGGTTTTAATCTTGGCCGCTATTAAATTCATCATTGAAAAATTTTCTTGCAAAATTTATTGTATTATTTATATTTTTTGTATAGTTTTTTGTAGTTTTTGTTTTATGTTTTGTTTTATAAATTTTAAGGGATAGTCATATTTTTCTAAGATTTGGGTTATTAATTTTAAATATGTTTTATGAACTTTTTGTCTGAAAGAATTATTGCTCTATCTACTAAAGCTGTTTCTTACACTTTTTTTGTATTTTAATGGAGTGTTTGAAAAATAATTCAAGTATCTATTTGTTTTTATTGGTTTTCTAGACCAATTTGTAGTTATTAAACCTTTGTTATCTCATATCGGGACTAAATCTAGGAAATTTATTGTCGAATTGATTTCTATTTCTATTGTGACTTTAAACGTGGGCGTATGGTATAGTTAAAACCACGAAACAAGATATCTGCGTATGACTTGTAATCTTATGTATTAAGTTGAAAATTTCAAGTCAATGTAGCATCTAGTTCATAAATACCAAATTAATATTAGTTGTGAAAAATATTTTATTTTCACACAAGTAGTTTTACTATTTTAAAATTGTCGTCTTAATACTTTAAGGGTTTAATAAATTCAATTAATATAAATGCAAGTACATTAAAATAAATATACGTCAAATAAATTAATTTGACAGATTGGATTATCGCCCTAGTAAAATCATGTCCATTCTTATATTAGGATACAACCATAGGTCCACATAACTCTCTCTATCATTATCTTAAATAAACCTGCTCACGTATGTCGTTACTTAAAAACACATAGAAATCATAGTGCTATCTTTCTCGTATCCATTGGTAAAGCTTTAAAGAATCTTAAAGGTATGTCGTGAATTGTGCTAGGCGTCTGTGACGTAGATATCTTATTTGGTGGTTTCTAATATATTAAACTCGAAGTATTGTACGTATATTGTTTTCGTTAGCAGCTATTAAAATATCAACAAATCTTTTATAAAATGATAAATTATTATTGTTTTTTATTATTGGTTTCTACTTGCATAAGAGTTAGGTTTGCGTTGCAACATGAAATTGGAGAGCCCATAGGTACTCCAAAATTTTGCTTGTATATCTTATTGTTTTATGAAAAGTATGTGGGGTTTTAAGACAATTTGTATTAATGCAATAAATTCTTGTTCTGATATTGTAGTTTTTGGTACTATTTTTGGCCACATTTTTCGATAGCTATTAGGACTAGGTCAATAAGTATACTTTTATATAAGGATACTATGTTTAACACTCAATTAAAATACAAATAAAGCGTAATAAACAGCTTAGTAGATAATCCTTTCAAACAAAAAAAATTGCATGAAACAAATTTAAAATTAATAATCCAAATTTTAAAAAAAATGACTATTCCTTTAAAATTTATAAAACAAAACATAAAACAAAGACTACAAAAAATTATAAAAAGAAACACAAATAATACAATAAATTTACAGCTAAGTTTTTTTAATGATTAATTTAATAACGGCCATAAATTAAAACCTAATTACACTACAATACCATATATTCCAAATCTTTCAGAACCACTAGAAAAAGAATTAAAAAAGCAAAATATACAAATAAGCCACATCGGTAATAACAATTTAAAACAATTATTCTATTAACCGTTAAAAGATAAAATAGAAGAAAAATTACAATTAAATTGTAAGAATTGTAAATATATATATATATATAAATATTTTAGATAGTTAATTACACAAGGCAAATTGATAAATACTATCGTATTACAGTGAATAAGATGAAATAATAACTTAGACTTTTATGCAAAGCCCAAATAATCATTTCAAATCGACCTAGTAATTGAAAGAAGGAAAATATAAGATCTTGAACAGGACTTGAACCTGTATCTTGATCCAACTAAACAATATTTAAAGCAAAGAATCCACTACAATCAATAAAAACAAAACTCAATATACCAAATGAACCCAATACCCCATTATCAGACCATATTAATAATCTTCATGATTTTGATTTTAAATCCCAAAAATTTTAATAAAAGAAGCAATACTAAAAAAAAACTTTTGAGTAGAAACACAGCAATAAATTATAAAACTGATATGAGAATCTGAACCGTATATATTTCAACTTATTATAAAAATAAAAATTAAAACAACAATAATGTTACAACACCATAATTTCTGTTTATAATGTAAAAATCTATATAAAACAAAATAAAACTATATATATTTAAAATAAAAGAAAACTTAAAAAATTATCTACAAACTACTCTAAAAATTACATTTTAGAACACCAGGTAAACAAACAACTCATTGAATGCAACCAACAAAAATTTAAATTCTTTCATATCTGTCATTTATTTTGAAGTCTTCTGTTTCAAAGCAATATTAACCAAAATCATTACGAATAATAAAGAACTAAAATAAAACCTCTTCTGTACGTAAGAAGAAATTTTAATTACTTTCACTTTCTAACATAATTTATATTGTTGTTAACAATTTTGTTAAGATGACAAATTTAGAATACTCAGATGAAGCTTTGTTTGAAAGCGAAACATCAGGAATGATTTTATTTGATATTTGATATAAAATTAAAAAAAAGAATTTTTTGACTGCATATTTTCTACCGTTGCATTACAAATAATTTTATTTCTCACTACCGGAAGTAGAAATCAATTTTTCTGGTGTCAAAATCATGACAGAAGTACACATTTTCTCCCTAGGGAAATAATAAGGAAAAAACTCCCTAGGGAGTTTTCATTATTTTGACAGTTTAAAAGAAAGTTACAAATACAAACTCATTCTTTATTATATTTACAACTAACGAAACTGATCCACAATTATTGAAAAAAACGTAATATTTGAAGGAATATCGCTTGTTATAACCTTGTTATCTGAAATTAAATTAACACTTTTGCAACTTAAATTACATGTATTTGAGACAGCTTTTAGCACTTTATTTGCAATGTTTGTTTTATTTTCAACCGTAATAGGCTATACTTATAAAATATATTAAATTTTTTACTTTGTTAAAGGTGAGGGGCGCACTTTTTATAGTACAATATTATTAATTTTTTGTGGTGTTTCTACCCCCGTTCGTGAAAAAATAGTATATACACTTTGAGATAGAATGCCATTTTTTCCTCAGCGAGTTGTAGCATTCGTGCTACAAACTGCGCTTTGTGAAAAATGAAGCACTTAGCTCCCGCTATGTATAATATACAATTATATTACAGCCGTATAATAAAATACAATAGAAAACGCCTAATGATTTTACTTTACTTTCCTGTCTTGTTTTTGGTAAATTCATTAATAAGCACGTTACTATTTAAATCGGATAAGTCGCACTCTATGAATATTATACTACGGTTATCTAGTCGTTCCTGAACTTTTGTAGATCTTACATCAATTTATAATTTAGAAAGTGTTGTTTATTTTTTCTGATTTTTTTGTATCACGCTCCTGTGCGTGGGTAGATGAGAATGAACAGGCTGAATTTTTGAAAATGCATTTGGTAACCAAAATATTGTTTCTTTTATAATTTTCTTCTGTGTGGAACAGTATTTTGGCTACCAAGAGATCATTTTCAAAAATTCAGCCTGCCCATTCTCATCCGCATACACCCAGAAATACCATAAAAAATTAAAACAAAAACAAAACACAAGAAAGTTGTCCTTAAAGCAGCCTTCTTTTGCAGTTAGTAACTTCTAATTTTGAAAATGAGTGTCCTGCATTAGACAGAAACGGGTATTGTTAATAAGATATATAATGTTACGCTAGTGTTTGGAAACGCATAGTACAAGCTTTGCTATGAATATAATTTAACACCGTGGTAGGAATTGTTAACATCTGTAATCTTTCTTCGATTATGGCATTGGTTACGAAGCGATAAAAGTACCGGTTGTCGGCAATGTGCCATAATAGTGTTCGCAAGAGTATTTTTATTATCGTTACAATAAATCTAAACCGTATAAAATAGTATGTGTTAGCGAAAAATGTTGTTTACGCTAGTTAGGTTACGTTATCGTTGTGTTTGGTAGCTAAAAATTCAACATAAAAAGTGTTAATATTCAGCAGAAAATTCATAATTATTGCGTGGTATTTGCCAGAAAACTGAGATAATTTTAAGTACCGGCGTGTTCTATTTACCTTAGGAACTCGGAGAAACTTAGATTTGTTGCTTTACCTTTACCATTAATAAGGAACCCCGACAACTACCAAATTACTAAAATGGATTTCGAATGGTAGTGAGCAAGATTCCAAGGCAACAGAAACAGTAATTGACGGTCTTGGTCCGCCAATGGCCCCACAAGAGGATAAATTAAATCATCAGTTGCAGGAGGATGATACATTTTCTTAATATTTGCAATAGATTTTTCTTAATCTTCTTTGGGAATTAAACCACTCTTAGTTTTTAAAATCATCTTTGTTTACGTTTCGATCCATGACCTAGGGTCGTTGTCAAAATAATAAAAACTTCAAGTTTGACATTTATGACATAAATTGAAGGTGACTTTGATTTATTGATGTTCGAAATATTTGGTTTGAGTACACTAGGCAAAAATTTTTAAAGTTTAAAAGAATAATTGCCTTCAATTTGTGTTGCGGTCTGGGACCAACTTTTTTTAGGTAGCCAATACGCTTAACGTGAAATCAGCCGATTAATTTTATTGGTGAATTTTATATTAATTCAATAACTTGAGGATTGGAAAACATTTTTTAACATGTTTCTATTTATACAATTGAGAGGATGGTTATTAAAGAAGTGTGCTATTACGTTCGTAAGGCTTAAGTAGTCGTTTTTTTTATATTTATTTTGAGGGGGAAAAATCATCTGGTGGAGATACGTAGATGATGTTTATATTTGGCCTTATTATACAGAACTAATTGAAAACTTTGTAGATTCAATTAACAAAATAGAACCAACTATTAAATTCACATATGAATTAGAACAACATGGAAAACTTCCGTTTTTAGATATTCTAGTTATGCAAAAACGATACAACAATTAATACATCGGTATACAGAAAACCAACGCACACAAACAGATACTTAAACTTCGATTCAAACCACCCACAATTTGTCAAACGAGGAATTATCAAAACCATGTATGATAGAGCAAAATTAATATCATCAAACGAAGAAATTTTAAAGAAAGAGAAAGACCTAATCAGATGTACACTAATAGAAAACAAATATCCTAAAAGAATAATAGATAAAGAAATGAATAAAAACCCCCAAAAAAATAAAGAAGAAGAAAACAAAAACAACGATACACACCAAAAAATGCTCTCAATACCATACATAAAAGGATTCTCCGAAAAATCCAAAGAATAGGAAACAAATTCAGAATTAAAAAAGTTTTTAGAACCAACAATACACTACGAGCACAATTAACAAAAACAAAACCCAAAAACGCAATACAAAGTTCAAAAAACTGCATCTACAAAATACCGTGCGAATTTTCAGACCATTTGAAGTTCGATTAAAAGAACATAAATCATATATAAAAATAAGAACATTTGAAAAATTCATGATTTGCCAACGTGCATGGGACTCCAGTCATAAAATAAAATGGGAGGACGCAAAAATTATCGACAAAGAAGAAAACCACCAAAAACGCAAAATCAAAGAAGCTGCTTATATAACCCTACATAGAAATAACTGCGTTGCAAACGAATCCGTGACTTTCAGTAAATAATGGATTCCATTACTAAAAGGAATAACAAAAGAAATAACAAATGAAGATCAAATGCCCACAATATCTAGGTAGCATTGCAAGTTTTTCCTGGGTTTTCTTTGCGATATTAACATGAAATACATGATTTCTATTTATACATACAATAACTAATTACATAACAATAAGCATATTAGCAACCCATGTAAAACAGCATTGGTATCTGACAAGTGTAAACTCGCAATTCCGCAATAGGGTTACCTCAAAACCATATACAATCTCCGTTGAACAGTATTGGTATCTGACAAGAGTAAACCCGTCCTTAGGGTCGCCTCCCAACCATATAAAATATTCATAGAACAACATTGGTATCTGACAAGTGTAAACCCGCCATAGGGTCGCCTCAGAACCATGTTAAAATCTACCAAAGAGGTAGCTTAAATCATAATGATTTTTCCCCCTCAATATAAATATAAAAAAACGACTGCTTAAGCCTTACGGTAACGTAATCGCACACTTTTTTAATAACTATCCTCTCAATTGTATAAATAGAAACATGTTAAAAAATGTTTTCCAATTACCAAGTTATTGAATTTATATAAAATTCACCAATAAAAATTAATCAGCTGATTTCACGTTAAGCGTATTGGCTACCTAAAAAAGTCGGTCCCAGGCTGCAACACAAATTGAAGGCAATCATTCTTTTAAACTTTAAAAATTTTTGCCTGGTGTACTCAAACCAAATATTTCGAACATCATTAAATCAAAGTCACCTTCAATTTATGTCATTAATGTCCAACTTGAAGTTTTTATTATTTTGACAACGATCCTAGTTCATGGATCGAAATGTAAATAAAGATGATTTTAAAAACTATGAGTGGTTTAATTCCCAAAGAAGATTAAGAAAAATGCTAAACAAACCACAACAAACATACAGGGAGTATTTACAATAAGGGCAAAATATGAAGATATGTATCACTCAAAAAAGGAACTATTTTTGGGACATTATTTGCGATGAGTTAATTAGTTTAAATATAACTGTAATTAGAGTTTACTTTGTTAGGTGGATGCAATGCGATGTGGAAAAATGAGATAATTTAGTCGTGACATATAAAAAAACTAAAACCATCAAAAATAAAACAGGCAAAGAAGCCACCCGCTTTCTATCTTTTGAAACATTAGATGAATTGTGATAAGCCCCATGATTGCAGTTCACACACGGTAGATGGTGCAAATGTGAGCCATATAGAAAAATTTAGAAATCATATAGCTGCCATAAATAATTCGCAATTGCAAAATATTCCTGATCAGTCTACAACTGCAAGGAATATTGTACAAAAAGTTTAAATTGTATGAACGAAAACTAGCATTGGAGGAACGTACTGTTAGGGCTTTAGAAAACTTGATAAAAAACATACAAATACATGGATTTAATTTAGTACACAATAATAAATATGATAAATAGGGTAACTTTATATATGATATACAGGGTGTTTCATAATGGATTTAAAGTTGTAAATTATTTTGACGCCGGACTTGCGCAAAGTAGGAGAAACTAATGTTGTATTCAGGTAGCTGACATGCGAATGTTAGTAACCATGGCTCCATGGCCATCAGAACAACGAGCGTTTATGCTTGAAGCTTTCTTTGAATTAAACTAGTCATACGCTGTAGCGCGGCGACGTTTTTTGTGCACAATTCAATATTAGGCGCATAGACGGTTCACCACCGGCAGTTTTATTGAGTAATTGGGTAAAAAGATTCCGAGAAACAACATCTGTCACCAATCAGAAAACGGCGGGCAAGCAACAACCGTTGGAACGCCCGACAGTATCGAAAGAATGCGACCTGCTGTGAATCGTGACCCTTGGAGATCAGTTCGTAAACATGCACATTCATTCTTATAATTCTACTGTGTCAATCTTTAAATTCGGGACCTCATTTAACACTGAAAAGTTTTGTCGAGATCATTCAGGAATGAAGGTGGTATTGAAAACTTTATTTTTAATGATGAGGCACATTTCCACCTCACTGTATTTGTGAACAAATACAATGCTAGATATTCGACCCCTGAAAATCCGTGACAAAAACATCAGAGACGCTTACACTCGAAGAAAGTGACTATTGGGTGTGCGCGGATTGCCTCGGGCATAATTGACCTTATTTTTTAAGATGGCCTACGCTTACTGTAAATAGAATACGCTATACCGCCATGGTTCGTAATTTTTTAAGCCAATACCTGCAACGTTTACCTGGCTATAACGGTGATTGCACTTGGTTTTAACAAGACGGTGTCACGCCACATACTGCAGCGATGTCGATCAACGCCGTTACAGAACAGTTTCCTAGCACTTATTTCCAGCAAAGGAGATATTCTTTTCCCTCCACCACCTCCCGACCTGATACCGTTAGATTTTTTTCTATGGGGATATCTAAAGAGTGCCATCTACACCGATTTTGCATTAGAAACCATCCAGGACTTAAAAGCCCCCATCGGCAATGCTATACGCAGCATTCCTGTGGACATGAGCCAGCGATTTTTCTGCAGCTTGTGCTTAACAGACAGCTACGAACAAAACGACCAATATTTAAACGATGTTTTGTTTAAAAAATTAAATCCGTATACTTTACGCGTTTAATAATTATAATAAAATGTTTCTAAATCGCTCTGTGTTTTATTGGTTTAAAACCATAAATCCAGTAGGTATTCTGTAAATTAGCATGTATTTTATAGTTTATTAAGAAATGTTAAATGTATAGTAACTCTAATTTTAATATTGCATGCAATTTAATAAATACCTATAGATGTACATACCTAAATAATAATAATGCTTCGTCAATTTTCCAGGTATTATTCCGCATAGCTGGCTAGTTCTGAAGTGAACCGCTATCCATTTGGCGTCGTTTCGGCAAAATCACATCTACCATCTTCAGGCTCTGTAGGTTGAGCAGCGAACCAACCGGCTATGCGGAATAATACTTGGAAAATTGACACAGTAGAAACGTCCGCAGAAATCTCTAGATCAACACACACATACACATACAAACACACACACACAAACACACACTCTCTCTCTCTCACACACACACACACACACACACACACACACACAAACACAAACACACATAATATATTTATGTTTATATTGCTGTATCTATAAGAATGCAATAGAAAATATTAATGTTTACCTTATTGTGCGCTTTTTCTTGCCTGGCTAGCTCAGCGGGAAATATGCTGTGGAATTTACGAAACTGAAATGAAAAACAATAATCTCAAGAAACTTCTATGAACAATCTTCTCTACGTTCTTTTATACACATTATCTAAATATTCTCTTACATACATAGATATAAATAACGTTTCTTGATACAATTTACAGAATGAGTTTAGACAAAAATTGAGTTTATGACTACCTACGTATTAAAATAATTTTCGTCTAAGCCTTGTTAATAATTACAGAACCCCAAAATATCTCATGTGAGTCACAAAACTTAGTTTTGCTGGATAATTTGCATATAC
The DNA here is from genome assembly GCA_036346225.1 of Platerodrilus igneus. Classification (NCBI taxonomy): domain Eukaryota; kingdom Metazoa; phylum Arthropoda; class Insecta; order Coleoptera; family Lycidae; genus Platerodrilus; species Platerodrilus igneus. Next base: position 2,261,039 of record JARFIW010001270.1, read on the forward strand.
TTGTATTACCCGTCTCTCGACGTAGTTGATCAACGATCTCAAGCAGAAAATGTTGTAAGGGTCATAACGCTTCAAGCTCTGACCTCAAAATTGCTGAAAATAAACTATCCCATCACAAATAATTTTTCTAAAAATAAAAACTTATTCTAGCTTAATAATATTCAAATATCCCTTTTAGGTTACAAAACAAATTTATACTTGCATCATGTATCTTCAAATTCTTCTTTTGACTACCTGTCTTCGCTTATAATTACTATTTAAAATATGGTTTCCATCGGAATTAACTGCATTCAAAAGTTCCTGGTTCCATTTCAAATTTCTATTTTTCAATCAATCTTCATATGTAAAAGTATCAATCAATCTAGTACGCTATAAGTGCATGTGACTCATTTTTTAGTCTGCAATAAATGCATATACACAGATTTTTATATTAACACAATAAATGAATGCATTATTTAACCTTGTTTTTAACATATCGAGTCCTTTAGTTTTTAGAACACGTTTACGTTAAATGAAACGTGTTCTAGAGAATTCTGCATATGAATTTTGAATTAGCACAATCAATAAACGCTATTTTTAAAATTGGGTGTACGCCGATATTTAAATGTGGTATTTCTAGCCCGTTTGATTGACAGAAGGGGATGTGTGGAGCGGCTTCTCCGATCTCCGGATCTTACACCTTGCGATTTCTTCTTCTGGGGATATTTTAAATCAAAAGTGTATACAAACCGACCTCAGAATCTAGCCGAATTAGAGCAACGAATACAAGATGAAGCTGCAGCAATTTCTCAAAGATCGCTCAGAAATTCTTTTCAAGCTTTTCGTGATAGGTTGGGCCACTGTCTTTCAGTTAATGGCGAACATTTTGAACACTTATTGCCATGAGAAACATTTTATTGCTAATTTCATTTTATCTTCAAGCTTTGTACACAAATTAATTTTTGGTTCATTCAATAGTTAAGAAAGAGATCTCAGATACCTAATTCATGTTATTGGTGAAATTACTTAATAAACAGTTTTTTAATTTTTTCCAAAAATTTTGTGGAATTAGGGCAATAAGATTTTACGTCATCTAAAAGAGAAAAAAATGTCTATCAAATGAGCATAATGAAAGGGTACATTGCTACTTTAAAAATGAAAATGTTTTTTCGTTACTCAATTGTTTTCTGAAAGAAAAACAATTAAATGCTGTCTTATGGTGGAAAATAAAATGTTAAACGACTTTTATATAAATTTTTTTGCATAAAGTAGATATTTACCGAAATATATACGTAAAACGGACCATGCTCCTTTATTGAGCGATGCAATTAAAGATTAAAAAAAAGTGACTCGATGGACAGTGGTGAAAAAATTGTTAAAGACGCCGATAAAAACTATTTATTTCCGGTCGAAAAACCAGGACAAAAATGGTATCTTAATTTATAGCTTAAGAGAGGCGGAAAGTATCAACAAGACACGTGCAGTGGTTACTGAAGAATATATTCGAATGTGGTTGAGAAATTTAAATACTTATTTGACAGAAAATTTCTTAACTGACGTAGTAACAGATCCCAGCCGCATTTTTAATGATGATGAGTCTGGATTTTCGTTATGCTCAAAGTCCGGCAAAGTTTTAGCGCCTCACGGTTGGAGCAACTTATATAACATTAGGGAACGAAAAAAAAACATTACTGTGTTGCTTGTGTTTTCGGCCGATTGAAAGATTGCTCCGCCCTTAATTGTTTTCCCATAGTTTAGGCCACCTAAAGCTTTGATAGAGATAGAGATTCTTAGAAGGTCATATAGTGGCTGAATGAAGGACGATGTTTTCTACGAATACGTTCTTAATGACTGACCAATGACTTATTGGAAATTAGGTACACAAATCAATGATTCACTTTTTAGACGGACATAGTTCGCATATGATTTTACCACTCGGCGAATATTGCGAAAAAGAGGATGTTGTGCTTCATGCGCTGCCACGTAATATGACGCATATTCTAAGCAGGTTGATATTAGTGTTTTTAAGCCACTGAAAACAAAGTAGAAGAAAACCATGCGAATTTGGCAAATAAATAAGGTAACAAAATGAATTTCTGTAAGATATTTCAGGAGTCACTGGCAACTAATGACATGTGCAGTTATATAATAAACGAGTTCAGGAGGTGTAGTCTTAACTTTTTAAATCCGAACCAAGTAGACTACACAAAATGCGTTCGAAATATATTGGAATCTTAGTTTAGACATCATAACACGGATAGTGCTGAACTGACATGCAATGATTTTAGATCAACACAGAATGTTCTTAATGAAGTTCGGTCAAAAATAAGCACTTATGGGATTAATGTGGACGTCATTTTTTAATGAAATTGTGTTTCCTGAGAATTATCAGAATGACAGATTGTTACAGGTGGTGAAATTATGCCTCTAGAAAGTGTAAGTGTTCTGCCGACAAATAATATATACATAGAACATGTTGAACCACTACTAAAACTAACAAGTGATGATGCTTGTATAACTCTTGATGATGACACATACAGTATTGATGAAAACCTTTTACAGAGTGGTGACCAAATAATTACAATCTCTGATAGTTGTAGAATGAATTATAAATATCAAAATTTTGAGTTCCGAGATTCAAGGCATATGAAATAAAGATGCACAAAGTAATTTTTGGAAAACGAGGTGTGACTGTACTCAAACACTGGTTTAACGAATGAGGACAACAAAGGGGTGTTGATCCACAACCCGAACAACTGGCGGACTACACACACCAATTACAGAACCATTTTGTGACAGTATAATGTTGGTTAAATTTGCGACGTTTCTGACGTCGAACAAACATCTGCAAACAAAAAGATGTTTATCCTAAAAAAAGAAATTTGTAGTGCATTTAACAGCTATCTACGAAGAAAGTTCGACCGATTTGTTTCCGCTAGGCATGGTGTTAAAGCTGAGTTTCCGTTCTCTCTGGAAAGCACTAACAAGATGGGCCAGAGAGTAAAAGAAATTATCGGAAAAGAAGACCTCGAATGCATTAATAAAAAATTCTAAAATCCTATATGTGTTCCATACAAAGTGGAACTAGCAGATGTTAAATTGGAAACTTTATTGGAGGAACTACCAGATATATTAGACGAACTCAAAAAAGATTATTTCTATCTTTTTGACATGGATGTAACCCAAGATTTTGCTGGCATATTTAGCAAGATGGAGATGTGTAATTATTTAACTACAAACCATAACTTGCTATAAGGGCGAATACGCAGAAAAGTGTAATATTATAGTTGACAACGATAAAACTGCGGGAATTCATTGTTTAACATGGCTAACAACCAATGCAAGAATTAAGATGTCAAATAACAAGTCCCGGTGTTAATAAACAACTTGGCAATCATATACTAGATTTTTTTACGTTGTCCAGATGTTCGTTTAAGGGAAACATTTGCGTCTACTTTGGCCAAAGAACATGGTATTACGCGATTGGAAGCGACAATATACAACTGTACAATTGGATACTATGTCAGTGCGGAACCGGCGCATAATCCCTTAAAACTATTTAACCTTATTGGAAGATAGTAAGTTATACTTCCTAAAGGCGCCAATGTACTCGGTACCACTTGCCAAAATGTGGAGTAAGCTATCGGACAAGCTACAAAATAGCTGCTGTTTAGTGTATAATAACCTACTACAGTACGTGTATTGGGGGAATTGCAATACAAAGAAATTGACGGGCTTGCAAATTAAGTTATCTGAAAAACCAGAGGAAAGGGAAAAATTGATAAAGTATGTGCTTTTGACTTTTAGTTTTAACTATGTACCTGTAAATTATTTGGAGATAATAGAGGTGGAAGATAGCCAAGATAAAATAAAAATCTTACACAAGTGCTACATTAAAGCAGGTAGTACATATTTTACACAATCTGCAACACCATATTCTACAATTTCAAAAGAAATAGTCATTTCGGAAATGGGGTTGATAAATACGCCTAACATTCGTCACGAGGTTGTACGACAACGCGTAAATATTGGTAGTAAACTCTATCCGTTTACGCTAAAGGAAATTGCCCATTATGCATGCCATACGCTGTAACTGGAAGGAAAAACAACTGGAATTAGAGGAAATGGATGCAAAAAGGCTAAAATTTGACTATATGGAAAATACTGCGACAATACGCGAACAATACAAAAATGTGTTAGACAAAGAACATCTTATTAGAGAAAATGAGGAAGAATTAAAAGATTATTTTATGTGCCGATGGACTGACTTAAATACATCTGGATTCTACAAGCTATATGCATTTGCGGTTAGTAAGAAAGACTCTTTTAGTTATGTAGGCGTTCTTGCGGAAAAGGATGGTACTAAATCGAACTAAGGAATGCGGGTTTCGTAACCTTGGCGTAAACCACACGCAAAGCGGTTCCGCTAAACATTGTATATTTGCCTAGTAAAGAACCTTTTGGATCATTTAAAACCGAGGGTTTTACAAACTATAACAACCATATATTTCCAAAAGTGGTGGACATGCAACTATGCAACAGTGAGTGGGAAAATAAGGACCCCCTCCAATACCGACAAGAAGAAGTCGATCAAGCTAACAAGATACGTATGCAGGATATAATGGGAAAGCCGCGATTAAAAGATTGTCATAAACCGCAAGAATTACACGAAGGAATGGATCTGGTTGTCGGTGGAATCAAATACTTTATATATAGAGACAAACTTCGGTACATTTTGCAATTCGAAAACCTAGACGGTCTCTATGTATCAAACTATTGGCTGGAAAAGCAGATAGAGGACTTGGGCGTCGATTTAAATTTTAAGCTGCGAATAAAATTAGATAAAATTAAAACCGCTCCAAACAAACATAAAGAAAGAACTGTCTTCTGTGTATAACTTTGTATTAAAATTAAGTTTAAATGACTCCATGCTTGGCATTACATTTTTTTAAATTTTGTTATGTATAATGTCAGAATAAAAATTTTAGAATAGTATTACATTGCACTTTATCTATAAAAGGCTATGACATCACCACCAGGGATGTGTCTGGGGCGTACACTAGGGAAGCGGAAGTTAATAGTCGCCAAGCATCTAATTCTTTATTTGGATGGTATCGAGTACTTTCCGGTGTATGTATCCGGAGTAAAAAACACGATTTGTACACACAGATTATTAATAAAATTAGTTTATCGAGGGAAGATATAAATCTAAGATAGTTGTTTGATTTTGTATATCTATTGTATATATTAGTTTTTAAATTCCATAATTTTTAAGTTCTTCGCCCACGTTCCAAATCCTTCCTGCTTCTAACCTGGTGGACAGAGTATACGTGTTATCTCCACGTGGTGTTCGCGGGACACGCGGTTTTAAATTTCTAGGGAAATGGTTGGTTAAAGCATATGTCTTGAGTAGCGAAAAAAGGTTTTTAAAGATGGAGTTAAATAAAGATGTGTAAAAATTAGAGGTTTGGGTCTTTAAAAGGCGTGACTTTGTAAAGGGTGGTCCTATTTAAAATCTATTTGCAGATTTTACCTCTCTAGAAAAATCTAATATTAGTTGATGATACCAAAAAAAAGATATATTTATCTTAAAAGAGTGACTACCTCGCGGATAATAAATACAATATACCGCTTGTCAACAAAAAATTTGTAGGGAAATTCAAAGACAAATTTAATGGGGATCTAGTATTATAATTTGTTGGTAGTAGGGCTAAGTGCTACTGTATTGTAAGCGAGAAAGACACGATTAAAAAGATTAAAGGGTCTCACAAAGTGTAGTTACGTAAAACCGAGGGTCTTACAACCTATAACGAGCATATATCCCCAAAAGGGGTGGGCATGCAACAACGCAACAGTGCTTGGGAGAATAAGGATTCTCTCCAATAAGAAATTAAAGTTTCCATGTACGTAGCACCAGTTATTGGGAAACGGTAGAAATGTTAAACCTATAAAGGCGATTATTAATTGTGGTTTAGAAAAATAGTAGTTTTCGTGGACTAAATAAAATAACTTAGACTGATTAATGTATATGGATACATATTCTCGTACGCATCCACAAACATCTGCTTACGTCCGTATACGGACATGGCGATGCCGGTAGTTTTTGTTTAACAAATAGTAGGAAAGATACGTTAGGTGTTAGGTATACCTTTAAAGAAAGTATAGAATGGTGCTTTGCGTCGGTCCTAGCAGTAAAAAACGTGACTGACTTTTTCTAGCAACTACAAGAATAGCAGTAGCGCGGAGAAGGGGTATGCATGTATTATACAGCGCACTGTTACTATAAAATATGTTAGTTTACGGGTAGCTCGAACGTGAACAAATTAAATTTTAATCTATAATTAACCGCGATCGTAAAAATGGAAAATTAATGGTTGATTTTAATGCCGCTAAGCATATACTTTCGCTTGGTGATTCATTTAGAAAATATTCAAGCCTACCATTTCCGAAAATATGACGTAGAAGTTATTTAAAATTAAATTGCTTTATTAGTAAGTTTCCTGTAGACAACAAGTTTGGTATTCCCTTAGTAAAGGTTTAAAGTGTTTTATTAATTTTTTGTTTATAGCAGCAATGCATCTTTTACCGCACGACTTGCAACCAATTTGTGTACGTGTGCTACAACCCTTTTGGATTTTTGATATGCACGCGATCCGTATAACATGGAAGACGTTCCCGATGTTTCTACTAACGGCATTCGCAGCATGGACGAAGCGAACCGAGCGCATGCATTGGTGCTAAATGTACTGGACGAGCAGCAAGGATTGACAAAAGATGACGTCATTTAGTTCACCGCTGAATCCTCAACTTCGTTCGGGTGTCTTCGGAAACCTTCGGCTTGCATTCTATAGGGTACATAAAGCAGGTACGCAAGAGTAAACTCTTTAGTTATAAGTTATTTCGCTTACAAGTTTAACCAAAGTCCTATAGTGCGGATTTTGTTTTGTACTAAAATGGTACCTGCAAACGTTTTTAAATTGCGAACCCTGTCACGTCTACTTTACCAGGAGGGATGCTCCCAAACAGCAACAGAACAAATGTCGTGGTGTAACATCGTCTTGCGGTATCGCTTTTACAAGAATGGACAGCTTACAGCGACACAAGGAAAAACAGCATGGTATGTCATTATGCCGTAAACGTTCAGCTCCGCCAGCTGTTAAAGGGTCTTGTACGAAACAACTACGAATTATGTGTAAAGTATGCGATTTCGAAATGGAAAAGACTACCTATGCAGCACACTTGAGAAGCAACAGACATAAAAATGCAACAGTTACCGTTACTGGCGAAGATGGTGTAGAAATGGTTAGCACAGCGTTTAACAACCGTATGGCTAGCTATCGCATAAAGAATGCCAGTGTGGACGATGGAGTGTCCTAGTTTCTTTGGAAGCAGAAAGAGCGGTTTATTCGATTACTTAATGAAAAAAGAATACAACATACAGCAATAAAAGTCTATTGCGAACTCTACGGCGTTTACACAAAAATGGGAGAAGAAACTACCGATGTGAAATCTTTTAACACAAAAAATATGGTTATAACGTCTTCTAGTAATCTGGAAAATATGTACGAGGTCTTAAACGAAACCATGAGAACAAAATCATAGGAATTTGAAACATGTGGATCCGGTTGGTCTTTGGAAAAGGTGTTCTATTTAGAAATAAATATTAATAAGTATAAGCCGATATGAGGAGTTCTAGGTTAAGAATAAAAAATTGTGAATATGTATTTAGAAATGTGGTTTACAAAATTTAAACTGTATTAGTAAAAATTGTCTGTAATAAAAGGTTTTAAGAATGGTTTTTAGATTTTATTTTAGGTATGAGCTGCAGGAAAGTTATAATTTAGAGGGTGTGTGTAAAATGGTTATGGGTGGTCCTATTTTAAATCTGTTTACAGATTTGGATTCTGCATAAAATTCTAGACGAATTTGAACATGACTAAAAAATTTATAAGGACGGTCAGAAATAGCTACCACCAAAAATTTTAAAATGAGGGTAGCTCCCTGTGGGATGATGCAATCTAAAAATTTTAAAGAGATTTGAGTCTGAGATCTATATTAATTGATACCAAACAGGTACATTTATCTCGAAAGATGAGCTAAACAAGATAGAAAGTATGGTATGACATTAAAAGCGAGTAGTGGTACGGTCGTGGTATGCTCGCTAGAAGGTATGTGTGTAATTTTGTAAGGCGTGGTCCTATTTTAAATCTGTTTACAGATTCGAATTCTGCGTAAAATTTTAGACTAGTTTGATGTGCTGCATGTATAAAAAAAATTATGCGGACGGTCAAAAATTGCTACCGGTAAAAAAATTTAAAATGAGGGTAGCTCCCTGGGGGGATGATGATATGTGAAAAATTCCAAGAATTTCAGGTAGCTGAGAAAATTCTAATATTAATTGATACCAAACAAGATAGGTTTATCTCGAAAGATGCAATGGCTAGAAAACTATTTGGTTCAGAATGTTAGCGGTAAAAAATCTTAAAATGAGGGTAGCTCCCTGGGGGATGATGCTATCTGAAAAATTCCGAGAGATTCGGGTAGCTGAGAAAAATCTAATATTAATTGATACCAAACAAGATAGGTTTATCTCGTGGGTGGGAATGTGGAGAAAGATTTATCTCGCGGGTGAAAAAATGCGGGTGTGACGTAATTAAAATGGTTGGGATAAAAAATCCCACAAGGCGGTCCACAAGGCTGAGCAAGGTGGAGATTCCTTTAAAATAAGACTATAGTGCGAATTTACATGTAAATTTGGTCTTGATGAGGGAGCAAATGTGGATGCTGGAGCAAATGCGGCGACAAAACCTGTAAAAATACAATATATACTTCTATATCACGTGAATCTGAAAATATCGTGACAGCTGAGAGTGATTTAAAATTGGAATTTGTTAAAAATAGGTTGTTCGAGTTTAATTCCAATAAAAGTTCTAACAAGCAATCGAAGGGTGCTCGATATTCATTTACTGCCCAAAAGGTAATTAAATGTTGTAAATGTGGCAAATTGGAATACTTAAGAAATGTTTGTGGCTTAAAATCACATCTGTCACAAGTTTGGTCATCGAGCAACACTGCACACAAAACAAAAAAAGCAATGTTGGTAATGATAAGAAAAATTCGGCCAGTTATGCTGAACGCGAAGATGAGACATCTTCATCAACTGAATATACAGATAGAGAACGGAATGTAGCTTTTTGCGCGGTAAGACTTACAAAATTGAATGGCATGCAGACTCTGGAGTCACACGTCATTATACAAACGACGAAAATCTGTTATTAAACAGAAGAAGTTTTGAAGAACCTTTCAGAACAGGGAAAGTCTATGGAGGCAATTTGTATAAATGATGTAGAAGTAATTTCATTAGCTAATAAAAGCCAGGTAAAAAGTACTTTACGAGATGTTATGTATATTCCAGGTCTTAGAATTAATTTATTGTCAATATCAAAAATAGAGCAAGCAGGTTTTAAAGTAATTTACGATAGGGGTGAAGTGTCTATTGGAAAATGTAACATTATATATGCTAAGGGTAGACGTGTAGGCAATGTTTACAAACTGTTATTTAAAGTCTTTAATGAAAAAGAAAGTGCAAATTTAGCAGAGTTATAATAGAGAACTTTGGCATAAGAGATATTCGTTGGTAAAATTAAAAATCTAAATTTAGTTAATGGTTTAGATTTTTTAATGGTAAAAATGATGATAAAATTTGTGAAATTTGTGTTAAAACCAAACAGAATTATTTACCTTACCATTCCTAAATAGCAAGGGCGCGTAGGGTGTTAGAATTAGTGCATACTGACTTATGCGGTCCCGTAACTCTAACCTCACATAATAATAATTGTTCCTTCGTAACCTTTGTTGATGATTACTCAAGATTTGTTATGGTTTATGCAATTGAATATAAAAGTGAATCTTTTAAATGTTATAAAGATTACGAGGCAAAAGTATAATCCTTATGTGGTAGAAAAATTTCCAAATTGAAATGCGATAATGGGGGAGAATATTCCTCCACAGCATTGTGGGATTTTTGTTCGGAAAAGGGCATTGAAATTTGTTATACTCCTCCCTATACTCCCTAAATGAATGGTGTTGCAGACAGAATGAATCAAACGTTGATGGACAGAGCTAGGTCGATAGTCATGCAAGCAGAAATGAATAAGCATTTTTGGGAAGAAGCTGTATTTACGGCTGCGTATATAACCAATAGAACTCAGTCATGTTTGGAGTTATGAGTTGTGGCTGGGTAGAAAACCTGACGTTCCTAATACGAGAATTTTTGGTTGTATTGCATATGCACGAGTACCAGATTCACTTATATCAAAGCTAGATGATAAAGGAATTAAATGTAGGTTTATTAGTTACACAGAAAAAAGTCTTCAGTTATTATTTCATCTTATTAACTGTAATACGATAGTATTTATCAACCTACCTTGAGTAATTAACTACCTAAAATTTATATATATATATATATATATATATATATATATATATATTATATTATAGTGTTTTAAAGGGTTAAATTATAAAGATAAACGAAGCAATTTCAAAACACCCTGTATAAAGGAACAAACAGAAATTACGTGCGAAATTTATATTAATTAATTTTTATCTAAGTAACGGGTATTAATCAAATTGTACAAATAATAATTAAAAATGTAATAGCTTTGCAAAGAATTAAACGGCAGAAGCCAATGCCACGCATTTATTAATTTAATTGGAGTTAATAGAACAATTATCGATATATAATAAGCATAAAAGCCTGTAAAAACCCCAGGTGAAACGCGTTGCTAAACAAACGGATATATCAGGAGGGTTAAAATACCATGAAACGAAGCTCGGAGAATTGTATTTAAAACGTTCGTTACGATCGAACACCTGCAAACTTTTAAATGTCAAGTTCTAATAAATTTGAGTAGATAAACATGCAGATTCTACGTATATTGGAAACGGTTGAATGTTTTAGCATGAAATACTAAACAGGGGTTAGGTAAAGTCACGTCGCCAGTCCACTTGTGTTTAGACAGCAGATAGTCAAGAATATCGATTTTGTACCACTCAGACCAGGGTAGAAAGGGACAGAGAAAACGCATAAGTAAGAGACACTACTAGGATAGGAGGGATTTGTGAAGCGTCACTAAGTCTACGATTGGTCGATATGTTAGTTTGAGTTGAAACAAGCACAAGGATAGGGTAGCGTGATACTCTTGAAATTTTATAACGAGGTATTGAAATTCGCAGATTTGAAAATGGAGTTGAGTGCAAAATTGCGAGAATGTGTGGTGTTATCAGGGGATTTCGCGTTAAGCAGGTAGGGAGAGGTTGCATTCGAAGTGTATAAATGCTTTTAGAGAACGTGGTGAAGCCCCTTAAGTTTTCGATCTCTCCAAACAACGTATCTAAGTATCACGAGTTGTAAGTATTACTAAATCAGTTAAATTATATTACAAGGTGGTAGTCTCTTAATTAAATACGCGGTTAAGTGTGCCGAAATTACATTTTAATAGAGATATCATCTATAATTATAATCAACTCGTGTCGGGACATTAAGTAACGTGGTTTGAAGCATCTAATTAATGAAGAAATAATTTTAAATGGAATTTGGAATTTGGTTATACCGGGGAGGCAGCGTTTGTAGTTCAATTTAAATGGAGTTTTTATCGTAACAGCTAGAAACGACCTGCAGAACGGACGGAAGAAATAGATGGCATCATCCTCAGAGCAGATATCTACTATAAATTTCCAGGTAACGATTTGAATTGTGACTTTATAAACTGTGAATATTGGGAGAACGTATGAGAGTAAAATTTCAAGGTGGTGTGTATTATTTACGTATTGAACTTAATACGTGTAAAAACTTTATTATGGTATCTAACTAGAAAGTTGAAGGTGTCTATAAAGCTTTTAAACGTTCCATCAGAACGTGAAATTTTTGTGAAGAGTACATGGCTTTGCTTTGTTATTTGTTTTAAAAGTATGCAAATGCATAATTAGCTGGGTTATTCTGAGCTCACCCTACCCCTGAGTTTAGTTAGAGTAAAATGAATATATAAATTATAAAGAAGGAATTTTAGAGAAGGTATTATTCAAGGACCATTTACTCCGTGTACAATTTATGTGTTTATTTTATTTGAAAGTAAAATACTGGACATTATAAAATAAGGTTTTTCTGAAGTGTAACGTGATCAATGGAATATGGACTATATTGCATTTCATTTGTAAATAGTTATAAATAAAAGCTTGTATGTTGGTTGTATTTGAGGTTTTATTGCTAGTGTGTGTGTATGATTGAGAATATGCGAGTGAATCTAGATACCCAAGAGGAGATCCGAATGAGCTAGCCGGAAGCAGTTGAAGAAGGCCGTTCAACCGAGGAAGAAAAGAAAACGGGTAAGGATAATTTTTTTTTTGGATTAGTTAATTTTTGAAAATTGGTTTATTGTCGAATTTGTAAATTTTATAAAATTTTCGAAAATAATTTATGGTTGGTAAGAATCATACCCGAGTTCCACGGCATAATTTTGACGCCCAATTCGTGAGGCTCGATTCAAAAATAGGATACACAGTAATTTTGACGCCCAATTCGTGAGGCTCGATTAAAATAAAGGTACACAGTAATTTATTTATATAGATTGCTGTGAAATGCGCCTTTGGTCACGGGAACTGGTACTTTCTGCTGATCATTCGAGCCCCACAGATTGGGCGTCAAGATTTGCTGTGATATAAGAATAGAGCCTCACGAATTGGGCGCCAAGATTTGCTGTGATCCCCTCAAAATTAACTGGTCCGTTGACTTTCTTCTGATAATCGCCTCTTGACTCTTTCCGCCACGACTGCTCACCTAGATAAAACTTTCATCCTCATTCATAAAAAAAAACACATTCCTACCACAAACATCAACGTTAACTCTATTTACACCAATATTCACAATACATTAAAATTTCAAAATTAAATTTCAGCATAAATTGCAGCATCATAAAATTTCAAGTTCAATTTTGTCATCATTTTAATTTGCATCCAGAATTAGAGTCCTTGTAGGATGCATACTGATTAAATAAACAATTTTTGCAGACCTGAGTCTGAATAAAAGGGAGCATCTCCCACCCCTTTACGTTAATTTAACAGGTTAGTCTAATTGAGCTCAAAGACAGACCCACATTTTCATCATAATCAAAAACATAAACCTGATAAATACTCCTTTCTACTTATACAAGAAAATTTTACCTTAAAATTAAAAATTTGTTGTTTATACAAATTTACTACTGTCCATTTTTATCAAACAAATTATAAAGATATTCAACACACACCAAAACATCTAAGATCGAACAAAATGCATAATTTACCTGAAGGTTAATGCACTCGTGGCTTCAATGTACATCGGACTTGCTAATCCCACCATTCCAGCTGGTTTATGTTTACTTCTTCGGGTTTCTGGCCGCCTTTAAAATTTTTCTACACCACCATTCGTCTAAAAGATTTCAGGGTTTCTCAGGAACTCATCTAAGTATATCGAAATCTGGTTTTGTGGATCCAATCACGTTTACGAATAACATTTGATTACTAACACTCCCGATAAATAGAACTGAAATTCATAATCCTTTCACGCTATACCAAAAACTGCCTACTTCTATTTATTTATTTATCGATATTAATTTGGATAATTGGTACAGTAATACCCGCAAATATAACTAGACTTTGTTACCTTTATTTATCTTCTCAAGTGTACTAATAACTTTTATTGTAGCACGTAATCACCACGTATTCTACTTAAAGTATCGAATAATCAAAAAATAAGAGCAAAACTGTTTGAAGTATCGAATAAAATCAAAAATATAAGAGAGCGAAACTCCTATTAGCACGGGTTTATATAATGGCTCGCTTGCAAGTCGAATTTGTCCCGCAACGGCCAATTTTCAGAAATTTGCATTCTATTTTCCCTTCCGATGTCTCGACACAATGATTCTACTGAAATTTGCACACGTCTCAGTTGAAAATCTAAGAAATTTCCACACGGCTCGCAACACGTCCGAGAACAACTAATTAATTTTACACACCAACTGATATGCTTTCCCCTCTCATGTTTGCATCTTATTTCAACCTTAAGCGCCAATCTAGTCTGTTCGTTCTATCTAAAACCTGTGCGCTTGTTTCACATTTTCCCCCTCATTTATTTGCTAATGCATTCCATATCGCTTGTCTTTATACCACAAACTCGCTTTCTTACTTGCACTCATATAGCTTGAAGTTTATCGACTAACATATACATCGTTATTTCTGCAGGTGTTCTGAGTTCTAATACGCCGAAGTCTTTTGCGTGCCTTTTCCATGTCTTTATAATTTCTCGATAGTTTTAGTACTTGGAAAGATTAAATTTTATGCTCCACGGTTTTAATAACGCGTATTAACTAATGAAATCCTACATTACTTCTTTTTAAACGTTGATTATGATTATATACAAAAACCCTACATTCTAATTGAATGATTTAAATCTACACAGTAGGCCTTTAATTAAACGTACTATTTTACACTGCTCTGATATACATGGTGTTTAACATTATCTAAACAATATAAACCCTATGTTTAGAAGTAAATGACGAATTTATCCAATATGCCTTTAAATGAAGCGTATTATTACCCAAAGCTTTCTTATACACGGTGATTAAAATTATTTGATGTCGTTTATTAATTTTTCTACCCTGGTCTAACTTTGAGTAATATATATATATATATATATATATATATATATATATATATATATAAATTATGCCGTGGAACTCTCCGGATCTCAGATGTTTTGAAAATTAATGCATACAAAATCGAAACTTTCACCAAAAAAAATAATAATAATTTCTTACCCGTTCCTCTCTCTTCTTCACCGGTTGAATTGGTTTCTTCAACTGCTTCCGGCTAGCTCAGTTGGACCTCCTCTAATTATCTAGATTGACTCTCATATTCTCTATCGTTCACGCTCACTCTCAATAAAACCACAAAATACAACAATCATACAATCTTTTATTTATCACTATTTACAAATAAAATTCAATATTATTCACATTTCAGTGATCAAGTTACATCTGAATAAATCCTATTTTGTAATGTCCTGTATTTTAATTTACATTATCAAACACATAGAATGTACCCGGAGTAAATGGGCCCTGAATAATACCTTATTTCTCATTCCTTCTTTATAATTTATTTTAAATCTACGTAAACTCTGGAGTATGGTGAGCTCATGATAACCCAGTTAATTATGAGTAATGTATGCCCTTATACTTCGCATACTCTTACAACAAACTAAAAAAACAAACCCATGTACTCTTTACAAAATTTAAATTCCTGATAGAACGTTAATAACCTTTATATACACCTTCAGATTTCTATTTAAATACCATAATAAAGCTAGTTATACGTATTATTTTCAATACGCAAAATAATGCACAACACCTTCAAATTCACTCTCACACGTCACCCAATATTCATAGTTTCATAGTTGATAACAACAACAATTTTAAAGCGTTACCTGGAATTTCTAGAAGATCTCTGCTCCGTTGACGATGCCGTATATTTGCTTCGCTCTGCTCTGCAAGCCGCGCTATTAGTAGAAGAACCCCTTTTAAGTAGTGCTGCTTGCGCTGCCTTCACGGTGTATCCAATTTCCAAATCCAAATTAATTATACTTCTTTCATAATTGTTTAATTTAATCCACGTTACATAACGTCACTACACGAGCTTGTTAAAAAAATATACGTGACACCTCAATAAAATTTTAAATTCGGCACAATCCGCGTACAAATTATGAGGCTAACACCGTGCTATATAATTTAAAATAATTTTCTATACTTACAAGCTCGTGGTAACTTTCGTACGTAGTCTGAAGCGATCAAAAATACTAAGGGCTTTCACTATAATTTTCGAAAAGTATTTATACAATTTACGCTGCCACCTTCTGGCCGCATTTCATCCGAAGTCCTCCTTTACAATAATATTTCTTATAATTTTGAGCTTAACCGATTTCTAAATCCTCGAAATTCAGCGCGTCGTTACGATATTTTTTGAAAATTAATATACAATATTCTCGTGTTTGTCTGATGTCCAACTAACGATATCGACCAATAGTCTATCCATTGACGTTTTACAAATCCCGCCTATACTAACGCTGTCCCTTGCTTATGCATATTCTACGTCTCTTTCTAACCTTGTTTGAGTGGTAGAGAATCGATATTCCTGTCCGCGTTCTACAACTCCATGTGGACCCCAAAATTACTTGCTTTAAATAACCTCTCATTAGTGTTTACTGCGAACACATTCGACCGTTTACCCGATATTCTTTGAAACTTGTTTGTTATCTATAAAAATAAGTGGAACTTGACATTTACAAAACCTGCAGGTGTTTAATTAACCGACGTTTTAACACAAAATTTCTAGGAGCTTCTTTTCATGGTATTTCAACCCAACCGATATATTTAACGGCTGTTTATGTGTTAGCAACACGTTTCACCTTGGTATTATTGATTTTTCATGCTTTTATGCATATTATACGTAAATAACAGTTTAATTAAACTCAATTAAATTAATAAATTAATGGCATTGGCTTCTACAATTTATTTCCTTTGCAAACCTACTAAATTTTAATCATTATTTGTAAAATTTTGTTAATACCTGTTACTTAAAAATGAACTAACTGGAATAAATTTCGCACGTAAATTCTGGTTGTTTCCTTTATACAGGGTGTTTTGAAATTGCTTTGTTTATATTTACTTTTAACCCTTTAAAACCACTATAATATATATATATATATATATATATATATATATTATTTTGTATTTAAATATTTTTTATTTACTTGATAGTGTGAACATTTTGACTTTATTTTACGTGCTTTAAATACATGTGTCTCGACTATTGGAAATCTTTCTCTCAGGGTATCTACACCTACCTAACGTGGGCTCTGTGATAAGTAGATGGTTACGACACCGACCAAACAGCACTACCTTATTATTACTAACGTTAATCTTTTTTACTCGTATATGCCAAATCAACAACAGATCCGCGTAGCCTTGTGCCAATTCAAATAAAACTACAGAATGACTTTGACGCTAAGAAAAACACATTTCTTACTAGATTTATACTTAGTTGTATGCCTTTCTGAACTCTGGCTAACGATCTCCGTAGCCGGCGGTGTCTTCACACTGCGCTCCACTTCCACAAGGATGCTAGGCTGTACAAATACCAGGTTTTAAATATAATTTTTTTATGTTACGCTCAAATCTGTAAATATTTAAATGAATTTAGAATTTAGAAAACTTTTACGTTCAACTTCCCCGCGCTTATTCTAAAAACCCGTCGTTTCGCTCCAACACTCCTTCCAATCCAACAATACACAATCCAATACCACTTCCAAACTACTTTTCCAAATCCTATGCCGCTTTTTCCAATTTTCCACTCAATGCCTGTCGATCACTAATAAAAACCACTCCTAATTAATCTTCCTACGGCCTTATGACTCCACTCTAAATCCTATTCAACCCAATTCTAACCACTCTACATACCAGCTCTTACTTGATCCTCTTCCTGTACCGCTCCAATATCTACTCTCCAAATATACGCCGCTAACTTTCCACTCTCCTTATTGTTTATATGTTCCCTTTGTATGTATCTCTATAATCTTCACTAATTCAAATCAAATGCTTTAACTTCCAACTATTTATTTTCAACTTTAAATTATACACTTTAGCGCAGTATTGTCAAACACGTACTTTACCAAAAAATTTTAAATTGTTCTCTCTTTGTTATTTTTACCTAGGTAATACTGCTACCTTAAAAATTATCATGCCTACTCTTATTACATATCTAAATCCCAACACCCAATTACATCGTCACAACTAGTATTGTGTCACTTATACCTATCAGTTACATTTATCGATCATGTTATCAACTGTTCGATCATTTGTTAATATGATCGCGTCGCACTTAAATCACTTTTACCCCTATTTATATGATACTATTACATTAAATTTTGATAATACAAGTTTGTCCAAAGGTTCATTCTAACAAATAGGTGCCGAAATGTTTTACACATAACCCTGGCCATGTGTTGTGAACAGTGGAACTCACACAGACGCCTTTTGGACCAGCAAATTTACTCTCTATGGCTATCATAGTACGACTTTGTATAAATCTTTGAATACTGCGTTTTCTCACGTCAGCAAGTCATTCCTTCACGTATTGGCACTATTACTCTGACCAATCTACTCTAAATACTTCACCACTTGTAAAGTACGGCAAACACTAAATTACGATTACATGATCTGGTCATTGGCTTCTTTGGCATATACGCAACTTTAAAACAATAAAATACTCTTTATAATATTTTAGATATTACGTACACTTCAATATATATATATATATATATATATATATATATATAGGGGTGGGCGATACGGGATTTTGCGTATCGAATATCGATACATATTCTATATCGATATGTATCGATGCGTATCGATATGTATCGATGCGTATCGGTGCGTATCGATACATATCGATTCGTATCGATGCGTATCGATACGTATCGATGCGTATCGGTGCGTATCGATACGTATCGATTCGTATCGATGCATATCGATACGTATATTTACGTAGCGGTACGTATAGATATATATAGCGATTCGTATCGGAACGTTTAGATGTGTAGATTGAGTATACATATCGAGACGTAGCGATACCTATCGGTACGAATCGATACGCATCTATAAATTTTTCTACTCTTTCTTTGGGAATAAAATCACAAGATCGTTTTAAAATAATATATTTACTGACAATTCGATTTTCACTTAAGATTGTTTGTTATCAAAATAATTCAAGTTTCAAGTTTAATATTTGTGACATAAGTATGTATATAGGGGTGGGCGATACGGGATTTTGCGTATCGAATATCGATACATATTCTATATCGAATATCGATACGTATCGATGCGTATCGATACGTATCGATGCGTATCGATACGTATCGATACATATCGATACGTATCGATACATATCGAGTATCGATATATCGATATTTATTTTTTGCTGTATCGGGGGGGTCGATACGGTGGTCGTATCGATACGTATCGATATATCGATACGCCGACCCAGCCCTATATATATATATATATATATATATATATATATATATATATATAACGCGCGCGCGCGTATATAATGTTTATATATAAGTTTTGTTTATGACTCTTATTTAGGTACTACGCCTTTTTTGTCATTGTAAAATAAATCAATAATAAAATGTGGACACCACTGAACTTTTATGGCCCCATGGTCCAAAACGCATGTAGGTATGGCCGAATTGAGGCACTCGATGGTCAAAAATAGATTAAATTACAACGTATTCCATTTTCTCTTTATCAACTGCTTTCTGGTTATTCATAGAAGATGCCACTTAGGTGCTTTAGTTACTAACTGTAAAGATTATTTATATATAAAATAATTTGCCAACCAATAATAATAATTAAATCATCATTTTGGTAACATGACAAATCGCTTAAATGGTCGAAAACTGGAACCCTCACCCTATAACACCCCTCGACAACCGAATATGTATGGAAAAATTAAATTTTTTGTCATCATTTTGCATGATGTCGAGCTTTGAATTCGTGCAAAATGAGAAAGCTTAGTATTAACAAAAATTGAAGATACAGCAATTACAAATTACTTGACTTTCTGAGAATCATTTCCATATATATTCCAAGCGCTTTGCCTCATACGATACAACGAATGTCTTACTTTTACAGTTATCAAAAAAAAATTTAACAGTTAATTTGAAAAATTTCATAAAATAAATACTAACTTACAAAATTAAATTTGAAACTTAGACGTAATTTGTGGCAGACGGGATATAAATCCATTAACCCCGTGTTTGTAATAACCAGCATACTGTGTTGGCGGTGTGTATGTGTACTCATCTCCAAATCAGAACATGTAAACAGCAGCTGAATATTATATTTCAACATTATCTACACGGCACATATTGCGAAATATAATGGGATTTCACCGTACATGAACCCACTCGGTCCTCTATGATCCGTATACCGATATGGCGTGGACCCTAACACGAACTTTTTATAATCCAATTATAGTAAACCACTCACTGTAGCCTAAATAGTAAAGGCAAATATCCATTTTTGGTTTTATGAAAATAAATTTACAATTCGTTATATTCTAAGCAGTGCGATTAAAAAACGAGCTAACAAGCACGAAACAGGTTTTGGCAGAAAGCAAAAACTTGTTTTGTTTAAAGGGAGGGTTGGCTACACCACCCATTTTTTATGTAATGGGGTCTAAATTTGATCTTCTGATTTAATTTTAGAATTAAAGATAATAAAACGCCCAAAACATTTTAAATATTATAATTTTAATTCTATTTTGAAATACAAATGTTGCAATTAATAATGAAAAATGATGTCCAGCACGTACCTGCCTCTGTTTCTTTGACGATCCTAACATACTTTTCCCAAAAGTTTCTAGCATTTTCACATGTATTCGGTTCAATTTCTATAATTGCTTGAGTAGTGTTAGCTCAACACTACAGTTATTTAAATATTACTTTTTATTTCAAACATTCTCACAGGAAACTATCCAATACTGAGGTAACGTGACCTAAACAATCAACTTCGAAAAACGATTCTATCGTTAAATCTCACCCTTAAAAGATTTCAGCGTTTAATTAGCTGTCAAAACATTTGTCACTCAAATTGACCTAATTTTATTTTTACAAGCGTTTCTAACTTTATATATTACATTATTCTCTTTTATTTTTACCAGTAAACATATAAGCACTATGTACAAATGTTGGCGATGTTCTACAATACAAGACTTCAAATGAGGACCTATGAATAATGGATAATTTGACCTGTCCAATCTGTCTACAAAACGATGATGTATCCAACTGGATTTTCTGCAATAACTGCTCATCCTGGATTCATGGTGAATGTATCAACATTTCAAATGAAGAAGTGGACCTACTAACTAGTGAGGATGCATGGTTTTGTCCAAAATGTGTCCAACTTTTATCATCACAAAATGACACCCTATCTACCCCAAACCTAATTCCTTGCCCATTCTGCTCAGAGGAAGTTCACAACCACAAACAGTATAAAGGTACAAGAGGACTCCGACGTCACGTTGCCCATGCTCACCCGGATCAACTTCCTTTCATAACTGTTTCACCAACAACCGTAGAAAAACCTTTCTCATCAAGAATTGCAGAATTTAAAGAAAAAATTCACATTTTGAAACGAATCCCGAAGGGAGCTCGCATTGCAGCTGCGAACAAACTGGCCTCCATTATCGATTCTTGTACCTCAAAAAATGATTTGAATTCTTGGGAAAACTTATTATACTTTGCTTTTATAGCCCTCCGAATACCAGATAGGATCAAATCCAAATCACTAGCTACTTTGGTAAGACAAAATACTGATCATTTTGATACCTCATTACAACCAACCACAAAGGCAAAAAATAAGCAATCTACAATATGGAAACGTGCTGAAGCTAAAGTAGGAGATGGAGATATTAGAGGTGCAGTAAGGTTGTTATGCTCGTCGGATGAAATAGCCCCTCAAGATGACAATACTTTTACAACTTTAAAATCTAAACATCCCACACCTTCGCGCACTTTAAATTTACCAGAACCACCTGCAAATACCCATAAAACCATAATCGTATCACCAGAAGACATCCTTAGAGCTTTATCCTCTTTTCCCAATGGGTCTGCCTCAGGTATCGACGGTCTTAGACCACAGCACCTTAAAGACATGCTATCGAAACCCACTGGTGATGCAGGAAAACGCCTACAGTAGTGTATTTAGTTACGAATCAGCACCTCATTTCCTCCAGAATCCCTCATTTCCTCACTCATCTGGACCAAATTTACATGTAAATTCGCACTATAAAGTCTTATTTTTTAAGAATCTCCACCTGCTCTCTCCCTGTGGAGATGAATCTCCTCCTTGTGGAATTTTTTACCCCAACCATTTTGATTACATCACACCCGCATTCTTTCCACCCGCGAGATAAATCTTTCTCCACATTTCCACCCACGAGATAAACCTATCTTGTTTGGTATTAATCAATATTAGAATTTTCTCAGCTACCCAAATCTCTAGGAATTTTTCAGATTGCACCATCCCCAAGGGAGCTACCCTAATTTTAAGATTTCTTACCTGTAGCGACTTTTGAGCGTTCTTATAATTTTTTTAGTCATGCGATACATCTTGTTAGTCTAAAATTTTACGCAGAATTTGAATCTGCAAACAGATTTGAAATCGGACCACGACCTGCAAAGTTACACATATACCCTCTGCGAGATAAATCTTTCTCCACATTTCCACCCACGAGATAAACCTACCTTGTTTGGTATCAATCAATATTAGAATTTTCTAAGCTACCCAAATCTCTTTAAATTTTTACATAGCACCATCCCCAAGAGCTACCCCCATTTTAAGATTTCTTACCTGTAGCGACTTTTGAGCGTTCTCATAAATTTTTATACATGTAGCACATCTTGTTAGTCTAGAATTTTATACACAATCCGAATCTGTAAACAGATTTAAAACAGGACTACCCTTACCATTTTACACACCCTCTAAATTATAAATTTCCTGCGGCTCATACCTAAAGAAAATCTAGAAACAATTCTTAAAACTTTTATTACAAACAATTTTACTAATACAGTTTAAATTTTGTAAACCACATTTCTAAATACATATTCACAATTTTTATTCTTAACCTAGAACTCATATCGGCTTATACTTATTAATATTTATTTCTAAATAGAGCACCTTTTCCAAAGACCAACCGGACCCGCATGTTTCAAATTCCTCTGATTTTGTTCTTATGGTTTCGCTTAAGACCTCGTACATATTTTCCAGATTACTAGAAGACGTTATAACCACATTTTTTGTGTTAAAGGATTTCACATCGGTAGCCTCTTTCCCCATTTTGGTGTAAACGCCGTAGAGTTCGCAATAGACTTTTACTGCTGTATGTTGTATTCTTTTTCATTTATTAATCGAATAAATCGCTCTTTCTGCTTCAAAGAAACTCGGACACTCCATCGTCGACACTGGCGTTCTTTATGCGATAGCTAGCCATACGGTTGTTAAACGCAGTGCTAACCATTTCTACACCATCGTCGCTAGTAGCGGTAACTGATGCATTTTATGTCTGTTGCTCCTTAAATGTGCGGCATACGTAGTTTTCCATTTCGAAATCGCATACTTTACACATAATTCGTGGTTGTTTCGTACAAGACCCTTTAACAGCTGGCGGAGCTGAACGTTTACGGCTTAATGACATGCCGTGCTGTTTTCCTTGTGTCGCTGTAAGTTGCCCATTCTCGTAAAGCGAAATCGCAAGTCCCACAGTTTAAGTACTTTGCTGCAGACGGATGTATAAGCAACCGGACGATGTTGCACCACAACATTTGTTCTGATGCCGTTTGAGAGCATCCCTTCTGGTAAAGTAGACGTGACACGGCTCGCATTTAAAAACGTTTGCAGGTACCATTTTAGTACAAAACAAAATCCGCACTATAAGACTTGACTTGTAAGCGAACTAACTTATAACTAAAGAGTTTACTCTCGCGCACCGGCTTTATGTACCCTACAGAATGCAAACCGAAGGTTTCGAAGACACCGAACGAAGTTGAGGATTCGGCGGGGAACTAAATGATGTCATAATCCTTGCTGCTCGTCCAATACATTTAGCGCTAATGCATGCACCTGCTTCGCTTCGTCGATGGTGTGAATGCCGTTAGTAGAAACACCGGAAAACGTCTTCCATGTTATACGGATCGCGTGCATATTAAAAATCCAAAGGGTGGTAGCACACGCACACAAATTGTGTGCAAGTCGTGCTGTAGAAGATGCAATGCTACTATAACCAAAAACACTTTAAACCATTACTAAGAAAATACCAACTTGTTGTCTACAGGATACTTACAACAATTTAATTTTAAATAACTTCTACGTCATATTTTAGGAAATGGGGGCTTGAATATTTTCCAAATGAATCACCAAGCGAAAGTATATGTAACGGTATTAAATTACCCATTAATTTCCTATTTTTACGACCGTGGTTAATTATAGATTGAAATTTAATTTGTGCACGTTCGAGCTTCTCGTAAACTAACATATTTTAGAGCAACAATGCGCTGTATAATACATGCATACCCCTTCGCCGCGCTACTGCTATTCTTGTAATTGCTAGAAAAAGTCACTCTCCTTTTTACTGTTAGGAGCGATGCAAAGCACCATTTTTTATACTTTCTATAGCACATCGCACACTTTTCGTCTGATAATTAAATTTTGCTTCTGTGAGGCTTTTACACTTTCGCATAGCGGTCGGCCGCACGTATTGATTTCTAGAACCGGTAAGTACTCGATATCCTCCAAATAGAGAATTAGATGCTCGATGTCTGTCAACTTCCAATTCCCTCGTAAAGGTAGAAAAACTCGGTCAATCATCCATTAAACTTCCACCCGCTACCGTTTTGATAATTTCCAAACATTTTCGAACGACAATGGGCTGAGAATTTTTAAACCTCCGAGGATCTTTAAGTCGTGATCAATTACACATCCGAGCTACGCGTAAACTAACATATTTTGCAGCAACTGTATAATACATGCATACCCCTTCTCTGCGCTACTGCTATTCTTGTAGTTGCTTGGAAAAGTCAGTCGCCCTTTTTACTGCTAGGGTCGCTAAAAGCACCATTCCATACTTTATTTATAAGTGTAGGACATCGCCACTTTTTTGTCAGTTAATTAAATTTTGTTTATGTAGGCCTTTACACTTTCGCTTATTTAAACATCTAATACAATCAATTAACCACTTTCGATTATTCTAACGGAGACAACCATACATCCCACCGCATCGTTCTTTTTGAATCCAACGATCCTATGGGCTTCCGCACTAACACCTAACGTATTTTCCTACTATTTGTTAAACAAAAACTACCGGTATCGCCATTGTGGACGTAAACAGATGTTTGTGGATGTGTACGAGTATGTAACCATATACATTAATTAGTCTAAGCTATTTTATTTAGTCCGCGAAAACTACTATTTTCTAATCACAACTAATAATCGCCTTTATAGGTTTAACATTTCTACCATTTCCCAATGACTGGTGCTACGTACATGGAAACTTTAATTTCTTATTAGAGAATTCTTATTCTCCCGCACTGCTGCGTAGTTGCATGCCTACCCCTTTTGGAGTATATGCTCGTTATAGGTTGTAAGACCCTCGGTTTTATAACTACACTTCGTGAGACCCTTTAATCTTTTTAATCGTATCTTTCTCGCCTACAATACAGTAGGACTTAACATTACTACCAACAAATTCTAATACTAGACCCCCATTAAATACGTCTTTAATTTTCCTACAACTTTTTATCGACAAGTGTTATATTGTATTTATTATACGCGGGTAGTCACTCTTTTAAGATAAATATATTTTGCTAGGTATCAACTAATATTAAATTTTCTAGGGACCCCAAATCTGTAAACAGATTTTAAATAGCTCCACCCATACAAAGTTATGCCTTCTAAAGACTAATTTTTGCCCATCTTTATTTAACTCCATCTTTAAAACCCTTTTTGCTACATGAGACATATGCTTTAGCCACCCATCTCCCGAAATCTAAAACCTCCGTGTCCCGCGAATACCACGTGGAGATAACACGTATACTCTGTCAACCAGGATAGAAGCAGGAAAGATTTGGAAGGTGGGCGAAGAACTTAAAAATTATGGAATTTAAAAACTAATATATACAAATATAAACAACTATCTTATATCTTTACGTCCCCATGCGTAGATTGTTGTACTATTAGGAATGATGTACCTTTTGTCATCTTCCCTCGATAAACTAATTTTATTAATAAGCTGCGTATGCAAATCGTATTCTTTAACTCCGGATACATACGCAGGCAAGTACTCGATACCATCCAAATAAAAATTGGATGCTTGGTGACTGTTAACATCCGCTTCCCTCGTGTACGCCAAAACACATCCCAGCCCGTGTGCACCCCTGCCCATGCGCCCCCTCTCTGTGCGACTGCTATTTCGGGGTAACGTCACAGCCTTTTATAAATAAAGAACAATGTTATATACTATTATAAAATGTTTATTCTGACATTATACATAACAAATTTAAAAATATTTAATGCCAAGCATGGGGTCATTTAAACTTAATTTTAATACAAAGTTATACACAGAAGACAGTCCTTTCTTTATGTTTGTTTGGAGTGGCTTTAATTTTATCTAATTTTATTCGCAGCTTAAAATTTAAATCGATACCCAAGTCTTCTATCTCCTTTTCTAACCAATAGTTTGATACATAAAGACCGTCTAGGTTTTCGAATTGTAAAATGTACCGAAGCTTGTCTCTATATTTAAAGTCTTTGATTCAATCGACAACCAGATCCATTCCTTCGTGTAATTCTTGCAGCTTGTGACAATCTTTTAATCGCAGCTTTCCCACTATATCCTGCATACGTATATTGTTAGCTTGATTGACTTCTTCTTGTCGGTATTGGAAGAAATCCTTATTCTCCCACAGACTGTTGCGTAGTTGCATGTCCACCACTTTTGGGAATATGTGGTTGTTATAGGTTGTAAGACCCTCGGTTTTAAATGATCCGAAAGGTTTTTTACTAGGTAAATATACAATGTTTAGCGGAACCCCTTTGCGTGTGGTGTACGCCAAGGTTACGAAACCCGCATTCCTTAGTTCGTCTTTGTTATCTATGCCATTTTGATAAATACGTTTTAGAATAACCTTTTAAAAAGTATACGGATTTAGTACCATCCTTTTCTGCAAGAACGCCTACATAACTAAAGAGTCTTTCTTACTAACCGCAAATGCATACAGCTTGTACAACCCAGATGTATCTAAGTCAGTCCATCGGTACATAAAATAATCTTTTAATTCTTCCTCATTTTCTCTAATAAGATGTTCTTTGTCTAACACATCTTTGTATTGATCGCGTATTGTCGCAGTGTTCTCCATGTAGTCAATTTTCGCCTTTTGCATCCATTTCCTCTAATTCCAGTTGTCTTTTCCTTCCACTTACAGCGTATGGTATACATAATGGGGCAATTTCCTTTAGCGTAAACGGATAGAGTTTACTACCAATATTTACGCGTTGTCGTACAACCTCTGGACGAATGTTAGGCGTATCTATCAATCACAATTCCGAAATTACTATTTCTTTTGGAATTGTAGAATATGTGTTGCAGATTGTGTAAAATATGTACTACCTGCTTAATGTAGCACTTGTGTAAGATTTTATTTTATCTTGGCTATCTTCCTCTACTATCTCCAAATAATTTATAGGTAAATAGTTAAAACTAAAAGCCAGCACATACTTTATCAATTTTCCCTTTCCTCTAGTTTTCGGACAACTTAATTTGCAAGCCCGTCAATTTCTTTGTATTGCCATTCCCCAATACACGTACTGTAGCAGGTTATTATAGACTAAACAACAGCTATTTTGTAGCTTGTCCGATAGCTTACTCCACATTTGGCAAGTGATACCGAGTACATTGGCGCCTTTAGGAAGTATAACTTACTATCTTCCAATAAGGTTAAACAGTCTTTTAAGGGTTTATACACTCGTTCCGCACTGACATAAGCTTCCAATTGCACAGTTGTATATTCTCGCTTCCAATCGCGTAATACCATGTTCTTTGGCCAAAGTAGACGCAAATGTTTCCCTTAAACGTACATCTGGACAACGTAAAAATCTAGTATATGATTGCCAAGTTGTTTATTAACACCAGGACTTGTTATCTGACACACAAATTTGTTGTATATCTTAATTCTTGCATTGGTTGTTAGCCATGTTAAACAACCAATCCATGCAGTTTTATCGTTGTCAACTATAATATTACACTTTTCTTCGTATTCTCCCTTATAGCAAAAGTTATGCTTTGTAGTTAAATAATTACACATCTCCATCTTGCTAAATATGCCTGCAAAATCTTGGGTTACATCCATGTCAAAAAGATAGAAATAATCTTTTTCGACTTCGTCTAATATATCTGGTAGTTCCTCCAATAAAGTTTCCAACTTAACATCTGCTAGTTCCACTTTGTATGGAACACATATAGGATTTTGGAATTTTTATTAATGCATTCGAGGTTCTTCTTTTCCGATAATTTCTTTTACTCTCTGGCCCATCTTGTTAGTGCTTTCCAGAGAAAACGGAAGCTTAGCTTTAACACCATGCCTAGCGGAAACAAATCGGTTGAACTTTCTTCGTAGATAGCTGTTAAATGCACCACAAATTTCTTTTTTAGGATAAACATCCTTTTGTTTGCAGATGCTTGTTCGGTGTCAGAAAGGTCGCAAATTTTAACCAACATTATATTGTCACAAAATGGTTCTGCAATTGGTGTGTGTAGTCCACCAGTCAGCATCTTTTCGCCTTCGACATAACAAATATTACCAATATCTGTCACCAGATTATTGTTGCACATATAATCTGCCAACAGCCATAATCCAAATCGCTCATTTGTCGGTTTCACTTTTTTCCCAAAGTTGAGAACGTTAATCACCTTGGAGACGCTCATGTTTACCGTTCTAGCTACTATCGAATACTAAATTGAATACGAAAAATTGTTCTCTTACGTATTCTACAGAGTGAGGACGTATATTGCCGAAGATAGTCGAATATGTTGTTATCCAACCTAAGCCGACAGGGATGCGCATCGACATATATCCGGATATATGTAGGATGTTAAGTTATGGTGAAATTGCCCCATAGTGAAATTACCCCACATGACCACATGGCCATATGACCACATGACCATATGACCACATGGCCATATGACCACATGACCACATGACCATATGACCACATGACCATATGACCAGCCTATGACCACATGACCCATGACCATATGACCACATGACCATATGACCTAATTGCTTTTTAATGAGTTTTCTCATTAAAACCCATTAACACTAATTGCTTTTAATGAGTTTTCCATTAAAAACAAGTGTGGACCTAGGTTAGATAAAAGGAAAATTAATAGGTTGGGTCGGCGCCGCGGCGCGGCTAACCTGAATTTCGTATCAACCTGTCACTGTTAATGGAAAAACTCGTTAAAATACGGTGGTGCTAATGTATGTAGAAAACTCGTTGTCAGGTGTGCGATGTGTGATGTGTCATGTCGCTGTGGCGTGCATGGATCGCTGTCGTGTGGCATGTATGTGGCTGGTCATGTGTGTCGTGTGCCGTGACGTGTGCTGTTGTGCATGTAGTCGTACGTGCAGGCACGTCGGCTCGTGTGCGTCTGCTGTGAGTGCGATTTCTGATCGTGTGTAGTCGATTATCGTGCAATGACGTCTCAGGTTTGCACGCGGTTAGCTGACAGTATGAGTGGAATAGACTGTGCATCTGGTGTTGTTAGGTGTGTGACTGCGAAGATGTGCAACATGCTGTGATTACGTTGTTGGCGACGCGGCGTCTGCAAGGATGTTTATCTAAAGGAACTTGTTCAGTGTGCGTTCGCTGGACTCGTTTTGCTGGTGCGAAACTGAAACGAAGTGTCGGTGCTAACGATATATTCAAATCTGTTGTGACGAATGTTGGTTGAAACTTTGAGGAACTGAGAATGCAATCGGTCAAAATTGTTATCTGTTACGGTGATGTGACAAATTGAACGGTGCATTGTGGATGCAGATGTGTGATGACAGCAAGCGCTATGGATCGAGAAATCGAAGTGGTTACGAGTATTGATGTAAACTGGACGTTGGACTTTAACATGCGAATGGCATGTCTACTAATAGTGAATGGCTGCACCTGGTGGCGAACTGGCTCAATCATAGATCGTTGTCAGATGTTGAAACATTGCGTTGCTGACAGAGCTGTTGTACGGTTGAAGCAACTCGTGCTGGTGTAATACGTGCGTGCTGAAAGGTGTTTACGCGTGAAGATGATGGTTGCTCTAAAGGACTGATTGAACTCGGCTGTCAATGTGACGAGAACTGTGCAGAAACTGTTCGTGTGTAAGCTGGAATGTGTTCGAGGGCATGGTGGAAAACGTCGAAGATGAAATGGAAGCTGTGCTTGACAGATGTTGCCGTGGAGATAGAGGAGATGGATAAAAATCTTACAGCGTCTGGGTACATGATTTTAGCATATGCAACCCTGATTCAAAAAGAATGTTCGGATTGATGATATCGCATGTCGTCTGGAATAGCGCGATGTGAGGTTATCCGTTACGCTAGAAATGCAGTGTATGCCTAGTGGTGGAAGGAATGGAAGTGAAATGGATGCGGCGGTGGCTGCTGCGACGACATTGATGTAAAGCATCTTGATGGAAAATGAGGAAGTGATTTTATGCCGATGGACTGACGCATCTGGTGGTGTGCGTGTGAAGACTCTTTGGATGTTGGTTCTTGAAAAGATGCTAAATCGTATGCAAGGTTTTCTAAAACTGTTTATCAAGAATGAACGGGAGACGAATGCGGTTTCGATGGCGTCACCCGCAAGTTCGCAACGTGTTTGCTGGTCTCGGATCATGCTACGGTCTTACCTGGCCAATGTTCCAAAGTGTGGACGTCTGGCACGGCTGTGGAGATTTCCTCCAGCTGACGAAGTCATCAACAATGCGGCATATGCAGATATGGGAGCTGCGGGTGTCTGGCATGCGCAGAAGTGGATCTGTGATGAATCAGGCACAATTGAGACAACTTGTACGTTCGAGCTGAACGATGTCAGGTGTTGAAAGGATGAAGGACAGGTTCGTTAGCTGCTGAATAAAGTGAAGATAAAACCACTCAAATGGCTGAAAGGACTGTGTTCTTGTGTAAAGTGGTTTAAATGACCGTGGCTGGTAAATGTTGTTGATGTGTGATAAATGTTGTTTAATTGTAACGTGTTCTTTTATAAAGGCTGTGACGATACGCGTCAGCTGCAAGAGGGCGGGCTGGGTGCAGGCTGGGTGTGGCGGCGCGATGGCGGTGCGATCAGTCAGTTGTTGGATGGTATCGTGCTGCCTGCGTAGTGTCGGTATCGCTTGCATGCCGCATAAGGTGGTTTATCGAGGAAGATGACATCATTCTAATGGTACAATCTCTGCGTGACATAGAATGGATTGTTTATGTTGTATGATTTTAAATTCCATTAGTTCTTCGCCGCCTCAAATCTCTGATCTGGTTGACGTCGTTATTCACGTGTTCGGTTCGGACTGGAGGTCTCGGAATTGTCTGCGGTGGCAAGGGTAAAGATGGTTAAATAAGATGGGCAAAGTCTTTAAACGAAACTGTTGACTGTTAAATCTGTTTGATGGTCTAGAAAATTATGTGTGATAGATGTTATCAAAGTGACTACGTAATCTTACGCTGTCGAAAGATGAACGTGGTGGTGGTCAGTGAAATTTGTTGAAGTCTACTGTGTGAGGCGAGTACGTTAAGATGAAAGGGTCTCGTGTGTAACCGGTCTGACTAACGAGCAATCCTCAAAGGGCATGCCTGCAGCGCGGTGGTCTCTCAAATTAAAGTTTCCATGACGACCGTCGAAATGGTGAAATGCTGAACGTTGATGGTGTGGTTGAAAAATAGTGGTTTTCGTGGACTAAATAATAGCAGACAGAATGTGTGGTTACATGTCTGCTCGCACATCTGTTTCGTCCGGCGATCCGGTTCGTGACAATGGTGAAAAGTTGGTGTTGTGGCCAGGTGTTGGTCAAAACGTGGAAGGTTGTCGTTGATCGGGGATTGATGAGTTTAAAACGAGTGGTCTATACGATGATTACCGACGAAAAAGTGCGATGTCACTGTAAAGTGTGGAATGCTGGGACTGAATGTTACGCGAAAACAGGCACGAGAAAGCGGATGCTTGCATGCTGCCGGTTACGCAGCTCGGATGTCACGAAAGGAGAGTGACTTTTCGCAATCGTCGTTTGAATCAGAACGAGCAGTGCGTGCGATGGGTATCTGCATTATACGAGATGAGTTGATGCTCGAGCATCAATATTCTGTTTGGAGGAAGCTCGCGTGCTACGACCGACCATGCGTGTAAATGTCAATCTAAAGGTTAACCGACGGTCAAAAAGTGCGAAATGTAATGGGTGATGTCGCTAAGGTGACCGATGTCAGCATATAACTGGCGCTTGCGTGATTCAGCGCGTTGTTGGAAAATATGTACAGCTCGAACGTGCTAAAATTCGATATGAAGTACGTCGTAAAATTAGAATTGTTGTAAGTTATCCTTCGCTGGAAACACAGTTGTATTTTCTTAGTAAGTGGTTTAAATTGTGTTTATCTGTGTTAACAGTAGTATCATCTTCTGGTAAAGTGTTTTGCATTACAATGTGCTGCGTGTGCTACACACACTGGATTGTCTGTAATATGCACGCGATCCGTATAACATGGAAGACGTTTTCGGTGTTTCTACTAACGGCATTCCACCATCGACGAAGCAGCGCATGCATTGCGCTAAATGTATTGGACGAGCGCAGATTATGACATCATTTGGTTCCCGCCGATCCTCAACTTCGTTCGGTGTCTTCGGAAACCTTCGGTTTGCATTCTATAGGTACATAAAGCCGGTGCGCAGTAAACTCTTTGGTTATAAGTTAGGTTCGCTTACAAGTCAAGTCTTATAGTGCGGATTTTGTTTTGTACTAAAATGGTACCTGCAAACGTTTTAAATGCACCTGTGCGGTCCTTACCTGGAAGATGCTCTCAAACGGCATCAGAACAAATGTCGTGGTGCAACATCGTCAGGTTAAGCATACATCCGCTGCAGCAAAGTACTTAAACTGTGGGACTTGCGGCTTTACAGAATGGGCAACTTACAGCGACACAAAAACGCACGGTATGTCATTAAGCCGTAAACGTTGCTCCGCCAGCTGTTAAAGGGTTGTGAAACAACCACGTAGTGTAAAGTATGCGATTTCGAATGGAAACTCGTTGCGCACATTGGGCAACAGACATAAAATGCATCAGTTACCGCTACTAGCGACGATGGTGTAGAAATGGTTACACTGCGTTAACACGTATGCTAGCTATGCTAAGCGCCGTGTCGACGATGGAGTGTCGGTTTCTTTGGAAGCAGAAAACGTTTATTCGATTAATAAATGAAAAAGAATACAAAAGCATAAAAGTCTTTTGGAACTCTCGGCGTTTAACCAAAATGGGGAAAAACCGATGAAATCCTTTAACACAAAAAATGTTTTGTCTTCTGTAATCTGGAAAATATGTACGGGTCTTAAGCAAACCCAAAATCGAGGAATTTAAAAGGGGTCCGGTTTCTTTGGAAAATCTCTTTTGAAATAAATATTAATAATATGCCGATATGGTTCTGGTTAAGAATAAAAATTTGAAATTGTTTTGAAATTGGTTTAAAATTTAAACTGTATTAGTAAAATTGTTTGTAATAAAGTTTTACAGACAAGTGCTGTAGATGTTAATGTTTGATGCGGTAAATGTGTACACATAAGGTGCTTAAATGGAAGGGTGTCCTGCGTCTAAATGGGTGTTACAGATTCGGATTGTGTAAATCTTCAATGGACGTAAGCACGATGGTGCAACATGACATAAAAGTTGCATGGTTACACGCTATATCTACAGTGAGATGTTGAAATCACTGGGTTAGCATTCTTTGGGGTATCGGTGCATGAAAATCTGTCAGAGTAGTCTGGGATATGCTACGCAAAATTATGTCGTATATTGATTGATACTAAAAGCTGTAGCGTTTATCTCTGTCGGCGCTGAAATGTGGAAAAGCTTGATCTTCTGGCAGACATGAGATTCGTGATCGTGTAACTTTGGTAGGTTGAAAATGTCACGTCTATGTTAAATGTTGGTTTGCCACGAATGGTCACCACAATGGATCTGCGTGAATAAGTCATTAAGACGTCAACCGAAGTGTATTGGACGCATGAGGTATTGAAATATGGTTGATGGAATAGTGAACGCTTTGTAAATGCGTGCACTGGTAAATCGGATTATCATGTAAACAGTTGGTGAGCAATCGTTGGCGTGTAGCACAGTCATGGCAAAATGTCGCGTAGTGAGATGTGGTGCTGAGCTTTGGACGAAAACGGATTTAATTCGAGTTGATGTAAATGACAATCTAGATAGTCGTGCAACTCTACTGGCGTTTACAGAATGCAGCGAAATCGTAATGCAAATGGTTTATAACGCTTCTAGATTGGAAAATATGACTTAATAGATTGTTAGTTTGCTTAAAAGCAAATGAGTCATAGTTTAGAAGATCAGGACTTTAAAGGGTATCAACTTTGCAGGGCATGGTCCGATTTCAAATCTGTTTACAGATTTGAATTCTGTGTAAAATTTTAGACTAACAAGATGTATCGCATGTATAAAAAATTTATAAGAACGCTCAAAAGTCGCTACAGGTAAGAAATCTTAAAATGAGGGTAGCTCCTTGGGGATGATGCAATCTGAAAAATTCCTAGAGATTCAGGTAGCTGAGAAAATTCTAATATTAATTGATACCAAACAAGATAGGTTTATCTCGTGGGTGGAAATGTGGAGAAAGATTTATCTCGCGGGTGGAAAGAATGCGGGTGTGATGTAATCAAAATGGTTGGGGTAAAAAATTCCACAAGGAGGAGATTCATCTCCACAGGGAGAGAGCAGGTGGAGATTCTTAAAAAATAAGACTTTATAGTGCGAATTTACATGTAAATTTGGTCCAGATGTGTGTGGAAATGTGGATGCTGGTGGAAATGTGGTGCTGATTACACCATAAATACACTACTGCCTACTCACTTCGTTAACAAGATTGTGCAATTTTATGCTATCCGGAAAAGTCAACAATTCAATAACTAAGGTACTTTATGGAGCTTCATTATGTGCTTTAAGAAAGAAATGTGGAGGTATTAGACCGATTGCTGTTGGAAACACTTTACGCCGACTCACCGCAAAGGTAGATTGTTCTCGAATCAAGGAAAATTTAGGTCTCTATTTCAATCCATTACAACTTGGTTTTGCAACTAAAGGAGGGTGTGAAGCTGCTGTACATGCACTAAGAACGTACATATTGGAAAACATCAACACGGATAAAATCATTCTCAAAATCCATTTCCAAAATGCTTTCAATTCAGTTGAGAGGGACGTCATCCTACATGAAACTTTATATCAAGTTCCAGAAATGTACCCCTTCCTTTTCCAATGCTACTCTGAACCTTCACTACTATTCTTTGGGAATAGAACTATCGATTCTGAAGTGGGAGCCCAACAGGGTGATCCGGCAGGCCCAATGGCATTCAGTTTAGCGATCCAACCGATCATCGAATCTTTAAAGTCGGAATTCAACTCGTGGTATTTAGATGATGGAACATTAGGAGGTAATCCGGATGAAGTTTTATCTGATTTTCAATTCATTATTGATCAATGCAAAGATTTAGGACTATCAATAAACCCATCAAAATGCGAGATATACTTCTGCTCCGAACCAAACGACATCGTCAAACAAAAGTTCGAAACCATTTCTCCTGGTATCAAAGTTTTATCTGATGATACACTTTCCCTTCTAGGTGCCTCAATTTTAAAACCTGCTTGCGAACCTCTACTCTTGGACAAGATGGAAGAAGTAGAAACTTTACTTACTCGCTTAACGAATTTAAATTGCCATATAGCCTATTATCTTCTGAAGAATTGCTTTGCTATCCCGAAGCTAACATACTTCCTCAGAACATGTCCTACGTGGTGCTTTCCATCCATCCTCGGTAAAATTGATACAAATATAAAAACATGTCTAGAACTCCTTACAAACAGTAAACTAAACGACAATCAATGGACAGTAGCCTCACTGCCCATCCAGAAAGGAGGATTAGGAATTCGTAAAGTTGGAGATATCGCCCTTCCTGCTTTTCTCGCATCTTGTAATGGTTCATTTGATCTTGTCAAACTGATGTTGTAACAATTTTATTTTCGCATTAAAAATCTCTGCATTAAAGGTATAACGAATGTTAAAACACCTTTATTAACTAAAGTAATAATACGTGTAACAATCAAATTTTTGCATTAATACAGTATCTAGAGTCGTTAGTCTATTTGTTTCGGAGGTCGGTGTATTCCACAGCCACAGGCACGCGCGTGAGAGGATTGACAACCCCCCTCGGGACCCTCCCACCATGCAAGAACGCGGCAGGGGCACTCGTCGATAGGTAAAAGCAGCGACAGCATGCATTCGAAGAGAATGGCGAGTGACCTCCGGGTCGCATTAATTGTGTAACACACTTCCTGAGTAACGGTTGGTATTGTATATTCGTTATCATAGTATCTAATTTAAAAATTTGTTTAGCGCAACTACGACTTACAAACTACGACTTACAAACTACGCAACGAAAATTATATTTATAACTAAGATTAGACCATGGAAGATTACGCTACAAAATTTATGCAACTTTGAATCAATGTAAGAAACCCACTTCGCTTCGACACCTGTATTTAAGGCATGGAAAGCAGGAATAATTAGCTGCAGACTCCGCACGGCGATGCAGTTCCCAATCTAGCCAAGGACAGCAGCCTGGGGTTTGGTTCGTAATAGCTTTAAGATTTCCTCAGTGCTTCCTTCTAAAAGCACGTTATTTCGTTTTGTTTTATAGAAGCACAAATTTGTTATTCAGTTTATCTGTAGCTAAGCTGGTTTCTCCAGTATCAAATTTAAATTTCACTTAGTTTCGTAGATATGTGACTACACGTGGCTTCAGCATAAATTAACAGCTGCGGCTACGTCACCTGTTTGTTTGAAATATGCCGTCAACAATTGCACAATTGCAAGCAGATGTTTAGTATTACATTACTACCACCTTTGATAAAATTAGAGAATATCTTTGTGAATATTTTGACTTCAAATCGATTTTAATACTGTTAACTTAAAAAGAAAGTTTTGTATATTAATTTGTAAATGACCTACACAGATCTGATTGGGTTAGAAAACCTTAGTATAACCAGTCACACTGGGTTGTAATATATTTGAGTAAGAATCAAGTTGATAAACTTTACAATAATTCTTCAAGTAATTCAAGTATTCATTTTATTTTATTGCATTAAATTTTATTTACAGAAACAGAGAAAATTCTTTCTAGTAAATTTATAATCCACGCTTAAAGTCTTTTTATTCTGATCTAGTTTGATCAGACCTGATAAACAAAAAGCAATAAGAGTTCAATTTTATGGTACCCTTATGTAGGAAACATTCTTTTGCATTTTAGATATATTTGAGGGACACAAATAGTGTTCCCATTTTTATGTGACTTAATTATTATTTTTCCATACAGGAACAGCGTCTTATTCTGTTAAGACAGGTTTTTGTCAGCGAAGGCGATCTTTTTTCTTTGGGTCTCCACGTCCGCCCTTAGAAATTAGCCATGCCATTTACATGAATCAATCTGGACTTGGTGGCGCCTGTTTGTTTTAGTTTGAGTGTGACCCCCACAGATTTCGACTTACCCCCATTGCTCATAGCTCTACCCAAGGAATAGACCCTAGTTACGTCGGAAGACTTTGTTTTGCAGACACCTAACTCGGAGCATGGTGATTATAAAGTAGTGTCGGCCAGAAGTATAGAAAAGCGTTTCACTAGCGCCCATGCGTGAGGCTAGCGGAGCCAATTAGAGAGAGGAAGAAAATCGTTACAATGTTACCCACTATTCCCTCTGACAAGTTAAATATTGCCTATTACGAAGATTGTTTGAGTGCTTGGAGGTTGAATTATCCCGACGAAACAATCCCCGCCATCCCATCTTCTCAAAAAAATTGGGACAATTTTGGCATCAACATGACATGCTCCACTTTACATTTTGAGGACCAGACGGACAACTCAAGATATTTAGCTTCTTGCGAAATGGAGTCCGGGGCATGGTTAAAGGTCGTCCCTTCAAAATCTGTGGGAACACTACTTGACAACAACAATTTCCGCATTTCTGTTGCCTTACGACTCGGTTGTAACATTTGCGTTCCTCACACATGTGTCTGTGGCTCCGATGTTGACAGCAAAGGAACTCACGGACTCAGTTGTCCAAAAAGTGCTGGTAGACAGGCTCGTCATTTTAACTTAAATGACACTATTAAAAGATTTCTCTCGTCCGCCGACTACCCTTCGATACTCGAACCAGTGGGACTCGCGCGAGATGACGGCAAGCGTCCAGATGGGATGACACTTATACCTTGGACGAGTGGTCAAATTCTCGTTTGGGATAGTACATGCAGCGACACTTTAGCATCATCTCATGTGGAAAACTCCTCTAAGGAAGCAAGAAAAATCGCAGCCAACGCAGCATCCAGAAAATTAAATAAATACAAGATTATCATGGATCAAAACTACTACTTCGTCCCATTTGCAGTAGAAACAATGGGACCGTTCTGTGAGGAGGAATTACACTTTGTACAATCAGTTGGAAGACTTGTTGCGATTAAAACAGGAGAATCACGTTCAGGATCATACTTTATTCAGAAGATAAGCATTGCTATTCAGCGAGGCAATGCGGCCTGTATTATGGGAACATTTCCTCCTTCGGTGGCCATGGAGGAAATATTCTATTTGCTTTAAACATTACTAGTTAAAATTGTTTAAATCTGTCAATAATATTATAAATTAGCTGTGTCGCACCGTCCTATTAAAATTGCATGTTTTGGACATCCATACTTCCTAAGTCGTTCCACAAATAATGTGATATCGTTTTCTTGTACCTTCATGTAACCGCATCATCTCCATTCTGAACAAAATGTGTATACAATCACGTCTCCCACCCAAAAACCACATCACACAGTAACTTTTTCTGATAGTGATCTCGTCAGTGTTTCTCATGCTCTCCTCTATTTTGCAATTCTGCTTGTTTACGTCTCCACCAATTGGACAGCTTTCTGCAGAAAGGAACTAATCCATTAAATCATATAATCAAGAAAATGAGAAAGAAACATTTTCATATACCATAATTCTATATTGCATTTTGATCGAACCTGACGTCATGGATATTTGGATATGTATTTTTTCTACAGTTGTGTGACTTTTTATAAAAAAATTATTTGACAAAAATTTCTGTAAATTGTTTCCTCTTTCAATTCAATAAAACTGTTGGTTGAATAAATAATAAACAAAAACAATATTTTTAACTTAGTATACAAATTCAACGTACTTTTGTTGGACTAATTTAGTCAAGACATCCGCTGAAACCATCTATGTCATCTTCTACTTATTCCATAATTCGTAGATTTCTATAAAAATATCTGCAGTGCTGGAGTATAAAATTCTTTATTGATTTTACGTCCTTCAATTTGGGGGGTTGAGATTGCTGTATCGTTTGCTCACACAGGTAAAAACATATTTTAAAGACTTTTGTGTTACGTCTTCCAACTTACCTTTTCTGTATTTCTATTCCAACGTAGAATTCATCTTCAAATTTTTCTTTAAAATATATTGAAAAGAGTTTCTTTTGTCAATAACAATTTCTTAGGCTCTGAGTCAACTAATTTGTTGTTCGTCAATGTCAGTTGTTCAATTTTTTTATTTGTTTCTCGTTTTATACAGTTATATAATATTGTGAAGCTTTCATACGTGTAATTTGAAGTTTATTATTTACGACACCTCCATCGCACGAATATGATCATCAGGAGAAAAAGTCGCTGCTGATGCTTTAGAGCACATTCAACGTCGGAGAAAGCCAAGTCGTTGGCTAAGAAGCTATGGCCTGAAGCAAGAAATCGCACTGAAATTTTTTGCATGGATGAGTGAACTTCCAGTATAGTTTTCATTATTGAAGTTGTTTGATATTGAGGTTTAGTTCTCAAAAGTGAGACCAGAAAATTTACTCCTTAATGTTAGAGGAAACGTTTTCATTAGTGTGCTTGAATAAGCAAGAACCAATCTCTTGATCTCCACGCCCCGCTTATTTTCCAAAGAGTGTACACTGTGTACACCCAAATTGTAAAGCCGATAGTGCGGCGGAGCGCCATCCTGTTGCAATATATTAGGATTGTCAGCATTCGGAAGTATGGTAATGTCCCTAATTCAGGTACCAGTTTCAACTGTACCTTTCCCATATTAAATTATTATTTGCGTAAAAATAGGGTCCTAAAATTTTTTCATCCACATTACTTGTCCATACGCTTGGATTTTTCCCACAGCATGATAATCCAGTCTATTGACATTCGCACAAACAAAATGTTGCTTTATTGCCAAAAGTATACGCTGCGAAATTTCTCATCGAGATTGCATATTTCAGTAATGTGTTTATAGAGTTGCTATTTACTATTAAACTCATGTAGCAGTTACTGCTAAGGATGAAATTCCTGGGTTTTCAATAATTTTAACACTAAGTTACTAACTGCTAGTTACATACGGAATTATATTCAACTTCCAGAAAACGTTAATCTGCGCATTTTCATTTAATTTCGTCACAGGGCATTCGGTTTTTGAAAGATATTTTACAACACTGTGCTGTCAAAATTTACTTGAATTCTGCTTACTGGGAACTGGCTTATTTCTTGATTAGGATGAAAGGTCGACATATTTTTTGTAGAGTGGCAAAACGATCGTCCTATCAAATCATATTAATCTTTCAATTCTCTGTTACTCGGTTTAGTGAGTCATTACACAAAATGAAGTGTCAGTTAACTACATTTTCATGTGACATGTAGAAATCTCTAATTGTCAAGTGTTATCCGTAAAACAAGCGGGCTAGTAAGAAGAGAACAAAATCAGTAACGGAATGCTCCTCCGAAGTATGTGTAACAAAAATGGGAAAGAAAGAGGGAAAAAATGAATACCGCACTACACAGTCGGAGGTTGAGGGTGTCTAAAGTACAAAGCAACAGGACATACGACCCAGTTCGCCCTTTGTAGAACATTTGTATCTGAAAGGATAATTTTAAATACAAAAACACGTGCAACGTATAACTCTAATATACAGTGTGTCACCGGATGGACTGTACATGTAAACTTCCTTATTTTGCATTTTATGAAGAACAGTCATTCTTCATAGAAAATTTTGCTTCTTCTAGTAAGTCCGCAGCCACTATCAAAATTTCGAAATAACATACAGGGTGGTTACAATTTATTACATGATTTTTACAATACACAGAAACTAAGAAAACTTTTTTTGCATGTTGCAAGTTAACACATTTTTCAACGACTGCTTTAAACTTTTTGAAACTAGGTGAATGGTATCTCCGTTCATGTTCGCTACAGTTTCTGTAATTTTTTGTCTTAAAATATTTTCATAATCCTGCAAATTATACGCGTAAACTTTCTGCCTAAGATATCCCAATAAAAAAATCTAATGGAGTAATGTCCGAAGAGCGAGGAGGCCATCTAAGAGGACCGAACTGTGCAATTCAATTATTAGGAAAATGTCTATTTAACCACTCGCCAACTCGAATTGCCCTCTGAGCAGGACAACCGTCCTGTTGAAAATGAAACGCCTGTCTCTTCTGCAACTTTACCTAATGTAGAGCAAGAAGGAAGAAGTTTTCCAACATTTCTATGTATGTATTCTGATTTACAGTTCCTTTGAAAAATAAGGACCAATAAAATAAACTTTTTTTATTTTGTGTATTGTAGAAATTGTGTAATAAGTTGTGTTATTTTTAAATTCTGATAGTGGCTGCGGACTTACTAGATGAAGCAAGACTATTTATGAAGAATGACACTTTTTTCTAAAATGCAAAATAAAGCGGTTTATAATTATAGTTAGCTCTACCAGGGGACACTGTAAAATTTAATATAATATAACATAACTTCCATGAATTTAGATAGCAAAAAATATTAAATTGCTGGTTTAATGACGACCGTCTGAGATCTTCACTATACCCGTACTAATATAAAATATTAATTATATCTATTAACAGTCGAGCTGAAGGGTGTATTGTATATAAAAAAGCTACTCCATTACACACCTCTTAAATATTACCGCATAATATAGCATAACCAAGTGGCATTTTAACCACTGTAATTAATAACAATTAAAAATATCATATATGAATATAACAAGAATCCTACCTACTTTGAGTTGGACGAGCTCGGTCAAAATAGAAACTACTAACACCCAAGAAACAAAGCACATAACAACTGATGGGTACTTATCAAGTCTATATATATATATATATATATATATATATATATATATATATATATTATCGTGCAATTAAGGGTTCATTGGAAATACATAAGGGCATAGGTTAAGCTAGAAGTTAGCGTCATAGGTTATTAGAAAATCAAATTAGTCATTTAGAAAATTAGAATATTTTAAACAATTCTTTTAGAGCTTAGGTAATATATAATAAGGTAGGGTTAATTTAGTTTAGTCATATTTAGCTAGGAATGTGTAATATAGTATTTATTTAAATATAGGGCATAAGAATTAATAATAATGGGGTAAAAGTATAGCAAATTTAATTTATAGTTAAGTATTATAAGGGAATATAAAAAGCGTTGAATATTGTTGAAATAGCAATCTTATTTCTCAAAGGTAAAACCCAAACGTTTAAAAGCAGAGCAAAATAACAGGGGAGATATATTTCTAGATAACATTGATACAAACAAGCTTTAATAGGTTACAGGAAAACAGACGACCGTTGGAATTAACGTAGTCAATTCGCAACAGGGACAAAGCAAAACCACATAAATCTGACAAAGACGCAATATGTTTGTTAAGATATCGATTTTAATTCTGGAGCTAGTATAGGAGGGAGCTAGAGATAACTGTCATGAAAGAACAAAGATGGAACAAAAACGTATGCATACAAGCGAGAGGCATAGAGTTAATCACAGAGCTAGTATTGTAGGGCGACTTGAACAAATTTAGTTTAGCGGGGGAAGAAAATCAATAATTTCAAGGAATTTCATAAGCAGGCACGCGTCGGTTGAAAGCGTGAGAAAGGAGCCAAGCAAGGTGATTGGAGGATATAGATATACGTGCGACAGGTTTAGATTAAGAAGGGCAAATATTCAGCTGGTGGAGGCATAAACGTGAAATGAAGTTATAGGTACAAGCGAGATGAAAGATATTTTGTTCTAGTTTAAGGCGTGGAAGTAGTGGGAATGAACTGAACCGTTGAGGCTAATTTTCGTGGAATAAAAGTGGCAGTTGACAGATAGAGACGTTTTACCGAGTATTTGTGTGTTTTGTTATCGAAATTCACGCGAAACCGAGATCCGTTAGAGATTTTTCGCTGGAATACGAGGTGGTTAACAAACAATTTTAAGAATTGTAGAAACGAGTACGAATTGTACGTGCGATTTAGAAAGGGAGGGGTGAATTCTTGATTATTTAACCATTTTCGAACGGGGGCCTCGCTCTCTTTAATTTCATTAGTCATTCGCGACACATCTAGTTACTTTCAAGTGAATTAGTACAGACAGTTTAATGAAAAGTTATTTAAAAGCTATGTAAGTGAAAGTTAATCTTGTATACAAGTACAAACAAATTGTCATTGTGTTGTTGGAATGCACGAAATTAGTAAAGATTAAAATTATTTGGATGATGAAAGCAGCGATTTTTGGGTATTAAATTTAATTTGGAATAAGGGGAGTGAAATTTCGGAGATTGGATGTTTATAGTTGTATATTGTTTATGGAGAGATAGTTTGGAGTAGCGGCAGACATGGTGATTCGACCGGGTAGCTATTTGATGGACTGAGGACGTACTGGACGGCACCATCTCCAAGGGCTAGTTGGTGGACAACGTTCAGAAGATAGCTACCAAGTAGGCCATTATACAGAACATTTGAGTAGTGAATATTTTCCATGGTTTTGTGATTATTTTGATTTGTATTTTG
The DNA here is from genome assembly GCA_036346225.1 of Platerodrilus igneus. Taxonomy (NCBI): domain Eukaryota; kingdom Metazoa; phylum Arthropoda; class Insecta; order Coleoptera; family Lycidae; genus Platerodrilus; species Platerodrilus igneus. Next base: position 2,304,834 of record JARFIW010001270.1, read on the forward strand.
GATAACCAAGCGATGTTGTAAAGAGGTATAGAAGGCTTATTTGATATTTGGTATTGCAGTAAAGTTGTATGCACATTTATAGAGTTTTACTATGAGCTCATGATAAGACAAAGGGTTAACGTAAGGTATGAGGAACGCCCTCTTGCTTTAATTAAAAATGTGTGTTTAAAGGGTTATCGATTTGAATTATTTTTATTATTATGAAATTGTCGACAATACAAGTGTACATAAAGAAATGATATTTTTTGAAAATGTAGTATTGATCTCACGTTAATAGAGTGTGATTTTTTTTGTGAATTAAGTTATTTTTGAGTGTGTGATTGTAGGGTGTGAATTTCTATTTAGGCTTCAGCATCGGGATATTGAGCGGGAGTTTTAGATTTAACAGGTAGGTGTCTGTGTAAATTTTAAGCAATTTTAGCTAGTAGGAGACAAGTGGAGAGCAGCCGAGGGCAATTTTCAGGAACTTCATAACATTTATGACTCCCAAAGTGTGGGGCACGAATTTTAGAACCCATCCAATAAGAGGGATCACAGCATTTATGTCGACCCAACAGTGGAGCACGAATTAGAGGGCGAGTATACAGGTTAAAAACCACTCAGCATTGAGATCACGCAAACTCTAGACTAATATCATTACTCTAGAAGGTAACAGTGTTAAATAAATAATGCTTATCAATTTTGTAATATTTCTATGACACAAGTAAAACTCACTTACCCTAAATAAGCAAAGCTTTTTGTTACCTACTGCTTTTCATTATATTCTTTCCTATGGGTGGTTAAGGGTTATGGGTAACTGCAATGTGTACACATCTCATCATAAGTTGATCTGCATGCAAAAACGGCAGTCAGACAAAATGTGCTGTAACGACAAAACGAGACTTTCCATGTCGAGGCCAAGCAATCATTGGTTCAAGGAACCTGAGAATGGAGCGCAAATTTGAAGAGAGTCGGCAACAAACCGAACTGACAGAATTAACATTTTTATTAAAGGCACTTCACTTTCCAATTAGTTACCAGTCACGTAAAAAGATAAAGCACGTTTTTCATCATTAGGTTTTTGTAACTGTCCGATTGAGTTTATATTATTTATCATAGAAGAAAGAACGCGAACTAAATGAGATTAACGGGATCTATCAAAATGCGTAATAAAACATATAGCTTGAGTAGACGCGGAGGTTCTGCGACTACTAGCTTGCAATTAAAAGAATATATCCGTGATGTCATAACTTTTACAAAAATAATTTAAAAATGAAAAAGATTCAAAATATGCGCTGTAATGTAAATCGTTACACACCTTGAGATTCTTGTCTAGAAACGAAACGTAAACGAAAATATGAAATTTTTTCCGTTACTTTGTTTCCACACAGTTTTGAATCTTTGTTAACTTTTGAAAGTTCCATTTACTTGTAATTATCTCTCCCTCTCCTTGTAGAATGGACGCTTTTTTGAATATGGCGTTTGTTATACGATATCTAGTGCTCTCTCGGTTATACAACTTCTACCATGCTAGTAGGAAGTAGTTCGGTACCTAGCTTTATATTGCAACATTGTTGCAAACCACTTAAAAATGGAAGTTATAAAACCATTAAGCGAGCACTGGCATAATTGTCAGTTTAAAGAACGGATTGAAAGGGGACAAAAGTATGTGATATTAAATAATTGTTTGATCGAGTTGTTAAAATAAATACGTTTTGAGTTTATGTACATTATTATATAACACTTAGTCGATTGGTGCTTGAATAAATATATTAATAGTGCATCAATCCAATACAACGTACACAGTTGGATTAGTAATTAATATAGTATACTTGTCGCTTTAAGAAAGATCTTAGTGTAGTAATGATTGTTTGTAATTATCTTCTACGATCTCTGTAACAGCATTTCGGAAGATTAAGGATTCTCTGTAAATGTGTGTGAATAATTAGGTTTGCATTGGACCGAATAATGGTGTTATTTGACGTACGAACAATAATTTAACATCGCTTCTAATTTAGGACACTCCGGAAATATGATATCATTATTTTGTTGATTAACAATTTTTGCTAAAGTAACTCATACTAAAGCAAGCTGTATACACTTATTAAATAATAAAACTAATATGCTAATTTTGTAGTTCATTAACCTTGTTTGTACTAAAATAACTTAACTATGTATTATACTCTATTTGTGAAAATGATTAATAAAGCAAATTACATGGAAATCCATCGAAGCAGCACTAAGAAAAATCTACATTGTTTTAGCTTGGATCCCTAACTTTATTGATCCTGTAGAATCCACCCCATCCTAATTATTATGCAAGGGTGGCTTTAAATCATCTTTGTAAATGGATAAGTACTTGTTACTTATAACATTATTATACACAGGGGGCAAACATACATATTCAGTCAAACGACGAAGGCAGTTTTTATTTCATATAAAATAAGTTTTCACGCTAGTAACGAACACTATAAAAATGCATATTGTCGTAGTTAAAATTTGACATATCCAATTCAAAATATGGGTAGGGTGACGTTCTATAAAAGTTCACAGTACGCGGAAACTACGTTATCTGTTTAAATACTAGTTGCTGGCATATCTTTTAATTGGGATCAGTTTTTGATCCGTAGCACAAAGTAACTGGTAATTGCAAATACCCTTTTAAAAAAATCACAGCTTAAGATCATAATTACGAGAGACAGATAGGCACCAGATTGATTATATTATTGCGAAGTAGATATCTATAAATCAAATTAAGGAGTATAAAGTGCATCCAGAAGCAAACGTAAGTAGTGACCACAACTTAGTTATGGTCAAAATGCCACCAATTTTCAAAACTTGACAAAAAGATCTATATCAAAGAAGTGGAATTTAGAGAAATTGCAAGAAGAGGAAGGAATGAAAATTTTGCAGAACCATATTTCATACGGCTTTAATAGCAAAACATATACAGGTAAAATAGAAGGCGAGTGTCTATGAGACAAGAAATTTATGTATTATCTAATATATATATATATATATATATATATATATATATATATATAGTGAATAAGATGAAATAATAACTTAGACTTTTATGCAAAGCCTAAATGATTATTTCAAATCGAGCTAGTAATTGAAAGATGGAAAATATAAGGTCTTGGACAGGACTTGAACCTGTATCCTGGTTTTGCTGGAACCATGCGTTTACCAATTACGCCATCGAGACTGATGACAATTGGGAAATTTACAAATTTAAATCGTGTACACAACTATACATAAACCTAACTTTCAATTACGTTTGGCATTTTTGTCAATCACATCCGACATTGTCAAGTTTTTGACTTACGTCAGTTATAAACGCTCAAAATAATTACTTTGTGTAATTAACCACCTAATATATATATATATATATATATATATTGCCGCGATAAGGGTTTGTTTAGGGGTGTATTGAATAGCAAGGGTCGTGTAGTAACTATAAATTGCGATAGGAAGCCGAAAACTGCATTTATTCAACAGAAAATTAAGTAATTCATACATTATGTAAATAGCAAGTATTTAACACCCTGTATATAGACCATAATTAGCTTTAAGCGATGCAAGGAAGCATATCTTACAACAATAGAACGCGTATTTAGCAGAAAAATACGTAATTCATACATTATGTAAATAGCAAGCATTCAACACTCTGTATATAGACCTTTATTAATTTTAAGTAATGCAAGTGAGCATACCTTTCAACAAAAGTGCGCGTATTCAAGAGAAATGATAGTACATGTAATTAAACACGCATTGAGAAGTGTTCTAATTAGTTATAAAACAAATACGAATATAAGAGATAAAACCTAACAAAGCTTTATGTAATTACGGTGAAATAATAAACATTTTTGATGGGAAGACGCAATTTTCAAACACGCATAAAAATACATAAACGAAAGTAGAATTAAGGTTACATCATTTATTTTGGATCAATTATCCAAAAAGGCGATATCTATACAAAACAACGTCTGGCAAAGATAACGAGGTATCTATAGCAAATAGATATTACACGGAAAACCAAATAAATTACACCAGAAACGACTTCGAAATGCAGGAAATATTAAAAGACCTGATTGGTTGAGATATCTGCGAGACTTGTTGAAAACCCTGCCCACATGTAAGTGGGAACAGCCTATATTAACACAGAGCAATGATAAGACGGGTCAATTTAAAACTCAGGCAGGGCGAAGCTGCGTCACTGCTAAGCAGAAGGTCACGCGTAATTTAATATTTAATAAAATATCAAGTGATAATAGTGCTAGAATTATGAAGACTTCTTTTGCCGTCTAACGGCTTCGAATGGATCGATTTAATATTTCGAATTTGTGATAGAATAATTTAAATGTGTTGATGAGAATAATTCGAATGGGTGGATATAATTCAAATTGGGCGATATAACACTTGGAATGTGTCGACAAGAAGAATAATTCGAATATTCGAATGTGATGATAATAATTCGAGTTGGTGGTATTTCTGAATAATTCAAGTATGCGTCGATAAGAACAATTCAAATCAGGGTCAATATAATATTACAATTCAAATCAGCGTCGACAATTATATTTTGGTACAATTCTGGTACAATTTTGAGTTGCGAGATTCAAGGCATATGAAATAAAGAAGCACGAAGTAATTTATGGAAAACTAGGGGTGACTGTACTCAAACACTGGTTTAACGAAGGAGGACAACAAAGGGGTGTTGATCCACGACCCGAACAAGCCGTAGCAGGTCAGATTTATTTAATTTTAAGAATACTGAATTTACTCAATTTATATAAAAAGTGTAACGAAGTCGGCAACAAACATTGCATACGTTAAACTTACGTAATATATTATAAAGGGGTCTAGAACGTTCCAGTTTTCTTTGGTAAAAAAAGGTAGTTTTTGGTGACTTTAGATTGCATTCAAAGAATATAAATTTTGGGATAAATGATACATATGATATTGATTGATTGAAGGGTGTATTTAAATATTTATCAATTCAAAATTTGTAAATAATATTTCTTTTCATTATATGGAATTAATTGACTTCGCTTTATCAATTCAAACAAATAGGTAATCATGAAGGGGTGGAGAAGAGAAAAATTGATCATCGTAACGTTGTGCACTCTGTGTAGATTAAAAAGGGCTAGCCGTGGCATAATAATAAAATTAGTAAGATTAAATTTGAAGTGAGAACACAGCGGTGGAGTTAAGTAAAAACGTCATAACACTGAGTACGGCGTAATCATATCAATATATATATATATATATATATATATATATATATATATTGCTGTAACAATGCCGCACTGAGAGCCGCTGGAAGAGTGATATAACAATGCCCCACGTTGGGCACTACTAAAAGAGTGTTGTGGTAAGGCCGCGTTGGCAGCGTTGCTGAAAGAGTGCTGTGAAAAGATACTTCTGGTTTGTAAACTTGAAATTGTTCACTTATCTTCGTTTTTAATTTTTCACTTTGCCTGGCTAGCTCAACGAAATGAAATAAAACGCAGCACTATCACAAAGTATTTATACGATATGAAATATTTTTTTCATACAAAAGCTTTTACAACATCGTTTCTTTCAAACATAAAATAATTTTTAAGAAGTCTTTGTTACAAACAAAATTATTGTTGCTTACCTTATTTTATATTTACAGAATTAAACTTATTCTTTTGAAGAACTTTCACCTGGTTATAAATTATTTCCACGGTGGTAAGATTTGTTTTGACCAGAAAAAATCCTTGACATATAATCTATTAAAGGTCAGAGTATATCGAACTCTGAACACAAACTCCTCGTAAAAAAATTCCTTACACAAAAAAAAAGTTATTAGGATTATCTTAAACTAGATCTAAATACTCTAAAATAAGTTAAAAATAAATCTAACAGTGATACTTTCAGAATTCACAAAACGCTTCTCGTAATTAAAAATGTTATTTTAAATTGATCTCCAAAGCGGCTTACAAGTTTTTCCAAATTAAAATTCCTTATTTCCAACAGCAATTTTCAAAGTACATTTTTATATAAATCTTCCCTTCGATTATTTTATTACATCTTTAAAATAGCTTTATACTGAAGAATTATGTTATATTGCGGAAAGATCTAAGGTATCCGAGTTTACAATTTACGCCAGAGGGCTCATGCCACCCAAATAATTTTATATAAAAAAAAATCGAAGGTATTTGTGTTGAAGCGGCAGTTAGTAGTTTCGCGCAGATCTGCTTAAGACGGGGGGAGCTTTATAAGAAGAATGCATAGTTTTGTCGAATTTAAGAATTTACTTTTAAATCGATATTGGGGGTAGACGAAGAACCAAGATTATTCCACAATATTAAACTTGGATCTTAAAAAAGAGGTCCAAGGTCAAATTATTTTTAAAATTAGTCAGGGTAGCGGATTTTCTTACTAATAAATTGGAACATTAGGAAATTATTTCAGTGCTAAAAGCTATTTTTCTAGTGACATCCCGCGGGAAATCATAAATTGCATTATGTACGGGAGATAGATATGACTCGATGAAATTAGAGAAGAAATTTCGAGTCTAATTGGCGAGAAAGAGGTCAGATTGCTGACCATGGCAGTGGTGCTAGTAACAACATTGGGCATAGTTGGCGAAACGCTAATACTGTTGCAGTTAGTCGTGTAGACAGCAGGCAAAATAAACATGTGAACCTAAGGAGCAAAACACGCGTAAGTCGTCGGGTACGAGCGGTGATCCATCTACCTCGATTGCAACTTTATGTAATGCCGTTGGTCAAGAGTTACTATTAGAAAAGAAAACAATGTCAAACTTAAGGTGTTGCAACCTGCAGTAAAACTAACCCATAGAAACAATTTTGGTAAATGCTCTTGCTGACTCGGGGAGCCAAATGCCATGTATTGCACAGGATTTTTGAAAGAAATTAGTCAAACGAATGCCAACATTCTTCGTTTGCATTTCGCCGTCATTATCTTGATAGGGACAAAGGAACATAAAAGGTGCGTGACAAAGGAACAAGTTTATTTATATATCAAGTTTGAGGAATTTGAGGTATCGTACCCTTGTGTGATGGTCCCAGGAATAATTTGCGATATGAATTTAGGTTACGACTTCTTTGTAGATCATCAAATTAGTATTAAATTTTCCAGGAAAGAAATCAAATTATATGAAGCGTCTGAGTTAAAGCAGCTAATCACGTTGGATTATGATAAATTAAAGTCAAACGTAAACCATGACACACAACAGCTCACAAAAAATTTATGCAGTTTTAGCCTGGCGATAAGATGTGGGTTTGCAGGCATCCACAGTCTTGTAGTGAAAAAAAGTAAATAAAAAAAATTATTTTTTTTTATTTTGATGCAACTACTATTTTAGCCAAAAGGGGACCCAATTTATATTTTTCATAGTTTTGCTCGTGTGGGTCAAATAAAACATTATATCGTGCTGAAACTGTACATGTAAATTGTCTATTTGTTTACGTGGTATTTTTCGCTGAAAATAAACATCTAATATTAGTAGTACTTAAAATTTCCAGGAACTGGCTAGATGTTTAATTTTGTAAATGATAGATATTCTTGGATTTGAGAGGAAAAAGTAGACATTCAAAATGACGTTGGCTATGTGTACGTATGAAAGTAAATTTTATTAATTAAAATAAAAATAATTGTTTTGCATAAAACGAATAACATTTTAAAATGAAAATTTACGACCAAAAGAAGCTATTGATCTATCTAAGCAAACGCTATAAATAAAAGATACTGTATTTTTATTTGTATATGCATTATGCGTTGTGTCATTTGTATAACATATGTACCGAATTCACTTTTTCCCACGCTCATCTAAGAATCGGCGTCATGATCAAAAGAAATATTGTTATTGTCATCACTTCTTCGCTGTTACTCCAAGACTCTTCATTTTTGGTTTCTTAGGTATTTTGGTTATCTTTTCGTTTAGCAACAATGGCGTCGGTGTCATAAATATTTTGCGGAGAACAGCATTTATCTTACTTGAGCATCTTTTGATTTGTTTGTTGAGGGCGGGTTCCTATCAAAATACACTGTAATATTTTTTTTGTTTGTAACCTCACCTTGGGGTGTGCGCATGACTAACTGCAAATCTTTTTCCAAAAGAAATAGTTAAAGGAATGGCCGTCTTCTGACGTAGCTAGGGGTCTATTTTGGGTAGGGAAATGAGAAATGGTCATGGGTCTTCAAAAGCTATGCTTCATATAACACTCTATAGAAACTATAATTAGAACAACACGAAATAGGTCGACCAAGTCCTAGGCTCATTATGAAATAAGATATTCTCTATGGGAGAACTTGATTCCTCAGAGAAAAATCTTGCATTTGCTGTGTAAACACGATTTTCAAAAAAGGGTGCGTAGCGTGTGTAATAAAAGAATATAATTAGAGCAAAGAAAGTACATAACGGGCGTGTGTTCTTGCTACCTTGCTATTGCAAAAGAAACGCTAGTGAAATATTGCTTGGTTGGTATGGCAAAAGAAATACCATACAAAATATCTTATCAAAGCACACTATTGGAGTTACTTGAATACTACTGTAAGACAAGACTACAAAAGAGCTTGTCGTTATAAATTATTACTAACATAAAGACCAAGTAGTATTACTAACCAAACCTAATAGAAAACACTATAAAATTGATTACCTATAGGTCACCATTAATATCCACTTGTTTAGGAATATAGATCAAAGGATTGCATTAAGTTTCCTTATTTTTGGACACATTTATCCAAAATGAAACGGTACATTTAGTTTGAGTTATTCGTTTCTGGATTCTTCTTTATGTATAATAATTTCGTTTTCAAAATATACAACAATTATTTATAAAAAACCGAAAGCGTCCAGAAAGCAGCAGCAAATCAAATGTAGTACTAATTTTACTACTAAATTCATATCAAAACGGTAACTTTCTATACAACAACATTTAACAACGTCCTTTGATATCCAGATCTGTATATACAGGTTCGCAGCAATACTGCGAATTTCTGAACTACATTTTAAACGTCAGTTCAAAGTTAAACAATTCCTTGAAATATAACCTAAAAGCTATACTAAATAATAACTAAGGGTGTGCATTTTCTTGGTTATTTACTTAAGTTTCAAGTATTAATTTTTAAAAATAATTCGTTTAGCCTACGTAAAGTGAACAGGTTTTCGATTATAAATATTACTTGAAACTTAAACATTAATACTTAAACCAGTAATTCTTATTGCATCATAATACAAATAAATATTTGTTAGGTTAACTTGCTCGTGTAAATGTGAAACTGACTTCCTTATCAAACTTAGACGAACTGGCCGCCTGATAACATGTATAAAGTGAATAGCTTACCTTGAATTGTGGAACAAACGTTAGTCACAAGGTAACACGACGGAGCCATGTGTTTCGAATTAAAACTAGCAAACTTCCAACAGAAATTTTCCGGAACTGCAAATCACCACAGAATTGAATACTTATGCTGTTTTCCTTTATTCTTGAAAATAACTTCGTAATTAAATTTATTATTCGTTTTCCACAAACCAATAAACTGGATCCGACTTCGTGGCACAGTAATCTTCTTAAAATTATCCCTCATAAAAAGCGCGTTAACAGAGAAACCGAACTTTATATGGGATCCTACCAACTAACGGTACAAATCAAAATGGCGATAGGCATATTGCTCGATCGATTTCTTACAAAACCCATGTTATCTATTTCACGAGCCGAGAGCGAATCCTCTCCGATTTGACGATCTAACGAAACGCCCTTACGTTGCTTGTCATATTGAACAATGTTCAAATAACCATACGATAAAACATGAGCCTTTATTATTCATTTTATATAATACTCGACTTCTGATTGGATTATATGTGAACGCTTGAACAGAAATTAATATTAAGAAATTAATTACTGAGTTAAATAATAAGTACACTAAGTGTAGTAAACCAAAGAATCTGCGTACTTATAAATCTCGTCAAAAAATGTATTACAAGATAAGAATATTTGAACATAATTAACCTTCTTTTGATGATGTTTACTTACGTTTAGAGTTTTCGTGTTAGAACACCCCTACACCAGATTGTTCAGACCTCGATAATAATTATGATTTTTTAGCTTTTATTCCAGTATTCAAATATCTATTGGTATTATGCTTAATTAACTCTTTGGAAGATGAATTTTACCCAATGGAATGTTTATAAAGCTAAACTAAAAAAATATGTATCTTTTAAATGCCTTTGTTTACTGGTGTTGCACAAACGGGCTTGTGATGGAAAAAAAGTAAGAAAAAACGATAATGTTTATAATTTTCGCAGTAAGGTACTACCCAACTTGCAATAGGTTAGAGTGGTTACATGCGTTATTAATTTTCCGTGTTCCCCGTTATAGACGTTACAATAACTACTTTGAAATACAGAGTTATGATTTTATTTTTTTATTTTTTTTTGTTATAAACGTATTTTTATTATTAGTGTGTTTTACAAAGAAGGAATAATAAAATAAATCATTATAATTATATTTCAAAAATATTTGCTTGCCTTAGAGGTAGTTGTCTTTGCTTCATTAGGATTGTTACGTTTTTGTCAAGTTCTTTTTGTTCACTACTTACGAGCGCATTAACCATGTATACATAAACATAATATTTTAAAATTTCTCTGTAATTCCACAGTATTCAGTCACTGCCATTTTATATTTATAAGACTACTGTGCAAGTACTAAGAATACAATTACATTTTCTGGACGACTATCATGTACTTAAAAGGCACATCACTAATATTTCACCTCTTTTTAATACTAAACGAATATAGATAGATGGATCAACGCCAGAAGATAATATTTAGATTATTACGCCCCAGGTGTGGGTGCAAATTCTTACATGACCCCCTTACTTGATTAAATACTAACTTCCAAATAATGCAAATTTCTACATATTAATTTTATAATTATAACACACCGTTTCGTCTTTGGTGATGAACTCAGCTCAGGGGTTTTTGTGGGGTCCGGTTTTCTACTCAAGGCCTGATCTAGGAAACGAGGGAATTACTTTTACTTTTCAACCAAATATAGCAATTTAATGAATATAAGAAATGGAAACTGGTTATCCAATAATTGAAAAAGGTATGTTACGAGCTAATTCACTTAATACGTTACAAGGTTTAGAATTCACAAAATCTGTTTGTAGAAAGAGAATTGACCTATTTAGAAAGACAACGAAATTATAAAATTTTTGAACGTACTTCGGGGATGACCTAAAAATGAAATCTTTTTGTCACTGTTATTGGTGAACTATGGATTAGAACTAAAATATTTTTTTCACATTAGATAACATTTACTCTAGAAATGAGGATATATAGACATTTGTTTTTGCGATCGTAAAATGAATAATATATTATTTGTTTATTTTTATATTGTTGGCCCATTTTGGTTACAATGCTTAATCATTGATGCCAGTCGCTTAATCAATCACCTTAATTTAACGTTTTGGTGAGAACTTGCCCTAGCAAGTTGAGAATTTTATCGTTAGAACAACGTTAATAGTGCATACAACTAACTTTTCGTTAAACGGTTCTGAAAAATGATTGCCATACATTTTATCTGGTGGTCGAACTTGGTGCCATTATGCCAAGAGTCGTTTTTATTGCCAAGTCTCTTAATATAAACTAGTATTTAATATTTAGCCAACAATCATACACGAAACCTGAAAATGGTGAATGCGAAGAGTTTGGACTTTCTCAGGTAGATTGCAAGTGAAACGAAATCAAAGACTTAGCTTAAAGTTGATACAACAATCAAATTTTTAAAGGGAAGATAGCTTGTTATGAAATTAATAAAGAAGAACAGGTTTGTTTTATGCTATTTAACCTTGTTCCTGTTATAAATTTGCTATTTAATAATAAAGAATTCTTTGTAAACAGTGTTCATCTCTAAGACGTTGCTTTTTTCTTTCATCCGTTTATAGACAGTAAAAATATAGACTTACATTTAACCATTAGTGGAATGAATGGTTATGCTGTGCAATCTTAGTAGAAGAAGTCCTCTGTTTTAGACTATTAATTATAGTATTGAAGAACTAAAACGTGCCAACGGCATCGTGAGATGAGAACAATAATTTTACTATTCTCTACCTGATGGCATTTTAGTGTCATAACGTGTACGTAACAATGAAATATCTTAGATTACAGAACGCGTCTCTAATTAAATCCCAAGTTCACCCAAAGAACAATAGCAATGTTATTTATGCCAAGTCCTGAGTATGACAATATTCATTGTGATTGTGAACTTACCCCTTTCTATAGCACCGAGAATTCAATGTTCTAAATTATGTGTACGCAAGTCCGGATCAAAAGGAAGGGTATGCAAAATTATAATTTATTGGACCGAGCACTGAAGCTACTACGTTCAGTTGGTTCGATATAAAGGGCGAGAAGTTCTTAAAATTCTGCATTTATAAATAATTAAATATAGGGGTAGTTTATATTCAGCATGAGGCTTCAAATTCGTGTGAGAGAATAATGTTGGTTCTAATTACGAAGAGATCTGAAAAGCAGGTCCTGCTGTATGTAATCGTATAAGAACAAAATTTTGCATACGCCTAAACATTTTTATTAACATCTGTAGAAAATATTTAAGTCAATCGAAATTGGTAAATTAATAGCAATGGATATTATACAGGGCGTTGTTCATTTAGTATTTGAACTACATCCATTTACTATGTTGTTTCAATTTTTAATAATGGCATTTAACCTAAAAATTGCAGTTCTATGTTAATCCTGTTTGAATAACAACCGCCTTTTTAAAAATTTAAGGGTTTTGAAGCACTTCTCTTGAAGAAGATATAACAGTAATAATTACGGATCAACGGGGTTTTGAGTCTAACAAAACTAGATAATCTGTATGTAACTGATTCTTCTGAATTCAAATCTTATTTCAAATTTTTTCTATCATGTATAGTTGTTGAGATATATGCATTACTATAATTACATACATAACGTAATTGCATGTTAGCGACAAGAAATTTTGGAATTGATGTCATTATAGTCTACCTTTATGTTAGCAAGCAATTACTAAGTCATTAACAATTACTCTGATAAATATTTCTAAATATTGTAGCGCCGAGGTCTTCTTTGACCAGAATAATTACATTAGAACGTAAGCGAGACGTTTGTACACAAAGGATGATCGATTGACCTCTGCGGGCGATGGACTGGATTGACCGGTTCACGAGGTTTGTATATAAGAGTTATTTAAATTACAATAGGTGCATTCGAGATGTTACCTGCATAATCTCTGACACATTTTAGAATAGTCTAGAGGTTTTAATAGGTATGTAAATCGCCGTCGTTCATATTGGAGTTCAGTTCCGATTGAACCTTCGATTACAATATGTTGTAGTTCTTAGATACCCAATTTACAAAGCAGAATAGTGCTTTGTCATAATAAATGCAGATTTATTTGAAGGGTTTACCAAAAATTTTCAAATGAAAAACCTTTGATTCATCTCATGTAGGATGAATTAAGAAGTATCCGCATGACTTTAATTAACAGACTACGCAAAAGAATGAAAAAATTGTTTGGAGCAAGGACGAGTTTTTTTGTCACAATACCTTGTAGAAGTTAAAAAGGTTTCTGCCAGTAGAAAGTTGAGTCCTACTTAAATGGTAAGCCTGAAAAGTTTTGTTTTCTTGAAGGGAGTACAACAATATTACATAACAAGCTGCAAGTATTTTCTTGTCAAAGTTATCTCTGCCCATTCCACCAGCAGCAGATTTATTACAGAATTTGCGCTTTTTACAGGCTAAAGAGAAAAACTCAGTTTGCAGTTGTAGCTATCGGGTGAAAGTTGCCAAAGCTCTTGCCACGTAAATACGAACTGACGTCCTGGAAGATAAATGGAAAGCTTTTCAGTCACAGAAAACTGAAACCAAACATGAAAATGCACCAGTGAATGAGTTCTTGCACAATTTCATAAATATAAAAAATCCCTATGGAGCTTCAAAGTTCCAAAAAATTGTGGAAATGTGCTTAACAGTATCACATCGAAGTGTAGATGCTAAAAGGCGGTTTTCCCAATCAGATAGGATACTAACAGAACACGAGGGGTCAATTACACTAAAGATGTTAAATTGCACGAGGAAAAATTAAAGATAAATTAGAATGTTGTGAAGAAGGACTAGAAATAATGCCAGTTACAAAAGAACTCGTAGCCTTGGCTATGGCTTCAAATGCTGCTTACAAATTATACCGGGAAAAGAGACAAACCGGGGGTTGTTCACGTTAAAAAACAAAAATTGAGTAAAAAAGATTGACGGCTGAAAATATACAGTGTATTCTGAATAGCTGCGAGTTTTTTTTTATGAATAACAACATATTCAATACTAATACATTTCAAAACTTTGATCCACCAAACCAATGGTTATTTAATCTTTGATATATAAAAAGATATACCACGGTAGATCATAGTTCCATTCGGTCACTATTTCCATGCTGTCCAGTTATTATTTGGTTACTTTTTTCATAAATTTTGGTAATTTTTTAACTATTTAGGACTAAGTTGGTTGGTGGCAGCCCTGTAATATGGACTTGAGCAATAATTGAAAGTGACATTGAACATAACTTGCAAAAAACTGCGAGGGAGGAAAGAGTGACCTTGAATGCATGAACAAACAGAAAACAGTGGCTAGGATGCTGTGTAAGAGTTTAATATTGTATAATCAAGGTGCGATAAAGGTACGATAGAAGAAGATATTTTGGAGAAGCCGAAAGTGGCAACGTGCTTATGCAAAATTAATTATATTGTATCATTGCCGCCAGACCGTCTAGAAATGAAAGCCATACAAGCATTGCGCGAGTAGTAGTATGATTAACACCTATAAAGGCGTATTGAAAGTATGATTCGAGTATAATATTGCACTTTTTAGAACAATATCGAAAGAGGACTATAAATACCATCGCTCGTGATGGTTAGTTTGTTCAGTCTGGTATTAATCCAGAAGTGATTTTCATCATCATTAGGTTTTCAATCTTGGAACTGGTTAGATGCGTACCTCCATTGTTTCCTTGAAATTTCCACAACCTATATTTTTACTATTTGTGTGTAATGGTTTACTCTAGGTCTACCTCTAGCTCTATTGTTTTTCCCTTTCTGCTTCTAAGCACCATTTCCTCATTTCATCATGCCTTAGAAAGTGCACTATCAGCCTATCTCCATTATTTTTTACCGGTTTCCGTGTATTTCTTTCTTCTCCTACCATTTCTAGTACCTCTTTGTTCTTAACTTTGCTTGTACATGTATCTTAATCATACGTCTGTAGCACCACATATCAAAAGCTTCTATCTTTTTCTTGTCCGCTTCTCCTACTGTCTACGTTTCACAGCCGTACAGTGCTGTGCTCCACACATATGCTTTCAGCAATCTTTTCTTTGTGTCTATGTTTGTTGTTTTTCCAGAAGTGATATAAAATAAATTGTAACGAAAACCCATTTCCAATAACAACAGTTCTTTATTTTCAAACAGATTATACAAGCCTTTTAACAACTAGTAGTTACAATGGAATTTGCTAATAGTTGCCACAACAATTTATTTCCAGCTAATCGTCAACAGTCAAGTATTATCTTCTTAATACTACGATGCTATCTTCTTATTACTTACTAACGAAGCACTATAATTAACTGTTCAAGCACTAATTATTATTTTATAATCACAGAAATACAGAAATACAGAAATTTATATCGACAGTCATTTATATCGCATCTTTCAAAACTTTAAACTAGAATATACTGTAATCAAAGTTCAATCAGAACTGAACTTCAATATCCACGACGGCAATTTATATACATATTCAAAAACTTCTAGACTATTCTAAAAAATACCGGAAATTATACAAATAACATTCTCGAGTGTACCTATTGTAATCTAAATAGCTTTTAAATGCGAAACTCTTGTACCTGTCAATTAACTCTATTTGAAGATGTCGCGCCACAGGGTGTTCACCAAGTATATTTTGTGTATAAATGCACTAACGTAGGCAGTTAGGTTAGTGATAAATATAGCATTCTTGTCGCTTTAAAAAAAAAACCTTAATGCAGAAAATGTTGTTTGTAATTGTAGAGTAAGGATTCTCTGTAAGTATTTGTGAATAATTAGACGTCTATTAGACCTAATAAAGAAGTGTAAATTGAACATTCAGTGGTGTCGAGAACGTAGCGATAAAAAACATGAGATAGTTACCCAATTATTGTGTCATTGGATTAGTGGTGGTGGGAGGGATGTTGATTTTCTTTTACCGGATGCATATTGTATATGATTTGTATACCATTCTGCTATTATGTAAAAAAACACTTTACGTTTTAAATTCATGCTTTGCACAAGGTTTTTCATTATTAAATTTATAAGTATTGCTTGGAAAGTACTTTTAATGGTTATTAATGATAACACTACTAAGTCGCAAAAGACTCGTTGCGATGATCCCAGGAGTTTTAATTAAAAATGTTGCGTGGGAATATAGTATCATCAACGCTTGACTGAGAAGCATATTATATAACGTAACTGGAACGTAATACTTTTTCACCAATCTGAGGTTGAATACATACATATTCATAATTTTTTCGAGCTTTTCCTTACATAAGCTACCAGCAGTAGTCGTGCAATTTGAACTCTCTTATCGTTACTGGATACCCCCAACATGCTGTCTAAACCACCCCTATCACACCAGACCAACATTCAACTGCGAAAAATGATAACAACGATCTGAAACATAATAAATTTTGTAAGAATGTTAAAAAAATGTACCTGTCTGATACAATTTACTCTGTAACAATATCACAATATCAATTGAGCGTTAAGCCTTTGTTTCACGCAAACAAGTCCATCCATACCCTTGAAACTACTTCTATGGTTTTGGATCATATCATATATTGTAAACCCATACTTGCATATCAGCAGCACTTCCTTCCCTTTACGCTTGGTATCCAAGAATTAAATTATCAGTTCAACGACCCCCCATCATAGGGGATTGCTTTTATATACTTACAACAAGGTCCCGCTAGGGCTTTATATATTAATTTCTGTTCGATTGATACAACAAAAAATGAGAATAAGAACGCGTTTTCCTTCAACTTGGGGCGGACTAGGTGTTCCTAAATGTATTTTACAAAAAGAAATCGATTCATGTACGATTATAATTTGTCTGTGCGACTCGTTTACTATTGGAAGCCATAAATGACCTCTGTATGTCATATTTAAATGAAAAATGGTCTAGTTTATCATGCGTATCGAGGAAAGTATATTATACAGTATCTTACAAATCAAATACTGGGAATTTGAGACAATTACTTCGTAAGCTGTAATTATAACACCAATATTAAGAGTTTTGTATCTTTCGTTACCCGTATAGCCTGAATTCAAGCGTACCAGAATTAACGTGTGCTTAAAGTTCAGTACTTCCGGTTTTATGCTCGACTTGCATTACCTACCTTGTTCTTAGTCCAGATAAGACATATTTTTGATTTTTTATTAAGGTTATGAAATCTCGAATTCAGGTAAACACAGTTGTGATCAAGAGGTCCTTTTTTCTTAATATTATTAGAAGGGCAACTCAGCAATTCTCTTCCTGCTCTAGGGCCACACCTTTCTCTTGTAATGTAAACGATACGTAACAAATGCCGGATGCAATTTAAGTGCAAAACGTGATAAGCAAAAAGGTAATTTGGCCACAAACATAATTGCTTCTGAAAAATGTTTTGTTCGTTACACTCTGTCTAGGAGAGGATGAAGGTGCTTACTTATAATTTGGTTTCCGTGTTTAAACCCCAACAGAATTAAATACCACAATAGAGGAAGTGTGTAAGTAGGTATTAACGGATAGAGAACTATTTTCAGAATTTCGTAACATACCTAAAATCCAGAACTAAAAAATTATTTAAAAAGTAAATCGTTCCAAAAGTGGTCAAGTTGATGAAACCTAGGGTTTGAAATTGATTATGTGCAGAAAATAGAGTAGTTACTATTCGAGTACGTAGAGAAAAATTAATAGGTCGATATTCCTCCTTTCCTTTCACCAATATTAGATGAAGATAAATCTTCCTATGGATAAATTGAACACGAGAGATATTAGTTTACACTAACGTTCGCAATAAACCATTAACCCAGCTTTATTAATGATTTCAGAAATTGATCAACCATAGAAAATCTTATTAAATAATTAGTTTTGGGAACATTGATGAAAATTCTTTTTGTTCGCATAAAACAAACTTTTGCAATTTTTTAAACAACAGATGCTATCATTTTTTACCGATACTTTTTGCAGCTTATTGGGAAGCACAATCAAGACGTCTTTAAAATTTGATTAGAGAATGTTGATCGTCTTCTAACAGTGCAGTTTTGAGCTCTCCAGCATTGGTATATCTGATGTCTGTGTTGAAGCTGTTGTTTTATGTTATTGCAGATGCGATCAATTGAAAATGCGACCAAGATTACGTACTGGCCGCAGTAATATTTAAATGCTGACTTTGTATAGAGACTTGATGGTTGAGACTTCGCTTATGCATTGTCGTGAACTGAGAGAAACGTTTTTTCGGTAAACGACGCAAATCAAAGAAGGTGTACTTTTTAGCTACATTAGAGCATTGACACCGCTTTCTTTTCAAGTTAATGAGGTCGGTTCCGGATACCACCCAGTATTTTAATTCAGCCCTTCTGATAACCTTTTTTCATTTTCCAGCATGAAGCAAATCTCTCGTTGCCGCATCTGTATTTATGTTGGTTCTTCTAAACTTATTCTGCTTGCCCCTGAGAACAAATTATTTTTTCACTGCTCTATAGACATGTTCACCCGCACAACATAGTCTGTACTATAGGAGAAACTGGGTGAGTTGGGTGACGTGCAACAAACGGAGCGTTACATCAGTGCCTTCAGATCTTCGTTTTACTATTTTTTTTAATTACTTGGACAATTTTACCTCCAAACGACGCGTGCGAGCTTTAATAGTGTACAGAGGAATTTCTTTAACTCGTTGTTAACATTGAAATGATTGGCTTTAGCTGAAGTGCACCGGCGTCGAATCTGATGTGATCTCCACGTGTAAGAACCAGTTTTTCAAAAGCATTTGATAGCGTTCCGTACAGGTGTTTACTAAACGCGTTTTCTGGTAGAGCTACAACAATATAATCACTGAAAACGACGAACATCGTCTAAATCCTTCAATCATGCCAATAATCCCAACGTCCATGTCCCTAAACAGTCCTTTGTTCTTCAAACCAGCTTGTGTAACATTTTAATTACACTTAAATAAACATCAAGCTAATTTAAAGTGAAAAATAGTGGTATGCGTTTGCATATAACTTAGTGTACTTCGCCCTTTGCATATTTATATAGATATATTAGAGATGCGTGGACGATCAGAGTAAGTGGGATTCAGAACAGACCTTATTTTTGCGTAAGACTATCCATTTTTAATTTATTACCTTACCATCTTATCTTGTCCGGTTTTTGAACATACCGTTCATGGCTATATAGTTTTGGCCAAAAAAAATCAGAATTTGGTATTATTTTATTTTGGCCTTTATTGTATGTTTTTAGTGATTTGTATGTATCATTTATTATACTATGATGACTGAAAATCCCGTATATTAAATACTAAACATTTTTAAATAGGACTAAGCAGTACAAGTACCGCGATCGTTACATCACGTTACAAAATGCTCTTAGTAGAGCATGAAACAGGTACTTTGCCAATGAAATCGCATCTTTTACTCATGACAGAGAGTAACAACGTGATAGATTCATCATACAAAACCAATACGTAGTAAAACTTGCAAAAAAAAAACTCCACTATATGCAGCACCGAAAGTTAACATCTACTTCAGACACGCAATTGCCAACTATATCTGATCAGATAGCTAGAAAAAGGTTAAATCAAAGAACCTTAAGACCATAAATTTAATTTTGTGTCCAATGTTAAATAGAAAATATTGCGAAGTACGATACAACCGAGTGACTGAACATTATTTTTAAATGGTTGTATTCGTGTATGGCGAAAAAAGGGTAATGATAATAAATGTTTCAGAACTCTAATAACAAGACTCTTCGACGAAGGTACTATTTGTATTTCAGAAATGATCTATTTTAATGAACTTCTTCTTTTGCAAAGCACACTGTTACCGTATCTTTCTGTAATAAAGAGATTCTGCATGAAATTACGACCTTAATTGTAACCGCTAACCTAAACCCCTTCTTATGTTATTCTCACAAATAATACAAACTTAACAAATATTCAAATATTAAAACCGTCTTGCATAAAGATGTTCCTTAATATGTGGAATATACCCTATAACCAGTTAACAATTCGTTAAAAACAAACAAGCATTTGCTTCTTCTAAACACTAAATTCTTTGAAATATTTGCTCCTCAAACGACTTTAAATAATGTTCTTTCCTTAACATACACGTTTGTTTTTTTAACAGTCAATTCATTACAAGTAAACATTTTGCTTCTGAAAATTTCTGCCTCATTAAATATAAGGTTATCATAAAGTAAGGGATATATTTTAAATTACGATAACTTTTTAACAAATTAAGTTAATAACAAGAAATAAATGAAATCTAATTGCTTATGAAATGGGATTTAGTATGCCCAAAACAGGTTACGGCAATTGCTCAATATGACCTCCATTTTGTTGTTGTAAGATCACCATCCTTACCTCCAAATTGTACACAGCATTTCGTAACATTTCTGGTTGAATTGTACCAATTTGCTCCGTAATACTGTCTTTTAATTCTTGTAGCGTAGTTGGTCGTCTTCTAAACACTAAACTTTTAAATAACCCCACAGCCAGTAATCCGCTGGGTTTAGATCAGGTGATCTTGGTGGCCATGAATTTACGAAATGTCTGCTTAACACGCGATCTTGAAAACGTTGGTTAACAATTCTTTGACTGGTCGAAAATGTGCGGGGTGCTTCATCCTGCATAAAATGATGTTTTCAATTCCGTAGTGCTCGTTTTGCAGCTGTGGAATAACATAATTTTGTAACATTTGCAAGTATCGTTCACCATTTACAGTTACAGATACGGCTTGTCCATTCTGCATTTCCTCGTAGAAATACGGACCAATAATAAAATCAGCTGTAAAACCGCACCAAACGGTGACTTTCTTGTCATGAAGACCTTTTGAACAATTTGTTGCGGATTTTCTGCAGACCAGATTCTACAGTTTTGAGTATTGACTCCACCATTCAGAGTAAAATGTGCCTCATCTGTCCATAAAATACGGGATAACCATTCGGGTTCAATTTCCATCTGAGCCATTACTCGCAAAGAAAAATCGTACCTAGTAGCCAAATCTGCGTCCTTTAATTCAAACAGCATTTTCAGTTTATATGGATACATGTTTAGAATTTTGCGTAAAATTTTCCAAACCGTGGTATACGGCATTTGCAATCGCTTGGATATCGCATTTGCACTGCTGATTGCGAGTGAATTGCTTCTGGCTAGGTCTTGATTTTCATGAAGAACCTCTGCAACTTGGACATCACTAATTATTGGTCTTCCTGATCTTGGTAAGTCAGTTACAGACCCTGTTCTTTCAAATTTTTGTATCAAATTGCGGTACGCTTTCATTTGACAGGGTCCCGCTCTCAAACCTATTCTCGTGCGAAATCTTCGTAATTCAGCGGTGTAATTTCTGCCGGATTCATAATAGCACTGAACTAAACCAATTCTTGTTTGTAAATCCATGTTATTACAGTTGAGTCGTTTGAACTCAACGTTTACTTGAGTTTTAATTTCAAAATAAAACTTCAAATTGAATAATTTCGTTTTGACATTAGTGTCAACAATTGTTATGACAACGCTTTTGTTTCTCATAGATACGGTAAAATCCCATTCATTAAGCAACTAGATTTCGTTTATTTTATGTTACTAACTTAATTTATTAAAAAGTTGTAATGATTTAAAATATATCCCTTACTTTATGATAACCTAGTACTTTAATGTTGTTATTTGCTCTTTTACCGTGAAATTCTATTTCAGTATATCTACACGTGTTCGGTCGTTCAAATTTTATGGCTAATAATGTACCTCAATAAGGTTATTCTAGGTATATTGGTAGCGTGGATCGATAATCATACAAATTTCTATTCTTTTCTAAAAAGTCAAGCCACGTTATTTGCTCGGCTTTATTTCTAGCTGCCTAAATCCCAGGAACGTTTTAAAATGTATTTTGCTTTCCCATGCTCGCAACGAAGTTTAATGGAATTAATTAGCGTATTTTGCTATTAGTTATTGCTAGCGTTCTACGAAGCGTTTTGCCGTTGTCGTCTAGAATATATATTTTTCTACGACTGTTTTGGAACGAGCCTATTTTAGGTGTGTTTTTGATAGAGAAATCTACTACATTCTATACAGGTTTTTATTCCCGCATTCGTTGCTAGGCAAGTTGCTAAGCAACCAGTGCGGGAATGTTCAATTTGCACGGTTGCGCTTATATTTCTATTAATCAAGTAGCCCTGCACTTGCATCTTATTTCCAATGACGGCCGAGTTTTCAAAGGTGCGCTATGAAACAAATAATAAACCAACAAATGTCAAATAAATAATTTCATACTGTGAAACCGTTTAAAATCTTAAAGTATTTGCAAAGTCTTTCAAAAATGGCTAGTGATAGTGAAAGCGAACTAAAACCGACGCCTCCAAATATTGTGGAAGCTGCAAATGCAACTACATTAAATTTATTACCAGAAATTTTCAACAAAAAAAATGAGACTGCTTATAAATCGTTTATGGATTGGCGAAGAGATCAAAAGACAACATCTTATTCTGAAAATGTTTTAATTGCGTACTTTAATGAATTATCTAATAAGTATAAATCTCCGACATTGTGGACGCATTATTCTATGTTGAGAACAAGTCTCACCATCCATCATAATGTAGATATATCAAAGTATGGAAAATTAAGAGCGTTTCTCAAACGGAAGTCAAGCGGTTATAAATCGAAAAAATCAAAAATTTTTACAACAGAAGAAATAAATAAATTTTTTACTGAGGCTCCGGATCAACAGTTTCTTCTGACAAAAGTATGTAATATTAACTTAGGAGAATAATGCGTGTTTATAGCTATTTTTATATTGTTACAGACTGCATTAATTATGGGAATTATGGGTGCTTGCCGCAGACAGGAATTACATCAGATGAAGATTACTCATTTCACGGAATTGGGTTCTGCGATATTAGTTACAGTTCCCGACACGAAAACAAAAATTATACGCAGCCTTACGATAACTAGTAATTTTTATGAAATCACAAAAAAATACTGGAATCTACGTCCATCAAATGTTTGCGATCCTAGTTTTTTCTTAAATTATCAGAAAGGAAAATGCACCACACAGAAAGTGGGTATCAATAAATTTGGTGCTATGGGAAAGCAAATTGCAACGTATTTAAAACTACCCAATCCGGAATTATATACTGATCATTGCTTCCGGAGATCTTCCGCCACTATTCTTGTAGATGCTGGAGAAGATATAACATCTTTAAAAAGGCACGGTGGCTGGAAATCAACATCAGTCGCTGAAAACTATATAGCCGATTCTTTAACAAATAAGTTGCATGTAGGCAACATAATACAAAATTCAATTGATAGCACATCAAATGTTCCATCAACGTCCAAAGACTAGAATTTCCAACGTCAAGAAAATTTAGTTTTTGGGAAAACACCTTCTACAATGACGTTTAATAATTGCAATGTAACCTTTAATATTGTTAATAATAATGAATCTAAAAACTAAACTTAAATCAATTTATTTACTTTTATTATGATAAATTTGCACTTTTCTTTGAATTTATGTATATTCACAAACGATAATAAACTTATGATATTAATAAAATGTATACTTCTATACTTACCATGTATTTTATAATATTAACAAAAGAGGTATCACATTTAAAAAGTACGTACTACAGTCGTAGAAAAAGTATAGTGTACGACACGCATGGAATGCCCATTTCTCACTCGTATGATTTGCAGCACTCGCTTTCAGCTCGTGCTGCAATTTATCATACTCGTGAGAAATGGGCATCATTCCATGCTCGTTGTACAATATACTATTTCGCATGCCTTTCCGAATATTCTACACCAATATCGTAGGGAATGGTTTTGTTTTCCTGGCATAGTCTCAAATCTGTATAATTACAAGTCCAACTTTGAAAAAGGGCACTTAATTAATTATTCGACTTCACTCTTAGTTCTTGGTCCTATTCTGCGATACGTCATGTGAGCGTTGTAAAGTCCTGCTTTTAAAATGCATTTGTGTTACCGTAGGCGAATACAGCCGCATTTACTGTGATAGTACCAAATAGAAGATAGCTTCAGGTACAATGCATTTTTCTATTTGCTTATTTTGTGTTGCTGTTTTGGAAGGTAGACACTTCTTTTGATTGATTCTACAATAAAGTGCAGATCGACGTTCATGCACGCTCACAACACGAACCATTATGTACTTATTTGTATAACTTGCTATTTAAAATTTTACTGCGTTTAGAGCGCTTTTCTACCGTTTACTTTTTACTGTAAAAATTAATGTGAACGTCAACAAGTTGTTGTTGAAAATTTTAAGGTTACGAGATGCGTTTCCTACAGCAAAATTTTTTACTTTTTATATTATTCCTTTATTCTTTGTACATATTTAAGGTTGGAACATATTCTAAGTATCTTGTATTTAGATAGTAAGATTGTATTCGTGATATTTTTAAATGTGCAGGCTTATACTGTGCTATATGTAAATTGATGCTTCATGTGCATCACGTTGTAACGAACAATTACGTAAATGTGTTTTAACGGGCTAAGCTTAAGAATTACCTTATGCGGAAAGACATGAGCTAGGTTCATGGGCGATCTTGTTGACTAAAAAGAAATTTAGCCTCCACTGCGTTTATAAAAATATCAATAAAGGAGAAACCACAAACACAGAAACCTTCTGGTATGATAAAAAAATATTGATTAGTAACCTACCTCATCAATAGACTCACGACTTGTATTTATTCACGCGACTTTACATAAAATTGATATGTATTTGAACGTATATAAAACACGATCTTTTAATTATTTAATATGAATTAAACTTCTTTAATAACGACGGTTTATGCGTCAAACGTAATTAATACATTTGTACAGTATATTTCACAAACACGTTTCCTATAGAAATAAATTTCTGACAAATTGTTCTTTCTCGCATTTTCTCGAATTTATGAAGTAAATATTTACTGTAATATGATCTTGCTATGACCTTTAATTGCAGCAATATATATATATATATATATATATATATATATATATATATATATATATATATATATACGCTTTTAATCAACAAAACTAATGAAAATTGTATATATTGATGTGATAATGAGATCACGATTGAACGCCAAATTATGTAAAAAAAAACACCCAAAAGCGGAAAAATTAATATTTCCAAATATTTAAATTTTACCCTGTATAAACGCATAAGTATAATCTACTAGCACATAAAATAAAATGCCCATGTAAAATAACACTCTCTAAGGACGCATACCATTTAAGAACTAAGCCCAATTTTAAACTTACTGATTATGTTAATTCATTTATTTTCATCGGTGTGTAAATAATTACTCTTGAGAGAAACCATAAAGCTAGTTTTCATTTTAAATACAGCATAAAATGCGAAGCCTAATTTTTATACGTGTAAATAAAAGCGTTTTCAGCCTTGTGTAAATAAATAAGGTTGAGATTTAATAGAAAGTAGGTTATTGATTCTATCGTCAAGCAACATGTAAGTTTCGAGTAAACATTCATTTTTTAAATCATCTTACGACATGCAACATATGCGTTTAGAGTACTTTGTAGTCTATTCCGTCGACTCTCCACAAGAAATATACAAGTTAAAAAGCTTAACTATTTTATAAAATATAACGAAGATATATCACATTAACATAAATAATCTTGTTAAAAGATCAACTGCTGATTTAATCGATTAAAAATAAATTCACTTTGCAAATTGATATTTCAAGGTCGAAATGGATTATAAATGAAGATTTGAAGTGGAACCAGGAAGTATTCAATGCAGTTAATTACAATTGAAATGATATTTTTATAAGCGCTGTTTGACCATACCAACTGCAAGTATAATTTTGTTTTTGGAACGTAATCGGATATTTGAGTATCATACAGTAAATTAAGCTCGAATAAGATTTTAATTTTATAAAAATTATTTGTCAAGGGATAATTTCCAGTAATTTTGAGGTCAAAGCACGAAGCATTTTGACTTTTTACAAACTTTTCTGCCCAGCGTCGTTCACCAAAACTACATTGACAACCGAGGTAAGACAAGGATAGGCAAATTATCCTGAGAATTTTAAAGAGAATTTTTGTGACCCACATATGAGATGTTTGGGTTCTGTAATTATTAGCATGAATTAGGTGAAGATTATTTTAAGTAAGTTAACCATTAAATAAATTTTCTGTCTAAGCGTATGCATTAAATTGTTTTTATAAGCGTTATTTATATCTGTTGAATGTAAAAGATTACTTAGATAATGTGTATAAAAGAAATATGTTTTTGAATGCCAAATAGATTGTCCATAGATGTTTCTTGATATTTTGTGTTTCATTTCTTTTTGATAAAATCCACAATATAGTTTGTATATACATTGCATTTAATTAACATCTTGTTGAATATACCTCTAGAGAGCGTAGCACAAAAGTCACCGCACGCTGCAATTATAGTTTTGTACCGATATCTGTTCAACTCTCGTCCCGACGAAAACCATTCGGGACATTTTTGTAAGGAATTTAACAAACAAAATTGAATAAGTATAACGTGATAGCCCCAGTCCTTTTCGAAATTTTCCAAAAAACGATATAAACAAATTAAAATTTTTTTTTATTATTTTTTCAGCAGTTGAGTTTGACTTTTAAGAGAAGGAAATAAAACAAAAATTTCGATGATCTCATTCAAATTCGGCTAAAAAACCACTGAAGCCTGGGCCATATATCTCATCCGTCAAAATCATGGTTAATAGGATAACCGCGAATAGAAGGCAAACTTAAATTTTTTATTTTTTGTACAGCATCAAGTTAGGAAATTATCATTCCTAGTAACACTGAAATTATATGAAAGGTGTTTATTATTGTTCAGTACTACCTCTATGTACGTAGTCATCTGTGCTTAAAGTAGTTTTGCAGCTTGCAGTCTCAACAGAAATTCAATTTATACTTTATATCACATCACAAACCTGTACATAACAATAAGAAAGTATATCGATTAAATGTGTATTTAAAACAGGCATCTCTATATTTTAATAATTCCTATATACAACATCGATGCCTTTTGATTGCATCTAAATTATTGCAACCCTTAAACTGCACCCTTTAAGAGATTGTTTTTGATACCTGAAAGTCTGCAAACCACTCCTCGTTCAGCAACTTTTAAATGCCGAACATTATTTTCTGTTACAAAGGGTCTTAGCAAGGTGGCTCCAGTTGGGAGCAGTAGATTGAAATGGGGGCGAGGATTAGCCTGCTGTCAGGCTGTCGGCAGCGATGCGTAGGGAATCCACAAGTGTATAGTCGCTAGGGTGCATTGAATAAGGCAAGACAATAAAAGAAGGGAGAATAACAAAAAACTGCAATTCTTGTTTGATAACGCGACTTTTCTTTGGGTTTCGTGCTGTAATTCTTGTATAGTGATTGAAGTAATATTTCTTAAATATGATTGTGCATTTGTATAACATTTATAGGGTTCGAAAATGTGTGTAGTGTATATTTTTGACCATTATTACGTTAAAATGACGCATGTGAGGTTTCTATGTTGTACTACATGTTGTCAGCTTCACCTAGAACCATGCTTTCGTCGAGCGCCAGTGGTGATCTTGTGCAAATTTGCCTCTGATACTTCACATTTTCATTAAATAATCGCAATGGCACAATTGGCAAAAAAATAATACACACACCTTTGTATATTTATTTAAGACACTTTCTAAAATTGAAGGCTAAGTTTACACTAAAAGATTTGACATGTAAACAGAATTACATTGAACATTACATCAGTTAAAATATTATTTACAATATAACACAAAGAGACCCTCCAAGGGAGTAGAATGATCTTTTCTGATCGTTAAAAGAGATTTTTTTTCATAACCTCCAGAAGGAGAAGTTCCATGAAGCGGCACTCGTGTATGAAAACATCATGATGGATCAGGTAGGAATATGGATGGAGACGCTGCACCAATGCGTCGATTAAGAGAGGATCAGTTCATAGGCCAAATTAATATCAAATTGCACCGTCGACGGCTTTAGCGTAAATCTATCGGAAGACAGTGGCGATACAAAGTCAAGAAGAGTTAGTTCTCATGGTTGAATGTCGTGAGGGACAACTTTCTAAACTATGCAGTGACATAAAGTAAAAGAAAGATTTAATAAATAGATAAAATAGGAAGATGAAATGTTTGGAGCTTTATAACAACCAGGTAGAAGAGAAAGGAAGAAGAGCTCACATGGGGCAAAATCGGTAGAAAAAGAGGGACACGTATTAAGCTGACGCAGCCACTTCAGCATAATCGATTGCGATCTGTACAGGAATTTTGTGCTCATTCGTTGCTTATTTGTTGCTCTATTCCCGATCTTGTTGCTCCAGCCGTTTCGATAAAAACAATGACTGTGCTAGCTTAAGATTAAAGTTAGCACAGCCATATTGAAAAATGCAATTTGAGTGCCGTAGTCGAAGAAACGAATAGGTCAGAATTTTACAATTCGAAAACCTAGACGGTTTCTATGTATCAAACTATTGGCTAGAAAAGGAGATAGAGGACCTGGGTGTCGATTTAAATTTTAAGCTGCGAATAAAATTAGATAAAATTAAAGCCACTCCAAACAAACATAAAGAAAGGACTGTTTTCTGTGTATAACTTTTTATTCAAATTAAGTTTAAATGGCTCCATGTTTGGCATTAAATATTTTTAAATTTTGTTATGTATAATGTCAGAATAAAAATTTTGAATAGTTCTTTATTTATAAAAGGCTATGACGTCGCCACGACCTTGGAAAAGTAGCCGAAACTAGGTAGCCGATAGCATAGCGTTGTGGTGATTTTACCTATATGATGATATACCTGCAAACGAGCAAAGCAAAATCACACAGTTTTTCTCGTTTGCGAGGCTTAAAGCAATAGATTCATTCTACCTATGACAAACGTATGCTAGTGCCTTAAAACATAGACTCAGAGATAACGCCAATGTAATCGCTTTATGGAAACAGGATGACACAAACCTTCGCCATATCTTTCTTGATCATATAAGTGGTGACATGACATATCCAAAATTTAAAGAAATGTGCTTGCAGTGTTGGGGTGGGGGTGAGTCAAAACACAATTTTATAACTATTGTGAAAGATTTTGATATAGATAAAGGACGGTATCGAAAGAATTTCGACGAGTATATAAATATTGGAAAAGACGTCAGTGGATTGCCCCAATCCGAAGTTTCGTTATGATAGACGTTAAAGATTTTATTGCAAATAAACGTAAGCTTCATCTTTTGCAGGATGTCGTACGAAAGAAGTTTGTGGAACACAAAAAAGGATGTACTACTTCTCATACAAGAATTCAAAGAAGCTCATAAACAAATATTGGAGTCTTAAGAATAAAAACTGTGTGTATGTATTTAGAAATGTGGTTTACAAAATTTAAACTAATTAGCAAAATTGTCTTCTTGTCATCTTCCAAAGTATTCGGTATTAAATTTTAAAACATGAGGACGAAAATATTTACAAGTCGGTTTCTCGGTTTCTGGAGTAAAGTGTAAGCCCCAATCTGATACGTATAGTTTGGGAAAAAGTATGTAGGATATTGATCCAGAAAACAGTGACACAACCTTAAATAATAGCGTTTATCCGGGCACTAGAGGTCTAACAAGAGTTATAATTATTTTTAAAGCCCTTGGCATTTTCCTAAGATATGTAATGAATTAGTTCATAGGATACATTCCCTACCCGTTGTTTGGTGCGTGCACACAAATCGAACACAATCGGGACATCCGAACAAGAGTAGCTCTTATAAAGGGACTGTTCGCGTAGTAGAAGTTATAATTTGTCGATTATACAGTTTAAAGAGACGATTAAACAAATATGTATAAAGACTTTGGGGAGGTTATTCGAAGATTTCGCAATGCTCTACGAGTAAAAAAAGCAGAATGTGGACAACGGTTTTCGATAGAAAAATGTCTTATTTGTCAGTCATACGAGGAAGCAATACAGCACTGTATTGTTGTGTCAGTAACGCCCGAAGATTTGGATGATTTTATAGAAATAATCGAGGAGATGAGATTTATAAAACTATTGGCAGATATTCAGATGGAATATAACTTGTAAGTTTTAAAGTACAAATTTTACCTCTTCAACTACTATCATTAGAAATGAATGATGCGAGTTTAAAAATTATTTTTGTATATATTAGCTTGTTTGTGTTATAAAATATAAGGTATACATTGGTGTTATTTAATTCTTCAAATGTCCACATAACTGAAATGGGTATCTAAGTTCTTATGAAAAGGATTATAACAAAGATGTGTATTTATTAGGGTGCTATAAACGTTTTACAAAATTATTAATCAGAATCGTTTTATTTAAAACTATAACATAATTTTATTTACAGCTATTAATATCAGTAGTTGAAGTACAACAATTTAGAAAAGTATAAGAGAATAAACTGTAATATGTAGGATTATAGTGACAGAAATTTCTCTAAAATCTATAGTTTAAAATTTAAACATCGCTCGTAAATGCGTGGAATGGAAACCTGTTGTACTCTTCCATGTACTCAACTTGTTTACAAATACTGTTTTCAAACAATCTTGGATAGGTTCTTATAAATTCGTATAATATGACTCCAATATCACTATTACTGTATTTGCTTTTAATATATCATGTGCGAGATTCTGTAAGACATCATTCCTATTATATCTTTCCATTGCTACATCTAACAGAAACATTATATTAGGAGTACCGTTTTCCGTTAGTTCTCTTAAAGTATTAGCGTGGTTGAGAACGATCTGAGATACCCCTAAAAAGTGTTCTAAAGTTCCTTTGATAAATAACATATAATTTTCATCAAATGTCACCATCTTCACTAAACAATTCTTATTTAAATAAAAACGCAAGTTGTCGAATTTGCATATCCGATTTCGCACGCCAACTTCCATAGTGCGTATAATATATGGAAGATTTGATATAAACTTCCTAAATACATTGAGGGATATATCAAGTACGGTCTGCGAAATGATGTCAACAAATTGAAAGTTATTTTATAATCGTCGAACGGGTTCAGACCTACAATTATGATTTTGGATGAAGATTTTGTTATGGCGTATGGTTTTTCAAATAACAACTTGGTTCGCTCTAACTGAATTGTGGCGTTTATACATTCTTTATGCGCTGCTGTCGACTGCTTTTCCAAATCCTTAATTTTCTTCCAATCATTGTCTGTAAATTTTAGCTCCTCCTGAAATAAACCATCTCGATGTGCTTCTCGTTGTGTTTGTTTACGGCGTCACATCCAGTAAGAACGCTTTCACACACACTGCATGAGAATACTTAAGATGTTCGTTCTAGAAAAAATTAATGATTAACCATTTTTGAATTACACGTGTAAATATTTTCTTCTACGTTTGCAGGTTAAAATTCAAACTAAGACTTACTCTTCTTTGTCTATAGTCCTCACACGAAATTTTCAAAGGCGGAAAATTCTGTAACACTATTAATTACACTTTAAACGACTTTACGTTTTACAATAAATAAACTTAAAATGAACTTTTGGTATCATTTTCCCGTATTTATGTACATAGAGAAAGTATAAGTATAATTTGTCCTTACATTTACCCAATTTAAATCAAATTATAGAATGCGTATTCCCGTATATTAACTAGAATTTTAGGAAAGTACCTTTCACAATCAATAGTCAGAGGTCATTGACAAAACAGTGCAAGGCTGAACATCACACCTTTCACTTAATTTATTTAGAAAATACGTCTTATTTTGAGCTAAATTTAAAATAGATTATCGAACTACTTTCTAACCCACAGTGCAGAATTAATATATATTTAACCTTTTGGTTTAATTATTTGAATGTGGAAGCACTAATTGAAAATTTTAACAATCCTAGATATTAATAACTATTTTTGAGTTTTACTCTATTATTCAGTTAAATCTAAATAAAAATGTAGAGGTGTTTTGCTGTTAGGTTTTTGAATATTAAAACACTAAGCGGGTCTTTATTGAAGTTAATTTTAAAAGACGTGGTAATTTATTTTGATTCCCCAGGAAATTCTATACTAATTTGATAGGTTACACGATGGGTTTATCTCAAAAGACAGAGCAATACTGTTTAGAAATAGATTAAACATGAACACCGTATGGTTTGTAAAAGGTTGATCTGTAAATCAGTAAGGGGTCGTTCGATTTGAAAAAAATTCTGAAAGATTTGTGAAGCTGAGGAAAACACAATAATAATTGATATTTTACACGACGGAATTACATTAAAAATATCGCTAAGATCAATTTTTTATAAAAAATCTAAAATTGGTGTTGGCGAAATACAAATTGGTAAAATACACTCTAAAACAATTATAAGCGTCACTTTTCCAGTCAAGACTTGCATATAACACCAATTAACATAATAAAGAACGGCGCGCGCCTGGCCGTCTGCATAAAAGATGAGGTAGACATGTTCCATAGCATTAGTTGTTAAAGTACCGTCGAGTTGATCAAAATTACAAGTTAAAGATAGATTTTTTCTGGTGTTGACGTTACAAGTGATGTAAGAGTGTCATTAGGTATCGACAAACTAGTAGGTAAGACTATCTATGCGCTAGGTGAATTTACATCAAAATTTCACCAGGAAAACATGTATGTTTCGGATATCCAGGCGTTCCAGTACAAGTCAAGCGAATTTTTTTGTAAAAGAAATAGCTGCACTGAATGTTGTAGCGGACGAATTATGGCACGAAATTCTACATATGCCATTAAGAAGTGAAATTTGGATGAGGATTTCCGAAGACAACGATTTTTGTAAAAATCACCCACACGGGTTAGACTGGGACATGGCTGCGATTAATGAATTATCGGCTCAACGTTTAAGTTTATTTTTGCAAGAAATAGTACCTGTACATGGGATCGTTTATGTAAAAGGATTGTTAAAGAAAAACATCATCACCCGCCACCTTCCAGCTAACGAAGTTGTGAATCTTTAACAGTTTG
This sequence comes from Platerodrilus igneus, assembly GCA_036346225.1. Lineage (NCBI taxonomy): Eukaryota > Metazoa > Arthropoda > Insecta > Coleoptera > Lycidae > Platerodrilus > Platerodrilus igneus. The sequence continues at coordinate 2,338,070 of JARFIW010001270.1, forward strand.
GTATTGCAAATTTGAAGCAGTTACGAAAAGATATTCAATCTAACCATCGTTTATTGCATTCGAAAAATTTTCTGAACTGTGTCAAGCAGAACGCTTGTATTTTAAAGAATACTATTTTATTTTTATAAAGTATTTACAAAACTGGCCTTGTTTACTAATTATCCCTAGGTTAGTGAACAATGTTAATAAGCTTATACGTGATTTGCGTTTAACAAATCGTTAATTTATGTCGGGCGTGATTAATTTGGATACCACAAAGGATCAGGTATACATTGGGTGGGATAGTGATCGATACGCTAAAGCTAATAATAAATACAGAAGATTACAACCCGACTGAGGTTTCAAAATACTTAACGTATCTGGATGCGAATAATCTTTATGGGACTTTATGAGACAACACCTACCCATTAGCGAATTTAAATTGTTAAATGACGAAAAAATTGCTCTCTTAGAAGAACACATTTTGAATATACCTGAAACCAATGACAAAGGCTATATTTTAGAAGTGGATCTGGGGTATCCTGAACATCTACACCATACCCAAAACGATCTACCCTTCTGCCCCGAAAATATGGTACCCCCATCACTCAAGTCAAGAACTCCTAAATTGCTAGCGACTCTTCACAACAAAAAGGACTATATTATTCAATACCGTAACCTACAACAGTGTATGCGATACGGTCTCAAACTAAAAGCAATCTACTGGGTTTCAGAATTTACTCAGTCTCCATGGCTGAAGGTGTATATTGACCTCAACACTGGGTTGAGGACGTCAGCGAAAAACGCGTTTGAGAAAGACTTACAAATTGATGAACAATGCGGTATTCGAGAAGACCATGGAGAACGTGGACAAACTTGTAGATGTGAAAATCGTGACTCGGTGGGATGCTTCTGGTAATTGGTTGTGCGCGAACAAACTAATTGCCCGACCTAATTTTAATAGTACCACTATACTAGGGGAGGATTTGGTTATTGTGCAAATGGATCGGGTAAAGGTTACTTACGGCAAACCAATCTATACAGGTTTTTCGGTTTCAGACTTGTCTAAGACCTTAGTGTATGAATTTCATTACGGTACGATGAGATCTTTGTATGGTAACCAAATCCACCTCCTCTATACGGATACCGATTGGCTAGTGTACAGTGTGGTAGCAGAAGACTTATATAGTGACATTAGTAAAAATATCAACCACATCGATGCTGGTTACTACCCCGCGGATAATAGATACAATATACTGTTAGTGAATAAGAAGGTGGTGGGGAAATTCAAAGACCAATTTAACGGTGATTTAGTTTTAGAGTTTGTAGGCAGTAGGGCTAAGTCCTACTGTATTGTACGCGAGAATGACGTTAAAAAATTAAGGGTGTTAGCCGTAATGTGGTGGCGGGGATTAGTGTTGATAGTTTTAAGGATGTTGTCATTAATAATACAGATACTCTCATGCATGCGATGGTATCAATCCGGAGTAGAAAACACGATTTATACACACAGCTGATTAATAAAATTAGTTTATCGGGCAATGATGACAAGTGTTACGTCATCCCCGGAAGCATATCAACCTATGAATGGGGGCATAAAGATATAAGATAGTTGTTATATTTGTATATATTTTTTAAATTTTTGTAAATAATAGTTTTAAGATATGCAAGTAATTGGTTGTCTTTAGCGCTTATAAGAGTTGATCTTATTTTGAAAAAGTACTAGAATTAGAACCCATGCAATACTTTTATACAAATTTTAATAAGTTTGCTATTTGATATAAGGGTACAATTCTCCCGAGGGTTGCCTCGATTTAAAAATTCCTAAAGATTTAGGTTTCCCAGAAAAATCTAGACCGATATTATGTGCCATACCCTAAGACGCTTTTGACAACTTCCTAAAATCAGGGGTGTAACTCGGTAAGGGGTGGTTTGATTTAAACAATTTAAACAGGATTAGATCGTTCAGAAAATTCTAGATCAGGCTAAAATGGTTAGTTGAAAAAAACTTATCTGGGTTAGATATGAATGCCATGAGCAAAACTTTGGGCTTTAACAGAGTGTAACTTTGTAAGGGGTAGTCCGATTTTAAAAATTCTAACGGTTAGATTGCCCGGGAAATTAGGGTTCAGATCTAATTAACAGATCGCCCAAACACCCTGCGGGAACCGCGCCTTGGAGCAATGAGCAAAAATTGAGCTGGTTAGCCTGCCAGCATTCTACTAATAAATTATATCAACAGTAATTTATATCACATCTTTCAAAGCTTTAAACTATAACATATTGTAAACAAGGCATCAATCAATAGTGAACTCCCATATCAACCACGGAAATTTATATATATATATTTTCTAAACCTCTAGACTATTCTAAAACGTATCGGAATTATGCAAATAACTTTCTCGAGACATCCTATTATAATGTAACTAACTCTTAAATGCAAAACCCGCGTACCTGTTAATCAAACCATCTGAAAAATAAGATGCCGCCGAGACCTATCAATCGTCTTTTGTGTACTAACGCCTCGCTTACGTTCTACTGTAATTATTTTGGTCGAATGCAGCTCAGCGCTACAATACACAAATACTCAACACGGGTAGTAAGGATATTTTTACTAACTACAAACAAAAATCATTTTGTTCCTATGCTACCAATATTCATTTACGGAAGAATATTACTGATATCTTGCAGCTACTTGTACAGATGAATTGATTTAAATCCCTTATTAGAAAGAAGTCTATAGGGAACGAAAAGAGATATGGATTAAAAATCAAAAGTCAAAGTGATCTTTTTAAGAAAAATACTTACGTAACTATAGCATTTCTAGCTATACTGAAAACGTGAAAACGCATCCCTCTTTTAAATGCAATAACTTAATTTTGTTTCAATACCTTATTAAATTTAAGGGTAACTTTCACAAAGGTGGCATACCCCTAAAGCTGTTGTTTTTGAAAAGATATGTCAGTGATAAAAAAATTATGATCTTGAGAATGTGAAAGTTAGAGTTTTCTGTTTTTCTTGAAATGAAAGCAGAGACCACGGGATTCTTTCATAAATGAATATCTTTTGTACAATTATTAACTCATTTATACGGACGACTTCACAAGAACCTCAAAAGCCAATTTTTTAAATGGACCATACATGTTTCACTACATCAACGGAAAGAGTAAAGATAGAACATTCTTTTGGTACTAAGTGCATTTCTTGTATCTTCTAGAACTGGAAGTGCTCAGTTTTGAAAATATTGTCATTAAATAGCTTCTTTTCACCTATAGAAATGTACCAAGTGTTAAATTGATATTGTTTTCATTCCTTATAAACTTCGAATGAACAGTTACCATCAATCCCCTGTATAATAACCTTAAACTACACCCATCCTTTGTTTAAACATTATTTTTATACAATCTGCAGCATGCAATTGTGTATGACAACTTTTACAGTAAATAAGTATTTTGTCCAAGGCATAGGATCAAATCGTAAAGAAACAATTTCAATTCTTCTTATGAAAGAGACTTGTATAAATAACAATGCTGATGATTGCTATTGTTATGAAAGGGTTAAGGAACCTTGTATTTCGTAGAAAGCGTTGGGTATTACCTGGTATATTTGAGGGTTAACAACATTGAAACTACCTGCATCGTTCGAGGGCCCCTCGGGTTTACTATATCAAGGTGTGTTCTTTTACTTAAAAATACTTTTGGTTTATAAATGCGGGGTTATTTTGAAACATCAACAACTAAAGCTGTGCTAGATTTTAAGATTTCATTTTATAAAGTAAATGCCATAAAACCATCCAACAACGTATATACTTCAATTAATCCTTTCTCAGTTCTATATAAATAGGGTTGCTACAAAAGGATCGTCGGGTTTTAAAATATATATTTCAGAAAGTATTATAGATATAATTGTAAATGACTTGTCATTAGAATGGGAAAATATACGTTTTTGAGCATATCATTACAAATGTTCGATGTGGACTCCCGCGTCACACGACATATGTCCAAGCGATAGACCAGTTCGACCTATACACGCTACAATGTGTCTCGATCGATACTCTTTACAGCAGTAGAAATGCGTTCTTGGAGTTCGTCCAGTGTTGTTGGCATTGGTGTTATGAACCCATATCTTTAATGCATCCCCAAAGAAAAAATCGCTAGGTGTAATATCCGAAGGTCTGGGAGGCCACGCGAAGTATACCAGATCTTGTTCAGCACATCAACGACCAATCCAACGCTGAGGAAGTTCCTCGTTTAGATACCGACACATCTCTTTATTCCAGTGAGGCGGAGCTTCATTTTGTTGAAATATAAAGTTGTTAGAATCTTTTCCATTTCGAATGGACTTGCACCTTGCCGAAGTTCTAAATTACTAGAACAGGTGAAATGGCTTGCGTGTTCTAATGAGCTAAAGAGCCAAACTACAGGTCTAACCAAAGTAGTAGGGTCGTTAGTGAGGAACCAGACTAAGACAGGTCCCCGAAAGAGGGCAGCGGTTCTTTCGGTACTTAGATTGGCAGAGACCATAGGGGTCGGTATGGCAGTCTAAGACACACTACCGCGATGTGGAAGGCAACGGGAAACCACCACATTATCTCCCAAGTACACAGCGTACTTAAATTGTAACAAACATGATGGCATTCTCTGGGGTAAAAGATTCCGGGTTAAAATAGTCCCCATTCGGATCTCCGGGAGGACTACTTCGGAGGATGCGATCGGAAAGTTAAAAATAAGAGTCGGGAACATTCTGCGAGTCGGAGCGTGGAATGTTAGAAGTATGAAGCAAGTAGGTAAGCTAGAGAACTTAAAAATCGAAATGAATAGGTTATCACTAGACATAGTAGGGATCAGCGAAGTTCGGTGGCCAGAGGCGGGTGATTTTTGGAGTGGAGACTTCAGGGTAATGCATACAGGAGCAGAGGACGGAAATTTGGGTGTGGGAATAGTTATGCGGAAAAAGATAGGATACTGTGTAGAAAATTACTTACAAAAGAACGAAAGAGTACTAATGGTTAGATTAGAATCTAAACCGGTAAACACGGTAATAATACAAGTATACATGCCCACCTCTAGCTACAGTGACGAAGAGGTAGAAGCCATCTACAAAGATATCGAAGACATATTAAGATACGTAAAAGGACATGAAAATTTAATAATTACGGGGGATTTTAATGCCGTGGTAGGTGCGGGTAGGGAAGGAGCGGTAGTAGGTTTATTTGGTTTAGGCACGAGAATCGACAGGGGAAATAGGCTGGTAGAATTTTGCGACAAGAACAATTTAATCATCACAAACACATTATTTCAACATCATGCTAGAAGACGATATACGTGGAAGATGCGAGGAGATATAGGAAGATATCAAATAGATTACATTCTTGTCAGACAACGATTTAGGAATCAAGTAAAAGACTGTAGAAGCTACCCAGAAGCAGATATAGACACTGACCACAACATCGTAATTATGAAGGCCGCACCTAAATTTAAAAATTTGAAAAAAAGAAACGGAAAAAGGCACTTGGACTTAGAGAAACTAAAAGATAAAGATATTCAAGAAAGATTCGAAAAAAAGTCAAATGAATTGCTCAAAGATATCGGGAAAATATCTGCTCCTAAGGAAGTAGAAACAGAATGGAATAACATTAAATCCAGCCTAGATATGGCGACCAGAGATATTCTGGGGTATACACAAAAAGAAAATAAGAAACCATGGATAACAAAGGATATCCTGAATTTAATAGAAGAAAGACGAAAATACAAAAATAAATCAGACGAAACAGGAAAACAGAGATACAAAGCCATAAAATGGGAAATTATTCGAAAATGCAGGAAAGCTAAAGAACAATGGATTGATGAAAAGTGCAAAGAGATACAAACGAAGATGGAAATAGGAAAGACAGACGAAGCATGCAAATTAATTAGAATGAATTTTAGTGATATAAAACCGTATAGCAAAAATATAAGGGACGCGCAAGGAAACGTCATCATAGAAAACGTAGAGAAAGTGGGTAGACGTCAAGAATATATAGGGAATTTATATGCAGGAGAGGAACTAACTGCATTAGAACAGGAATCAGACATTGAAAATGATGACTTGGGATATCCTATACTTAGAGATGAGTTTGAATTAGCATTAAAGAGTCTGAAAAATGGTAAGGCGCCGGGTACAGATAAGGTGCAAGCAGAAACTCTAAAAGCCGCTGGACAAGCAGTAACAGAACGTCTCTTCCAACTTGTAAGCTATATGTATGAGACAGGCGAGATACCCAAAGAGTTCAAACGTAGCATCATAGAAACTATACCAAAGAAGAAAGGCGCGGATAGATGTGAAAATTTTCGAACAATAAGTTTGACAGCACACGTGTCAAAAATATTAACTAGAATTGTGCAAAGACGAATGGAAAAACGGGCGGAAGAAATACTAGGAGAAGACCAATTTGGGTTTAGGCGAAACAGGGGAACACGGAAGGCTATTTTAGCTCTGAGAGTGATAATGGAGAAAATAATAGAAAAAGGGGAAAGCATGTATATAGGGTTTGTAGATCTGGAAAAAGCACTCGACAATGTAAAATGGAAAAAAAATGTTTGAAACACTCAAAAAGATTGGAATGAGTTATAGGGATAGACGAATAGTACATAGCTTATACAAAGAGCAAACAGCAGTAATAGAATTAGAGCAGGAACGTAGAGAAGTAAACATTAGGAAAGGGGTGAGACAGGGATGTGCCCTATCCCAATTGATTTTTAACTTGTACATAGAAGATGCAATGAATACTGTCAAATGCAGGAAGACATTTGGAATTACTATGCAGGGACAAAAAATTGATATGCTTAGATGTGCAGATGATATAGCGGTATTAGCGTCTAGCAAGGAAGAGTTAGAAGCCGCTCTTAATGAAATGGAAATGGTTCTAACAGAGAGACACGGTATGAAAATTAACAAAACTAAAACTAAAGTTCTAGTAGGCAAAGGTGGGGAAAATAAATCAAAAACAAGAATACAAGTATGTAACACGAACTTACAAGAGGTTAAGGATTTCTGCTACCTAGGAAGCCAAATAACGCAAGATGGGAAAAGCACAAAAGATATAAAACAAAGATTAGCACAAGGTCGTGCTACATTTAACAAGAAAAAGCAACTACTGTGCTCAAAGACCACAAACATAGAAACAAGGAAAAGATTGCTTAAAACATATGTGTGGAGCACAGCACTGTACGGCTGTGAAGCCTGGACAGTAGGAGAAGCGGACAAGAAAAAGGTAGAAGCCTTTGAAATGTGGTGCTACAGGCGTATGATGAAGATATCATGGACAAACAAAGTTAAGAACAAAGAGGTACTAAAAATGGTAGGGGAAGAAAGAAATATGTGGAAAACGGTAAAAATAGGAGAGATAGGATGGTAGGCCACATACTACGGCATGAGGGAATAGTGCGGAATATATTAGAAGCAGAGATAGGAAAAAAGAGAAGAAGAGGCAGACCTAGGTTAGACTGCTGCACACAGATAGTAAAAGATGTAGGCTGTAGGGGTTTCAGGGAGATGTGTAGGCTAGCCCAGAATAGAAATCAATGGAGGTACGCATCCAACCAATCCCAAGATGGATAAACTAATGACGAAAAAATAACTGTACTTAAACATGATGATTATTATAGGTAACTACAAGAATTGGCTGGGCAATATTCTCGAATAACGTAAGTGTGTGGAAGGATTTACTGGAAAACCATTACTTCAGCAAATGTCTAAGTGTTGGGGGATCTTGGTAGACACGGGTTGCTTAACCCCCTTCACTGAATCTCGGTGAAATAGGGCATAAAATTAGAAAATAATAGAAGCGGAACGAGCTGTATACACATGCTGTGTGAGAATTTCAGGGAACTATGTAGGCTAGCTCAGAATATAAATAAGTGCAGGTACGTGTCCAACCAGTTTTGAGACGGAAAACCTAATGACGAAAAAATAAGCGCAGATAAATGTGATGATTTGTATAAACAACTAGCTGTTGGTTGCGAAATATCTGCAACTAATGATGACTGTGCGAAAAGATATATTAGAAAATATATTAAATCGGTAAATGGTTAAGTGTTGGAGGAACTTGGCAGCCACAGGCTGCTTACCTCCCTTCACAACCACTGAAGGTCGGAGAAATAGGGTATATAATGGTAGAACAATAGAAGGTGACCGAACTGCATCTAACAAGAAAGAACAGCGCCTATGAGGAAAGACAACAAACATAGAACAAGAAGAAAATTGTGCAAAGCATATGTGTGGAGCACAGCACAGTATGCCTATGAAATACGGGCAGTCTGAAACGCAGACAGAAAAACGGTAGCAGCCTTTTGAAATGCTGTGCTTCAGATGTATGAGGACGATAGCATGGACAGACAAAGATAATAACAAATAGGTTATAGAAATAGTAGGAGAACAAGGATATCTGGGGAAAAAGATAAGAGAAATAGAAGGGCAGAATACGTTTTAATGCATTTTTGGGAAATAGTATGGGATATATTACAAGTAGAGATAGGAAAAAGGAGGTAGATGTAGACCTAAATCAGATAGTTATAGATGCAGACTGTGCAAATTTCAGGGAAATGTGTAGGTTAGCTCAGAATAGGAAACAATGATGGTACGCGTCTAACCAGTTCTAGGACTGAAGACCTAATGATGATGAGAATCTTTTATCACTTGCTGAAATAACCACACTGCAACATATCTAGGTAAGATGTACTGTTCACAATGTTTTCATGAAAGGAAAACGGTCCGTGCACTTTTGTTCTGAATACTACACAAAACACATACCATTTTTGAGCCCCTTTTGTTGCACAGTCATATGAGGATTTTGCATGCCCCACATCCGAATATTGTGACGGTACACCCTTCCACTTAAATGAAATGTCACCTTGTTGCTGAATATCAGACGGTTAGCAAATTCATCGTCCTACATGCTTCCTGAATGGTAATACAAAAATCAGTTTGCTGTATGTGGTTGTCGGGTCGTATACTGTGCAGTTTCATCTGTAGACGGTATGGTTTAAATCACAATCGCTTCTTCAAAATTTTCCGTACGGGTTGCTGCGGAATATCAAGTTATTCGTATCCCCACACGGTCCCCTTGAAAAATGTTAGGCGAGCATTTTTCACAAACCACACCATCGTTCGGATGAGAGGTAAAATGGAGGTCCCGTGTGTGTGTTGTCACGCACGTTAAAGATCCCTACCTTACTTGGAACAGCAAGGGTTCGGCAAAATCCCAAATTTTCCAGGTAAAAAAAACTCGCTTCCTGACCAATGTAGTACCTTCGGGTGGAGTATTGGAAAATCACATGTAAGCAATATCAAGTTAACGACCTGCATTGCTTGTGGACTCTTATGGAAAACGCACGAGACTTTCTCTAACTGAGTCCACCGATTCGTCGGGAACTCGTGGTCTTCCGGTGCTTTTACGTTTTGTAATGGAACATGTCTTCTTGAATCGTAAAATGCTCTGGTGACCTGGAGAATTAGTTTCGTATTGACGTAGTAATACACGTTGCACTGTAACAACCGATAAATATCGCGCGTACTTTAACACGTAGAAGGATTTCTGCGCGTAGTCGCTATGTTGCGTACTACGGTCGTGGCGCTACCTGGACGTATAAAACAAGGTCCGCAAGCACGCATTTTAAACTTGAATATTTTTCCCTTTCTAGTAACATGTCATGCTGTAATGCTTTCTGAAATATATATTTTTAAAACATGATGATTTATTTGTAAAGGGTGTTTCAATAAGAGTGCAAGATTTGAATTGCACGCCACGTTTGACAGTCATAATTTCACATGATTATGACGTGACAGATCGGAAGTTCATAGATGGGAGTTAGTAAACATGGGGCATTACACCATAGAACAACGCGTCCTGATTGTCAAAATTTTTTATCAAAATGGTGAAAGTTTAATTGCCACTATTCGTAAAGTGCGACCAATATTCGGTCGAAATAATGTGCCTAATTCATCTACTGTGAAAAGAATAATAAAAAATTCGAAAGTAGTGGTTCGGTTAGTGGTGTGAAACCCACGATACGAGCTCGTATAGGTCGTTCAAAACAAAACATCACGGCAGTTCACGAGAGTGTGACAGAAAGGCCAGAGACATCAATTCGTCATCGGGCTCAAAAATTGAACATTTCAACAGGCACTCTTCAGCGAATTTTGACTAAAGATTTACAGCTGCATGTCTACAAAATCCAACTGACTCAACAACATCTGCCAAGAGACCATGTCCAGCGAAGAGAATTCACCAGTTGGATCCTTGTGCAAACTGCTGATTTTGCAAACAAAATCATTTTCGGTGATGAGGCCCATTTTCACCTCAATAGGCAAAACCGTCGCATTTGGGGGCTTAGAAAATCCACGAATGACTCATCAGAAAGCAATGCATCCACAACGGGTCACTGTATGGTGTGCATTATGATCTGGAGGAATAAATGGATCGTTTTTCTTCGAAAACGAAGAAGGAAATGCAGTAACGGTGAATGGCGAACGTTATAGTGCTATGATAACACAGTTTCTTGTGCCTCATTTGGAAGCTATTGATTTTGACGACATGAGGTTTCAGCAGGACAGTGCCACATGGCATACCGCCCGTGAAACATTGATGATCTTGCACAACTTTGCACCTGGTCGTGTCATTTCTCGATTTGGTGACAAGAATTGGCCTCCACGCTCTTGCGATTTAACGCCTTTAGACTTGCTGTGGGGTTATCTGAAGTCACAGGTTTATGCTAATAAGTCTGCAACCATCGAAGCATTGAAAGCCGAAATTAGACGCTGAATCAATGAAATACCACCACATGTACTCAATAAAGTTATTGAAAATTTCGTCAAAAGAGTACGCATATGTCAGCAAAGCAGTGGCGTCCATTTACAAGATATTTTGTTTCATACATAATTCCCAAATGTATATTTTCTAAATCAATAAATATTTCAATACTTTGCTACAGAAAACCATGTTTTATTGAACACTGAAATCTTGCGCTCTTATTGAAACACCCTTTAGTAACTTAGTATTTAATAATTCTGTTTATGCGACTTCAAAATGCTCTTGTTTTAACTGAGTGTTTCGTGCGGAATTATCACAAGAACGTACAATTGGTTTTGAAGTAAATATACATACGAGGATGAGAAAGTCATGCGATTCGATGAAAATTAATTGTACCTGTAAATAAAAGTATATCTTTATTTTTCTACATAATCCTCCTAAACAAATTACTTGGTCTATCGATGTGGCATATTCTGAACACCTTCTCTAAAATAATTTCCGCAATATTCTCAAATACATATTCTACAGAACTAACCATTGACTTTCTCATCTCTGGTAAACTTATGTTGTCAGCTATGTATTATTTTTTGATTTGGAAAGGGACGAACACTAGAAAGTACCAGGTATAGAGAAAAAGCTTAGTGTCTAACTAAAATAAACCTCAATTTTTTCCATTTTTGAGTAACAACACCGCTCAAATTAACGAATGCGTTGATAATGGTGGTAAAAAGAAATTCTTCAATAAACCTGAACGTCTACCTGTATAGCAATATTTAAATGATCAAATACACTATCATTTACAGTTTCATCCTTGTTTTGTCAATCAATTACCAATATGTCATTTAAATCTGAAATAAAAATGAAACTCTTTATCTTTCCCGCCATTCTTGATGACGTAGAACCACGATTTACCCATTGCTTCAATTGTTCTTGCATTGCAGACGTGCATTAATGCACCTAAATTTCATCCATTGTCACAAAATAACCTAAAATGTCTGTATGATTTCTTATTAAACTTATCCATACCAACTTAGAAAAGTTGAAATCGGATCTGTTTATTCTCTTCGGAAGTGCGGCACATACCTTGCTGACAGTTTGTACATATCCAGTCCATTCGTTATCTTTGGTACCTGGAATAATTTCAATTCTACACTTTTTAAAATAGTATCATACATTTTGTTTGTCATATCTGGAGTTGAGACAGATTTCGATTTTCCATTATGAGCAACATATTCAACACTGGTTCTTCCTCCTTAAAATTCATTTATTCAATGGCAAACGGTGGCATAGGAAGGCGCATCTTTATCTAACGTATTAACTTTATCTTCTATTTTTCTTGAAGACATATAATCATAGCACGATGTTCTGAAGATTACATTTGGGAATAAACATTGCTGACTTTACCTTAAATATTCACCACGTCATATTACCTGAAGACTTAACAACTAATATATCAGAACTGTAGAATTTAGCTTCATGCGCAGGGTGGGCATAAAGCCTTTCCATAATTTCAAATGTCTATTACGAAAGAACTATAACAGTTACAGTTCTGAGGTTATTGGCAAAAGAAAAACTCCTCAAGTTTTTATTGAACATATCATATTGTCTTCTACAGAACGTCTAACCGACAGTCAATTTCACGCCATGAGTTGAATAACATTTCATGGGTAACGCTAACTATGGCATCAGTTCTCCTAATTTTTAATGGGTGGATATTAGGTACTCATGTTGCATACACACTGTTCTTAACAAAACCCCACAGGAAAAATCTGGGGCTATGCCCGGCGATTACGATGGCCAAGAGGTGGGACCGTTGCGCTAAATGCATCTACTAGGAAATGATTCATCGAGGAAATCTCGAACGAGTAATTCCAATATGGTGGTGTCCTATCCTCCTGAAAAATTACTCTTGGTTGCAAGTCATTTAGTTAAGCCGCGAAGTGTTGCAACATATCCAGGAAATATCAGCTATTATTGTACGCCCAGTAAAAAAGAACCAATGACCTTGTCGTCCATCAATCCGCATCAGACATTCGTTTAAGGGGAATCTCTGACATGCTGTTTGACAACATGTAAATTTTCTGAACCCCATATTCTTACATTGTGCCTGTTCACTTCCGAAGATGCAGAAGGCAGTCTCGTTTGAAAAGCACACAAGCTTATGGTATGCAATGTCCTCGTCTATTCTGTGCCACATCTGATCTCAAAAGCAGCACGACGATGGTCGTAATTTGGCGTTAAAGCGTGCAATATCTGGACTTTATATGCATTGTGTAGGATTTTTTTGCAATGTGGAACGCGAAATTCTTATTCCCAGAGATGCAAGACGAGTTGACTTTGAAGGTTTTCGTAGAAATGTTTGCTACACGGCCTCAACATTCTTCCTGCAGGGATGGTAGTCTCCCTATTCGCGGACGATCGATCACACTTCCTTAAACTCTGTATGCCACGTAACGATTCTTTTCTTATCAGGTGCAGGGCGTTCATATTCCCTCCTTAAATTTGGCTGCACAGTAGTCGATGACTTGTTCTCGTGATACCTTAAAACACATTGGGCCGTCTCCTGGATTGACTTCGTTTCACATAGTAGCGATTGCAGTGCCCTCTACTCAATATTTACCTCTGCATCAAAGGAATCAAAAATTACTCTATGAATTTCTCTTCTTTTGCCGGTAACCGCAGAGCTACATTTTTAGATGTTCTTATTACTGGATCACGAAGAATTAATTATTCATTCTCTGTCACATGTCTAAGTGTCGTATTTTCCTTACTATCTTATGTTCAGTGCGGGGAATTTTGTCATACAGTCTTCCTATTGAGTGTATTGAATCAAATTCGGGAAAAGTGCATGTATTATCATGTGATTTGTTTAGGTTTACATTCGTGTGTCCTTCTGTCCAGCAATATTAATGAATACATTTTAATGAATTGAATGAAATGATTAACTCATATCTGCAATTTAATGTCCATGAATTTCCTATACTCGGTGTCTTAATTTTTACATTGTATTTAAGCGTCTGAGGTGTTCTTTATATGTAACATTGAATTTAATTTATCTAACTAAAATTTCTAAAAACTGTGTTATATTTCAGACATTATTAAATTCCTTGTCTTTTGTTTAATAATTCTAAAGATTTTTTTTAAAAAATAATATGCTTCCACTATGAAAGTCTACAGTTATAAATGTTTTGTTTATGTTTTTGTGGTTTAACATAATTTACGACCCTAAGCTACGCTTTAGTTTGTGTTTAACATAGATATTTTCGTGGTTTTTAAATTTATGATTTGAATAACACTACCAATTAATTTTACTACAACATCTTGCTTGCTGTACACTACTATGTACGAAATCAAAATATACAGGGTATATCAACATGAATTTTGTCCGTTTTTGACTACTTTTCCTAACTCATTTAATTTTTATAGCTAGCGTAACGCGCCGCGGTTGAATAAATTTTGTTACTACATTTGCCAAATTTGCCAAAGTTTTACAACAAAGGTTTTGTACTATTGTTAGTGAGCATCCTCACTGATTGTAGTTTACGGGGACACGCTTCGAGTGGTCGAAACAAATCTTAAACGTTCTTCCGATCTGCTTAAAGTAGAAGGAAACCGCTGCCCACTTTACAATAGAATGTGTAGGGTATATGATGCACAAACAAGAGTACATAGGTTCGAGTACAGTAAGCAAGGAGTGGTAATTTTCCTTCCTTGACCAGACAAGCCAACTTTCATCACAGGAACGGGTAGGTTTGCAGTGAGATATTATGACAAGGAAGATGCAGCGAAACGGTTTAATAAAGGCTAGCGCGTCCTTTTAGTCCTTTTTTATATTGTGCTCTTTTGTTTGACACTTGAATGGATTTTTATTTGCCAAAAAAAAAGTTTTTGTGTTGCAACTCGTTAAGGACCATACTGAAGAATATTAGCACAATTCGAGATTAAAAATTGTTTATTTGTGAAATTATTGTGAAAAAATGAAAATTGTTTTACGTATTTGGTCAAAATTACTTTAAGGGTATCTCTCATCCATGCCAACGCTTTCTTTTTCGTAGAGCAAGTTCTTCTTGCATAAAAAGTTTCAAATCACTTTCCAGTAGAATATGGATCTTTCGTATGCAAAGCGACTATATTACTTACGCATTTTGAGTGTATTTAAAAAAATAGTAATTCTGTATGTATACAAATTAGTGCTTATGGTCACGTCTGATTCTGAAAACAGAAAAGGATTTTATTATAGTTGTTGTGTGTGACGCATCCATAAAAATTTGTGTATAAACTCATTATTTGCAAATTAGATTTTCTATTTTATCTAGAATTATAATTTTTGTTTATAAGGTAAACAATAGTTTGTAATGATCCTTTGTTTGATTGTCAGTATAGTGTCTGGTTATTCGTTTACTCCCACATACGTGCTTAAAATTCCTTAACTTTAAATAGACTTAACAAAACCACATAACAGCAAAGGCGTTTAAAGTCATCTTTCATTAATACAAGAAAATCAATTCTGGCGCCTAAGAAACTTCATCATTCTCATTAAATTAATAATAACAAAATGGATCCAGCAGTTTTACCCCCAGTCATCGACCAGCAGACAGTTTGCCGTTAATAACAGTAATCAGTAGTCTTATTTTCTTACCACATTCAACTTTTAAGAACAATTAAATAGTTTTTGGTTGGGGAGCCGACTTTTTGTTACACTGCTGGAGGGGTTTCGACAAGCAACGGCTTCTGAATTATATACCATTACCTTGGTATTCCCATGATATTCTCGTTCTTTTCTAGTTAAATCTTTTATTCAGGGCAGGAAGAGATCAATAAAATATGATTCCGGCAATTATTAATTTGTAGGTATCCTGCAGGAAAATAACTCTTTAAATTGGTGTTTAAAATTAATAGGACCAATTATTATTAGATGACAATTTTAAATTTTAAATGGATTCTTATTAAATATGTCGAATATTGAAAGTTTCCCTTGAATTACTTTTTAATTTCCTATTTATCTTCTCATTTTTAATTCTTACTTTAACTAGCAATTTTCTACAAATAACTGTACAGTGTGAATAAATAAATTCGAGGTTGATCTAATCTGTAAAGATTAATATTAATTTCTAGTGGGAAATAAAAGGTTTCGAGCAAATCCTGTAACTCATCCTGAATATTATTTCATTAAAACAATTGTAGGGTTAGTTTAAAAATTCTTAAGTTGTACTTTTGATGTGTAGTTTGTCAGAGGCTGCTTTAAAAAAGCAATCTTTCATTTTTAAGGAATCGATGAGTGTACCCTCCAGGTTTATTTCAGATAACCGCTCCTACCTTAATTTTCCACTTCCGCAGGAAATGATTTTTTGATTGCTATTTAGTGTATCGAACTAACGGACCCGATTACCTGGCCTACCTTTACAATTTTTTTTTATTTATAGATGAACTCCACCTATCTGGAACTGGGGTAGAATAGTCCTAGGAATTCTTTCATACCTGTCGTAACTCACCGAAACGCTCCTTGAGCACTTCAAATATTCTTCTAAGGATCTACCCTCTCGGTGAAAGGTTGTAAATTTTAATACTCCAGTTTTCCTCTCGAAGATACTACATTGGTCAGGCGAGTATTTTATTCAGCAAATTTAAAATTTAACCAATTCTTTGCCGTACCAAATAAGGGGGAATTTGACGTTCGTGAACAAGCGATCTAAATTTAATCTCTAATCTGAACAAAGGCGTATTTTTGGAAAAAATACTTGCCTAACATTTTTCAACCGGTTTGCGTCAAGAATCGAAACAGGTAATTGATACGAAGGTAGATTGAAAAGTGATGCACGCTTGCTCGTAGAACACGAACAACATAATCTACAGAAGCGCGCATGGTCGCATTCGGAAGCTAAATTCCCTCTATACGCATGTGCATTTTGAAGGCGTTGCGTTCACTAGTACATTTTGAGCAGCGGAAGTATAAAGACGTGTTATAGAGCTATTTCAACGCGAGTTACACAGCGCGCTGTTATCGAATTTTTAACTGTTGAAAATGTGAGATTCATCGCCGTTTAAAGACTTTATGGTGAAGATACTGTTGATAGATCTACTGTAAATAAATGGATATTAAAATTTCGTGGTTGTGAACCTGAAAAAGCCATAATTATTGATGAAAAACGTACCTGACTTTCCAATACTGCCACAGACGATAAACACCGCCAACTCGTCGACGCGACGATTTGATTCAAAATGACCGGCGAATCACGTAGAGACTCTAAAACATCTTCTAAATCGAGTTTGTTGGGTTAGAGGCAGCCTGGCACCAATAATCTTGCAACAAGACAACGCTCGTCCACACACCTCGTGCGCAACCCAAGAGGCACTACAAAAACCTAAAGTTTGAACCGATTCCACAACCTAACATGTGATTTTGCAATGTTCCACCCGAAGGTACTACATTGGCCAGGAACGAGTTTTTTTTTACCTGGAAAATTTGGAATTTTTGCCGAACCCTTGCTGTTCCAAGCAAGGTAGGGATCTTTAACGTGCATGACAACACTCACACACGGAACCTCCATTTTACCTCTCATCCGAACGAGGGTGTATTTTTGTGAAAAATGTGTCGGTATTCGAACCCGGGACCTTTGCGATCCCACAACCTCCTTACTCCCTCGATCTCGCGTCTTGTGATTTTTGTTTTTTCCCTCTACTCAAGAGAGACCTCAAGGGTAATCATTATACTTCGGGGCGATGAGGTGAAGGCAGCTATCGCGTCCTGTATTCGAGAGAAGTCGGAAGAATTCTTCACCGATGGGATGAAGAAATAATTATTTACAAGATTAACACGTGTGCGTGTTAATAAGTACAAATAGGAACAAATCCATGTATATAAAAGAACATTGAATCAGCTAATGAGAAAACATAATGAGAATCTATATAAGATTAGCACGAGTGCCTGTTAATGAGTACAAACAAGAACAACATTTCTTTATCTTTATATATACTGCTGTGATAAGGGGTGTATTGAGTAGTAAGGGTCGTGTAGTAACTGTAAATAGCGATGGGAATCAGAAACTGCATTTATTTAGCAGAAAAATAAGTAATTCGCACATTATGTAAATAGCAAACATTTAACACCCTGTATATAGACCGTAAATAACTTTAATCAATGCAAGTAAGCATATCTTTCAATAATAGAAAGCATATTCAGCAGAGAAACAATCGTACATATAATTAAACCACGTTGAGGAGCGTTGAACAAGTTTATAAAACAAATACGCAGAAGATAAGATAAAACCTAATAAATCCTCGTGAAATTACGCTTGTGATAAAGAAGGAACAATAAACGCTTTGATAAGAAAACGCACTTTCAAAGATCAGTTTAAATAAATACGAAAACAGCATTTGTGTTACATCATTTGTTTTGTACAAACATCCAAAAGCTTTATCTACACAAAACAACAGACATAAGTTAAAAGTCCGGCCACGATAACAAATAATAAGGCAATCAAAGATCGTAAATAACAGCATGACACGGAAATACAAAAGAGTTTCATCATAAATCAGCTTGAAAATACTGGGAACATGAAAGACAAACGTGGTTGGTTGCAACAATCTGTAAGACTGCTTGGAAAACCAATTCAAATATAGTAGGAAAAAGCTATATATCACCCACCGGTGATAAGGCAGCTGAGTCTCAACTTGAAGCACGTCGAATCCACAACACTTTTAATCAGAAATCTACGCGTCAGATAAATAAAATTTATATTATAGTGAAAATAGTGCTGTATAAGAATTACGTGAAAAAACTTTTGCCGTTTTTTTCAGAAAACGGCTTCTAATCTGTTTCGAAAACAATTCTAATTCTGGACTATTTCTGGTTCTAATTTTAATCCACTTCTAAGACTTCTGGTCTACTTCTACTCTGCGTCGAAAACAATTTTAATTCTGGTTCTAATTCGAATTCACGAATATAAGAAATTCATAATTGAAAGAAACACACGAATTCCAATTGGTATTTAAGGCTTATACAGAGAAATATAGAATAAAGCACGAGGTGATTTTGGAGACAAGGGGTAACCGTACTGAAATATTGGTTCAACGTATGTTAAAGAGTACAAAGCAGAGCATTGGTATTCGATTGAAGATAATAAGTGGGTGTTGATCCACAACACGAAACAAATCAGGTCAGACCTACCTAGGTTTAAAGAATCTTTTCTAACTTAGATTCTAACACTGAATATATTAATCTTCTCACTAATTTGTAAAGAGTCAACAAGGACATTGAGGACGTTTAAACTTACGTAATAATCATAAAAAGTCTGGAATGTTCCAGATTTTTTTGTAAAAGGGTGTTGTTTTTGGCGACTTTATTTTAAATTAAAGGAATATAAATTTTGGGATAAATAATCCATATAATATTAATTGATTGAAGATTTAAAGGATTACGAAAATTGTGAAGTGTAAATATTATTTCCTTTCATTATATGAATGTTGATTGACTTCGTTTAATCAATTCACACAGGTAGTCATAAAGGGATGAAAGAAAATTGATCATCGTAACATTGTGCACTCTACGTAAATTAAAAAGGGTTTGCTGTGGCATAATAAAATTAAAAGATTAGAGTAATACACAGAGAGGTGGCGTTCAGTTGGACGTTTAGCACATCGGCGTACGGCGTTATCATTAATATTTAAATAACGCAACAACGGGGGATAAATACATAATATTTATATATATATATATATATATATGTGTATATATATATTTATATATATATTTATTGATGTGATAAAGGCCGCACGTTGGCGTGCCGCTAAATTATTGAAATGATAACGGCCGTGCGTTGAAGCGTTGCTTATTTAATAATATGATAACGTCTACACGTTGGAGCGCCGCTAAATTATTGCTGTGACAACGCCTTGCTTAGGGCGTCGCTAAAAGAATGTTGTGATACAGATACAGCAAATTGTGAAATTTGAAGTTGTTGACTTACCTTCCTTTCTAACTTTTCTTTGCCTAGCTATCGCAACGGAAGTAATGGAATTTACAAAATGAAATCAAACACAGCAATGTCATAAAGCATCTATACAGTCAAAAATATTTTCTCTCGTACAAAAGAATATAGAACATAGTTTCTTTCAAACAATATTATTCATAACAAGTACGTATATACTTAATTATCAAAATGTTCCTCACCTTATCTAGGTTAAAATTTACAGAACTAAAATCTCTGTTCTTGTGGATAGTTTACATGGCTTTTATTCCCACGCTTGTAAGGTTTGTTTCGCCAATAAAATCCTTGACATATAGGCTATTAAAAAAATCAGGGTGTTTCGAACTCTGACCACAAATTTTCTAGTAAATATCCTTACAAAGAAAATTATATGATTAAGACTTATTCTACATTAAATTAAATGACAAATGCTCAAATATCAGTTACGAACCAAAAAAAAAATCTAAAAGTAATACTTGCAGAATCCAAAAAGCGCTTATCCAGTTCGTAATTAACAGTTCAAATCCCAGTTTACATACAATTTATTTTGATTAAGTCATCTTTCTAGATTGTGCGAGATTCCGAAAGATTACACGTCTGTCTGACGCGAGGTTTCTGGGAATTCATCATTAGCTCAAATCGCGTGATTGATTTATAATAATGACGCGCAGTGACCCGTTCTCTAACACATAAGGTTATTCTGGCGTCGCATACTAATCCAGTAGTAATGCCAAAGGTAATAAAATCGATTTTAATTATAAATTTACCCGCGTGTTTGTGTTATACAGAAGTCAATTTGGCTAATTCATTTACGCTCTAATTGGTTTGTCATGCAAACTATTAGCATTCTTAACGATTGTAAAAGAAAATATTTGCTTTCACGGTAACTAAAACATGTATTTAATGTATACTTATAAAGATTGATTGTAGTTTCGTTTTACATAAAATGCGTATTGCTGGCACTATTCTATGCTATTTACAGCGAATGAAGAGCATTTTTTTATGCATAAAAAGTATTTTTATGATAATTAAGTGAAAATAAATGGCTTTGTATTTACCTTAGAGTGGTTATTTATAAGCACGGCTTAAATTTGTACATACAGTGTGATTATTCATTACATAAGTAACCGTTTTTAATTGCCTTTAAATGCAAACAAAACGTGTTTTTATAACACATTAATGGCTATGTATTTACAATACGCTTATATTATACAGGGTATAACAATGAATTTTCTGAGATTATATTTTAGTGGGCATTATTTGTAGACTTTGGGCTTCAATGACCTCTCGTGACCTCTTCATCACGTCAATATATATATATATATATATATATATATATACAGGGTGAGTTTTTAGTGTGGCAACGGTTGATAACTCGGTTATTATAAAAGCTACGTAAACCAAATTTGGAAACATTTTAGGCATGCCTAAAGTGCACATTTTAAAAATATTTGGATGCATACAGGGTGTTTCATAATTCCAGGGCATATTAAACTTATATTTTTTTAAATGGAACACCCTATATATTATTACATTTTTGGAAAGCCCATAAAAAGAGCTTTAATTTGAAATTAAATTGTATCTGTCTATTCCTTTTAGTTTTTGAAATATTCAACTGTTTTTAGAAAAAATGACCCAGATTAGATACATTACCACTGCACTAATACACAACTTATGTTGATTTTCAAGGTGCCGAAAATTTTACTATATACCATAGTATATTTGTAAATATCACTTTTTTGAAATTTCTTCACAGTATACAGGGTGTGTCAGGTTTCGCGAAATGCAATTTTTAAAACTTTTTTTAAATGGAACCCTACCAATTTTATTGCTTTAATGGATAGTTCATTAAGTGTCCTTTCATTTTTGTTAAGCATTCCCTATACCTAAATCCATTACTTTCTGAACAAAAACCTTTCTTAACAAAAATGAAAGGACACTTAATGAACTATCCATTGTAGCAATAAAATTGGTAGGGTTCCATTTAAAAAGAATTTTAAAAATTGCATTTTGCGAAACCTGACACACCCTGTATACTGGGAAGAAATTTCAAAAAAGTGATATTTACAAATATACTATGGTATATGGTAAAATGTTCTGCATCTTGAAAATTAACATAAGTTGTGTATTAGTGCAGTGACAATGTATCCAATTGGGGTCATTTTTCTAAAACAGTTGAATATCTCAAAACTAAAAGGAATAGACAGATACAATTTCATATCAAATTAAAGCTCTTTTTATGGGCTTTTCAAAAATGTAATAATATATAGGGTGTTCCATTTAAAAAAATATAAGTTTATTATACCCTGGAATTATGAAACACCCTGTATGCTTCCAAATATTTTTAAAATGTGCACTTTAGGAATGCCTAATATGCCTCCAAATTTGGTTTACGTAGCTTTTATAATAACGGAGTTATCGACCGTTGCCACACTAAAAACTCACCCTGTATATATATATATATATATATATATATATATATATATATATATAGTGAATAAGATGAAATAATAACTTAGACTTTTATGCAAAGCCCAAATGATCATTTCAAATCGTGCTAGTAATTGAATGGTGGAAAATATAAGGTTTTGGACAGGAGTTGAACCTGTATCTTGGTTTTCCCGGAACCATGCGTTTACCAATTACGCCACCGAGACCAATGACGACAATTGTGAAATTTACAAATTTAAATCGTGTATACAACTATACATAAACCTAACTTTCAATTACGTTTGGCATTTTTGTCAATCATATCTGACATAGTCAAGTTTTTGATTTATGTCAGTTATAGACAGGAAGCTACGCTCAAAATTACGGCTATAAGCTGAGTATTAAATATATAAATATTTTAGATAGTTAATTACATAAGGTAAGTTGATAAAAACTATCGTATTACAGTGATTAAGATGAAATAATAAGTTAGACTTTTATGCAAAGCCCAAATGATCATTTCAAATCGAGCTAGTAATTGAAAGGTGGAAAATATAAGGTCTTGCGGTTGCTTATTGAATAAATCCATGTAGGACTTGTTGTTTCTTGCTAATATGTAGATTATTTTGTTGATCTCTTAAATACCTCAACAGTACCAGTCGACATGTAGAGTTTGATATTACGCACTATAAAACGCTCTAAGTTTTTGAGCCATACTTTTTGCGATCTTTAAAAACCTGCTTTAACCTACATTTCTTATCATCGCATGAACGAAATAAGACATAACGAAGTCAGTCGTGTTCAGGTATCATACTAGGAAAAATGAAATTTCTAATCTTGAAGCAGGATTTGCGAATTACTTTAAAATTTTGTACTAGATAGGATGAATATTCTATAGAAAGTGTAACTTTCTATTCTAACCAATGCTCAATTAAGGACTATCGTTTTTAGAAGTAATCTTATCATGAGTTTATATTATTAAAGTTTTACATAAATTAAGAATTAACCAAATTATGGGTTTATCTACTTAACTATCATACAGTTGTTTTATGTGGAATAACCATATGTTTTCCATGTTGAAAATTAGAGCGAGGTATTGAATGCATCTTGTTCCGATGCTTGGTGTCATTGTATACGAAGCTATTATTTACAGGATTTAAGACTTTGTTTATTTTTATGAAGCTTACCCCGAAGCCCTGATGTTCGTGAAACACGTGGATTTTACTAGTGTCTGGTTTGATAAAAAGATACTTCGATTGATGGGTAAGTGAATCTGTTACTTTATTTGTTTGTCGAAGTGGAAACATCTGCATAATGTTTGATTATCACTAGAAATTTCTTTTGGTTGGACATTTGTTCTCAAGGATGTTATAAACATTCCTAATACACATTTAAAAGTTCTAGAACCAGAACTATAATAAAAACTATATGAAATGTAATGAGCTTTTAGTGCTTGTTTCTAGAGAAAAATAAATATATAAATATATAAATAAATATTAGAATATTTTGTTATAGTTGTTAGAGGCAACTTTATATTAGTTATATTAAAGTATCTCGGTAAACATATAAACTTGTAAACAACGCAGGTCTGGCTTTTTATTTGAACTACAGGAAATTCGGTCAATAATTTAAAGATCTAAGATTTTGTCATGGTTTAAAAGCAATTATTAAATATTTTATCCTCATGAAAAGTAAAACATGATTCATTTTGTAAACTAAACTTTATACCTCAGACTTTTTGAATTTAATCCTCGTAATTATTTGTTTAAACATAGAGCGGAACTAGATTCAAATTAGTAGTAATATTAATTTTCTAAAAACATCAAGCAAGAAGATTTCCATATTTACACATTATAGACGTTTATTATTTTTTGTTCAATGATAAATTTTATTAAACCGTGTTCTTATACGAGTACACATCTTTCATCGAGGTGATCTTGATGTACATGAGTGTTTCTGGTAAAATCTTAAGCCTTCAGATTTTTATCAAAATATTATTATATATTTTGTTATTATTTTGAGACGCAAACTTCTCTTTCCATTTGCATTATACTAACTTGTTTTTATTTCACGCATACCCTGTTCATAGTTAATCTTTTATTGTTAGGTATACTTACCTTAGGGTTCCTACACCATCACTAGGGCCATAACAACTACTATTTAAACGGATGTAGTGTCGCCTAATTTTTATTCTTTTACATCTTAGTTTTGCTGTGAACCCCCCTGCTTATCGCTCTAACGCTGGAGTAAAATTCAGATCTATCAAATACACTTTTATCATCTTAGCCACGGGCAAAAGTTTTCAATTTACTAATCAGTTACTCTCCCAAAATTGACTGTTAGATGCACTGCAAGCAACTACAATTCCAAAATAGGCAATATACAGGGTGTTTCAAAGGTATGGAAACGGTAAGATATTTTGCTTGGAACGTCTTTTCGGAAAAAATATTTCGAACAAAAGTTGTAGGATTTTTGACACTCGATGAATGGTGGCCTTTAATTCGACCTTGAACTTGTCCCTCAAGGTCAATCGAAGGTCAACTACGTTTTTCAGATGGGAACCTCTACTTTTTATTGCGAATTTCGAAAGAGCAGGAAATTTTACATTGAAATATGACCTTGGCCATGACCTTCAACGTCACTCCAAAGTCAATGTTGTTTTGCAAGGGGAACACTGAATTGAATTGAATTTTTTGAAAAATGATAAGAACAAATGTTTTAGTATTTTTCCCTGGCTATTCAATGTTGACCTTGGATTTGACCTTGATCTTGTCCTCAAAGTCATTTCAACGTCAACTATGTTTTTCCAAACGGGAACCCATACTTTTTATTACGGATTTGGAAACAAGAGGAAATTTTACATTCAAATATGACCGTAACCTTGACCATGACCATCAACGTCATCCCAAGATCAAATTTGTTTTTGCAACGGAAACGCCCGATGACTATGAGACAATTAAATTTTTTGAAAAATGTTAAGAACAATTGTTTCAGGTTTTTTCCCTGGCTATTCAATGGTTACATTATATTTGACCCTGACCTTGTCCTTCAAGGTCATTTCAAGGTGAACTATGTTTTATCAAATGGAACCCTTAATCCTAAAGCGAAAATCCTGGCGAACAATAGCAAGTAGATATCACAGCTATTTAAGGACAAGCGAAGGATCCTGGCCAGTTGAGGCGAGGTGAAGGGTCGCAGCCACTTAAGGCTTGGAGAAGAAACCCGGCCAGTTAAGGCAAGGTTAAAGTCCGGCCAGTTAAGGCAAGGATAGAGCCCGGGCAGTTAATGTAGTGATAGAGCCTGGTCAGTTAAGGCAAGGATAGATCCCGGCCAGTTAAGGCAAGGATAGAGCCCGGCTAGTTACGGCAAGGATAAAACCCGACCGGTTAAGGCAAGAATAGATCCCGGCAAGTTAAGGCAAGGATAGAGTCCGGCCAGTTAAGACAAGGGTAGAGCCCAGCCAGTTAAGGCAAGGATAGATCCCGGCCAGTTAAGGCAAGGATAGAGTCTGACCACTTAAGGCAAGGATAGAGCCCGGCCAGTTAAGGCAAGGAGATAGCTGGCACAGCTGCGGCACAGCTTACAACCTGTGTTCAAAATGGCCTCTATCAACATCCTGGCAGATTCCTAGACGGACATAAAAGTTTTCAATGGCACTTCTTATAATTTCAGTGCAAACAGTCACTATTCTTTGTCTTAGGTCTTCCAGATCCCGTGGTGGTGTTATGTAAACTTTATTCTTTGTGTAGCCCCAAAGGAAATAGTCCAGTGGATTCAGATCAGGTGATCTGGCTGGCCACTCAATCGTTCCTCTCCTACCTATCCAATGATTATTGAATTCTTCATTTAGATAGTCTCTTACAATTGTGCAAAAATGTGCAGACGCGCCATATTATTGAAATCAAACCTCATCCTATTCTTCACCAGCTATCTCCTGTATCGCGGGTACTATTTCCGCCTGCAATAATTCTAAATACTTCGGACCATTTAAAGTCCAATCTATGAAAAAAGGTCCAACTATTCGGTCCCTAAAAATACCTGTCCAAACATTTCATTTTTGCGGGTACTGCGTGTGATGTTTGCGCAATCAACGAGGATTTTTATTGCTCCATAATCTGCAATTGTGACGATTCACTTCACCATTGAGTTGAAAGGTTGATTCATCTGAAAAAACAATGAGCGATAAAAAATTGGGTTTCTGAACAATTCTTCCCATCATGTTCTCTCAAAATTCCAATCGCCGGTCTGAATCATCTTCATTTAATTTTTGATGAAGATTTATTTTGTGTGGATGAAATTTAATGATCTTTAAATTCCTAAAAATCAACGTCTGACTATTTTGAAGCTCTTGAGAGGCTTTTCTAATACATAAATGCGGGTCTTCGATGAATGATTGGGCCACTTCCATTTGCCGCTCATCTGAGGTTTCAATTTTTGGGCTTCTAGATTTCGGACGATTCTTATCGATTATTTAGTCCCAGTTTCTTCAAATCGCCTGATTGTTATTGAGACAGTGGACTTACTAATGCCTGTTAAGCCTACTCGAAATGTTTCATTAAACAACACCATTACTTCGTCATACGTTATACATCTATCGCCCCAACCTCTTATCATTAACAAACTAACTCTCTCTCGTTTCGTTAGAGTAGCCCTGGCAAAAGAAAAGGAAAGAATAACAAGAAAGAACTTTGTAGAAAGAGCAATAGCGGGAAAAAAATTAACCTTACTAACTATCCTGAAAAGAAGGAATTAATAATCAACCTTACTGACTATCCTGTTAGAGAAGCGAATTCAGCGAAAGTAATTGTTATTCAAAAATTATAAAATGACAATTGAAAAACAGAATCGACACTATTAGAGGATCCAATTAAAATTACAACTGAAAACCAGAAACGGCACCAAAAGCAATAAACTCCACTAACTATCCTGAGAAGGACCGTTAGAGTAGCGAATGCAGCGAAAGTAACTGTTTCAATTATCAAGAATAGAAATACTAAAAACAGCAAACCCACCAGATAAATATACTAAACTAAATATTAGAGGTGCAAATACAACGAAATTAAGGGGACAGTAAACTGGGGTGGCCGGGATTTTCAAAAACTCAACCAATTTACGCCAAATTCAGTACAGGGGGTTTTTTCGGTTGCCGATTGATATTTTGCACTGAGTTTTTGGAAATTCAGAGTCCAAGATGGCATACGAGATTTTCCAATACTCAACCAATTTACGCCAAATTCGATACAGGGGGGTTTTCCAGTTGTCGATTGAGATTCTGCACTCAGTTTTGGAAATTTAGAGTCCAAGATGGTGGACAAGATTTTCAAAAACTCAACCAATTTACGCTAAATTCGGTACAGGGGGGATTTTCCAGTTGCCGATTGAGATTCTGCACTTAGTTTTTGGAAAATCAGAGTCTAAGATGGCGGATCCAAGACGGCGGACGAGATATCTTAACGGGTTCAAGTGAATCAAATGAAAAATGGTATAATTTTGAAGATCAATTCAGTCCATACTTACATCAACAAATTAATGAAGATGATCATGACGGGGAAATTGAATTTTGTCAAAACATGATGGAAAGGATTGTTCAGTATTTTAATTTTGAGTTACTATTTATTCAAACAAATCGACATTTCAAGTCAATCGCTGCAGAAGGAAATAGTCTCAATGATTCATGAAATAGCTCTTAAAATTTCAAATTAATAATTATTGGATAGAACGGAAAGTAACTATTCAACAGTTAGCTATGATCCCTCATTTAACTCTACTTAATTTTTTCTTTTATGGCTACTTAAAAATAATCGTGTACGTCTGAGACAAAGAAAAGATAATGGTTGCGCTAATATTATACCTGATACTTTAGGAGTGCCACTGAAAATTTTGATGTCCGTTTGCTAGGATTTTGATGGAGAACATTTTGAACTAAAATAATTAGCCTTGCCTTAACTGACCGGGTTTCTTCTCCTTGCCTTAACTGACCAGGAACCTTCGCCTCGACTTGATTGGCTTTTTCTTAAATAGTCCTGATATCTCCTTGCTTTTATTCGCCAGCATTTTCGCTTTAGGTTTAGGGGATTTATTTGAAAAAATAAGGTTGACCTTGAAATGACCTTGACGGACACGGTCAAGGGCAAATCCAAGGTCATCGTTGAATAGCCAGGGAAAAATCCTAAAACATTTGTTCTTATCATTTTTCATAAAATTTAATTGTCTCAAAGTTATTCAGTATTCCCGTTGGAAAAACAACATTGACTTTGTAGTGACATTGAAGGTCATGGTTAAGGTCATACTTGAATGTAAAATTTCCGGCTTTTTCCAAATCCTCAATAAAAAGTATAGGTTCCCTTTTGAAAAAATATAGTTGACCTTCAAATGATCTTGAAGGACAAGGACAATGTTGAATTCAAAGTCGCCATTCAATCGAGCGTCAAAAATCCTATAACTTTTGTTTAAGACATTTTTTCGGAAAAGGCGTTCCAAGCGAAATATCTTACCGTTTCCATACTTTTGGAACACCGGGTATGTGTTACATTTATATTTGTCATACTCCCTGTATGTTTGTTGTGGTTTGTTTAGCATTCTTCTTAAGCTTCTTTGGGAATTAAACCACTCATAGTTTTTAAAATCATCTTTATTTACGTTTCGATCCATGACCTAGACCTACTTTTTGACAACGATCCTAGGTCATGGATCGAAACGTAAATAAAGATCATTTAAAAAACTATGAGTGGTTTAATTCCCAAAGAAGCTTAAGAAGAATATTTTTGTCATGTCTGAGAGACGTATTTATTTTGGTGCACTAGTTATGTTCTACCTATCTATTGGGCACATTCCGCATACTAGCTAAAAGCCGTTAACGTCGCATGCTTGGCGACATACTGTTCTACTGAAAAATTGAAACTATATAAAAATACCACGAAGGGAATTATACAGCATCTAGAAATCAATATATCTCAGGAGATACGGTGCCAATTAAAGGATTAACGATACAATGGAATCTTTTAGCCGGGTATTTCATGTTTAAGAGACTCATCATCTTCGGAATGCCATAGTAGGTACTCGATTTTCTAGCAGTGAGCCATAGCAAGAAAACGAGGACATCCCAGAGTATAGTTACGTTACTTTTCATAAAAAAGGAGATTGGGTTTTCGCAACGACCCTGAGTCACATTCATGATTCGAATCCATTTCTAGAGGATTAATCTCAGCTATGCAAGCAACAGTGAGAAAGTATTTTTTCGAAACGTCAAAAATAAAGATGGTTTTTAAACTCAAGAAATGTTATCTTACTCTCAGCTACGACCTCGATAGCCTAAACAAAAAATATTCGCTTGCATGGCATCTTCTTAGCATTAAGACCAAAGTGAACTATCTTTTGTAACATTTTAAAAATTGTGTAAGAGAACAATTATAGCACGATGCACACTAATTAAAAAGAATATCATTTCAATATATTGGACAGTTTTTTAAGCAAAATTTGAAGGTTGCGGATCTCAAACTTGTTTAAAAATCGTTTAACGAGCGTTGTATCACTGAACGCGTTGGTCTTGATTACGTGAAACTTATGTTACCTTCAGGTGTTTAAAAACAGTTTTTGGTTTCAAGTTTGTTAAGAAACTGGTGACCGAAACGGGTACAAACGCAAATCCAAACTAACCACACATTTTTGCAAGAACAGCATTAGATGATCTGGAATTTAATTTTTTTTATTTCTACATGTGCCCCTATTTTTTAACATGGTATGAACTGTGTCCAAAAACTTTCGTTGTTCAATAATAGCACTGCCTACTTAGTCCATTTAGTTGTCTCAATGCCATTTTACGTACCAAAATTGAAAAAGTTACATAATACTTGTAGAAGTCCATCATAATACAAACGGATATTAATTCTACATCTTTATCATCACTTAATATCATAATTTAAGGTAAAATTTTGAACATCACTCTACAACATTAATTACTTTCAGTGTAAGGTCAAGTGGTCGTAGAGCGTTAAAACATCCATATTTATTACAACTTCCTGTGAATTAAAATATAAGACCAATTACATTGGTTATTATTTCATGACGTCACTGTTTTATAATGCCGACAGAGTCGTGTATATAGCATTAAAAAGTTGCATTAAAATATACAAATTTAATTCCCCAATTCTTCAAGTGCTATCTTTAGAATCAACATATGCATATTTTATATCGGGTTATAGAAGATGAATAAGGGAAGGTTTGATTGAGCAACAAAAGGGGTCTTAAAAATGTAGTAGTTCATTTGAATTTCAAGCAGTTGTTTATTTATACTGAGTTATAGCATCGCCAAGAGAATATTTTGTAATGGACATTATAAATTATTATATTTCAATGTCAGTTAAATTAACCGGTTTATTGTTGTTATCATGAAAAGTTTTTTGGGTTAGTGTGTTGAAGGGGTTGCTTAGAACTATAGGGAAAAAATAAAACTACCTTGGACGATTATATATACACAGAAGAAATCGGTCATTATACAACCTTTAGGTTAAAACTTTTCCTCAAGTTATTTTTGAATCAGTTATTTTTACTGACCAAAAATTATTTGTTCCATTTGTGTATTTCACGTTATTTTTAGAAAATATACAAGTTTGTTTGTTCAAAATTTCAGATATTATAAGCAGTAATATATTAAAAAGCCATTCACACGTGGACTTTATTTATTAACGCAATTTTATAGTACTGTAAATGACTGTCTGAATAATTTCAACACTGCTTTGTAACAAAACAAAAAACGAACAATTTTATTAATTTTTAGCTCTTTTAGTGTCCTTCAAAAAATAGTCGGCTATTATAATTTTAAACCATTTTACTAAATACAGCTTCTCTTTATCCTTAATAATCTAGCTTTTCACTTATAATATTGTAACGAACTTTGTTTTACTGTTCTCTATTCGGTCCAATAGCCCGGTTATTGACAAATATTTACAGAAAATTCTTAATGTAGTGAGATTCTGCTATAGAGATCACTGATGATAGTTATTACAATATTAACTGATCTAATTTATTTCTTAACACGACGATTACAGCATCTTTATTACTAGTTTGCACTATATAATTTATCTACACTGCACTTAATTTATATAGACATTAAACGTATTTATTCTAACGATTTGTTCAATAATTTATTTCATAATACTTGCGAATTCATACTTTGAATGCCTTAACCGTATGATCGTACGGTTTTATATATCTAACCATAATTATTCCAAAACCTTCCGCGTTAAACGAGATCATAATCGAATCACACCTTTTGTTTGCTTTGTATTGGTTCTGTAAATATATTCTAGTAATTACAATGTCATACTTTCTGGAAAGTTGCTTATAGCGAAACATACTAATGTAAATTTTTATACCTAAAAGCCATCACTTCTTAAAAATGTTCAATATTGTATAAAAAATTCCTGTAATTCGTTGTTCCTTTGGAAGTTTTCAATAACTGATTGGAAGATGACCCATGGAGCACTTTCTTTTTAATTCTGGAAGTCTTTATTCTGTGAATGTAAGGAATGTTACAGTAACGATAATTTTGTAAAAGGTCCCTGTAGTAAAACCATGAAAACTGCTTCGTTATCCTTTTTTTCAATTTTACTGATGGAACATTGACTGTTTACTTTGAGTTATATTTCTCCACTTAAGCCAAAGTTCTCTTACTTGACCCGATTAATGGGTTCAGATAAAAGCACTTTTTTTTCTTTTACTTAGCTCATGTACTAGATCTAAGTTTATCATCTGCAATAAATCTTTGTAGTCTTAGCGGGTTCATTGCGAAAAACGTATGCTGTAAAAAAGGAAATATTCTCGAGTCTGCATGATTGAAACTTTGTGACATGCATTAATTTACATTTGACCATCTCCCACGTGAATTTCCAGTCTCGATGACTCAGTTAGCTTCTGAGCATCAAAATGAATTAATCTAATATATGAAACCGGGCACAGGCTCTACATTTTGTAAAGAATTTCGAAAAGTATACTTTCAAAAAAGGCAGGGGCATAAAAATGAATAGTTTAGGAATAGCAGCATATCAAATAAAAATTTATGGAAAAATAAAGATTGGAAATGAATAGATTTTGACAGATGTGCCAATTTGGTTTTAGGAAACATATAGTGTTCGGGAAGCAATACTAACTTTTCGGATTTTAAAAAAGAACTGGCCGTAGAATGGATCACCTGTATTGTTTATATAAAATAATTGTTAAAGGGCTTGAATGGAATTGTTTATTTAGGATAGTAACTGGGATAGAAATAAGTTAAAATGAATAAGAATAATGTTTAATAGCATAAGAATAATTTACAAGGCGACTGTGAGAGCAATATATAATAAAGAAACAGAACCTAAGATGGAAAGGAGTGTTAAACAGGAATTTGCTTTGTACTTACAATATCTAACTTATTACAAAATTAGAGTCTTCTAAAATGGCGATTAAGATATAGAGACAAACGATTATAATATTTAATAGTATTCCTATAAGATAATAATCGTAGCAGTAAAAAAAATAAGTTAAAAATATTATCAATTAAAGGAGACGAAATACATATTACAAACAACTAAATGAAGATATTTAAGACAAAATTAAAAGAAATGCGAGAAAAAGATGAAGTAGGCGATAATGCTATACAGGAAATTAAAGATTTCAGTTATTTAAAGAACCAAATAACAAACGATAAACTTACTAAAAAAGGAAAAGTGGGATAGAACTTCTATAAAAAAACCTTCTAACAAAATCAGCGATTACATATATTAGCAATTGACGATTAGAGAAAGGTTATGTACGGAATGAAGTCTTACACGCTTGCAAAACCTGGACTAAAGTAAAGATGAGAAGGAAGTTAGAATTTTATGAAAAGTGGTATTATAGGAGATTGTAGAGTGTTATCTGGTTGAATGCGTATCTGCATTGTTTTATATTCTGAGCAAGCCTACACATGTCCTTGAAATTTTCACTACCTGTGTGCAATAGTTTAATCTAGTTCTACCTCTACCTCTCTTTTTTTCCTTTCTCTTTCTAATATATCCCTTACTATTCCCGCATGCCTTAGAACATGTCCTATCATCTTATCTCTCCTATTTTGCATATGTATCTTTCTTCCTCTACCATTTCTAGTACATCTTTGTATTTAACTTTATCTGGTCATGATATATTCATCATACATATGTAGCACCGCGTTTCGAATGCTTCTATTTTTTTCTTTCTGTTTCTCTTACTGTTCACGTTTGACAGCAGTATAGTGATATACTTCACATACATCCTTTCAGAAATCTTTTCCTTGTTTTTATGTTTGTTGTTTTCGAACATATTAGTTACTTTTTCTTGTTAAATGTAGCCATTTTGCGTTATTTGGCTTCCTAGGTAGCAAAAATCTTTAACCTCTTGTAAATTCTCGTTTCCTATTTGTATTTTGGTTTTTGACTTATTTTTCCCTTCTTTAGATACTAGTACTTTGGATGAGAGATAAAATGGAGGCCTCGTGTGCGTGTGCATGCGTGCGTGCGTGCTTGTGTGCGCGCGCGCGTGTGTGTGTGTTATCACGCACATTAACGATCCCAACCTTGTTTGGAATAGCAAGGATTCGGCAAAATTCAAAATTTCCCGGTAAAAAACTAGCTTCCTGGCCATTGTAGTACCTTCCGGCGGAGCATTGGAAAATTAAATGTAGTGCCAAACTTATTGTTCGAAAGTTTTTACATCTACTCGCACCTCTCTTTTTGGTGTAGTGATTATAGTGTTAGATTTGAAATCTTTGGGTATCTCGCCTGTCTCATACATATAGCTTATCGGTTGGAAAAAACATTCCGTTACTGCTTGTACTTTATCTATACCCAGCGCCTTATTATTTTTCAGGCTCCTTAATGCCAGTACAAACTCATCTCTAAGTATAGGATATCCCAAGTCATACTTTTCAATTTCTGATTCCTGTTCACGTGCTTCCTAGTACCTGTCCTGCAGATAAATTCTCTATATATTCTTGCCATTTATCCACTTTCTCTACATTTAGATAATGATCTCTTCCCGTACCTCTTATATTTTTACTATACGTTTTTATATCCCTAAAATTTTTTCTAATTAGTTTTTGTGCTTCGCCTCTCTTTTCCATTTCCATCTTAGTTTGTACTTCTTTACACTTTTCGCCATTACATCGTTCTTTAGCTTTCCTTCATTTGCGAATAAATTTCTATTTTATGACTTTGTATCTTTGTTTCCATGCTTCAACTGGTCTGTTTTTTTATTTTTGTTATTCTTTTATTAAATTCGGAATATCGTTTGTGTCACACATGGTTTCTTATTTTATTTTTGCTTATAACCCAGAATATCTCTGTCCACCATGTCTAAGCTGGATTTAATGGTATTTCTTTGACTTTTTCTCAAAGTCAATGTGGCTTTTCCGGGTTTTTTTTTCAAATTTTTAAACTAAAGCGCGCCTTTCTTAATAAGTATGTTGTGGACGCAGTCTATATATACTTCTGACTAGCTTCTACTGTCTCTTAGTTAATTTCTAAACCGTTGTTTAACAAGAGTGTGATATATTTGATATCTCACTATGTTTCTTGGATTCTTCCACGTGTATCGTCTTCTAGCATGAAGTTGAAATAATGTGTTTGTGATGGTTAAATTGTTTCTGTCGCATAATTTTACCGACGTATTTCTCTTGTCGTTATTCGTTCTTAAACCAAATAAACTTACTAGCGTTTCTTCCCTACCCTCACTTACCACTGCATTGAAATTTCCCGTAATTATTAAATTTTCACACTCTTTTACGAATCTTAGTGTTTTCGATTTCTTTGTAGATTGCTCTATGTCTTCCTCACTGTAGCTAGAAATGGGCATGTAAACTTGTATTCTTACCGATTTTGCAGGTTTAATTTCTTATCTAACCATGAATACTCTTTCTTTCTTTTGTAAGTAGTTTTCTACACAATGTCCTAGCTTTTTCCGCATAACTATCTCCACATATGAATTTCCTTCCTCTAATCGTGTATGAGTTACACTTAACTCACCGTTCTAAAAATTCGCTGCCTCTGGTTATCGAACTTCGCTAATCCCTGCTATATCTATTGCTATCATATCCATTTCAATTTGCAAATTCTCTTGTTTACGTACTTACTTCATACTTCTAACTTACCACGCCCTGGCTCGCAAGATGTTCAGGGCCTTCCTGTCTTCTTATTGAGGTGGCCGATCACTACCTCCGGCGTAATCATCTCCTGGAGATACGAATGTAGGACTATTTCAATTCCGGAATCTTCTACCCCAAAGGATGCCATTGTTTTTGGAAACGTTTTTGGTACGCTGTATACTTGGGGAGTAAAGTGGTTGTTTGCCGTTGCTTTCCATATCGCTGTGTGTGCCTTAGAATGCCATACCTTCCCCTATGATTTCTGCCACCCTAAATACCGAAATAGCTGCTGCCCTCTTTTGGGAACCTGTATTAGTCGATGGTTCTTCACTAATTTGGTTAAACGTAGAGTTCGGCTCTTTAGCTCACTGAAACTCGCAAGCCATTCTACCCATTTTAGTATTCTAGAACTTCTTCAAGGTGTAGGTTCGTTTAAAACGGAGGAAAAGGCTGTATATGAAATATAATGTGCATGGATCAAATTGCACAAGTGCTAGGTAGGATAGTTACACGGAGGTAATAAAATTTCAAATTCGGAACTACGATCGTGAATAAAAAAAAAGAATTCAAGCGAGACGGTATAGTAATATATTGCTCAAGTTTTGGGGAAAATGAATCTGAGAAATAAGATGAAGAAGTCAACTTTATTGATATAGCTGAAAGAACGCAAAAAATGGAAATTATACTTTTTGCTTTCCTGCAATAAAATAAATCCTGCTGGATTATTATGTTCTTCTGTAATATTTTGATTATTCATTGTTTCGGATCCACGTTTGGGTATGACATATGACAACTGAGTAGTTTTTAAAATTGTATACATTTTATATATTGTATACATTGTATGCATTGTATACATTGTAAACACTGTATACATTGTACACATTGTATACATTGTAAACATTGTATACATCGTATATTGCATATATTGTGTATATTGCTTATATTGCACATAACGCATATATTGCATATATTGTGTATATTGCTTAATATTGCACATAATGCGTATATTGTAGATATTGTATATATTGCATATATTGCATATATTGTATATATTGCATATATTGCATATATTGCATATATTGCATATATTGCATATATTGTATATATTGCATATTTGCATATATTGCATACATTGCATGTATTGTATGTAATGCATATATTGCATGTATTGCATATATTGTATATATTGTATATGTTGTAACTGTTGTATATATTGTATATATTGCATATATTGTATATATTGTATATGTTGTAACTGTTGTATATATTGTATATATTGCATATATTGTATATATTGTATATTTATTATTTATATATTGTATATATTGTATATATTGTATATATTGTATATATTCATATATTGTATACATTATATATATTATATATATTATATATATTTATAATTGTATAATTTATATTATATTGTATTAATTTTATATATTATATATATTGTATTATATTTATAATATTGTATATATTATATTATATTGTATTATATTTATAATATTGTATATAGTGTATATATTGTATTATATTTTAATATTGTATATATATGTATATATTTATATATATTATTATATATTATTATATATTGTATTATATATTATTATATATTTATATATTTATATATTATATATATTTATATATATTATATATTATATATATATTTATATATTTATATATTATTATATATTGTATATATTGTATATATTATATTATATATTATATATTTATATATTATATATATATTATTATATATATTGTATATATTTATATATATTATATTTATATATTGTATATATTATTATATATTGGATATATTGGATATATTGGATATATTGGATATATTTTATATTATTATTATTATATTATTTATATTTATATTTTATATATTATTATATTTGCAATTATTATATTAATATTGTGCATATTATTAATATTATTATATTATTATATATTATTATTTATATTTTATATTTGTATATTATTATATATATATTGTTATATATTATTATTATATATCGTATATATCGTATATATCGGATATATCGCATATATCGCATATATCGCATATATCGCATATATCGCATATATCGCATATATCGCATATATCGCATATATCGCATATTTCGCATATTTCGCATATATCGCATATATCGCATATATCGCATATATCGCATATATCGCATATATCGCATATATCGCATATATCGCATATATCGCATATATCGCATATATCGCATATATCGCATATATCGCATATATCGCATATATCGCATATATCGCATATATCGCATATATGCATATATCGCATATATCGCATATATCGCATATATCGCATATATCGCATATATCGCATATATCGCATATATCGCATATATCGCATATATCGCATATATCGCATATATCGCATATATCGCATATATCGCATATATCGCATATATCGCATATATCGCATATATCGCATATATCGCATATATCGCATATATCGTATATATCGTATATATCGTATATATCGTATATATCGTATATATCGCTATATATCGATATATCGTATATATCGTATATATCGTATATATCGTATATATCGTATATATCGTATATATCGTATATATCGTATATATCGTATATCATATATCGTTATATATCGTATATATCGTATATATCGTATATATCGTATATATCGTATATATCGTATATATCGTATATATCGTATATATCGTATATATCGTATATATCGTATATATCGTATATATCGTATATATCGTATATATCGTATATATCGTATATATCGTATATATCGTATATATCGTATATATCGTATATATCGTATATATCGTATATATCGTATATATCGTATATATCGTATATATCGTATATATCGTATATATCGTATATATCGTATATATCGTATATATCGTATATATCAATATTTGTCAACGATTGAATAAAGATATAAGGCATATTACTCGGAGAAACTATAGTGTTTTAAATTATAACAATATAATAAAAAATTGACTATTCGATTTGTCTGAAAACATGAACAACCATAACTTTGAATTAAAATTGAAATGACTTTAAGTGATTTATTTTATAAGTAGGAGAATTATTAATACAATTTAAAATTACATTTTTGCTTATAACCCAGAATACTCTGCCACCATGTCTAAGTGGATTTACATGGTATTTTTTACTTTTCTAAATTTTCGAATAGTGGCTTTTCGGTTTCTTTTAAATTTCTTAAACTAAAGCCTTTCTTATATAAGTAGTTTGGACGCAGTCTATATATATTCTACTAGCTTCTACTGTCTTTAGTTTAATTTCTTATTAACCTTGTTTAACTAAGAGTGTGATATATTTGAATGTCACTATGTTTCTTGATTCTTCCATTATCGTCTTCTACAATGAATTCCTGCAACATTAATGTGTTTGATGGTTAAATTGCTTTCGTGCATAATAATTCCGCTGTATTTCCTATGCGTTATTCTTCTTAAATCCATTAATTAAACTTCTAGCTTGTTTCCGCTACTTACTCTCACTTCTACTGCATTGACAATTTCACCGTAAGTTTTAAGATTTTACATTTTACATCTAGTGTTTTCGATTTCTTGTAATGCATCTTCCTCATGTAGCTAAAATGTGTTGCATGTAATACATTGTTTCTTACCATATTTGCCAGTTTTTGAATTCTTCTTATGCTAACCATGAATACTACTTTCTTTCTTTGTAAGTGTAATTTCCTATATAATGTTTCCTATTTTTCCGCTAACTGTCTCATTTGAATTTACCTTCCTCTAATGTTATTCTCACTTAACTACCGTAAAATTGCTGCCCTCTGGTATTATTCGATTCTTCAGCTAATCCTTGCTTATCTAATGCTAATATCTGCATTTACATGATTTGCAAATTCTTTTTTACGTACATTCTGCATTCTTCGTAACTTTCCACGCCTGTTAACGAAGATGTTAGGGCCTTCCTGCTAATCTTATTGAGGTGGCGATCACTACCTCACGTTCTAATCATTCCTGCGTAATAGAATTTCAGACTTTTCAATTCCGTGATATATTCTACCATGATCCATATTTTTGAAAGTTTTTGGTACGCTTATACTTGGGATAATTAGTGAGATTGTTTCCTTCTATTCCATATTCTGCTTAGTGTGAACCTTAAATATGCATACTATCCTATACTTTTGCTTCCTCCTTCCAATTACAAATATTCCATGTTTTGGAACTTATTATCGATGTCTTCTAGTAATCTTTTGATATATGTCAGTATGTTATCGGATCTTTAGTATTTCTACAACTGCAACTCTTCTGATATTTTTATAAATCTAGTATACTTTTCACATATGTAGGTTCTTATTATATATTGTATAACACGTATATATCTTGTCCATGTCAACTTGAATTGCTAGGTAATCATTTACAATGTTATAATATTCAAATTCGTGTTAGTATGTTAATTAATAAGCAGTAAGAGTTGCAGACGGTATATAATTTATATTGCTCAATATTGAATAATCTACCGTGTAAGATAGTGAGATAATTTATTGATATACTTGACATAAATGGATTCACACTATTGTTTCTGCAATTGAAATAATCGTGGATTATTATGTTGCTATATTCATATATTTTGATTATTGCCATTACTATTATACTTTTGCTATACATACTGCAATGATATTTATTAAATCCTGTATCTATTATTTTTTGTAAATTGTTCTATTGTCTACTTGTAAAACTGTATGACATTTACATTTTGAGTAATTTATAAATTGTATACTGTTGTATATATTTGTATAATTCTATATATTTGCATATACATAATTGATATTATTGATCATGTATTACATTGCATATACTTCGTAATCATCTGATATATTGCATATATTGCTATATATTGCTATATATTCATATATTGCATATTATTGATATATTATTATTGATATACTTTATACATTAAGCGCTATATTTCATTTTATACTATTGATGATATTGCATATACGATAATTGATATATTATATATTGATATATTGATATATTGATTTTGGATACTATTGTATATATTGCATATATTGATAAATGATTCGTTATATATTTATATGTATTAATTGTATAGTAATTGTATAACTTGATATATTGTATATATTATACTGAATATTGCTATATATTGATATTATTGTATATATTGTTATATATTGCATATTTATATTTGATAATTGATACATTTATATATTTATATTTAATATTATATATTGTATATATGATATATTGATATATTGATATATTGATTATCATATATTGTATAATTGCTATATATTGTATATTATATTATAATATTTATATGATATATTGATATATATATATATTGCTGATATATATATATTGTATATATTGATATATTATATAAATATATAAGTATATATTGTATATATATATATATATATTGATATATTATTATATTGTATTTGATATATTATTATATATCTGATATATTATGTATATTATTATATATTTATATATATTGTTATATGTGTATAATATGATGTATTATATAATTGTATATATTTATATATTATTATTATATTGTATATTTATATATGTATATATTAAATTATATAATTGTATATATGTATATATGTATATATTATATATGTATATATGTATATATATTGTATATATTGATATATTGTATATATTGTTATTATATATGATATATGTATATATGATATATATATATGTATATTATTATATATTATATATGATATATTATATATGTATATTATTGCATATATTGCATATATTGATATATTATATGCATATATTGATATATTGATATTATGATATATTATATATGTATTATATTATGTATATATGTATATATTGATATATTATATATTGATATATGTATATATTGTAATTATATATGTATATATGTATATATCGGATATTATGATATATGATATATCGCATATATGAACATTATATCGCATATATTGATATATCTGATATATCGATATATCTGCATATATTGATATTATCGCATATATATGACATTATAATTTGTATATATCGTCATTATAATTGATATATGCATATATGATATATCGCATATATGCATATATCGATTATATCTGTATATATCTGTATATATCGATATATATCGTATATATGTATATATGTATATATCTGATATATCGCATATATTGTATATATGTATATATCGATATATCGTATATATGTATATATCGTATATATCGCTATATATCGTATATATCGATATATCGTCATATATCGTCAATATATCGCATATATCTGCATATATCGTATATATCGCATATATCGCATATATTATATATCGAATCATATATCGATATATCGCATATATCGATATATCGCATATATCGATATATCGTATATATCGTATATATCGTATATATCGTATATATCGTATATATCGTATATATCGTATATATCGTATATATCGTATATATCGATATATATTATATATCGTATATATGTATATATCGTATATATCGTATATATCGTATATATCGTATATATCGTATATATCGTATATATCGTATATATCGTATATTCGTATATATCGTATATATCGTATATATCGTATATATCGTATATATCGTATATATCGTATATATCGTATATATCGATATATCGATATATCGATATATCGATATATCGATATATCGTATATATCGTATATATCGTATATATCGTATATATCGTATATATCGTATATATCGTATATATCGATATATCGTATATATCGTATATATCGTATATATCGATATATCGTATATATCGATATATCGTATATATCGTATATATCGTATATATCGTATATATCGATATATCGATATATCGTATATATCGTATATATCAGATATTTCGATATATTGATATATATGATATATATGCATATTATCGGATATATCATATAGTGTTTATATATATAATATCGATATATCAAATTGACTATTCGATTATCGATATATCGATATACTAATTATGATATTAGATATAATGACTATTGATATTGATTATATTATATATGCGTGATTATTATATATCTATTAGATAATATGTATATATCGTATATACGTCGTATATATCGTATATATTATATTTACAAATCTTAGTAATAGCGTAATTGTAACAATAATGATATAGTATATATCGAAAATCATGATTATTATTGATCACGATATAATAGATCATCTAATACATTACGTATTTGCTAAGTATATCGATGTGGGTTAATCGAATATGTTTGATTAACGATATTGAACTTTATGATGATTAGTTTGATATATGTATATATTATGAATCGTAATTATATATGTATGCTATAGTCGATAATCGTATTTCGTGCAAAGCGATACGAAATGAATCGTATAATCGAACTATGAAAGTAGATATATTGGAATCGTATGCAAACGATGGAATAAAATATAGGATATATGAAAAATAGATATTTTAATGTGTAAAATATGTTGTTAGATATTAGAACATGGGACTATATCGATGATTAAGAACATGAAACCTGTTATAGTTCATTAAAAGAGATCTGAAATGTATATTAGTAGATGGTGATCTATATAACGTAAGGTAGAAATTAAATAGTATCAGTAGGTAATACGAAGCTCGTGGACAAATAGAGCAATTAGGAAAGTAGCGATACTTACAGATAAAGGAATTTAGAACAGAAAAGTTTAAGAAGATCAATAATGACCGAATATGGTTAAGATCGTGTATATGAAGAGCGATAGGATTGAATAGATTAGGTACATAAATTTATGAGTCTGAAATATAATATAAGTGCAACATGATATGTCAAATTTGAGACAGAATAGGCAATTAAAATGGACTACAAGTGAAAAGTATGAAAGAAAAGCGTTTAAAATTAGAAATTGAAAAGACAAGTAAGGAGCTTATTATTAGCAGATAGGAGTAAAACAGGTATTAGTAAATTGAAGATCAATGAAAATTATGTGAAATAATTTTGCAATGGGCAAGATGTCACAAAGAAAGATTAGTAGAAATGGGATATCAGATGATTGCAGAAATGACTATTAAAATAGTAGTCTTAATAACAAGGCAGATTAAATAGGTTTATAACTTGAAACAGGACAAGGAATCGAATGCCTATTTGCAGGATAAGTTTAAGGAAGCAAATAACCGTCATCAAAGAAAGCTATTGCAAATGGATGGTACATACTGAAGGAAACGATTAAAATATTAAAAGCAGTAAAGTAATCATTTGAATTGAGAGCTAGACTTAGATATTGCAATATTACAATATGAAAGTTATGAGTGCTAGAATGCGCCCATTAAGATGAAATAGGCAATTGATACATAGATAATAAAATCAGTAATATTATAATTACAGAAAATATCGCACAAATAAGTTAAAAGTATTGTATTTTACTTCTGATAATTATTATGAGTGAACAAATTTGATGAGTTAGTCAATCCTAAAATTGCTAATGAAGTACAGAATTGCTTTACAATAATACTGAAGTACAGACGATCTGTATACAGGTATATTGAAATAAAATCAAATAGCCACTGAAACGTCAATTCCAAAAATTTTGTACATAAAAATTAAAATTATAACATAAGTTCATTTAGATAGTGCAGCTAAATATTGATTTATGAAAATTCTTGCTAAATAATGCCTAAATTTACATTACATATGTATGTACAATATATTAACCAATAAATCAGTTTAATAAACTTTCACATATTCGCAAATATAACGAATCGTTATCAATATTGTATTTTGCATATTTGCTAATATTGCAGCTAAATGTTATTGTAGAATTTAAAATTGCTAATAATCTGAATGTATTGTATATTATTGCATCTATTGATATATAACATGCATATATCATAATCACATTCAATAAATTGATATATATAATTCATTTTACTTGTATGCATGCATTTATATATTAAGAATTCATATTTACATTATATTGTATAATATCATATATGACTATAACTGTTGTATTATTAAATATTGTATAATATGTATATATTGTATATTTGTATATATTGATATATATGATATATTGTATATATTGTATATATTGCATATATTGTATATATTGTATATATTGATATATTGTATATATTGCATATATATGATATATTGATATATGTATATATTGATATATATGTATATATTAGTATATATTGTAATATATTGCATATATTGTATTATATGTATATATTGTATATATATATTGTATATATTGTATATATTATATATTATATATGTATATATGTATATATTGTATATATTATATATATTGATATATATTTATATATTGTATATATTATATATATTGTATATATTGATATATTGTATATATTATTATATT
This sequence comes from Platerodrilus igneus, assembly GCA_036346225.1. Lineage (NCBI taxonomy): Eukaryota > Metazoa > Arthropoda > Insecta > Coleoptera > Lycidae > Platerodrilus > Platerodrilus igneus. The sequence goes on from JARFIW010001270.1 coordinate 2,382,784, forward strand.
ATATGTATATATTGTATATATTGATATATATTATATTATATATTATATATTGTATATATTATATATATTTATATATTGTATATATTTATATATATTATTATATATTGTATATATATTATATATTATATATATATATTGTATATATTATATATATATGTATATATTGTATATATTATATATATATATATATTATATATATTATATATTGATATATTTATATATTGATATATTATATATATGTATATATTATATATTATATATATATATATATTATATATATATGATATATATGTATATATATATTATATATTGATTATTATATATATGATATATTGATATATTATATATTATATATTATATATATATATTATATTATATATTATATTGTGTATATTTATGTATATTATTATTATTATATTGTATATATTGTATATTATATATATATATGTATATTATTATATATATATGTATATATGTATTATATCGCATATATCGCATATATCGCATATATCGCATATATCGCATATATCGCATATATCGCATATATCGCATATATCGCATATATCGCATATATCGCATATTATCGCATATTTCGCATATATCGCATATATCGCATATATCGCATATATCGCATATATCGCATATATCGCATATATCGCATATATCGCATATATCGCATATATCGCATATATCGCATATATCGCATATATCGCATATATCGCATATATCGCATATATCGCATATATCGCATATATCGCATATATCGCATATATCGCATATATCGCATATATCGCATATATCGCATATATCGCATATATCGCATATATCGCATATATCGCATATATCGCATATATCGCATATATCGCATATATCGCATATATCGCATATATCGCATATATCGCATATATCGCATATATCGCATATATCGCATATATCGCATATATCGCATATATCGCATATATCGCATATATCGTATATATCGTATATATCGTATATATCGTATATATCGTATATATCGTATATATCGTATATATCGTATATATCGTATATATCGTATATATCGTATATATCGTATATATCGTATATATCGTATATATCGTATATATCGTATATATCGTATATATCGTATATATCGTATATATCGTATATATCGTATATATCGTATATATCGTATATATCGTATATATCGTATATATCGTATATATCGTATATATCGTATATATCGTATATATCGTATATATCGTATATATCGTATATATCGTATATATCGTATATATCGTATATATCGTATATATCGTATATATCGTATATATCGTATATATCGTATATATCGTATATATCGTATATATCGTATATATCGTATATATCGTATATATCGTATATATCGTATATATATATCGTATATATCGTATATATCGTATATATCAATATTTGTCAACGATTGAATAAAGATATAAGGCATATTACTCGGAGAAACTATAGTGTTTTAAATTATAACAATATAATAAAAAATTGACTATTCGATTTGTCTGAAAACATGAACAACCATAACTTTGAATTAAAATTGAAATGACTTTAAGTGATTTATTTTATAAGTAGGAGAATTATTAATACAATTAATACAAGTAGTAATCGATAACTCGGTGTTTGACAAAATTAAATCTGGATAAGCAACCTCTGTAAATAGATAGGATTTTAAACAAGAAAATGTGTATTAAAAATGCATGCAGGTTTTTATTATTGATGCACCGAAAATAGTGCCAGGGTCTAAAATACGTTTTGCTGAAGATTGCGATGTGGGGTTTCGAATAATTAACGAATGACAACCTTTATGAGTTTTTGATTAAGCTTTGCAACTTTTTATTTTGAATGCGTGCCTTATATATTTGGCTCAAGGAAAATGTTTTCAGTGCAAGACGCGATACGAAAATTTAAGAAAGCTCTCGTTGAACGAACGGACAGTTAGAAGCCTATATTTGGATCGTAGCACTATACGACTGAGAAACATGAATATTAGGAAAAGAAGAAATAAAAAATTTAGATAATTTTGAGATGTGGGCTTAAGATCTGCTTGTTAGATGAGTTAGCAACGATAGGGACTTAGATGATTCAGGAACATGAAAGGGTTATGAGTTCAATTAAAAGAAGGCATGCTAGGATAATAGGTCATATTTTGAGGTACGAAGGAATGATCAGGACAATAACAGAAGGTAGAGCAATGTGAAAAGTATCCAGAGGAAGACGAAGGCTCACAAATATAGAGCAGATTAGGAAAGACGAAGTAGCGATACTTACAGGGTATTAAAGGAGAGTTTAGAACAGGGAAACAGTTAAGAGTCACATCAAACCAATGTTGAAGTTGCGACTAAAGAGAGCGAAATGTATAAGAGAGGTGCCATAATTCACAGAACGAAAATTATAATATAACGTGCGCCCGATGATATAGCAACATTTGCAGACACAGATAGGCAATTAGAAATAGGACTAAATAAAATGAAAGAAATATTTTATAGAAATTAAAAAGACAAAGGTAAGGAGATGTATTAAGCAGGATAGGAGTAAAAAGGTGATTAGTAAATTTTGAGTCTGAAATATTATCGAGTGAAATGAATTTTGCAAATGGAGAAGATGGATCACAAATGACACTAGAAGTGAAAGGGATATCAAATGTTGAAAAGCGTTTAAAAATAATACCTTGTAATACAAGGCTAGACTTTAAAAGGTATAACATTCGAAACACTGGAAAAAGGAAATCGAAATCCTATGGTTGCAGCATTGCGTTTTAAGACAGCGAAATCAACTCGTCGACAAAGAAAGCTTTGAAATGTGGTACTATAGGAGAAAATTAAAATTATTAAAAACAGTAACGTTCTTTAATTAAGCGCTACATAATTGCAATATTAGTGCAATCCCCATGTGTTAATTGAGTGCCTAGAATTTCCCCCATTAAATAAATTATGTACAATTATTTACCCTTTTACAGTTTAATATTATTTCACAATTCAGCCACTGAAACGTACACACGTTCCCCAAAATTTTTGTATTTTTCACTTTGTGTAGTAATTATTTGAGTTGAGACAACACTTTTGATTTCAAATCTCTTAAAATGTGCTTAATCAACGCACAGAATGCTTTTCCTATCTGAATGTGACGATCCTGATACAGGATAGATAATAAAATCAAATAACCCACACTCAATTCACAAAATCGCACACAAAAATTAAATTATGATACAAATTCATTTCTGAACTTGTAGCTGTCCAGCTAAATATTTTATGAAAGAATTCTTTCTAAATAAGCTCTGAAATTTAACAGTTATCATTGTATTACAAATCAAAACCAATAAAATGCCAACGTAATAAACTGGTTCGCTAGTTTAAATACTAACGAATTTCGTTATACAACTAGTTGTCCTAAAATCTATGATTTTCGCTTTACTTTTAAGTAAAATGCATTCCTTACGTTTTAAATTACAACTTTGAAAATAATAGTTTATATAATTAAACTTAAATGTATGTTGAATTTAGTTTTTGCACAGACTTGCTTTTAGTATTATTTTAGTTAACTTTTATTTATGTTAAAATAATGATTAATTTTATAAAGCGGGTACTTGTAGTTATTCTTTCAACAGATTTAAAAGAACGCCTATATAGGTTTAAGAAACAGTGACATCAAGATCTTGGAAATGCAATAGTGATCGCTCTCACACTAATTGGGAAAAGTTTCTCAACTTCAAAGCTTATAAACCAATATACTAGAATTTTCAATTTTTCGTAGTGTAAACTAAAAATTTAACTTTGATTTCGCCCAGTTTGCAGCATCTAATTCAATTTTCGAGTTGAGTTTCAGGACGTATAATTCTGGAGACACACATAAAACTAACGGATTTGGAATGCTAATCTATTTAATAATGCCTTTAAAACCTTATTTCTAATTAATCTTTAAATAGGAATACTTAGCGATTTCTAATGCATCAATATATGAAACTAACATATCAAGGGCATTGTTTTAAACAAATTGTAACAATTTATTTTGTCGATAATAAAACCCTTTAAATTTAATTATAAAATACACTACACAGTTTATTTAAATAAACAATCAATTTTATGATATTAATAAAGGTTCAGATCACTACCTTTTAGCCCAATCGCGAGGCGTATATTAATTAATAATAATAATATAAGCTCCGTTCGTAAACGTTGATCATTTGAATTGCACTTCCAATGTCAGACGATTCTTGTGCCTTGTGTGCATCCCGTCGACAGTACAGCCAGTCTGGCTCGACCACCCGTTGCAGTTACAAGCATCATGGAGACCATTAAGGTCCGAGCTAGCAATCTACGCGTGGCCATAAACGTGGCGACGTAATCAAGTGCTGAATGCACTTGACTTTTGTTTGTTTCTAATAACGGTAAGCCAGTTAAATAATTATTAAAGTAGACTAAATGATTTTATTACAGCGCCCACACTCACCCTCACCTATACCGATTTTTAATTTCACTATTTCACAATTTATAAAGTTCCGAACCTGCAAGTTCAAATATCATGTTTAATTTCTCAAATTACCGTTAATTAATCTCGCTGTAACAAAAGTTAAAAAAGAGTTAAAAATGATGCATCTTGAATAGTTCGTTTTATGGATTGATGAAAATGGTTCCCAGTAATGGTGCAGTATAATTCGCAGTAATGCATTTAATTCGTCATCAGTTCAAAAGAGGAAACTCAAGCTTACACTTTGATAAACACAGATGTGGAAAGTTCGCTAACGTCACTTGTTTGTCGATGAATTGTAGTTTAACACATGTGGTCTCGACAAGGTATTTGTTACAATGAAGTTCAAAGTACAACCAAGTTGCTCAGGTAAGCGTTAGCATAAGGACTTGACCTGGCAACAGCTGTTCTAAATAACTTGACAGTGAGGCAAATATTTGTAACTTAAATGGTAGCGTTTTCTAATTTGTCTTACAAAGAAGTCGATTAACCTTTTATTGGTTGGATTTCATTATTGTATACATTATTGCTTACATTTGATATTATTGCGAATAATTAAGATTATTAATCTCTTTATTTAATCCAGAAGAGTATTTCTTTCAAGTTCAATAACACATAAAGTAATTATGAGAACTAATTTTACTTAGCTTTGAATATATAGCACATATTTGTAAACCAAGGTAAACAGATCTGTGGGTATCTTTGGGTATTTAAAAACTTTACGGTCATATTTAAATTATTGCTGACATTTTGATTCCTAGTACAAATTATCAAAATTTTCATATTTAGATAAATGAGTCTAAAAGATTAGACTGCCTTATTGTTGTACATTATTGTATATAAAATTTTATTGCAGAAAAGATAAATTTAATTAAAGAACTATCATTTGATTTAATTGAACAACTGTTTTGTTGGATCAAAGGATGTATCATGCATTTCTTAACATAACCACTTACTTTGAACTCCTCTAAGGTGATGTGGACTGTAATTTGGTTAACTGTACAGCGAGCTTTAACGGCACTATAGTATTGTCAGTGAGCACTCACGACACGAAAACTGGTCTGTCACTTCCGGTGGTTCCAACATGACAACACAACACCCTCGTCGGCTGCTGGTTTTAAGTCTTTTCATGATTGTTAAAGGAAGGGGTTAACAATGATCAAGAAGAGAGGGACAGGGCCGAACATCCCGCCCACCAAAATAAATATAACTTTATTTTTAACAAAGTAAACAACTAATATGAACGATACTAACTAACTTATACGGAACTAGACTAAATAGCTATATAATATCTAACCCTATGAGCTTGTTGCACAAATACACCAACAATTATTGTTCCAAGGGCAAAGGGCAAAGCTTTAGCACCTACAAAGTTGGTACCACAGTCACTGTACATGTGGATACACCTTCCACGTCTAGAAATACATCGACGGAAAGCGGCTAAAAATGCTTCTGACGACAAATCTGAAACCAATTCCAAATGCACTGCCTTAGTGCTGAAACAAACAAAGAGACAAATATATGCCTTTAAGGTTTTGGCTCCTCGAACCCGACCCATTGTTATGGAACAAGGGCCCCAAAATCTACGCCAGTATGACGAAATGCTTTTCCAGGAGTCACTCGCGAGTATGTAAATCTCCCATAGAAGGCACAATAAAAGTAGGATTGACCCTAAAACAAGGAATACATGCACGTAGACACTGTCTTATGGCTCTCCTAGCAGACAAAATCCAAAAATGCTGTTGCAATAATGACTGGGTTGTACGATTACCACAATGTAAATTTTTAATATGGCAATCCTGTATAATAAGAGTTGTTAGACGATGGAGCCGAGGGAGAAGTAAAGGATATTTTGCATCATGTGAGATGCCCGAATGTTTTAACCGACCGCCCACCCTGAGGAGTCTCTGGTAATCTACGAATGGAGTAAGAGAACGGAGTTGTTTGCTAACTAAATGTCCCTTGTTCAATTTTTCCAAAGCTTCCGCAAATACACCGTTTTGAACATGTTTCACTAACAATTCTAACGCTGATGTTCTTTCTCGAAGTGTAATCGCACCAGTTAATTTCCCATTAGGTGATTTGAGGTTGAACACAAAACGGCGGCAGTGAATAATTATTTTTAAAATCTTTTGCAAATCGGAGAATGTATCTAACAAAGAAGTCAAAACGTGATCCGAGGGTTCGATAGCAATCAACACGACTTTTGCTTCCGCAGAACTTTGTGACAATTCTGATGCTGAATTATCAAGAAATGGTTGTTTAGGCCATCTTCCAAAGGTAATTTTAACCACACAGAACCCGCCCACCATAGCGGGTGATCGATAAGTTCATTTGCAGAAAGGCCTCTAGACGCACAATCGGCAGGGTTGTCTTGTGATTTGACATGCTTCCAATTAGAAGGTGCAACCAGCGATTGAACATGTGCAATTCTATTTGCCACAAAAGTTTTCCATTTATTAGATGGCGATTTTAACCATGAAAGTGTTATTGTAGAATACGACCAAGCAAAGATGCTAGTAAATTCTAACTTGAAATATGTTTTCTTCACATACTCTACGAGATTTGCGAGTAGAACTGCTGCGCACAACTCTAACCGTGGCAACGAAACCTTGTTTATGGGCGCAACTTTACTTTTTGCACAAACAAAATACACGAAAATATTATCATTTTGTCAAAACAACGAAAATAAACAACAGATGCATAACCTGCTTCTGTGGCATCGCAAAAGGCGTGTAACTCGATGCTCTTTAAGTCTTTACAAATCAACTGACGAGAAATTTTCAACTCGGATAAGAATGGAAGTTGCAACAAATACTTGTCCCATTGACGAATAAGTTTTTCGGGAGGCTGGACGTCCCAATTGATTCTCAAAGTCTATAAACGCTGAACGAAATGTTTAATAAAAAATGTAACAGGAGTTAAGAAACCTAGGGGATCGAAAATTCTCGCTACTGTCGAGAGAACGTTCCTTTTTGTACAAGGACGCTCACTAATTTGTATATCGTATGAAAAAATGTCTTAATCGGAACACCATTTGAGTCCTAACACCTTTACTAGCGGAATTTGTTCTTGACTAAACGTCAGCGGTGGTTGTTCGATTTGTGAACTGGGTATATTTGACAAGACAACGGTGGAATGACTATTCCATTTTCTAAGTTCAAAACCACCAAGCTTACATAATTCAGTCAGTTCTTGAACTAGCAAGTTGGCTTGTTCAACAGTTTCACAACCACTGATGATGTCATCTACATATGAGTTGGACGATAAAACAAGTGAAGCGCGTTGGTAACGAACCGCTTCCAATCTGGCTAATTCTTGGATGGTACGAAGAGCAAGAAAAGGAAGCCTTTATCCCATAAGTAACGGTGTTCAATCGGTAATCAACAAGAGGATCCAATGAATCAAATCTCCAAAAAATACGTTGGAAATCTCGATGTTCTGGTATAATCTCGATCTGGCGATACATTTGTTTGATATCCGCCGTGAAAGCAATGTTGTGAATCCGAAACTGCAATAGAAGTTCAAAAATATCCTGTTGTAGTGATTTTCCCTGTAACAACGTGTCATTTAGTGAAATACCGTCTGAGGTTTTGGCACTTGTATCGAACACAACTCTTAATTTAGTTGTTGTGCTCTCTGGCTTTATTACCGCATGATGCGGAATGTAATAAACAGGACTACTATCCAACGGAAGAAGAGGTACAGGACTCATGTGCCCTGTGTTTATGTAATCTTGCATGAAAAGATTGTATGACGCTCGTAAATGCGAGTCATTCTGCAAACGTCTTTCCAACCCCAAAAAACGACGTAAAGAGATTGCACGAGAATCAGTAAAGATCGGTTCTGGTCCTTTAAAAGGCAATGAAACCATAAACCGACCTGCTTCGTTTCTAGAATAAGTTTCGACAAACGTCTTTTCACACAATACGTTTTCTGCATTTTCTTGTACCCGAGCAGGAACACTTTCCAGCTCCCAAAAACGAAGTAGCGTGTCTTCTATTGGTTCCACATAAGCACACAACGAAGTAGAAATAGTTTCTGAACAACCTACTTTTCCAGTCACAATCCAACCAAATTTGGTGCGAATGGCCACCGGTTTGTCTTGTTGGCCGATCCGAGATTCATTCAACAAAATTTGTGCGAAAATGTCTGCTCCTAACAACAAATCAATTTTCGCAGGTTCAAAAAATCTTTTATCAGCTAATTGTAATCCATCGATATGATCCCAACGGCGTTTTGATAAAGGTGTGGCCGGTAATTGACCACATATTTCCTGTAAAACAAAAAATTCTAAATTGAAATTGAATTGAGTTTCAGTCTGATTACAAGAATGAATACGACACGATAAGCTACCACTAATAGTAGACGCATTCAATCCCAATCTTGTACTTTTGCTAAGCTTTTATGCTTCTGCAAAAAAGTGTATTTTCACTTTGTGTAGTAATTATTTGAGTTGAGACAACACTTTTGATTTCAAATCTCTTAAAATGTGCTTAATCAACGCACAGAATGCTTTTCCTATCTGAATGTGACGATCCTGATACAGGATAGATAATAAAATCAAATAACCCACACTCAATTCACAAAATCGCACACAAAAATTAAATTATGATACAAATTCATTTCTGAACTTGTAGCTGTCCAGCTAAATATTTTTATGAAAGAATTCTTTCTAAATAAGCTCTGAAATTTAACAGTTATCATTGTATTACAAATCAAAACCAATAAAATGCCAACGTAATAAACTGGTTCGCTAGTTTAAATACTAACGAATTTCGTTATACAACTAGTGTATATTGTGTATATTGCTTAATATTGCACATAATGCGTATATTGTAGATATTGTATATATTGCATATATTGCATATATTGTATATATTGCATATATTGCATATATTGCATATATTGCATATATTGTATATATTGCATATTTGCATATATTGCATACATTGCATGTATTGTATGTAATGCATGTATTGCATATATTGCATGTATTGCATATATTGTATATATTGTATATGTTGTAACTGTTGTATATATTGTATATATTGCATATATTGTATATATTGTATATGTTGTAACTGTTGTATATATTGTATATATTGCATATATTTTATATATTGTATATATTGTATATATTGTATATATTGTATATATTGTATACATTGTATATATTGTATATATTGTATACATTGTATATATTGTATATATTGTATTATATTGTATATATTGTATATATTGTATATATTGTATTATATTGTATAATATTTATAGTATATATTGATATATTATTATATATAGTGTATATATTGTATATATATGTATATATTTATATATGTATATATTATATATGTATATATTATTGTATATATTATATATTGTATATATATATTATATATTGTATATATTGTATATATTTATATATTATATATTATATATATTATATATTATATATATTTATATATTATTATATTATATATATATATATATATATATATATTATATATTTATATATTTATATATTATATTATATATTATATATATGTATATATTTATATATTGTATATATTATATATATTATATATTGATATATATTTATATATTATATATTGATATATTGATTATATTGGATATATTGATATATTGTATATTATTATATATTGTATATATTTATTATATATATTATATTGATTATATTATTGATATTATTATTATATATTATGTATATTTATATATTATATTATGATTATTGATTATTATATGATATATGATATATGATATATGTATATATGATATATGATATATATATATCGCATATATCGCATATATCGCATATATCGCATATATCGCATATATCGCATATATCGCATATATCGCATATATCGCATATATCGCATATATCGCATATATCGCATATATCGCATATATCGCATATATCGCATATATCGCATATATCGCATATATCGCATATATCGCATATATCGCATATATCGCATATATCGCATATATCGCATATATCGCATATATCGCATATATCGCATATATCGCATATATCGCATATATCGCATATATCGCATATATCGCATATATCGCATATATCGCATATATCGCATATATCGCATATATCGCATATATCGCATATATCGCATATATCGCATATATCGCATATATCGCATATATCGCATATATCGCATATATCGCATATATCGCATATATCGCATATATCGCATATATCGCATATATCGCATATATCGCATATATCGCATATATCGCATATATCGCATATATCGCATATATCGCATATATCGCATATATCGCATATATCGTATATATCGTATATATCGTATATATCGTATATATCGTATATATCGTATATATCGTATATATCGTATATATCGTATATATCGTATATATCGTATATATCGTATATATCGTATATATCGTATATATCGTATATATCGTATATATCGTATATATCGTATATATCGTATATATCGTATATATCGTATATATCGTATATATCGTATATATCGTATATATCGTATATATCGTATATATCGTATATATCGTATATATCGTATATATCGTATATATCGTATATATCGTATATATCGTATATATCGTATATATCGTATATATCGTATATATCGTATATATCGTATATATCGTATATATCGTATATATCGTATATATCGTATATATCGTATATATCGTATATATCGTATATATCGTATATATCGTATATATCGTATATATCGTATATATCGTATATATCAATATTTGTCAACGATTGAATAAAGATATAAGGCATATTACTCGGAGAAACTATAGTGTTTTAAATTATAACAATATAATAAAAAATTGACTATTCGATTTGTCTGAAAACATGAACAACCATAACTTTGAATTAAAATTGAAATGACTTTAAGTGATTTATTTTATAAGTAGGAGAATTATTAATACAATTAATACAAGTAGTAATCGATAACTCGGTGTTTGACAAAATTAAATCTGGATAAGCAACCTCTGTAAATAGATAGGATTTTAAACAAGAAAATGTGTATTAAAAATGCATGCAGGTTTTTATTATTGATGCACCGAAAATAGTGCCAGGGTCTAAAATACGTTTTGCTGAAGATTGCGATGTGGGGTTTCGAATAATTAACGAATGACAACCTTTATGAGTTTTTGATTAAGCTTTGCAACTTTTTATTTTGAATGCGTGCCTTATATATTTGGCTCAAGGAAAATGTTTTCAGTGCAAGACGCGATACGAAAATTTAAGAAAGCTCTCGTTGAACGAACGGACAGTTAGAAGCCTATATTTGGATCGTAGCACTATACGACTGAGAAACATGAATATTAGGAAAAGAAGAAATAAAAAATTTAGATAATTTTGAGATGTGGGCTTAAGATCTGCTTGTTAGATGAGTTAGCAACGATAGGGACTTAGATGATTCAGGAACATGAAAGGGTTATGAGTTCAATTAAAAGAAGGCATGCTAGGATAATAGGTCATATTTTGAGGTACGAAGGAATGATCAGGACAATAACAGAAGGTAGAGCAATGTGAAAAGTATCCAGAGGAAGACGAAGGCTCACAAATATAGAGCAGATTAGGAAAGACGAAGTAGCGATACTTACAGGGTATTAAAGGAGAGTTTAGAACAGGGAAACAGTTAAGAGTCACATCAAACCAATGTTGAAGTTGCGACTAAAAGAGAGCGAAATGTATAAGAGAGGTGCCATAATTCACAGAACGAAAATTATAATATAACGTGCGCCCGATGATATAGCAACATTTGCAGACACAGATAGGCAATTAGAAATAGGACTAAATAAAATGAAAGAAATATTTTATAGAAATTAAAAAGACAAAGGTAAGGAGATGTATTAAGCAGGATAGGAGTAAAAAGGTGATTAGTAAATTTTGAGTCTGAAATATTATCGAGTGAAATGAATTTTGCAAATGGAGAAGATGGATCACAAATGACACTAGAAGTGAAAGGGATATCAAATGTTGAAAAGCGTTTAAAAATAATACCTTGTAATACAAGGCTAGACTTTAAAAGGTATAACATTCGAAACACTGGAAAAAAGGAAATCGAAATCCTATGGTTGCAGCATTGCGTTTTAAGACAGCGAAATCAACTCGTCGACAAAGAAAGCTTTGAAATGTGGTACTATAGGAGAAAATTAAAATTATTAAAAACAGTAACGTTCTTTAATTAAGCGCTACATAATTGCAATATTAGTGCAATCCCCATGTGTTAATTGAGTGCCTAGAATTTCCCCCATTAAATAAATTATGTACAATTATTTACCCTTTTACAGTTTAATATTATTTCACAATTCAGCCACTGAAACGTACACACGTTCCCCAAAATTTTTGTATTTTTCACTTTGTGTAGTAATTATTTGAGTTGAGACAACACTTTTGATTTCAAATCTCTTAAAATGTGCTTAATCAACGCACAGAATGCTTTTCCTATCTGAATGTGACGATCCTGATACAGGATAGATAATAAAATCAAATAACCCACACTCAATTCACAAAATCGCACACAAAAATTAAATTATGATACAAATTCATTTCTGAACTTGTAGCTGTCCAGCTAAATATTTTTATGAAAGAATTCTTTCTAAATAAGCTCTGAAATTTAACAGTTATCATTGTATTACAAATCAAAACCAATAAAATGCCAACGTAATAAACTGGTTCGCTAGTTTAAATACTAACGAATTTCGTTATACAACTAGTTGTCCTAAAATCTATGATTTTCGCTTTACTTTTAAGTAAAATGCATTCCTTACGTTTTAAATTACAACTTTGAAAATAATAGTTTATATAATTAAACTTAAATGTATGTTGAATTTAGTTTTTGCACAGACTTGCTTTTAGTATTATTTTAGTTAACTTTTATTTATGTTAAAATAATGATTAATTTTATAAAGCGGGTACTTGTAGTTATTCTTTCAACAGATTTAAAAGAACGCCTATATAGGTTTAAGAAACAGTGACATCAAGATCTTGGAAATGCAATAGTGATCGCTCTCACACTAATTGGGAAAAGTTTCTCAACTTCAAAGCTTATAAACCAATATACTAGAATTTTCAATTTTTCGTAGTGTAAACTAAAAATTTAACTTTGATTTCGCCCAGTTTGCAGCATCTAATTCAATTTTCGAGTTGAGTTTCAGGACGTATAATTCTGGAGACACACATAAAACTAACGGATTTGGAATGCTAATCTATTTAATAATGCCTTTAAAACCTTATTTCTAATTAATCTTTAAATAGGAATACTTAGCGATTTCTAATGCATCAATATATGAAACTAACATATCAAGGGCATTGTTTTAAACAAATTGTAACAATTTATTTTGTCGATAATAAAACCCTTTAAATTTAATTATAAAATACACTACACAGTTTATTTAAATAAACAATCAATTTTATGATATTAATAAAGGTTCAGATCACTACCTTTTAGCCCAATCGCGAGGCGTATATTAATTAATAATAATAATATAAGCTCCGTTCGTAAACGTTGATCATTTGAATTGCACTTCCAATGTCAGACGATTCTTGTGCCTTGTGTGCATCCCGTCGACAGTACAGCCAGTCTGGCTCGACCACCCGTTGCAGTTACAAGCATCATGGAGACCATTAAGGTCCGAGCTAGCAATCTACGCGTGGCCATAAACGTGGCGACGTAATCAAGTGCTGAATGCACTTGACTTTTGTTTGTTTCTAATAACGGTAAGCCAGTTAAATAATTATTAAAGTAGACTAAATGATTTTATTACAGCGCCCACACTCACCCTCACCTATACCGATTTTTAATTTCACTATTTCACAATTTATAAAGTTCCGAACCTGCAAGTTCAAATATCATGTTTAATTTCTCAAATTACCGTTAATTAATCTCGCTGTAACAAAAGTTAAAAAAGAGTTAAAAATGATGCATCTTGAATAGTTCGTTTTATGGATTGATGAAAATGGTTCCCAGTAATGGTGCAGTATAATTCGCAGTAATGCATTTAATTCGTCATCAGTTCAAAAGAGGAAACTCAAGCTTACACTTTGATAAACACAGATGTGGAAAGTTCGCTAACGTCACTTGTTTGTCGATGAATTGTAGTTTAACACATGTGGTCTCGACAAGGTATTTGTTACAATGAAGTTCAAAGTACAACCAAGTTGCTCAGGTAAGCGTTAGCATAAGGACTTGACCTGGCAACAGCTGTTCTAAATAACTTGACAGTGAGGCAAATATTTGTAACTTAAATGGTAGCGTTTTCTAATTTGTCTTACAAAGAAGTCGATTAACCTTTTATTGGTTGGATTTCATTATTGTATACATTATTGCTTACATTTGATATTATTGCGAATAATTAAGATTATTAATCTCTTTATTTAATCCAGAAGAGTATTTCTTTCAAGTTCAATAACACATAAAGTAATTATGAGAACTAATTTTACTTAGCTTTGAATATATAGCACATATTTGTAAACCAAGGTAAACAGATCTGTGGGTATCTTTGGGTATTTAAAAACTTTACGGTCATATTTAAATTATTGCTGACATTTTGATTCCTAGTACAAATTATCAAAATTTTCATATTTAGATAAATGAGTCTAAAAGATTAGACTGCCTTATTGTTGTACATTATTGTATATAAAATTTTATTGCAGAAAAAGATAAATTTAATTAAAGAACTATCATTTGATTTAATTGAACAACTGTTTTTGTTGGATCAAAGGATGTATCATGCATTTCTTAACATAACCACTTACTTTGAACTCCTCTAAGGTGATGTGGACTGTAATTTGGTTAACTGTACAGCGAGCTTTAACGGCACTATAGTATTGTCAGTGAGCACTCACGACACGAAAACTGGTCTGTCACTTCCGGTGGTTCCAACATGACAACACAACACCCTCGTCGGCTGCTGGTTTTAAGTCTTTTCATGATTGTTAAAGGAAGGGGTTAACAATGATCAAGAAGAGAGGGACAGGAGCCCGAACATCCCGCCCACCAAAATAAATATAACTTTATTTTTAACAAAGTAAACAACTAATATGAACGATACTAACTAACTTATACGGAACTAGACTAAATAGCTATATAATATCTAACCCTATGAGCTTGTTGCACAAATACACCAACAATTATTGTTCCAAGGGCAAAGGGCAAAGCTTTAGCACCTACAAAGTTGGTACCACAGTCACTGTACATGTGGATACACCTTCCACGTCTAGAAATACATCGACGGAAAGCGGCTAAAAATGCT
Organism: Platerodrilus igneus; assembly: GCA_036346225.1. NCBI lineage: Eukaryota > Metazoa > Arthropoda > Insecta > Coleoptera > Lycidae > Platerodrilus > Platerodrilus igneus. Next base: position 2,398,576 of record JARFIW010001270.1, read on the forward strand.
TCTGACGACAAATCTGAAACCAATTCCAAATGCACTGCCTTAGTGCTGAAACAAACAAAGAGACAAATATATGCCTTTAAGGTTTTGGCTCCTCGAACCCGACCCATTGTTATGGAACAAGGGCCCCCAAAATCTACGCCAGTATGACGAAATGCTTTTCCAGGAGTCACTCGCGGAGTATGTAAATCTCCCATAGAAGGCACAATAAAAGTAGGATTGACCCTAAAACAAGGAATACATGCACGTAGACACTGTCTTATGGCTCTCCTAGCAGACAAAATCCAAAAATGCTGTTGCAATAATGACTGGGTTGTACGATTACCACAATGTAAATTTTTAATATGGCAATCCTGTATAATAAGAGTTGTTAGACGATGGAGCCGAGGGAGAAGTAAAGGATATTTTGCATCATGTGAGATGCCCGAATGTTTTAACCGACCGCCCACCCTGAGGAGTCTCTGGTAATCTACGAATGGAGTAAGAGAACGGAGTTGTTTGCTAACTAAATGTCCCTTGTTCAATTTTTCCAAAGCTTCCGCAAATACACCGTTTTGAACATGTTTCACTAACAATTCTAACGCTGATGTTCTTTCTCGAAGTGTAATCGCACCAGTTAATTTTTCATTAGGTGATTTGAGGTTGAACACAAAACGGCGGCAGTGACTAATTATTTTTAAAATCTTTTGCAAATCGGAGAATGTATCTAACAAAGAAGTCAAAACGTGATCCGAGGGTTCGATGGCAATCAACACGACTTTTGCTTCGGCAGAACTTTGTGACAATTCTGATGCTGAATTATCAAGAAATGGTTGTTTAGGCCATTTTTCCAAAGGTAATTTTAACCACACAGGACCCGCCCACCATAGCGGGTGATCGATAAGTTCAGTTGCAGAAAGGCCTCTAGAGGCACAATCGGCAGGGTTGTCTTGTGATTTGACATGCTTCCAATTAGAAGGTGCAACCAGCGATTGAACATGTGCAATTCTATTTGCGACAAAAGTTTTCCATTTATTAGATGGCGATTTTAACCATGAAAGTATTATTGTAGAATCCGACCAAGCAAAGATGCTAGTAAATTCTAACTTGAAATATGTTTTCTTCACATACTCTACGAGATTTGCGAGTAGAACTGCTGCGCACAACTCTAACCGTGGCAACGAAACCTTGTTTATGGGCGCAACTTTACTTTTTGCACAAACAAAATACACGAAAATATTATCATTTTTGTCAAAACAACGAAAATAAACAACAGATGCATAACCTGCTTCTGTGGCATCGCAAAAGGCGTGTAACTCGATGCTCTTTAAGTCTTTACAAATCAACTGACGAGAAATTTTCAACTCGGATAAGAATGGAAGTTGCAACAAATACTTGTCCCATTGACGAATAAGTTTTTCGGGAGGCTGGACGTCCCAATTGATTCTCAAAGTCTATAAACGCTGAACGAAATGTTTAATAAAAAATGTAACAGGAGTTAAGAAACCTAGGGGATCGAAAATTCTCGCTACTGTCGAGAGAACGTTCCTTTTTGTACAAGGACGCTCACTAATTTGTATATCGTATGAAAAAATGTCTTAATCGGAACACCATTTGAGTCCTAACACCTTTACTAGCGGAATTTGTTCTTGACTAAACGTCAGCGGTGGTTGTTCGATTTGTGAACTGGGTATATTTGACAAGACAACGGTGGAATGACTATTCCATTTTCTAAGTTCAAAACCACCAAGCTTACATAATTCAGTCAGTTCTTGAACTAGCAAGTTGGCTTGTTCAACAGTTTCACAACCACTGATGATGTCATCTACATATGAGTTGGACGATAAAACAAGTGAAGCGCGTTGGTAACGAACCGCTTCCAATCTGGCTAATTCTTGGATGGTACGAAGAGCAAGAAAAGGAAGCCTTTATCCCATAAGTAACGGTGTTCAATCGGTAATCAACAAGAGGATCCAATGAATCAAATCTCCAAAAAATACGTTGGAAATCTCGATGTTCTGGTATAATCTCGATCTGGCGATACATTTGTTTGATATCCGCCGTGAAAGCAATGTTGTGAATCCGAAACTGCAATAGAAGTTCAAAAATATCCTGTTGTAGTGATTTTCCCTGTAACAACGTGTCATTTAGTGAAATACCGTCTGAGGTTTTGGCACTTGTATCGAACACAACTCTTAATTTAGTTGTTGTGCTCTCTGGCTTTATTACCGCATGATGCGGAATGTAATAAACAGGACTACTATCCAACGGAAGAAGAGGTACAGGACTCATGTGCCCTGTGTTTATGTAATCTTGCATGAAAAGATTGTATGACGCTCGTAAATGCGAGTCATTCTGCAAACGTCTTTCCAACCCCAAAAAACGACGTAAAGAGATTGCACGAGAATCAGTAAAGATCGGTTCTGGTCCTTTAAAAGGCAATGAAACCATAAACCGACCTGCTTCGTTTCTAGAATAAGTTTCGACAAACGTCTTTTCACACAATACGTTTTCTGCATTTTCTTGTACCCGAGCAGGAACACTTTCCAGCTCCCAAAAACGAAGTAGCGTGTCTTCTATTGGTTCCACATAAGCACACAACGAAGTAGAAATAGTTTCTGAACAACCTACTTTTCCAGTCACAATCCAACCAAATTTGGTGCGAATGGCCACCGGTTCGTCTTGTTGTCCGATCCGAGATTCATTTAACAAAATTTGTGCGAAAATGTCTGCTCCTAACAACAAATCAATTTTCGCAGGTTCAAAAAATCTTTTATCAGCTAATTGTAATCCATCGATATGATCCCAACGGCGTTTTGATAAAGGTGTGGCCGGTAATTGACCACATATTTCCTGTAAAACAAAAAATTCTAAATTGAAATTGGATTGAGTTTCAGCCTGATTACAAGAATGAATACGACACGATAAGCTACCACTAATAGTAGACGCATTCAAGCCCAAACCTTGTACTTTTGCTAAGCTTTTATGCTTCTGCAAAAAAAGCCTTTGACGACACTTTTCTGTCATGAAATTTGACATACTGCCATTATCTAAGAGTGCCCTAATGGTTTGTAGTTTTCCAAAACCATCGATAATCGCTACCTGAGCAGTAGCTAACAAAGTTGTTGCATTAGCAACTGAACGAGAAACGAATGAACTAACTTCAGCCCTCTGCATCGACATCGAAGAAGCTTCACTTGTTTCATTCCCTTCAACCATTTTTTTTTTGTATGATCTGCTGATGTAGTAGGATAAGTATTTGCATTCTCAAAATGCAACAATGTGTGGTGTGGTTTACGACATTTTTTACAAACAACCTTTGATTGGCAATTTTTGACACGATGCGAACTATACAAACAATTTAAACAGAGATTATTCTTTTTAACGAAATCAAAACGTTCCTGGCTGGATTTACCAAGGAACTTTTTGCAACCATAAATCAAGTGCGAGTCATTACACACTATGCATTTGTTAGGTGACGTCGTAGATACAAACGTCCCACGAGTTGAATTTTGTCTATTCCAAGTTGAAGGCTCACTTTTACTTTTAGTCGCAAAGTTGACGGTTTTCGGTGCTTTTTGAGACATCAAATCATTTATCTCTAAAACCTTACACGATTGATCTAAGAACGCTCTTAATCCTTCAAAACGTGGTATTTCACTAGTATTCTGCATTTCGAAACGTTTGGCGGTGTCTGAATCTAACCTTTGTAATAGCCAATTGAAAAGAACAAAATCAAACAGATCGACATTTTCAAAAGTTTTTAAAGCGCTGTAGCTTTCAACGAATACATTTAATAAAGACCTCAAACTGTCGGACGTGGCACAATTCAATTTGGGAGCCTTTTCCATGCAATTTAAATAATTTGTAACAATTAATCTTTTATTTTCATAGCGATCTATAATAATTTTTAGGGCAATTCCGTAATTTGCATCACAGACCGATAAATGTTTCACGAGTTGTTTAGATTTGTCATCTAAACTGTTTAACAAGAAAAAGAACTTTTCAGTAGGAGAAAGTTTTTGATTTGAATCAATTAAACTCCGAAATGCATTGTAATATGATTCAAAATCTTCAATTTTACCATTAAAATTTATTAATGGAATTGCCGGCAAGCGTATGTTGTTTGTGGCCGCGTGTGAATTATCTGCCAATGATGCTAGAGACACTTTAGTTTCCAACTGCTTCTGACATTCAGTGAACCGTGCTCTAATCTGCAAGAAATATTTATCTAAGCTAATTCGAATACCCGAAATTTCTTCAATACATTCATCGTCTAAGATGCATTCTGTATACAATTTGTCAAAATCTGATATAATCTGGAGAGTTAATTCCATACTTGCTTTAATTTGCGCAAAAGTATCACCGGTCCCATCTACATTACATAATGCGCTTTGCAAAGCTATCAATCTACTTAACGCCGATTTACCTTGAAAAATCAACCTTTCTGTGGTAACTATCATTATGAAAGGGTCAGATATCGCCCGAAGCAACAAAGCGGCAGCAACAAAGCTTTTAAATTCTATAGAAAAGGGTAGTTTTACGACCCCCCCAACGAAGTGATGTTTGAGCAATAAATGACAAGTACCGTTTCTACAAACAATACAATGCCACTGTAAAATGCATGTGCACGAAACTGAAATTGAACGAGGCCTAAATCTTCTAAAAGGAATTACAACAACAAGGCTTGTAAAAATACTGCACGGCAAAGATAACAAAAGAATAACAACTACGCTGCAACCATAAACAACCACGTGTTTTTAACCCGAACGTTAAGAATTTGCTACCCCAATGGTATATCTGTGTCACAAGCTCACAAAAATGCTATTTTGTACCGTTATTATTTCTTTTAATTAAATTCTCGAATAGAACTTGAACATAAAATAAATAGTATTCAACACGAAAATTTACTTAGATTGCAAACCAAATCAAACAAATTGTTCTAAGAACTTCTAAGCAAATGTCTATACAGTTTAACGCAGTAATGAATTTATATCACCCTCCCAATCAAAAAACAAACGAAATCAAGGAATTGGAGCGTGAAATACAATTTAACAAAATTCAATCCGGAAGAAGGCTCAAAATGTTGGATCAAAGGATGTATCATGCATTTCTTAACATAACCACTTACTTTGAACTTCTCTAAGGTGATGTGGACTGTAATTTGGTTAACTGTACAGCGAGCTTTAACGGCACTATAGTATTGTCAGTGAGCACTCACGACACGAAAACAGGTCTGTCACTTCCGGTGGTTCAAACATGACAACACAATACCCTCGTCGGCTGCTGGTTTTAAGTCTTTTCATGATTGTTAAAGGAAGGGGTTAACAATGATCAAGAAGAGAGGGACAGGAGCCCGAACAGTTTTATTTTGGACAAGTGCGTCCAAAAGGTAGAGATAAATGAGTTAAAAGGTAAAATGAAATATACCTTTTTATAAAAATTAGGTTATTAGCTGTGACTCAATAAAGAAGTAACCAAACAGCGCTTTTCAGAAGTTAGATATCTAAATTTCCCTTTGCCATTTGTACTTAAATTTTTGGTATTAATAACTACTCTTTTTCTTTATTGTATAAGGTAGCAAGAGTGTATCTCTTGCGTTCTTCGTTATTATAATAACATTGTTCTTTTTCAGATCCTGCGTGAGTTACGCTTCGGGCCTTGGGAGCGGTGTTTTTAAAAACTACTTCCAAAACTTGTAACAAATTTTATTATTTTATATAGAAATTACAGTTGAATTTTGACAAACTCTAAGTCGAAATAAAATAATTAATTGAACTAATATGGCGAGTAGTCTAAGCAAACTGCAATGTTAAAGCTGAAATACTTTGACCGCCTGCCTGGTCTTGGGGCTCCCAGGGTATTTATGTTGTTCCTGCCCTTCACAATTCTGTGGGAACTTGCAGAGCTCATATCTGCTTATTCTTAATTCTATTCATTAATACATTGTAACAATCTTACTTTCTAGGTAATCACGGTATCTTAACCGTCTGTGACCTGCCACTTGCAGTATCACTATCGTCTGGAATATATTGTATTGCATCCGTTCTCATGACTGTTAATAACCTTTTTATATCTTTCCTTGAGTTACATTGTTGTGCTTGACTTAATAATTTCTTAATGGTTTCTAATAATTTCCTATTAGATTCTATTTTATAATACATATATAAATTGGGGGATACATAACTCGTGTTCGCAGTAAAAGCAATTTTTTCCTTCCTGAGGATTTCCAAGTTTTCCCTTAGGGTAACCCGTGCTTTATCTATTCAATGACTTGGTGGCGCCCTTTTTGCACCCCTATTTTGTATTTTAGAGTCAGTATAGAAAACAATAATTTTGTTGTGAAACCCACGAGCTCTACCCGAGGAATAGACCCCTAGCTTAGTCGGAAGACTGTCGATTTCCCTTCATTATAAGGATCGAATAAAAGCTATATATATATATATATATATATATATATATATATATATATATATATATATAAGCCTGCTTATCGTAAAGGCGATTAAAAGGCGCAGCAAGGGCAGCAGCCTTGCTGGCTAAAAGATATTGGAGGAGGGTCGGTTGGTCTCGGGCGATCCTCAATAATTTACAAGCTTGTTGGGGGTTGGCCGTGACGGATACGGCTTTTTGCTAAAATCTTTAAAAACTGCGTTGTGGAAAGATATGGGAGCCTACCACAATATTTCCTAGGTGTGCGTGGCCTAAAACACGAAATATATATGATGGAGAGCTCACAAGTAAAATTCTTGTCCGGAGGTAAAATACTCCCTCATTCGGATCTCCGGGAGGGGGTACTTGGGGCTCGTCATCGTAAGAATATAAAACAACAGTTCGATTTAGTGATAGGGACTTGGAATGTAAGGTCATTACTTAGAGTAGATAAGTTAACGAATTTATTAGTCGAAATGAGAAAGGAAAAGCTGGACATTTTAGGTATTAGTGAGGGGAGATGGCCAGATAGTAATGACTTTTGGAAAGATAATTATAGAATAATTACAACTTCTTCAACTAATGGACAGGCAGGGGTAGGAATAGTGTTAGGTAAAAGATTAGGGCATAAAGTTAAAGAGTACTTACAATTTAGTGATAGAATAATTATGGTTAGATTGAGTACAAAACCCACAGACACTGTTTTAGTACAGGTTTACATGCCAACAACTCAGTACGAGGATGAGTAAGTAGAAAAGGTATACGAGGATATAAATAGTATAGTGAGAAAAGTAAAAGGAGATGAGAATTTAATAGTTATGGGCGATTTTAATGCGTCAGTGGGAGAAGGTAGTGAGGGAAAAATGGTAGGAAAATTTGGGTATGGCAGACGAAATGATAGAGGAGAAAGATTAGTTGAGTTTTGCCAGGAACATAGATTAGTAACTGTAAACACCCTATTCGAACAACATGTTAGGAGAAGATATACCTGGAAAGCCCCAGGTGATAGGGCTAGATACCAAATAGATTATATTTTAGTTAAACAAAGATTTAGAAACCAAGTTAAAACTGTCGTAGTTATCCAGGGGCTGACATAGATAGCGATCATAACTTAGTTAAAATGAAGTGTAAACTAAAATTCAAAAATTGAGAAAGGGTAAAAGAGAAGGATGGGATCTAGGTAAGCTTAATGATAGTAGGGTAAAGAGGAATATAAACAAGTATTAGATAATAAGAGCAAAGAGATAGCTGTAGGAAGGAACGTAGAAAATAGATGGAAAGAAACAAAACTGACTGTACATGATACAGCAACACAGACTATAGGTAAGAAAAAATAGAAGCGAGAAAACCGTGGGTAACAAAGGAGATATTAGATTTAATAGAGAATAGAAGAAAGCTTAAACCTTTCAGAGAAGTGGATAGTGAAAGTAAGCAAAATATAATACAGTTAGAAATAAGATAGTACATGAGTGTAGAAAAGCTAGAAATAAATGGATGGAAGAGAACTGTAAGGAATACAAGATGATTTGAGAGTAGGTAAGACAGACAGGGCATACAGGGCAGTTAAAAAGTTTTTGGGAAGATAGGAAAAATATAATGGTATTAGAGACGAGAATAATGAGCTTCTAATAAATAAAGTTGAGGTAGCAGATAGATGGAAAAGATATTTAGAAGATTTATATAAGGGAGACGATATGGATGAGTTAGAGAACGACCAAGACGAGGATGTAGAAATAGGGTTCTCAATATTAAGAGAGGAATTTGATAGAGCTGTTCGGAATCTTAAACTAAATAAAGCGCCAGGGATAGACGATATTCCGCAGAATTAATAAAATATGCAAGTCAGAAAACTTTAGATAGATTATATGAACTAGTGAAATTAATATATGATACAGGTGAGGTTCCAATAGATTTCGAAAAAATATTATTATCGCAATCCCAAAAAGTCAGGAGCTGATAGGTGTGAGAATTTTAGAACGGTTAGTTTAACTTCTCATGCTTCCAAAATACTAACAATAATAATTAAAAATAGAGTAGAAGCTTTGACTGAGAATTATTTAGGCGAAGACCAATATGGTTTTCGTAAAGACAGAGGGACTAGAGAACCGATACTAATGATTAGGGTAATTATCAAAAAAGGTTACAAAAAATAAAAGACTCATTTCGCATTTGTAGATTTAGAAAAAGCATTTGATAGGGTTAATTGGATTGTTATGTTCAGGGTTTTGCAAAAAATAGGAATCTCTCGTAGGGATAGAAAAATTATTTACAGTCTATATAAAAACCAAAGTGTAGTAATTAGATTTGATGAAATAGAAAAGGAAGCTAAGATTAGAAATGGTGTTAGACAGGGTTGTATACTGTCTCCCTTGATTTTTAATGTTTATATTGAGGAAGCTTTAAACTTAGCTAGAGAGAGAAAAGAGATAGGTATTAGTGTACAGGGACAGAATTTGCAGATGATATAGCCATTATAGCAGAGTCTAGAAAAGAGTTAGGAGAGTTTTTAAATATTTTAGATGAGATACTACGGAGTAACTATAGTATGAGAATTAACTCGGTAAAGACAAAGATAATGACAAGTGAGTTACAGCCAAGTTATAAACCAAAATTAAAAATAGGTAATACCGAGTTAGAGGAGGTAGATGAATTTTGCTATTTAGGTAGTATAATTACAAAGGATGGACGTAGCAGAAGGGATATAGTAGCGAGAATAGCTCAAGTTAGAAAAATGTTTTTAAAAAAGAAAAACTTACTAATAGCTAATAGTATTAGTTTAGATAATAGAAAAAGTTTTTTAAAGTCGTACGTATGGAGCGTTCTACTATACGGTAGTGAGACTTGGACAATTAAAGAAGTAGATAAGAAAAGGATAGAAGCTTTTGAAACTTGGTGCTATAGGAGAATGTTAAAGATTAGCTGGACAGATAGAATAACAAACGAGGAAGTTTATATAAGGATAGGTGAGGAACCCTGTATGTGGAAACAATTGAAGGTCAGGAGAGATAGAATGATAGGGCACCAGTTAAGACATGAGGGACTATTTAGTAAAGTCTTAGATTATAGACTACCAAATAAAAATAGAGTAGGAAGGCCTAGACAAAGCTATATTAGTCAAATAATTAGAGATTTAGGTTGTGAAGGGTATGTGGACCTTTTTAGATTAGCTCAGAATAGAAAAGAATTTAGAGCTGCGTCAAACCGACTTTAAGTAAGTTCGAAAACAAAACAAAAAAAAAATAAAAATCTGTTAACTAAATGTCACCAGGACATAACTCACAATTAGTTAGAGGTCTGGCATGTTGGTAGCGTTTCGTTGCTTAAGCCTTACCATAACATATAATTTAATAAACGTCACCATGATATAGCTCACAATTAGGTAGCGGTCTGGCATGTTGGTAGCGATTTGTTGCTTAAGCCTTACCATAACATATAATTTAATAAACGTCATCATGATATAGCTCACAATTAGGTAGCGGTCTGGCATGTTGGTAGCGATTTGTTGCTTAAGCCTTACCATAACATATAATTTAATAAACGTCATCATGACATAACTCACAATTAGGTAGCGGTCTGGCATGTTGGTAGCGTTTCGTTGCTTAAGCCTTACCATAACAGATAATTTAATAAACGTCATCATGACATAACTCACAATTAGGTAGCGGTCTGGCATGTTGGTAGCGTTTCGTTGCTTAAGCCTTACCATAACATATAATTTAATAAACGTCACCATGACATAACTCACAATTAGGTAGCGGTCTGGCATGTTGGTAGCGATTTGTTGCTTAAGCCTTACCATAACATATAATTTAATAAACGTCACCATAACATAACTCACAATTAGGTAGCGGTCTGGCATGTTGACAGCGATTCGTTGCTTAAGCCTTACCATAACATATAATTTAACACTTTTCCTTTTTGAAGCGGATAACCAGGTTATATTTCATTTCCTTATAAATGGTAATCATGTAAACATGTTAGAGTTCTTTAACAAACATCAGGTTGCTAATATCTATGTAGAGCCAGGTGGATAGGAAAAAGATAGAAGGATATAGGAAGACCTAGACCAAACTATATTAGTCAAATTATTAGAAATTTAGGTTGTGAAGGGTATGTAGAGCTTTTTAGATTAGCACAGAATAGAAAAGAAGTTAGAGCTGCGTCAAACCGACCTTAAGTAAGGTCGAAAACAAAATGATGATGATATATATATGATAATATATATATAAGCAAGTTTGTTATAAAATTAATAGGAAAATTAATATTTTATATAATTAGTACCAATTACTTATGCATTTTAATTGTTGGTTTAAGGCTTAGCTGAAATAAAAATGTATATACTTGTATAGAGGCACAAGTACACTACAACACACTGTATTCTTTTTAAATGTACTTAGAACTTCCTTTTTTCTAATATATTTATTTTTTGTTGCAGGTGAGTGTATTACATTGCCATTTACTTCACGGTAGGTAAACTTATCAATAGCCAAGAATTAATTAGCTTCGTAATATATGTATAAACGAATTAACAATAAAAGCATTACTACATAATATTAAATGTTGATTGTGTATGCTATGTTCTATTTACCAGTTTTAAAAGGTGCCAACGTTGAGCTGATTCAAATATCAGATATTTTTAAAATTTTATTTTTTGTTACACTTAAAAGCACAGGAGCACTAAAAATTGAAATTGTTAACATTAAAAACAAAAAGGTGTAGATAATTTAATGTGGCCGATGCTAACTTCTTCTCACCCGTAACCTAGTGTCTTGGAATGTTAATTTATTTAAATATTTCTTTTTCTCGTTGTGTTGCGTCCTAAAGCTCAAAGTAGTGCTAAAAGCAAAATGGTTATGGTATAGTTAAAAGTATCATATAAATATTTAACGCAAAGCGGATCAAAATAATAAATTTCTTTTGCGTTTTATTACTTTTTCGTGCTTTTAGAAATTGAAATCGTTAGTTTTAACAACAAGAGTTGTAAACAAATGAATTTGATTTGTGCCAAGTTTGCACTGGATACAAGCTGACTGAAATATTAAGTATTTTCTCATTTTTGCCGCTTAGTTGTTGTTTACGCGCGGGGGGTCTTATAAATTTATACATCGACTTACCTCCGCGGTGTTTTGTTGTTCTAAGCTGCAGCTCCTATTCTTTCAACCAAGTGAACTGTATGCGAATTGAGTCTGTGTTAGGTTACACTTGCACTGTGTTTTTTAGGGGTTTCACAAATAAAGTCTGCGGCACTTGACTAACTTACGGTACCGAACGAAGAAACCGACGACCGTTCTGCTTCGATATCCATAAGAAAGTGTTTGTTCACTACTCTGTCGAACTTATTCACACATGCACAGGAAATTTTTATGGCAGGATATAAGGGAACAAGGGATGACAGTTTTACTATTAGATTTACGACTACAAATTTAAATAACTTAAAATTAACCACGCGAACGTGCGACAAAGAGACCGAACAGTTGTGCTAAAATGGCGCCCAATGTGTTCGGATATTCATCTTTCATACAAAAACAAAAATTATAAACAATTTGTCAAAATTGTCAAAATCAAAGCTCTAACATCAAAAAAGAGTTATAGACATTACATGTGATTTTCCAATGCTCCACCCGAAGGTACTACATTGGCCAGGAAGCGAGTTTTCTTTACCTGGAAAATTTTGAATTTTGCCGAACCCTTGCTGTTCCAAGCAAGGTAGGGATCTTTAACGTGCGTGACAACACTCACACACGGGACCTCCATTTTAACCTCTCATCCGAACGAGGGTGTATTTTTGTGAAAAATGCTCGCCTAACATTTTTCAAGCGGACCGTGTCGGGATTCGAATCCTGGACCTTGGGCGTAGTAGTCACACGCACACCACAACGCCACGGAGCCGCCTAGAGTTATAGACACTTTAAAAGTTTGTTGATGCAACTTTGCGTTCGGTATCAAGCGTATTCAAACATCCTACACAACAAATATTTTGATTTTTAAAATGAGTTATGATTCTTAAGCTATTTCCACTCAATCTAATTGCTAGGCAAAGGAGAAGGCGTCCGTACAAAATTGATATTTATGTATTAAATACAAAAGTCGGTTATTATATAATGAGCTTTTTAACAAGAGGTGTCGTTTTAAGTTTCAGGCCATTTTGAAACTGTCAATTGTGTTTTTCATATATGAATCGATATACACTTCCACAACATTCAAATAGTGAAATTTGACTACAAAAATAGTAAAAGTATCGCGGAGATGATTTCTAAAGTTCGTACTGCTTTTGGTCATCATGAAGGACCTTCTCGCACATCTTTAGTGACTATATTCAATAATTTCGAAGACTCCAATTCGTGCTCATTCGACCGGATGCACCAACAACGATTGAAGTACTAAAAGACAATATTAAAGCTGTTATTGACGAAATATAGCCGTTGTTATGCGAAAATGTAATGACAAATTCCACCAAAAGAATGATCATTTGTAAAAAGAGCCAATGTGGACATTTGGCACATATTGTGTTCCAATTGTAACCTCAGACTTTGTACTTTTCACGATAATATTGCTGTTGATTTGAAATTACATCTCTTGTTGAAAGACCCAGTATATATTGTTGAGAGGAGGGCGTCTTCTTAGTCTATAAGACCTAGATGCCAACTCTGAGCAACTTATTGTCAGGGAGCAAACTTTTATTAAAAGCGTTTGGTGTTTGAAAATGCGCTTTATATTAGTGAATTTGATGAGAACGTTATGCATATCCTTTCATTCCTTTAGCATTGAAAGTTATTAATAACTATAAACGAGCAAAACTTTAATTAAAGGCGTTTAGTGTTTGCAAATGCGCTTCATTTAAGAGAAATTGATGAACATTTTATGCACATCCTTTCATTCATTTAGCATCGAATGTTATTAATGAGATGAACGCATTTATTTAAGTTGCAAATTACGTTAATGTAGAAAAACTATTAAAATTATCTATATGCTCATATTCTTATTATGAGTACTATTTTCAAATGGTCGCATAGGCTAGTTACTTTTCGTCGCATTAAACCAACACTTTCAAATTATAACGGCGGTATCATAACAAATTTGTTATTTGCACTTGGCGATTATGAATTTATAGAAAAAATCTAAGACGCATGTACGCCTTACAACCAAACTTACGGAAATTTTATAAAAGGAAATTATATATTTTAGATTAAAGAACTAGTACTTAAATGTTGAACAAAATTTTATTATTATAAATATAATTTAATAAATTTTATTGTTTTAATCAAGTTTGAGTCGGACTACTTAATGATATAAGCTCCCAGCACCACTCAAACAAACAGAAAAATAGAGAATAATTAATTAAAATTGTTAACATATATTCTGTGATTAGTCCCGGGCATTGTGATTCCTCCGAAGAAGTCAGTTTGACGTACGGTTGGAATATCTTCAGCCGAATTAGGAATGATTGCTTCATAGTGATCTCCATGTATCACATCCCTGCCATTTCCAGCGCAATGAACTACAACTAAAGGCTCGCGAACTAATTGATCTTCTTTTGCACAAAAATTATATGATGTGATACTGAAGCCGAAATGATAATAAGAATCATTTGGATATCTATTAAAGTTTATATTAGTTTGTACAGTTAATATTTCTCAAATAAATTCGATTATCTCGAAAACTAAATGAGATATCGAAAAGTGTATAGCATATTTGTAATCAGTGTAAAAACTAAACAAGGTACATATATATCATTTATTGTATCATTATGGGAATATGGCAATGGACGACGGCGGCGACGACGACGACGTAGCGATTGTATTAACCTAACTTACTTCGTAAGTTTGGTTGATAAATATTATTGGAATTTACATGTGATAATGACGTTGAACACGAGAACCAGATCATCCAACGAATAGGATTCTGTATTTTGAAAATGCTGGTCGCTTATTGGAAATGATGTACTACGTGCCTTTTATCAAGTTTAGCACGAGGCGTGGAATGAAACTTTTTTGGAACAAATGGTGTTGTAATTAAATTAAACATTATAAATAACAGTGAATACTGAGAAATGGATTGTTACGTTTTCGATGAACTAGTGAATATTTAGAATAAAGTGCTGCGATTAAATAATAAAAATAAAAATATTTTATGTTGAATAGTATAATTAAAGTGTAGTTTGACTTACCTGATTGAAAATCGTAAGTAAAATTCGTATGTTTGAATTGTTTTGGTAATGGGGTTGTTTATCTTTTTGAATACGACTTCAAATAGCATTTTGAGCACGACGCTAAAAACTATTCCGAATACCTTCCTAAGTAGCATTCTGAGTACGACGCTAGAACGAGTCTGAGTATTTTCTAATTACCTACCTTAGTAGCACTCTAAGTAAGACTCTAATTTTGATTTCAATTAGTTCACTAAGTACCGCATTAAATTCCGTCGTTTTAATTGAAAATTTTAAATAGCTATGCTAAAATTTCTTCGATTATTAACGCGTTCATAGCTTTACTGGATCATTTCTAGCTTTACTGCGAATACTAGTTCTAACTTATTTGGTTTGGTGCTGCAGAAATAAAGTATGTTACGAATTGGGTTTTGGCTTTAAACTGGATGTTAGTTCTGAGTAATTTATTTGGATATCAATCCTTGGGATAGACGTCTTGGTTGGGAAACTGTTTAACTGGACGGAATTTAAAATTACTGTAATCAAGGGCAGATTGGCTTTTAAGTTTTATGTTTATCTATAAAGGACTATTAGAACTGTGCATTGTGTATTTCATAATTTAGTGTGAAATTTTGTAGTTGTAAGGTCTAATTAATTCGAATATTTATTTAGGAAATTATTTAAAACGGAAAGCAAGTTACACGAATTTTTTTAGTTCAAATGTATATTTTTAAGGAAATAATCTCAGGTGAGAGTACTCTAACCCTGAAAGGTCAATATCTGTATGTGTTAAGTGTAAATTGATACTTTGGTGAACTTGTTGTAATTTTTAATTAATTTGCTTTGCACCATTTCTCTTTTTTTTTGTTCATTATTAATATTAACTGTAAATATTTGTATTCCTGATATTTTTGTGATACGACCCGCCTATAATACTACATTCAATGTTTATTATAGGTAATTGACTTCGTTTAAATCGTAATTAGATAAAGCCTCGTGTTATCTCGAATTATGCTTGCATTTTATTTCAATTTACTATGATGGATTTTCCGAAAATGCTCATATAAAGCGAATTTTATTATACGTTCGTTGAACATGTGATATTTGTTTTGCGAATGTGAGATTATATATACTTGGTATAATGGGATCTCGTATGTTATGGTTTCTACTGTATTGACGATTCTGACGTAGAATAAAAATAAGTTCGATTTTGTTATCAAGACTTATTGGGTTATGCTATTGGAAATGGGTTTTCCGTGACTATTTTCTAAAAGAAGCCAGGTTGTATGCCGTGGATTGAACGGTTCCATTTCTTGAGTCCAGGTTGTCTTGTTTGGTTGTTGTATTCATTTATAACGAGTATCAAATTCAAACGGGCTGTTATGAAAATTCTTGTGTATTGGAAAACTTCCTCTAGTTTACTGCGTGACTTATATTTTTATTGCTTCGCTAAAAGAAATGTTTAATGTTTTTATCTGGGGTTCTCGTTCCTGGTTCGCGATTTCTGGACTTCGTATTTTGAATATATCAATAACCCATGCTTAAGTCCGAGCCGTGGGTTCCAGGTGTCGTATGATCCGCGTCGACTCCGTGGCTTAGTTGGCTTGCGTGTGACTACTAAGCCCAATGTCCCGGGTTCAAATCCCGACATGGAGCGCTTGAATAATGTTAAGCGAGCATTTTTCACAAAAATACCCCCTCGTTCATGTGAGGAGTAAATGTAGGTCATGTGTGTGAGTGTTGTCACGCACGTAAAGGATCCCTACCTAGCTTGGAACAGCAAGGGTTGGGCGAATTTTAAAATTTCTAGGTAAATAATACTTGCTTCCTGGTGAATGTAGTATCTTCGGGTGGAGCATTGGAAAGTCAAATGTGGTGTAGTATGATCCTCTGGACCATGTTCATCTGTTCTTGACATGGAAATTTCTTATTTTGTTTCAACATATTTGGCTGGCTACCGTGGTATTTCTAATAAATCACCTAGATACTGAATAACATGCTTGAGGTGAATATTAGAAGAGTACCATTTTTTATAAAACGACTGCTTTGCTAGCCTACGTTACAGATTATTTATTTGTATTATGTAAAGAGTAGAAGAATATCAATTTGTATCAAACGATTGCTCTGCTAGTTTACGTTATGGGTGGCGTGCTGGTTTTATGTAACTAACTATTGTGGTAATTATAGTAGAATATGCTTGAACACTGTTGATTTATAAGGATGGATACCTGAGCTAACGGTATCCGTCCGATATAATAGCTATGTAGATACCTATTTGGTGGTGGAGCTATTTATACATCCTATTCTTCCCTTTCTTATTTTAAACAGATTCCTCTGAGGAGAGATTGTCACCTGTACTGTAGTGTTAGTAAATAAATTAGGCAAAGTCATCGTAGATATGTGTATGTAGACAAATATGTTTTTTATTTGTTTTGTTACTTATTTCTTAATTATTGTTTGTTTCATTTTTTTTATTTCTCTACTTTACTATCGGGTTGTAAGCTCATCGGTTTTGTTTAGATTGACCACCAATTTTCGACTGTGTTAGCGCGGCATTCTCTTTTTTTCTGCTTCCTCTTCTGCTGTAATAATTCGGGCAAGTTGTTCTTTACTGACTTGTCCTTTTCTTTCTGGCCCACCCGTTTAACGGTAATAGTTTTATTATGTATTTTGTGAGAATAGAATATTAAATAAGATGTTTCTCACGCTTAGAAAAATATACTTCATTTGGGACTAATCAAAACGCATAACAAGGAAGAATAGAGGCTTGGACAATTGAACAAGTTGGCCGCCATGATGGCAGGCTACACTGGGCTACAGCACCGAAAAGACGAGCAACAAATAATCCGTTCGTTTCATTTTATGCAGACTGGCTACGAAGGCACAAGCAGGTTGGCGTTCAATTTAGTACGAGTTCATACACTGTTGTCGGTTCACTTGATCATTATTGTTCAGCTTTATTTATGTATATGTAAATGTACAAGTACATGTATATGTATATGTATATGTATATGCATATGCATATGTATATGTATATGTATATGTATATGTATATGTATATGTATATGTATATGTATATGTATATGTATATGTATATGTATATGTGTATGTGTATGTGTATGTGTATGTGTATGTTTTTTTTTTTTTTTTTTGGAGGCAAAAATATTTATTTTCAAATTAATATATACATGAAAAAATAAATATATGCACTGAAACACATCACCAATTAGTCTTCTCGCGGAACCGCCGTGCAGCATTACTTCGCGAGAAGTGGTTGTGGCTATCAAGCTCTTCATTTCGGGTTCGTATTAATTTTTTACGATTCTCTTCTATTTATATATGTATTTCAATAATTCCTATAACCAATAAATTATTGAACAATATCTTGTTAACTGTCTTTGTAGTTACTTCAGCTTTGTTTGTTTTAAGTTTCTCACTTGTAAACAGAATACACACTAAATTGTTCTTACTTTCGGCTTAAATACCATAAAATGTAGTTTAAATTTAGTACTTCAATTATTTGTTTTTATACACAATTAATATGATTAACGTTTTAAATAGCCTTTTGGATACCTTGACTCGTTCCACTTGAGTTATGGTCTGTAGTACAAAACAATTTTAACTTTACTTGAAATTTCTAAATCGTATATACTTTCATTATACAAATAGTGTCATCATAATTGGATCCTTTAATTGTTTAATTATTTGTTGTCTGCCTTCGTTCATTATCACATCGTCTTAGTTCTTTAAGTATTAGTGATGCAAATAGTGCCACTGCTGACCATATCGCCTGTGATTCTAGCATTTTTCAACTAGTGTTTCTGAACTTATATTAATTTTGTAAAGTTAATCATTTCCTCCTTAGTTTTCGAAATCTTGGACAAATAAAAACACATGTTCTGCATCTTCTAAAGTGTTTGGGCAATCTGGGCAATTAGGACTTATATCTAGATTAAATCTAAAAGATATGCTCTAAAACATCCGTGACCGCTCAGCAATTGCGTCAGGTAAAAGTCTAATTCTCCATGGCATCTACCGAGCCACGGTTCTAACAATGGTATCAATCGATACGTCCATCGACCTTTTTCCGATGTGTCCCAATTCCGTTGCCATTCTGTCACCAGTTTAGTTTTTTCTTCTGTATTTAGCTTCTTCGTAGTTTTTCTTTGTGATACCACTCACGACGATAGTGCACTAATAGTTCAATCGGAGGCATACCTGCGATAATACATGCAGCGTCGTATGAAATTGTACGGTAAGCGCATATCACTCGTAGAGCGCATAATCTGTATACAGAAGAAATCCTGCGACAGTTAGCTTTAATTTTAATGGAATCGGCCCAGATTGGAGCTGCATATAAAATTATCGAAGTGACGACTGATGCCAAAAGCAACCTCTTGCTGCTTTTGGTCCGCCAACGTTTGGCATTAGTCTTGAAATTAGATTTGCTGTGTTTGCTCCTTTCGTAGTCACAACTGATAAATGTTCTTTAAAGGTTATTTTGTCATCAATTATTACGCCTAAGTAACGCACACTTGGATCAGATATAGCTTCATGTTTGTCGACGTATATACTTATTTTTTCTCTTACTTTTCTGCTGGATACAAGTACTACTTTGGTTTTTTCTGCAGCTAATTCAAGATTTAGTTCTTTTAAATGTTGTCTTATCAATTCCACAGATTCATTGCAAATTTGTGCTACTTCTTCTTTTAATTTTGCTGTAACTACTAATACCAGATCGTCCGCAAATGCTATAACCGTAACTTCTTTCGGCATTTGTAGTCGTAAAACTGAATCAAAGGTTAAATTCCAAAGAATTGGACCTAGAACCGAACCCTGCGGGACTCCGCCCGTAATAATATATTCTTTGGGACCCTCAGATGTGTCGTACTTAAGAATTCTATTTCTAAAATAGTCTCTAATTATTTTTCTTAGATATGCTGGAATCGAAGTTTTATGAATAGCTTTTTCTATGCAACTCCATTTCACGGAATTGAAAGCATTTTTTACATCCAGTGTTACAACTCCACAATATTTTTTGGATCCTTTTTTCCAGCGTTTTCCAATAGTGTTATTGCGGATAATATTAGTGACACAGTTAATTGCATCCACAGTTGACCGTGATTTTCTAAAACCGTATTGATTATTTGAAAGTATAGCTGCTTCTTCTACAACCATCTCTAGTCTGTTTTTAATAATCTGTTCTAAAATTTTTCCTGCTGTGTCAAGCATGCATATAGGACGGTATGATGATGGTTTGTCTGGTGGCTTATTTTCTTTTGGTATTAATACTAGAAATTGCTTTTTCCATGGTTCAGGAAACACGCCTTCATTTAAGCAAGAACTGTACAGGTCTATAAACATATCAGGATGCTTTGCAATAGCGGTTTTCAGAGCTATGTTCGGAATACAATCCAAACCAGGTGCTTTATTGTTTCCAATTTTACCACAAGCTTTTACAACTTCAGCTACTGTAACCGGTGGTATGTCTTTTGCATTACAGTTTAAAACAGTTTTATATTTTGTTTCGCATTGTTTTGGAAATAACGTGCTAACTATCTTCTTTAGGAAAACTGGACATCTAGGAGGTAAGAAATGTTTTTTGTTCAATCTTCCCATCACTGTTTTATATGGTCTTCCCCAAGGATCAGTGTTAACTTCTAAGCAAAGCTCATTCAAAAATTTCTGTTTGCTAGACTTAATAGCACACGTCAATTTTCTTCGAGCAGTTTTGTATTCTTGTTGAAGATTAAGCAAATCATTTTTACCTCTTGAGCGTTGATATCGCCTCCTTAGACGATGGCATTCTCTGCGAAGTTCAGCAATATCGTTATTCCACCAGAAAACGTTATTGTGTCCTCTATTGCACAACTTTTTTGGCATAGAAGCATTGCAAGCCCTCTTTATAATGTTTATTACCTGTGTAGCTTTAGAATTTGCAGATCCTGAAATTTGATCTTCATCCAGCATCAGTAAAAATAATTCTTCATCGAATTTATAGGATGCCCAGCCAGGTGGTTTAACCATAGACAAGTGATTGTTTTTAATTGAGCTATGTGTTTCATATAATAAGGCGTGGTGATCACTATGAGTATAGTGTTCAGAAACTCTCCAATCTACCTTATACTTTACTAAAGAACTGCTCATAAATGTTAAGTCTATAGTTGAACCTTTGTTACCTCTGCTAAAGGTATAAGAGTTCCCTTCATTTAATAACACTATATCTAAAACTGAAAATGTTTCTAAAATTGCTCGGCCTCTTTTGTTTGTTATTCGACTACCCCATTCGGTGGCCCAGGCATTAAAATCTCCTGCAATGATTACTTGTTTTCGATCTTTCACATCACGAACTATTCTTTGAAGTAAATCTGTAAAATCGTTAAAAGACGCATTTGGATCGGCATAACAGCTATAAATGTATGTATTGTCTATTTTGACACGTATGAAACCGTCTTCTTTACTGTCCATAATTTCTTGGAAAGCGGTTTTTCCACAGGCCCAAATAGCAGCTGTATTATTATTATTTGATGCCCACTGAGCACCCTTAAAGTTTTTGTATTGTTCGCAAAGGATGGCTACATCTATCTTTAACTCATTGACTGATTGTAACAATAGTTTTTGCGCAATTTTACAATGATTTAAATTTAGTTGTAGTATTTTCATGATTCATAACTAGTAGTTGTTATAGCCCTCCGATGTGCTGTACACTTGCTTGTGCCTACAATATGGTTAGTGGACCAGTTATTATTTTCACTGCACAGAAAACATTTTGCGGGATTTGGACACGTTTTAATAATATGACCTGGTTCACCGCACTTTATACATAAATTTGATCGGTCGATTGGACTTTTGCATGTTTTGCTAAATGATTATAATTTAAACATCGATAACACCTTAATCGATTTAGTTTTTGTCTTATTCTACAAAACACCCATCCTTCCCGTATCTTTCTAAGTTCTAGTAATTTTTCCGCAATTTTAGCGGATACACTAATAACAGCGGTCTGTGTTCCGCCATAGGTTTTCCTTATTGATTTAATCGATATATCAGATATATCTTCAAGTGTTGATTCTAAAGCATAATGTACTTCTTGGGTTGTTGTTACCTCATCCAAATCTTTTATTTCTACTAATACTTGATTAATTCGTGTTTTAACTTCAGCCTGTGAATCTAATACGTCCAATAGACTATTTTGAAATTCTTTAGTTTTTGAATTATTTGGTTTATTTAGTTTTAGTATAAGTTCGCCGCTTGATGTTTTTCTTATTCCGGTAACATTTGATCCAAGTTCTTTTAAATTTGGGTCAGCTTTAACTTTTTTCAAGATATCAGCATAAGACATTTCTCCTGTCTTTTTAATTATCAAAGCATCTGATCGTGGTATCTTATTTCTAACGGGTATGGATTTATTTATAGTCTGCTTATCGATATTTTTTTTATCTAGGTTAGATATATCCGGAAGTATTGTAGTATTAAGATCTTGTCCAGCTACATTGTGATGACTTACATTACTAACTAGCGTATCTTTTACTATGTTTGTCGCTGATGTAAACTGAATACCAACGTCAGGTTGTACTACAGTTAATATTGGTATGCTCGTGCTTTTAGATTCGAATTTTTTTTGGGGTCATACAAGTACTTACATTATGTAAGACATTTACACCTATATTCATGTAAGTACGATCGTGTAATGAACGTATTTCACTCACAAGTTTTCTAATCTCATTATGGATATTAGTTCTCCCTTTAATGAAAGTATGTAGTTCTAAGATCTTATTCCGAAGTTGTTCACATACATCAGTCTTCGTGATAGTAGAAGTAGCATTTTCCTCGTTATGTAGAGATGAGCGTTTAGTTCCTCCTTTTCGAGAGTTTTTCTTATTAGAGTCAAAAGTTGAAGGTTCTGGTTTTAAATTATTCCTTAATTTTGATTTTGAAGTGCTGTCAAATGAATTGTCAATCAAAATGTCATCCATAATATACAGTTCAATTTTAATTTCTTTTTTATAATTTCCTTTTACTCTCTCGAGTAGTTTCCTGAATTCTCTGAGTGTTATTCTCTTATGATAACCTCTTATTTTGCACTAATAATATTTTCTTTTCAGTTAAAATGAGGTTTTTATAAGCACAAACATACATACATGTATGTATTCAAACTTCGCGCGTGTATGTGTATGTGTATGTATATGTATATGTATATGTATATGTGTATGTGTATGTGTATGTGTATGTGTATGTGTATGTGTATGTGTATGTGTATGTATATGTATATGTATATGTATATGTATATGTATATGTATTTGTATATGTATATGTATATGTATATGTATATGTATATGTATATGTATATGTATATGTATATATATATATTGATGTGATAACGGCCGCTTTGAGCGTCGCTAAATTATTGCTATGACAACTCCGTGCGTTGGACGTCGCTAAATTAGTGCTGTGATACAGATACAGCAAATTGTAAAATTTGAAATTACTCACTTACCTTCCTTTCTAACTTTTCTTTGCCTGGCTAGTTCAACGGAAATAATGTAATTTACAAAATGAAATCAAACAGCAATATCACAAAGCACCTATAAGTCTAAAATATTTTCTCATACAAAAGAATATAGAACATTTACAGCATAGTTTCTTTCAAACATAATATTATTCCTAACAAGTATTAAATTTTAAAGTAGCTTTCTATTTATCTAGAAGAATTTTCCATCTTCAATGTATATTACAAAATCAAATAACTGCATTTAACAACTTCCATATTTATGGAGGTTACATTTAAAAATTACTTCTTTATTCACTGTTACATCGTAATTATGGTATGCGTACTGCATACTTCAAAACACCCTTTCTCAAAGTAAAATATTCGCGACCTCAAATCGAATGACCATCTCTTTCATAAAGTTCCCGTTAACATACAATTTATTTTTACTACTACGGTCTTTCTAGATTTCTCGAGTTCCGTATGGAACATAGTTCACTGCAATGATGCAAGATTTCTCGGAATTTCTCATTAGCGTCGACTCGCGTGATTTATTTATAATAGTGACGTCCTTCTCCAACAATTATTTATCTCAGGCATGAAAAGTGCATTTTAATAACAAACGAATGACTTTGTATTTATCTTAGAGTGATTATTTACATGCACGGAATTGTGTTTTTCTCTATTGTACATTAATGGCTATGTGTATACCATTGTTTTTGGCGTGTTTTATTTGTAGGCTTTGGGTTTCAATGACCTCTCCTGACCCCATTATCACGTCACTATATATATATATTATATGTGATATAAATAACTAAATAACTGACGTTTTACATACATGGTGATTCACAACTCTTAGAAATATTTTAACTGATGTTTAAGAATGGGTCATAAATTGGTATTTTCGCAAAAAAGTATTTTTTAAAAAGTAAAATTGTACCGAATGTTTTCAGAATACATTATGTGGTGATCCACAACTCATAGAAATATTTTAACTTATGTTTGAGAATGGGTCATAGATTGGTATTTTCGCAAAAAATATTTTTTAAAGACTAAAATTTAACCCAATGTTTTCAGGAACGTATAAAAGTAATGAGACGACTAACTACGCGCTCTAATTGAAATTCCGTGGTGAGTGACCTCCTGTATAATGTTTATGCTGCATGGCAAGTCTATTCTAAAATTTTATGGTGTGGTTGGGGTTTAAGTTTACAAAACCACAAATTGATGTGTTTTATTATTAGCAGTGCCAATAACACCGCAGACGTTTCAATTAATGTCTATTTGTTACTCATTAATGAACTGCATTTTTAATTGTAATACAAACAAGGTAACGAGCTTGTAAAACGCTACTTTCAAAAGTAAAATCTTTGATGTTGCCTACGAAATTAAAACTCATAGCTATAATTGCTTACTGTCATTGGATATGTTTAAATTTATGACTGCTGTTATTGGGTATTTTCAACACTGACACCAAAAAGGAAATGCAATTGCCAATCATGTGCTACTAGCTTATAAAGTAGTGTTTTACAAGCTCGCTTGTAAAGTAGAACGCCCGTTGTTTGTATCGTAACTCAAAAAATGCAGTTTACTAATGTTTGAAACGTCTGTTGGTGTCATCGGCACCGCTAATAATAAAACATCTTAATTTGTGATTTTGTTAACTCAAACTCCAAACCATATCATCAAATTTTACGATAGACTTGTCACGCAGCATAAACATTATACCGAAGATCACTCACTAACGAACTTCAGTTAGCGAGCGTGCTTAGTAGCCTCGTTATTATTATACGTACCATGAAAATATCGGTTTAATTTTAGTTTTATGACCCATTCTTAAGCATCAGTTAAAATATTTCTATGAAGTTGTGAATCGTCTTTGTATATCCAAACAACGGTCTATTAATCTATATCATTGAAGAGACGCACTAAAACAAGAAAGGAAACTCAACACTCCCACTCGAATCTTCAATGACTTAGTTCGGTTAAGAATAAATTTGTTCTTAGATAAAGATTTTGTTAAAAAGTCAGCAATCTGATCCGCGCTGGCAATATGTCATATTTTTATATCACCATCATTTACCAATTGTCGTGGTGATACTTTATACCGCTATGTTTAGTATCACGGTGGAATACAGCATTCTTCATTAGTATCATAGCCGCTGCGTTATCTATATACAAAATTGTAGAGTACACTTTGCATATTGCCGATTTCAGCCAACAATCTTCTTAACCAAACAACATCTTTAGGCGATTCATGTGCAGTAATATGTTCTGCTTTTGTAGTAGATGCCGGTACAGTTCCTTGTTAGCGCGAAAACCACATAACTGGCGATGACTACGTCACTGATACTTTTTATTTCGTCTATACATGCAGCAAAATCAGCGTCTGAATATGCAGGCAGCTTACGTACATTCGAACCAAAAATAACTCCATTGTTAGTTGTATCTGCTAAATAACGAAAGACCATTTTTCCTGCTAGCCAATGTTCTCAAGTAAATTTTTAAAATCTTGATAATTGCTCTACGCAAAAGACATCAGGCCGAGTTGCAATAGAAAGATGCATTATTGATCCAACAAGTTCTCTGTAAGGACATTGATAACTACTGCATCAGTAACCGTTTTGAATTGATTGTCAACTTCCAATGGTGTAGAAATGGTATTCCAAACATGTCAAGAACTGCTATACTATGTGCTCTTTGAACTAATTGAATAATTTTTAACTGTTGTTCTCGCTTTATCTTCATATAGAAATAACATGAAGCTTCTCTTCACTTGTTATTTACAATTCTTTCTGCATTTCTAATAAAAGTTGAACAATGTTCTTCTATACCTTCCTAATTACAAATACCATCGTCTAACATCAATACCACCAATAGTTTTGAATCTTTGGGATTAAATATGCAAAGATATTCATTAGTAGGCACTAAGCTTAACCGCATCATAAATGAATTTATTTTAATATTCCACTGCATCGGCGCCTATTTTAACCCATAGAGAAAACAACAAACACGCCCACTAACATCATCAAAATCTTCCGGTTGATAAATGAAAACCTGGAGGTCAATTTCACCATACAAAATCCTGTTTTTACTTCTAACTGATACATTTTAAAATTATTAAGAGCTGCCACTGCCAATAAGGTACGTACAGGCTCAAATCTTGCTACGGGAGAAAAGATTTCCGAAAAATCAATTCCCAGTTTTTGTGAGCAATCTTTTACAACCAAGTGGGCTTTAAATCGATCAATGGAACGAACCATCGCTTTGCGTTTTCAACTTATATGTCCACCTATTTTTGATAATATTCATACCATTGGTTGGCATAACTAGTAACCATGTATTATTTCATGCCATCTAATCTATTTCTTCTTATATCGGAGCCTCCCACTTGCTAGCATCTTCTGCGGTTTTAGCATCTGTGAAATTATTTGGTACTGAGGCATTAGCAGTAAAAGTTTGAGCAGAATGTTGATATTTTGACTTTTGAACTAGTTCTGTCTGCAATATTCTGACGATTTAAGTCTACATGATTATCATCAACTTCTAGAACATCTTCATTTAGTTCGATAAATTTTTCTTCTATTTCCTTTTTATTGCTTCCTTTTTCAATAGAAGCAATTATTTGGGTCAATTGCATAGTAGTAGGTTCATGAATGACCATATTCCTACTTATAACTACACGCATTGTACGCAAATCCATATCCTATAACCTTCTAGTGAATCTACAACAAGTACTATCGATTCAGATTTCTTATCTAATTTAGACCTTTTTGCTTTATTAGATAAAACATATGTTATAACCTCATATATCTTGAAATATCCAATTGTAGGCTTCCAACCATAAAATACTTCATGAGGCGTTTTTCAATTTAAATAGTCTAGCGGTATGACACTACTAATCAGTTCTGCTGTAGAACAATATTCAGCACAAAGGCTTTGCGGACGATTAGCACTATTAATCATTGCAAGAGCCATTTCAACAATAGTTCCATTCTGTCACTCAACATGTCCCTTTTGTGACGATGTATATGGTGCTCTATGTCCCATCTTAATTCAATGCTTGGCGTAAAATATCTGGCATCTGAGAGCTCTTGAATTCACATGCATTATCAAATCTTAGACGTATAATCTCGTGATTAGCAACTTTACACTCGATAATCACATCTTGCACCGCCTCCACAATATCGCAATTTAACTTTAGAGGCTCGATAAAAACTAACCATCTACAAATACTCCCAACAAATTGAACCGGTAAACGACTTGCAAGGCATAGGGGTCACATATGTCATAATAAACTAAGTCAGCATGTCTGGAAGTCTGATATTTGTTTTCTTCAACCGCTATTCGTGTTCGTTTAAAACAAATACAAGCTTCATAAAACAAATCATCACTCCCACTGTTAAATGAATTCGAAATGTTTATGCCTATTACTGTTGACTACTTGTTTGACATAACCATAATTAACATGACTAAACCGTTCATGCCAAACTTGGACAGTTTTAGGTTTTGCATCAACATGGTTTACATTAACACTGCTTCCAGCTGGTGTGGAATCTACTGCATTAGCACCTCCTCCATGTCTTTGGATCTTTAAAACACTCTATAGTGGGTAAAAAGTTCGAATCTGATGAGGAAGTTATCGAAGCCCTTGGGGAATGGAATTTTTAACAACTATGAGATTTTTGTTTCGTAAGTAATATGAAAGTTATCGACATATTGCGTCCGTGCAGTATAAAGGAAGAAGACTATATTGAACAATTGCAATACGCTTGTAGCTGAACCAGACAACACTAATTAGATTAAATTGTTTATATATTTTTTTTAGATATTACAATTCGAATTCTTAGGCGCAATGTGGTACAATTTAGGCGTAACAAAACTGTAGAAGGAAATTGCAAAATGTTTAATATTTTAATACCGAAAATGAAGTTGGCACAAGCCAACTTTTTGTTCTTAACCGTTTTGTTTAATTTTAGGGCACATTTTGAGCACAATGAAATTTAACCGCTTATAAAATACGCCTAAGTTGAAGTGCCCACTTCACACATATTTGCTGTTTATGTTCTATCATTGAACAAACAATATTACTAAAACCATTGCTGCCTATTGAATTCCCTGTTGTTTAACAGTATTATTTAGAAAAGCACGCAGATATCTATTACAAGTACGTATATAATCTTTTTTTATTTTCGCACAAGTTTGCACTGTATGTAGCTATTCGATAATATAAAACGGATTTATAATCAAAAAATATCGTAATGATAAAACTGTAATCATAAATATTTTTCATGGAGTAGAAACGAATAAAGTAAATAAACCAAAGGTACATCAGTAAAATAAAGTGATAGGCACTATTGAAAGTAGCTAAAGTAAACAGAATTAACTAAAAACAAAATAACGTGCACGATAAACAAAGTAAATAGCAAGATAATCAAAAAGTGAATGCAAATTCTTTAGCCTTAAGTATGTTTCCTCGAGTTTATTAGGTCATTATAATCTTATATAGAACGATTTCATTAGTACATATAGCATTTTTAAGAGCTCTCAATTTCAGGTTTATTTTTCGCAGCTCAATTTTTGTGCCTAGCTGCAGGTACCGCTTATATGGAGTACAATATTATTTCTAGACCTTTTTGAATTACATGTTAGTATTGAGATAGTTCGGGATTTAATCCAAACATGCAAAAATACATTACATCGATTTCAATTCAAGCTGTATCTATACAAAAGTACACTAGGTGGGTTTCAATCGAAACAGCGTGCATGCTCGTAACACGTTTTCAAATCTTCAAATCACAGTGCCTGCTTAAACTGCGGGCACGTAAATAGACATTAGACCGGTTTCAAGCCAAACAGTGAACAATCTTGTGCTACATTAAAATAGTCATTCGGTCGCAAAACAATAAATTATATAATTTTAAATTAATATTCATCAGCAAATAAAACATGAACATTTTATATAAATATATATATATATATATATATATATATATATATAAAGAGGTCACAAGAGATCATGCAACACTCAAATTGTATAAATAAAACCCACCTAAAACAAGGAAACTGGAAAATTTGAAATTTCCTAATATTTATTTTTCTCTACCCTGTATAAAAATAAGCGTATTTGTGTATCATTAACATACAAAAGCTATTCATTGACTGACGTTATTACATTTTTGACAGTATGAAAAGATCATAAACTTAAAAGCCCCATTTTTAAATCATTTCTTTTCAACCGAGTGAGATACCTTGTGTAAATTAATTACCTTATAAACGATCTTCATTTTATTACCATTAAAAAAATAAAACGCATATTCCTATGTGTAGATTTTGAAATTAGTACTTTATTAGAAGACAAATAAATCATTAGGAAAGCAATTGTCACTAAATTTTCGTGTGTTACTTAGTAAAACGAGTTTCATTTTAAAATAGGTACGTTAGTTATTGAAACCGTAATCCGCTGAATTACTGTAACCCGTGCTTTTATTAGAATGCAAATTAATTTTAAGATACAAGCACAAAACCATTCATTTCATTACCAAAATATATTCGCTTTATTCGCCGTAAATTGCGTAGACTCGTGTCAGTGTAACGCATTTTCATTTAAAAGAAAATTACCTTCATTCTTGATAAATCTTTAAACTATTTATTTTTACACTGTTAAGAATACAAATCCATGCAAATCTTCTTGCATTTGCAAAGCATAAAATAATTATGTGCTTTCAAAATACTAAATTGACCCCTCCCACTTCCCACCGGTGTATGTAACATTTAAATTCATTTTAATAGTTTTTCTAGAATTTTTGCAATTAATAGACAAATACGTTATCAATTACTAAGAAATATTGTATAATTTAATTATGAATAAACGCAGTATTCAAGGAACTCGCGAGGCCATTAAAATATAATAAATTAAATAGCTTCTCGAGTTACTATAAGATAGAATGAGATGTGATCATTAACCATGTGCAGTAGACAAGGGTAAACGTACGCTTTACAATTAACGTAAATCATTGCTTGTCACTAATTGGGTCGTTAAATGCTGATGTTCTCTTAATATTACATCACCCAAGGTGGCTATTGCTTCTAAATGAACCGGGACGAATCTCAAATGTGACGTATGGAGATAATTTTGGTATATAATTCTTTTTTGAACCAAGCAATATGTAACGTTGAGTAAAGATTAGTTCAATTTCTGAGATCGACCATGCAGAGTTGCAATGAAACATATATGTTTTGATAGTTTGAAAAATAGAAGTTCTCAAACGCAATTAATTGGTGAAGCATCATCACTGGTTTGCAAAATACAATGAAGATTGAACGTTTTTCGATGAAAGGGCTACTCTGAAATTAATTAATTAAAAATAGAAAATGCACTGTTGCAAACGATGAACTGATGGAGATTATAAGATGGAACTAGGAGGCTCCTAATACCGTTAATTACGTTGGAAATGAGATTTTAATAAGCGCTATATGACCATAAGAATTGCAAGTATAAATTTTAGATTTCTTTGTTTGTAACTGATAAGAATATTTGAATATTGGTA
Organism: Platerodrilus igneus; assembly: GCA_036346225.1. Lineage (NCBI taxonomy): Eukaryota > Metazoa > Arthropoda > Insecta > Coleoptera > Lycidae > Platerodrilus > Platerodrilus igneus. The sequence goes on from JARFIW010001270.1 coordinate 2,429,168, forward strand.
ATTTACATGTAGAATAGGTTCTCATTTTTATTATTTGTGAAACGGGTAGTTTGCATTTTGAGGTCGGAGAAGCATTTTGACATTTAACAAATTGTTTGTGAAAAGTTTTTGGCCAAGCACGTTCCACGAACGTGATAATAAAAGATAGGCAAATTAACCAACTGTTAATTAAAAAGGATGTTGTACTTTTTAACAAAAATTAGGTAAGGAATATTTTATTAGTTAAGTAACACGTAGGAATTATTTTCTGTGCGAACTTAAGCTGTATACTGTTTTATAAATTCTTTTGTATGAAAGAAAAATGTTTTTGACTGATGTTTTTGGTGTTTCTGGAGATTGCTGCTTGATTTCATTTTGTAAAATCTACGGTATAATTTCCGTAATAAGGAGGTCGCGAGAGGTCATTGAACGCCAAATTCTGTAAATAAAACCAATCCAAATAGAAGTAAAACGGAAAAAAGTGGAAATCAACCAATATTCATTGTTCCACCGTGTATATAAGCGTTTTGCATATACAAGGTCATCAAATTCATTCGCGTTGATAAAACGCATAATTGCCGTGTATTACATTAGTGGAGGACTGTAAGAAAGTCGCAAAACTGATATAGACTTTATACCGTATACAAATCAATCATATTTAAAGTATAAACACAAAACCATTCAATTTCGTTAAAACGCGAAGGCGGCGTAAATTCTTGTAAATAGTACAAAACATAAAACAAGCTGTGGGTGTAAATAATTAATCGGTACTTAGTAAAACGGCTTTCAATTTTAATTACTAAAATCCGTGCGTTTATTAGATTGAAAATTAATTTTAATATATAAAACCATTCATTCTTATAAAAATACACCTTCCGTGCATAAAATAATTATCCCATGTGTAAAATATCCGCGTAAAAATAACGCAAATCTCATTGCATTTTGACATACAAACACTTATTAAATATGTGTGTAAAATATGCATTAGAACACATTTTACTTACAATTATTAAGATGCAAATCTTTTTGCATTGTGCAAAACAATACAGAAAGTGGAAGCTTTAATTAGCTAAATTGACTCCCGTGCGTGTATAACATATTCTAGAAGCTTCATGAGTTTTAAATAAATATTAATCCAGAATTTTCGTAAATAATAAAGACAAATGCGTCATCTTACTAAGAAATGTCGTATGAATTAATTAAATAAATAAACGTTTATTTGAGGGTAAAGAAGGAGCGGTAGTAGGTTTATTTGGTTTAGGCACGGATAGATGTGAAAATTTTCGAACAATAAGTTTGACAGCACATGTGTCAAAAATATTAACTAGAATTGTACAAGGACGAATGGAAAAACGAGCTAAAGGAGTACTAGGAGATGATCAATTAGGGTTTAGGCGAAACAGAGGAACACAGGAGGCTATTTTAGCTCTGAGGGTGATAATAGAGAAAACAATAGAAAAAGGACAGAGCGTGTGTATACGTAAAATGGAAAAAATGTTCGAAATACTCAAAAAGATTGGAATGAGATTTAGGGATAGACGGATAGTGTATAGCTTATACAAAGAGCAAACAGCGGTTACAGAATTAGAGCAGGAACGTAGAGAAGTAAATATTAGGAAAGGGCTGAGACAGGGATGTGCCCTATCCCCATTAATTTTTAACTTGTACATTGACGAGGCAATGAATACTGTCAAATGCAGGAAGACATTTGGAATTATTGTACAGGGAAAAAAATTATATGTTTAGATTTGCAGATGATATAGTGGTATTAGCATCTAGCAAGGAAGAGTTAGAAGCTGCTCTTAATGAAATTGAATCAGTTCTAACAGAGAGATACGGTATGAAAATTAACAAAAATAAAACTATAGTACTAGTATACAAAGGAGGAAAAATAAATTAAAAACTAGAATACAAATAGGTAATGGGAACCTACAAAACGTTAAGGATTTCTGCTACCTAGGAAGCCAAATAATGCAAGATGGGAAGAGCGCAAAAGATATAAAACAAAGATTAGTACAAGGTCGTGCCACATTTAACAAGAAAGAGCATTTACTGTGTTCAAAGACAACAAACGGAAAAGATTGCTTAAAACATACGTGGAGCACAGCACTGTACGGCCGTGAAACCTGGACAGTAGGAGAAGCGGACAGGAAAAAGATAAGAAGCCTTTGAAATATAGGACTACAGACCTATGATGAAGATATCATGGACAGACAAAGTTAAGACCAAATAGGTACTAGAAATGGTAGGGGGAGAGAGATAGGATGAGAGGCCACATACTAAGGCATAAGGGAATAGTGCGGAATATATTAGAAGCGGAGATAGGAAAAAAGGGAGGTCGCAGTAGACCTAGGTTAAACTATTGCACACAGATAGTGAAAGATGTAGGCTGTGTGAATTTCAGGGAAATGTGCAGGCTAGCTCAGAATAGAAATCAATGGAGGTACGCATCCAACCAATTCGAAGATGTAAAATTTAATGACGAAAAAAATAACTGTAGTTAAGCCTGATGATTATTATAAGCAACTACAGGTATTGGTTTTACAATATTCTCAACTAATGTTAATTGTGCGAAAGGATTTACTGGAAAACTATGAATTCAGCAAATGACTAAGTGTTGGGGGATTCTTGGCAGCCACAGGCTGCTTAACCCCCTTCACATACCACTAAATCTTGCTGAAATAGGACCTATAATTAGAAAACAACAGAAGGGGAACCGGGCTGTATCTAGGCTGTGGGAAATTCAGGGAACTGTGTAAGCTAGCTCAGAATAGAAATAAATGAAGGTACGGGTCCAACCGGTTTCAAGGCGGAAAACCTAATGACGAAGAACATAATTGCACTTAAATCTGATGATTATTATAAACACTTAGATGTTGGTTTTGAAATATTTGCAACTAATGTTGATTGTGCGGAAGGATAAATTGGAAAACTATTAATATATGTGGAGCACAGCACAGTATGTCTATGAATAGGGGCAGTAGGAGAAGCAGACAGAAAAGCTGTAGAAGCCTTTTGGAATGTTGTGCTTCAGATGTATGAGGATAGCATGGTCAGACAAAGTTTACAACAAAGAGGTTACAGAAATAGTAGGGGAATAAAGATATCTGTGGAAAAAAATAGGAGAAATAGAAGGGCAGGATACGTTCTAGGGCATTTTTGGGAAATAGTGCAGTATGTGTTACAAGTAGAGATAAGAAAAAGGTGGTAGAGGTAGAATTGCACACAGATAGTGAAAGGGTACGCGTCTAACCAGTTCCAGGACTAAAAGACCTAATGATGATGATAATATTCGGGGAAGTCAAATTGTGGAAGAGTTTAAAATTAAGATCACGTATGTGGAACCCAGGTACAATACTGCAAATTTAGGTATATTTACGCTTTGCTGGCAACGCCAACCATACATAACCATGGATACTGGTGCGTCTCCCAATTTTGGTTGCTTAGTTTGCTGTCACGGCTAAAGCCCTCAAGTTAACATACAAACCAGGAGCTTACCTGGTTTTTACTGGAAGCCAAGACCGCCTTCTGCTTTTAGGTCCGGGTGATCGCGGGGGTTTTTCTGTGTGAATTAAATTTTAGACCGAAGTGAAATTGCCTATGGTGCGGCAGAGCACAAAGATAGTTTTTTAGGTAGAGGTAGAAGGTACAGGAAGCTCAATGAATCACTTAGCTAAACAAATTACACACACGTCCGATATCTTCGGTCTCCGATAGTAAATCGCTTTTACGAGCTGTAGTAATCCCACCGTTCCACGCTTCTCACGGCCAACTGCGCTAAGCACGTCCACATTTCTTTAACCCTAGAAAAGCAAGCGTACAGGGTTACATGCCATAAATCATGGAGTTAATGTCTTGGGATTCGTAGGAAACAATAATCATCAAACTTAAATTGAGGATGGGAAAACGTTTTCCCATGCTGGATTTAAAATCTCTTAAATCTAAATATTGAAACGAAATTTGCAATCTCATCCTGAAGTGGTTGGGTGGCTAACCACAAAATCCCTTTTCTAAAACAAGTTGTTAAAGGAAAGATAGTCTTCTGACAGCTATTGATCTATTCCTGGGTAGGACAATGAGAGATGGTCATGGGTCTTCAAAAGCTATACTTCATAGGTCACAATGGAAACTAAAATTAGAACAAACTAAAAAGGTCGTCATCATGTTCTTGGTTCATAAAAACCAAGATGTACTCAAGAAGAGAATTTGGATACTCTCTGTGAAAAATATCGCATTCTCTGTGTAAATACGGTTATCAAAAGGAAGTGCGTAGCACTTGTAATAAAACAATATAGTTAGAACAAAGAAAGGACATAAGAGGTGTGCTCTTACTACATTCCCATTGCAAAAGAACAACATATAAAATCATTTCCTGTAATGAAATATATAAAGAGAATTACTAATATAAAAACCAAGTAGTTCTAGTGACCAAACCTAATAGGATAGATACACTGTAAAAATGAGTAGCAACAGGTCTACATTAATATCTCACCTATTTAGCAATATAGATCAAATAATTGTATTGAATTTTCCCACTTTTGGACGCATTTGTTAAAAATAAAACGGTAAATTTAGTTTAAATTATTCATTTAATATATCTGTATCATTTTTATGTGTTTAATAATTTGATCTACAAAATGCATTACAAATATTTATAAAAAACAAAAGCTCTCAGAAAGCGATAACAAATTTAATTTTAGCGGAGTATACCTTTCTTAGTAAATTCATGTAAAGCTAACTTTTTATACAACATAATTATGAAGTCTCTTTCTATCACATATGTATATTCGGGCGGAACTTTGTTGGCACAATTAATATTTCTTTGTTGCAAGTTTTAGATCCATACATTGAACGTCACTTCGAAGTTAAACAATTCCTTAAAATATGGATCAAAAAGATATACTAAATCATACCCACGGGCATGAATTCTCTTAACAGTTTACTTAAGTTTCAGATAATAATTTTTAATAATTATTCGCGTGGCTTGTGCAATGCAAACAGTTTTCCGTTACAAATACTACTTTAAACGGAAACATTGATACATTCAGTGGAAATTCTGATCGCACCTTAATATAAACAAAAATTTATTAGTTAGCATTCACGTGTAAATGTGATATTGACTGCCTTTTTCACTTGAAAACGAAAAGATGGCAAGACAACAAGTATAGAGCTAATCGCTTATCTTGAATTGTTAAACAAATGTTGAAGTTCACAAGATAACATAAAGCAGCCATATGTTGCGAATTGAAACAAGCCAATTTCTTATAGGAATTTTCAGGAACTGCAAATTACAACCACAAACCAGTAAACTGAAATGAAGTAAATCGGGACGCCATATATATAGGTGAAACTGAGCTCGTGGCACAGTATTCTTAGAACCATCCGTAAAAAACATTGTAATTGAAATCAAATTAGAATAACGAATCTAACACTTTTACCTGAGTACCGACCATCTCAGCTAAGGATGTAAATCTAAAATGGCGATATGCATGTCGCACACTCGTTGCACACTTGTTTCAAGAACTCAAAGCGAATGCCGTCCGATTTGACGTACTAACGAAAAGACCTTTCGTTGCTTGTGAATTGAACAAAGTTCAAGCAACCATACGATAAGGCATGGGCCTCTGTTATTTATTTTAAATAATACTGGACTCACGCTTGGATAGTAATTAATATTAAGGAACTAATTAATGAATCAAACAACTAGCACACTAAGTGTAATAAAGCAAAGTACACATTTCTAAATCTCGGCAAAAAGATATATTACAATATTAAAATAAAATTTGGTGAAACCAAAAACGCGCAACAACCTAAGAAAGTTTTTAAAAATCGATCTTTATGCAGACTAAGGTATCTAAGCACCAAATGTATATGAAAGCATAACCTGTCACCGACATAACACGGGAGATAATCTACATGAAACTAAACTTCCAAAAAGCACCTGAAAAAATTACGATTCGAGGAAATTTGAAAATGTAATTTATAAAATGGATTTGAGGAAGTCATTTGAAGGTGAATCGGCAGGTGACAGGTACATCGTGTATAGTGATGAGCAAAAATGAAAAATTTAATTTTCATAAATAGTTCTATGGCGTTTGTTCCCGTCTTCATAGAACAATTGTCGTATAGGTACTGCTGTTTATTATAAAAATGTTGCAGCCTTTACGCTCTTGTTTTATATCAAGCAAATGTTTTGAAGGATTAATATCATCATCATTAGGTCTTCAGTCCTGGGACTGGTTAAACGCATACCCTCATTGTTTCCTATTCTATGCTAACCTGCACCTTTCCCTGAAATTTCCACAGTCTGCATATTTCACTATCTGAGTGCAATAGTCTGATGTAGGTCTACCTCTACCTGTTTTTTCCTATCTCTGCTTGCAATATATCCCGCACTAGTCTCCGAAAATGTCTTAGAACGTATCCTGCCCTTCTATTTCTCCTATATTTTTTTCTTTTCCACAGATATCTTTATTCTCCTACTATTTCTATAACTTCTTTGTTCTTAACTTTGTCTGTCTATGCTATCATCCTCATACATTTGAAGAACAACATTCCAAAAGGCTTCTACCGTTTTTGTCTGCTTCTCCTACTGCCCCTGTACTGTGCTGTGCTCCACACATATGCTTTCAATAATTTTCTCCTTGTTTTTATGTTTGTTGTTTTCGAACATAGCCGCTACTCTTTCTTGTTAGATGCAGTTCGGTTCCCCATCTATTGTTTACAAATACATAACCTATTTGCACGTAGTGTGAAGGGGCTTAAGCAGCCTTTGGCTACCAAGATCCCCAAAACTTGAACATTTACCGAATTAATAGTTTTTCAATATATCTTTTCGCACAATCAACATTAGTTGAAAATATTTCAAAACCAACACCTGTAGTTGTTTATAATATTTTCAGATTTAAGTGCGATTATTTTTTTCGTCATTAGGTTTTCCGTCTTGAAACTGGTTTAACGTGTACCGTCATTTATTTCAATTCTGAGCTAGCCTACACCGTTCCCTGAAATTCCCGCAGCCCAGATACAGCTCGGTCCCCCATATGTTGTTTCCGGATTAATATATTTTAAGTTATAATTTATCACGTTCTATTTTTTATGCATCTATATGGTTCGGGCGTGTCGCTTAGGTTATTTCGTTGCATCGTATAGTTTGATAGTACATCAGATTTTAATGATGTACACAAGGCACCAACATATTACGTCGTCAAACTCTACATGGACGAATAATTATACAGATTTTGTAGTTCGACATATAAATTTACAGCTTAAACATTATTGACATTGACAAAAACCTAGTTAGAAGGTTCAGTCGAATAACGTTTAGACATTCGAAATACCGGCGATTAATTCTTCCTGAAAATTCTAAATTGAGTACATTATCTTCTCATGCGTATGGACTGATGTGCCAAGTCTAATTTCAGTGAGAGTAAAAACGGCATTGGCTGATGTCAGCTTATGTAAACCCCTTAAGCATTAAACATGTTTAATGCTTCATGGCGATCGATGAGTGCAGGCAGGCATTTGCCATTTGCGGACGAGCTATTACCCTTCGTTAGTTACGTAATCATATCTATTTTTCATAAAAGCTTTTCGCAGTATTGAAGTTATTCTATTTTCTGTCCTTGATTTATTTCCTTCAAATAAAATGCAAATGGCGCTTATTTTTACTTCATCCTTGTGAACTGAAATCAAAAATTTTGCACACGGAATTTTACAGCTTACTAAAAACTTTATCTTTTTATTTAGGCATCGATTTTATCTGATCCTTCAGTAATGAAAAGTCTTACAGCAAACCAAATAATTGAAGCAAGTTAAATCATTGCAGTTAAACATAAACATTAAATATTTATTTTTTATATAATGGTTTTTCCTTTTTCAAAGCAAATAGATTTTACGATTGCGTAAGGGATTTTTGTGCTGTTGAATTGTTTGAACCTATTTGCAATAACTTTTGCAGCTTACTAACCAATTTTTAACCAGATCTAAATACTTTAAACAGGTAACTAAGAGCCAAATCCCGGAATGGAAGAGCCGTCCAGGAAATCGATTCAGTCCAAGGTAACGTAACTGCATATTTATCGATATATTTTTATTTCGTTGCCTTCTTTGATTTCAACAAAATTTTGAATGGTTATCTAAAAGCTAGAAATAAATGGAGAACTGTAAGGGAATACACGATGATTTGAGAGTAGGTAAGACAGACAGGGCTTACAGGGCAGTTAAAAAATTTTCGAGCAAGATAGGAAAAAATATAATGGTATTAAAGATGAGAATAATGCGCTCCTAATAAATAAAGTTGAGGCAGCGGATACATGGAAAAGATAATTAGAACATTTATATAAGGGAGACGATAGGATGAGTTAGAGAACAACCAAGAAGAAATAAAAATAGGGAAATAGAAAATAGGGTTCTCAATATTAGGAGAGGAATTTGATAGAGCTGTTAGGGATCTTAAACTAAATAAAGTGACGGGGATAGACGATATACCCCCAGAATTAATAAAATATGCAAATCAGAAAACTTTAGACAGATTATATGAACTAGTAAAAGTAATATATGACACAGTTGAGGTCCCGATAGATTTCGAAAAAATATTATTATCCCAATCCCAAAGAAGTCAGGAGCTGATAGGTGTGAGAATTTTAGAACGGTTAGTTTAACTTCCCACACTTCCAAAATACTAACAGTAATAATTAAAAATAGAGTATAAGCTTTGACTGCGAATTATTAAGCGAAGACCAATATGGTTTTCGTGAAGACAGAGGGACCAGAGAACCGATACTAATGATTTGATAGGGTTAATGGGATTGTTATGTTCAGGGTTTTGCGAAAAATAGGATTCTCTCATAGGGATAAAAAAATTATTTACAGTATAGGTATAAAAACCAAAGCGTAGTAATTAGATTTGATGAAATAGAAAAGGAAGCTAAGATTAGAAATGGCGTTAGACAGGGCTGTTACTATCTTCCTTGATTTTTAATGTTTATATTGAGGAAGCTTTAAACTTAGCCGAAGAAAGAAAAGAGATAGGTATTAGTGTACAGGGACAGAAAATAGACATGATACGTTTTGCAGATGATATTGCCATTATAGTAGAGTCTAGAAAGGAGTTAGGAAAGTTTTTAAATATTTTAGATGAGATATTACAGAGTAACTGTAGTATGAGAATTAACTCGGGAAAGACAAAGATAATGACAAGTGAGTTACAGCCTAGTTCTAAACCAAAATTAAAAATAGGCAATACCGAGTTAGAGGAGGTAGATGAATTTTGATATTTAGGTAGTATAATTACAAAGGACGGACGTAGCAGAAGGGATATTAGTAGCTAGAATAGCTCAAACTAGAAAAATGTTTTTAAAAAAGAAAGACTTACTAATAGCTAATAGTATTAGTTTAGATAATAGAAAAAGTTTCTTAAAGTCGCATGTATGGAGCGCTCAATTATACGGTAGTGAGACTTGGACAACTAAAGAGGTAGTTAAGAAAAAGATAGAAACTTTTGAAACTTGGTATTACAAAAGAATGTTAAAGATTAGTTGGACAGTAACAAATGAGGAAATTTATAGAAGGATTGGTGAGAAACCCTGTATGTGGAAACAATTAAAGGTCAGGAGAGATAGAATGATAGGGCACCAGTTAAGGCATTAGGGACTATTTAGTATAGTCTTAGATTATAGACTACCAAATAAAAATAGAGTAGGAAGACCTAGACAAAGCTATATTAGTCAAATTATTAGAGATTTAGGTTGTGAAGGGTATGTACACTTTTTTAGACTAGCTCAGAATAGAAAAGAATTTAGAGCTGCGTCAAACCGACCTTAAGTAAGTTCGAAAAGAAAACAAAAAATAAATAAACGAAAATCAGTTAACTAAATGTCACCATGGCATAACCCAAAATTAGTTAGCGGTCTGGCATGTTGGCAGCGATTTGCTGCTTAAGCCTTACCATTACATATAATTTAATAAACGTCTCCATGACATAACTCATAATTAGTTAGCGGTCTGGCATGTTGGCAGCGATTCGCTGCTTTAGCCTTACCATAACATATAACTTAATTAACGTCTCCATGACATAACTCACAATTAGTTAGCGGTCTGGCATGTTGGCAACGATTCGTTGCTTAAGCATTACCATAACATATAATTTAACACTTTTTCTTTTGGAGAGGATAACCAGGTAATATTTCATTTCCTTATGAATGGGAATCATGTAAACATGTTGGAGTTCTTTAACAACCATCACGTTGCTAATATCTAGGTAGAGCCAGGTAGAAAGGAAAAAGATAGAAGAGTATAGGAAGACGTAGACCAAGCTATATTAGTCAAATTATTAGAAATTTAGGGTGTGAAGGGATGTAGAACTTTCTAGATTACCACAGCACAGAAAAGAAGTTAGAGCTGCGTCAAATCGACCTTAAGTAAGGTCGAAAACAAAATGATGATGATGATGATCAAAATACATATATTATGTTTAAAAGTCTTTTCTTTTACAGCATACTTATGTATTTAACTTTTTTTTGTAAAAATGAGAAAGGAAATTACAAACATATGACATAAATAAATCTCAACATTTAAACTTACGTAAACAAAGATTTTTATATAGGATTAGTATATCTACGGCCAGGGAATTTTTATTTAATGTATATCATTTATACACTTTGTGTAAAGTTGGCACTTCATTTTGTAGCACTGCAAGTTTTAACGATAGTTTTATTTGCAGCCATAATAGTTCCACAGTTCCTGATACGTTTTATCAATAGGTCCGCCAAATTGGTTAAAAACTAACAAATTGAAAATATAAGGTGCTAGCACAGCAACTTCTCAAAAAGTTCTTTCAAGAACAAGATCTTATACTTCCAGAATAGTTCTACAGTTCCTGATACATTGTAGGAAAGTTCTGACTCTAACTATTTTTTTAAACAATTTTGAAACTGCGAGATCACGACCTCGTACCACAAGAATAACAAAAATAAACTGTCAGTTTGCCGGTTTTTTAACCTATTTTTCATCATATAGCTATAGTTGTACAATAGTTCCAAAGACTTAGCTGCGTTTCATCGATAGTTCCAGTCTTGATTTATTTTTTCAACATTTTTTAATCTTAACCTCAGCACCGCACCACAAGAGTGAAGTATCAGTATGCAGGCTTTTTCAAACTACTTTTTGATATATTGCTATAGTTCTACAATAGTTGTGACAGCATGGATACGTTTCATCGACAGCTCCGTCCTTTATTTATTTTTCAAAATTTTTGAATGTTAACTTTCGCACAACACCACAAGAATAAGGTATCAACTTGCAGGCCTCTTCAATCTACTTTTTGTTATATCCCTATAGTTCTACAATAGTTCTGACGGCATAGGTGGGTTTAATCGAAAGTTTCGGCATTTATTATTTTTTTAAGAACTTTTGACTTAGCTTTATCACCATACCCAGAAGAAAAATTCCAGTTAACCGGTTTTTTCAACCTATTTTTTGCCATATTTCTATAGTTCTACAATAGTTCTGACGGCATAGGTGCGTTTCATCTACAGTTCCGGTCTTTATTACTTTTTGAATGTTAGCTTCAGCACCGCAAGACGAGTACAGTTACCGTTTTCAGGCTTCAACAACCTACTGTTTGGTTTATTCCTATAGTTCTACAAGAGTTTTGAGGACATAGGGAGGTTTAATCAAGAGTTACAGCATTTATTAATATTTTAACATCTTTGAATCATAACTTCAGCACCGCACCATAAGGAAAGAGTACGTTTGCCAGCTTCTTTAACCTATTTTTTAGCATATTTCATAGTTCTACAATAGTTTTGACGACTTACGTGGCTTATAATGAAAGTTCGGCGTGTTTTTATTTTTTAACATTTTCGTAATTTAACATCAGCATCGCACTACAAGATTAAAGTTTCACAAGAGTAAAGTATCAGTTCGCCGGATTTTTTCATCTACTTTTTGGTATATTAAATTAGTTCTGACGATTCATGTAGGCTTGCTTCATCAATAGTTCCGGTCTTTCTCTATTTTTTCAACATTTTTGAAACTAACATCGACATCACACAACAAGAGTAAAATACTAGTTTGTCGGGTTTTTTAATCTACTTTCTGGTGTATTCCATTAGTTCTGAGGCTTTTATTTATCTTTGTACATTTTTTAATCTTAACAACAGCACCCCACCACAAGAGTAAAGTATCACTTTGCAGAATTTTTCAACCTACTTTTTGGTATATACCTATAGTTCTACAATAATTCTGGCGCCATAGGTGGGGTTTGGTTAATCGAGGGTTCTGGCATTTATTTATTTTTTTTAAATTTTTGACTTCTAATTTCAGCACCACAACATAAGAGAAAAGTTCCAGTTAGCCGGCATTTTTAACCTCTTTTTTGCCATATTTCTGTAGTTTTACAATAGTTCTGACGCCATAGGTGCGTTTCATCCAGAGTTCCAGTCTTTATTAATTTTTCAAAATTTTTGAATGTTAGTTTCAGCACCGCAATACAAGAGTGTATCAGTTTGCAGGCTTCTTCAATCTACATTTTGGTATGATTCTATGGTTCTACAATAATGGGTAGGTTTAATCGAAAGCTACAGCATTTATTAAGTTTTTTAACATCTTTGAATCTTAACTTCAGCACCGCACCACAAGAAAAAGTACCAATTTGCCGGCTTCATTAACCTATTTTTTGACATATTTCTATAGTTCGACAATAGTTTTGGCAACTTGAATGGGTTATATTGAGAGTTTCGGCATGTTTTTATTTTTTACATTTTGGAAATTTAACATCGCATCGCACCACAAGAGTAAAGTACCAGTGTGCCAGGTTTTCCAACCTACTTTATTGTATATTCAATTAGTTCTGATTATTTAAGTGGGCTTCATCGATAGTTCCGGCCTTTCTTTATTTTTTCAGTATTTTTGAAGCTTAACATCGGTATCACACTACAAGAGTAAAATACTAGTTTGCCTTATTTTTCAACCTCATTTTTGGTGTATTCCATTAGTTCTGCAATAGTTCTGACGACTCGGGCGTTTATTTATTTTTTACATTTTTGAATCTTAGCAACAGCACCTCGCCACATGAGTAAAATATCAGTTTGTAGACTTTTTCAACCCTACTTTTGGTATATACCTATAGTTCTACGATAGTTCTGGCGGCGTAGGTGGGTTTCATTCAGCTTTTCGGCTTTTATTTATTTTTTAACATTTTTCAATCTTATCTTGTTAAGCCTGGGGCACATAAAGCTTTCACTTTAATATTAGCTTTAGGAGATTTTTGTATCCAATAAGAGAAAAAGTTTTCCCATCCTTAATTTAATTGTGTAATTACATGTAAAGTTTGTGGTTATAACCTCCTACGAATCAGAGGACGACTTCTTAATTTACAGAATGTATTTGTGCTAAGCACGCAATTTTTGGGGAAAGTAATGTATAGTCTGCGCTGTTAATCTATGAGAAGCGTTGCATGGAGGGGTACCAACAAGCTCGTGGAACGACGCATTTTAAAACAAGATGGAGGTAAAGGGCGTGGGTGCGTGTTAATTCCGGACGAAGTGCTCCGTTTATATATCTTATCTTTTTTTTTTAATTACCTAATAAATAGTTTGTGTTTTGTAAAGGTGTAAGTTCACGCACTTTACCGCTAGAATTTGGTTAAATTTAGGAAACTGGTCCCCACGCCTTCCGGATCCTTCTCAAGACGTTCAGTGTGCTTTTGGCTTCAGCTATTAAGCAGGTAAGCCTTTGGCTTATTTTTAATTGTTAGCTACACCCGTTTGTCGCTAAAAATTACAACCATATTTAGAGCGTAATAAATTATACCTGGGGTTATCGTAATAATTGACGTCAACGGGGAAAAATACTGTGTAACAGCCTTTAGCACAGCACCACAAGGGTTAAGTATCAGTTTGTCGGTCTTTTCAACCTATTTTTTTTTGCCCTATTTCTATAGTTCTACAATAGTTGTAATGACTTAGGCGTGTTTTATTGAGAGTTCCGGTCCCTTCATTTTTGTAGACTTTTTCAACCTCTTTTTTGTCCCATCTAGTCATCAGAACCATTGTAGAACTATAGAAATATGACAAGGAGTTGGTTAAAAGTGTTTTCAAACTGATAGCTTGTTCTTGTGGCGCGGTGCTGAGTTTAAGATTAACAATGTTAAAAAATAAACAAAGGTCGAAACTGTCGAAGAAACCCACCCAAGTCGTCAGAACTATTGCAGAACTCTAGAAATATGGAAAAAAATAGGTTGAAAACGCCTGTACACAGGTATTTTATTCTTGTGAAGTTAAGATTAAAAATTGTTAATTGTTAATTGTTTTTATAACACTGAAAAATACATTCGGCGGACTGCACTATCACCCGGTTTTTAAGTTAGGATGTCTTCTCAACAGTACTCAATGTAAGCGTAGTGAATCAGAAAATAAGCGAAAAATAAGAAACCCTTTGCCACCTCCGGCAAGGTTTATATAAGCTTAAAATCCCCTTTTTGTGACGTGTTTTCACTCAGCTTTCCTTGAAATGTAGCAACCGCCACACTTTTGCTCAAAATTCTCCCGTACAAACAACATAACGAACTTTCAAAACTACGAATTTCCTAACTCCAACGACACATTACTTCGAAAAACTAATTAAACTGGTCAACCGTCCGTATTTTCCATGTAAAACCGTCCCTCTACTATTCTTTCTAACGAATCCTAAACACACCTCTTATGTCCGCGTCTATATTGTTATTGCACTCATGCTCTAATAATTACCTTGTTTTGTTTCCGTCTTGTCTTCCTACTTACAAAGTCGACGTTATTCCCCCTTTACTGCTATTTTTGTCCACCGCATATTTTCCATCCATCTTATAGTCCCACTATTGCTCCGTCGTCTACGGTTAATGTTCCCTTCCTACACGTGCGCCTTGAAAACTCAATAACGTTCACAAACATGTCGCATCTCCGTCTCGCTTATTTATTTTTAAACTATACTTTTCCGTCACGCACTTGAAACTGTTTGTCATATCGCCACCTGCTATCTTTCATCTTTCTTTGTTATGTATTAGATATATATATATATATATATATATATATATATATATTACTCATATTTAGACCAGGGTAGAAAATTAATTAATTACATCAAATAATTTTAATCACCGTGTATAAGGAATTTTATTAGATAATACGCTTTATTAAAAAACCGTGGAGAATAAAAATTCATTCGTTTCATTAAAAATAAGGGAGTTAAATTATGTACAAGACGCTTGCTATAAAAAAAAGGAAGCAGTATTAAAAAACTCTATGTGTAATGTACTTATTCCAAGTAAAGAAACAAATAGAAATTACGTGCAAAATTTATATTAGTTAACTCAATTTTAAGTAACCGGTATTAAACAAAATGTACAGATAATAATTAATATTTGATTAGGAGTCACTAAAAATTAAAGGGTATTATTTTAATTGGAGTTAATTGAACCATTAGTAACATATAATATCTATAAAAACTTGTAAAAACCCAATAAAATGCAAATCGTAGAAGTGTTATTTAGAAGTATTATGTTTGAACACCTGCGTATTTTTAAAAGGATCATTCTGCGTAAATTTGGCAGATAACAAATGGTTACAGAGAATGCTGGAGAGACCGTAGCTTAATAGTTACGGGAAATGCTAATAAGGTCGGTTATTTCACAGTCCACATGGACTGAAATAATCGATAATAAAGAATATCAATTTGTACCACTCGGAACAGGGTAGATAGAGACAGATAATATGCGCAAGACAGAGACATATATAGTAAAAGGCGTGAGTGGAGCAACGTCACTGGGTTGCGATTGGTTGAAAATAAAAGGCAAACTTGAGAAGGAAAAATAACATTTCTGTATAAAAATTAATTAGTTATTTCCAGACGTTGCGAGCCGTGTCGAAATTTCTGAGATTTAACTGGTGCGAGTGCAAAATTTAATAAGAACCGACGCACAGGCGGGCGAGATGGGAACATAGTACACGAAATTCTAGAAACTGGCCGTTTTGAGGACAAAACCGACAGACGGGCTAACCACTATATATACCCGGGTTAATATGAGTTTTTCTCTCTTAGATTTTCGAGTTGATTCAATGCGTTAAACAGTGCTTTTTAGTTTTCCGATTTTAATAGAATAATTTAAACAGTTTGCTCGTATATTTTGGTGATTTAAAACAGTTTGTTCTTTACGTGCTACAATGAATGTAATTTAGTGCACTTAGAAAAGAACATACAAGGTAATAAAGTTTAGTATCACTGTACCAATTAGTCAAATTTGAAACGACAAATGAATACACAAAAGTAGGCAGTTTTGGCGTATATTTGTGAAAGAAGTATGAATTTCTTTGCTATTTTTCGGGGGTGTTAATAATTAAATGATTCGTAAACGTGTCTGGATCCACAAAACAAGCTTCAGATATACACAAATGAGTTCCGGAAAAGCCCTGAAACAAGTTTAGATGAATGGTGGTGTAGAAATTATCAAGGACGATGTACATTGAAGCCACTAGTGCAGTAACCTTCAGGTAACTTATGCTTTGTTGTTGGATTTTGATATTTTGGTGTGTGTTGAATAACTTTATAATTGATTTACTTAAAATGGTCAGTAGTGAAATTGTACTAACAGCAAATTTTTAATTTTAAGGTGAGATTGTCTTGTTTAAGTAGAAAGGGGTATTTAGTATTTATGTTCTGGATTATGATGAAAATTTGGGTATGTCTTTGAGCTCAATTAGACGAACCTGGTTAATTAACGTAAAGGGTGGTAGATGCTCCTTTGTACTCAGACTCAGGTCTGCATATATTGTTATATTAATTAGTAGGCATCCTACAAGGACTTTAATTCTGGATGCACATTAAAATGATAACAAAATTTAATCTTGAAATTTTCTGATACTGAAATTTATGCTGAATTTTAATTTTGAAATTTTAATGTATTGTGAATATTGATGTAAATAGAGTTAACGTTGGTGTTTGTGATAGGAATGTGTTTGTTTTTTTTTATGATTGAGGATGAAAGTTTTAACTAGGTGAGCAGCCGATGCGGAAAAGAGTAAAGAGGCGATTAACAGAAGAAAGTCAACGGACCAGGTAATTTAATAGGTGTTCACAGCAATATATATATATATATATATATATATATATATATAGTCTGTTTTAGGATTATATCGATTTGTTTTGAACTAGTCAAGCACTGTTGTTAGCCTTGAATCGTCCGTTAGTATAAACTACCAAGAATTATTTTCAACGTAAACTGGCTTTTCTATAAATGTTTATCTACCACAAGTTTGTTCCATGAAATACTTGACGGTTTTGAACGTGTTTTCGAAATTCAAGCTTGTAGCTTTCTACGAAAGCTTTTAACATATGCTATATTAAATAAACGTACCTTGCATAAATTATTGATTTTTCTACTGCAAAGCTTTGATATTATCAATTAATGTACACGATTTTCGACCTTGATAGAATAGTTCCAGGCTTTATGATACTCGTATTGCTTGTATTGGCTTATCTCAGGGTAATAGCTTGAATTTTGTCTTGCTTTAATCTGGATTCGTGATTAATGCAACACTTCTTTTATAACCAATCCCAGCTGACTCTTTTATATGAAACAGAATCTAATTTATTTTTATGCTGTCATTAATATGATTACAGATCCTAATTTAATCGCGGACAACTAACCTCCAATTACCAATTTGTAACTGGTATATATACAATTTATAGAAATTGTTACAGCTTCCCATGTATGTTTCAAATCTAGAATTTGTTTACTTTAGTTTTCAATACTTTTAGATATTTAACAATGATTCAGTGGTCAATAAGATTAAATTTAAAACACTGGATACTTATTATCTGGTCTTCTACGTAGTATCTTGGTACTTCAACTGCTTATTTCAGAATAACAAACTTTATTGTTGTTCTCCCACGGTTGTACCTTCTTTGATTGATATCTCCTGGACCTGCTAGTTTTAATATATCTCATGAGGCTTGGAATACCTCACTTCGCTGCATTATCCAAATTTTAATCACAAGTTTTTCAAAATAGGTTGTATGTGTTTCCTTTTTAATATATGTAGTTGTGGCCGGCTTTTTGTCTTTTGTAATACTTATACAACTATTTTAATTCAATTTTGAAATAATATCAATTCAAATCTTGAATAAAAACAACTATTTTATTTTTAACAAAAAAAATTAACAACCAATTTTTTAGTAACCAACAACATTCAATTGTTTCTATGGCTACATGAATATTTTCATTCCCAATCCATTATTTACTTATTTTAATCAATATTTTAAATATACTGAATACAACTTGAGATTTACCTTCTTTACAAGTCCTTTTTCAATTCACAAATTACATTATAACACTTTCCTTAAAATTAACATATTTAAATTTAACATTAATGCGCACTTCTTGTATAGGTACACACCTTTTTAACCTTTTTTAACGTAATTGTAACGGATAAAAAATCTTCTATCTATCAATTCTGAATTAACTGTTGGTTATATTTATTTTGTTGTCATGAAGGATCTTTCTTTTACATATTACGTAAATGCAGTAGCTTAAACACACAGTCGCTACATATTTTGTGTATGCATAGTTATTTTTCTATTAAAATGCGGTTTTTAGAGGTGCATAACCGAACTATTTGTTAAAAATCTCACTTCTGAATGTGCATCTTGATTAATTGCATTTTAAAAATTTTTTTAAATAAACGCTTTTTTAATTTACTAATATAGATAAAATAAATGAAGAAATTCCTACAAAGCTTATGGAACCAAGTATAATCTACTTTATTTTTATTCAACCTTTTGGTAATAAATATTTTCTTTAACCTACAAAGTCCATAAGCCTGCAAAATTCTGAACCTAAATAATTACATTTGGTAAAAAACGGAATGCTTTATACTAACAACTTCAGATTTTATGCAGGAATGTAAATTAACCGATCAAACGACTTAAGAAATTTAAAACCTCTCTTATATCAGAATAACTAATAATGAGTATGAAATTTTTATAAATTAACAAACTGCAAATATTTGGTTATTTGTAAGCCAAAAGTTGGAACATTGTTTGGTAGTAATAACAATTATGAAGATCCAATGTACTTAATAGAACTGGAATAAGAGTACATTTGTAAAGTATGCATCGGTTTAACTTTACCTAAAGTTTTTCCAGTTAAACAACGTATATTATTCTTTGTATGAATATTTTATCGGAAGATAGTTGTGCAATTATCAAATGATACTTATTCAATCTATTTTCCTTTATTACAATTAAGAAACATTAAGTTAGACTAATGACAACACTGTTTTGACAGATTGAATTTATTATACAAAATATTGATCACATTATTCACTATCCATATGTAATAAAAATCTACAGCTTTTATAATTATCCGACCGGATTAACTTTAACAATTATTATTACTGTCTCTTTTTGTGTATGACGTTTTAAAATAAAACTTTTAGCATTTATATTACAAGTCTTGAATAAGAACTAGGAAAGTTAACATTGCCTTTAATTCTATTGTTAATACTATTTGTAAGTGTTGTGAGAAAAAGAAACATCATACTAGTCACTCTGAAATTCCAATTGTCATTTTCAAGTATTATATAGCATGAACAATTTTATAATTATAATAGAAATTTAGAATTAGCTTGTGAGTAGGGCGTTTTAACCAATTCTGTATAAAAAAAGACTCCCATTTAAATAACATTGTCATCTTAAATTTGACTCCCATAAGCAATACACATGCAAAAAATTGCATAAATCTGATATTTTGCACAATAGTTTTCTTCGACTAAGCATCTTTTGGCGAAAATCGCAAATAATTTCAACATTTGCAGCGAATTCGCACATTTAGTAGCAATAATTCGCACAATAGTTTTCTTCAACTAAGCAATTTCTAGCCCCAGGCATGGCTAATTTAATTAAATTCTAATTTGTGCAATTATTCGCACATTGGCGAGGGTCCAGCACCCCGATCTGGCACAGATCTTGTTCTCATCTGGACCATCTACCCTTTAATCGGCAAATATTTGCCTAAATTTGCACAATAGTTTTCTTCAAGTAAGCATTTTATAGCCCCAGGCATGGCTCGTGCTAGTCATCATAAAATTTGACTCCCATAAGCAATACACAGGCAAAAAAATTGCGCAATAGTCATCATAAATTTGACTCCCATAAGCAATACACAGGCAAGAAAATTGCACAAATCTGATATTTGCACAATAGTTTTCATCGACTAAGTATCTTTGTCGACGCCAAAAATTGCGCAATAGTCATCATAAATTTGACTCCCATAAGCAATACACAGGCAAAAAAATTGCACAAATCTGATATTTGCACAATAGTTTTCTTCGACTAAGTATCTTTTGTCGGCGCCCTGATCCGGACCGTCGGACCCCCCGGCATCCTTCCCCAGGACTGCCGGATAGGCAAATTCTTCCGCTAATTATTTAATCTTTTAAACTAGCTAGTCATAATAAATTTGACTCCCATAAGCAATACACATGCAAAAATTGCGCTAATTTAATCTTTTAAACTAATCTAATACATAACTAGATTAATCCATTAACCCTAATGCAATCTTTTGCAAATTAAATTTTTATTTACCACAATCCACCGTCGGGGGCCCCGAGTCAGATAGGCAAATTCTTCCGGATTAAGCTGATTAAGAGTTAATTTAATTACATCAATTAATTATTTATTTATTAAAGAATTACATAATAAAAATACAAAGTCGTCTTAAAATTGACTCCCATATAACAATATGCATGACAATTGCTAAATTTGCCTTAATCATGGCTTGGGATGCGGAGATGATTAAGAGTCGATATAATTACATCAATAAACTAATCTAATACATAACTAGATTAATCCATTAACCCTAATGCTATCTTTTGCAAATTAAATTCTTATTTGCCACAATCCACCGTCGGGGCCCCGACAGGGGCACTAGATA
The DNA here is from genome assembly GCA_036346225.1 of Platerodrilus igneus. Classification (NCBI taxonomy): domain Eukaryota; kingdom Metazoa; phylum Arthropoda; class Insecta; order Coleoptera; family Lycidae; genus Platerodrilus; species Platerodrilus igneus. The sequence goes on from JARFIW010001270.1 coordinate 2,450,115, forward strand.
GGCAAATTCTTCCGGATTAAGCTGATTAAAAGTTAATTTAATTACATCAATTAATTATTTATTTATTAAAGAATTACATAATAAAAATACAAAGTCATCTTAAATTTGACTCCCATATAAGCATATGCATGGAGATACCTAAATTTCCCTTAAGATGATTAAGCTGATTAAGAGTCAATTAATTACATCAATTATTTATTAAAGAATTACATAATAAAAATACAAAGTCATCTTAAATTTGACTCCCATATAAGCATATGCATGGATATACCTAAATTTCCCTTAAGATGATTAAGCTGATTAAGAGTCAATTAATTACATCAATTATTTATTAAAGAATTACATAATAAAAATACAAAGTCATCTTTAAAATTACAGACGCCAACATTTCGCAATAAGCGCAAACAATCGGTTACCATTCTTTGCCACACAGGTTTAACACTATATCATTTAGCACAAATTTGTATTTTATATAATCCAAGTTTACAATAAGTATTTTGCATGCATTTTCGCACAAACATTTATGAAATGCAGCTTTAGGTCTTCTTCATATCACCAGTATAATTACTAGGCTAATAACCTGCTTGTGGATAAAGTATTTTTAGTGTAAAAAATTTGCAAAAACATATTGTTGAATGGCAATGTGTCATATGCAAAACAATTTTATTCGTTAATACGTTTCTGTTAAAGACGGGTTTCACGCGTAATAAAATACAGTTCTAGCTCAAAGCGAAAACATTAGTTTGGATAATGATGTAGTTAATATATATCTATAACCGTTCTAGAGGTGTATTTAATGAATACTGTGGTACAAGTTTTCGCATCCATTTAAACCTAATGCAAACACTTGCAAATAATTTAGGGATGACTTAACAGCATTTGCAAACTATCATTTTGAGTTCATTATTACGTTTATAGCACTAACCATATTTTTAGAATGTAATGAAATGTAATCAATAGTTTATACAGTTTATTCGGAAACCTAATGCAATCGCCAATATTTTCTTAATCTTTATATAAGCAACCAAGCCCGTCATAAATGGCATGCACAAAAGCATCATTTTATGTTTTTTTTACTTCAAACATATTCAAAATATTTATTAAACAATCGTAAAAGTATAAATAGAGATGTTTTTACTTCTGTTGACTCATTTAGTTATTGAGTGCTAAAGTGTAGACATCCATGATTGTACAGTCTGGAGAGGGTTTAATCAACAGTGCTATAAACAGGTTACCGTTTGAGTTGCATATTCCAGGTTATCAGTACTGCGGCCCTGGTACAAAGTTGAATGAGCGCATAGCATGAGGCGATCAAGGTATCAACGAATTGGATAAATTGTGTAAAGACCACGACATCGCATACTCCAAGTACCCCGACGATCTCCCAGCCAGACACCGAGCAGATAAAATTTTAGAAGAAGAAGCCTGGGGGCGAGTTAAGTCTAAGAACGCGAAGTTTGGGGAAAAAGCTGCAGCTTGGTTTGTAACAAACGCTATGAAAGCGAAGAGAAAAATGGGTATGGGCTTAAAGAAAAAAATAAGTTTCAAAGGCGGATTCTTGAAGAAAATACGATCCGCAATAGACCGAGTTGGTTCCGACAACTTGAAAAAGCTGCTAGACGTTGGTATTCTAATTGGTAAAAAAATCATAAAGGGTGCTGGTGGGAGACGCAAAATTAAAGTCCCACGTATTATACCCGTTCCACAGAAAGGAGGTTTTCTACCATTGGTTCCGATATTCGCGGGACTAAGTGCTCTAGGAGCCCTAACAGGTGGTGCTGCAGGGATAGCTAAGGCAGTAAATGATGTCAAGACAGTTAACGAACAGCTTAAGGAGAGCGAACGACACAACAGATCTATGGAAGCCATTGCCGTTGGGAAAAAAGGAGATGGAATGTTTCTAAAACCATACAAAAAAGGCTCAGCATTATTCTTGAAGCCGTACAAACAGGGGCGTGGCATTTGTAAAAAGGTCTCAGAAAACTAAGCAAGTTACCTCGAAGAGCTCTCACCGATGTGGATATAAAGACCTACGCATCAAATATTCCTCATTTTCGAGGTGTTTTTTCTAGAGATCAGTTAAAGAAGATTAAACCGCGTGTCATCGAATCGGGTGTGATTAACTTGGACACCACGAGAGGGCAGGGTACTCATTGGGTGGGGTACCGAAAACGTAGAAATAGTGTGTTTTACTACGATTCGTTTGGCGACTTGAGACCACCGGAAGAAGTGAAGAGATATTTTCGAGGCTGTAAAATTTACTACAACAGTGTACCGGAGCAGACTTACAACACTTACAATTGTGGACATTTAGTGTTAAAGTTTCTTAATGACAATGACTAAAACAGTGAGCGTGTTCGGGTATGGTAATGTCATATCGACGGGATCCATTTACCCGCCAATTAAATTGAAACAGGACGGTGAATATGCTTTGGGCCTAGTGGGCTTGTATACTTGTAACACTGTGCAAAACATACATTCAGGAAACAACATATTATACTTTAACGATCCAGAGCATCGCAGAATACTCATTGAACCTGGATCATACGAATTAGAAGAAATAAATGCATATATACAGGATGTTTTCAAAAAATGGTTCAGTCAGAAGCCAGACATCAACGAGAACATTGAAAAATATTTTAAGCTGAGTGCAAACAATAATACATTAAAGTGTTCTATACGAAGCAGTATACCGATTGATTTTGGGGTAAACCGTAAAACAATATTGGAAGCATCTTGGGGTTTACCAATCGCAGATTGGCCGCAGATGTCGTACATATTGCTAATCAGCAAGTGGACATAATATCGGTCTCAAACATTTTTGTGGAAACCAATATCACCAGCGGATCGTTCAGAAACAATTTTCTTACCCATAGCATATTCGAATTCAGTCTGTCTGTACCACCTGGCTATAATCTGGAAAAGGAACCTAACCACGTCATATATTATCCACTGAGCGTGACAGAAATTGATAATATTACAATCAGATTAGTCGATCATTTGGGTGAATTGGTAAACTTTTCACCGGAAACATACACCTGTGTGAGACTGGAAATAAAAAGTAGCTGAAAATGCCCATCGATTTTGTATATAAAACACGCTGCAACACCCCTAGACGATCAGAAGTGAATACAACATCAAAGCCTCAAGTTGTCGAGAGACTTACAGCAGAAGAAATACGTTTCTTAAAATCCTTAGGATTAAAAGTTATAAATGATGGGCGGTAGAAATAAACGCAGCTTAGATCTCCACGGTGATGAAAACGTTAAACTTGGAAGACTTAAATATGAGGACGTACCCAAATTAGATGTGTTTGGGAGTTATAAATTAGACGAAACTATAATAAAGGAAGATTATTATACATATCTACCCTTTACATTGAACGCTGAAAACAACGATCGAATTTCGATTGAAATCCAGAGCAGTGATAACATCACATATCCCCATGAAAGTTTTATATTTATAAGAGGTACCTATAAACCTACGGAAACACTAAGAGAAGCGTCAACAACTGTAGACCCGATTAGAGCAGCGGAGCCAGACCCTAAAGCTTACGAATTTACTAGAAATGCACCATATTTCCTGTTTGAGGAAATTCAATACAAATTGGTAATAATCAAATAATAGATGTCTGTCGAATCCCTGGAATTACTCGAACCATTAAGGGACTTGTATCCATGGAAGAATCAGAAACAAAATCTATTACACATACCGGGTGGAAGCCTGATACCATATTCCAAGATGGGCGGTTTAGTTGCGCTATACCGCTAAAAACCATTTTTGGGTTTTTTGAAGATTACAAGAAAACTATCGTCAACATGCCTCAAGAGCTGATTTTAATCAGATCCAAGTCGGACGTAAATTGCTACAAGTCGATTGGAAATACAGTAACGTTCAAAATACAACGTATTTCATGGGAGGTTCCACATATAACATTAAGTGACTTCGCCAAGGCTTCACTGCTTTCGGAAATGCAAAATCAATCATCTATAATGGTCGCATTCAGAAAATGGGAACTACACGAATTACCATCTTTAACACAATCAAAGTCACAAGTATGGAGAATTAAAGTATCGAACGAAACAGAGAAGGCTCGGTGGATATTACTGGCATTGCAAAATGGGAAGTATGATAGGAAAGAAGAAAATGCTACGAGCTTTACGAATGCTAATATAACCAATGTCAAAGTGTTTTTAAACTCTCAGATGTTCCCTCAAGGTCGATTAAATTTGGACTTCGAGCAGAATGACTACTTGCCAGCGTACCTGTCTTATGCATCTTTTATTGAAAAATACTACCCGAACAAATCGCCAAATAAATGTTTAATGGACTATGGCAAGTTTAAGGACTCGCCCGTCTTTGTAATCGACTGTCGTCATCAATTTGAAAGCATCAAGGATGCAACGGTTGATGTAAGAATGGAATTAGAAGCTTCAAGAAATTTTGAACCGTCGATGAAGGCTTATGCTTTAATTATACATGACTCTATGTTTGAATATAATCCGTTTACGGAAATTGTTAATAGATTTATTCACAATTAAATATTTTGTGTATATTTTTTTTAATAAATTGTATAAAAGCGATGAAATAATTTGATTCAATTAGTCTACTTTTATCAGTCGAATGGTGTGCATCTCCCACTCCGTAAATAAGTTCTAGTTATTTTAGAGTGACTTTACCTACATCAGAATAGGGTGAAATTGCCCCATAGGGTGAAATTGCCCCATAGAGTGAAATTGCCCCATAGGGTGAAATTGCCCCATAGGGTGAAATTGCCCCATAGAGTGAACTTGCCCCATAGGGTGAAATTGCCCCATAGAGTGAAATTGCCCCATAGGGTGAAATTGCCCCATAGGGTGAAATTGCCCCCATAGAGCGAAATTGCCCCATAGGGTGAAATTGCCTCATAGAGTGAAATTGCACCTGTCAGTATTGGTTAGCATGGTTCGCAATTACGTAAGAAGACGAAATACTGGATACAGTAAAGAAGCGTTAGAAAAGGCTATAGAAGAAGTTCGACTGGGTAAATCAACTATTTACTCCATCAGCAGAAAATATAATATGCCAAAAGAGACGTTAAGCTATCACCGCAAACAACAACAAAAGCAGGTGCACACTCGAAGCAATATGACGACTGCGAAACAAAAAATTACAATACCTGTGCAGAATTATGATAACTATGCTATTGCTAGTGCAAAAGAGGATGGTAAACATGGACCTTTGCTCCCATCTAACATACGAGCTGTATTCGCGGGACCATCGAGTTGTGGAAAAACAAACGCTTTAATATCTCTGATCTTGCACGAGAACGGTCTTAGATTCCAAAATGTCTACGTATTTTCCAAAAGTTTATATCAGCCGAAATACGAATTGTTAAGAAGTGTATTTGAGCCTCTTAAAGACGTAATTGGTTACCATGAGTTTGAAAATTACGACGATTTGATTGAACCCGGAGAGACCAAAGAAGATTCAATTATGGTTTTTGATGATATACCTGCAAACGAGCAAAGCAAAATCACACAATTTTTCTCGTTCGGCCGACATAAAGCAATAGATTCATTCTACCTATGTCAAACTTACGCTAGCATCTTAAAACATAGACTCAGAGATAACGCCAATGTAATCGCATTATGGAAACAGGATGACACAAACCTTCGCCATATCTTTCTTGATCATATAAGCGGTGACATGACATATCCAAAATTTAAAGAGATGTGCTTACAGTGTTGGGGTGACTCAAAACATAATTTTATAACTATTGTGAAAGATTTTGATTTGGATAAGGGTCGGTATCGGAAGAATTTCGACGAGTATATAAATATAAACAAAGTTGCTAATGGTTAGTCCCAGTCCAAAGTTTCATAATGACGGACGTTAACAATTTTATTGCAAATAAACGTAAGCTTCATTTTATGCAGGATGTCGTACGAAAAAAGTTTGTGGCGTACAAAAAGGGTGACACTACAACCCAGCAAAAATTCAAAGAAGCTCATAAACAATTGATCGATCCCTTACAAGTAACCGCTTCCCAGTTGCAGGCAATTGCCGAAAAAATTCCCACACCTACAACAAGAGTTAAAGTCGAAGACATGGAAGTACCTATAAAGAAAATTAAACAACTCGTTCCAGAGGAACCGTTCCATCTTTACTATGCGGATGTGTTAGCTAGAGGTGAAGACGAAAATATTGACAAATCAATTTATGGTGTAAAATATAATACCGAAACCGATTCATGGAGTTTGTGGAAAAGTGTATTGAAATTAACCCGGAAACTAGCGATATAACATTAAATAATGTGATATACCCGGGTACGAGGGTTTATACAATCTGTTGGTTTATAAAGATATCAGCCCCGAGGAAGGTGATTTCAATTTGCATGAAGATTTACCGAATTACTTGGAAATGATCAAATCAGCATCGATTTTGAGAAGAAAGTTTAACCCATTTGCACCGCATGATTTAAGCGGATTCCCAACAAATAACAAAAAGTTTAACAAATATGTGCATAAATATCTCACCGAATTTCGGATGAATCCTGAAAGAAAACAGCCAAAGAGAAGAAAACAGTCTAAGGGAGCGGGCTTAGGCTCTTCTAATCGGTTTTACAAAAGTTTAAATTCAAAGTCTGTACAATATGTCTACTGGAATAATGTACATGAACTTGTGGATCGACTGAGATTGTTGAACGCTTCCAACCGAGCCGGAAATACAAGTGAGGAAAACATTAACGAGATGGTCTCCATAATAGAAGAGTTGAGAGAAGAAGGTATAATACAGTGAGCTCAGTAAATAATTACACAGTTTTAAAATGCCTATCGATCGCTTCGGACGTTCAGAGCGTAAAGATGCCGATATTCGGCGTGGTCCTCCAGGTCGAGGATTTGTGCCAACGTTGGATGGTGATGGATACGATATGCAGCAAAGAAGGTTAGTGAATTCATCAGATCCGAAAGAAGATTATGATTGTGTTAATCAGAGAAGCACTATAGTATTCAAGTCTGGAGAAGAAACAATTAGTTTTCGTAAAAGAAGATTAGTTGATGTAATGGATCCTAAAGATGATAGTGATTGTGTTAATAAGAAATCTGTAATCAAGCTCGTGAATCAAGCCTTTTCATACTGTCTAAAAAGTTCTGATGATATACAGCGTAAAGATAAAGCCTTCAATGCAAGAAACCAGCGTATCGCAATGCTTGCTCAACCAGTTGAGCCATCTGATGCAGTTAATAAACAGTATGTAAATGAAAAATTGGATAAGCTTGTATCTGACTTTAAAACGTTTATACAGTTTTTTATTAATTTGACTGCAACTTCTGAAACAAACGAGAAGGAGCTCGGTCTCGCAATATCATCGATTTACGATGCGTCACCAGCGGCTATAAAAAACAAATACTACAAACCAAAGCTTCAGTTTATGTCAAAGGTGCAATTGGATAAAGATAGCCCTATTAGTTTAGCAACAGTGTTAAGCAAAAATGAGTAAAGAAATCGTCGTTAACGAATTATTTAAACCTGCAAGAAAAAATTTTCAGCGTCGTTGTACAAATCTGAAACATGTTAAACGCGATCTTATCCAATCGGACTTGTGCGAAATGCAGCCTTACTTTCGTGTGAACAATGGGTACAGATATATTATAATAGCAGTGGACTGTTTCACAAAATATGCTTTAGCAGAACCTTTAAAAAATAAAACTGGATCAGAAGTTACAAATGCTGTGAAAAATATTGGGCAAAATGTTGCAGGAGAAAATAGCGTAAAAATCAATCTACAAACGGATTTTGGGAAAGAGTACTACAACCGCTGGTTTAAAAATCTTATGCAAAAATATAAGATAAAGCATTACTCTACGTATTCCACAATCAAGGCTAGTATGGTTGAGCGGTTAATCAGAACAATCAAAAACAAATTGTACAGAAGATTTTACTTGCAAGGTAGTCATAAATGGGTGAATATTTTGCCTAAGGTTATGGATGAATACAATAATACACCACATCGGGCTATTAACATGACACCTATGGAGGCAGAAGAACATCCGGAAAGAATAAAACTTTACGCTGCTAACAGTGCTTCTAGAAGTCGCAAGAAGTTGTATAAAGTTGGAGAAATTGTGCGTATATCAAAATATAAAGCTGTATTCGATCGAGGATTTTATCCAAACTGGAGTACAGAACTATTCAAAATTGTTAAAGTGCAACAAACGATACCGATAACCTATCTGCTACAAGATTTGGAAGGCCGACCAATTCTAGGTGCTTTCTACGGCGATGAAATTCGGCTCACAGCAGCACCTGACACGTACTTAGTGGAAAAAGTTTTACGGAAACGGAAGCATGGGCGTGAACTATTAGTGTCGTGGTTGGGGGATGGTAAAAGTTGGATTAAGAAAACAGACCTGCTTTAGTATCGACCAGAGTTCTAGATATTTACCTAGTTGAAAAATCATAAAAGGAGGGGGTAAAGATTCCTAGCCGGATAGATAGACTTGCTTTGAAATCCATTACCATTTATAATTTGATGCAGGAAGCATGTGCTTCATAATCGATTTACAAGGATATCAATACAAAACTAGTGATTTCTATTGCAAGGAGATTGCCATTTTGGATGTGGCGAATAATGTAATATGGCATGAGATACTGGACATGGTTGTGGGGTATAACACCCTAAGCGATGATTTCAAAAAGCAAGTTCGGTGGTTAAAGGAAAGAATCCATGGCCTATGCTGGCATGAGCAGTCTACAAGTGGATATACAAATGTTGGTGATTTGCTGAAAAAAGTCATACCTCCCGATGCGAGTGTCTATGTTAAAGGTGAACAGAAGAAGCAGTTACTATCAAAATATTTATCAAACAACATTCTAAACATGGAAAGCGTATTTTCACTTCCAAGACTCAAAGAATTAAGAAAATTTGGCGATGAATACAACCACTGCCTAAACCATTGTTTAAATAATTTAAATTGCTCGAAGGAAAATGTTTTGCTATTGAAGCCTTTTGTTAAGGTATTTAATTTTAATAAAATATTTGTGGAAATTGTTTTTATGCGGAATGTATTACGCCTCGAGATCAACATCAATAAATTAATTGCAATGCAGTCATAGATAGTCGGATATTTCACCGAAGGTTATAGAAGAATTCAATAATAATACGTCACAGTGAGTTACTGGCTTAACATTCCATGGACATAAATGTATTTTTATTTTTAATTGAAATAAATGATTTTATTAAAATTTTTTTTGCCTATCTCGGAAGGTTTAAACCGAAACATTTTGCTTAAAATAGGAGATATAGTACATATAACTAAATAAGACGGTTTTTGATAGCGGTTATTTCCCCTGTCGTTTAAAGTAGCAGTATTTGTAAAAGCAACTCATAAACTTGTTTAAGACCTTATCACAAAGCTGATTAACGCATTGCTAAAATTTGATAAATTATATATAGAAATAAAAAGTCTTAGATTAAAACTTCTATTTTTTATTTTTTACAATATTTATTCTTTAATGTTGCCCAATATTGTGACGATGTATATGGCCTTCTATTAGGCGTATAGGGCCCGAATCTAGATCCACATCTACAATAATGAAATTATAATTTTATTTACATGTATGATTCATAAAACTTACCCCCGACGTGTGATTTCTGGACCCTCGGCCCTATCACCAACATGATGCACTTCGTCACAGATATTGGGGATTACATTGTGCGCTTCGACTTTTGGAGTCGTTACATCTAAAAAGAAAATATATGTATTTATTATAGCATACATTAATAACGTACCTGCAAAATCACGCATTGTAGTTGAGTAGATATAACCGCCAACCTCGCCCGGTATTTTATATAGTTCATCAATGTCAAATTCCAGAGCATACATTAGTATATGTATCATTAGGCTTTTACCGCAAAGGTGAAGTTACTGGTACACCTGATTAAGCTAATGACTACCGCCCGCCGTGAGGTGCATAGCCATAGTATTATTAAGACTTATTTGCACTAAAAATTGCTTAGTTGGAGAAAAACCATTGTACTTCTAGTTAAAGTTAATTAATTATAGCGATTTGATGTAATGTAGTTTTACTAATTATTTTGGAGTTACAAAAATATTTTTGAGAATTTTTTCTACTTTGGTTTTGCGAGTAATGTATCGTAATGCATACATAGAGCTTCCCAACAAAATTACCATCTATTAATTATATTACATTTTAATGAGGTCGAAGACGTTATTTATTATTTGTTTTATGGATATTTCCGTAATTAAATCCATTTTTGGGTAATATTTTTCGCGAATTACCAATAAGTATAAAGTTAAAATAAAAAAGCATGTTAGATATTTACTTCAAATTGCATCAATTCAAAATCCATTTCTATGTAAAAAATGTTATTGTTAATGCGAACATTTCCCCCAAATTTATATCTAACAAGTAATGTATCATAAGTATGAAAGGAATTTGTTTCGGTCAACAAAATTTTCCGGTTATGTTGTTTACATTCTAATGACGTAGAATATTGCTAAAAAATGTGTCTATTGGGTTTATTTATGGTGATTTGGCATAATTACAATCATTTAAAAAATACTGTAAATGTAATTTCTATTATTTTCGCTTGAATATAATTTTTCATCGCGAATTATGACATATAATATAATCTGGTTTAATATAATTTGGGACAGGTCGAGTTTCTGTTCCAATAAACACGCTGCTTCTAATTTTTACAAATTCCATCCTGTTAAAGCGTTAATGAAAATGGGTAAAATCAAGATGTGATGTAATTACCATGGCGTTTTCACGTGAAAGATTTCATTTTAAATATGGAGCGTTTTTTTTTTTTTTTTTGGTTTAGATATTGTTGCAGTTTGAATTTTATTTACGCATATCTAAAGTACGAATCCTTCTCAAAGACTGTTTGCAATATGTATTTTTAGCAGCTTTAGTTTGGCAATACCTCTATTTAAAACCACGTAATTATCGCGATTTAATGTAACCTCATCAAAAAAATACCTTAAGGTTAAGAAACATTTCCGAATTTTCCATAAACAATATGAAAGTACTGCGTTCGGTGAAAGGGTATCAAAGTCGACGGTCGTGTTTTTTATAACAGGATTTATGTAGATTGGAAAGGATCCACAGATTCATATAAGTATTGCTCTAGGGGTTTCTAGTTCAAAATATCTGTTTCAACTTCAGAAGAACGAGGTACAAGCAGGAGGTAAGTCTTTTTTATTTTAAAATTAGTATTCTTGCATCAAGACGCGGAATTATGTCTTTCGCATTTTTTAAAAGTTATATTTCGGTCTTACCTCATAAGTGATTTAATTGTAATATTTAAATTTCCGCCCTAATTTTAACTCATTATTTTCTTTATTTGCCAGCTCATATAATATGGATTTTGCAAAATTAAATGCTGTTATGAAGTGTAAAACTACGATAAGTGCTTCAGAGCTTGTCACAGATAAAAAATATCGTGTCTTAGGAGTCAGGCCTGTGTCAACAAAGTATGGGGATCGTGCTATTGTTGAAAGCGATGATTTTTTTGTGTTTTTACCAGAACGCTTTTTCAACTACTTAAAACTTGATGGCATAAAACCTTCAGCGAGCTAATTGATAGTAAGAAAAAAGTTTATATGATTAGCAGGGGTAAAGTCGGTGTGACAGTGAACATAGACTTCGAATTAGACTGAAAATTAACATTTTGTCATTTTTGCGGAATTTTTTGTTCGTTCTATGTATCTTAACCACATGCAAATTTATGCTATTAATGATTATTATACCGAATAAACAGTATTACCGCTTATTGTTATTTTCCAATGGGTTGTTAATAATAATACATTTATAAGCTGTAAGTTTTTTCCCCTCTCCCACTAAGAGCTGGTTGAATCAAAAAATAATTTGCTTGTGTTTGAACGCCTATTTGCTAATAAACGGATACCTGTCTTTTAGTTTATTGGCCTGCTAATTGGTACTGGTGATAGAAGAAGGCCTAAAGTTGCATTTCATAAATGTTTGTGCGAAATGCGTGCAAAAATACTTATTGTAAACTTGGATTATATAAAATACAAATTTGTGCTAAATGATATAGTGTTAAACCTGTGTGGCAAAGAATGGTAACCGATTGTTTGCGCTTTTTGCGAAATGTTGGCGTCTGTATTAGATTAACGATGCATTCCTGTAGATGATACTACTGTGATGTCACAGTCAAAATTGGTGCCTTTTTCGGCAAACTTTGGTGTGGTTTGATTTGTGTGGTAGTGGTGAAGATCTGGATGTGTTAAGATGATGAGGGTGAATTTAAAAATTGCCATGCATATGCTCAAATGGGAGTCAATTTTAAGATGCTCTAGAACGGTTTATAGATATATATTAACTGCATCATTACCCAAACTAATGTTTCCGCTTTGAGCTAGGTTATTAAGCCTAGTAATTATACTGGTGATATGAAGAAGACCTAAAGCTGCATTTCATAAATGTTTGTGCGAAAATGCATGCAAAATACTTATTGTAAACTTGGATTATATAAAATACAAATTTGTGCTAAGTGATATAGTGTTAAACCTGTGTGGCAAAGAATGGTAACCGATTGTTTGCGCTTATTGCGAAATGTTGGCGTCTGTAATTTTAAAGATGACTTTGTATTTTTATTATGTAATTCTTTAATAAATAATAATTAATTGATGTAATTAAATTAACTTTTAATCAGCTTAATCCGGAAGAATTTGCCTATCTGGTGCCCCTGTCGGGGCCCCGACGGTGGATTGTGGCAAATAAGAATTTAATTTGCAAAAGATAGCATTAGGGTTAATGGATTAATCTAGTTATGTATTAGATTAGTTTATTGATGTAATTATATCGACTCTTAATCATCTCCGCATCCCAAGCCATGATTAAGGCAAATTTAGCAATTGTCATGCATATTGTTATATGGGAGTCAATTTTAAGACGACTTTGTATTTTTATTATGTAATTCTTTAATAAATAAATAATTAATTGATGTAATTAAATTAACTCTTAATCAGCTTAATCCGGAAGAATTTGCCTATCTGACTCAGGGCCCCGACGGTGGATTGTGGTAAATAAAATTTAATTTGCAAAAGATTGCATTAGGGTTAATGGATTAATCTAGTTATGTATTAGATTAGTTTAAAAGATTAAATTAGCGCAATTTTGCATGTGTATTGCTTATGGGAGTCAAATTTATGATGACTAGCTAGTTTAAAAAATTAAATAATTAGCGGAAGAATTTGCCTATCCGGCAGTCCTGGGGAAGGATGCCGGGGGGTCCGACGGTCCGGATCAGGGCGCCGACAAAAGATACTTAGTCGAAGAAAACTATTGTGCAAATATCAGATTTGTGCAATTTTTTGCCTGTGTATTGCTTATGGAGTCAAATTTATGATGACTATTGCGCAATTTTTGGCGTCGACAAAGATACTTAGTCGAAGAAAACTATTGTGCAAATATCAGATTTGTGCAATTTTTTTGCCTGCGTATTGCTTATGGGAGTCAAATTTATGATGACTATTGCGCAATTTTTTTGCCTGTGTATTGCTTATGGGAGTCAAATTTTATGATGACTAGCACGAGCCATGCCTGGGGCTATAAAATGCTTACTTGAAGAAAACTATTGTGCAAATTTAGGCGAATATTTGCCGATTAAAGGGTAGATGGTCCAGATGAGAACAAGATCTGTGCCAGATCGGGGTGCTGGACCCTCGCCAATGTGCGAATAATTGCACAAATTAGAATTTAATTAAATTAGCCATGCCTGGGGCTAGAAATTGCTTAGTTGAAGAAAACTATTGTGCGAATTATTGCTACTAAATGTGCGAATTCGCTGCAAATGTTGAAATTATTTGCGATTTTCGCCAAAAGATGCTTAGTCGAAGAAAACTATTGTGCAAAATATCAGATTTATGCAATTTTTTGCATGTGTATTGCTTATGGGAGTCAAATTTAAGATGACAATGTTATTTAAATGGGAGTCTTTTTTTATACAGAATTGGTTAAAACGCCCTACTCTTGTGAATATTTCTTTACGCAGAAATACTTGTTATTAATGCTTATAATACTTAAATCTTTTTTTATGTATGATTCGTTTCTAACAGTTGTTTTATGGAACAGTTTAGCGACCGGAAAGTGTTATCCTGTCTGTAAATCCGCCATTAAATTCAAAAACGTCATATAATACGTCAAATAAATGTCAACATTTTATTAATTATCAAACAATTTACCTACGTATGTATATTAGAAGAACAGGTGAAATTGATATTGAATACACAATTTGCATTATTTTCTAAATAAATGTACTCTTTGTTTTTCTTATTGGAATCTTCTCAACGGATTCCTAAATTTTCTGTGCTGCTCCAGCAGCTTCTCCTGCTTGATCTAATATTTTTGTAGCGATGTCGATATTTGTGTTTTCCGATTATTTAACGTATCTTTCCGCGACGTTGGCTGAACGCTATCTTCCATGCCGCATTATGTAGAATATACTACTTCCAAAATTTACCAACACACTGGTGGATGTTTGAAGCATGTTCATTTTTCATAATCCCTATAACTGAATACTTTTGATTCAGAATTATTTTTAGTTTCATAAATATTCGGTTTGTTAAAATATTTAATCCTATATAATTATAAACTACCCGATATATTTTTGTCTCTCATAAACAAAGTTTCGTTTTCATAAAAGTTTAATTTGCGATTAATTTTTGTTCAAATTCGAATAAAGTTACTCCAGAAATCGTGTAGTTTTCGTTACAAAAGTCACGCCTGATGTTGTTTGTTTCGCTATGCGACACTCATCTACAACGTTTAAAAACTAGCGAGTGGCCTTTTTTCTGTCATAGAGCAAGCATGTCATTCCCGACTTCAAGCTCCAGCGATTGGAGAATCGCGTTGAGTTTGTGGCCTCCATAATTACAATATATGATGAAAGAACTTGGGTGATATTAATCAATGGTTCGTATATTTTTTATTTAAATATCCTGTCTAATCCCCGTTTTCTTGCAGCGCAATTATATAAAATTAATTTAAACTATATTAAACTCTATAATGTAATAACAAAAGTTACATTTAAATTGTTCGTATTGGCATCGTAAGCGATACGGCTAATAATGTAGTAAATTTTTGCAACTGGAAGACACATTTAAAATATGTTCCAACTGTAACTGATGGTTTATCGTATGAAGATTTCTTTTATAACACTTATGTGAAAGCGTAACCGGTGGTGAATCGGATAGAAGATTCTTACCCCATATTTTGCGAACTGGTCGTCAATGTCTCTGGTTAGCATCGGTCTGAAAACTTGTTCCACCCCTTTCGTTAAAATTCGAGATTGATGCTAAGAGGCCCTAATGGGATACGGCTGTTATGTGGTGCGTCCGTACTTCAAGTGCTTGTTGCATTCCGTGACGTAAGAAAACAGATGGTAAGTGTTGATAATTAAATTCTTTCCTGATGTCCAGGCCCAGAGATTTTACTTTTGAAGGTTAATTGAGAGTAAAAATTTCATCTTAAAAAAAAGGAATAGTTTAATTAGAGATTCAAACTTACTAGAACTTGATGTGTGAATAAATTCTCAGTAGGAATTAAATAAACATTTAACTTGACTAACTATTGATTACGTAAATTTTATGTACCATATTAATATAAAATCAGGGACTGGTGTAAATCGAAGATATCAGATCTGCTCTCTACGATATTGAGGAATAATGTAAATAAAATTTATAAAATGCCTAAAAATTAATTAGGGGAGATTCTGAAATATAAAGGTCAGCTTATGAGATTTAATTGATATAGCACCAAGGTTGAACTTAGTAAATATCAACTAAAAATTGTTACGTTAATATTTCAGTTATAATAAATGTAAGTATTCTTGTATTAACACTTATTATTGGTGCCTTAAACGACACGAAGTATTCATGAGTGAGGAATTATCAGTCATAAGATTTTATCTAAAAGGTATTGAATCTAGCATGAAAATGTCATTTCAATTTTAACCGTATTTACAGAACAAGAAGATGTATAAAATTTAGGTCCAGCACAGCTGCAAGCAATGGTATATTTTTCATATTTTTGATGTGTTGTCCAGGGACGCAATTAGCAACCCCTTGTGATTTAAATATTTAACCTTTTCTTGCAGATACAAGGTTAGGTGTGTGACAACAGATTTTTTGTGCTCAGATGCGTTTGTACACTAAGTAGTTTCTACTTTTTCCTATTAGTGCTTTCTCGTTAGAAATAATAATTAACAAAGTAGTGGCGCCTTGGCATTATCCGTTAATACCCCCCCCCCCCATCGTCTTTTGAAATAACTGCGGAAGTTAGAGTTCTAAGTTAGTCCGGAAGATTCCAAAGGTCGTTATTTTAAACGGATTATTTTAAAGCTTTTTCATGGCCTTTGTGAATGTAGAGGAGAGTTGTAGTTTCCTTGACAACCACTCCGAGTTCATTGTTTCGACTTGTAATTTTTAGTCCATCTTAGTTCAAAATTATTATAATTACAGTCCAACGGTTTGTGGTAACATCAAACGCTACATGTTTTTCGAAAGCAATGGCCAGCATAATTATTTGCGTTAGGCAATGCTACAACACTAGGCATCCTTCCAATTTTGTGGATTCTAACTGGTTGTAGAGTGCTTTTTTATAGTAATATTTGATTTAAAACAACTCCCATCAGAAACCTTCTGGGTCGAAGGTTGCTATATTTTCTAATGATATCCAGATGAAAACCGATCCTGGTAAAGTAACAAGAATCCTGCCTTTGTTGGTTTTTGTATCGACGATTTTGTCAGCGAAGTATGTTTCATGGTCTTCTACATTGTTTTAAGTAATGCCGCAAGTTCTTGATGTCGACAGGTTCTGTTAATACTTCATATAAATCAATAAAAGTAATACATGGCTTTTCAAGGAGAAAAGCATATGTTTCTAGTCATCTTGAAGTTTGTGTTAAAAAAGTTGTCAAAGTTTCAAATTTCCTTTTTTTTTTAATATTTATGACTGTTGTAATAAGACTGCTTAATGTTTTATGATCTTTCAAATCATATATGTTTTGAAATGTCACTTTTTGACGTTGTTAGTTTGATACAAGTTCTATGTTGTGTTTAGTTGGATAAAAGCTGCATTTAGGGCTCTTTACGTTACAATTTATTCAAGTAAAATAGAAAGGGTCGAGAAAAATATTTAAGGTCAGACCGTTTTGACAGATGCTAACTCGAATTTTGCAACAGAAGAATGAACGTACTGAAAGAGTACTTTCAAAAAATTTTTTGGAGACAGAAGAAAGTAACGCAAAACTAACTGAGACTTTAAAGTTACAAATATTGATAAACCATGTTGCTCCTGGTATATTTGGCTCTATTAGCAATTGTAAAACCTTGAAGCCAGCTTATTCAATTTATATAAAGCCAAAGAATACGGTGTACGTTCGCCATCTTTTAGCAATTCGTAGATAAAATTCTGGTGAATCGATAGATCAATACCTATTGATATTAGAAAACCTAGCCAAAGACTGCGAGTTCAAAGTCGTGATAGCTGAAGAAAACTTAGAAGATTATGTCAGAGACGCTTTTATTACTGGATTGGTTTCAAACACTATTAGACAAAGACTCCTAGAAGATGCTCCAGATCTGCAATGGCGTATACTGCCACTCGGACTCTAGAGAATGCGCTTCTACATTCAGCTAGTTTCACAGCTCCACCTACGTTTATGTATTCCATCGGTTCTAGTTCTAATACAACTTCTGTAGCTGCGACTAAAACTAAGTACAAGTGCTACTTCTGCGGAGACGTACAAGCACACAGTAGAATTGATTGCCCCGATTCTGGGATAGATTGTAAAAACTGTTTGAAACTAGGACATTATTCAATGGTAGGTATCTTTAGCGCGCGTAACATTACTGACACACGGTACCTACATTTTACCTCTCATCCGAACGAGGGCATATTTTTGTGAAAAATGCTCGCCTAACACTTTTCAAGTGGACGGTGTCAGGATTCGAAACCGGAACCTTGGACTTAGTAGTCACACTCAGCGACGGCGCCGTCAGTTGTTTTACACACCACACCAACGTTTGTCTTTAACGCAATCAATAACGTGATGACTTCGGGATATAGGTTAGGGTACCCCTATTTAGATAAGTTGTTTGGATCAAACCAAGTCCTGCACCGAGGCGTGGCTGTCTTAACCTAGTGTTACAATTGTGGCTTAGAAATTGTTTACTCGGACGCCTGTTAATATTTTAATGATTGAATCCTAAATTTCAGTACAAGCCTTAGTTAGTTTTGCGTTAGGCCATCTTGACCACTCAATTTATAGTGCTTCATGCACGTTTTATATTGTCCTTCCACTGAGTTTGTGTATAAGGTATAAGGTATCAGGTGTAGCTGTAAAATATGTAGTGGTTGTATATTTTATTATTAGGTACTTTGAAAAATGCGTTGAGGGTAAAGAGCGTTATAAATTTAGAGTATCTCTCACTAATAGGACCGTAATTATTTTTTCATATTATGCAATGTTTTTCCTATAGTTATTGTAGCATTTAAGAATTCTTGGCGATTCATTTTGGAATTATTGTGATTTCAGGAAGCAGCGTATGTATCCTTGTCGAGCTACCCAATTTTAAAGTGTCATTGTCTGGTAGGAAACGTCACTGCTTTCTTTTGTAGTCCCGTTTAGTGGGGATATTATTTAGTTTTCTGCCTATGGAGGTGAAGGCGGCTCCGTGACTAAGTTGGTATGCGCGTGGTTACTGAGCCTAAAGTTCCGGGTTCGAATCCCGATACGGTCCGTTAGAAAAATGTTAGGCGAGCATTTCTCACAAAAATACGCCCTCGGTCGGATGAAAGGTAAAATGTAGGTCCCGTGTGTGAATGTTGTCACGCACATTAACGATTTCTACCATGCTTGGAACAGTAAGGGTTGAAAAATTATAAAACTTCCCGGTAAAGAACGCTCTCTTCCTGGCCAATGTAGTACCTTCGGGTGGTGCATTGGGAAAAAATAAAATATAGCACCTTTGTAGGCTAAGTTGCGTTTCACTATAGGACAACAATTGGGACTTGTTTCCCAGAGTCTCCTTTTACGCATTGTGATTCGCGCTACCAATTAGGGTATTGTTGCGGATATTATATAATTCAATTTTCTTTCATTATTCTTTTGATGCATTATACTTTCTGGGCACCCGTTAATATATTACAAGACAGCTGGCTTATTTTCTCTGGACTCGCTATTTCTTTTTGTTCGTTGCAGAGTTTTAGTACCACGTCCAGAGAGTCTCGTGCTGATTAAGCTTTTGGTGTACTTAATTTCGTTATGAGCCCGAGGAGCTCTTAAATACCTGGAATTAATAAATTTTGTCCGTGACAGTATAAATTGATTAAATCAAACTTTTAACTTTATGGAAACAAACTTATTCTTAAATACCACAAAGGACATGTGCAAAAATTGATAATAATTGGCCATATATTCAAAGGTGAACACTAACAGTGTAATATTTTTTAGCCAATCTGGATATTTAACATGCATCGACTCGCTTTGTTTACGTATAGTATTTTAGATTGCATTTTATTTTTCCAATGCTCTATCCGAAGGTACTACATAGCCCAAGAAGCGAGTTTATTTTTACCTGGAAAATTTTAAATTTTGCCAAACCCTTGTTCAAAACAAGGTCTTTAACATGCGTGACAACACTCACACACGGGACCTACATTTTGCCTCTCATCCGAGCGAGGGCGTATTTTTGTGAAAAATGCTCGCCTAACATTTTTTCAAGCGGACCGTGTCTGGGCATAGTAGTCACATGCATACTAACTACGCCACGGAGCTGCCTTCATAGGATTTTACAACCAAATTAATACATTCAGTAATTGATTAATATTTAATTGAACACTGATAGAATTTTGTTCAACGAACGCTTCAACTGCAAATGTGAGAAACTTTTCAACAATGTAACTAAAATTATCTTCCGGTGTAAATAAATTTACCAGGTCGTAATTTAGAAGTGGGTACTTCAATTGAAAATACGAACAAAACAACATACAGTAGAGAGCATGATATTCTCTGGCATGATTTTTCTGTTCAATTCAAATGGTAAGAAAATGTGGTTTTTGTAAGAAGCTAATAAATTCAATAGCCAGTTGTTATATAATTGCTTAAAGTACAGGTGTAGTCAACAGCAGCTGATGAGACACTTCTACTGAACACAACGGTTTCTAATTGCAATTTGTATGAGCACCAGTAGCTTATAAATTATTTATAACCGCCATACATATTGTTAGCATAATTTTCAACTAATAGATATATCCTCGTTTGAATAATGTTGTGAAAAGTACTATCTACCCACATCATGCATGATGTATGGAAATTATACACAAGCTAGGTGGAAAGGTATAGGATTGTAAATTGTGGTGCAAATGAAGTCATAGCGAATACAAAAATAATCTTTGGAGTCTAAAAGAGCTTAATGAACATAATAAGCTATATCTATACATCAAAACTTTATGCTAATGTTCAAACTACGATAATATCATGATTAAAATTTATTAAAAACTTCCTCCTCTTGTAAGCGTTTTATTGTAGAAGCTATATATTTTTTATCCTTGTTCTATTGGAAATTAAACCTTTCTCTATAGCGCTACGGTAAATCGTACAAACACGTTATGCTAGTTTCACAATATGGGGAACGAATTATAAAACAAATTGTCTTAATGCACCCAATATGCGTCAAAATGCGCCCTAAAGTAAACTCACTAATGTTAAAAATGCAAATTTATAAAGCAATTCGTTTCTTACAATGTCACATGCTCAACGCCAATCTAACTGAATAATTAATTTTCCTAAAATTTGGTTTTGTCGTTTGATGCACTCAAAATGTAACCTATTGAGCTCAAAATTATAAACAATTCAGTTTGGCCGGTGGTAACTGTACACGCAAGATATTTTAAGTTTTGCTTTTTTTTTTTTAGTTTAAAACCTGCAACAGTGGTCTCGATTGTTGTAATTCTTAGAAAAGAATGTACAACTAAATGCTATTAAGATTTTATCTTATTGGGAAATGCCGATTCTGAACGTTTACAGAAGATGCATGGGTTCCACTGTTAGGTCAATTTATATCAGGTGAACTAAAGGAAATTATCTCATTATTTCATAATATACTTGAGACTTTGTCAGTTATTTGTACTAGTTAAAAGAAACAAAATCTAAAGAATTTTTTTTATTTCATGCCATTTTTTTATTTACAAATGTTTAAAGTTGCATAAAAATGTTAAGTTTGTGCGCAAACGGTTTACTTTTATGGGAATATCTTAGTTAGGTGAGTGAAACAAACATCATTGCCTTCGAAATATTACAAGCTTTAATTTGATATACTGCAATGGTGTGTTTGAAACATTAATATTTTCAGCTACAAACTCAAGATTTTTAAAGATGATATTAAAAAAAACAATATTAATAAAAATTTTCAACAAATTCTTAATTATTTCTCAAGTGTTTGTTTACAAACCTATAAAAATTCAAGTTGGGATCTCAATGGGATCCTAGTAAAAAAAATTAATTTTCATGAGAGAGGCACTAACTAAGATAAGTGAGTGTTACTTTTTCTAAAAGCATTACTATTAATTAACTTACTATTCCGTCAGATGTGTTCAGGTAAAAGTGTACAACAAAATCTTTACTGTAAAACTTAAGTCTTGTATGCAGGTTTCTTGTAACAGCGATCTTTTGTTTTTGCGGAAAGGTGTCGATTCCCCCAATTACAGCTATTGTGTCAACTTGAGTTAGTATTTGATTCCTGTGCACTCTCAAAATGTCTGGATTTCTTGGGAATACAAACGATGGAGCTAGGCCCGAAGGATGTAAAAAGTTACTACACCTCCTTATTTTTGCAGTCCTTTGACAAGATATTTATTTGCAAGTCACTAACGCCGATTATATTTACACTTACAATTATTGATATCTTCTATTGTTGATGTTGTACCACCTTTAACTACT
The DNA here is from genome assembly GCA_036346225.1 of Platerodrilus igneus. Lineage (NCBI taxonomy): Eukaryota > Metazoa > Arthropoda > Insecta > Coleoptera > Lycidae > Platerodrilus > Platerodrilus igneus. The sequence goes on from JARFIW010001270.1 coordinate 2,472,094, forward strand.
TCATGAATAGAACTTTTATTATTCTAAAAGTGAATCTTGGTTTTCCCTTCAGTTTCACTGTACTGAATAAAATTGTTGTATTGTGGTGAGCTTTTTATTAGTTCAGCTTCTTGCAGACGATGTTTCAGTAAATTTTCTTGTTCAGTGTAGTCTTTATCTCTGCAGTACATAAACTGTACGTTAAGAGTATTTTCCTTACGCCAGTTAAAAAGTTGCATTGGTGTCATTATTTGGTCCAAGGATGGTTCTTGTAGACACGCTCTTGCTACAAGTCGCTTGACCGTGCCCCCAGACCATTAAGTGCTACTTGGTCTCTACTTTGAAGTTACTTTCGTGATGGCAGATATTAATGAACTTTTGTATTTTTGTACTTAACTGCTGAACTATTAGCAAAGTAAAATATCTTCTGCAACAAAGGTAGAACATCAGCTGTCAAATAGGAAATCAACCTTTTTTGAAATAAGTGAACAGCTGCTGTATCATGATTTAAGCATAAAGAAATAATTACAGAATTTTTTATATTTTATAATTCCTTGCTCATTGTAGTGTGCTGCAAAGGGATCTACAGTTGCTTGAATGCTATTGTAATGAAAACAAAGGAATAGTTCTAGAAAAAGTCTAAACTGACAACAGCTTCATTTTCTTTTATGTTTTCTTTGGGTTGACTGTAGTATTTTAATTGTTGGCGGGCGATGAATGAACATTTTTTAAGTTGAATGAGCTGTTCGCAAAAGCAATCCACAAAGTCTTCAACACTTTTTGTAATAGTCTAAAATTGCACCTGGCAATCTAAATGCACTGTTTATATGTAATATTTTCTACCATAGCCTCTTCAAAATGATTTAGAAGTTTTTCTTTTAAAACACGTATACCAGGTCAGTTTTTACAAACGTTAAGGAAACAGTTTAGAACTTTGACCGAGCACATTATATGTGACAAACTAACTTTATAATCACTAAGATTCATCTCATCGTCTAGTTTTAACTTATTCAACTGTCCTCCAATAGTCATTAGTTTTACGTTTTGGTGCGCAGTATATATACAAACTGAGTACGTTCTTATAGCACCTGCTAATATACAGTTTATTAGTCGCAGCTCATTAAATTTAGAAATCTGCTAATACACAGTTTTTGGTCGCAGCTCAGCAAATTTAAAAAACCCTATTGTGTCTGATGAATAATCTTCCTTAAAAAATTCGTATGTCACTTCCAAATTCATTAAAACTAGTCTCTTTGAACATGAGGTATTTTACCACTGATTTTCATTCACACCTAATCTTTTTTACCCGGTATGATTCGGCTTCCATCACTACTGTTATAAAATTGAACCTAATCAACTACAGATTGCGGGATTATTTGGTCAGGCTTTGGACGAGAAGTAGACATTATACCTTTATCTTTAACTACTGCTTTCGTTTTCTATCCATCCTATTGTTTAAATAGTCGAGTACTAAGTTTGGACTAGTAATAATCTGTATCTATCTGTGAGGGCTCTTCTAAACTCCTTTTATCTTTTGCAGGTTGTTTTCTACAACTGTCGCAAATTTTCATTCCTACTTTTATCTTAGAGTACTTCAAACTTGCAGTCCTGGACTGGCCGAAAACTTGTCCTAGATCGGTGAACAATTTTTTCAATTGGGTTGCAACAGTATTCAACAAAAGTCATGTCACATTCGTATTACTTGTACTAGCCATTTTTCGAGGTAAAGTAACTGTTTTACTGTAAAATGTTTAAATTTAAAAATAACTGCGCTGCACTGAGTTTATGGAAGGCCTAGGCCTATAACAATATAATTGTACTCATTACCTAAGTTGTTAATGGAATACTATACTAGGTTAAAAATTTATAATAATAAACTTATAGCCATTCTGTAAATTTTTTGAAAATCTAATATAAAAAAAAACGTGCAACGGACGACGGCGGCAACGACGGCGACGTAGCGATCTTATTAACCTAACTTACTTCGTAAGTTTGGTTGAATAGTAATGAAAATCTATTAATCAAGTTAGTATTGTATGTATTTGCTATATTTAATCAAAGTTAGAGATCAATATGAGTTTAAGATTAATATTTCAGGAGACTTTTTAAAGCTTTTTATAGCAAAACATAATACAACCATTAAAATAACCATTAGCCCTACAGTACTTGAATTAATAATTTCCTTATAATTGTAATGACAATATACCGACGTCAACGTGACTTTTCAAGTAGTTATAAGTTAATTGTATGCCTACTACATGTTATACCAATTTTTGGTTAATAAATACCCAAATCGAGTCGGCCAAGCAGTGGTATAAATCAGCGCGCTTTTGCGAGAGATACCAGTCTGCTTTGCCGACTCACTTTGAAAGGTTAATGACTTTTTTACTACTGTGCCCAGACAGTGTTAAATAGTTAGTATCTACAGCACCGTGCCCATACCCGATGCCCCGAACCCAGGACATCGTGCCCATAGCCGACATCTACTCTCTTTTCTCGCTGCGCCCAAAGCCAGTTATTACCACTGCCGTGACCATAGCCGGCATTCAGCATTGCCCGGTGTCGTGCCCTTCACCGACGCCCATATCCCCGGTATAAGGTTCGCCGTGTCCACTCTCGGCGCCCTTATGCCTTCCTTCACCTACCTTAGTTTCCTCTTGTCACAGAACACGTCGGTAGACCTAAACTCGCGCAACGGAGCCGGTAGGTCTAGCAACGGCTAGACCACAGTCGTATCATACCGGATACTAGTTAGTGATCACTGTCTACTGCCATGCCGGTGATTTAGGACAAGGTACATTACATTGGTGACTCCGACGAAGAAGAACGCGCAACCAGACGGTCACTACACATTACATTGGTGACCCCGACGAAGAGGAATGCGCATCTTAACGGTCACTACATTACATTGGTAACCCCGACGAATAAGAACGCGCACCCAGACGGCCACTACATTACATTGGTGACCCCGACAAGGGTCATAACATTGGTGATCCCGACGAAGTAGAGCACGCAACCAAAGGGTCATTACATTGGCAACCCGACGGTCAACAAATTGATGATCCAGACAGAGTACATAACACAAGGATAATTCCAATTCCTACAGAAAAGAACACCTCATCACATTGGTGATCACGACCAAGTAGGTTACATAACCAAAGTCACCACGGTCACTACCTGAACGAGCACGACAAAGGTTATCAATCACCATTTAAACTTGGTCAACACATTGATCACTCCAACTGGGAAATACATGCAGTCACTATACATTGGTAACTACAGACCCCTCACAAGAATAACAGTCACTACATTAATAAACCGACAAACATGGAAACTAACGAACAGCACACGCAGGCGTATCAACCTCCGTCGAAACATTCAAGAGCCAAATTGGATTAACGGAGTTTTGAAGGGCAACACCGGAGCTATGGTTTCTACGAACTGAAGCTTTATTCACAGCTCACGGTATATGATCCGAACAAACCAGATATCTATTGTTAATAGCAAACTTACCCGCTAGTTGGTTAGCGCAATTATCAGCTAAAATCACAACGCTATCAGAAAAGCCAGGGGATCAGCCATATACTGATTTGAAAGTCGATATACTTCGCATATATGGGATCACGAGAGAGGCAAAACTACGGAGGATACTGGACAGCATACTGCTCTTCGATCAAAAACCATCGCAACTATTGGCAACGATGCGACATCTACCCGGCACAGACGCCACCGTCAAAATCATCGCAATGTAGTGGAAAAACGCACTACCGCTACACGTGCAACGCATTCTAACTGCAATCGATTCCGACACACTAGACAAACAAGCATCGTTAGCGGATATAATGATGGACGTCAACGACGAAACATACGCCCATACCGTATCAGAAGAAAGCTGCAAATGCTGACGGATTAAATGACACAGCTGCAAGACGCACTGCAGCGATACATCGGACAAATCGAGAAAACGACAAATAACCGCTCTGCACACGAAAGCGAGCTAGACAATACACTCTCGCTAACGTGCTATTACCACTCTCGCTTCGAAGACAAGGCTAAGCGCTGTTGATCAACGTGTTAAAAAAAGACACATAGTTGCAAGCCAAAAAAACAAAAAGTACCGAAGTTACAGCATACGTACGCCAACTAATCATCAACAAGCGACAACCAACGATGAACAGAGAAATGTTCTACCAATAACGCAAGATCTAAATGCGGAAACGGCACAAACAACATCTTGTGAGGCGGCTCAAATAAAAGACAAGATACATGGCAAACGATGCAGAAGACCGTGCGAAAGAAGAAAAAGAGCAGTTGACTCGCATAAAAAGAAACAGAAAATAAGCAAGTTTACGACGGAAGAGATTACTACGCGACCCCAACGCAGACTGTTCATCAACGATAGAGATACAAACAAAACTTTTTTGATGGACACAGGAGGCGCCATATCAATCATACCACAAACAGCTAAAGAGCTTGAACGAGTCGCATAGATTATACACAGCAAACGGCACTACAATCAAAATATATGGGACAAAGAAGTTGAAATTGAACTTTGGTCTTCGCCGTGCTTTTCCGTGGAAATTCGTCATTACGGACGTAGATCAATCGATACTAGAGGCTGATTTTCTTATCGCCTATAATTTACTGGCGGATTTACGTCAGCGTAAAATAATTGACCGTAGTACGGGAACGTCAACACAAGGAAGCGCCAACAGTTCCACTTGCACAGTGTACTCCATCGTACCCAGAACTAGCGAATATCATACATTAGTAGCAGAGTTTCCAGGGCTTACAAGTCAAACAAACAAGAAAAACCTCAGGCAGCCCGTGATGTCAAGCATTACATCATAACTAAAGGACCACCCGTAACAGCCAAGATGAGGCGCCTACGGCCGGAAAAGCTAATACAAGCTAAGACAGAATTTCAGCGCATGATAGCGGACGGCATGTGCAGGCCCTCAAGCAGCCCATGGGCAAGTTTACTACACAGTGCCTAAGAAAGATGGCTCGGTCCGCCCTTGTGGGGATTATCGTTAATTGAATCACAAAACCATCCCAGACAGATACTGAGTTCCACCGTTACACGATTTCGCCAAGTATATACAGGCAACTATTTTCAGCACCTTGGATATTCAAAAAGCTTACAACCATATAGATATCGCACCGGAGGATATACCAAAAACGGCAATTATCACCTCATTTGGACTATACGGATTCACAAAAATGATGCTCGGTTTACGGAATGCAGCACAGATGTTCCAACGACATATCGACAACATAATCAGAGATATCTCTTACGTGTTCGCATACCTGGACGATATACTGATCGTTTCCGGAAACCAAGAGCATACATTCAGGATATTTTGAAGGAATCTGATGACAATCCATTTAATGCCAATAATTTAAACGCAGACTTATGTTTTATGTGTTAAAATCTACCAGACATACATCATAAGAAGAATGAGTTTAATATGAATTCTGCTTAAAACAATAACTGTGCACGTGTTAGCAGTAATTTTTGCATACTCTGTTTAAGTTTTGTTGTACGTTTGAATCAATTAATTTTATTTGGTGCTTCCAATATTGGTAACTTATGACATGGTTTTAAAAATGAAGCATCTCCTTTTTTTAAAAAAAGTTTTACCTTTTATTGTATTATTTAGGTTGCGGAGATTTTTATATTCCGTACAGGGGAAATCTCCAGTATTCTTTTGTTTAATATAAGCGTTACAAAACCACAAAAAGTTTTGGTTCTCACGTAAGTCCGAACATTGATTTATGATTTGTGGTTTGGGAAGCCGCAAGAATTACAAATCTCATGCTTTACGTGCAGCTGCACCACCAATTTACGTTAGTACATTAAGCTATCGTGGAGGAAAGACTATGGTTCGTAGCAGCCGATACGTCGAAACAAGCAGATTTCATTACCTACCGTCCACTAGTACCAACTTATTTCGTAGACTTCGTACAGTCGACGGGGTGGTCCATTTTCATTTCGTTCCTTATTCCTCTACCGTTGTACAAAATATCGGCGCTTTGTCGATAAGAGGGCTGCTGCCAACCAAACAAAGGAATATCTGGACGCCACCCCAAGAATAAATACGCACTGGGATTAGGATAACTACGGGGTACGTGCTAGCTTTAAAATTTGAAAGGCATTTGATGCCCCCGAGAATTTTTAAATTTTAGCACTGTATTGTTTGAATGCTTGGTTTGACTACTATACAGGGAACTTTTATTCCACAATGGTATTCCTACAAGGTTCATATGTATATGGTCAATTGTTAAAATATGATCGTTATTCACAACATTCTCTTTTATAGTGTTTAATTCTTCGTTGCAACTATTTGTTTGTAACTAATTGATGTTGTAAAGAATGTTATGGTATGTGGAAATTGAAAACTATGGTTGTTATTACAATTGTATAGTGAGATTAACAACATTAATGGTTTTATTTTTCTCATACTTAACTGTAAATCCTATACTTTAAATGCAAATTGTTCAGATATTTTAATAAATAAAACAATGGTTTGGCAAAAAAGTAAAATAAGCTAAATATATAGTCAATATATTTCTGCAAAAAAATTATGAATTACTAGATGTTCTTTAATTATATTTTTCAAAACATTCAAGAATATATCTGCTAATGGAGGATTTAAGAGATTCCTAACAGTCTGATTTTACTGCACAAATTTTACTATTAAATTCGAAATAATTCTGTGCAAGGACAATAAAAAGCATATTTAGGAGCTGTGTTTTAATAAACGAGTTAACCTTGTCATTCTCTCAAAGTTTTTTCCCCAATAATTGATGTACCTTAAAGATAAGAAAAAATTCGGAAACAGATTTTTCATATCAAATGGCACAAGCTTAGATTACCAGTAAGAGCAAGTAAATGTCTTATAATAACGGTTACGTAAAATTACAAAACTCAAAAATTACTTTGACCATTCATTTTGAAACCTTTTTGCTGAAGTGAGCGGTAAAACTATATTTCTGTGTGATTACATTAACGAATGGTTGAACATGCATTATTTTTGAGCACCGACTAATCTAGCTTTGGTCTCTACGTATTAATTTTTACCTCAAGCTTCCTCATTAACCGTTTTTATCTCTACTTCAAAGCAGTGTAGTTTGGGCCGCGATAGCTAGCACAAGAGTTACGTAGTACCTGCCTGGATATACTCACTTTGTTGGTATCGAAAACATTATTTTTAGTATGCTGTAATCGGAAGTAAGTCGTCGGTTATCTGATATTTATTATAATAGAGGAGCAATTCCTAAGATAAACTTAATCGTTTTGCATTAATTATATTCTATAACTAGAGAATGAAATAAAGCACTAATCCTAAGGAAATAATGATAGAGGCGGCGAGCACCGATTCGAACCACAGCAACTCCTCAAGGATTCTCTAGATCTTTCCTACCTTTTTGAGCGGATTCAGACCCTAGTTAACTTTATTATTTGTAGAAACAACTAATTGTTTGACCTTCTTTTAAAGCTTCTTTCTGAGACATTTAGCTGAATTTTTACCCAACGCTTAACACACCAAAAATAAGAAAAGCCCAATTCAGAATTTTCAAACATGAGGCGTGTCATTTCTGAAACACCATTTCAAGGACATTTTTAAGTTGTGAGCAAGTCTTATGGTCAAAGAAATCTCTTTTAGTTTTTTCCATTCCGTACAGTAAACTAAGGTTTTTATTTTAGTACTAACACCTAACCTAGGTCTTTGTGAGTTCCAAATTAATACCTAAATTACTGGTGAATCATTCAACCCGATAGCCTTATGTCGAAATAGTTTTAAAGCGAATACAACTGCGATAGACGGCATGTGTCGCTATAAAATAATAATAACATTAGGTAAGAAATCTATGCTTTCAATTTTTCAATGTCATTGGTCGAAGAATGCCTCTCCTTGACTGTTATTAGGGTCCCGTATAGTTTCTTGTTAAGCCTGAGATTTTTTCAAATATGTTGTAATTAGTAAGCAACATCTAATTACTTTTATTTGCAGAATATGAAAAAGTTCTGCAAATAACTCTACTACTTCATTATTTTTACTCTGAGTATTTTAGCGTATTTTCACATGAGCAATACAATATGTACAATATGTCTAAGTAATCTAACTTAAAATCGAAAAGATGTTGTTTCTGTGCTCTACTTCTTTAATTCCAGCAATGTAACAAGTTCTGTTGCTCCATCTATTTACTCCAGTCTGTCCCACAGAAATATGAGTATGACTTCTTATTTTTTTAATTTATTGTAAATCTTCCGATGCAAAAGATTCACTCTCTAATTTTTTCCGGACATCCGAATAAATTGAATGAGGTCTGACAACTATGTTGAGGCTGATTTTGTTGCTGCGCATGTGGTGGCATTGCAAATCCCACACTTCGGGTCGTAAAACTCGTAACCTTAATCTATTAGCAGATGTATTTGTGACTCCCGTACGATCTTTAGTTCCCCGATTATATCGTATTGTTGAGGTCTGTGTATGTGGTGCGTGTCAAGAAAATGGGGCGACTTAATATCGAGCAACGGTACGCGATCAAGTTTTGTGTGAAACTCTGAAAATCTGCGATGCACACGTTAGATAAAGTGGTTAAACTGTTATATGATGAAGCTATCAGTCGTGCATAGGTATTCCGATGACACAAGAACTATAAAAGCGGTGAGAAAGCGTCGCATGAGTCAAGAAGCGAAAGGGCAGCTGAAGCGCGAACTGACACTAACGCTCGGCGTGCCAAATTTTTTCTCACCTTTAAAGTAAATGAATTATTGTGAAAAAAACTTTTAGAGAATGACAAGGTTAACTCGTTTATTAAGACACAGCTCTTAAATATACTTTTCATTGCCCTTGAACAAATTATTTCGAATTTAATAGTAAAATTTGTGCAGCAAAATCAGACTGTTAGGAATCTCTTAAATCCTCCATTAGCAGAAATATTCTTATATGTTTTAAAAAATATAATTAAAGAACATCGAGTAATTCATCATTTTTTTTTAAAGAAATATACTGACTATATATTTAGCTTATTTTACTTATTTTGACAAACTATTGTTTTATTTATTAAAATATCTGAATAATTTGCATTTAAAGTATAGGATTTACAGTTAAGTATGAGAAAAACAAAACCATTAATTTTGTTAATCTCACTATACCATTGTAATAACAACCATAGTTTTTAACTTCCACAAACCATAACACACAAATAATGCTAATAATCATTTAAGCATTCCTTACAACATCAATTAGTTACAAACAAATAGTTGTAACGAAGAATTAAACACTATAAAACAGAATGTTGTAAATAAGGATTATATTTTAACAATTGACCATATACATACGAAACTTGTAAGAATGCGATTGTCGAATAAAAGTTTCTTGTATAGTAGTCAAACCAAGCATTCAAACAATACAGTGCTAAAATTAAAAAATTCTCGGTGGCATCAAGTGCCTTTCAAATTTTAAAGCTAGCACGTACCCCGTAGTTATCCTAATCCCTGTGCGTTTTTAATCTCAGGGTGGTGTCCAGATGTCTCTTTGTTTGTTTGGCTTTCTTATCGACGATGCCCGGTATTTTGTAGAACAGGAGGGAAATAAGGAACGTTAGGAAAATAGACCACTTCGTCGACTGTCCGAACTCTACGAAATACGTCTGTACTCGTTGACGGCCGGTAGTGAAATGTGCTTGTTTCGACGTATCGGTTTCTACGAACCATCGTCTTCCCTCCAAGATAGGTTAATGTTCTGACGTAAATTGGTGGGTACAGCTGTTCGTTGAGCATGGGAAATGCAATCCTTCGACATCCCAAACCACAAATCATAAATCAATGTCCGAACTTACGTGAGAACCAAATCTTTGTGTGGTTTTCAGGTAACGCTTATATTAAACAAAATAATACTGGAGAATTTCCCAGTGCGGTGTTTTAAAATCTCGACAACCTAAATAATACAATAAAAGGTGAAGCTTTTTTTGAAGAAAAAAAAGCGCAACAAGGCGTATAATGCTATTGAGAAATTTAGTAACACAAAGATCAAAGTAAGCGACAAATTAGGTGTGTACCAACTGAAATTTGGTTAATAGCAGTAAACCATAAATTTAAAGATGATTGTGAGATGCTTCGTTTTCATAAGTTACCAATATTGGAAGCATTAAAAACAAATTGATTTAAATGTACAACAAAACTTAAACAGAGTATGCAAATATTACTGCTAACACGTGCACAGTTATTGTTTTAAAGAGAATTCATATTAAACTCATTCTTCTTATTATGTATTTCTGGTAGATTTTAACCCACAAACCATAAGTCTGCGTTTAAATTATTAGCATTAAATGGATTGTCATCAGATTCTTTCAAAATATCTTGAATTTATCCTTCTATTCTGTATTTTATACTTGCATCTGCATGTTGAGCTATTTGGTTTCTTTTCGTTATTTTGTCTCAGGTATGTGATTTGTTTCCGCCATTTGGTTTTCTTTTTTTTTAATTTGTGCATTCTGTTACCTTTCTTTTAATTCTACAAGACGCGAGTTTTTAATCTTCTTGCTAATCCGAGTTTCTCCGTTTCTTATTCTCTACGTTAGTCGATTTTTCAACTTTTTATGAAATATTTTTAGCAGAATTAATCTTTGGTGGGAGCGGATGCTAAAATTCTTTTACTTGATTTTGTTAGTCAAATCGTGTTTCATGTTTATGCTAAGTAAGAGTCATCATAATAGATTTATAGTTTCACCAAGATTTGCCAAGCTAATTTTTTGGTTACTTCTTTTTCGTTACAAAGTTATGCTCATGAAATGCGTCTATTCGGGGACATTACCTACATTTCGTGACCTATTACCAGTATTCTCAACCGTTGCTGATCTATTACAGTCATTACTAAACAAGGCACTTATTTCTGAGATTCGTCCTAAACATGATTGCAACCAACTGTTGATCTCTTGGGAGTAATTGGTTTCATAAATGATATATCAGGTGGTCGATTTTGTACGGCGGCTCCGTCACTTAGTTGGTTTGCGTGTGACTACTAAGCCCAATGTTCCGGGTTCGATCCCCGACACGGACCGCTTAAAAAATGTTAGGCGAGCATGTTTCGCAAAAAATACAGCTTCGTTCGGATGAGAGGTAAAATGTAGGCCCCGTGTGTGAGTGTTGCCACACATGTTAAAGTTTCCTACCCTGCAAGGGTTCAGCAAAATTCAAATTTCTAGGTAAAAAAGTCAAATATTAGGTTCATTCTGTATGTAGAATTGTTACGGAGGATACTATAGACTTGTATATAATTATAAATCTGAGAAGTTTCATAATGAATTTTTTTCGTTGGCTTTCCAACTTAATCACAATTACTGCTACTTAGATACACTGCTGAGTCAATCAGCAAAAGGTTCATTTGTTTAGTATCATATGGAGGACAAGCGTAAATTAAACTTAGAGATAGGTGTTATCACTATGTTCTCACCTATTTCTTCTACTTCGTTTGATTTTATTTTTAGCTTGCTCTATATGCAAGCTAAATAAGGTTGACGCAAAGGCCATCCTTGTTTTACATGCTTGCTGAATTTTGATTCTGCTATTTGTATTACAGCCGTTTTGTTTCCCATATCAATTGTAAATTACTCGTTTGTATTTGTAATTTATTCCTCTGCTATTCCATCTACATTGTTGTTTTAGTTTATCTACGCTTATCGACTCTTTTAATACTAATCTTAGTGTTATGATTGCTTCCCTCGTGCTACTGTTTTTGTTTTTAATCCTGATTTTATTGCAAAGTGTTAGTGCAGTTTCCTCTTCAGCTTCTGTAATTTGTTCTATACGTTTTTCACCTGCACGTTTGATTAACTCTCATGTACTCCTATTAAATATATCATTTCGAGCCACACACTTTTCAGTTACTAATATAATGTGCACTTCTTCTAATACTACTTCCTTAAGGAACTGCCAGTTTCCCCTTGCTAACTTGATCTTTTTTTATTTACCCATATCTAATTTGGGCAAGCTTTTACTTTTTTCTTTTCCGTTAATCTTAAATCACATTTTGTTACTATTAAATTGTAATAACTATTTTTTTCTACACTTGCATAATTTCTACTTCTCTTTACACACTAACCTACAGATATATTAAAATCTGCTATATCTCAAAATCCCTTTCCTTTTCTAATGCATTGAACAATGTTTTGAATTTAATCATATATTATTATTTCAATTTTCTCATCATCATAAACAAAGTCTGTGATTTCGAATTAAGTTCTATTGCTATTATTCAGTCACTAGTCTTTTGAACATTTTTTTACTTTTCTTACTTTTCTTACTATTCATTTATAATAAGATCTACACTTATATGGCTCTTACCTGTGCCTGGATGAATGACTACTTTCTCCTGATCATGTCTCTGTCGGCTACCTGACCTTATCCTATCAAATCCAATTGTAAGCTAGCCATTCCTAACTTCAAATTCTCTAACTTTGCTTTTCTTTTTATAATCGTCTCTGGCGACCGTTTGTTCCTTCCCAGAATTCGTATGAGGACACCCTATTGAAATAGGTGGGATTTTGAGACTATGTTTCTAGCCGTCTGGGGTTCAACGGGTTAAAAGTTACCTTCGTGCTTTAAGGTTGTTTCCTGGGAAACGTTAAATCGATAGTGGTTTTATTTTGTTTTCTACTGAGCGGAGTAAAAGGGTAGGTAATGATAAGGGTAAAGAAATAAAAGTTGTACTTGTTAGTTGCCTCTTACATTAGATAAGGAAATTCTCAAGACTGTTCTCTCCAGATCCTAGATGGGAAGCTCTAAATGCGTATGAATTGTTTTGTGCGTGTATTACCAATTAATTTTCGTCGAATTTTTTGCAAAAACAACGGTTGCTGTGTGAAATATGTAATAACATAAATCCGTTTGTGAATTATATGCAATACATCCAAACTCGTTACATCTGCTTTACAAAATAGTAAGAAATGTGGAATTGATATAGGTAAACTTTTACAGTTACTGAGCAGATTTTATCCAAAAGCTTGTGAAATCAAGATGCTAGGGGTTCAGAGCCCATTTATAAAATTTTATTAAAACCATATAAGCGTTAGATGTTTCAACAAAGAAATAAACGGCACATCATGCTAAAACTGATCGATTTTTGTTACAAAATTTCGAATTCGTGTTCACCTGGAAGAAGGAATTTTGAAATGTCAGCATCTGCTAGATTTAAATATTTTTCTCTTAATGCGTCTATCGGCAAAAACAATCTTAGATATTACTATAAAAATATACCCACGCACGCACTATAAAAAATGTTCGCATTTTTACTAAAAGTTGAATTTGAACAGAAGTTAGTAATTTCTTATACTCATAATTTGTATAGTGAATAATATTTGAAGAAATTGCTATTTACTCTTAAGGAAAATTCTAGAACTAGATAATAAATAAGAATTCTGTGGCACAATATAAAATATTAAAAAGAAAACTAGAAACGTTTTTTGATTATTAAGCGGTCAGCAGCAAAACTTAAAAAATACTTATTCAAAAACCTTTCGGAGTTAATTTCCTCGTCACGTGGGTAGAAAGTATGTTTTCTTTCCATTCCTTAAACCAATTCTCTATACCACCTTTATTCACTGCTTAGCAGTCTGAACAAAAGCTGCACAAATTCCAATCTTCCCAGAACCAGACAAAACCAGAATTGTTCCTCTCCGTCCTCTCTCAGGCAACATAAAACAATGACAGTTAATTCATGGGAGGGGAGGAAATGTTGCTTTGGCAATAAGAAGTGGTTCAGTTCTTTTTATACTTACTAATTGTAATTGTAGATGACCTCTTTCCAAGAAAGGGTAAAGCGAACTAAACTAGTTTGCAGATTATACTATTGCACACAGAGTTATTCTGTGAATATTGCTTAGACGGTTCTTATTTCTATACTTATGTCTGTGGAGGTCTGTTTGTAGGCTGGTGTTTAAACATTTAAAATTCATTGATTTAATCAGTTTTAATTAAAATACTGTAAAATATTTTATTTCTGTGCTGCAAAATTTTAAAGAAAAGTGTGTTTAATAATGATCGGTGTAATAAGCAGCTTAACCCTAAATGGTCAACATGGTTAGAACCTGTTGAGAAGAATCCATGTTTTGCAAAATGTTCAGCATACAAGAAAACTTTCTTATTAAGCAATATGGGACGTTGGGCAATCTTATGCCATGAAAAAGGACCTAAACATTAGAAAAATGTTAAATTTAAAAATTCTTCAGGTATGCTACTTTTTCATCAAAATTTATGAATCAAAATCTTCAACTACTAGAGTTGTTCCATGCCTGTGAGCAAAGAGTCAGTGTCCGCAAGCAGTGCTTCAGTACCTTTGAACACAGAGTCAGAATCAGTGGAGAATATTACTCTAACACTGGAATTCTTAGATGAAGGAAGTTCTTCTAAAGAAACTGTTAGTCGTTGTAAATGTAAAACATCAATCAAGTACTTACCTAATCACCAAGTAACTAAAGCTGAAATAGTGTGAATAGTGTGAAATGGTGTGGTGAAATCAACAAATGAGTGGTTTGGATCGTGACTACTGCTAAAAAATATGTATAAGAACAACTTAATCACGGACATTGGCAACGTTAATTATACCGAAGAAGAATTGTGTAACGTATTATTCAGTCCAATTACAGAACCTTCCTGTGATATGCGACAATGTTGATTACAATGGAGAATTATAAAATAGGGGTAAACTTTTTTTTAACCAAGCGTCTTTAATGGCTACCTACGTGAAAGTTCTGAAAATTTGTATCTGTTATGCACGTGGACTAAAAGCTAAGTGTCCTACTACTAGGCGAAACCAAAATGGCGGGTGGAGTAGAACATATTATTGGTAAAGAAGGCGTCGTATAAACAACAAGTATACAAATCCAATATCGATTCTGTACATAAGGCAGATGTTGAGTTAGAGATGAAGAACTACCGGATATATTAGTCTAGCTCGAAGGAGAAGATTACTATCTACTAGATCTGGATATAACTCAAGATTTTAGGAAGGTATTTAACAAGACGGACATAACCGAATACTTAACGAATAATTTTAACTTTGCTCTCCTTGGAGGAAAATACACAGTAATGTAATTTTCAATAATGATAAAACAGTTGACAAAGATTACATAAATTAGCAAATTCCAACACTTGTGGTAAGAAACATAACAAATTTATATGGCAAAATCTAGACAATAAAAACAGGGATACAGGAGATTTTCCAAGTCGACTAGATTTAGTTGAGTTGCATTCGAACTCCTCTTTTTTATGCCTCGTTCTCATTTTATCTACTGCATGAACTTTTCTTCTATCCTGTGTACAAGCAGACTTAGTTTTAACCTACTATTGGTTTACATATTGTTGTGTACATATAGTTATGCCGTTATTCTGGTCTTCCATTAGGTATGTGTAATGCTTTCGGCTTACTCACTCGAATCGATTTTATGAAAACCATTTCCGAATTTCTGCCAATCTTACTCTTTGATGGGGGAAGGCTCTATTTTTCTATTTATGTACACTTTGATTTTGAGTATGATACAACAGTTCCAGAACAAACAAGTACACACATCTGCTTTTGGAGATCTATCCGTCCTAAGGCTTGTTAAAATCCATCCTTTTAACTTCTTTGTCCACAACTAAACGACATATTTTGCTTAATGTTCCAGAGATATATAATAAAAACAGCTCTATGTAAACATAAATAGTATATTTGTAATTAACCACAACAATCAGATGTGCTGCTACTTCTACAATAGATATTTGTCAATTTTATCTTAAACCGATGGGTATAAGATATGGAGCGTGTTCCATCAATATATACTTGTTCTCACATCTGCAATATGCACGCGCATCTATGCATTTTAACTAACACATCCTAGCCCAACTTTTTCTAGTAACTAACGTTTTTGTTTCCAATTATACAGCATTTGTGATATTTTATTAACGTCCAAGAGAAGTGTATAGATAAACAACAACTCCAAGTAAACATAAATATTATATCTGCAATCAACTAAAACAAGTAGACGTTGTGCTACCAATTCTACAAAGACCTCCGCAAGTTTAGCTTAACCGGTAGGCATATGGTATAGAGTGGGTGTCACTAATTGTTCTACAATATACTAGTACTCACATCAGTTATCCTCACATTTATCTATTTTAACTAAGGAGTACGGTAGTACTTCCTTTGTGCCATAGTGTAGTCGCCATATTTCTGTATATTGTACATACCACATCGACCTAATCTACAATGTCTCCGTAATGTTAAAATGTTAAAATATGATGCATACTCCCTGTCTGTTTGTTATGGTTTGCTTAGCATTTTTCTTAATCTTCTTTGGGAATTAAACCACTCATAGTTTTTAAAATCATCTTTATTTACGTTTCGATTCATGACCTAGGATCGTTGTCAAAATAATAAAAATTTCAATTTATTATTTTGACAACGATCCTAGGTCATGGATCGAAACGTAAATTAAGATGATTTTAAAAACTATGAGTGGTTTATTTCCCAAAGAAGATTAAGAAAAATATAAGATGCACATTTAGTATAGAAAGTTGTTATACACTAGTTGTCAATTACTATTATGTTATAGTTGTTTATGTATTAAATATATATAAATTATCTAATAAATTTTAATTTTTGTTTATTTATTGATTTATTTTTGCCTATTGTGTTAGCTAATCATTGGTGTTGGGAAACAGGCACAAAATTTCCCACGGACACATGATATAACAAGAGCGGAGCCTCCACCTCCTTATGAGGATTCTTCTAGGTGGGCAAAAATTTGCAAAATCGATCTTAGATTTTCTTATGGGAAAATACATGTAAAAATAAACGATTTTGCTCTCGTACGCCTATAGTATATCTACTAAAATGCCACTTCAACCTACGTAGCGAGGAAAATAACTTCAGAAAAACCCTGCATAACTTCTTTAATTATGTTTTAAGTTTTGCTACTGATGATTATTTTTTAATGGTCGAAATACGTACCCAGTTTTTTAAATAATTTGTGATTAACGGGTATTTATCACATTTAATCAGAGCTGGATGTGCCACTTTCGTTGTTATTATATTTTATAATTAAAGTTTATCGTCGTCAATTAAACAATTAATTCTGTAGGTCGAGTTGGTAATAATGTATTTATCTAAAGTGATGCGATTGGTGGTATATAAATTTGTATAATGGTTGCAAAAATATTAATCAGGAAAAGAACTAACTGCGGTAGGTTTAAACAAAAAAACTTGCCTTTACAGTAAATTTATTGAAATAACTATTCTATGATACACGTCCTAGGAAACTGTGTGTATAGTTTATATGGAAATAAGTGAATATTTTTGTCATGCTTAAAAATATTAGTAATTTAAAAGTTATGTTTTTTAAATCTGGATGTATGGGAATGACTATTTTAAATATATACCTATGTATTTTGTGGAACCTGTTATTTTTAATGTTAATAAATAAATAGTAATCTCTATACCAAAACTAGCCAGATTATTAAGTCTCCAGTATTTAAATTTTAAACAGGCACTTTGTATAATTTGGTATTCTATATTATTATACTGGTCAATAACCCTCTTAGAATGAAAAATATAGTATTCATAATCAGAAGCATAAACTTAAACGTCATGTGCGAAAATATTCCGTGTTGTGGCTATGCTCTCGCATTAAATTAGTCCACGTGTTTAAATTTGGTATATCCGGTATAACAGAGCGGATTAATTACAACACAAAATTTATATGTACCGTTTTTCGCATTTGACTCAGTGCAAATCGAAACCACGTTGCATAAAATTTGCTTATACTTCTAAATACATACTTTTTAAGTTTTAATGTACCCCTTTTTCAAATATTTAGAACAGGACCCTTGAAGCTTTGTCTGCCCAAACCTTTTATTCAGAGCTGCAGTGAACTTCTTCACACTACATTTGATTTTCCATTGTTCCACCCGAAGGTCTACATTGGGCAGGAAGCCGGGTTTTTTGTCTGGAAATTTGAAATTTTGCAAATTTTGCTGAACCTTGCTGTTCCATGCACGGTAGGGATTTTTAACAGCCGCGATAACACTCCAATACGAGATCTACATTTTACTTTTCATCCGAACGAAAGCTTATTTTTGTGAAAAATGCTCGCCTATCATTTTTCAAGCGGTCTGTATAGAGAATTGAACCCGGAACCTTGGGCTTAGTAGTCACACGCAAACCAAATAGTCACGGATACACCCTAGCGAACATCTTCCGTTCATTTACATTCCCAATGCTCCACCCGGAGGTACTACATTGGCCAGGAGGCGAGATTTTTGTTGCCTGGAAATTTAGAATTTTGCCGAACCCTTGCCGTTCCAGGCAAGGTAGGGATCTTTAACGTGCGTGACAACACTCCTACACGGGACCTCCATTTAACCTCTCATCCGAACGAGGGCGTAATTTTTTGAAAAATGCTCACCTGCCATTTTTCAAGCAGTCGGCCGTGTCAGGATTTGAACCCAGGACCAGCGAACATCTTCCGCAGAATCGAATCTGAATTTCTTTTTGTTTTGTTAAATGTTCAATTGGAAGGGATACCATGATTCGTTGTGAAGTTGGACTGTGGGGGCGAACCCTTACAGAAAGATATTGGTCAATGTTCTATTTGAAGGGCATGTACCGTAACGCTTAAAACTAAATTGGTCGGCATATTCTTATCAGTACAAGTCTGAATGCTGTTGAGGTATACGTATTCACTGAAGAAAACTTTTCGTAGAGCACGTAAATAAGGGTTTTAAATATTTTTCCTTAGAATTTGATAATTCGAAAAGAATAAGGGAATACTAAAAATAAAAAAATAAAATGAGTTATTCTTTGCCATGTGATTTATCTTTAATAAACCCAAAACAAAAATGTTTTTAATTGTTTGTTTGTTTTTAGAAATAATGGCCTTTTGTGGTAAAACTAATTTTTTAGGAGTGAAACGGGCATCATGGTTAGACGTTACAAAAAATCAAAATTACTTGAATTACACTGAAGAAAACTCAAATAAAGCACTCTATGATATTAAAAAAAGCACGAAAAGTTTAATACAGACTTCAGGCCATTATAAAGTGTCAAAATCAGCATTACATGATAAGAGGAAGCGAAGTAAAACTATGAAACATTTTGAACAATGCGTAATTCAGCTGCAGAAGAAAGAATTTTGGCCAAAGGAATTATAAAATTCTGTGAGTGGAGGTTTTCTCTTGCAAGGCAAGATGAGATTGCTAGTTAAAGGGCATTTGAATAGGAAAGAGAAGAGATAAAGCAATTTAAAACTAATTATCCTGTAATTGATTGGTTTTATAACTTTCTCTGTCGCAATTAGTGTTGGAAGTCACGAAAATTCGCCTCGGAATATACGGAAATATTGTAAATATTTCCAAAAATTCGGCACCTATTTTGACGAATATTCGTAAAATTATTTTGCATTTTATGGCATAACTCCACCTTTAAAAATAAAAATTAATATATTTTTGCGTGGATAATTCTAAAGGTAATTAACATAAATAAACAGGCTTCTCCAAGAGGCTAGATTATCACCTTGTAGCAAAAAATTTAGTGTTTAGATCATTTTGTTTAGCCACTTTGTTTTAGTTATAAATTGTAATATTATAGTGCTTTGCGCTGTCACTCTGTTTATCTTGCTTGATCTTACTTCCGCCGGAATTAGTTAATATTCTGACTTGTGTTTTGGGTACATTTTGTGTTCGGCAGGTTATGTGACTGATACTTGAGGTCTTTTAATATATTTTCGTTTAAATGGCATATACCTCTAGCAAACAAACATTTAATCATTCTTAAAGATAAGTCTACCACCTCTAAAGTTTGAGTTGAATATGCATTTCTATAAAAGCAGTCTGAATAAAAAAAAAGAAACATAAATTTCAGAACCATAAACTTCATATGATAATGAACCCCTACATTTTTACAAAAAAGTTTTTAAAAAGTATATTATAATACAGCTTTGGTAATATCTGAACCACTATGCAACGGAATATACGAGTTACATATCCCCCAATCCAAATATGTATAATTAAATAGGAATTATTAGGAAATTATTAAGAAACTTAAGTTAGATGCAACATTGTAAATTTAAGGATAAATAAGAAAAGGTTTTTAAAAGTCCACAAGCAAGTTGTGATAACGGATGTGAATACATTGTATTTCAGACGTAAGTGATACTGCAGGTGCAAGTCACAGACGGTTAAGAAACCGCAATTATTAGAATTAAGATTGTTACATTGTATAATGAATTGAATAAAGAAATAAGCAGACATGAGCTCTGCAATTCCCACAGAAATGTGAGGGGCAAGGACAACATAAATACTCCGGCAGCCCCAAGATCATCAGTCAGTCTTGAGTATTTCAGCTTTTACATCGTTGGTTGCTTATGCTACTCGTCCAATTTAAATTCAATTAATAGTAAATTTCGACTTGCTATGATTTTATCAAGTTTGTCAAAATTCCAATTGTAATTTCTGTTTAATAAATAAATTTGTTACAAGAAGTTTTGAAAGAAGACTTTTTGAAAAGGCAGCTCCCAAGGCCCGAAACGTAACTCACGTAGGTTTAAAAAAATGGAAATAGATAAGTAATCCAAAATGTTCTGAATAGAAGCCATATGTTATGACACTATTAGGCGCTTTGTAAAACCTAGCCTGTACACACTGCAAACTATTTTAGCGTTCGAAAACGTGACCAGTAGAAAAAACCGCCTTTAAAAAATGTACCAAAGTAACTGGTGCATGTACCAGATCCACATTTCATGAACTGACGCAACTAATCGGTTACTCGGTAAATAAAAAAATTTAACAATAGAATGCGTTCGAAAATTAGTTGAGCGTACCTCAACCGTTCAATATATCTGGTAAACAGCTGATTACCGGTAAATATCGACCGGTACACTCTTCGAAAGCGTAATTGATAATTTTTTTATACAAGGTGTCCGAAAAATACCTGTACAACGTAAGAACAGAGATTCCTTGGCTCAAAATAAATCGATTTGGGCCAACTTACCCTATACACAAGTTGCTTCATTTAACCGCTAAAGGGTTTTAAAATTCGTGAAAAATTTTTGATATTTTAAAATAACTCGAAAACGCGTCGATATATTTTGTCCATTTTGGGGTGTGATTTTCCATTTTCAATTGTGTCGAGAACAACACTGCATGGCTGTGAAGCCTGGACAGTAGGAGAAGCAGACAAGAAAAAGGTAGAAGCCTTTGAAATGTGATGCTACAGACGTATGATGAAGATTTCGTGGACAGACAAAGTTAAGAACAAACAGGTACTAGAAATAGTAGGGAAAGAAAGAAATATGTGGAAAACAGTAAAAATTAGAAGAGATAGGATGAATAGGCCACATACTAAGACATGCGGGAATAGTGCGGAGTATATTAGAAACAGAGATAGGAAAAAGAGAAGTAGAGGTAGACCTAGGTTAGACTACTGCACACAGTTAGTGAAAGATTTAGGCTGTAAGAATTTCAGGGAAATGTGTAGGCTAGCTCAGAATAGAAATCAATGGAGGTACGCTTCCAGTCAGTCGCAAGATGGAAAAACTAATGACAATAATAATTACTGTACTTAAACATGGTGATTATTATAAACAACCACAGATATTAGTTTTACAATACACTCAACTAATGTTAATTGTGCTTAAGGATTTACTGGAAAACTATTAATACGGCAAATGTCTAAGTGTTGGGGGATCCTTGGCAGCCACAGGTTGCTTAACCCACTTCACATACCACTGAATCTCGGTGAAATAGAGCATATAATTAGAAAACAATAGAAGGGAATCGAGTTGTGTATAGGCTGTTGGGAGAATTGCAGGAACTGTGTAGGCTAGCTCAGAACATAAATAAGCTGAGGTACAAGTCCAACCAGTTTCAAGACGTAAAACCCAATGACGAAAAACTAAGTGCTCTTAAATCTGATGATTATTATAAACAACTACAGGTGTTGGTTGTGAAATATTTTCAACTAATGTTGATTGTGCAAAAGGATAAATTGGAAAAAATATTAATTCGACAAAGGTTCAAGTGCTGGGGGAACTTGGCAGCCAAAGGCTGCTTACCCCCCTTAACATACAACTGAATATCGGGGAAGTAGAGTATAAAACTGCAAAACAATAGAAGGTGACCGAACTGCATCAAACAAGAAAGAACAGCAGCTATGTTCAAAGACAACGAACATAGATACAAGAAGAAAACTGTTCAAAGCATAGTGTGGAGCACAGCACAGTACATCTATGAAATAGGGGCAGTAGGAAAAGCAGACAGAAAGAGATAGAAACCTTCTAGAATGTTGTACTTCAGATGTATGAGAAGGGTAGCATGGGCAGACAAAGTTAATAACAAATAGATTGTTGAAATAGTAGAGGAATAAAGTTATCTGTCGAAAACGAAAAAAGTAGGAGAAATAGAAGGACAGGATATTTCTAGGAAATAGTACGGGATATATAACAAGCAGAGATAGGAAAAGATAGGTAGAGGTAGACCGAGATCAGGCTTTCGCACACAAATAGTGATAGATGCAGACTTTGCAAATTTCAGGGAAATCTGTAGGTTGGTTCAGACTAGGAAACAATGAGGATACGTGTCCAACCAGTTCTAGGACTGAAGACTTGATGATGATGATGATGATGATGAAATTTCTTAAGAAAACTAAATTCAGAAAAAGTGGGGGAATGTTTTACATATCCGACAGTTAAAGGTAAAAACATTATAAAGGAATATCAAATCGTGAAGAAAGTTGCAAGAATAAAGGCGCCAAAGATATCATTTCCTACTTTTGTCTTCATTGAAAAATATTAAAATAGAGTAGGTAAAGGTCAAAAATATTTTATAAGATTTTTTACATTAGCCTTATATTATTAGTCATTAGTTATTCGAATTCAAATGTTATCACCAGAATTCTTGTTTGTGTTGCCTATTAGTCGATAAGCGATGACGTTATATGCTTATTAATTTAAATTTACGTGTTTTTCTACGAATAAAGACTTTAATACACCTCTTTGTTTTTCTGCGTCTAACATTTATCAATAAAAGGCATATATTTTTAATTTTGTTGTCCAAATTTGCTTCGTACTAAGGTCTAAGACAATTTTTAACGCTTAATATATGGTGGTCCGCCTTTACCCTACACATGATGGAGGCGGACACTCTTTAACAAAAACAAATAGTTAGAGGAATGAAAATTTGTTTGTTCCGCTATGGAATTTAACAATAGACACGCGAGATTCTAAATTATTTTTTTGCAAACTTTCTTCTGAAAATTGTAATTTAGTTTATTAAACAAAAATAGCAAAAATCATCTGATTTCACCCCGAATTACGGTACTTCTGTCTTTAAAAGAAGTTTAGGGAATGCTCGTAGACATGGTTCTTATTCTGTCTTACTCAGACGTACTGGGAACCCCAAAGGCATCTTTCTTCTACTGACATCATCTGAGTGCTGTGGATAAGGATATTGTCGATCCCTATGTAAGAAGATCAAGATTCTAGATCCATACCTTTTGTCTTCTACGGTACCTTGTATTACGCGTAGTTTACTCTTTTCGGACGTCGGGTGGTTAATGAAAGTTTAATGGCATGTCTTCCTATCGCGGATTATGGACGGTAATACCTTGCGTTCTTTCTTATGGGTGACATTGTCATTATATAGCTGGTCCATTGGGCACTATCTTCTACAGATTTGCGTATCTGCACTTGACCAATTATGCAAGTCACAAATGCGTCAAGAAATTAAGCCCTCGACGATGTCAGCTTCATAAGACAAGTAGCAATATAGTCGTTAGAGTTATTCGTTCTCATTTAAAAATACAACCTCATTAAATATTTGTTGAAAGTAAATGTATCGCCTCTGCGGCGAGTTGCAGCGGAATACGTATTGTATTGTATTGTATTGTATATCTTTATTATTTGAATAGCATTTATACAAATAACTATTAACTCCAGAAGTAACTCTAGCGAGATTTGGATTATAAAGTCTACTCTTACACCTAACTAGAGATTACTTTAAAATTGACACAAAAATAACTAAATAATAAAAAAGAAAAAATATTAAAACTAAAAATAAGCATTTTTACAGTGTTTAAATAAATAAATAAATATTCCTTTGCCATACACATACATACGCGCGTATGCGCACTCGCACCCATGTTCATACATACAAATAACAAAAACACTCAGTCACACAACAGGCACTTAATAAATAAATCTAAAGAAATAAATATAAATAATTAAATATAAATAATTAAATATAAATAAATAAATATATATAAATAAATAAATATATAAATAAATATAAATAAATATAAATAAATATAAATAAATATAAATAAATATAAATAAATATAAATAAATATAAATAAATATAAATAAATATAAATAAATATACATAAATATACATAAATATACATAAATATAAATAAATATAAATAAATATAAATAAATATAAATAAATATAAATAAATATAAATAAATATAAATAAATATAAATAAATATAAATAAATATAAATAAATATAAATAAATATAAATAAATATAAATAAATATAAATAAATATAAATAAATATAAATAAATATAAATAAATATAAATAAATATAAATAAATATAAATAAATATAAATAAATATAAATAAATATAAATAAATATAAATAAATATAAATAAATATAAATAAATATAAATAAATATAAATAAATATAAATAAATATAAATAAATATAAATAAATAAATATAAATATAAATAAATAAATAATTAAATAAATAGATATACCTTTGCCATACAGATACACACGCGCGCGTATGCGCACTGGCACCAATTCTTATACATACACATAACAAAAACACTCAATCACACAACAGGCACTTAATAAATAAATAAATAAATATAAATAAATAAATAAATAAATATATATAATTAAATAAATAGATATACTTTTGCCATACACATACACACGCGCGCGAATGCGCACTCGCACCCATATCATACATATACATAACAAAACACTCAATCACACAACAGGCACTTAATCTCAGAACCCATGCATCCTAAATGTAACTACTGTCGTCGATTACTTTGATTATGGTCCGAAGGCTCTTTGAGATTATAGATATTCCATGGTTGATCAATCGGTTGTCTTTTCTACCCCTTCTTGCAATAGTAGCTGGCCACTCGGCCCAGTTCCAAATGCAAAAGGTCTTACATCTCTTTGGGCGACAAAAATTTATGCTTCTATAATTTTGCTGTAATTACTAGCTGTTTTTATAACAGACACAGCAGCGTTATCGTTGGAACTAAAGTACCACCGTCGTCGTCCGTGATATTATAACGTTCCACTTTGCCTACGGTTAATTGCCATGTTTTAGTGAAGTAAACTTTTCAGTTTTACTTTAGTTATTTCTCTCTTACCTAAGTTTATTCTACACACCAATTATGAAAATGTTTTAATGTCCTCAGAATTAACTTCTATTATATTTAACTATTGAATACAATTAAATGCCATTTTAAATCTCATACTGTTATATTTCTGGGTTCTATACGGCTCTACGTTTTTATTAGGTTTTTCGTTGCTTTTTTTCGAACACTTGGTCTTATTGTACTTCTTGTACCAGTTTCAGGTACTGACGGAAATGTTTTATTATAAATTTTAATACATAAATTTCGTGGAACAAGTTTATCTTTGATTTGGAATGCTGTCTGGTATATATATATATATATATATATATATATATATATATATATATATACATTAATAATTAATGGACTGGTCAGTCTTATAGTATAAAATATATAATATATATATATATATATATATATATATATATATATATATATATACAGTGTGTCCAAATTTCGTGTCTCTACATTGTGATTTCAGTTATTATAAGAGATAGAAATTGGGTTAAATGGGAAAGATTTGGAGGAATCCAGGCCAGTTTTGTATCCGTTTACAAAATTGGTGTAAGTTGTCTGGTTTTGGAGATATTCGAAGAAAACTAAAATGGCGGATTTTGTTTTTGATAATAAAACATGAATCATAAGTCGCACCATCACAAGACTTGCACATTATTAAGACACTTTTCTAAAAGGAGTATTTTAGCATAAACAGAATCATTCGACTGTCTTTTGTTTTCGAGGAAACGCCCACAACTTTTGTTTTTCTTATGGCCGCCATTTTGAATATTAAGTGAATATTATGCGCCTTAAAATTACCTTTTCAAAAATATGCCACATGTCTATAAATAAATGCAAAACTATCGTACATTTTAAAAATAACTAAATTTGTATGTTCTTTAACGTTTGGTAATCCCAACAGGGCAAAAATTTGATTTCTACTTTCCAAACAGTAGTAGTAGTAGTAGTACCACATACATTTTGTTAAGTAGAACTCGTAAAGTATTGGACATATCTTAAAATTAACTTAAACATAAAACTGTAGCCTATCTTATCTAATTTAGGGAACAAAATTAAATGTGACCGAAACAGCAAACTATCATCTAAATTCCTTCCCGTAGATGCTGAAAATGCTGTCCGTTTGCATCACGGCACATTCGACAATTAATTAAAACTTTCCGTACAACTCTGCTTAACGTGCGCCTATTTATAGATTTAAAAATGTCACGGACTCTTTCCTGCAGTTCGTTTATATTATGAGGCGGTTCAAACTCATATACCTCATTTTTAGCAAAACCCCATAAATAAAAATCAAGTGGTATAAGAACTGGTGATTTTGCCGGCCACATAATTGGTCCACTATTGCATATAATATTTTGGCCAAAATGTTCAGCTAAAAGGGCGCTAACTTCTCGGGAATTGTGAGCTGGACAACCATCTTGCTGAAACCATAGTTTTCGAAAATCATCATCATTTGGTACAAGTCCTCTAATAGCCGGAATTATTTGGTCTCTTAACAATTCCGTATATCTGGCGCCATTGAGGTTATTGACAAAATAAAAGGGTCCAATCAAATTATTACCTATAAAAGTATTAATTACATTGGTTAATTTACTAAAATATTTATATCATAATTAACTACCTAAGATACCACACCAAACGTTAAATCCATATCTCGTTTGAAATTTGCGTTGCGCCGTCAGATGATGATTTTCAGTGCTCCAGTGATGCGTGTTATGTTTATTGAACACCCCGCAATTGGTAAACCGCGTTTCGTCTGTCCATATTATCAATTCTGGAAAGTGCGGTTCTTCCTCGCATTTTGGATGTACCAATTACAAAACGCATTCGTCTGGCGAAATCTTCTCTTTTGGACAATAGTAGGTTTATAAGGATGAAACTTTTCCTTTTTTAAAATATTATGAACAGTTGATTTTGGAATATTAAGTTCACGGCTTACAGATCTTACGGATGTGGATGGATTTCGTGTTACCGCCTCAGTAATGCTTAGAACACGTTCCCTATTGTTTAAGTCGTATTGTTCCCTAGTCTGTTCAAAAGCACCATAATTCAGTAAATTCATTACAATTTTTCTGAAGTATGTTTTATGCGGTTGTCGTCTTTCTGGATACAATTCCAAATATCTGGCGGATGCCGTATCAGCGTTCCGAAACGATTGTAAATAAGTATTTAGCATATCAAACTTTTCCTCATTCGAAAACTTGTAGACATGTGCCATTTTTTAAATTAAAAATGCAGAACCACCGGCACCAAAACTTACAACACACACAAGTTTATCTAAATTTTAGAATTTGTTTGACATATAACTGTAATTCAATTGTTTGGTTTTGTCACATACCACCGCCTACTATTATAAAACGATATCATTTTAACTCTAGTACCATCATAATTAATAATTTCTGACAAATGCTGTTTGTGTACATTATAAAATGTGTATTGTACTTTTCATAAAGTAGAAATCAAATTTTTGCCCTGTTGGGATTACCAAACGTTAAAGAACATACAAATTTAGTTATTTTTAAAATTTAGGATAGTTTTGCATTTTTTTATAGACATGTGGCATATTTTTGAAAAGGTAATTTTAAGGCGCATAATATTCACTTAATATTCAATATGGCGGCCATAAGAAAAACAAAAGTTGTGGGCGTTTCCTCGAAAACAAAAGACAGTCGAATGATTCTGTTTATGCTAAAATACTCCTTTTAGAAAAGTGTCTTAATAATGTGCAAGTCTTGTGATGGTGCGACTTATGATTCATGTTTTATTATCAAAAAACAAAATCCGCCATTTTTAATTTTCTTCGAATATCTCCAAAACCAGACAACTTACACCAATTTTGTAAACGGATACAAAACTGGCCTGGATTCCTCCAAATCTTTCCCCTTTTAACCCAATTTCTATCTCTTATAATAACCGAAATCACAATGTAGAGACTCGAAATTTGGACACACTGTATATATATATATATATATATATATATATATATATATATATATATGTTTTTGTACTTTTAACTACATGCTAATGTGTGATCCTGTTGATCATGGGTTTATTTCCTGAAGGAAAATCGAATTCTACTAATTGATACTTGATTTGGTTAGAAGACTTCGTGATTCCACGTTATAAAATCCGTTACTTGAGCAATAGAAAAGAAGTAAAAAGGGGCAACACTTGTTACTAAATAGTTTACCTTACACGTAGGTATGTTTTATTTCTTTTCTTTACTATGCACACATGTCAAAAGTGATAAAATATTTTCTTTGGATATTATTTAATAAATTATATAGTTGTTTAAAGAATTGATGCGACTCAGCTAATTGAGCTACATTTAGATAACCTTATAAATATTTGTAAAATTTTTAATGACGAGTTTAAACAATGTGAGACAAAAGGTTTCGTGAAATTTTTTGTCAAGTATTACGTTACTCTCTGGTTATTTTGTTTTAATAATTTTAGGATGATAGCAATATTTAGATTATTGTTGTTTAATGTACATTTAAAGTGTTTACTGCATTTTATTCCAAAGACTTAAATTTGTAGATGTATCAACTTATGCTTTAATAATTATTGTACTAAGTTTAATTAATATCAAGTGCTAAAAGATTCCATAAATAGTGAATCAAATTTAGTTTTATGTAAAATTCTGGAATTTATTTACAATTACATTACATTTTTTATGCTTGAAACTCTTAATGCACTTGCGGTGAAATTACTTAATTATACGTCAAGTATCTTGTTCCAATCAATTGTTTTATTTCATTTGCAGTATTTTTAAATCTTTCTTTTTAGCTGTGTATTTAAAATTAATACTAATACGCCCCTGGATATTTTTACGTAAGTCATTTGCTTCTTAACGCGATCTGTAACGGTTGATGCTATCTGTGCCAGAGTGAAGCTTAACACTCTGTCCTAGACTTATCGCTTTCATACCAGCCGGAAAAGGGTAAGGTACAATATTGGGATTCGTTGTCGAGCATTAGATTATTAAAGTTTGTTGCAAGGAAAGTTTTTTGCTGCTGCCGTTGCAGATGATGATGCATTTCGCTGCGGCCCAGAGGCGGCTGAAGCAATGGCAGTTGAGTTCCAAATATAAAAGGCTTTACATCTCTGTCAACGGATACCACCAGAGCTTTTTCTTTAAGACATTTTCTGTAGTTTCACGCACTTCTTATAGCAGGCAAAGCCAACGTTTTCGTAGAGTTGTCGCCATTTCTATTATGCGTGCCTATTTGATCATTCCAAGACCGGTAATAGAGCGAAAACAACACAGCAAGCTCAGGCTCATCAGCTTGTTTTGCTTTATTTTGCCCACACACAATGATTCCGTAAAATAGATTCTGCTTTCTAATTTAATTGATAGCCACAGTGGTTCTGTGCATTGCATTCCGGTCGCATGCATTACTATTTCGATGGCGTCCGGGCGCTATTCATTTGTTATTGTGACTGCCCATTCTTTAAAGAAATTCAGAGAATGTCGCAGCAAAAGCCTGATACTTCATCATGCTGAGATCAATTAAGGATTTAAAGGCGTCACCATTTTAAACCCAAGAAACATCTTGTAACTACTGTCGCATTTGCACAGAAAGCATGGATTTTTAGATCCATATCTACTGTTTGTTACATCCTAATTGGCTTCACAAAGATTTTATTTAATAATTAATCTTAGGGGGATTTCTAGTCACTAATTTAAAGTATATTACACATTTACATTTCCGTTCCGAATGGACCTGCACCTTCAAGAAGTTTTAGATCACTAGAACGGGTGGAACGGCTTGAGTGTGTCTACTCCTTGGTACACCTATCTGTAAGGGAGTAAAAATATATCTAATACCTCGGGACTGCTGCACTGGCTGCAAACTCCGTCTCCCTAAGTATGGCAGAATTTAAACAAAACACTACTTTTGCTTACAAAAAAAACATAGCCTAAGCTATAATAATTTAAGAGCATAAAACGTCTAATAACTTCTTCAGGGGTGGGATGACCTGTATAGCTTAACACAGTAGTGTACCATTTAATGCACTAAGTCACAAACACACCAGTTCAATAAATAAAAAATTGGAAGGCAAAGTATTTCTAATGTTTTCGTAATATATGTACAAGAAAAGGTATGTACAAATAAGCATGATTCGCCTTAATTCCTTAAGAAAAGATTCAAACAGCAAAACTATATACAAATCGACTTAAACTTTCATAAGTCAAAATTTTATATACAATTAATAAAAAATTAAATTACGTTAAATCATTTACAATTAAAATAAGTGTCTGAGCTCATAACCTCATCAGTGTTACACTGTTTGTTTATACAAAATATGTGTACATAGCACTTTATGCAAAGTTGCTATATTTTCAAAGTGAAATTAAATTTAGGTAACGGTCATTATAGTTCAAATTTAATTTTAAGTAAATGTGGACTGATACCGGTATTAAAATTATCTAGCAGGCATCAGGTAACTTACTAACAATTTTAAAATAGAATTAATTTAGAACGTCCAGGAATGTTTACAACATCATGGGGTAAGTTACGAATAAAGATTATTGTAGTTTACACTTTGTTTAAATAAATTTTGTTCCAAACCCGATCAGATAAGAAAGTCATAATTACCTAGTTACATGATTTGTAGGAAAACAATATCATCTGCCTGCAAACAGCCAAACCTAACCGCCAGCTGCGTCCTTGACTCGACTTGACCCTTGCGATGAACATGGAATTGTAAAGTATCAGCAACCTTTGCTCTCCACACTCGCACTGGTGGATTCGTCACATGTTATTTGTTTAAATTGAATGGTACAGCTTCCTATGAAATTCCGTTTACTCAAGTCCAAATTTATGCCAACGCCATTAGATAACTGGGAAACCTCTTTCGTTCAAGACGGTACCTTAGTCATCTAATTTTTAAAATAACTATAGTTATTTGTTTCAGCCGTAACTGACAGCTAAAATTTGTAATACTTCATTAGCAAAATTTTATTTAAAAGAAAGCTCACCTACCACTAGCCTGCTGTAAGTTTCGTTAAGTAAAACTTTTTAAATCGAACTCGCTTCTTTGCAAGAATTCTTACTAAGAAACCGATTTCTCGAATCACCATCATGCTTGCAAGTTCAACTCAACAAGAACCAGAAAACCGCGACGACCTCGAGTATCGCCGTCGGATCTCGAATCCCTACTCCGTTCTAACTTGTTCTACCCGCAATAGAACTATATACTACCATAGATGTATACGCTCCGTAATTAGGATTGCCTACCTATAATGATATTAGCAGGATTTTACACTGCTACAAGTGTTCCAATGAGCTATAGCGCCGAATCAAAGGTATTACCATATTGGTGAGGTCTTTAGTGAGGAACCGGACTAAGACAGGTCTGCGAAAGAGGGCAGCAGCTTTGTCGGTACTTAGAGTGGCAGAGACCATAGGACTCTAAGACACACTACTGCGATGTGGAAGGCAACGGGAAACCGCCACATTACCTTCCAAGTACACGGCGTACTTGAAATGTAATTAACATGATGGTATCCTCTTGGGAGGCGGCTTCGTGGCGTAGTGGTATGTGTGTGACTACTACGCCCGAGGTTCCCGACACGGTCCGCTTAAAAATGTTAGGCGAGCATTTTTCACAAAAATACACCTTCATTCGGATGAGAGGTAAAATGGAGGTCCCGTGTGTGAGTGTTTTCACGCACGTTAAAGATACCTACCTTGCTTGGAACACCAAGAGTTTGGCAAAATTCCAAATTTTTCAGTTAAAAAAAATTCGCTTCCTGGCCAATGTAGTACCTTCGGGTGGAGCATTGGAAAATCACATGTAAGTATACTCTTGGGTAAAAGATTTTGGAGTTAAAATAGTCCCTGTCCCCTATTCGGGTCTCCGAGAGGGGACTACTTCGGAGGATGTGATCGGAAATTTCAGAAAAAGAGTCGGGAACATTTTGCGAGTCGGAACGTGAAATGTTAGAAGTATGAAGCAAGTAAGTAAGCTAGAGAACTTGAAAATTGAAATGGATAGTTTAACACTAGACATAGTAGGTATGAGCGAAGTTCGATGGCCGGAGGCGGGGGTTTTTGGATTGGAGACTTTAGGATAATTTGTAGAGGATTATACAAAGGAAATTCGGGTGTGGAGATAGTTATGCGAAAAAGAATAGGACACTGTGTAGAAAACTACTTACGAAAGAACGAAAGAGTACTCATGGTTAGATTAGAATCTAAACCGGTAAATACAATAACAACATAAGTATTCATGTCCACTTCTAGCTACCGTGATTCAGAGGTAGAAGCGATCTACAAAGATATCGAAGACATACTGAGATACTTAAAAGGACATGAAAATTTAATAGTTACGGGGGGTTTTAATGTAGTGGTAGGTGAGAGTAGGGAAGAAGCGGTATTAGATTTATTTGGTTTAGACACATGAAACGACAGGGGAAATAGGTTGGCAGAATTTTGCGACAAAAGCTATTTAACCATCACAAACACATTATTTCAACATCATGCTAGAAGACGATATACGTGGAAGATGCCAGGAGATATAGGAAGATATCAAATAGATTACATTCTTATTAGACCACGGTTAAGGAATCAAGTAAAATATAGTAGAAGCTTTCCAGAAGCAGATATAGACTCTGACCCCAACAGCGTAATTATGAAGAGATGAGTTTGAATTTGCATTAAAGCATCTAAAAAATGGTAAGGCGCCGGGTACAGATAAGATGCAAGCAGAAACTTTAAAAGCCGCTGGACAAGCAGTAACAGAACTTCCCTTCCAACTCATATATGTATGAGACAGGCGAGATACCCAAAGATTTCAAACATAACATCATAGTCACTATAAAAAAAGAAAGGTTCGGATAGATGTGAAACATTTTTAACAATAAGTTAGACAGCACACGTGTCAAAAATATTAACTAGAGTTGAGCAAAGACGAATGGAAAAACGAGCTGAAGAAGTACTAGGAGTAGATCAATTTGGGCTTAGGCGAAACAGATAGTGAACTGTTTGAGTTTATTTTTAAATTTAATCATATTTTCCTGTCTAAAAAGTCGATTACGTTTTCTCTCTTTCGTTTTGTTAGGTATATAATGCTGTAAAACGTGCCTATCTAACCTATCCCCAAACTTTTGTCTTAATATGTCTCTACTTTCTGGCCAAGTCGTTAAATCTGATCGATATACAATGAAATTACTCTCTTCGCCGACTATTTTTGCACATGTTGAAGAAAAAACGAATTCACTCAAGTTATTATCTGTAGTTCCTCCGTACTTATTATAATATTTATCTACTGCGTTAATAAACGAGATGGCGGCTGCGTCCCGAAAAAGGTCTGATTGTACTAGCAATTTCTTTGCCGCTTGCACTAATGCCATGTCGATTATGCTACTAAAGACTCGATGTTTGTGTCAATGACATACAATTTTTCTATTTAAAATTTACACTGAAAAAATGTCAAAAGGATCAGGAAAAGAAAAAGACTTAACACTTACTTGTTATCGTATGTCCCAAAATTTTTACCACCTGGGATTGTACTTTTGTTCTGTTAAAAAATAATGGTTGAAACCAACAGCTCTCATGTGCGTTTTTCTCTTCGCAACTAGTACCCTTTGAATCCTGCCATTGACTTCGTGAATTCTATTTTCGAATGCGAAAACTCACCCTTTGAATCCTACCATTGACTTCGCGAATCTCATTTTCAAATGCTAAAACTCAAAAAAAAAACATTTTTTTATTGAAAGGTGAACAAGTATTGCAATTCGTATAACTATTATTACAACTAAAGTTCAGTAATTCAGCTATAATGTTCAGCAATGACTAGTTAATTGTTATTATTTAATATCTGCTTTTATACAAATTTATCTGGGTAAAAGTCAAAGTGATTATTACATTGGGACCTTTCCTCTATTTACTTGCGATTAACTAAATTAGTAATAATAAAATTGTAGCAATGGAAATATAGTTTTTATGTGCACAGCCCGGATTTGAACAATATCACTCAAGACATGTAAGATGCGAATTATTACAAACCGCCTGTTAAAGTTCCTCTGTCGTGCCCTGTATGATTATTGCCACCTGCTGCCCATGTCATACCTAACAATCCCTTGGACAATTTAAACACTGGCAGAAAAACGATATCACCCTCTTGACTGCTCTAGTCACTTAAATCGTACTCTAGAAAGGGTAATATCATAAATAGCTAGGGCTGTGCACTAAAAAAAAATCCTTCTGACAGAGCTTCAAAAACGAATGATATTACTTCTCTTCGCGATCAAACATGGTAACTAAAAATTTGGCCAACCATCTCACATAGTAGAAACACCATTTTGTTTGGGTAACCCGCGAATTAAATTCATAGCAGAACCTTTTCCAGGAAAAACTACTGTTGAAGACACTTTAATACAACACCACAAGTTGCAAATCCTTAAGTCTATAACGTAGAATCACGTCCTACGTTCTTAAATTAAATTTTCTTTTCGTAATTCTATTTCGCAAGTTTATATTTTAAAGGCGCGTACAAAATGCAAAGTTTTGTGCCTCCTCTTGTTATGCAAACTAAATAAGAATGTTTTTTTATTCGCATCTTGTTCCCTTTTATACGGTATTAATAGAAATACAAGCTATTACGCCACTCTTGTTTTTAACATTACTCGAGTTTAGGAGTCACACAACGGAAGGTATAATTAGCGCAGTATATGTACTCTAGTGGATCATTCATGAGTAGGTGTGACGTCACGTGTCTGATCAATACTATTACAACAT
The DNA here is from genome assembly GCA_036346225.1 of Platerodrilus igneus. NCBI lineage: Eukaryota > Metazoa > Arthropoda > Insecta > Coleoptera > Lycidae > Platerodrilus > Platerodrilus igneus. The sequence goes on from JARFIW010001270.1 coordinate 2,507,265, forward strand.
AGGTTGGACCTTAGATCAATTACGCATGCGCGTTGCAATACAAACGTCACATTGTGCACCAGATTATACTTGATTGTGATTCACAGAAAAACAAATTGGATGGAAAGTATCCCTAGTCGTAAAAGATAAATGAAATTGAAAAGCTGTAATATTCATGATCCCAGTAGTCGTTCGAACTAATGTGTAGTTTGCACTAACGTAATTAGATTTTATAGTAAAACCATTAGCTTCCAGGAAATATTTGTAAGTTGGTTATGAGTATTTGTAAACAATTCAAGAATAACTGAATTATTCATGTGAATCGAAGGCCATTTTTCTATTGCATAAAAATTCTTCTTTACGATTAAGCTCACGCAATACGGCCCATTATAATTTTTGAATAGACTTCCATTTCTACGGATTGTTTTTTAAAATTTGGTACGATTATAAAGTGAAAATAATGAACTTTTTCAGTAAGCGAGATTAAACATTAAGCTGGGGAGGAGGCAGTAGCAAAGTGCTCAAAAGTGCTGTGAACGTAAAAACAAAAATTAAAATGTGATATCGAATTAATAGCTATTATTGTTTTGTGTTCCTGTTTTGTGGCGTTTCATATTTTCATTGTTATCTACTGTCTATAATTTTTCTCAATCATCATGTGTCAATTGACAGAAAACATAATTGCTCTCTTTAGCAGTTTTGTTTTACATATTTTTATGTTGACGGATTTTTATTAGTATTCCATCATTTCACGGTATGCATTCTTCAATCAATTCGAAGTTTTACATCCCCTTTTAACGTATGATTGCGCACTTTTTAACTAGTCAGAATGTGCTTCTTCTTACCTATTTTTTGTTTTCGTTTTTATGCTTTTCATATGACATCTCTAATTATATAGTTGCTCTTTAAGAACTTCCCCACTTTCTCCTGCCGTTATCACTAGGTATTTACTGAGGTGCGACATTTATATTGAATAGGACTGTTAAGAAACAATCTTTTTATCTTACCTATTTACCTATTTTAACTTATATCAATCTTTTCAGAATATGTAGATTCCTTATCAGCATTGCTCTCTTTCTCTCTTTTTCCTAGCTAACTCTTTTTTAACACATATATTGGAGCCTTCCTAAAAACTCCATTAAATGACCAACAAATACGACAAATAGTGCTTCCTGTTCTTTCTCTGTTAGCCTTTCATCTAAATCATTAGAGTCCGTTAGTGTCACATATTCTTTTTAATTTTGTGAGTTTGAACTTTTTCTTTATGTTGAAGATATACTCTATTTTGGAGTTTCGTATCCTATTTATAAACTCCACCTTCCAACGCTCCAATTGGCTTGCATCGCGTGTTTATTGATAAACGTTTGTAATTTCCACCTATCTCTATAGAACCTTGGGATTTCTCAAATTCCCTGGTTTTAATTGTTGTACTTTCATTCAATTCCGCGCGTCGATATTCAATATATCAGCATCTTCTTAGAATTTCCAAATATCTATTGCAATTTTGTCACGTATTCATATTTGTGTCGTTTATAGTTCAAGATTATCGAACCGCCTGTTATTTATGTTTGTTATTTGAAATATGTTGGATTTTCATGTAAATATAATTCCTAGTCACGTATTCATTTTTTAATAATGACGTATTAGAATGCGTTTTACTTATTCATGCGCTCACATTTTTGACGAAATTATTAAATATCTAGAATGCCAGTTTATCTATCTTTCCCGATAATGTGTTTATATTGATGCAATTCGTTGCATTTAGAACTTTATCTTTTACTTGTTTCTATTTAATTTTGGACTTATAAACTTAACTCAAAACATATTATACGACGTACACATTCTTATTTTACTTAAATATTATCTAATTATTGAAAATGAGCTTCTTTCTTATGCATTAAATTAAATATAATTTATATACAGTGTGCTCGCTATTGAACTTTTATAAAATAGTCGATTTACTTCTATAATTTGTGGAATTATTTGTTTTTCTTAACGTTAAAATTATTTACATTTATTCTACAACCCATATGACTTATTCTACCCTTAAACTACCCTTTCATCATAGCAATATAGATATATATATATATATATATATATATATATATAATATTAAAATACTCAGTTTTATAGGTAACATATTACCTTTGTACAACAACACAATCAATCTCGAAAACATGTTAATTAGTATGGATAAAGTTTAAGGGAGAGCTACAACATGCAGTGAAGATGGTAAAATTGATTCTGAAGGTAGGAGTTGGTCAGGTCACTATTGCTGAAGTCGAGGAATTTATAATGTATGCTGTAGCATTTCAAAAGAAGTAAGAAGTAAAAGTGATATAAGTTGCAGACTTGCACTTATAAAAAAATTAACTTTTCCAAATAGAATTTGAATCAAACATTAATGAAGATATAAAAAAGAGCAACTTCAGAAGCATTTCTTTGGAATAGGCTTGTGCAGCTGTGCACGTGAATTATGGAGGAAAATAAGAGGAGAAAGATTAAAGCATTTAAAGATAGGCAGGATAAGAAATAAAAAGCGCTAAAACAAATTCTAAACAACGATCTATTTTGGGTAAATGTAGTAAATAAATTGGATCGACTACAAGATCGAAAATTAAAACATTCTGGACGTCTCCAGCTTCTAGTTAAAAAAAATTATTACACGAAGAAAAATATGGATAAAATTATAGATTAAAAGTTAAATTTAGTAAATTTAAAACAGCTCAGAGAAAAATAAAATAGCAGTATTTTGTATGTAGAAAAGCGTGCATTCTTTCTGTACATAGATGTTGAAATTAGAAATTATACTTGAAATCACGAAAGAGTGCATTCACGTCGTTAATTTACGATTCAATTCAGGATATACTTAAGCGTATACACTTGTCTTAATTAAAAGGTTAAAAAAAGAAAGAATATAAGTAGCACGTGATGGGTGAATTACCTTTGTGTTTTTTAGTAATTTTTTTATTTCGTGTCGAAAGAATTTGAGTATAATTCTCACGGTTCGTAGTAGACACATCTTTTTCCGACCAATAAAAACGTGGTAAAAAGGATCTTCACCGAAAGAAACGTGGTAAAAAGGATCTTCACCGAAAGAAGCCAACCACCATGATTTGTTCTTGACGTGATTAGACTATCTTTAACTACTGGTGCGAGAGTGCATTACAGAATGTGATGAAGTTTTACCTGTAAATTTCCTACTCTATTCTTTAGTGTCCGTAACTTTGTCTTGTGTTCCCTGTTTAAGGTTTTAGGAAAGAAAACCATCTCCAACAAACTTCGCCACAGGAATTTGGAATAAAGCGGCCGTATTTATAAGCTATGGCGCAATTGAGAAGAAGAATAATTATTTGGTACACAGCCGTTAATATGAAGATCAATTAAGTAATGTAAGCTGTGTTATGTAATTAATTTACATAGTTTAATTTGAAACGTGAATTATATTTGGTAACATTTGTAAATTTTGTATACACATTGGTGCAACTAGCCTAACAAAGGGCGCAATATGTCACAGAATTTATAAATGTTACCAAAAATAATTTACGTTTCAAATTAAACAATGTAAATTAATCAAATAACAATGCTTACCTTATTCAATTTATTTGTGTATTAGCGGCTGTATACCAAATAATTATTCTTTATCTCAGGTACACCACGGCTTATATATATGGCTGCTTTAGTCCAAATTTCTGTGGCGAAGTTTGTTGGAGGTGGCTTTCTTTCCTAAAACCTTATACAGAGAAAACAAGACAAAGGTACGGCATTGAAGAATCAGATAAGAAATTAACAGGTAGAACTTTACCACATTTTGTAATGTACTCTAGCATTAGTAGTTAGAGATAGCTAGGTCACATCAAGACTGAATCATGGCATCTGGTTACTAGACGACTGCTTCGTGATTGGTCGGAAAAACAACATGTGTCTATTACAAACCGTGGGAATTATTTTCAAATTCCTTTCACGCGATATAATAAACTGTTACTCATCATCATTAGGTCTTGAATCCTGGAACTGGTTAGACGCGTACCTTCTATATGTATGTGTGTGTATATATATATATATATATATATATATATATATGATGTGATATTATGTGATATATATGAGATTTGAACCTTGACGCACTGAAGTACCACTCAGATATAGACTTCTAGTTCGTAAAATGATTGATGAAGGAGATGGTGAGGGCAGTTACTTGTTAAAGATATATAAAATAATATTTAAGAGAAAATGAAGTTTTAAGATTTCAAATTGGGTGTTGTTGATTTCGTAAAGTAATTTTGAAAAGTATGTGCCAATGAAGTGAACTGCTGTTGCTTGTATATCATAAAATTTTGTTTAAATATTTAAAAGGAAACTTCACTGCCACGTGAATATGTATGTATAGCTAAGATTTGAAGTCACTTAGTACGTTTTCATTTGATTTGAGTTAAGTATAAGATGTTAAACTTTCACTTTCATTTGAATATGTACATAAAGCCTAAAAAAAAAGCCAATTAGTATGTTTTTATTAGATTTAAGTTAGTTATAAGATGTAGAAATTTTATTTACTTTTCAGTATATAGTTGTAAGTCTATTATATTATTTGAATTTCACTTCTTCAAACGTTGTAGACATCCAACTCATCTAAAAAGAAATTATTTAGCTCTTGTTGTTAGGATTAAAATATCAAGCAAAATTTATAAATTTTCGGCCAATGACATTTGTGTATTAGTTTACTCCAAATTAGAATTTGACAAGAGCAATAAGATCTATTAATAAAAAGTTGGATCATAGAATGTTGGTTGGAAAAGAATTGTAAAAGAGTAGGCTGGTTTAATGTTTTAAGGGGGCATCTCCATAGAGATAAGTGATAGTTGTTGAAACAAAAAATTAAGAGAAACTGATTTTGAAAAAAGACTGAAAAAAGAACTTTACAAACTATAGAACAAAAAGTATAATTTTTTTTGTAACAGTTTACGAATTGTATACCTTTTATTATTGTAATCTCCAACATAAAATTCAACGTATGTAAAATGTTTCTGTGATATTCAAAGTATAAAGGAACTGTTGATATTAAAAAGTGATAAATGCAAGAGTCCTTGTCATTGTCTTATTATTGACCATTTGACTTCTGGGAGTGTTTGGGCTTTTATAAATGTAGCACATTTCCAAGAAAGTCCTTTTAAAAAGATTTTGTTCCACTTTTATTAGTTTTGGATTTAAAAAGTCCATTTTGTGATTTTGGTTGAAGGTGTGAGTTGTTAATGCACAGCCTTTTGGTTTTACTCGAATGTCACTTTTGTGTTGGGTAATTCCTTGACCAATATTTTGTGACGTTTGGCCTATGTAACACTGATCACAATCTAAACAGCTAATTTTGTAGATGGCATTTCTTTGAAGTTTGACTGGTGTCGCATCTTTAAGTTTGAAGTGTAGATTTCTTATTATTAGTAAATTCTTTTTGGCAATTTTGACATTTAAGTTTTTGAATACTTTGCTTAATTTAGTAGTTAAATTTTGAATAAATGGTATGGGTGTATAAATTTGGGGTGTACTGGATTTTGGTGTATTGTGATTATTTTTTGTTGGTGTTGTTCTGTGATTATATAGAAGTTTCTTGATCAATGTTTTTGGATAATTGTTATCTAATAATATGTTTTCCAAAAGTAATAAGTTTTTTGTATGTAGAGAAGTGTGTGATAGCCTTTTGACCCTGTTTTTGAATTCTAATATAAAGTTTGTTTTCATGCTAAAGGGATGATTTGATTTATAATTTAGGTAACGTTTGGAACTCATTGGTTTTTGATACCAATCTGTAATTACTAAATTGTTTTTTCTTATTAATAACATATCTAAAAATGGGATCGTGTTGTTATTTTTAATTTCAATTGTGAATTGTATGTTTGGATTGTATTTGTTGAATATTTCTAAAGTTTCATGTATTTGGTCTTCAGGTACAGCTGTTATTATGTCATTTACGAATTTCTTTATGAATGGTAAATGAAAAGGAAGAGATGGTATGACATTGTCAAGAAGTGAATTCATTACAATTTCTGCTATAACTGGGCTTATATTTGAACCCATTGGACATCCCGATATTTGCCAATAATATTTGTATTTATATGAGAAAAGGCTTGTGCTGAAGATGAAATCTATAATCTCTAAAAAGGTATTTTTTGGAATGTTGCAATTTCTGTTAATTTCCATCCAAATGTTGTCGATATTTTTAAGAGCGAGTTCTTTTGGTATGTTGGTGAACAAGGAGACGACGTCCAAGCTTATAAGTACTAAGGGAGAGATGGTATGACATTGTCAAGAACTGAATTCCCTTGTTCACCAACATAGAAAAATATATGCGAAAATTTAGGCCATAAAAAAGAGTATTTATTTAAATCCAGCAGACCTAAGAAAACCTACAAAGAAAAAGTATTATTCCTGCAAGGTCACCAAGCATTATATTATTTATTTATATATATATATATATATATATATATATATATATAATATAATGTCTAAGGGAGCTACTAAGAGTTATAAGGGTTGTTTAGTACAAGATAGTATATGCCAAACAAAAATAATCCACATAATCGATCACATATACTTAAAAATGTATGTTTGCCGTATTTTATGTACACTAAAATACCATTCAAATATAGTAGTTGAAATTCAGTGCCAAAAGGAAATTTTAAAATGACTAAGTGGCGTAGTAAGATGTGAAATGCTCAAGGGTTTATACCGAGTTGAATTTTAAAAGCCTTTGAAAGTACATTTGCCGTCCAAAAGCCGGATGCGTCTGTGAATGTTCACTATCAACATGCATCCAGGGTCAAGGGTAAATTATTTTGGTTTCATTTTCTATAGAATCAACTTTTGGATAATATTTGTAAACCCAAAATTATTAGTTAAAACATCGTAAAATGTGATTGGTTGAATGTAAAGATTTAGGACATATATTAGAATTTAATGTGATTATGAAACTGTATAAAAGACATGAACTATGGTATGTGCGACACGGACTTAACTATTTGTGATGAATTTTAAGATGTAGTAGGCTAGTAGAGAATTAACATGGTCGCCTTAGAGAGTAAACAAAGCAGATTATTTTCGAACCAATTTTGTAAAAGACGTGTTTTCAGAGCTGTGCTAATTTGTATTCAGATATTTTGAAAAAGAAAATAAAAGTAATTGTTTAAAATGAGTTTAATTGAAAAGTGGTAAAAGATACAAGCATAGGAATTATAAAGGGAATAGTAGTGATTGTGCGACGATTAGAAATTGGATTTGGAGAGTGGTCTTAAAGGTAGAAGGTCATCGAGAGTGGTTATACAGATTAGAAGTTGGATATTGGAGTGTGGTTCAAAGTTAGAAGGTCATCGAGAGTGGTTATACAGATTAGAAGTTGGATATTGGAGTGTGGTTAAAAGTTAGGTCATCGAGAGTGGTTATATAGATTAAAAGTTGGATATTGGAGCGGGTTAAAGACAGCAGGAACATTGAGCGGAAACAAGGATACGAGTTGGAGATTAGTACAGGGGAAGTTGTAACACGGTATTTTCTAAATTCTAAATTTGGGTTAATCATTTCAGATATTGGGAAACAGTTAAAATTCGAGGACACCTGGAAGCTGCACGGAAATTCAAGAGCATCATTGTGAAGACGTATACGGTAATTAGGATTTTGTGCCAGCAGTCAGCGAGGCATCGACGGAGTATAGACCAGGTGAGTGTTTAAAATCATATTCTTTAATACGTCAAAAATTAGTCATACAAATTTTGGTTGTAATTTAATTTGGCACATAGTAACTTTGATCTAATTAGAAATTTTGGCATATACAAAAGTAGAGTAGCAATGTTAGTAGTAAAACAAAAGAGTGCACTTTGGTTGGACGTAGCACATCTACTTATAACGGAATCCACTATAAGTAGTTTGAATACCCTGAGATTAAGAGTTTTATAGAGTGGAGGCATTGCAATAAATATTTAATAAAAGAACCAACCAAACGGTGCAAGTACGGGGAGTGCATTAGGTGTGCACATTTTAAAGTTTATAAAAATAAAAAGGAAGACTATAGTTAAAAACCAAAGTAAAGTAAAAGTAATAAAAAAGTAGGGGGGGTAGAGTATTTGTGGCAAACCCAACGCGGGGCTGAAAAAAGGCTAGATTGAGTGGAAATTAGACAGAAACAGTAGTAGGATACGGGAGCTTGAGATTAGGTGGGGCCAGTAGTTAGATATTTTCAGGCATACAAGTACAAAGACAGGCTGCAGAGATGACGGACCCAGCAATGAAACGGATTACGAGATCGGGACTGATATACGGAATTGAAGCAGAAACCACGACACTAAACGAAGAACTTAGGACACAGGACATGGAATTGGACGCAGGAGGAGACATCCAGGAGACGGGGACAAGGCAGACTGACCCGGAGGCGACAGACATGGACACGGACCAGGCGACGGCGCCGGAGGTAAGTGGGGTAGCAGAAACAGTCAGTTACCAGGACATAATACGACTCGTGATGAGTATAAAAGACGACTTTAAGACTTCACACGCGGAACTGAAGGCGGAACTATTAAACGAGTTTAGGACGTCACACGCGGAACTAATTAAAAGTTTTTCAGATTCATGCGCGAAACTAAAAACGGATATAACTAACATGACTGCAGAAACACATACGGAACTACAAACGGACCTAACAGACAAAACCGAACAGTCGCGGACAGATGTTAAGACCTCACACGCGGAACTACACACGGAATTAACAGACCAATTTGCAGAGTCGCGGACAGAGGACGAACGAAGGACGGAATTACAAGACAACGTAGACCGCGTAGATGAGACTAAAATTACACGGGTACAATTGCAGGGACAGACACAGCACTTGACACCGAAATTGGGCGCGGACGACATGGTATTACTACTCACAGGACAAGTGGTACTAAATGTAAAAACACTACGGAAATTTTTAGGCGTCATGACAAACTTCGATTTAGCAACGGCACTGGAGACAAAAACACGGACTAGTCATTGGGATCAACACCGGGGTTATAGGGATGACAACAGACGACATACGTATCACGAACAGCGACCCAACCATAGACAGGACAATTTCCATCACGAACATCGACCCAGCTACCGACAGGACTATTTTAACCACGGACACCGAAATCACTGGGGACACGACGGAAACAGGAGATCATACTACAATAGGGAACACCGGGAGAACGACATACCAAGACAAAACAGGCACCCGCACGACGACAACGCGGATGACGGCCGGACGACGGGAGGAGGAACCCAGAACGGATATAGCCGGACGGATAGGGACGCGAATGTCCACCATATAACGACCAACGCAAGGACTCAGGACACGGATCAAATTGAAGTGGTGCAGATACACGAGGCACCCTTAAAAAAAAAAACTCAAATTTTTGGGAGAACAAATGTAAAGGATTAAAGGTCGACGTGGTTTATAGTTTAAAAGACTTGTTAGTAAATAATTATAATTTAAAAAAAAGAACCTTTTGTTCATTAATATTAGTTTAAATGAGTGTTTATATGTTGCTTTAATTGATAGTGGTTCACAGTTGTCGCTGGTAGATGAGAGGGTAGTGATAAAACATGCTGATTTTTTAAAAGGAAGAATAGAAGCGATTGATGGGGTTAATCTATGGTCGGCTATGAATAAAAAGTTAACTACGATTTATAGGATCATCCGTGTACCGATATTTGTAGGGGATAAAAATGCAGGGGAGGCAGAATTTTTAATTACAAAGGGGTTGCATATAGATTTCATATTAGGAATGGACTTTATAGAGGATTTTGGAGTGAATATAGATGGTAAGGATAGGTCGATTCGAATTTTTGATAAAGATAAGTTATGGATGGTGTCTACGGTTAGTGAGGAATATAGGAATGGAGATAATATAGATAAGTCGGGATTAGGAATGGATAGGACAAGTGATTATAGACAGGTTAAAGTACGATTATGTAATATGTTTGTGAGATTAATTAAGGATGAACAGATTGGAAAAGTGAGTAGTGAGATAAAGGCGAAGTTAGAAGAATTATTTAATAAGTATGTAGGGTTATTTAATGAAGAGCCAAGATTGGCGAGGAGATACATGCATAAGTTAGAGGTCACGGAAGACAACGGGTTTAATACAAAGGTGTATCCAATTCCGTTTGCTATTAGAAATAGGGTTAAAGCCGAGATTAACAAGATGTTACGAGATGGAATAATAGAACCAGCGAAAACTCAATATGTGAACCTGGTAGTTATTGTTCCTAAACCCAATAAAAGGGATATAAGGATTTGTTTGGATGCGAGGAAGTTGAATTCGATTACGAAACCGCAGTATGAACAACCGCAGGGGTTGGATAATTTGTTGTACAAAGTGTACGAGATGAAGTTTTTCAGTAAATTAGATTTAAAAAAATTCATTTTGGTTAATTCCGTTGCATGAAGACAGTAAGAAGTTTACAGGGTTTAGTATTGAAGGAGAGATTTACATGTTTTCTGTAGTTCCGTTTGGGTTAAGTAGTTCTTCAGCAGCACTTGTAAGGGCCATGCAGAGGCTGTTTAATGAGTATGAATGTTTCTGTTCGCACTATGTGGATGATTTGTTGATTTTTTCAAGGACCGAACAAGAACACCTGGAGCATTTAGAAAAGGTGATCCAGAGGCTGGACGAAAGGGGTTTGAAGTTGAACGTGGAGAAATGCGAGTTGTTTAAGAACAAAGTTACATATTTAGGGTTTGAAATCAGTGAGAATGGGATGAAAATTTGTAATAAAAGGTTGGACGAGTTGAAAAATATTGCTCAACCAAAGAACGTGAGAGGATTGCGGGGATTTTTAGGGGTTCTAAATTATTATAAACGATTTATACCGCGATATTCTGAGTTGTGTGTGCCGTTGGTGAGTTTATTGAAGAAAAATGAAAGATGGAAATGGACTGCTGATCGAGAGAAGGCGTTCCAGGATTTGAAAAGTGCGTTTTATAAAGAGTTGTCATTAAAATATCCAAATTTCAAAGACGAATTTATTTTAAGAACGGATGCGTCGAAATATGCGATAGGGGCTGAGTTGGTGCAGATCCAGGACGGAGCTGAGGTACCAATTGTATTTATTTCGAGGGTATTAAAAGACTGCGAAACCAGATATGCAACGGCAGAGAAGGAAATGTTGGCTATAGTATATGCAGTGAAAATGAAAATTTTTTAATAGAATCCGACAACACGGTGGTGACATTTATGAAGAAAAAGGAGTTTCTAAACAGCAGGTTGTACAGATGGGCGTTAGTATTACAGGAATACGATTTTGAAATCAAGCACAAGCCAGGCAAGGAGAATGTGACGGCGGATTTTCTAAGCAGACCGCAGGTGGAAAAAAAAGACGTGAAGGATTGTTTAGTTGCTTTGCAGGAGTTCAGGGATGTTGGTCGGTGGACAAATGCCAAGTTAATGGAAACGCAAAGGCATAGTGAGGTGAGCTCGATCCGCGAGAGATTAACAAGCGAGAATGTGGAGGAGTACCGTGGATTTACCATCGTAGGGCAGTTCGTAGTAAAAAGGATAGGTGAGGCAGAGTTAGTAGTGGTATCCAGAGACGCGGCTGTGGAGATTATAGATGAAATTCATTTAAATTTTGGACATATAGGTATAAGAAAAACATTTTTGGTATTCAGGGAGGCATTTTATGCACGGAACGATATCAAAGTGGTGAAGGAAAGGATTAATCGTTGCAAAATTTGTATCTTAGGGAAAGACAAGAACGTGGTGTTGCAGAATGTACCGATGAGTGTGAGCGTGAGCGGACCATTGGAATTGGTAGCTATTGATTACTTAAGCAACTTGATTACGAGTGAACAGGGTATCGGCACATATTAGTAATGGTGGATGTTTTTCAAAATTTGTTAAATTATTTCCGGCCAGGCGAAGCAACACGGTGCATGCTTTACAGTCGATTAAAGAATTTGGAAGCCAGGTAGGGAGAATGGAAAGGATTTTGGTAGACAACGCAACTTATTTTAACAACCAAAGATTTAGGAACGGGTTAAATCGAGCACACATTAAGGTGTCATTCAGCAGTATACGGCATCCGAAAGCGAATCCATGCGAACGATATATACGGGAGGTAATAAAATATCTACGGTTAGCAACGCAAGAGCACCATAATAGATGGGTTAGATATCTGCCGCAGATTGAAAATTTCATGAATTGTGTACCGAGTTCAGTGACAAAAACGTGTCCGATAACATTGATTCGGAGGATTATACCAGCTAGGCCATGGAGGGAAGAAGTCGAGGTACAAGACATCACAGAGTTGTTGGGCAGCGTTAGACGTAGGATCGAAAGGATGCAGCGTAGGGATATCGAGCGGAGGTGTAGCAGGATCAAAAAAAGGACGACTTTCGAAATAGGAGATATGGTGGTGGTGAAAAGGTTAAGAGTTTCGAACCGCGACAGGAACATTTGCGCGAAGTTGTTGTTTCCTTATGAAGGGCCGTACAAGATTACGCGTATTTTTGCGGAAGGAAACACATTTGAATTAGCTACTATGACAGGGGAATATCGTGGGCGTTTTCACTTGGAAAATCTATACCCATATAAGGTTGTACAGGAAGAGGGTTTAGTAGAATAGTTGTAATATAGTTCATGCGACGGAAAGTTTAGTTTTGTTTTAGTTTATAAGGTAGGTTAGTATGTAGCATAGTTAGACAGACATGTTGAGAATTAAAAATAGGGGTTGAATAATTAAAATATGTAGGAATCCGAAAAGGGGGTTTTAGTAGAAAGGTGAGAGAGGGGTTTTGATTTTAAATAAAACTAGAAATTATGCACACCAGGAAAGAGTAAAGCCACATATATTCTACCCCCCCTACTTTTTTATTACTTTTACTTTACTTTGGTTTTTAACTATAGTCTTCCTTTTTATTTTTATAAACTTTAAAATGTGCACACCTAATGCACTCCCCGTACTTGCACCGTTTGGTTGGTTCTTTTATTAAATATTTATTGCAATGCCTCGACTCTATAAAACTCTTAATCTCAGGGTATTCAAACTACTTATAGTGGATTCCGTTATAAGTAGATGTGCTACGTCCAACCAAAGTGCACTCTTTTGTTTTATTACTAACATTGCTACTCTACTTTTGTATATGCCAAAATTTCTAATTAGATCAAAGTTACTATGTGCCAAATTAAATTACAACCAAAATTTGTATGACTAATTTTTGACGTATTAAAGAATATGATTTTAAACACTCACCTGGTCTATACTCCGTCGATGCCTCGCTGACTGCTGGCACAAAATCCTAATTACCGTATACGTCTTCACAATGATGCTCTTGAATTTCCGTGCAGCTTCCAGGTGTCCTCGAATTTTAACTGTTTCCCAATATCTGAAATGATTAACCCAAATTTAGAATTTAGAAAATACCGTGTTACAACTTCCCCTGTACTAATCTCCAACTCGTATCCTTGTTTCCGCTCAATGTTCCTGCTGTCTTTAACCCGCTCCAATATCCAACTTTTAATCTATATAACCACTCTCGATGACCTAACTTTTAACCACACTCCAATATCCAACTTCTAATCTGTATAACCACTCGATGACCTTCTAACTTTGAACCACACTCCAATATCCAACTTCTAATCTGTATAACCACTCTCGATGACCTTCTACCTTTAAGACCACTCTCCAAATCCAATTTCTAATCGTCGCACAATCACTACTATTCCCTTTATAATTCCTATGCTTGTATCTTTTACCACTTTTCAATTAAACTCATTTTAAACAATTACTTTTATTTTCTTTTTCAAAATATCTGAATACAAATTAGCACAGCTCTGAAAACACGTCTTTTACAAAATTGGTTCGAAAATAATCTGCTTTGTTTACTCTCTAAGGCGACCATGTTAATTCTCTACTAGCCTACTACATCTTAAAATTCATCACAAATAGTTAAGTCCGTGTCGCACATACCATAGTTCATGTCTTTTATACAGTTTCATAATCACATTAAATTCTAATATATGTCCTAAATCTTTACATTCAACCAATCACATTTTACGATGTTTTAACTAATAATTTTGGGTTTACAAATATTATCCAAAAGTTGATTCTATAGAAAATGAAACCAAAATACTTTACCCTTGACCCTGGATGCATGTTGATAGTGAACATTCACAGACGCATCCGGCTTTTGGACGGCAAATGTACTTTCAAAGGCTTTTTAAAATTCAACTCGGTATAAACCCTTGAGCATTTCACATCTTACTACGCCACTTAGTCATTTTAAAATTTCCTTTTGGCACTGAATTTCAACTACTATATTTGAATGGTATTTTAGTGTACATAAAATACGGCAAACATACATTTTTAAGTATATGTGATCGATTATGTGGATTATTTTTGTTTGGCATATACTATCTTGTACTAAACAATCCTTATAACTCTTAGTAGCTCCCTTAGACATTATAATATATATATATATATATTAAGATATAAATTTTTTTGACCATATATAAATAGTAATGAATGTTCCTGGAAAATGGTCAGGTATAAGTAAAACAACTGAATTTGTTTTCATTGGTTTTCATATATTTTCATGCTTTACGCGTTTCGGTTCCAAATAACCATTTTCAAAATAGCAGCTAAAAATTACATTGTTATAAATACTATAAAATTATACACTATAAACATATACTTGCACTAAAACATTTTTAAATAAATAACAGATACATTATAACTATTGTACGTCGTAAAGGTTTAGAAATGTTATACTGAATGACTAGATTAGGTTAACTGGTTAGAACAAATAATCTGTTAGTGTTGATAATTTAAAATATGTATACTATTGGAGTAAATTGTAGTATGAGAAATGTGAATTACTTAAAAGCGTATTCTTATTGAGGTGCCACAGGTTACTATTTATTTTGTATTAGTCTGTAGTAAATGTTAGTGAATTGTTCATGGTCCGACTTGGAATTTACGGAGTGTCTGTCGCGTTGTATGTGAATGGTTTCTAAAATATTTCTTTTATTGTCGTTTGTTTCAGTACCTAAAACCTTAACATTCTTAAAATCGAAATTGTGTGATGTTTCTATTGCATGGTTAGCAAGTGCTGTGCATTTTTTATTATTTGTTTGGATTGAGTATTTGTGTTCGTATATTCTTTTATGAAGATATTGTTTTGAATTTCCTATATAACATCCCTTACAGCCAAGACAGTTGATTTTATAGATCGTATGTGTTTTGTTCTTATTTTCTATTTGTGGTTTTAGGTTGATAAAAAATGTTTTAGTAAAATTATTTGGTTTGTGGGCAATATGGATATTATGACTTTTAAACATTTTTAATTCTTTCGGACAAACCAGGTATGTACTCTATTCCAACTATTGATTCACATTGACTGAGTTTGTTCGTATTATCTGTATTATTGTATATGTTGTGGATTTTATTTTTAATTAATGGCTCAAAGAATTGTTTTGGGTAGGCGTTATTTTTTAATACGGTTTTTACTTTTTTCAAATTTTTGGTCTATATTTACCGTGTGATAATTGGATGGCGTGATCGACAAGGTTGTTTACAACGTTTTTTTGTATTGTTTAGGGACACTAGAATTATAATTTAAATATCTTCCACTCCATGTTTTTATTGTACCAATTAGTTGAAATAGTACCTGCAGCATTATATTTAATTTGAAGGTCCAAGAATGATATTGTTCTATTGCTTTCTTTTCTACGGTGAATTGTAGTTTAGGGTGGAAGGAGTTGAATTTATTTAGGGTTTCATTAATTTTATCAATTGGTAAGCACATGATACAATCGTCGACATACCTTTTAAAAAACGTCGGTTGATAACTTAGTTGTTTAATGACGGTATTTTCCAACTCCTCTAAAACCAAGTTCGCTATGGTTGAAGAAATTGGTGACCCCATCGCTGTTCCATATATTTGGGAGAAAATTTTGTTATCAAATTTAAAGTACGTAGCTTCTAAGCATAACTTGGTTGCACGAATGAATTCCTCGACCGGTAAAGTTGTAAAAGGTTCGATTGTCTGCCACTTTTTTCGCACTATGTTTAACGCTAACTCTGTGGGAACGTTAGTGAATAAGGATCGTTTTAATTATTATATAAAACTAACTAAAAACTTTTTGAAAACCAATTCGGAAATATTTATACTGCAAGCAGATAAATGCAAATCCACGGTGATAATGTATAAAGAAAGCTATATGAACAAAATGAACGCTTTAGTAAATGATACCGCTACGTATGCACTACAAAAACTGGATCCTACCCTAAAAATACAAACTAACCTTAATTCGATTGTAAACAACTGGTTTAAAAAGAATTATATAACATTGCATGTAAAAAACAAACTCATTTGCCACAATGGGTAAGCGCCATACATATATGGCTTACCCAAAATCCACAAGATAAATATCCCATTGAGACCAATCGTAAATAGCATGAAAACACCCACATACCAACTAGCCAAATTTCTTGTACAAACACTTAGAAACGTCGTAGGTCAAACGGAGTATTACGTCAGGGACAGTTGGGACTTTCAAAAGTTCATTATAAAACAAGTCGTACCTAGTAAACACATGATAATTTCACTTGACGTCGAATCCTTATTCACTAACGTTCCCACAGAGTTAGCGTTAAACATAGTGCGAAAAAAGTGGCAGACAATCGAACCTTTTACAACTTTACCGGTCGAGGAATTCATTCGTGCAACCAAGTTATGCTTAGAAGCTACGTACTTTAAATTTGATAACAAAATTTTCTCCCAAATATATGGAACAGCGATGGGGTCACCAATTTCTTCAACCATAGCGAACTTGGTTTTAGAGGAGTTGGAAAATACCGTCATTAAACAACTAAGTTACCAACCGACGTTTTTTAAAAGGTATGTCGACGATTGTATCATGTGCTTACCAATTGATAAAATTAATGAAACCCTAAATAAATTCAACTCCTTTCACCCTAAACTACAATTCACCGTAGAAAAAGAAAGCAATAGAACAATATCATTCTTGGACCTTCAAATTAAATATAATGCTGCAGGTACTATTTCAACTAATTGGTACAATAAAAAAAACATGGAGTGGAAGATATTTAAATTATAATTCTAGTGTCCCTAAACAATACAAAAAAAACGTTGTAAACAACCTTGTCGATCACGCCATCCAATTATCACACGGTAAATATAGACCAAAAATTTGAAAAAGTAAAACCGTATTAAAAATAACGCCTACCCAAAACAATTCTTTGAGCCATTAATTAAAAATAAAATCCACAACATATACAATAATACAGATAATACGAACAAACTCAGTCAATGTGAATCAATAGTTGGAATAGAGTACATACCTGGTTTGTCCGAAAGAATTAAAAAATGTTTAAAAAGTCATAATATCCATATTGCCCACAAACCAAATAATTTTACTAAAACATTTTTTACCAACCTGAAACCACAAATAGAAAATAAGAACAAAACACATACGATCTATAAAATCAACTGTCTTGGCTGTAGGGGATGTTATATAGGAAATTCAAAACAATATCTTCATAAAAGAATATACGAACACAAATACTCAATCCAAACAAATAATAAAAAATGCACAGCACTTGCTAACCATGCAATAGAAACATCACACAATTTCGATTTTAAGAATGTTAAGGTTTTAGGTACTGAAACAAACGACAATAAAAGAAATATTTTAGAAACCATTCACATACAACGCGACAGACACTCCGTAAATTCCAAGTCGGACCATGAACAATTCACTAACATTTACTACAGACTAATACAAAATAAATAGTAACCTGTGGCACCTCAATAAGAATACGCTTTTAAGTAATTCACATTTCTCATACTACAATTTACTCCAATAGTATACATATTTTAAATT
This sequence comes from Platerodrilus igneus, assembly GCA_036346225.1. Classification (NCBI taxonomy): domain Eukaryota; kingdom Metazoa; phylum Arthropoda; class Insecta; order Coleoptera; family Lycidae; genus Platerodrilus; species Platerodrilus igneus. The sequence goes on from JARFIW010001270.1 coordinate 2,525,156, forward strand.
ATCAACACTAACAGATTATTTGTTCTAACCAGTTAACCTAATCTAGTCATTCAGTATAACATTTCTAAACCTTTACGACGTACAATAGTTATAATGTATCTGTTATTTATTTAAAAATGTTTTAGTGCAAGTATATGTTTATAGTGTATAATTTTATCGTATTTATAACAATGTAATTTTTAGCTGCTATTTTGAAAATGGTTATTTGGAACCGAAACGCGTAAAGCATGAAAATATATGAAAACCAATGAAAACAAATTCAGTTGTTTTACTTATACCTGACCATTTTCCAGGAACATTCATTACTATATATATATATATATATATATATATATATATATATATATATATATATATATTGCTGTGAAATGCTCCTTTGCATGCGGGAACTGACCCTTAAAAAAAAACATTCGAGCCCCACAGATTGGGCGTCATATTTGCTGTGAAACCACCAAACTCCGGGTACTCCGCTTTTCGAATCGAGCCCCTACGAATTGGATGTCAAAGAATGCTGTGTTTCCCTGTTAAAAGCTATTCATTACCTTAACTGTGTTGGTCCATTGACTTTCTTCTGTTAATCGCCTCGGCTGCTCCCCTAGATAACTTTCATCCTCATTCATAAAAAAAAAAAACACACATTCCTACCACAAACACGAACGTTAACTCTATTTACATCAATATTCACAATACATTAAAATTTCAAAATTAAATTTTGAAATAAATTTCAGTATCAGAAATTTTCAAGATTACATTTATTATCATTTAAATGTGCATCCTGAATTAAAGTCCTTGTTGGATGCCTATTAATTAATATAACAATATATGCAGACCGGAGTCTGAGTACAAAGGGAGCATCTACCACCCCTTTACGTTAATTAACCAGGTTCGTCTAATTGAGCTCAAAGACATACCCAAATTTTCATCATAATTCAGAACATCAATACTAAATACCCTTTCTACTTAAACAAGCAAATTTCATCTTAAAATTAAAATTTTATGGTTAGTACAATTTCACTAATGTCCATTTAAAGTAAATCAATTATAAAGTTATTCAACACACACAAAAATATCAAAGTTCAAACAAAATAGTATAAATTACCTGAAGGTTACTGCACTCGTAGCTTCAATGTACATCGTCCCTTTGTTAATCACACCATTCCAACTGGATTATATTTACAGCTTCTGATTCTCAACGCTTTTAAAATTTTCTCCATCACCATTTATTTAAATTTGTCTCAGGGCTTTTCCGGAACTCATCTGTGTATATCTGACCCTTGTTTTGTGGATCCAGACACGTTTATGAACCATTTAATCATTAACACCCCCGAAAATAGCAAAGAAATTCATACTTCTTTCACCAATATACGCCAAAACTGCCTACTTTTGTGTATACATTTGTCCTTGTAAATTTTACTAATTGGTGCAGTGATACTAAATTTTATTACCTTGTATCTAAGTGCACTCAAGTACATTCATGTTAGCACGTAAATAACAAACTGTTTTAAATCACCAAAATATACGAGCAAACTTTAAATTATTCTATCAAACTAAAATGCACTGTTTAACGTCTTGAATCAAGTCGCGGATGTAAGAGAGCTTGTTTATATTCACCTCGGTATATATAGAAGTTAGCCCGTCTGTCGGTCGAGTCCTCAAAACGGGCAATTCTAAAGAATTTCGCATGCTAGGTTCCCAGTCCGTAGCCTGTGCGTCGGTTTTTACGAATTTTGCACTCATCCCAGTTAAATCTCAGAAATTTCAACACGGCACGCAATGTCTGGAAATAACTAATTGACTTCTATACCGAAATGTTATTTTTACCTCTCAAATTTTGCCTTTTACTTTCAACCAATCGCAACCCCATGACGTTGCTCAAATCACGCCTTTAATTATTAGTGTCTTTGTCTTACGCACATTATCTTTCCTTCTCTAACCTGTACTTTATTGGTGCAAATTGATATTCCTTACTATCGATTATTTTCAGTCCATGTGGACTATCTGGGTTAAATAACCCCGTATCGCGCCTTCCCGTGAATATTAAGCCCCGGTTTCTCCAACATTCTCTGAAACCATTCGTTATCTGCAAAATTTACGCAGAACGAGCTTTTTAAATAAACCCTGTTTTGTATTTCGTGCTAAAGCATCTGACCGTTTCCAATATCCTTAGAATCGACATGTTTATCTAAACAAATTAAACTGAAATTGCCTTTTAAAATACGCAGGTGTGTTCAAACATCCTACTTCTAACTAACACTTCTAGGATTTGCATTTTATTGGGTTTTTACAAGTTTTTATAGATATTATATGTTACTAACGGTTCAATTAACTCCAATTAAAATAATACCCTTTTAATTTTTAGTGAATCCTAATTAAATATTCAATTATTATCAGTACATTTTGTTTAATACCGGTTACTTAAAATTGAGTTAATTAATATAAATTTTTGCACGTAATTTCTATTTGTTTCTTACGTAGAGCTTGATAATACTGTTTCTTTTGATATAAAGCGTCTTGTACATGATTTAAATCTCTTATTTTTACTGAAACGAATGAATTTTTATTCTCCACGGTGTTTTAATAAAGCGTATTATCTAATAAAATTCCTTATACACGGTGATTAACATTATTTTATGTAATTCATTAATTTTCTACCCTGGTCTAAATATGAGTAATATATATATATATATATATATATATATATATATATATATATATATATATTATAATATATATATATATATATATATAAATATATATATATATATAATATATGTATAATATATATATATATATATATATATATATATATATATATATGTGTGTATATAATTAGTTTTGGGTTTTAGGTCAGCAGAATTGAAGAGTTCTCTTTTTATAAACTCAAGCTTTCGGAAATTTAGTATATATATATATATATATATATATATATATATATATATATAACTACCAGCCCGATTTGTATTTGTCAATGGCTTTTATTATTTTCATAAGAGTTGTTTACAGATACATCTTACTTCATATATATATATATATATATATATATATATATATATATATATATATATCATACATACATACATACATACATACACATGCGTTTAATTTGACTTACCGTGTATTTTAAGGTATTGAGTTTTCTAAACTGATTTTCAAAAATTGCATTGAGCTTTTTTTCATTTTCATGCACATTACAACAAGAACTTAGAAGTCATTTGACCTTATCGACGATCTGTTATCTAGAACAGTTCACTGATTACTGTTATAGAACTAGTTTAATAAATCTTCTCTTGCGGATATAAGGACAGCTTGAGAAAACATAGTGGGAGGAGTAATTGGAAGGAGCTACGTTCGGTGTAAAATAATATTTTTTTAACCGGTCGGTTGTTTAGATATTTGAACAATCTATTTGACAATACTTTTCCAAACTAAAACGACAGGCAAGAACGGTAAGCTTGCAATGGGAGGGCGAAATGAATTTCAGTCCCCGAGAATGAAATATAAACAGTTCAAGTTCATCCGGAGTGCGTATACTAATTGCTGCTGCTGTAAGTTTTTCCATTGTTCCCGGCGTTGAAAGTATTTTACCTTCGCCGTTCTTATTACACAAACCGAAGTGGTTTACGTTTGAGTTTCAGCTAACATTTAAATTGTAGCTGTTTGTTAACTTGGTTAAAAGGGTCGTTTAATATTTGATTCAATAATTTCCAAATCCTACAGGGGTACCTACAATAAATTGTGTCTTTTCAGTAAGATTCGATTTTGTATGATTTTAAACACGTCGTACAAATTAATTTTGTACAGTGGCGGTTATAATGAGGTACATATTATACATATATACTTCATTAAAGATATCTTAAGTTTTAGGTATTCCCAAAGAAAAAGCAGTAGAAATTCCGATGCTTATCTATACAAGGTGTTTTTTAAATCGTTGTTCATTTGTATTTCGAACGGTAGTGTTAGAAGGATCTGAAATTTTACATGGTTAATGGTCGTATACGCAATTTAAATATTTTAATAAAATGACAGCGCTCCTGATTATACCGAAAGCTGCCATTTTTCTATTGCTTTAAAGGAACGCCACACTTCAAGTTTGCATTTCCTGTTAAACTTTAAATAAACTTGTATTAAATATTGAGTCCTTTCCCAGTTTCATTTGTGATTTCAACATTTTCAACACTTGTACGTAGTAAGTAAAGACCTCGCTTTAATTACGTCACTAATAAAAATGGGCCACATGTGGTTTGTGCTTACCAAATTAACAAAAGAATTATTAAAATGAATGTCGAATGCAGTTTATACAAGGTTTTCTGCTGCAATGCAATGCCTGTATGTGATAAATACCTAAAACTGCAAATCTTGAAATGATAATAATTTACTGTGTTTGAGACTTTTCATCAGTTGCTAACTACATCCGCGACTGCCCCCGCAATGCGACCGAAGTGTGCGCGTGCGTGCGTGTGTTTATTCGTGCGTGCGTGCGTGTGTGCGTGCGTGCACGCGTGTGTGTGTTGTGCAAGGAGGCTCAAACGATATGAAGCTCAATTTATTCAACTTCAACGTATCCAAATTTGGCAGGCAAAAAATGGTTGAGAAAAAAGTTCCAGATAATTCAGGAGCCAGGTTAACGAACGATGTTTTTGATATGAATATTATTAAGAACTGCTAAAATACAAAGAACAAGGAATAAAAAATAAATAATGAACAATGAACCCCACCTGCATCCTGCATCTTCTCTTTCTACGTATTCTGTTTTAGTTTCTATAGGTTATAAACCGGTGAAAGAGATTGTAAACTTTAATAACAAAAGTGTATATTGTTCTTAGGTGATACACTGTATAAAATGTTAAAGCGTTATTAACGACCTATAGGATGGGCTTGGTTTATGGGGGTTTTAAACAAGAATTAAATGGCTGTTGTCTGTGCAGGTGCAGATTCACAGGTAGCTTGCTAAGCTTTTCTTTCTAAAAGTATTAACAAGCGGTGCTGCAAAAAAAAAACGAAAAAGAAAACTATTGGAAGAATCAAAGAGCAAGATTCCAAAAGAAATTCCTTTTTTACTTCTAAAGGATCCGAAACACAAGATCAATAACAGCGTATGGAAGAAATTGGGTTTTCGTTCGTAGCATCTACTAGTTCCACTTCAGACGGACAACAGTCACCAATAATTTCAAAACATCTCATCCAGGGTGCAAGTACATCACATAGTGACAATCGCTATACAAATTTGGAACTCGACGTATAAATTTCTTATATGTTCTTGCCATCTAACCACTTTCTCTACATCTTCTATAATGATGTCTCTTCCCGCGCCCCTTATATTTTTGCTATAGGGTTTGATATTCTCGAAATTCGTTCTAATTATTTTGTGTGCTTCGTCTGTCTTTTCTATTTCCAACTTAGTTTGTTCCTCTTTGCGCTTTTCATCAATCCATCGTTCTTTAACGTTCCTACATTTGTGAAGAATCTCATATTTTATGGCGATATATCTTTTCTTGCTTTGTCTGGTATGTTTCTGTGTTTTCACTTTTCTTTTGATACATTTAAAATCTTTTGTTACCCATGGTTTCTCATTTTCTTTTTGTTTATACCCCAGAATATCTCTGTCCGCCATGTATAAGTTGGATTTAATGTTATTCCATTCTGTTTCTACTTCCGTAGTATCAAAAATTTTTCCGATATCTTTTAGCAATTCGTTTGACTTTTTCTCAAATCTTTTTGGATATCGTTATCTTTTAGTTTCTCAAAATGAACGTGCTTTTTTCCGTTTCTTTCATAATTACTATGTTGTGGTCTATGTCTATATCTGCTTCTGGGTAGCTTTTACAGTCTTTTACCTAAACCGTTGGCGAACATGAATGTAATCTATTTGATATCTTCCTATATCTCTTGGCATCTTCCACATTTACCGTCTTCGAGCATGATGTAATAATGTGTTTGTGTCCGTTAAAATGTTTTTGTCACAAAAATCTACCAGCCTATTCCCTCAATCATTTCTCGTACCTAAAGCAAATGAACCTAGTACGGTTCCTTCCCTATCCTCATCTACCATTGCATTAAAATCTCCCGTAATTATTAAATTTTCATGTCCTTTTAAGAATCTTAGTTTGTCTTCGATATCTTTTAGATCGCTTTTGCCTCTTCTTCACTGTAGCTGAAGGTTGGCATTTATACTTGCATTATTACTCTATTTACCGGTTTAGGTTCTAATCTAACCATGAGTACTCCGTTATTTTGTAAGTAGTTTTCTACATAGTGTCCTAACTTTTTCCGCATTACTATCCATACACCCGAATCTCCTTTCTTTGATCCTATACGAATTATTCTAAAGTTCTCACTCCAAAAATCCCTTCCTCTGGTCACTAAACTTCACTTACCGCTACTATGTCTAACACTAACCTATCCATTTCATTTTTTAAATTCTCTAGCTTACCTACTTGTTTCATGTTCTGACATTCCATGCACCGACTCTCAAATTATTCCCGGCTCTTCTTTTAAACCTGCAAATTACATCCTCCGAAGCAGTCACCTCTCGGAGATCCGAATGGGGGAGGGACTCTTTTAGCTCCCGAATCTTTTACACCAGAGAATTGTATCATTTTTTTAAACGATTATAGTACGGTGTGTATATGGGAGTGATGTGGTGGGTTCTCGTTACCTTTCACATTGCAGTAATGTGTCTTAGAAAGCCATACCGACCTCTATGGTCTCTGCCACTCTAAGTATTGAAAGAACTGCTGCCCTCTTTCGGGAACCTGTCTTAGTCCTGTTCCTCACTAAAGACCCCATTAATTTGATTAAACCTATAGTTCGGCTCATTAGCTCACTGAAATGCGCATTCTATCCCTTCTAGTGTTCTAAAACTTCTTCAAGGCGCAGGTCCGTTAAAAACGGAACTACTTCACCTGTAAGAGAAATATTTTTATGAATCACACTTTTAGTATAGCAAACTTGTACTAATAGTTTAACATAACCGTAAATATACTCCAAGTTTATTCTGTAAATATTGTATTTAGTTTTGTACATATTAGTCGCTAATTCTATTTTTAAGATACAAGGTAAGAATAATTGTAAAAAAATGAAAATAATAATGATCCTTAACAATCAATTTAATAATTTATAAATATTTTGACACTTAATGCAGTGTAAGTGAGTTCTTCGGGGATTGCGAAATGATTGATGATTCCACGCAGAAATTCAAGTAGTTCTTATTCAGCTGAATTTCTGGGTTTTCTTCGATATCTTCAATACTACGTGTGACTGTTTGGCGAAACAATCTGATTTCGTTCAAAGTCTGTAGCTTTTTTGGGAGAATTTTATTCGCTACTGCAAAAATGCACTTTTAGGCAAAGTCTGCACTACAGAGAGATGGTTAAGCAACAATGTTCGCTATTTTATAGTTCGTGTGGTAGCGGTCTTTTCTTTTTCTCTGTTTATCGGAAAAATAAATTTTTAACTGCGATACTTTTTCCAACTAACCTTTTCTGTAGCAATTGTAGGTGAGATTTTTGCAAGTCTCATATAATTTTGTCACATTGGAATACTCTTAACATTTGGTTCTTTGAAGAGTATCTGATTCACGACAGAATAAGCATGTCTGTTTATCCTTGAACTCTGTAAATAAATAATTAGAAGCCCAAATAGTTTACCCGGTACACGTAAACCAGCAGCTGCCTTTAACGAATTGCTAGTTTTTGAATGGGTTCATTCTGTGTTTTTATATTATACAGAATTTTAATCAATTTCATCTTCCAAAGATTCAAAACCTAACAATTTATATTAAGAATCTTTGCAGGAGCGCTTTTAACCAGTCAAATCTAACCATATTTAGTATGTGTTAACAATTACAACTAAAATTTTGCACACAACCTACTTTACAACCAGTTTTTTACATGACGCAAAATTGATAATATTGCGAAATAGACTACTTTGTAAAAAATTTTTTGTGAATAATTTAGAGGTGAAATTAATGGTTTCTGAGTATTCCAGCTTTTAATTTTAACACATGAATACGTGGCAAAACGTCTCCAAACAGGTATAGTGTTATTTCTGTAACTGTATTACAACTGTACTTTAACAAGAACTATCCAGTGAAAAATTTTAATAGAATACATCGCAAATCAGATTTGAACACTAAATTCAAAAATGCAATTACTGCTGTTAAAATTAAAGTAAAAGCGCCATTTTATAGTCAACGCATACCGTTATAGAATAACTGATGTGCTTAGAACTGCCACATTTAAATTTTATTATAGTACAAGCTCAATTCGTTGCCATCTTTTATATCTCAGTGCCATAAAAGTTACAATACCATATTCACCAACTATTACAAGTATTCCGTTAAAATGCAAATGTTAAAAAACCTGTACTTCAGGTGTAAAAAATAATAAAAAGACAAGATCTTGCACGTGAAGTTTTAGCACACAACAAACAATGAAAACTTCCTGCGAATATTATAATATAGTTGGGGAGAGAATCTTATTTAAAGGATTTGAAATTTAAAATAATTCTAATTCAATCGACGTTGAAAGCTTTTACCAAAATTTAAATATTGCGCTCCACATTGGCAAAATCTAAATTTGAAATTGAAAATAAAATTAATCAGTTTTCAAATTTATTCCATTACACGTTAAAAGTAAAATCCTTGAAATTAATTAGTAAATGCAAAGTGCTATAATATAAATAGGACGTATAAATGTAACAAACTATTCTTATTTATTAGACATCGATAAAATACGTAAACATGTGTTTCTTCCCAATATTTATGGAATTATAATAGTTGGTAGAGGGTGGACTCTGAATATGTGCTACATAGATTCGCCTTCTTGCGCTACCCTATTCAGAAATGAGACCATCAGAGCACAAGGAGATACAAATGACAAAAAGTAAATTGAGTTAATTAATAAAAGAAGGACGTATATATGACAGAACAACGCTTTCAGAAAATGAAGATTAAAGATTAGAAGAATTTCCTAGTTAAGATTTAATAACTGTTTAGACTAGAGGATAGTTTTTGGTTATAATTCAAAAAGTGTGTGACTTTTTTAACAAGTTTTAATACACCAAGCGAACTTGGTATATAGGTTAGTTTATAAAAAGAACATACATTTTTTTTTCTTAATATTATTTTTATCAACTGTCCTTAATAATGATAAAGCATTTGGCAAAGGCTGCTTAATTTGGTTTATTTCCACTCTTTATTATCAACTTATTACTCAAGCCTTTCCAACTACTCATAGCTACAATGAAATTCTAATGCACTCACGACAATTTGTTTCCAGCTAATTGCTAACGGTACAAATATTCACTCCTTGGAGCTACTATGCTATCTTTTTAATTACTATCGAAACACTATAAGTAACTCTTGAAGCTGTAATTAATAATTTATTTCGAAGCACAATAATCTATATCACATGGGGCAATTTATATTAATAGCATGTACCACTAAATTATTTCATATCACAACTTTATAGCTCGAATAAGCACGTAATATTATAAAACCTTGAAATTAGAACTGAACTTTCAAATCCATTGACAAGTTTTTACCTTATCCAATTGTTCTAAATTATTTCTAAAATGTACCAGAAACTATGTAACTCACATTCTTGAGGTTTCTTATTGTAAAGCTAACAAAGCACTTACATGTAAACTCTTGTAACCTATCAATCAAGTTCATCTGAAGATGTCGCGCCGCAGGGTGGATATCAATCATCGTTTAAGATAAAATACTTCGTTTCCGTTCTGGTGTATTATTCCGGTCGAAGGTAAAGTGATGCGTCGTTAAAACTGCTTCCTCCTTCTTAAAGCCGTTATGTCTCAAAATACTGTTTTATCCGGACGTCCCAGAAGCCCATGTGGTGATAAGGATTGTCGAAACCATGTCGGCAGTTCCAATGCTGACACAAGTAGCATTTAACACCCTTCATGGCAGGCACCGTATATTTGGATTGTAACCACACATCAAGGTCTGGGCCTCGGATTTTTGGAATAGTACCTCTAGCATATTTCGTACGATCCTCAAGTCCAACCCATCGCGATCACAACCAATCGTAAGTATGGCCAACTTTGTTAAGAATTGCGCTTTTTCTACCCGGAAAAGGCTGCTTCGACTACTACGTTGTTGGTAGTTGGTATATGTTAATTACTATTTTGCTGCCGTACCTACGCAGTTCTACACATGTTTTATATTCTTTATTATCATTTTTAACTAAAATTACTATTTTCTATTTTTTTGACAATGATAATACCCGAATTTATTTTCAACAACTCTATTCGTTCCAAGCCCACTATAAAAAAACTGACTTTTCTCGTGTCGTGTCCACATGCTGAATATTATGCATAAGTTTTAACAAACTTCTTGACTCCAAATTTAGTCATCTGACCCTTAAAGTCCACTAATGCCTTCCACAGATTTGGTAATTCGAATTATCAGAAAACCATTGCTTATTCGCCAGGCAGTAGATGCCACAATGTTGGTCTAGTCGTAATGCTTTCCAACCTCTCGTTGTTGTCGGCGAAGTCGATCCAGAGCACCAGATGTATTTTAAATACCCGAGCAAGTTCTCGCAAGGTCCGCCTCTACGCAATGTACCAGAACACATTGAATAAATCACATTGAACCTCTTCTTTGTCTCCAAGTCTCGCTTTGCCTGAGACACCTACTAATCATAGCTCGATCCAGACTTTGTTCATCCTCACAAGCGTAACTATTTGTTCGTCTCACTGCTTGCCGTTCCCCGGTACTACCGGCGCTATCAGCGTTGTAGGGTGCTAACCGGTCAGGGTGCACCACTATTGCTCTTCCCTGTGTGTGTTTACGAATCCGACATACCAGATCATTGATCTTTTTTACAACTTCGTACAGACCGTTCCAATGTTATTGTAACTTTGGCGACAGTCCACGCCTCCGCCTGGGGTTGTATAGCCAAACATGGTTGCCCTCTTGAAAAGCAGACTCCCGCGCCTTGGTGTCATATCTGGTCTTTATCCGATCGCGTACAATCTGGATAGTTTTTCTAACGTCACAATGGATGCTGTGCATCTTGCGCTTGAACGACGTAGCTTTCGCCAACGATGTCATCTCCGGACATTCACACAAACTCAAGATCACATGATAGACGTATCTCGCGTCCCAATATAGCACATGTAAGTGACTGTCGAGTGCTCTTATGAACCGAAGACCTATAGGTCAATAGAAATAGATGTAATATTGGCCCCAGTCTCTCTGGTCTTGGGAGACCATCTTGGAAAAATACTTGCACAAGGTGTGATTCATACGCTGTACCATACCATCCTAGTGTGAGTATATTGGAGTTCGGAACTTTCTAATGCAGTATCCGGCAGACTACTTGGAATAATGTTTGACGCAAAATTTCAGCCCTTATCGGCGTGCAAGTCCATAAGAATTCCAAAACAGCAAAACAGTTCCTTTACCAGCACGTCAGCGACGGTTGCAGCTTCTTGGTTTGGTATAATCCATATCCATCAAAATTTACTTGTTCCCGGAGTCGGTCTCGGTGGATGGACCAGCAATATGGATTGTCATCCTCTCAGAACGGTTTCCCACGTTTTATTGCCTCGTTGGAGCCTTACGGTTTTCCAATGATGCACACAGCTAACACTTGCTGCATCACTCTTTAACATCGCGAGGCTTACTGTTTTCCAATGATGCACACAGTTAACACTTGCGGCACCACTCTTTAACATCGTCCTTACAGCATACCCAGTAAAATCTTGCTCGGACTTTCTTCAGTCTTCTTAATGCTAAAATATCGCCCAAAGTTCCATAATATTGATGTTCTAAAACCTCTAACACACGGCTTTTAGGAACCACCGCCTGAAGGTTACTCACGGATGCATCTTCATTCTCCTAGTATCGCACCAAAATCTTATTATCCACCTTCAAGGAATCCCATAGTGCCCAATACGATTTCAGGGTGATACTCGCACTAATGTTCTGCCAGGATGACGTTCTCCTCTGGCTTTCAAACCCAGAATAACACCTAGGTTTTTGTCATTCCGTTGTTCGATTCACAACTGTAGTGGCTGCCAATCGTCATTGATCACCGCATTACGTTGACTTTTACCAGCGTCAGCGTTATGTTTGAGGTGTTCGCTACTCTCCGGCAGAGACTTTTTGCTGATGCGGTTAATCTCAGGTGACCTTGAGTTTGGGCTCGCGATCACCTTAGCATTACCCTATGTTACATGTGTTACGAGTACGGTCACAAGTCGTAAGACTGTCTCGAGCGTTCCCAGTTCTGCGGAAAATGCAGTGGTATATGCCACGAGTTTAAGAATTGCCAGAGGGCAGAGCCGCGTTACACGTTTTGCATGCGGGCCAACGACCAAAGAGGCGGTGGCGCACCACGAGAGATGAGCCATGATGTAAAGTCCCTGTAGTGTCCGATGATGCTTCGCTTGAAGAGTGTTATTACCCACAGCATAGATTATGGCCAATGAAGAAAGTATAAGTTTAAAGTCAAAGTTAAGTTAAACCGAAGTTAAAGTGAAGTTGAAATGTAGTTAAAATTAAAGTTAAGCTAAATGTGAAGTTATAGTGTAGTTAAAGTTAAAGAGAAGCTAAAATTAAAGTGAAGTTAAATTGAAGCAAAGGGTACTTGGAGGGGGCGGGGAATAAAAAACAAACATCGAGTCTAATAAACTCAAAGATACGTTATTGCAAATTTATTGTCATTTCGGTTGTACGGGGAATTTCTGGCGGTCAGTGCGGGGTGTTTCCGCAGATTCCTGGGGCTGGGGTGTGGGGGTCGGTGGTCCGTGGGTTGGTGTTTTTTTCCGGGGTGCGGGGTATTGGCTTTGCTGTTTTTTGGTCTGTTTTTTGAGTGGCTGTTTTAGAGGTAGCGAGGTTTGCGTGAAGTTTGGTGTCTGGGTTTTTGGGGTGGATGGTTCGGATTTAGTGGTGGTTTTGGTATGCCTTACGGGGCGCGCCACTGGCGACCCTCTGCCTGCGTTTGGGTCCCGTGGCTTTTTTGTGCCTCGGTAGGTTGGATTTCTCGTACGGGATTCTTGTTCCCTTGTATTTTTTTGCGGAATGGGGGGGGGGCGTTTCTGGGATAATCGGGTTTGGAACTGGTTGTCTCAGGGGTGGCTGTTTGGGTTAGCGTCTGCGCGCGTGTCTGATATGTCGAGTGGGGGAATTATAGGCCGGGAATCTGATGTGCCGGGGCGCGAAGGGTTGTGGGGTTTTGGAGGTGGGGTTGAGGGCTACTGGTGTCACCTTTTGCGGGGTGCATCGGGGCTGTTGTCGGGTCTGGTTTTCTTGTCTTGGGAGGGCTTTGGATGCCAGATTTCGTGCGGGTTCTGCTGTTGTTGGGGGAGCAGTTTGCGGGTTACTATGCCCAAGGTCCCGGGTTCGAATCGAGTCCCGGTTCGCTTGATAAATGTTAGGCATTTTTCACAAAAGTGCGTCCTCGTTCGAATGAGAGGTAAAATGGAGGTTCCGTGTGTGAATGTTCTGACACACGTTAAACATCTCTACCTTACTTGGAACAGCAAGGGTTCGGCAAAATTCAAAATTTTTCAGGTAAAAAAACTCACTTCCTCACCGAAGGTAGTAGAATTAAGGTTATCTTCAAATACTATGGGCTGAAGTCCCAGCAAACACCGGATAAAAATTTAATGTTGGACCTTTACTAAGAATTGCCCTAGCTCCATCATACCCAAGTTCCTGAACTTCAGCTACGTCGCTTTGGTCGTCATTGTGACCAGATAGCTCGCAGGTGCTCAGCCTCTTCAGGCGTCACTTTCCCTCCCGGCGTAGATGTTCAAATCAACACCTGGAGTTTCCCTTTATCTCGAGGAGCTTCCGTCTCTGATCCCACCTGTGCACCACCTAGTACTACTACAGAGGCGAAGCAGCAAAATTCTTATCAATTTAGATTGTGGAAGTGTGCGTGATGTGCGATGTAATATGTTGTGTCTGTAACCCCAGGCGTAGGGCCTTTACTGGGTGGTATCTACCGGAATAAATCTATTCCACGTTTTTAAACGAGGTTAATGCAATTTCTCCTTCCTTTTTTTGGATTCGGTCTTGGGACCGGCACTGGCAGGGTTGGATATAGATTTAAATAAACTACAATTAGTTAGCTAATCTTCTCATTATTTCACCTAACTAGTCGAGCAATGTGCAATAGGGTTAGTTACATCTTCCATGAATATGTGTATAATAATTAAGGAACGTATCAAGAGGTATAGGAGTTTGTCTTGGTAATAAGTTAGATCATCAGCGGTGTTATCACACACTAATTATAGTTCTTAATGGCGGGCAGAGAGGTGTTGTACTTAACCTTCTTCCCAGAAGCATACAAGTTCCTGTTGCAAAAGTCCAAACAAATATCACTTCAACTGCTGCCACCTTCCAAATCTGGATAGCAAAAGACGCTTGAATAACTACATTATTATATTTCTCAAAATTTATCTTCGTTTTATCGGTCTTACATCTAATCCACTTCTCTTAATACCAGAGTTAGCTGGAATAATTATCGTCGTTGGTGGTTCATGTCATCTTTTAAGATCAGCGACAATAAGATTTTGTAGGCTTCTCATACGAGACTTCCCTCGTGTCTTACAAATATTCACGTAACAGATTCCAAGTTATATCTCTTAGTTCTGGGCAAATTATAGGCGATATACGCATGTGGCTTATGCCTACACATTGGGGAAATTGAGAAAAATATTCCAAGCTTACTATTTGATACAATTAGAAAAATGCGTTAAACATTCATATGAATATGCAAACTGAATTAACTGATCGCTGAATGACGTTTTTGCAAAATTAATTGCCACTTCGAAGTAGTTGTGACAAAAGACAAAAGTAAGTGTTTTTTGTTTACGAGAAGTTAGGTCGTTAGGAGTCTGTTGTTTTCTAAATCGTACGTTCAAGAAAAGCTAAACACTGTTAGATTTTCATGTCGTGTAAATTCGCTCCTCATTTGCTTTCAGTATAAAAAATTTCAAAGTATTTGCTGCTTTGAAAAAATGCAAATCCATTGTAATGACAGCCAACACTTATCCTCCAAATATATATCTTCATATTACATGCCAAAAATTGAAGCGCACTTTATAAATTTATGCTGTAACCCAATCTGCGTAGTGCCACTTTAAAAATCAATACTTAGATTTTCCATTTGCACGTTTTTTTGTATAACAATACCACAAACACAAATTGTAACTACAAATTGACCTGCTATTAACGCCCTAGTTTATAATGAGAGAGGTTAAAGAGAAGCAGCATGTTGTTTGAACGTATTTAAGGTTGTTCGGTATGTCAGTATATCCGCTTTAAACAACCCCTGCACTCGCTGTCTGCTCTAATCGTTTTCAGACACCCCCTTCCTTCCTTGCTCGCCAGTTTGGTTCGGTGAAATAAACACTTGTCATAAGAACTTAGAATATAATGAAATCTTACCGAACCAAAGACTTGTAAAAATTGCATTGTAAGTCTTTAGATGAGGGTATTTGAGCCGTTTCATACAGAGTGTATTAGATGTGAATTATAAAAGGGTTTCATGGGTCAAACGCGGTCACCGTTACCGCTATTCTCTTTTGGTGCAGCAGTATATAGCAAAACCTTTATTTATTAATCTTGTAATTTCCTTTGCCACTAAAAAATTATGAGATGCTTGCTTGTGTATGTCCAGAAAGGACAAATTCATCACCTAAATATGTATGGCGCTTGCTTAGGGTTTTGAAAATCGTTGTGCAGACCTGCAGAAAATTTGAAGCTTATTCAATGTTCACGGGATATTTAAGCTGTATTCGGTGGCCTTTTGAAAACTTTTTGTTTTATAAATACCGATGTTCCTAAAACTGGATTTTACTTACAAGGAAACTTACATATCTAACAAGTTTATCCAATCATTATTCATTTTTATTGTTTAATCCTTTATGATTGCATAAACGTCGGCTATCTAAGTGAAAATGCCTGACTACATCAGATAAATTACACATTAGTTAAGGATACATTGAAATATCTGGTAAAGCATTGTAAAAAATACGCAGATGCCGATATAGGATGATGTTAATTTAAAATAGCAAAATGTGATTTGAAGGTAAAGAACATAAACAAGGTTGAAGAGTATCCACAATTGCTAGCTAATAAAGCAGCTCCAGTTAACCATATAATAGAAGAAAACTCTCATACTTCGTCAAAGTAGCATTCGAGGAAACGCCACTATATTGGAAACTAAGAAATATGTAGCTAGGAAAGAATAGTTAAATCGGAAGGGAAAGTTGAAGGAAATGTAAAAGAGTGGAAACTTAAGTAAATACCTATCCAATGATAGAGAGTACATGCAAGCTAAACATTCGTGAGTATAGAGTTTTTGTGATGAAATGGAATGATACTAAAGATCAGACAGAGCGTATCAAAAAATTAAAAACTTACAAAAAAGATAATAGATAAAGTGGTCATACCGTTAGTAAAAAAGCATAAAACAAAGTTCACGGGTTGAAAAGGTATAAGGAAACCTTGTATTTCAGTGAATACAATTTAGCTAATATGGAAAACTTAATGGAGGAACAGGGAAACATGATTCAAAATATTAGAATAAGAGTCCCGAAGGAGCAATATGCTAAGATTATCAAACGCTGTAGGAGTGGATCAGTTAATTGGATGTGGTGGTGAGATAGTGCATGACACATTGTGTAAGGTGATAAACGGGATATATGACGAAGAAGAACTTTGCAAAGGTTAGATTAGTGGTGTTTCGAAAAACAAAGGTCCACAAAATACCGTTTGTGCGATACTGCAAAATTATACATCGAGCAAACAAACAGAAAAACAAACGCCAGAAGATTAGACCATAAAAATGCTATACAAAATATAGAAAAACCTTCATCATTAGCACAATATGTCAGAACAGCTAAATACATAATACACTTTGTGATAATATGCATCTCAAGCATAGAAAAAAAAACGGAGATAGCCACTAGAGGCGTCATAGAAATAGAAGAACACCAGAACAATATAAATGTTCGTGACAACACACTACGCAGCGGCATGAAAATCAATCTTTAATACTGTCCAAACTATGAAGGTACAACTGAACATAACTATATCAGAATCATCCAACCAGGAACATAAAGGCAACAATTCAGGCAGACCAACAGTAGTTGAATAGTAAGTAGAAGCAAATACAGATCACTACTCAAGATCTTAAGATGACTGATGCTGTTGAGTCGTCAGACTAACCTTTCTTTTTGTTCGTCGACAACAACGCACATAGACAATTCTATAAATGGACTTTTGTAGTAATTCTAAAAATTTCCCAAACAAGTAGCACATCGCTGACAAGCAAAAAATTGTGCTTTATTTGAATAGTTTAAAATTCAATATTGTCTCTGTAATTTTCTGTCACAATCGCATTATTCTACATGAAAAGTTGTTTAAATAAAGTGTGCATGGAGTAGTAATATTTTGAAAAATAAAAGTTAAACATATTTTCTTAATATATATCAATTTCGTCTTTGACCGTTAATCAAAGTTTAAAAAAGTTTGGATGTTGCTTAAGTTGACTTTCAGTTAAGCATACGATTGGTTATAACTTCCACCATTTAACCGACTTTCTATTTCTTCTAGTTTCCGAAATCTCAGTAGATGCTAGGCCAATTTGGACAATGATGTGTACATACACACATGAGCCGTTTAGACTGTTTATATAGGGCTAAATATCATGTGCATATAAAAAGGTGCAATTCTTTTGCTTATTTCATACTAAAAATTCATATAAATAAGCTACGCAAACGCTTTGATACCAATCTATGGAGTGTAGAAATTTTAAGATTTTTAGTTTTTTCTTTGTTGTTCCTGCAGTTTTGAGATACTTAGATCAAATTTAGAATATAGGTTTGACTGTAGGCTTTATCATTGGGCACGTCAAATGGTTGCGAAAATTTACAAGGTGATTGCTTTTCAGAGGTCGTGCTCCATTTTCTCCCCTGATCTATTTTCCTGTGCACCGTTTGTAGATTTTAAAATACAAAATGATTTCTGTTTTCTTTAGAAACATTTTGGTCTCTTGCAGTTTTTCGTACCTACGACCGTTGTCGAAGAAACAAATAAAAACGATTTTCTGTAAATTACTAGATAAAATTTTTTAAAATGGTCTAATATGTTCTGGCTTTATTGTGGATAATCTCGTTTTTTTTTTAAATTTTGACAGTTCACACTGAAGTTGTAACTTATGTCTGTTTGCATATGTTTATAAAACTAAAAGTTTAGTTGTAAACGGTAAAGTGTAAAATACTTGTTATAACTTCGTAACAATGCCAAATTTTACGAATTCTGAAACGGTTGATATGCATTTGAACTCTGGGCGTGCGAATGGAAATGCAAGAGAAGTCAGCCATCTGTACATGAAGCGCTATCCCAATGGAATGATTCCTAGTTAACGCACGTTTTCGGATATTCATAGGTGATAATGAGAAAATGCAGAAGGCATTCAGGAAATTGGATCGCTACGTATCGAATTAGATAAAATGCTACTGTCGATTAAAATTTGTAGTGCTCAGTTTGAAAGCATGTTTGATTCATTGGACGTTAAACCTCAAAATTCATTTGAAAATAGGTCTGGATCGCCTACTGGTCTTAGCGGTGTTACCAATATTCGATTGCCGCGAGTCTCAATAAGTAAATTCACTGGAAAGTTTTGTGATTTTAACGCTTATCATAGCATGTTCAAGAATTTAGTTTATGATAACCAGAATTTATTACCCATTGAAAAATATTTCTTCTTACTGGATTCTCTAGATTCAAATTCGAAAAATCTTATTCGTCATCTGGTCGTCACAAATGAAAATTTTGAAACCGCTTATTCAGTTATCGTTCAGCGTTACGGGTGTCGTCGTTTATTGGCAAAAATATACCTTTCAGTGTTAGAAAAGATTTCTAAAGCTCAATCTAACTCGCACGTAGAATTAAGAGAGTTACTAAATTACTTTGTAGAAAATTTGGCTGGCTTGCGTCAAATGAAAATTGATTTGTTGAATTTGATTCTGTTCAATATGTTATCAAAAAAATTGGAGATTGACTTGCTAAAAACGTTTGAGTTGGAAAATGCTTAGGATATTCCAACATTCGAACAATTGAAGTCGTTTGTTGAAAAGCACTGTATGGTGCTATTAGATAAACATCTCAAATCGTCAAGTAAGAATGTGAACTGGGAAAAACGCCCTAATGCGTATTCAAAATCACAATCTCATACATCTTTAGTGACTACGTCAAATATAAATAAATGCTTGTTGTGTGATGCGACACATTATTTATATCAATGTAGAATGTTTCTCGGGGAGTCACCGCAGGAACGTTATACTTTTGTTAAAGGAAAAGGATTGTACCTTAATTGTTGCATGGACTCATATCATGCTAGCAATTGTAAATCAAAGAAGTTGTGCAAAAGGTGTTCAAAACCCCACAATACTTTGTTGCATTTTGGAAACTCGGCAGTGCAGAAGAGAGAATGTTACCTCTTCTGTACCTGTGGTTTCATCGTCAACAATTTTGTCGTCTTCATCAACCCCTCAATTGGAAGCTAGCTACACTGCCAGTAGTAGTTTATTTTTGGCAAGATTGTCAAATACCATCACTTTGTTAGCTACGCCTAAAGTATCCGTTTACGATGGGTTTGGAAGAGTTCAAACTGTAAGAACTTTATTGGATAATGGCAGCATGGAGAGTTTTATGTCGTCAACATTTGGCTTTGAATAAATCAAAAGTTTCGGTAAAGGTGGAAGGACTGGGACTATCAGCGGCTCAGGTTTTAGGTACCTTGTCATGTAAAATTCGTCCCAGAGGACAAAGAAATCCTTAATATAATGTGGATGTTTTCTCCCGGAGATTTGTGGAAAATTACCTACGGTACAGTTGTCATCAAATAATTGGTCGCTTACATCTGACTTAACATTAACTGACGAAGATTTTAATAAACCCGGCAAAATAGAAATGTTGCTAGGTGCAAATATTTTCGCTCATATTTTGATGAATGAATCTCGGGGTGGGTTCGCTGCATGAACCTGTCGCTATAAAAACATCATTGGGTTGGATACTGACAGGAAAACTTGTTTCTCCTGTTTCTTCATGCATTTCGTTATGTGCATTTGTGGAACCGTTGGATTCTAATTTACGTCGCTTTTGGGAACTACAAAACATTCCAGACTCGTCTAGAGTGAGCCCGGCGGAAGAAGCATGCGAAAAGCATTTCGTTGGGACTCATGCTAGGGAGGATGGTGTTCGTTTTGTGGTCCGGTTGCCGTTCAAAGGCCCAGAGCTTGTTTTTGTCGATTCTCGGGATATCGCCATTCCCAGATTTCTTTCATTGGAGCGACGTTTGGAAAAAGATTCTCATTTATATAGTTCATATCGTGATTTTATGCAACGTTAACCCTTCGGCATTCCTTGTTTCCGCTTACCTGCACCCTTCTTTTCATATATATAGCGCAAGGTGCGGTATGGAACAGTGAGTCACGAGAGTGGTGTTCAAGGCTTTGGTCAAGCCGCAAAGTGCATCCGCACTCAAAAGACGCGCGTTCGCGGTTTTTTCATAGTGCGTGTGTGAAACAAAACATTGCACATCATCAACATTCAGTCCGCTATAAGCACTTTTGGAATGGTTCATGACCCATGGTACAAGTAGCAGATAAAACAGTATGTGTTAATATAATTTATTACGCGTTGTATATTGTACAATAGGCATCACGTAGAAACTGGAACTCGTAATAAGAGCACCAATGATGCAGGTAGACCACGTACTGTTAGAACACAGATCGAAGTTGTTCTGAGTGAAATAAAAGAACATCCAAATATTAACACCAAAAAAATTGGTGAACATTTAAATATTAGTTATCAAGTTGCTTGGCTTATACTGCTATACCCTTGCCACATTCAAAGGGTACAGGCGCTCGATTCTCGAAATTTTCATTTAAGGATTAATTACTGCCAGTAAACCCCAAATTGAACTGTAAAATCCTTTTTTCCGACAAAGACATTTTTCAAGGAATTCGATTGTAAATTTTTACAACAACCACATTTGATTAGTACTTTCCTTTTGCTGATCAACTTACTGATTACTCATACAGGCATTTTTAGCAAAACAAATTGCCTTTAATAATGGAATACTTATCTTTTTTGCTGAGAAATCAAATGTGGTATATGAACGAAAGAGCTCCAACACATTTTTCTATTTTGGTTTGGGAGTATTTAAATAAAGTGTACGAGAAAACTGGACGGACTGGACGTCAGTCATTGCCCCCTAGATTTCCTAATTTATATAGTCTAGCTTTTTCCTATGGAGACATGTCAAATCTGTAGTGTATACAACAACAGTGAATACCGTTTATGACTTAGAAATCGAATATTAAGATGTATTTCAAACTCATAAGAAATACTCAGAGGGTGTTCGAAAGAGTCAGGCTTGTATAAGGATTGTATGAGGTTACTTTCAACGGTTGCTGTAACGGTTTTTTCAGCACACTCTGTAGAAAGTAGTTAAAACGCTTTTACACCTTACACTTTACAAGTTAAACCATTAATTTTATAAACGTGTGCCGACACAAGTTACGATTTCAAATGCGAACTGTCAAAATTAATAAAAACAAGAGTTAATCCACAATAAAACCAAGTGCTACTAGGCCAATTTAAAAAATTTTTCCTCGATAACGGTCGCGGATACGAAAAAACTGCAAGAGACCAAAAAGTTTCTAAACGAAATAGAAAATTTATTTTGTATTTTAATATCTATCAGCGGTGCACTGCAAAATAGTTCAAGAGGAGAAGAGGGGCATCATCCCTGAAAAAATATCGCTCTGTAGATTCTCACAACCATTTGATATGCCCAACGATGTAAGCTCTACAGCGTAACCTACATTCCAAAAACTGCCGGAGCTAAAGAAAAAAAACTAACAAATTTTGAAATTTCAACACCTTGTAGTTCTGGTAACGAAACGTTTGCGGGCCTATGTTTATACTAAGTTTTAGTTATGAAATTAGCCAAAAAATTACACCCTTCCGTATGTACATGATATTTAGGAACACCGTGTAGTATATTTGAGGACGGGTTTATAAAGGGTTGTGACGTTACACGTTGGTATGATTTTACCAATGCGTTCCATTCCTTCACGTACATATTGAAGGACTTCTAGATGCTATACATTAGAATTGTACTGGGATTTGACAAATTAGGCTGTGCATCAACACTGATTCTCTAGATGTTTACATGCGGCATCCAATAAATCGACATTTCGAACCAAGCCAAAATGTCAAATCCTAGAATAGTTCGAACCAATATGTAGGAATTCTATATGTGCACAGAGTAACCGACTGTATTGGTAAAATCACTCGTAAATTCGACTTCAAAATCATTTTTTCTGTCACTCAAATCTCACAAATCCTATCATAACCTGAACATTCTGATAGCAGCCATAAGATCTCGTATGCATGCAATTGTGTTTTGCAATACTTTACAGAAACAAGGCAATCGGTACACCCCAGAATAAACGAACATGAACGTGGCTGGGACTAGTCAGTGAAGTCCTTCAACAATGACTGTTCACCAATACAAATTGGGATCAATTTGGAACAAACAAAATTAACTGCGAAAATATATCTTTTACACAATAGAAAAATCAGAAAATCTAAGCAAATCTATAAGAACCACAGCAACATAAACAGGGATGAGGGTTTACACGTATTCCGCTCAATACGGGTAGTAGCACTCAGTGCAACGAAGTGCGAACCGTAACTTGCACTTACGCGTAACAGTTACAACCAATCAAGTTGCATGGTTTACTCATATAAATAAAAATGTTTGTTTTTCAGATACTTTTCCACAAAATACCTTTTAGCTTGATTAGTCAAAGGAGCTTTGCGTCGAGAAGAATTTTTTGGGATTCACTACTTTGCTGCAACATACGTTTCTATTTCATTGGGGCGTATGAGTCTACATATTTACAAGTTGCGATCATGTGTTTCTCCGTATTATTAGTCATGTCTCTAGTCGTAAAACCCTTGGTAAATAAAATATTTATCTTATACTGACTGAACCTGGAAATATTGATCAACTGTAAAAAATACTTTTTCCTGCGACCACTTAGAAAAGTTAAGTAAATAGCACTGTATAGTGCCATAGTAAGTACCCAATATTCACACAGGAGCGGGAAATACTTTCAGCACGTGTACGGAAAGTTACTTTCTGCGCATATTCAAATAAAGCTTAATTTCTATTGAGATTTATCCAGGTGTTATATATGAAAAACGTAAGATTGTTATTCGTTGCGTAAATTGCATACTTTGAACAATTTTTGTTCACAATCGTAAATACAAATGAGCAATTTATTAACCTATAGAAGGTTGACAAATGAATAATTTCTATGTGTCATGACATCGGTTGGAAAGTTGCAGATCAGAGGAGTTACATCCACCAGTCGGAAAGTTATTAAGTTATCAATGCCAAACTGACCGTTTCTATTTCAAGCAATAAAGTTGTGCAATATAGATTTAATTTCTAGTATGTCCGATAGCGAATGAGTTTCGTATTTCCTGAATTACAGGTATCGACCCCCCCCCCACCTTAATTAAATATTAAGATTCAATTAATGCAAATTTATATATACAAATTTTCAAGTATAACACTTATAGTTCAGTCCAGGGCGAAGAGCTTATCTTAGGGTTTTTAGTGTGGTTCGCTTTTCTTACATTACTGAATATTGCTGCTTCCAATACCGGTAGTGCCATAGGGCGAAGACTAATGTAAGTTGGAAAGCTAAACGAGCACTGCACACACAAACGAGAACGGCACCCCGACAAAACAACGGTTTCAGTTGATTCACGGTACTGAAGTGATAAACTTTGGTTCGTGTAAATCACCACTATTCGTTCAATACTTTATTCATCACTTCCGCGATTGGGTCATACAAATTGACTAATGTCCTAAAATCAACTGAAATAGAGAACCTCGACACTTTGACAGTGCGTGTTAACAGTACATTCCCGAGAACGATAAAAAATCCCCTGGAGTATCTTAACGTATTTATACTTATAAAATACACAGGACCGAATTCAGGAAACAAGAGGAATTAGTTTTACTTTTAAACTAAATACGGTTAATTTAATGAATATAAGAAATTGAAACTGGTTATTCAATAATTAAATAGGCATGTTACGAGTTAATTCGCTTAACAACACAGGAAGATACAGAAAATACGATTCAAAATTTATTACCAAATAAAATCAAAGCTAGGTATGAGAAATCTTATAAATTATATCAAGATTCGTGCCTCTTCAAATAAATGCAGTATGTATTATGTATATGTTATATATACAACGTGTTTGAAAAGAACTCCCTAGTTTTGTTGTGTCATAGAAACTGTTTAAAGTGATACACACTATTCTAGTTTGTGGTGTTTGATTCATCAACTGTCCAAGTTTCACTCCCCTGCAGCTGGTATGCTTGTGTCCTTGAGACGACGCCAGGACTCAGTTCACTTAATTCAGTGCAGGCGTGCAGTGAGTGCAATGTCTACTACGCAACAAAAAGCGCAGTGTGTTATTTGGCTTGTGCAAACTGAATCTGTTATAACACTGCAACGTAATTTTAGACGTCAGTGTAGCGTTGAACCTCCTACAGCAAAAACTATCCGTCATTGGCTACATTCTTTCAAGGAAACCGGTAGTGTTTTAAAACTTTTGAAGATGTTTTGAGCAGATCCGTGTTTCGTGTGTTCGGAGCTAAAAGAAGTCATTGGCCAGGCCAATTAGGATTGCCTAAAGGTACGGTGTATGATGCTATACGTAAAAGACTTCATTTGCGTGCCTATAAATTGCAACTGTTACATGAAATAAAACCTACTGATACAAACAAAAGGTTAGAGCTTGCCGTTGATTTTCTAAACAAATTGATGATGATGACAATTTCTTGAAAAATCTTTTCTTTTCTGATGAGACTACATTTCATGTTAATGGAACAGTAAATCATCACAACTGCAAAATTTGGGGGTCAAAGCATCCACATGAATTTTTTCGGCATGAACGTGAGTCTCCCAAAGTTAATGTTTAGTGCGGCTTGATGGAACATCGTGTGATTGGCCCCTTCAGTTTCGTAGAACGAACAACAAATGGGAACAATTACTGCGATATGTTTACTCTCCAAATGGACGATAATGAGGCGGAAAAAGAACTTGTGTTTTTCCAACAAGATGGCACCCCAACTTATTACAGTAACCACTTGCGCGCGATTCTAAATACTCGTTTTTCGGGAAGGTGGATAGGCAGAACTTGCTCAATCTTTTGATCACCACGAAGTCAGAACTTATCCACTGAACTTTTTCTTTTGGGGCCACATAAAAAATGCTGTGTACAGTGAAAAGATCCGAAACATAAATCATTTATGCAAAAGAATCGTTGCGGCGATTGGGACAGTTACACTGTTACACCTGATATGTTAGTGAATATGTGGCGAGATGTGGAATATCGTCTCGCCGTGTGCAAGGCAACAAGTGGATTCCATGTTGAAGTGCACTAATATTAAAACAAAACTTAAAGTACTCTCTTTTATTATATGTACTCGTTGTTGTAGTTTTTCATTAATTTCAGCATTAAATGTATACTTAAAACACCCGTGTATGAGTGTGTGCGCGCACGCGTGTGTATGTGTGTGTAGGTGGCCGTGGTACATCAATCATGGACGTTCCATATTTAATGCCAGTCGGCGTTGATAGTTCCGCGTTATCAGGCGTTGGCGTCCAGTGTTTAACGGTAGCAGTTGGTTCCATATAGAGCACAACACAATGACGATTTAAGTTACCCTTCCGACTAAATATGGAATTGCAGAGATCATAGGAGAACACTCTGCCCCTGGATTGTTTGGGAAGCGGTTCTCGATTGTTTGGGAAACGGTTCTCCAACTGCTGGTGAGGTTGATCATTTAACGGCCTACGAATCCATACTGTGCAACTTAACGAGATGACGGTTTAAGTTACCTCTCTTGCAGAAAGTGGCCAAATAAACTTCGCAAACAAAAACTTTTGTAGATTCCATTTTTTATATTAAAACTAAAAGGTTAGAAATTGTTTAAAAAATACTACTTGCTGTTAATTTAAACTTGAGCAGGAGTAGAGAACAATTGACAATTTGGTGTTAAGTGGTTTCTTATATGCTATATGATTAACTGGGAGACTTATAGAAATATGGAAGGTTGAAAGTGAGATCAGAAAGCCAACAAGTTTCCTGAATCACTATTAAATTGCAATTATTTTATAAAAGCTTGTATTTATACAACACTGTAAAAGGTATATAGTCAACAGAAACCAATACGAAACGTGGAGGGGCGTAGTATGATGGCTCTGTTAGTTTTTGAGTACAGCCGGAGTAAAAGTAAATAAATAATGGTGCAAATTACTGACTTTCAACAAAACATCGTAAATATTCATTAATTAATTGTATTTATGCGCAGAAAATGCATTACTGTCAATTACAAATCGTTACGTTTTTAACCATCGTTTCGAATATTAATTTACACCGCCATTGGAAAAGAGGAAAATTGATTTCTGTTTCGTCATGTATATTCAATCCGATGGGTTTTTTTATTTGCTACATGTGTTTATGGCACGTTTTAGTTCGCATATTTTCCAGGTCTTGTGTTTGCCCGTGTGGGCTGTAAATAGAAATATTTTTTGCAAGTAATGTTCATTTAGTTGATTGAGGGAGTGTGCTCATCCATGAGTGATTATTCAGGTGGTAGGTTGTTTAACAAAGTTATAAATAAGTGGCCATTTGAGATTCATTTCTGTGGAACCGGAACTAAACTGGAAGAGTGGATTTCCCGAGGTTATCGCGGAATTAACGACTTGACCCGCTTGTATAGAGACCACGACATTGTTTTCTCCAATTAACCCGACGATCTTCCTGCTAGACATCGAGCAGTAAAATCTAAAACCGCAAAGTTTAATGAAAGGATCGCAACTTGATTCGTGACAAACATAAAAAAAGCTAAAACAAAAACGGGCATGGAAATGAAGTCGAAGAAAAAACGGCAACGGGTATAAAAAGAAGAAAATTAATTTTACAAGTGGATTTTTAGAGAAAAATACCAGCAATTGATCGAGTGTGATCTAACAATTCTGAAAAGCTACTCGAAGTTGTATTCATGTTGGAAAAAAAATAGTAAAAAATGCAGGTAGCAGAAAAAAGATTAAAGTTGCGCACATTATACCCGTATCGCAAAAAGGAGGCTTTTTACAATTGTTTCCGATATTTTTCGGACTACGTGCCCTAGAAACCCTAGCAGGAAGTGTTAGAAGAATTGTAAAGGCGGTTAATGTGGCAAAGACAGCCAGCGAGCAGTTGAAGGACAGCGAATGTTACAATAGGTCAATGGAAGCAATAAAAGTAGAGAAACAAGGAAGCGATCTGTTTTTACCATACCAGAAGGGCTGTGCATTATTTTTGAAACTGTACCAACAAGGGCGTGGTACTTCGAAAAAAGGTGGTATGTTAGCACCTGCACTTTTACTAATCGTATTAAACATAACACAGCAGACAAAAACTAGTCAAGTTACCTCTAAGGGCTTCTCACTAATGTGGATATAAAGAAATATGCAGCAGCCATTTTTCATTTTCGTGGTGTCTTTTGCAGAGATCAGTTGCAGAAGATTAAACCGCATGTCAATGAGTCGGGAGTGATTAATTTTGATACGACGTAAGGACCAAGAAGTCATTGGGTGAGGTACCGAAAACCTGGAAATACTATGTTAAAGTCGTTTGGAACTTGAGACCACCGGCAGAAATCAAGAGTTTTTTCCGAGATGGCGATATTTACTGCAACAGTGTGTTCGAGCAAACTTACAATACCTACAATTGCGAACATTTAGTCTTAAAATTTCTTAATGAAAATGGTTAAAACTATCGCGTTTTTTTTTCACAGATAAATTCGATGATTTTAAGTTCCTTTCGTATTCACACATACATATTGAGAAAGTATAATTAATTGTTTTTATATTCACGAGATTAAACAGGATTTTATTAAATTACAATCTGGGAATATTGCGCATTGCTTAGAAAATACCTTTAAATTGTGTACTAATTTATTTATACATCATTTAGTAAACGAGTGTAATAAACACAAATCCGCTTTATGTAAGGCAAAAGGTTTGAGGTGGTGTGTGGGAAGTTTAGGAGTTAGGAGGTGGGGAATGGGAGACGGCGGCGGCACTGACTCACATTGCTTATAAATGACCTACTCACGTAGAGGTAAATTTATCCTCGTTCGATGATTTAATTGATGGGATTCGTTTAAAATGTCTCAAGTTAAAGGGAAAAATCTTCGCTACCTGCTTCAAAGGATTCTCTCGTTATCGGCAACGTCTCCATTGAATGGTTAAAGCCTCGAGGTTCCTAAGTATGTTGTGCATGAAAACCAGTCGGTTCTAGTGTCACTTGAATATTTGTACCTTAGATCCTATTTAGAGGGTGAAGCCATATGCCTTATTTTTTATTCATTATATGAGCAAGCGTAGTAGAACCTTTTGGACCACTATGATTCGCTCAAAAGAAATATCTATTTTTATTTGAACAAAATTCTGCAGTTCAATTCCTATGGGCCTTTATCCCATTTTATGAATGTACATTCAAAGCAATTAATAAGTTAAAATCGGCTCCTCGTGCAAAATATTTATCAGACATTTTGCTATTTTTTTCTTTGTTATCCCTCTTTAGAGTATGAAATTAAAAATTTTTTGATACCCTTGTAGGTACTGCTATTCTCGGCTCTTTGAATTTTTAACAGCGCAAAGTAAAGTAAGACTTCTGAGTTACATGAAGATGTACATTCGATAAAATCTATTAAACCACATTACTAACTCTCACCAAATATACTATGAGTAAATCTATTTTAGCAAATAACAAGTATACGAATGCACAGTAAATTGTATGCAGTTCTTACCTGTACCCTTGTAATGAAGGGTATACTATTTATGTCTACCAGGAATTTCAGAAATTTAATATCTCAAACTGATATGATATGGTAAAGAAAACCTTCTGCTGCTTCAAGTGTTTAAGAAACCATACTAAAGATTGCAATTCTAAAGCAGAATCTGTTCCTCAAAATATCAATACCTTTTTACATAACACAAATCTTACAGAAACCTTCGTGAACTCACCTTTTCGAATCCCCACGTCTCCAATAAACAGGAAGTTATTTTTTTATGTAATGTTTCGAATGCACCTAGTAATTTGCAGCTTGTAAGATGCGTTCTAGAACTCGGGGTCACAAATAAACGCAATTACCTTGACATATGTATGTTCAGCGCTTACATCTTAAATAAATACACAATTCCTGGTTGGTGAACGAGTTTGCCAATATTCCCATAAGCTTTAAAGGACCGGTCGATCGTTTTCTGATTTCGAATTATTTTAATAAGCAGGCCTTGATTAATCAGAAAATAATTGGGAATATTCCTGTTTGTTCTCTACTGCTCCAAATTTATGAAAGGTTTAAAATTTGCTTATAGCTGTCCACAATTTTCATATATTCCCTCCGGTGGATATATTATTAGGTGCGGATATGTTCCCAGGTTCTATTGCCTAAGGTAATGTTGATACTTATTCTTCATAGTATACCCCTAGCAATTAATGCAATCTTAGGGTATATATTATTTCGTCAAGTGCCTACTGCTTTCGTTTTTGGTAGTGTCAGAATCACTTGAAGACGAAATTGAAAATTGTTGGAAACTTGATGAAGTTTCTAAACATATTTCTGTAAATAATGACGAGTATTGTGCAATGCCTCTTTTAAAAACTCATTTTCGCGGTACCTTCCGTCCTCACCTGATACGCTATTCAGAATGAACGATCTCTATGTACCTTTTTACAGCGCTTGTGCTAAGTCAGTCACTCCTTATGGTATCAATGATCTAGAGAGTACCTCCACGATTTCAGTCAACGCAACAAATAAACAAATAGAATCATTCTAGTAACCCGCTAAAGGATGGTGCTGATAAGTAAGGGTTTAAATACTTCATTATTATTTTAGGTCCTTTGAGTGTAGAAACCTTTATTAAAACCAGTGTTACAGGTGAAATAGGCGTTAAAACAAATTTTAATTTGTCCTGAAGGAGCGGGGACCCTGTAGCAACAAAAGGGTGCGTCGGCTAACTGTAGTGGTGCGGGAGTGGATTCATATGCATAAATGAGAAAAGAACATAAAGAAAAATAAAAACACAATAATTAGCAAGGTTTAATTTAAAAAATTCTACATTACATTAACACGTCGAGAGGTGCCAAACAGTCTGTCACCGCAAGTCTTGTGATATTTTTTCTATATGGAAGACTGTTATTCCGCATAAAACTCCCTTGCTTTGGTTTCTAAAGTTGGTTATAATCAAGTTTCTCTGCCAAAATAAAATACTCCTTCCAGATATGACTATCACTGGGGTATTTGAATATCCTATACAAATCACCGACTGTGACTACTCCCTAAAAATTGAACTAAAATCCACCTAAACTCAACCTCTGTTAACATAAAAACATAATTTCATTACACGTACACATATCCTTTTCTAAAAATAAATCTTACTCTGTAGTCTGGCCAGGTATTGCTGAACTAAATCTTAAAGAAAAGCCTAAACCTAAACCATCAACAAAACTATTTGCAGCTCCACATTTTGCTGCTTTTCTATTTAATTATTACATTAATGATTATAAAATTATTGGTAATGTCGTTCATCAAAACAAGAAAACAGTTCAATACCAATTTTGCACTACAACATACATCATTAAGTCTTCAGTCCTATAACTGGTTGGACGCGTTCCTTTATTGTTTTCTATTCTGAACTGAAACTTCTACAGCCTACATCTTTCACTATCTGTGTGCAATAGTTTTTAATTTAGGTCTACCTCTACCTCTCCTACTTCTAGCATATGCCGCGCTATTCCCTCATGCCTTAGTATGTGTCCTATCATCCTGTTTCTTGTATTTTTTACTGTTTTCCACATATTTCGTTCTTCCCCTACCATTTCTAGTATCTTTTTGTTCCTAACTGTATCTGTCTATGATATCTTCATCATGCGTCTTTAGCACCATATTTTAAAGACTTTTTTCTGTCCGCTTCTCCTGTTTCGCAGCTATACAGTGCTGTGCTTAACACGTGCTTTTGCCAATTTTTTCCTTGTCTCTATGCTTGTTGTCTTTGAACATAGCAGCTGCTTTTCTTGTTGCTCGCTTGTGTTAATCTTTCTTTTATTTTATAATCTTTTACAATTTTCTCCTTCCATTGTTTTCTAAAAATATACCCTATTTCACCGATATTCAATGGTACATGAAGGGGGTTAAGCTACCTAAGGGCTACCAAGATCCCCCACCACTTATACACTTGTCATATCTATAGTTTTCAAGTAACTCCTTTCGCACAATCAATATTTATTGAGAATATTGCGAAACCAACCCCTGTAGTTGTTTACAATAATAATCAGGTTTAAATATAGTTGGTTTTTCATCATTAGATTTTCCGTACTAGAACTGGTTGAACGCGTGCCTCCAACGATTTCTATTCTGATAACCTACACATACCTAGATCAGATAGTGATAGTTGCAGACTGTACAAATTTCAGAGAAATGTGTAGGTTAGTTCAGATTAGGAAACAATGAGGATACGCGTGTATCCAGTTCCAGGACTGTAGACCTAATGATGATGAACCTACACATATCCCTCAAATTCTCACGGTCTACATCTTTCTGTATCTGTGCGTAATAGTCAAATCTAGGTTTACATCTATCTCTCTTTTTCCTTTCTATGCTTCTAATATATTTTGCACTATTTCCTCACGCTATAGTAGGTGTCCAATAGTTCTTTCTTCCCCTGCCATTTCTAGTACCTCTTTGTTCTTAACTTTATATGTCCATGATATCTTCATCATACGTCTGTAGAACCACATTTCGAACGTTTCTATCTTTTTCCTGTTCGCTTCTCCTACTGCTCACCTTTCACAGCCGTACTAGGCTGTGCTCCACACATACGCTTTCAGCAATTTTGTTCTTTTTTATATGGTTATTGTCTCCGAACATAGCAGCTGCTTTTTCTTGTTAAATACAGTTCGACTTGTGCAAATCTTTTTTTTTATTTTATATCTTTTGCACTTTTCTCCTTATCTTGTTTTCTAAAAATGTACCCTATTTCACCGATATTCAATGATACGCGAAGGACCTTAAGCAAGCTGACGGCTACTAAGGTCCTCCACCACTTACACACTTGCCGCATCTACAGTTATCCAATTACTCATTTTGCACATATGCTAAGAATATTACAAAAACCAACATCTGTAGTCGTTTACAATAATCATCAGGTTTAAATACAATTATTTTTTTCATCATTAGATTTCCGTACTAAAACTGGTTGGACGCGTACTTCCATTTTTCTATTCTGAACTAACTTTATTTCCCTGAAATTCACACAGTTTACATCTTTCACTATCTGTGTGCAGTAGTCTAGTGTAGGTCTACATCTATCTCTCGTTTTTTCTTTAGTATGTGTCCTATCGTCCTATTTCTCAAATTCTTTACTGTTTTCCACTACAACATTTCCTTCCCAAAATACTTATTACCTACATATTTCTTAATATTTTACTACTAATAGTCTAATCCTTACATTTAATCACGAATTGTTCCATCGATAAATCCTCAATAAAAAAAATATATCACTACGATGTTCAATTAATGTCCTACGTCGAAAAATGAACTCAAGAATAAATTATACCGCATCACATACAAGTTTATACTATTTCTTACAGATTTATTCATCTAATTTAGGTAATGTCCAGATAACACCAGCTTTCCATTTTCTAAAACAATAACTACATCATCAAAATTCCAATTTAAAGGCAGGATGAATTTAAACTGCCCAAATCTCTACCTCTGTCAAACGATCACAATAATAATAAGTCCATACTCCGGTGATGTAAAATACCTCGTCTTACGCCAGAGTAAATTCGCATTTAATATCGTACGTCGCGTTTTTATTTTCTCTGCGAGACATCCATCTTTAATATTTCTTGAAGCAATGTTACTTTTAACGATAAGTCTAACTGGATCTCAAATGAACCTTATTCCTTTCCGCTTTCGCATATTCACGCGTGTCGCTGCATTTTTATGTTTTCAAGTAATCGGGTTCTATATAACTGATGCAATCTCGATTGGATTCATCTTTTTAATTCCCCTTCTACTTCGTATGTTATCGGGAGACTTTCATATTATTGCACAATCTGCTAGTTCATAACGAAAGATACGGGAAGTACCTACGCGTTATATCAAGTAATTTACGTAGATGTGTATTTTGTTTCTTGATCTGAAACCATATAAGTGCTCACATTGTTTAATCTATAAAAGTGTTATATCATGGAAACCCTATACGT
Source organism: Platerodrilus igneus (assembly GCA_036346225.1). Taxonomy (NCBI): domain Eukaryota; kingdom Metazoa; phylum Arthropoda; class Insecta; order Coleoptera; family Lycidae; genus Platerodrilus; species Platerodrilus igneus. The sequence goes on from JARFIW010001270.1 coordinate 2,558,568, forward strand.
GTGTATTCTCATGGCTCTATTAGAACTATGTCATATTGCATGGAATTTATTCAACCAACTTCCTCAAGCTAATACTTGATGTGTATATTAATGAATTTCCTTTTATAATTCTGAAAGCTTCTTCAAACATACCATGCTTCCACTATACAGTTTGATGGTTATAATTGATTTGTTTACATTCTGGTTGTTTAAAATGATTTACAACCTGTTATACAAGTTCTCCTTTGTAGGTATTTAACAGAAATAACACGAATTTCTTTGTTGTTTTCAACTTTATTCGACTTGAAATACGGATTTAGGTGAAAGTCTTAGTTTTGAAACACTATTTTACATGTAATGAAGATTTAATAACGAGGTAGTCCGTTCAAGATTAAATATTATTTCTCTCACTCTAATTTGCTCTTAATGTAACGCATCGCATTACACAGTGTTATATGTATTAACTTATACTTCCCTTGATTAATCAATTGTTTTATTTCTTAAGATTTATTTGCAATCATTTTTTTGTGGGTTATCTCTATCTGGTATTTTTTGCATACTAGATGTGAGATATCTTTACGTAGTGAATAACACTTTTTTATCTTTATGCTTCTGTATAATATTTATTAATCTTTTTTGTAATAATAAGTTGCGATATGACTCAAGGTCCAATTGAAGTCTTTTTCATCGGTTAACGGCAATTACATTTTTTCTTATGATTCTGTCTACATTGCAGCCTCTTCTTTATCTTCTTTGTAATACAGTGATTGTGCGTTCAAACCTTTTGTTCAACTTTATTTATGCGCTCTTTTTATTTATTATTTACAAACGGCGTATCTAGGTCAAGCTTTTTAAGTTTAACACATACCTAACAACAACGCAATGTCACCTTTAAAATCTTAGAAATTTAAGAAAATGATAACACTAATAACATTTAAATCATCAGTTCTCGCTCCATCCACTGTACGTATATATATATATTAATAAGTGTCTAGATGCTGGAACAGTTTTTAAAATATCCATGCTTTTAAACTGCGCATTAAAATTCTCAACATTCTTCGATATTATTGAATTTGTACAATTAAAATTTTTCTCAAAAGAATTCTTCGTATACTGATAAACTTTGCCAGTTGCCACATTGTTCGCTAAAGAATTTTTAATTTTGACTTAATTACAAATAGTTGAAGTCATTCAATTTATTTCTCCCTACAATATCCATGACGTGAGTTCCTTAACTATTTTTAATTTAAGCATATAAACAGGCATTTTAAGGCCGTGCGAAATTAAAAGAAAAATTACAAAAGCTCAAAGCTCAAAAGTTCTTTAAAAATTGGTTTAAATAATGCAGTTAAGGTAAATTTAGAAGTTTTTTGTGTGCTTCTGCAAATAAGAATTTCAGTGGGACATACTGCTTTCCTCGAGCTTCGAAATGTAATTTTTTCTATAGGTTCCACACTTGGTGGTCTAACGCAGCATTACGTTAGAAACGATATTTTCCTTAAACCTCTACGCCCCACACTTATGAAATTTTAAGAATTAAGATTAAGAAATTTTGCCTAACAAGATTTGTATGAGAGCATTATGGAGGACAATATTTTAATATGGAATTCCAATTTATTTTCCCCAAATAAACCGAGAATTTGTTTGATTATGTATAATTTGGTACATATTAGGCTTGAGTCATTTAGTTTTAGAAATATTTAACAAAGTTTATTACACTAACGATATTGTATGTTTAACGGGTTCTATTAAAAATTTAAAACACGAGGAACTATACTGCTAATACGGAACCCGTTGTTACCAGTAAAATAAGCGTTAAATGAATTAAATTTTTGTTTGCCCTGAAGAGGCGGGGACCACGTAACAATATAAGAGTGCATCATCTAACTGCAGTGGTGCAGGAATAGGTTCCTCTGGGAAACTGAGAGAAAACAAGGAAAAATAAAGGAATACAAAAATAATAAATAGCAAGACTTAACTACAAATATTCTACATTACGTTAGCACTTACCCGGAAAATGTTTTTCGCTGTCAAAATCTAGGGGCGCCAAACCGTCGGTTCCAGCAATTCCATACGGAAAACGGTTATTCCCAAAAAAACTCCATTGCTTTAGTAAGCTGAAGTTGGTCTTAATTAAAGAAATTTCTCAAAATAAAATGCTCCTTTTCAATAAAACTATCACTTGGGTATCCTTTAAAAAACAACGACTTTACCTATTTCCTAAATAAATTGAAATAAAAATCCACCTGAACTTAAACTCTTTTAAGACAAAATTATTTCGAGACACTAGAATTATACTTTCCTAAAACGAAATTCCTAACCTCAAATTTGGCCAGGTATTGCTAAAATAAAAATATCGTAAAGGAAAATCGTAAAAAAACTTAAATCTAAGCCATTGACAAAACTATTCGCCATTCCAAATTTTTCCTGCTTTCATATTTAATTACAAGACATTAATAAATCTCAAATTAATGGCAATGTCATTCATATAAAAATAAAAAGACTGTTAAATTCCTACCTTTTTTTACCTTTTCATTGTCCATTCCAAAATTAATAAATTTTACTTCTCTAAATTTCACTAATAAATCTGACATTTCAAATCACTAATAAGTCCAACCAAATAATTATTTTCACTTAATTAATGTCTTACTACCGAATACACACAACTGACATTCAAAAATTCATAACATGCACTTATAACGTTAAATAAAAGTTCATAAGAGTACTTACTTTATTTTAATTACAAGATTTCCACCAACCTTCAGTATTGTTCCTCTCATTATTTCTTATATAACTAAACACAACGACGCCTTGACTCTGAATATACCGAATAATTCTAGTTGAGCGGAGAGATTGCTCATCAATTCTTACCTCTTTGTTTCAAAACGGTAACCACGACATTTTATCCGCACTCGCGCATTTATGAACCTATCCTGCCACTTGCAGATGTATTTTATTTTACAAGTCGATCGCCGTCTTTTCCCTTCGGGAAAACAACAAAAGTTTCTTGTCGAACGTATTTCTACATCTTGATGTTACCATATTGCCGCATCACAATTAAAATCAAATGTCAGTCATATGTAATTATTGTCCTTTAATTCCCCTTCTACATTGTATGTTGTTGGTGGTTTTCATGTTGTTACACGATCTTGCTATTGAGTTTATGATAAATGACACGCGGAAAGTATAGGTTGCCATGTGATTTACGTAGGTTTATAATTTATTTTTTGTCTGAAGCCATGTAAATGCACAGATTGTAATCTATTGTATGAAAAAAGTAAGTCATTTTTTTAACCCTACACTTACGTATGCTCATTACACAGCATCTGGTTTATTACATTGTAGTAAAGTATATCTGTGGCAATTGAAACTATGTCTATTAAAAACTATGTCATATTGCGTGGCATTTATTAACTAATCTTTCTAAAGCTTATATTTGGGTTGCATATTAATGATTTTACTATTATTTTATCAATCTAAAGCTTACTTAAAAACACGACATGCTTCCACTATGAAATTTTACGGTTGTAATTGGATTGTTTACATTCTTATGGTTCAAATAATTTACAACCCTTGATTTAAGTTTCAATATGTATTTAACAGAAATAGAACGATTATCTTTCTGGTTTTCAGTTTATGATTCGAATGCAAATACGGATTTAGTTGCAAGTCTTGCTATTGAACAGTATTATAATTGAAATTAAAATTATATAGGGTGCTTCAATAACAAGTGTGTCCATTCAAGAGTAATTTTCTTTCTGTCACTTCTAATTTATTATTAGCGTAACACAACTCGAGTTAAGGTTCGGGCCTTGGGAGCTGTCTTTTTAAAAACTTCTTCCAAAACTTCTTAACAAATTTATTCGGTTAAACAGAGGTTAACATGGAATTTTGACAATCTTGAATTAAATTAACTAAATCGAAAAATAATTACTAATTGTACTATTATGAGTAGCCGAAGCAACTGCAATGTTAAAGCTAAATACTTTGACTGACTGCCGGGTCTTGGGGCTCACGGGCTATTTATAATGTCTCTGCCCTTCACAATTCTGTGGGAACTTGCAGAGCTCATGCCTGCTTATTCTTAATTCTATTCATTAATACATTATAACAATCTTACTTTCTAGGTAATCTTGGTATCTTAACCGTCTGTGACATGCCACCTGCAGTGTCACTATCGTCTGGAATACATTGTATTACATCCGTTCTCATGAACTGTTAATAACCTGTCTGGTTTATCCTTGTATTTCATTGTTGCATTTTACTTTATAATTTCTTTAACAATTTCTAATAATTCCTAATTATTTCTATTTCGTTATACATACATAAATTGGGGATACATAACTCGCGTTGCACCTTAAATAATCAGAAGATATATTGAAATAACACCTGTCTGCAACATAGATAGATTAGTCTGCTTGTCGTAAGAGGCGACTGACTGAAACAACTATCCTTTCCTCAACTCTAATACCTCTTGAAACATCTTTTTATTCTTATCGGTGGAGGGTAACGCAAAACAGTTGCTAAATTATTTTCCAATGAACGCAGTTCTAAAAAAAAACAAATATCAAAAAGGCATAATATATACGGGAAGATGTGGCAATTGTAGAAATTTGTGTACAGTTACCCCAGAGAAAAACTTTTTTGTAAACAAACTATGCTTAGCTTTATATAAAAAATATTTGCGGACTTGCTACTCAGTAGCCGTTCCACTTCCGAGTATGATTATTAGGCCTTTAAGTTTAAAAGAAAAAAATATTATAATTTTTTAGAAACATGGCAAGTGTCTGTACTTACCCCGGTTTTTGGACTAAATGTAGACTTTATATAATTTGTAGTTCCTTCAATTATAAATCATGGGGAGTTATTGGAGACAAAAGAAAAAATATATAAAAAATATAAGCATTAGGGATTTTTTTGATATTTAATGGGTTTAATAAATACTACTAGATGAAGTAAACTCTTTTATTCAATACCAAAGTTCTCTAAATGTGAGCTACGAAGCTATGTTAAAAATGTAGAATTAGCGAACAGTTCTAAAACAGATAAATAGATGACAACTATGCATAAGCGAAGCATAGGCATAAAACTTTAAATATTAGGTAGATTTGCCAATTTATAAAACTGACCCATTAAGCACCAATAGACTTTTTAAATTCGATCCACAGCTTTTTCAAATCTGATGAAGAAGGAGAAATAGAAAACATGTGCGCCTTTAAGCCTACCACTCTGACAGGCATCTGTGACAAAAACTCTTTTTTAATTTTATTGGCGAAAATATCCATAATAGATATACCTTCGTCCATCCGACAGTATAGGTTCAATCATACTGTTTGATGGTGATGGTTTTGAAGTTTGATTTAATTGTGTTGACTGTTTATACATATACATATATATCTGCGACTTCTTTTTCACGTTTTTCTGTATCATTCGGTTCATAGTTTTTGCTCTCGGCATTTTCTGGTTTACTGTTGATTGCCATTATTTTTTGATTGGTTATTATTCATTCCGTCATCCTCTGGTTCAGTTCTATCATGTTCAATTGGTTCAGGTCCATGTTCCTCAGACACTATTTGCTCGTCATTGACATTGAGACTGACTGAAGAATTAGCTTTAATGGCTGCGAACCGTATAAGTTTTGTTTTGATCATGCTCGTTTTCGGGAAATTTAGTTAAGTTGACAGGAAACACCATGTCTTTCCAAAACCTGCTACTGATAGTTTTCCTAGCATTTGACAGGAGTTCAGAAGTTCAACAAACATTTTCCTATTTAGTGTATTAAAGCTAGTTAACAGATTTCGGCGGCCAAAAGCCACCAGTATTTTTCCCAACCAACTATCAAAGGTTCAAAAACACATCGATCTAATGTACAGTTTTAACAGTATTATATTTGTACTAATAGCAGAATTTACAACCCTAATTCTAATGTGACTATTATGTGTGTCCATTATTAAGACCACTTCTTTTGAGTATTTCCATTTCCTCTTAACTGGTGTAATGGTTAGTGCTACTTTAATGCTGTTTACTGCTAAAATATTAAAACCAGCGAACTACGCAAGAAGTTATAATCCTTTAAAGTTATTCCACTAACTTCACGCCTGCCGGTCAAATTACTCTAACTTCATATGTAGCATAAAATATTACCAGAACAATTTCTTAACGGTCTACTCTAAGAGGTGTTATATATAACAAATTATCTTTCAAGTCTTAAACCACAAAGTATATGAAAATTGGGAAGCAACATGCGTTTAGTACTGCATTACTTGAAATAAGTTTTAATACTTTTTTTATATCGAATCTATGCATATGTTTAAGATTGTAGATTAAATATAAAACTTAATAAATGACAGTTTTGACATAATTATTCTTTGTACTACAGATCCGCTAATACGTTTAAGAAATTTGTACTATAAAATCAATGTTCAAACTAACGAAAACCTACAACCAAAATGTTTTTTCTACCTGTTCATCTGCTATAAGCTACTATTGGTATTCTTGAAAAAGGATAATGTGAAACCCTCACTACCACGTAGGTTATGTTATTGTCTTATACAATGGTAATTGGATTGAGGTTCATTTTTGCGTTTGTATATTTAAATGAGCACGATATGACCACTCTTTTGTGTTTCTATGTAAAAGCAAAAGTAATACCATAATTTAAGATTTTGAAACATATCGTGGAATATGAGTTGTAACAGATCCCTAACAAATACGGCAACTATTTTTTCATGTAATGCGTACAAACTTTTGAGTGAATTTGTACCGCTAAATATTTTCTCTTTAACATTCTCCTAGATAGACATAAGGTAGTATCAGGTGAGGGGAATGTAATGAGAAGTTGAAGTCAGTCCCACAGGAAATTATTCCTCCTGGAAAAATCTGGTGCACTATGCCCAGAAACTGTCGAGCAGTGTGACAGGTCGCCCCGTCTTATTGAAACCACTATCTATCCATCCGAAGAATCCTGGCATGACAAAACCGTCTGACATTCCAAATAAATGACGTGATCACCATACCCCTGTAACGGTTCTGCATAACTGTAAATGTTCTAACGTCAATTCGCAATGAAATACGGGCTTAGCATGTCTTTTGCTTATACTGCACATCATATTATCACACGCTTACTGTGTAGCAATTTCTGGACGATAACGTCTGGCCTCTCAAACCAAGCGAGTTATTTGACGATTGATAAAACCGTCCAAATGAAAGTAGCTTTCGTCGGAGAACCAAACAAGAAGTTTGGATCTTCGAATACTATGGCCAAAAACATACATAATTTTCTTCCGTTAATCGCTGCCCCGCCTGTATTCGTTACGGAAGTCCATCTATGTATTTAAACAATCGTCGAAGCAACGTATTACTGATGTTCAATTTTAAGCACGTTCGTCGAAGACTTCGTTTTGATGACTCCAATACCTGGTTGAGGAAAAGTTCACGATTTTCATTTGTAAACACAGTTACTGTCGTACCAGATACCTTCCTTTCCGTTGACACTATACACTACCAGTATGACGAAATTTCGTAAAAATAGGTAACATAAGTGTGTTGTTTGGTTTATGTAGCCTTCAAACTATTCGCAATATAGTTCCGTCACTTCAAACTCGCCACCCCCTCGACAGTCACGCTCTGATGAATGGAAATAATAATTCACGATGATAACTTTTTCAATCGTCGTCAGAATCCTTTTCAACTGCTACCTCACCACGCAACGTTCTTCAAACTAGTTCGAACAAGTACCACTGATGCACAAACTGCTAAGCGCACGTCACTTGCGTAAAATCTTGATATCTGAAATTTTATATTAGCTTTAATACGCTCTTGTATGATAGTATCTCTAATTATTCTTTCACGAAAGACACCAAACACTGCAACACTTCTAATTAATTTTAAGGGCATAGTTAAACACCAAATTAATGTTAACCACATGTGCGACAGAAGAATTTAAAGTGGATGTTTTAAATCATATTTGTAACGAGAGGAATAAACGAATGGTGTTTTAAGGCAGATGCGTACGAAAAATGAGTTCAAGAGTAGTTTTATTGCAATACAAAATAGCCCATAGTCTGTATCCGCGCCTGGGTGTTATCGTTATTTTGAACCAACTTAATATGTACGTACAGAACCTTCCCAATTTCCAGGACCATAAATTCCAACAGGGATATTATTTCTGAAACGAGTTCGTTTTATCAATACTTCTAACAACAAAGATTTCTTTATTTGGCATAAGGAATGCTTGGTTAACTCAACCTTTTTTTTTCAGAAACATTATGTTTACTTTGACTTAGTTTTCTACAGATTAAAATGTAACTACCACTATCTCTTTTTGTCGTAGTCCGCTGGCTTTGATATTTTAGCAGTAAACAGCGGTATCGTAACCCTACCCCACAACAAGAGTTAAGAATATTCCTGCTAACAGTTTTTGCCAGGCGTAAAGTAAGCAGAATAACTTTAAGTGGTTGTAACTCCCCTTGAGTAGTTCGCTGGCTTTAATATTTTGGTAGTAAACAGCAATCTCGAAGTACTAACCATTATATAAATCGAAATTATTCCTGCCAACATTTTTTTGCAAGGGATAAAGTAGTTAACCGTTTATAACCTAATTTTGAGTAGTCTGCTGACTTTAATATTTTGGCAGTAAACAGCAGTAATGTAGCACTAAAGATTGCACCAGTTCAAATTGTCTGCCAACATTTTTTTGTTAGGCATAAAATTAGTATATTAACTTTAACAGTTTATGTTTCCTTTTGGAGTGGTCCACTAACTTCAACATTTTAGCAGTAAACAGCACGAACCTAGCACTAACCCCTACACCATTTAAAATTATTTCTGCAGACATTTTTCCGCCAGGTTTGAAGTTAGCAAAATAACTTTAACTGCTAATAGCTCTTTTTTGAGCAGTCCGCTAGATTTAATATTTTAACAGTAAACAGCACAAAACTAGCACTAACCATTATACTATTTAAAATTATTCCTGCCAACGTTATTACGCCAACTTCATATACTTTATATACTTCATATATTTCATATACTTCTTATACTTCATACTCTTCATCCACTTCATATACTTCATATGCTTCATATACTTCATAAACTTCATGTATTTAACATGCTTCATATACTTCATATGCTTCATATGCTTTCTTGTGCTTCATATGCGTCATATACAGCATACGATTCATGTACTTTCATATACTTAATATACTTCATGTACCTCACGTGCTTCATGTTTTTTCATATACTTCATATTCTTCATATACTCCATATTCTCCATATACTCCATATATTCTATATATTCCATGTACTCATATACTTCATATACTCCATTTGCTTCATATGCTTCATATGCTTCACATTCTTCACGTGCTTTACGTGCTTCGCGTGCTTCATATGCTCCATATGCTTCATATGCTTCATATACTCCATATACTTCATATACTTCATATCTTCATTCTTCATATATACTCCACATACTTCATATACGATTGATTAATGTTGCCGAAACAGTGTTTTTAATAATTATCTGTATTTAATAATATTTTGTTCTGTATTAGGACAACTCGTCATTTCTCTGATGCAGGTTGTACCCAGTGAAACGCATTTTTACATCCTCTTTTAAAAAAATTGCTATTGTCTGTACTTTTCTTTTACCTAAAACCAACATATACATTAAATCATTAACTAACACGAGGATATATGTTTACTACGAGTTCATTTTATTTAAAAATAATATTGATTTTTTCCGAACAACCAATAGCATCGTCATCTTTGTTCGTGTTATATATTCCATCTATCGCAAGCATATCTTTTTTTAGTGATATGAAAATTTTGAATAATGCGTCATGTACCATGTTTACTAAACGTGTCGACAGACAATTTGGCGACATCTTAGTTGCAGGTTGTCTTGGAAATGTTCTGTTATTTATTGCTCGACCATCAATCACAATGAAAATAGCGATACTTTTGGTAATACCACAGCTTGAACAATATGACTTAAAAGAGTGTTTATAAACAATCATTAGAGAATATTTTTAAAATGTAACAATAGTGTACCTGTTAGTTAATATACTTGACGTTATGAACATTCTTCATACAAAACACGACAGCCTTAATAGATAGGGTATACATTTATAAAACAATAGAAGGGGAACTGAGCTGTATCTGACAAGAAATAGTAGGCGATGTTCGAATGCAACAAACATAGGAACAAGGCAAAAATTGTTGAAAACATTATGGAGCACAGCACTGCACGGCTATGAAATAAGGACAGTAGGGGAAACAGACAAGAAAAAGGTAGACACCTTTGGAATGTTGTGCTTCAGATGTATGATGATGATAGTATAAACAGATAAAGTCAATAACAAAGAGATTACGGAAATAGTAGGGGAAGAAAGATGTCTGTGAAAAACAAAAACAAAATAGGGGAAATAGAACGGAGAGACACGTTCTAAGGCATTTTTGGGGAATAGTGCGGAATATATTACAAGGAAAGATAGGAAGAAAGAGAGGTAGAGGTAGACCTAGATCAGAGTATTACACGTAGATAGTGAAAGAGACAGGCTGTGCGACTTTCAGGGAAACGTGTAGGTTTGAACTTTGAAAGTGGAAAAATGAAAAGCTGTCCATGATGACGTCACGTGATCCTCTGAAAAAATGACCTTAAAGGGTACAAAAGTTTGCAAAACGGACCTTGGAATTTCCCATGTTAAATCCCATATGAAAATGGGTTTTTTGGGCTCGTACGAAGATAGCACATCCATCAGCGTTTCATTGTGGGAGTTGTACATTTCCTTGCTTGGGCAGAAAATATGCTGACGCTACATAAAGATACGTATAGTAATTTCAGAACTTTGTAACACAGTATCTGGGTGTCAAGAAGCTTTGAAGAAAATTGTTTTTAGTTAAGAAAGGAGATGGTGAACAAAAAAATAACACACACAAATAAATGACAGAAAAGGACGAACGAAGATTAACCACAGTAATCGATAATTGATGTCACTAGATTTTATTATTATATTAACAAAGTAACATCATGGCTACAATAAGCTTGTCAAGTGGTTCTGACAAATTGTTTGCGAGGATGTTTTAGCTTTATATTAAACATTTTTTAAATTCAAAAATGTGTTTCCGCGATGTCTTCATTCTATTTCAAGACCTCTATCGGTACTTCCTAATGGTAAGCAAAGTTGTGGGATACAACGTTATTATTATCTTATTATTCACTGATAAATAAAACATGTTGTTTTTAATTAAGATGTTTTTTATTGATTTCGAAAAATTACATTACAATATGTGTATTTTATCATTTTTTTAATAATAAATTTAGCTATTGTTTCTGTTACAAACTTATCTTAGATATTTGATTGTTTTACTTTCTTATGACTAATGACGTTCAAAATCGTGCTTTCTTTCATATAGTTTTTAAGAAAGGTGTTTTGAATGTAACACTGTCACAAGGAATTTGGTTATATTCGAATTCGAAAGTCTAGATTTGTACGGAAGTAGTCGTGTTTTAAAACTCTCGAAAACAATTATATGAAAATGCTTCACGTTCTATTCATTTCATATTCAAACCGTTATCCTTTGTATTTTTGGCTTTTTAAATCAAACAATTTTAAAGACAAATTTGTATTGATTCTTCTCACAATGTTTTTTAACCATTTTTATAATAACTGACATAAATTACCAAGCACGTCAGGCTAAACGATTTTATCTCTTTTAGCTGTTGTGCCATTTATATTGTAGTAATATATTCGATCTCTTCTACTAATATATATTATTAACAATCCGTAAAAACTCGGTAATAGGTCTTGAAGTAAAAGATTGAAATGATTGAACAGCTGTGTATACAATAGCATTTCAGGTAAGTATATGAGCGTTGCAGGAAGCACGACCTAAATATCGTTTAGATCAACTGGGGTGTTTTCAACAGATACATTAAGTGAAATACAATACTTTTACTTTTTCAATTGTGATCAAAGACAACTTAAAATGAACCTAAAATGGTACAACAACCATACCCTTACTGAACAATATAATACAAAGCTACACGCACCGAAACGAAATATACTATCTTGAAATTGCTTCGTTTAATACATTTTGTAGGTACAGAATTGCGCTACATTTAAAAACCGAACAATTATGTGAAGCTGTTGAATATATTTTGGATAAGAAAATAGAACAGTTGTTAAATACAATTTATAAAAATGACGGGTTTCTTAGCACACACGACTTTGTCTTTGTGTGGATTTAATTTTTTTCTTTAGTTGATAATGAATAATTTTGCCTGGCATGGGGAAAGTAATTCGAGCATGGAAACGAAAATCAATATAAATTGTTAGTTATTTTGCAAAAAGAAAAGCCCATGACCGGTTTCACTGTTCTTGCAGATAGTCAGACGGGCGCATCTCTTTTTGCAAAACAACCAACTAAGTTCTGGGATTTACACAAATCAAAGTGTATTTATAATACAAATGTTTCTCATGCGCCTTCTATACTCGAATGTACGCAACTTACCATCGGTAACTTTTACGAGTCCCAACATTATCAGGTGAAGATCCGGGAAAGTGCTCACTGCACCAAATCAAGAGGATTGATTCCAGGAGCAGGTTTTCTGGAATTCAGACCTACACATATATATATATATATATATATATATATATAAAAGAAAAGTAGGTTTAATGAGTCTTAAATTAAACAAAGTAAAGGAATTATTGGCAAGTGACTCAAATTCAGGACAGGATGCCCGCGTGGCTGAATTTGAGTCACTATAATCCTTTACTTATATATATATATATATATATATATATATATATATATATATAACACGATATATTATTAATGGGTTTGAGGTCAGCTGGAGGAAAGTATACTCTTTTTTAAGGCCTAAATTTTCGAATTTATTTCAAATTCTTGATCACAGGCTTTCTAAAATACAATTAACTAGGCTAACATATACATGAATTGCTATTAACTTACAAGGTGAGGATATATATTAAATTAACATAGATATTAAATCGAAAAATCTTTTTAAAATAATGTTTGCTTCAAGTTGTTGTATAAAAATTGTATAACTTGTATAAATATAAGATGTCAGATTTTGAAACCTTTCAGTTTCACTTTTTTATTATTTAAAGCTTTAAATATAGGATGCCTATCTGTGCGTGCGTGTATGTGTGTATGTATGAGCATGAGTGTGCGTACATGTTATATTGATATGAGTGTCCATGCATATTTCTGATTATGTATTTTAAATCTGTTTGTTTGTTAGTACGTGTGTGTATGTGTACATGTGTATGTATGTATGAATGTGATGTGCATGTATGATGTGAAGTATTAATCACTACAATATCAATTATTGCATTAGGTACAGGTTACTTCTGAAGACTAAGTAAGTATGTATAAATCGAACTTAAACCACCAATATCTGTTTTTTTATTTATACAATTTTTTTTGCGAAAAATATGATACATTTCAAGAAATAATCTTTTTTTTGTATCTTTTTCTAGTTCTAAAATTTTAGGATGTTCAAAATCAATTTTGTGATCTAAATTGAGCGACTGACTTGATAATGCACAAGAATTTGGTTTGATCCTAATGTCACTTTTGTGTTGGGTTATACGTTGTTTTAAAAATTGTGACGTTTGTCCAATATAGGGGTTACCACAATCTATACAATTAATTCGATACACAATGTTTTTTTGAAACAAATCCAGTGTTTTATCTTTAAATTTTGAAAAAATAGTTCCTAATGTTAAAATATTCTTTTTAGCGTATTTGAAATTATCAATTTTAAATACTTGAGTTAATTTTTTAGGTGATCATCTATGTTTGGTAGTGTTTTGTAGAGTTGTAAAGTTTTGTTATTTCCGTTAGTTGTGTTATTGCTATCTATATTACCATCGTTATTGTTTGTATTAATGTATTTTTTTGAGTTATGTAATAATTTTGTGACGATAGTGACCATATTTTAAAGCAAACCCCGTTTATTTATTGGAATCTCTGTCTTTTTTCAAAATTCTTAACTTGGTTTTAGAATTCCTTAGGACATCGAAAAGTATTGCACTCAAGTATAATAAACTTTTTGAAATATTTGACTTTAATGTTTGGTCAATTTTTTTTGGGATTCTTGATATTTTGATTTTAGATTCGGAAAAAATATTGAAAAGTAGAATAGGAATGTCTTAGAAACCAACGCCCTATCTTTAATAGTTTCAGTGATATGGAATTTTACTATTATTAATATTTATAATTTCTATTTAATCAAGTATTGCGTCGTTAGATACTACATCTTCAAATATTTTATTATGAATAACTCATTATTGTTTGGTGCATTTTTTTTATCTACAATGGTTAAAAATAATATTTAGTTATATTGATCTTCGTATTCCCTTTTTACCTGAAGAATTGAAGATGGAAGTGAAACTCCTTTATCTATATTTTGCTCCGGTAGGTCAAAGGCGTATTGCCTACCACAAAAGTGAGCCTTGGTGACAGGTGGTAAACGACTTGAGAATAAGTTAAAACGTAACCAAGGCATAGCTTGGGCACGACACCTGCAGTAGGCACGAGAGTGGTCGTAGGTTTGTTGTATACATAGTTAGATAAGTGTATGGGGAGAGGTAGGGCGTGACTTCCTCTAATACGCCTACTCAATTTATTATTTTCATAGTGTTATTCTTAGATTCCACGCCCTTCGTAAGAGCTTGAACATCTTCTCGAGATTTAAAGAGGGCCCACAATGCCCATTAATATTTGTTTATGAAGAACGTTAATTTTGGACGCAAGCTTAAAACGACGCTCCTACCACTATGTTTAAATCGACACATAAATGTTTATAATAAGAAGTTTTAGCGAATGGATATCACACAACTCACGATTTGCGCAAGTATATCTTGAAAGTTTATTATCTATCTAATGCTAATAATTGGACCTTAAAAGATCTTAAGTAATCGAATACAATAATGAAATGAAAACTACTGCAATTTAGAGAGTGCAGCAATCAAACCTCGACGTTTGAATTCAAAGTGTGTCTATTTCAAATTACGGCACATACATACATTTGTTTTTGAATTACCTTTTAAAATCTTCATTTATTGTGTGATTTTTAACCAATTTCTTTAAGTTGTAGAGCTTGATGAACCGTATTTTCGTATCTAAAAGCAACACTTTTTTTTTCAAAATCCAAAGCTTTCACGAATAAAATTGAAATATTTCATATTAGCGATTTAAAAAAATCTGTACATGCCACCTAAGTGAGTACCCCTCAAGACGACCAGTTTCCAGTTTTTTCGACTGTAGCATTTGGTTTATTAAGTTCTCGGTGTTTATGTTACCATCTATGCATATTTTTAATTCTAATCTGTGGTTTTCCCATCCTATGCACTCAAACATTGTATGTCCGGGGTTATCGTCTTCATTACAGTACCAGCATGTGCTTGTGTTCTGTTTTTTTATTCACTGCAGGTAAGTTCCAAATATACCGTGGCTTGTGAGAACTTGGGTCATTTGGTGGTTTACCTCGCCAAATTTTCTATTTATCCAGTGTTGTATAATTGGTATTAGCTCCTTCGTTCAAATTCTTTTCTGTGTGTTGTTCCAGTTTGTCTGCCATTTATGCATTGTATCGATTCTACATTCATCTTTGATCGTTATAATATCAGCATTTGGATTTTGTTTTTGTTTTAGATATATTTTGTACCTTTCTTATATATGTAAATCCATCGGCACCGTCCCGGCTACAACCAGAAGTGCCTCAGTCGATACGGTACGGTACGCAAAGTAAACTCGAAGTACAATTATTCTTTACATATTTAATATCTTGTTTTTACATATTGCCATATCTAATGCACTATTACCGATGTGGCCGATTTATACAACATTTTTCTTTTCCCTTCCTTTGGGCCTTGGATGTTAGATAGGATTTTGGTTATTGCTTTGCCTGTTCTTTTAGCTTCGTGAGTTATTTTATCTATATGACGTGCAAAAGACTTCCCATAATATATGGTTACTCCTAGGTAATTTATTGTAGGTGTTGACATTATGCTTTTATCGTTTAGTTCGAAATTTATATTTTTCTTTTTTGTGCTCATGTATAGCACTATGGCTGTTGTTTTTTCAGTTGCAATCTGCAGTTTGTTTTTTTGTAACCATATATTTACTGCATGCAGACGTGCTTAAGCTTAATTTTGTACGGTATTTTGGCGGAAATTACAATTATGACATCATCTGCATAACAGATTACATGCGTTCCTTTCGGGGTAGGAAGAGCCATTAAGAAGTTCCACAGGAGCGGCCCTAGCACTGACCCTTGTGTAACCCCTCCATATACTTCTTTATTCGTGTTTTTCGCTATTGATATTGTCCTCCTACCTAGGTATGAATCTATCATGTTATTAAGGTATTCCGGAAAGTTTCTTTCTTGAAGTTGTTTTCATTATAATCTCTCATAATGCCATGTTAAAAGCGTTTTTAACATCTATTGAAATTATCGCCGATATTTTTTTGCTTATTATTTCCCCTGTTAAGCTCATAACTCTCTCTATCGCCCGTATTGTGTTTCTCTCCTTCCTAAATCCATATTGGTTATTATGAAGTGATTTACTTATTTGGATTTGTTCTTCTACCCTTTTACGTAGCAAATGTCCAAATGTTTTCCCTATCACGCTTAGCAGGCAGATAGGTCGGTATTTTTTTGGGAGTTCCTTGTATTCTATTTGGCTTTTCAATTAGAATTAGTTGTGCTTCCTTCCATACTGTAGGGTAGAGGTTTTTCTCCAGGTGTGTATTAAGAAATTTTACGAAGTAATGTACGTGACTTTTTAAAATTATTTTAAATGTTTCCGGCAGTATTTTGTCTGACCCTGGCGCCTTTTTAGCTTTTATTTTATCAGCGGCTTCCAGTACCGCTTTCACTGTGAATAATACTCCGGGTTGGACTTGGATATAGTTCCTCTTCCCCTTTTCTTCGCATAGTTCTGGATGTTCTCGAATAAACTATTACAATTGAAATGTATATAAATTACAATCATAAATATTAGAAGACAGTTCTAATTGAAGCTTTGATATGAGTTTAATTATAATACTTGTTCTAATTTAAAGCTTTGATAGTCGTATGTATGTGATATAACTTACTGTTTATATAAATTACTCTGTGCGATATAAATTACTGTAGTGATTATATAACTTAATAATAAGTGCTTAGGTAGTTAATTATAGTGCTTCGGTACTAAATAATTAAGAAGATAGCACCGTAGTTTCCAAGAAGATGATACTTGTACTGTTAGTGAGTAGCTGGAAATTAATTGGTGTGAGAGCTTTTAGAATTCCAATGTAGGTACGGGTTGTTGAAAAGGCTTGTATAATCAGTTTGAAAATAAAGAACTGTTGTTTGTGCAAATAAAGATTTCATTACACTATACGATGGGCGTTAAGTAGCAGTTTGTAAAAATTCTTGATAAAAATGGATCATGCTTTGCATATAGAGAGAAAAATTGCCTTAGTTGAATACGGAAAAAATTAAGGTAGTAATATTTGACCACCCACAAATAAGACAACTCTTTAAGGATTCTGCCTTCATAAATTTGATGAATGAGGCTGAGCGAAAAACGTGGGCTTCATTTGTTGCAGTTGTTTGAAATTTTCTAGGCAAACGCAAAGCTGAAAACGATGTTGAACTGGTAAACTGGATGCACAACAATTCCAAATCCCTTGGGTGTAACATGAGTATTATGGTTCACTATTGTCACAGCCGCTTAGACAGTTTTCCTGAAAATTTAGGAGACACCGATGAGAAACACAGTAAAAGATTTCACCGGGATATTAATACTATGGAAGACCGCTACGATAGAAGATGGGTTACGCACATAATGGCAAATTACTGAGGGACTTCAAAAAGAGACTGCTCCATAATACATTCAAGAACGTCACAGAAAAGAAGCTTCCAAAGTGTTCAGCGACTAGTTGATTTTATCGATGACTTTTCCTGTATCCTTTGTATATAATAATTTTGTATAATGCAATAATAAATATTCCGTATTAACTTTTTAATTTGATCCATGGCTTGAACTTAAAATAGCGTAACGTATATTTTACTAAAATGTTATTTTAGAAAATTCAGCTCCTACGCAAAAACTACTGCATCAAGTTCATATAAAATCAGTTCCAAATACCTGGGCACCAAAACAGTTGTTGACCTGTGATATTTTTCTCACATTTTCATAGCCGAATATATATTGCAAAACTTACTTTACGTTTTTTAAACATGTTGGTATTGATCGACGGGGTGCAGGATTAATTTTTGCACTTCTGTGAATTAGTATTCTCTGGTGTGCATAGCACGTTTTAATGGTTTGGATACACATCTGTGCGTTTTATCTTAGAGGCCTAAGCAGGGGACCCATAAATAAACAGACCCGCACTTAATTCAACCCCGTTGTGTGCTCTTGTATGTATGTTTTAGATTAGAATTTTATCACCGTGGTGATCACATACAGCACATGGTATTTATGTTTTAAATTGCAAAGAAAACATATTTTTGCTTTTACAAAAGTCATAAACTTTTTGTTGCATTATCGTGTATGTGTGTGAGTGTGTGCGAACACGAATTTATACTAATACTCATTTTTTTAATGTGCTGGATTTTATTCTTCGTAATATGCTTCTATTTACTTATTGAACCTTAGAGATTATTATAATTTTGGAGTAGACAAATTACTTTATTTCATAATATAAACAATTTTACAATAGATAGCATGGGCAGTCGTCCTTTCAATTAGTATATTCAGCAAGATTTTAGAACGCTTTATATAATATATAGAAATTTTGTAATTTCTTGAAAATTATGTAAAACTCACTTGAACATCTTACATTCAAAACCTTTATTTTGGTTTTCAAGTTGCGAGTAGTCGTAGGTGACTTTGGAGAGAGCTAAAGCAATTTTACCATAAGTGTAAATTTACTCATGAGAAATGTACATTTTATGATTTAAACAAGGTGTCCAAGATAAAAATGCACAAAAAATAGAGTAGATTAAACGCATAAAAAGTAGCGCAATTTTAGTAGTATTCGTTTGGTCTTTACATATCTAATTTTTTTTGGGTTTTGAGTTGTTTAGAAAAAGTAGATTTTGTGTTTTAGAAAATATTATTTCTCCGGTTATAAATTAAAATCGAAGAAACTAAATCATACTTTCTCATAGCACTTTTAAATGGAGTATAACTTGATAATTTTAATTTTTTATGAGACGTTTCATATAGATGGAATCATATTCAACTTAAATCTTTTAAATGCAGGCCTGGACTTTCTTGAAAGAAATTAAAAACCCCTTTGCATCCCAAAGCTAACCGAGTATTACACTTAATGATTAAAGCAGGTTTTAAGATAACTGCAGTAATATTTACGGTTAACAAATTTTGAAAGACTGTTCTGTACTTAGTCACTTGTAAGCAATTAATTTATTACGAATAATGTAACTATATAATATTACAACCCCGCCGATGCGGTACGCGAGACACTACGTCAGTTGGTAGCCATGTTAGATAATTGTAAAAATGACGCGCAAATTATAGATGACGTCACACAATATGCAAATTATTTCAACACAATTAATCGGTTATGCAAATTTTAGGGAAAACCCCCACGGGGTACTCACGTGAACATGTAGGGCTTCTCGCAGGATTACTCCATGATGGTCGGCAGCGGCTTCGCTAATCTTTTCTCGGGCGTGGGAATTCTTGAGCCCGGTTGAATCCAAATTCGATTTTGTTTTCTTTCTATATGTAGGGAACGACAGGAACTGGTTTATAAGGAATGATAGTCAAGAGAAGGCAAAAAGGGATCTACATAACAAAAAAAGATACGATAAGACACAAAAGGCAACAAAACTTGTTCACATGTCGGAGGCTAGTTCAACACGTTTCCAGAAATCACCCTTCCCTTCTTGACACACCGCGTCGGCGCAAATCTCGCGTAATGCACTATCTGAAGTGACGGAAATACGCGCACAAGTCTTTTTAAATTCATTTGCGCGAAATCCTTACAAATTAAAACTTATAAGAATGTTTAGTGCCGAATTTTTCGGCACGTAACAATAATTGTTCAGCTTTACAATAACCTTGTAATGAGTTAATTAAAATATAATTATTCATACATTTACCAAAAAAATATTAAACTCAGTCATTATAACTATAAATAAAATTGCTGCAATAATATTAAGTAACACATACTCTCATTAGCAGAAACTGCATTACTGGAGAAATTACAAAAGATATTCAAAATAAGAGCCATTGTTTTTTAAGCAGACATAGCACCTTAATACTGTCGAGTTTAGAAAATTTCTAAGCATTTGAGGTGTATTGCCATTACACTGTACGATTTTCCATGGTGTGAAGGGTAGAACGGGCTCGTCTTTTTTCCGTGACTGAAGGCCAGGGAAGAGGCATTTCTTCCAGTCAGGCTCGAGGTCTCTTCCTGTTACGTCCAAGGTCCCGGGTTCGAATCCCGATACGGTCCGCTTGAAAACTGTTAGGCGAGCATTTTTCACAAAAATACACCCTCGTTCGGATGAGAGGTAAAATGGAGGTCCCGTGTGTGAGTGTTGTCACACACGTTAAAGATCCCTACCTTGCTTGGAACAGCAAGGGTTCGGGAAAATTCCAAATTTTCCAGGTAAAAAAAACTCGCTTCCTGGCCAATGTAGTACCTTCGGTTGGAGCATTGGAAAATCACATGTAAGGTCACTTCCTGTAGTAGGCAATGAGAACGTAGGGGCGGGTATATACTCAAAAATACTTCATATAAAACAAAAGCTGCACAGTAATATAAGCACCACGGCGTCTAATTTAGACAATAGAGCAATTTAAGGAGGGACACAAAAATCCATAAGAATTTAATAATATTCGATGTTTGGTTTACGCAAAACCCTGCTCTAACATCACGACCTGAAATAAGTGTACATAAATCATGAATATGTATCATCATTAAAAAGATTGGTTTTTGGTTAAAGTTTAATATATTTGAAATTAAATAATATTCTCTTTCTTTTGAATTATTTTTACAAATTACAGAAAGTGTTTTAAGTACCTAATTGTAATTTTTGTATTTTCGAATTCATCATAAGCCTAAATTTTTATAATTTAATCATTATCAGCTTAATAATGTAGTTAATGCAAACAATGTTCTATTGGATCTTGCATTTTCCCGCATGTCTAAGATTAGAGTAAATTACGCAATTGATATATTATTACCTTGTGATAACCAGCATCCCGCACTTTGTATATTTGTACCTATTTATGCAGTCAAAAATGACTTAGAAAATAATAATGATTATTTTTACGTATTTTGGAATGTTACTATAGACTCGTATCGAATTATTTAGCTGGATTTTATTGGGATGATATATTATCCACTGAATGAGGCAGTAAATGTATTTTATAACATTATTTATGAAGCAATTGAACTGTATGTTCCTATTCGTAAATCCAGGCGTTCCAATTTCCCTATTTGGTTTTCATCTGAACTCAGATCTCTAATCTATAGAAAGAAAATAGCCCACAAGATATATAAGTCTAGAAACTCTGTTCATGATTACCTTATTTTTTCTAATTTAAGGAATAGACAAAAAAAATTAGCAATCATTTGTTATAGGAATTACGTACGTAATATTGAGAACTCTATTTCGGATAACGTTAAACGGTTTTGGAGTTTCACTAGTAGACTAAGGGATGATTATGGTATTCCAAACAGGATGTTTTATAATAATGTGATTGCATGTGGAGGCAATGAGATTGCAGATTTATTTGCAACCTATTTCTCATCTGTTTATGTTAGTAGCAGTGGACATAATGCGTCTACTGTAAACAATAATACATCTAATATCAATGTAACTCATATTAAGATTGATTTAGCAGACATTTATTCAAAATTAAACAATATTGATGTAAATATATCTCCTGGTTTTGATGGAGTTCGATCTATATTTTTGAAAAATTGTGTTTGTACTATCTCAAAACCCTTATTCATATTATTTAATCTGTTCTTAAGTGGTGTCCTTAAGGGGTGTTTCTAGCTTATTCGAAAGCTAGCTTTGTTTCTCCAGTTCATAAATCAGGTGATAAGTCTAACATTTTAAATTATAGGCCTATTTCCATAATAAGTTGTATACAAAAAATTTTTGAAAGTTGTTTATCTCATTACCTAACTTTTACATTTAAGAATTTAATTATTGAAGGTTTCTGTGTAGGACGCTCTACCACAACCAACCTACTGTTGTTTGTAGATTTTATTACTACTGCTTTTGAAAGAGGTCATCAAGTTGATTGTATATATGGTGATTTTAGAAAGGCATTTGATACTGTCAACCATAGACTAGTTGTAACTAAACTTGCAACAATTGGCATTGGAGGATTTTTGCTTGATTGGATCTCTAGCTACCTTACTGGGAGAAGTCAGTTTGTTAAAATCCGAAATTTTATATCAACGGAAATTGTAGTTAAATCAGGTGTTCCACAATGTTCTCACATTGGTCCAATCTTATTTATATTGTTCATCCATGATATAAAATCAACTTTTAAGTTTTCAAAGTTTTTTTTTGTTTGCAGATGACATTAAAATATATATGTCTATTTATTCCCCTGATGATCATTTGTTACTAATCTGATCTGGCTAGATTTTGTGTATGGCGTGATCATAACGAATTACAGCTAAACATTAATAAATGTTATTGCCTAAGATTTTATAGAAAACATAATCCGTTCATGACATTTTATACTTTAAATATCGAGTTTTAGAGATCTTAACTGAGACGAACGATTTAGGAGTTAATTGATAAGGACCTAACATATGTTTCCCATATCAAAAACATTTCAGCCAAAGCAATGCGTATGCTTGGATTTATTAAAAGAAATACTAAACATTTCACAAATATTAACTTAATAAACATATTATACACCTCTCTGGTCCGTTCACATTTAGAGTATGCATCGCCTGTCTGGAATCCAATCTACCATTGTTATTCTGACTTGATTGAGTGTGTTCAGAATAGATTTTTTAAATATATTTTATATAAGCTGTCTTCTAGTAACGTTAATTAACGAGCACACTGTCATTCCAGTTTTGAATATGCCCTCTCTATCTGATAGGAGGTGTATCAACGATATATGTTTTGTCTTCAATGTCTTGAATTCTCATGTTATCTGCCCTGAACTTTTACAGAAGATATGTATACACGTGCCTCCTAAAGTTACTAGAAATTATGAAATCTTGTTTATTGGGTTTCATAGAACCGACTATGGTTATTTTTATTCTATTTATAGAATGTGTAGATTAATTAATAAACATCATAATTCGTTCCATTTGTTCAATTATACTCGATATTCATTAAATAAATCATTACAATATGTCTCATTCAAATAATTAAGTTCTAGTTATACATACATTTCTATGTTATACAGCAATATCTTTAATATCCAATTGCTACTTTGTTGTGTACTTCATTTTTGTTTATACACTTTACTTATCTTACTTATTCTTACTGTATAAATTAATTTATTTGGTGCATTTAATTTAATTTAATATGCAAGTTGTTTAAAATCTGCATAATGTTATTTAAGTTTCCTGTAACCATAATTATATTGTAATTTAAAATAATGGTGTTAACACTATAAAGTAAATAAATAAACAAACAAACAAACAAACAAACAAACAAACAAACAAACAAACAAAGCAAGCAAGCAAACGAACGAACTAACGAACGAACAAACAAACAAATAAATAAAGAAATAATTTATTTGGCAGTCAAGAGTTCTAAGTGACAAGCCAATTGCATTCTTGTGTAGCGGTTAGTTGCTTAATATTATATTATTCAATGAGCGAGTTATGATAGCCATTACTCATTCGGAAGGGTTGCGCCGCGAGCACGTTAGGGCGAGCGGCGTAATTCGAATGAGTAATGGTCATAACTCGCGAGTACAATACCATACGTTTCCTACGACTACACAAATCTTCATCATCAGATATTTTCTAAACATTTTAACTAATATCGCAAACACTGACAAGCAAAAATTTATTTGTCAAATTGTAACAGCCTACTTTGCATAATACGAAAATTATACCTTTTGGATTATGAAAAATGAAAGCTTGTTCTGATGGTTCAGAGGTGTTGGATTATGATCATAATCCACGACCTGGATGTTCCTGATTGGTTAAAGGTGTTAGATTATAAATTCATATACACCTATACAGAATAATGAGTACTATTGTTAACCTATTCTTAAATGTGTAAGAAATGCATGACTGAATAGTCGTGGGAAAATATCCTAACTCGCAATTCGTAGGTTGCAAAGAGATGTATGCCGCACAACGCTTTTGACTACGGTATTATCAAGATAATAACGTCAAAGAAACTTGAAAGTCAAAAGATCGATGTGGCTTAGAGCTGCTAGAATATTACGAACAACTACATATTGTCGTATTTGTAAATACACCTTATTAATATATTAAGACGTTAATAATCTTATAATAAACTTGAACTAAAGCCATTTAGTGTTTTCATGAACCTAAACAATATTTTAATATAGATCTCATTATTAATCTAAAAATAAGTATATATTTGAAAGACGCTTGCGCAAAATATTGCATCATAGCTAAATGATTAAGCCCGCCTAGTAATACTGTTAATATTAACCCAGAAAAATGCAACGTCAGGTAGGTTATCAAAACGGTGGGCTTACTTTTATTTATAGAGGTAATTTAAAGTAGACCCAACATCTTTTTATCTTTGTAAACCAGCTCGTGATTCTAAGCGTACGATAGGGTCCTTGTTGAGGTCGCCGTCGGTTTTCTGTAAATTTAACACTGAAGTCGTTGAAACATACAATAGTTTGGAGCCTCTGTAAGCTAATTAGAGAAGGAAAGGTAAGGGATTCAAAAGGTAACTTCACTGCGCTAACTGTCAATTTGTTTATTCACGAAGGTAACCTCCGATAAACCTCCCGAAAATAGCGTATTTTCACTCGCAATCGTCAAAATCGCTCTAATCGTCGAACGTTGTCATTGGTTGAGGCAATGATCGCATATTATTTCGGGCGTGAGAAAATGCGTTTTTAACATATAATAAACTATAGGTTATTCACCTACTAGTGCATGGAAATTTAGCAAGTGCATTCTCAAGCGTAATTACGTACTTAAATTAATGATAGAAAATCATTATTTTAATTTCGGAATAAAAAATCTTCTACACTTAATATTCAAGTAAAGCTTGTAACGCCAAAAAAAGGTGTAACAACAATTTTTTTTTACAAAATATAGCATGCAACTATATCACAATTTTTTCTTCGCTAGGAGGTTGTTCTATTATTAATAGCTAAAATGCTATAGAAGGTGGATATTTGATAATGCACTATAGCGAATGCTAAAAACAAACGCATTTCTTTTCCATCTGCTTTTAGAGGTTACTTTAATATTAATTAATATTAATATTAATTAATATTAATATTAATTAATATTTAATATTAATTAATAATATAGTATAAAAATTGTGATAATCGTAAATATGATTGCAATTATCTTAAAACTTATTTTAACCATTAAATGTGATACATGGTTAGATTTAGAGTGTAAATTGTTCATAAGTTTTGTTAAAAATGTCTTTCGAGAGAATGCGAAAAATCGTAAATCATGTATGCCATTTTACTAAAAATGTTCTAAAACCCATTAAATAAACTGATTATTTTGTATCAGTGAATAAACGCTCCAATTCGAAGAAACGCTACTATCGAAAAAAGCCATAAACTGAAATAGATAACGCGCTTAATAGCTAACAGAGAGATAACAACGCCTATGCTTTAATGTATTAACAAAAAGTGAAAGACGTTTTTCGATAGTCATAAATTATACAACCGCACTTAACTAGCTCATTAAATCGCGAAACCGGCGTAAATTTTACATCATCCATGACTAATCCTCGGGAACATAAACTGGTAGAATCGAGAATATCACGTATTGATTTTGGTTTAGTATATAAACAAGAATTGAATTACAACGGGTCATTCAGAAAAAATCATTCAAAATAACGTCAAACGACATGTAAGTTCCGAGCAACGATTAATTATTTAAATTATTCTACGACATGCAACATAAACGCTTCGAGTAAGATGTAATTTATTTGTCGGCGTTTCACAAGTAACATAAAACTTTGAAATTATGAAGCATAATTATTGTTAAGAATACTACTTAAATTAAACGATCTTCCATATAAATAATCCTGATACAAGAACAACTGCTAACTTTTGATAGATTAAAAATAGATGCACTTTACAAACTGATATTTCTACGTCAAGATTGATTGGAAATGGAAGTCTGAAATGGAACCAGGAAGTACCCAATGCCGTTAATTGCCATGGAAACGATATTTTTATAAAGCGCTCTAAAGAAGTATTTTATAGTATCAATTGCAAGTATGATTTATTTTGTTTTTTGTAACCTAATAGTCCGTTCTAAATAGATCTGCATCTTGCAGAATTTCTTTAATACTAGAACGGTTGGAAAAACTGGAGAATTCCAGTGATCTAAAGCGCCAAACTACAGCTTTAACCAAATTAGTGTGGTCTTTAGC
Source organism: Platerodrilus igneus (assembly GCA_036346225.1). Taxonomy (NCBI): domain Eukaryota; kingdom Metazoa; phylum Arthropoda; class Insecta; order Coleoptera; family Lycidae; genus Platerodrilus; species Platerodrilus igneus. Next base: position 2,585,155 of record JARFIW010001270.1, read on the forward strand.
AAGGAACCAGACTAAGAAGGTCCCCGAAAAAGGCAGCAGCTCTTTCGGTACTTAGAGTGGCAGAGACCATAGAAGACAAAAGAACGAAAGAGTGCTCATGGTTAGATTAGAATCTAAACCGGTAAATACAGTAACAATACAAGTATACATGCCCACTTCTAGCTACAGCGTAAAAGAGGTAGAAGCGATCTACAAAGGCGTCGAAGACATACTAAGATATGTAAAAGGACATGAAAATTTAATAATTACAGGAGATTTTAACGCAGTGGTAGGTGAGGGTAGGGATGAAGCGGTAGTAGGTTTATTTGGTTTAGGCACGAGAAACGACAGGGGAAATAGGCTTGTAGAATTTTGCGCCAAAAACAATTTAACCATCACAAACACATTATTTCAACATCATGCTAGAAGACGATACACGTGGATGATGCCAGGAGATATATGAAGATATCAAATAGATTACATTCTTGTTAGACAACGGTTTAGAAATCAAGTAAAAGGCGTTAAAAGCTCCGCAGAAGCAGATATAGACACTGACCACAACATTGTAATTATGAAGACCGCTCTTAAATTTAAAAATTTGAGAAAAAGGAACGGAAAAAGACACTTAGACATTGAAAAACTAAAAGATAAAGGTATCCACGAAATATTTGAAAGAAGTCAAATGAATTGCTGAAAGATGTCGGGAAAATTTCCGATACTAAGGAAGTAGAAAGAGGATGGAATAACAATAAATTCAGCTTAGGCATCGCTGCCAAAAATATTCTGGGGTATATATACAAAAAAAAGGCGGCTCCGTGGCGTAGTGGAATGTGTGTGACTACTACGCCCGAGGTCCCGAGTTTGAATCCCGACACGGTCCGTTTGAAAAATGTTAGACGAGCATTTTTCACAAAAGTACACTCTCGTTCGGATGAGAGGTAAAATGGAGGTCCCGTTTGAGTGTTGTCACGCACGTTAAAGATCCATACCTTGCTTGGAACAGCAAGGGTTCAGCAAAATTCCAAATTTTCCAGGTAAAAAAACCTGCGGACCGTTTCGGGATTCGAACCCGGACCCTTGGGCGTAGTAGTCACACACATACCAACTACGCCACAGAGCCGCTTTTCCTTCACATACCGTACATGTGATTTTTCCAATGCTCCACCCGAAGGTACTACATTGGTCAGGAAGCGAGTTTTTTTTTACCTGGAAAATTTGGAATTTTGCCAAACCCTTACTGTTCCAAGCAGGGTAGGGATTTTTAACGTGCGTGACAACACTCACACACGGGACCTCCATTTTACGTCTCATCCGAACGAGCGCGTATTTTTGTGAAAAATGCTCGCCTAACATTTTTCAAGCGGACCGTGTCGGGATTCGAATCCGGGACCTTGGGTGTTCCTTCACATACCACTGAATATCGGTGAAATAGGGTATATATTTACAAAACAACAAAAGGGGACCAAACTATATCTAACAAGAAAGAGCAGCGGCTATGTTCGAAGACAACACACGTAGGAAAAAAACAAAAGTGTTGGAAGCATATGTGTTGAGCACAGCACTGTACGCCTATGAAATTGGGACTGCAGGAGAAGCAGACAGAAAAAGGAAGAAGCCTTTTGTTATGCTTCAGATGTATGATGATGATATCATGCACAGATAAAGTTAATAACAAAGAAGTTATAGAAATAGTAAGGGAATAAAGATGTCTGTAAAAACAAAAAAAAAGAGACATAGAAGTACAGGATACGTTCTAAGGCATTTTTGGGGAATAGTGTACTGACTGTATTACAAGCAGATATAGATATAGATATATAGATATAGGAAAAAAGAAGAGGTTCATATAGACCTAAAGCAGACTATTCCACGCAGACAGTGAAGGATGCAGACTGGAAACTTCAAGGAAATGTGTAGGTTAGCTAAGAATAGACAACAGAGGTACGTGTCTAACCAGTTCCAGGACTGAAGACTTAATGATGATGACGATGAACCTAATAGGTAATTAAGCTAGAATAAGTTTTTAATTTTATAAAAATTATTTGTCAAGGTGATGTTTTCCAACAATTTTTGAGGTCCAAGTTCGAAACATTTTGACCTTCACTAAATTATATGTCCGGCGTCATTAGTCAATTGCACTGACATACGGGGTAATAAAGAATAGGTAAATTTACCATAGAAAAATTTTAATGGATTTTGTACTTCAGATAGGAGATATTTGGGTTTTGTACTGTTAACAAGGATTTTAGGTGAGGATTATCGTAATAAATAAGCAATTATACTAGGTAAGATTTTCTGTCTAAGCTTAAGCTGTAAATTGTTTTTATAGCGTAATTGATATTGAATATGGGATATTCTTTAGATAATGTGTATAAAGGAAGTAATCAGATATTATTCCTGTGGTTCAAAAAGAAGCACAACCCATAGATTCAGATTCGGTTGGTGAAGTGAAGTAACCGCTGGCAAAACTAAAGCGAAAAGAATAGTCCTCGTTCAAAACTTAATTCTTCATATTTTTTTAAAAAGTTTTTATAGTCAGTTTTGGATCGTTCGTTTATATAATTGTGTATTAATATTAACGAATGAAATATAATATTAATATTATACATCAAGTAAAAACAAAAATGGAAAAACTTTTTAATTATTTATAAATATCTGATATATATTTATATATATATATATATATATATATATATATTGCTATGAGAACGGCCGTCGTTGGAGTGCTGCTAAATTAGTGATTTAACAGCGCCTGGCGTTGTGTGTCGCTAAAAGAATGCTGTGATACAGGTATAGCAAATACGAAAAATTTGTAATTACTGACTTACCTTCCTTTCTGACTTTTTTTTGCCTGGCTAGCTCAACGGAAGTAATGGAATATACAAAATAAAATCAAACAACAATATCATATAGTATCTATACAGTCAAAATATTTTTTCTCATACAAAAGAATGTAGAACTTTTAGAGCATAGTTTCTTTTAAACATCAAATTATTCCTAACAAATACTTGTTTACTTAATTATCAAAATTTTCCTCAACTAATGTTGCTTACAATTTACAGAATTAAAATCTCTTCTCTTGTGGATAGTTTACCTGGCTTTTATTCCCACGCTTATAAGGTGTGTATGGCCAAAAAATCCTTGACAGATAATCTATTTAAAAAGTCAGAGTATTTCGAACTCTTACCATAACCTTTTTGGTAAATATCCTTACAAAAAATATATTATATGATTAAGACTTGTCTTTAAATTGAAATGACAAATACTCAAATATTAGTAACAAACAAAAATCTAAAATTTTATACCTATGGTTATATGTTAAAAGATCGCTCCTTCAAATCTTTCTTCTTGGTTTTATTTTAAATTGATGTCAAAATCAGCTTACAAGATTTTTCCATATTATTTAAATCTCCATTTCGAAACATCGGTTACCACAGTGCATCCTCTGTTTAATTATTTAATTAAATTTGCTTTTTATCTCAAAGAATATTCCATTTTCAGTGTATATTACAAATTCAAATAACTGCATTTAACAACTTTCATACTTATGCAGGGTTAGGTTTTACGAATTACTTCTTTATTCACTATTACATCGTAAATATTAAATATGGTATGCATACTGCATACTTTAAAACAACTCTTCGCGACTTAATCAAATCGAATGACTGAATCGAATGAATGACATCGAATCCATTCATTGAATGAATCTAATGTCGATTGCTCCTCCTTATATATAAAAATTATCGCCATTCTAGAGTTTCTGAGTTCCGTATGGAACATAGTACACCGTAATGATATAAAATTTCTGGAAATTTTTCATTATCTTCGAATTGCGTTATTTATTTATATTGGTGACGCGCGCCTTCCGTCCTTGTCTAACACATAAGATTAATGGTCCGCAGTCTCCTTCACTAGTACGTAAGGCCAGCAAGCCGCGTTCTTGTCCATTTTACAACATTTTTATCACTTTTTGATGTTTCAGCGGATTCTTAGAATAAATGTTTATTTATTTAATTAGTTTATATAGTCCATCCGTCGAATCAAGACTATGACGTCAAAATAGTAATCTAGGCAGACAAATTCTAAATGCCAATTCGCATGAAAAGATATGGTACGTTGACAATACATTTTAGAGCATTCTGATTTTTACGATTGGCATTACAGTGCACTGTTGCCAAGCCTGGTCTTATCATCTCATATACTTTCATTAACTGCAGTAATATTTTTATTTGACCAACCACTGTGACGATATATTGGTGCTGCTGTATTGCTAAAAACAGAACCAGTTTTTTTAATATCTTTGGCTAAATTCAGAACTGTTAACTTTGTAGGTGCTTTCACATCGTCCTAAAATTGTAATAACTTTTTTTACTGCAACTGTAATTGATAGCTCATTCTTATAATGAATTTTTTCACAAACTAATTGTTGTTAAACCGTAAAATGCATGTTTACTTGGTATGCTTTGCTACATAACAACCTAGGGCGTATATGGTACATGATCGGAGTCTCTAAAAGCGTTCATATACACCGTAGCAATAATTAGTTGTGTATTTAAATTAAAAACGCATTTTCAACATTTGGCAACGTAGTCGACAGCTGACATATGACGTCATAGCCTTGATGCACCGGATCAAGTTTACCACATTTCCTATTAATTGACGTATTCTCTTGAAAATTCTTTCTTAATCTCGAACCTTTAAGAAGAACTCTTTATTTAAAATGAATTTATGTTTATACACGTACTGGAGTTAATTTATATGATTAATTAATTAAAACTTTAATTGCTTTATAATGCCAATGATTTGCATTGTTAGCGATTGCTTTCACGGTAACTAAACGCGTTTTTAATACACATTTTATAAAGATTAAAGCGTATCAAGATTGAGTTTAAGTGAAATGCGTAAAGCTGGTACTATTTATGGTATTTACAGCGAATAAAAAGCGTGCACCGGAAATGTATTTTTATGATAATTAATAAGTGAAAATAAATGGCTGTATTTATGCTTGAAAATGATCAATTTGTATAAGGTATAAAGTTTCTATCTTTTACGATTGAAATTCGTTTTTACATTTGCGGCTTAACTTTGTACACGCCGCTGTATTATTGATTTAAAATTAGGGTTTTAAATACACGGAAAGTGTATTTTGCTTTGCACTTAATGGCTATGTATTTACAATACACTATTTGTTACGTCGTCATTGAACAATTTGGTAGTGGTTGACAATAAACACCAGTAGTGCGGGTACCCTACAGTTTTAGTGAAACATTTTATGCCGCCAGTGCGAGGGCGTGAAGTGACAGTCGTACTCGAACCGTTGCAGAAGCCAGTGGTATGAGAGCTTTCTGAAGCGACACCATCACCCGAACGTGCGTGTTCTTGGTTGTCCGTTAACCCTTTTGTGTGTGACTTTTATTGCCCACAGCGGCACAGGCTTTAAGGTATTTATACCCTTCCTTAAGTAGTTTGTTGTAGTTGTTTTAGTTATTACATAACCGCTCCACTACCATCGGTATTGCTACAAAAAGGAATTGGTCCTTCCCTATAATTAACATATCTATATCACCTCATTCATCCCATTCATCCACTATTATTATACAGGGTAATTATGTACACGCATGAAATTGCGTTTTTGCTTTGCACTTTAATGGCTAAAAGTACGCTTAGATTATACAGGGTGCAACCATGAATTTTCGGAAATATATTGAATATATATGGTATATATCGGATATTTTAGTACTTATTAATATCCTAATATTTATCAATCCTGGTGTGTACCGTATTGTGCCGCATGCCACAACTCTGTAACTCAATGTGTATTGAAGATAAATTAACAAAAATTATATCATTCTGATATATTGTGCTGTATTTGTGCTTTGGTGGCTCCGTGGAGTAGTTGGCATGCGTGTGTCTGCTATGCCCAAAGTCCCAGGTTCGAGTCGCGACACGGCTCGCTTGAAAATGTTAGGCGAGCATTTTTCAAAAAAAAATACGTCCTTGTTCGGATGAGAGGTAAAATGTAGATCCCGTATGTGAGTTTTGTCACGCATGTTAAAGATCCATAGTTTCGTCGCAATAGCAAGGTTCGGCAAAATTCAAAATTTCCAGGTGTGAGTGTTGTCACGCACGTTAAAAATCCCTACCTTGCTTGGAACAACAAGGGTTTGGCAAAATTCCAAATTTTCCAGGTAAAAAAAAACTCGCTTTCTGACCAATGTAGTACCTTCGGGTGGAGCATTGGAAAAATCAAATGTAGTGTATTTGTGCTTCATTATATTGTATTATGCAACCTTCATGATTTGTACTTATTATTAGACTGTACCTAAAGCTTTTGGTATTTACTGATCGAATAAAATGAAACTGAAATTATAATCTTTAAAATTCGATCACACAAAGTAAATATGTGTTTATTTGAGGAAATGCTTAACGTAAATAACAAACTAAAATTTCCCGTTTGTAAATATAATTTCGACATTTGGGACAGGTTTTATATATCTTGCACTCAGGTATTCTGCGTAGGAGAACGACATCTAATTAACGACGCCTCTGTCAACAGGTTTTTAATACAATAAATCAATGGGCCATTAGTCTGTATAAGAATACAGTTCTTTTTTATGATCGTACTACAAATATAACCGATATAATTGAAAGTGTAGCGTGCCCTATATTAAAATAGCAACACGCAAGTGTGTCCTACTTTCGCTTTTAAATGTGTAGAAAAAATAAAATAAAGGAGTTTCAACCAAACAGTTATAATCCGATTCTGTATAAGGCAAGGGCGTGATGTTCGAAGACTCGTGGATCATTTTAAAGTAGAACTGCTACGAGCTACGAGCTACCGCTACAATTTACTATGGCTTGAATCCTTCAACTTGAACGTAATTACATTCTATTCTCTTTAAGAGTTTAATAGCTCGTATGGTTTTTGTCACTTTAATGCAGGTGAGTGTTTACACTCGGCTCGCGGAATCCTTGCTAATGTGACCTTCATCAAGTCTTGCTAATAGTAATAGTGAACAGCTTTATTTATTGTTTTATTGCTTGTGGATCCAATATTCTTATTTGGAAAAGCGCTGTAAGTGTTTAAGCGAAGTGAAAACAATCAGCCCGCAAAGCCAATAAATACTTTTGTGGAATTGGCATCCCGGTCAATAAATTTATGTTCTAAGAAAAGCTTTTGCATTTTCCTTATGAGTAAAGTCGAATATACCAGAGCGGAAGCAAAAGCTATGAAGGCATTAAGAGAGCAAATTTAATTAATTACAACCAATCTCGGCTAGGCAAAACCTGTTTGCTTTCTGAATAATTTTGACAAGACAAGAAGCTTTTAGCTCTAGTGTCAGCTCCCAAGTACCCGGGTAGGCTCCACAGTATGTAAGAGGAGTAAAAATTATTCCTTATTCGGGAACGCCCAGATCGTCGTTATTTAATTCAATTCTAAGCAAATGGTGCATTTAGAAATGTTTAAAACTTTTTTGAGCAAAAATACTCGTACTTAAAAGCATACATACGTCTCTAATTCACCTGGGTATTTTGGTATTAATTCATGCACGTGAAATATCATGATCATTAGGTCTTCAGTCCTGAAACTGGTTAGACGCGTACCATCATTGTTTCCTATGCTGAACTAACCTACAGATTTCCCTGAAATTTGCACAACCTGCAACTATTACTATCTGATCTAGGTCTACATCCGCCCCTTTTTTCCTACCTCTGCTTGTCATATATCCCATACTATTCCCCACAAATGCCTTAGAACGTATTCTGCCATTTTCTTTCTCAAATTTTTTCTAAAGATATCCTTGTTCCCCGACTGTTTCTATAACCTATTTGTTATCACCTTTGTCTGTCCATCCTCATACATCTGAAGCACGGCATTTCAAAGGTTACTACCGTTCTTCTGTCTGTTTTTTAGACTGCCCGTATTTCATAGGCATACTGTCTGTATGGCTCCAAATATGCTTTCAACTACTTTTTGTTCTATGTTTGTTGTCTTTCATCATAGGCGCTGTTCTTTCTTGTTAGATGCAGTTCGGTTCCCTTCTATTGTTTTACAATTATATACCCTATTTCTTCGATATTCAGTGGTTGTGAAGGGGGGTAAGCAGCCTGCGGCTGCCAAGTTCCCCCAGCAGTAGAGGAAAATCAGTGAACCCACCGCCTCATTTCCTCCAGAATCCCTCATTTCCTCACTCATCTGGACCAAAAGTTTTCTTCGACTAACCATTTTCATCTTTCGAGATAAATATCTTAAATTTTTTATCTTTCGAGATAAATACTCCTTAAATTTTTCCCCACGAGATAAACCTATTTTTAAGATTTTTACCGCTAACATTCTGGACCAAAGTTTTCTTCGACTAGCCATTTTTTATCTTTCATCTGAACCAAATAGTTTTCTTTGTCTAGCCATTACATCTTTCGAGATAAACCTACCTTGTTTGGTATCAATTAAAATTAGAATTTTCTCAGCTACCCGAATCTTTAGGAATTTTTAGATTGCACCATCCCCAAGGAGCTACCCCAATTTTAAGATTTCTTACCAGCGACTTTTGAGCGTTCTTATAAAATTTTTTTAGTCATGCGATACATCTTGTTAGCTTAGAATTTTACAGAATTCGAATCTGCAAACAGATTTGAAATCGGACCACGCCCTGCAAAGTTATACTTTAAGCTCTCAAACCTCTAAATTTCGCCTTTGCTCGTATATATTTAACTCCATTTTTAAAACCTTTTCGCTACCCAAGGTATATGCTTTAACCAAACAGTTAGAGGTAGTAACACAAAAGTTTAATAATTTATTTATCCAATTTACAGTTTAATAAACTATTACAATTTTACAAAGTATAGCATTATTTCCTGTGCGTAGCCAAAGTTTAACCTGTAACAAAAAAAAAGATTAATGTGTTGTTTAAATAGACCTGTAAAAAAAGAGATTAATGTAAAAAAGGAGACGTGTTTTCAGTCAATAAGACATATTGTTGTTAACAATATGTTTTACCGTCCAACGACACCACGTGGAGGTAAACACATACCGCCGGGAACAAAGGAAATTTAATTAAAAGCAGAAAGTTTTGTTCGGAAACGCTACTGTAAAATATATAGAGCAAATAAATTATTCCCTGAATGTGTTTTTTCCCAAAAAAATTTTTTTTGCAAAAAAATTTAAAAAAACCTTTGGGGAAATTTTAATTAAATTTTAAATTTAAAAATTTTCCTTTATTTAAACTAAGGTTTTTTAAAAAGAAAATTGCATTCCAAAAAATTCCAATGCAAATTTGCTTAACCAATTTAATTAGAAATTTGGAAGGTCAAACTTTTGAATTCCAAAATGTAATTGGTTTTAAATAATCTAAAAAAAACGATTTTTGCTTTGAAATTTTATAATTTCTTTCCTTGGAATTTAAAAAATGTTGAGAATATGTTTCAATGACGCGCATTTCAAATCGAGATATAATTGTTTTTCCAAACCCGAGGGAAAATTAACAAAAACCCTCATTTAGTAGTATAATTAACGGAGCCGGGACGATGTTACACCACGACATTAAATGGCGTGTTGAATATTTTCTTTGAAACAATCGAAGATTGCCGAAGACACTCGAAGAGTGCACAAACGCGGTCACTAAACCACAATTAATAATCGCCTTTATAGGTTTAACATTTTACCATTACCAATGACTTTAATTTTAGGAAATCCTTATTCTCCACGCACGTTGGCATGTCCATTCCTTTTATTTGGGTTGTAAGACCCTCGGTTTTTTGGAGATCCCTTTAATCTTTTTAATCGTGTCCTTCTTACAAACTTTAGCCACTACCAAAACAACCCAAGTCACCGTAAAACTCGTCTTTAAATTTCCCCACAACTTTTTGTTAACATTTTGGGGCCGGTTTAAATAAAATTGTTTGTTTTAATTTTATTTTTGGGCGTACAAATAAAAACCTTTAAAAAATAAAAAAACAAAGGATAAATTTAAACCGTTTGGTTGGCGAATTAACCAAATTTAAACTTTTCCAAGGAAATTTATTGTTTTTAATAGAATAAACATTTAATTAATTAACACTTAAAGGTAAAAATTCTGGCAATCTTGGGAAATAAGGCCTCTCTCCCTTTAACGTTTGCCCTTTCTTCCTCCTTTTAATACTTTTAATAAACAAATTTTCCAAAACTGGAAAGTTTTAAATTCTCAACCATTTTAAAACAGAAAGAAATTTAATGGCATGCCTCTCCCCTTAAATAACTTTCCCCTTTCTTCCTCCTTTAAATAAACCTTTTTAAAAAGTTAACAACCAAACCATTCCCAGCTGCAATTTCTTGATCCAATTGTATGTCAACAACATCGTTTCCAGTAGTCAGACCATTTAATCGTACTTGTTTTGAGTCTTGAGCAAATTTGAAAAATTCCATTGGTACACAATTTCTTCCAAGAATTTTCAAATACCACAACCAAGCAAACCTTGGATGACGGTTGAAGACCACCATATAAATCAAAACCAACTTTAATATATGGTGGTGATAATTTGGAGAAATTCGCCTAACCTATAGGTTGACTTACCAACTAGTTGGTTGATATTTAATTGTGGTACCGCACATCACTTGTAACGTTAACACAAGAAAAATCCATCTTTAATTTATAATTTTAATTCAAACTCGATGATACTTTGACGACTAATGCACTGGAACATAGCCTCGCCTTTTATGCCGATGGTCGAGCGTGGGCTCTTTTATATTAGTTGGCGTTATATGCAAGTCTTGACTGGAAAAGTGACGGATAATTGATAGTGGGTTTTACCTGTATGTATTTAACCACCAACGCCATTTTAGAATTATTAAACAAAATTACTCTTAGCAGTATTTTTAATATACCATCGTGTAAGATTTCAATTATTATTTGTTTTCCTCAGGTTCTCCCCTCGGAATTTTTTCAAATCGAATGACCCCACTGATTTGCAGATTAACCCAAAGCACCGTATATAATTCATCTTTAATCTATTTCTAAACCGTATCGCTCTGTTTTGAGATAAACCCTGGTGAACCCAAAAATATAAACCCCAAAAAATTAATTTGGTTTTTAAAATTAACAAAATTTTATAATTTATTAAATTTCAAAAACCTTCAAAAAACACCTTTGAATTTAGATTTAAGCCATAATAAGGAAAAAAAATTTTATTGTGGTTAAAGAATTGGTTAAAATTTTCAATTATGAATCCACCAACAAATGATTAAACCAAAAAATACATACAAATTTCCACCAAATGGTTAAAATTTTAAAAGGCAACGACGAAATTTAAATAAATTTGGGAAAAACCATTCCGATTTTGTCATTACCCGCTGATTAAAATTTAATAAAGCACCCAACAATTTTAGATTCCGGGGATCAAAAAGAAACAGGGAAAAAAAATTAATTTTCAAAGAAATTCAAACTGTTTCCAATTTTTCAGAAAACATCAATAAAGTGCGGGGGAAAAGTTTACGGATTGAGCCATAAAAAAACCGAAAACCCCCAGGAGGAAAAAACCATAAACCCCAAAAGGTTTGCAATGAACTGGTAAAACACCGCCAGAGCAACCAAGTAATTTGGACCAACAAACAAAATCCTTTAAATTTGAGGGAAATTCCCGAACAAATTTAAATTTTGAACCATTCCCAACAGAAAATCCCCAAAAAAGAACAAACCCAACCATTTAAAAAAGATAAATATGGAATTTATGGGTTTTGAAACCAAAAATTTTAAGGACAGGGTACTCACAATCTTCCAAAAATCTTTAAAGCAACTTTTAATATAACTGTTTCTTTAACGAATTGGAAAAATAATGGAATTGTTTCCAAGAATTCCAATGGAATTAAAAAAATACAGAATAGGTAGGGCAAAAAATTTATAAGAAATTAAAATTGTTTAAAACAAAATTTTCAATTTTATATATTGGAAAATACAAAGGCCCCACGCTTTACAGCGTTTTAAATTTTGCCAAGACTGTTTTTTTTCACGATATTTCTTTGGAAAAAAAAAGGCAAAAAATTTGGTTATTTTTAAAAAACCATTTGGATTTTTTCGATTTTTAATAAATAATACACATCTTTGTTATAATTCTTTTATAATTACTTAGATACCCATTTCAGTTACGTTTTGAAAATTAAACAATCCAATGTATGCTTTATATTTTAAAACGTAAACAAGCTAATATAACAAAATAATTTCTAAATTCACATCATTCATTTTTATGATAACAGTTGTGGTGGTTAAATTTTATTTTAAAACTTACAATTTATTTATATATTCCATTTGAATATCTGCCAACAGTTTTATAAACCCCATCTCCTCGATTATTTCCAAAAATCATCCAGATCCTCGGGCATTGATAACACTGCAGTACAGTGCTGTATTGCCCCATGATGACACATAAGACATTTTCTCCTTCTATCAGCGTTACATTCTGCTTTTTTACTCGTAGAGCATTGCGAAATCTTCGAATAACCTCTCCAAAGTTTTTATACATGTTTATTATATTGTCTCTTTAAACCGTACAATCAACAAATAATAACCACGCGAACAGTCCTTTTTATGAGCCTCCATTCGGATATGTACCGATTGCACCCGATTTTGCACCACAACCATAGGAATGACATTAATTAACAAACATTCCTTAAAAAAATGCTAAGGACTTTAAAAAATTATAACTCTTGAGACCTCAGCCTCGGATAAACGTTATTAATTTGTCACTGCCTGAATCAATTTAGGTCCACACTTTTTTTAATGGAAAAAATATTTAAAAGAAAATTTTTAATGTTTTTTAAATAAAAACTTTTAAAAGTTAAAACTACTTTGTCCTTCCCCTCCTTTCGCATCCTTTACGGAATACATCCAAACTATATCCAACATACAACCTGAGATATCTCCTTTTTAATATTTTGGGGCTTGACAAAATTTTTAGTTAGTTCGGACTTAGAAAATTTTAACATAAATTTGTAAATTTTAACCAATCTAACTCGAAACTGATATAGCTAACCAAATTTACAAAGGCCATTATTACGACCATGGTCAGACAGCCCCAACCCCCCTTACTGGAGTCGGAGCTACACCAATTCGCATCGATTCATCAACTTAATTGCACTTTTTCGGTTCAACCAGATATGGTACCACTGTAATGATAAAACTTAGTCATAACATCCATTTTAAGTTTCAAAGACAATTTTTTAAAATTGGTTGTTACGTATAACTTTGGTTATTTAAAATATTTCTTTATTTGCATAATCGGATTTAGGTCTGATTGATTAATGGCAAAGTTTTGAATTTATCTGCATCAGAATAGGGTGAAATTACCCCATAGGGTAAAATTGCCTCCATAAAGGGTGAAATTGGCCCCAATAGAGTGAAATTGCCCCATAGGGTGAAATTGCCCCATAAGGTGAAAGTGTTCCACAAAAGATCATTGATTTCCACTTATGTCAAACTTACGCTAGGACCTTAAAACATAGACTCTGAGATGACGCCAATGTAATCGCATTATGGAAACAAGGGACACAAACTTTCACCAATTTTTTCTTGACCATATTCCATGTCATATCCAAAATTTAAAGAAATGTGTTAATTTGACCATAATATTTTATTACTATTTAAAAGATTTTGATTTGGAAAAGGGGCGATATAGTAAAATTTTGAGGAGTATATAAATATAGAAAGAAGGCGTTCAATGGTTAGCCCCAACCGAAGTTTCATGGTGACGAACGTTAAAGATTTAATTGTAAATAAACGTAAGCTTCATTTTATGCAGGATTCCAAAAGAACTTTGTGGTAAAAAAGGAGACACTACATTCTACAAAAATTGAAGAGGGTAAAACAATTGATTAAATTTTGTTCCTAGTCACAAGGAATAGCGGAAAGAATTCACACGTACAACAAGGGTTAAACTTGAAAACAAAGGCTAGTTTTTAAAAAGATTAAGTCCCATTGGGGTCTGTGCAATCTTTATTATACGGACGTGATAGCTAGAGACTAATACGAAAATATATACAAGTCGGTTTATAAGTGGTCCCAATTGATACGCAAAGTTTAGGAAAGGGTGTGTAGGAAGTTGATTCAGAAAAATTGAAAATAAAATTAATCCGTTTATCCGGAGGTTCAACAAGAGTTATAATTATTTTTAAAGTCCTTAGCATTTTGTTTAAATGTAATAGATTAATTCATAGAATAATTTACCTGTTGCTTCTCGTTACACAAATCGGGTGGGTACATATCCGAATAGGAGTAGCTCATATAAAAGGACTGTTCGCAGAAGTTATTATTTGTTGATTGTAATTTAAAGAGACAATAATAATAAACATGTATAAAAACTTTGGAGAGGTTATTCGAAGATTTCCAATGCCTCACGAGTAAAAAAGCAGAATGTGGGCAACGCTTTGATAGAAGGAGAAAAATGTCTTATGTGTCAGTCATACGAGGGCAATAACAGTACTGCAGTGTTATTAATGCCCGAGGATCTGGATGATTTTATGGAAATAATCGAGGAGATGGGGTTTATAAAACTTTGGCAGATATTCAAATGGAATATATACTAAATTGTAAGTTTTAAAATAAAAATTTAACCACCACAACTGTTATCATAAGAAATGAATGATTGAATTTAGAAATTATTTTGTATATATTAGCTTGTTTACGTTTTAAAAATAAAGATACATTGGATTGTTTTTTCAAATGTTCACGAATTTGAAATGGGTATTAAAGTAATTATAAAAAGAATTATAACAAAGATGTGTATTATTTATTAAAAGGGTGTTATAAACGTTTTACAAAATTATTAATCAGAATCGTTTTATTTAAAACTATAACATAATTTTATTGACATCTATTAATATCTGTAGTTGAAATACAACAATTTAGAAACGTATAAGAAAACAAAAGTGTAATTAATAGTGTTACAAAATTTTCAGTCTTCGGCTTAAAATTTAAACATCGCTCGTAAATGCGTGGAATGGAAAACTGTTGTATTCTTCCATATACTCAACTTGTTTACAAATACTGTTTTCAAACAATCTTGGGTAGGTTCTTATAAATTCGTATAATATGACCCAATATCACTATTACTGTATTTGCTTTTAATTACGTCATTGCGAGATTCTGTGGAATATCATTCCTATTATATCTTTCCATTGCGACATCTAACAGAAACAGATCTATATTAGGAGTACCTTTTTCCGTTAGTTCTTTAAAGTATTAGCATGGTTGAGAACGATCTGTGATACCCCTAAAAAGTGCTCTAAAGTTCCTTTGGTAAATATCATATAATTCCCATCAAATGTCATCATCTTCACTAAACAATTTTATTTAAATAAAACGCAAGTTGTCGAATTTATATCTGATTTTGCATGCCAACTCCAAGGTGGTAAATGGAAGATTTGATATAAACTTCCTAAATACGTTGAGGGATACATCAAGTACGGTTTGAAATGGTGTCAACAAATTAAAAAATTATTTTGTAATCGTCGAATGGGTTCAGACCACAATTATGATTTTGGAAGAAGATTTTGTTATGGTGTATGGTTTTTCAAATAGTAACTTGGTTCGTTCTAACTGAATTGCGGTGTTTATACGTTCTTTATGCCTTTGCGGTCGATTGGTTTTCCAAACCTTAATTTGTTCCCACTCATTGGCTGTAATTTTTAGTTCCTCCTGGAAATAAACCATCTCGATGTGCCTTTGTTGTGTTTTTTAACATCACATCCAGTAAAAACATTTTCGCACACACTGCACGCAATACTTAAGATGTTCATTCTAGAAAAATTGTTGATTAACAGTTTTGAATTATACATGTAAATATTAATTTTTCGTTTGCCAAACTAAGACTTACTCTTCTTTGTCGATAGTCCTCACACGAAATTTTAAACCAAAGACTGAAAATTCAGTATTACTATTAATTACACTATAAACGACTTTACGCTTTACAAAATAAACTTAAAATGAACTTTTGGCATCATTTCCGTATTTATGTACATAGAGAAAGTATAAGTATAATTTGTCCTTACATTAACCCAATTTAAATCAAATTATAGAATGTGTATTCCCTTAATATTAACTAGAATTGTGGAAAGTGCTTTTATTAAATTATTAGTCAGACGTCATCGACAAACAATGCAAGGCTAATGATCATACATTTCACCAAATTTATTTAGAATTTACGTCTTATGTTGAACTACATTTAAAATAAATTATCCAACCACTTTCTAGGTCACCGTGCAGAATTAATGTATGTATTATACCTTTTGGTTTAATCATTTGTATGTGGATTCACTAATTGAAAATTTTAACAACCCACTAATAAATATTTTTGAAGTTTAACTCTATTATCGAGCTAAATCTAAATAAAAATGCAAAAGGTGTTTGTTGATAGGTTTTGAATATTAATACAATATATACAGGTTTTGGGAACTATTTTAAAAGACCTGATAATTAATTTCAATTACCCAGGAAAATTTATACTAATTTTATGGGTTACACCAGGGTTTTATCTCAAAAGACAGAGCGATACGGTTTAGAAATAGATTAAAGATGAATTATATACGGTGCTTGCAAAAGGTTTCTGCAAACCATTTTGATTTAAAATTGAATTTGAAACCTGAGGAAAAACAAAATAATTAAATCTTACACGATGGTATATTAAAATACTGCTAAGAGTAATTTTGTTTAATAATTCTAAAATGGCGTTGGTGGTTAAATACATACAGGTAAAACCCACTATAAACAATTATACACGTCACTTTTCCAGTCAAGACTTATATAACGCCAACTAATTAAAAGAGCTGCGCACGCTCGACCATCGGCATAAAAGGCGAGAGCTATGTTCCAGTGCATTAGTCGTCAAAGTATCTCGAGTTTATTAAAATTAAAAAAGATGGATTTTCTTGTGGAACGTTACAAGTGATGGCGAGTACCACAATTAAATATCAACCAACTAGTTGGTAAGTCAACCCAAGGTTGGGTTTCCTCCAAATTATCACCACCATAAATTAGGTTGGTTTTGGATTTATATGGTGGTCTTCAACCGTCATCCAAGTGATTTGCTGTAGTGGTATGTGTGGATTCTACGATAACATTCTCTTACTTGATTGGAAGAAATTGGAACTTTTTTCAAGTGGAATTTCAAATTCACCAATTTGCTCAAGACTCAAAACAAGTACGATTAAATGGTCTGACTACTGGAAACGATGTTGTTGACATACAATTGGATCAAGATTTCAAATTGCAGCTGAGCACAGCCTTTAATAGAAGTATATGGTTGTTGAACAATTTTGAAAAAGAGAATTTATATAATATGGAGATTACGAAAGATGGGAATGTTATTGTCCTACCTGCGTACGAGTGCATCAAGCTATTAAATTTTGAGAATTGATCTGTTTTAAAATGGTTGAGTTAAGGTGTAGAAACTTTCCAGAATTTTACGAAAATTTGTTGGTGATATAAAAAAGTATGTGGAAATACGACGGAGGAAGAAAGGGTTCAAACGTTATTAGAGGGAGAGAGGTATTATTTCTCTGTCTAATGATTGCAGCAATTTAAATTACTTGACAGTGTTGGAACTTATTAAATGTTTCCCATTCAGTACTTAAAAGATGCAACTAAGGCAATCGCTTGCGCAAATGTTTAGAGATTTGGCTATCCCAGATTCGCCAGACTCTGGTTACCAAGCGGTTTATAGATGTTATCAATACGTGTATGTATTCTATTAAAACATATTTCTTGATAAAGTTTGTTTTTACATATTTGTATCGCCAACATTACCATAAATTATTAATAGACGTATTAAACTATCCTGTTTTTATTTTTTAGGTTTAAAGTGGTTACGGGAAATAATAAACACAATATACCGCATGTTAACAAAAGTTGTGGGGAAATTTAAAGACGAGTTTTACGGTGACTTGGTGTTGGAATTTGGTAGGTAAGGCTAAGTCCTACTGTATTGTACGCGAGAAGGACACGATTAAAAAAAAGATTAAAGGGATCTCACAAAGTGTAGTTAAGTAAAACCGAGGGTCTTACAACCTATAACGAGCATATACCTCCAAAAGGAATGGACATGCAACTACGTAGCAGTGCGTGGAGAATAAGGATTCTCCAATAAGAAATTAAAGTCATTGGTAATGGTAAAAAATGTTAAACCTATAAAGGCGATTATTAATTGTGGTTTAGTGACCGGTTTGTGCACTCTTCGAGTGTCTTCGGCAATCTTCGATTGTTTCCAAAGAAAATATTCAAGCACGCCATTTAATGTCGTGGTGTAACATCGTCCACTGTTAAGCTCCGTTAATTATACTACTAAATGAGGTTTGTATTTTCCGTAAATACGCACTTTTCAGCACCTCGTGGTATTGGTAATCTACAAACAATTATATCTCGATTTGAAATGCGCGTCATTGAAACATATTCTCAACATAATTAATAGAAAGTCCAAGAAAAGAAATTATAAAACAGTATTCAAATGTTCGTTAAGAAATCTAGAATATTTGTTGGATTACGAGTTACTTTCAGTACTTAATCTGGTTTATTACATTTTGTTAATTCTGGAATTTAGGTAGTTAATGATGTCATACACAAAATTTCTAATTAACATACATGGCTGGTATCTAGCGAAAGTTGTAGCAGCATTTTCAATTACGAATGCATTCTTCTTTCATTACAGGAGAAATTCCATAGATTTCATACCAGCAAAATGCGCTTTCTTTTAGATATTTAAAACACATTACATTGGACATCAAAAGTCGACCTTGCCATTTCTACATTATTGTTAAGCATGCATTGGAATTTTTGGATGCGGTAATTTCTTGTTTAAAGTAACTTAGTTAAATAAAGTGTAATTTAAATTGTGATTGTATAGTCAGTTATTGCAATTGAAAACACATTCAGGGAATAATTTATTTGCTCTATATATTTTACAGTAGCGTTTCCGAACAAAACTTTCTGCTTTTAATTAAATTTCCTTTGTTCCCGGCGGTATGTGTTTTACCTCCACGTGGTGTCGTTGGACGGTAAAACATATTGTTAACAACAATATGTCTTATTGACTGAAAACACGTCTCCTCTTTTTACATTAATCTTTTTTTACAGGTCTATTTAAACAACACATTAATCTTTTTTTGTTACAGGTTAAACTTTCGGCTACGCACAGGAAATAATGTTATACTTTGTAAAAATTGTAATAGTTTATTAAACTGTAAATTGGATAAATAAATTATTAAACTTTTGTGTTCTTAATTTTGTTTGGTTAAAGCATATACCTTGGGTAGCGAAAAAGGTTTTAAAAATGGAGTTAAATATATACGAGCAAAGGCGAAATTTAGAGGTTTGAGAGCTTAAAGTATAACTTTGCAGGGCGTGGTCCGATTTCAAATCTGTTTGCAGATTCGAATTCTGCATAAAATTTAAGTTAACAAGATGTATCGCATGACTAAAAAAATTTTATAAGAACGCTCAAAAGTCGCTACAGGTAAGAAATCTTAAAATTGGGGGTAGCTCCTTTGGGGGATGGTGCAATCTAAAAATTCCAAAGATTCGGGTAGCTGAGAAAATTCTATTGTTAATTGATACCAAACAAGATAGGTTTTAAATTTGGCTAGACAAAGAAAACTATTTGGTTCAGATGAAAGATAAAAAATGGCTAGTCGAAGAAAACTTTTGGTCCAGAATGTTAGCGGTAAAAATCTTAAAAATAGGTTTATCTCGTGGGAGGAAAATTTAAGAGATATTTATCTCGAAAGATAAAAATTTAAGATATTTATCTCGGGAAAAGGATGGAAAAAATGGTTAGGGATTCTGGAGGAAATGAGGCGGTGGGTTCACTGATTTTTCTACTCCCAGCACTTGAGCATTTACCGATTTAATATTTTTTTCAATATATCTTTTCGCACAGTCAACATTAGTTGCAGATATTTCACAACCAACACCTGTAGTTGTTTATAATAATCATCAGATTTATCTGCGCTTATTTTTCGTCATTAGGTTTTCCGCCTCAAAACTGGTTGGACACGTACTCGCACTTATTTATTTTCTGAGCTAGCCTACATAGTTCCCTGAAATTCTCACACAGCATGTATACAGCTCGGTTCCTTTTCTATTGTTTTCTAATTTTATGCCCTATTTCACCGAGATTCGGTGAAGGGGGGTTAAGCAGCTTGTGTCTGCCAAGATCCCCCAACACTTAGACATTTGCCGAAATAATAGTTTCCCCGTAAATCCTTTCACACAATTACCAATATTCGAGAATATTGCCCACCCAATACTTGTAGTTGCTTATAATAATCATCATGTTTAAGTGCAGTTACTTTCTTCGTCATTAATTTATCCATCTTGGGACTGGTTGGATGCGTACCTCCATTGATTTCTATTCTGAGCTAGCCTACACATTTCCCTGAAACTCCTACAGCCTACATCTTTCACTATCTGTGTGCAGTAGTCTAACCTAGGTCTACCTCTTCTTCTCGTTTTTCCTATCTCTGCTTCTAATATATTCCGCACTATTCCCTCATGCCGTAGTATGTGGCCTATCATCCTATCTCTCCTATTTTTTTACCGTTTTCCACGTATTTCTTTCTTCCCCTACCATTTTTAGTACCTCTTCGTTCTTAACTTTGTCTGTCCATGATATCTTCATCATTCGTCTGTAGCACCACATTACAAAGGCTTCTACCTTTTTCTTGTCTGCTTCTCCTACTGTCCAGGCTTCACAGCCGTACAGTGCTGTGCTCCATATATATGTTTTAAGCAATCTTTTCCTTGTCTCTATGTTTGTTGTCTTTGAACATAGTAGTTGCTTTTTCTTGTTAAATGTAGCACGACCTTGTGCTAATCTTTGTTTTATATCTTTTGTGCTTTTCCCAACTTGCATTATTTGGCTTCCTAGGTAGCAGAAATCCTTAACCTCTTGCAGTTCGTGTTACATATTTGTATTCTTGTTTTTAAATTGTTTTCCCCTCCTTTGCATACTTGTACTTTAGTTTTAGTTTTGTTAATTTTCATACCGTATCTTTCTGTTAGAACCGTTTCCATTACATTAAGAGCAGCTTCTAACTCTTCCTTGCTAAATGCTAATACTGCTATATCA
This sequence comes from Platerodrilus igneus, assembly GCA_036346225.1. Lineage (NCBI taxonomy): Eukaryota > Metazoa > Arthropoda > Insecta > Coleoptera > Lycidae > Platerodrilus > Platerodrilus igneus. The sequence continues at coordinate 2,606,215 of JARFIW010001270.1, forward strand.
TCTGCAAATCTAAGCATATCAATTGTTTGTCCCTGCATAGTAATTCCAAATATCTTTCTGCATTTGACAGTATTCATCGCCTCTTCAATGTACAAGTTAAAAATTAATGGGGATAGGGCACATCTCTGTCTCGCTCCTTTCCTAATGTTTACTTCTCTACGTTTCTGCTCTAATTCTATTACTGCTGTTTGCTCTTTGTATAAGCTATGTACTATTGGTCTATCCCAATAGGGCATTCCAATTTTTTTTAATATTTCGTACATTTTTCCATTTTACATTGTCGAATGCTTTTTCCAGATCTACAAACCCTATATACACGCTTTCCCCTTTTTCTATTGTTTTCTCCATTATCACTCTCAGAGCTAAGATAGCTTCCTATGTTCCCCTGTTTCGCCTAAACCCAAATTGGTCTTCTCCTTTCAGCAATCTTTTTCTTATTTCCTCGAGCAAAGTAGTTGCTTTCTCTTATTAAATGCAGCACGACCTTGTGCTACTGTTTGTTTTATATTTTTGCACTTTTCCCATCTTGTGTTATTTGGCTTCCTATGTAGCACAAATCCATAACCTCTCATAAATTCTCGTTTCCTATTTTTTATTATGGTTTTTGACTTAGTTTCCCTTTCTTTACGTACTAAATAAATCAATGTCCAATCACGGCATTCCCTTTCGGGATAACCAAACCTAGCACCTCTTTCTGGGGGGATACGCAGGGTATAACTCTAGACTACTACACTACTTTTACTCCCAGCACCATTCACAATCTTTCTTCATATTCTTCGGACCCTACACATTTCCTTTGTCTCTGCAACATTCATATATTGCTTTTGGCATGCTCTTTATTCCTCAGACTTTTCACCTGTGGTTCTTTCAGAACCTTCTCTACTAAGTCCACCCAACTTTTACGTGGTCTGCCCCTTGCAACTCTACAAGTCATCTTACTTGCATATATACGCTTGCTAAGTATATCCTCATTCATTCCTTCCACGCATCCAAACCATCTAATCGTGTTTCTCCCGCCCAATTTCTTAAGGGTAATTTGCACCCCACACTCTGCTCTCATTCGTTTTCCGCAAACACTCCTTAGGAACCTCATTCCTGCAGCATTTATACGATTAACATGCTTTTTCTGCCAGACCCAAGTTTCGCTTTCATACAGAACAGTGAGCACAAACACACTGTTGTAAATAGCCAGCTTTGCATTTATACTCAATCCTTCATTATCGTTCACTGCTCACATATTTCCAGATAATTTTCTTCCAGCATTTACCCTTCTTGCTATTTCATCATACAGTTTTCCACTCAAAAATTTTCTACCAAGGTACACGAAGTCATTCACTTTCTCTATCGTGTCATTGTCCATTCTAAATACAAAGTCATCAATTCCGTCATCTCTGTCAAAAACCATTGTCTTCGCCTTATTTACATTCACCTTTAATTGCATATTTTTACACGCTTCCGACAGCCTGTGAAGCATTCGTTGCAAATCTTGTGACGATTCCGTCAACAATACTACGTCATCCGCATGTAACAGCACACTGACATTTGATTCACCAATTTTCACTTCTTTCATTCCTTTGCAAGCCTGCTTGATACATTTATCCATAAATACACTGACCAGCCATGGAGATATCACACTCCTATCTTATACATACTAGTGCTTTAGTTTTATTTCTGTAGATTTTCGTACTATATTTCTCTATTGTCAAGGTGTAGTACTGTCTCCATTTAATTAAGAGCTACTTCTAACTCTTCCTTGCTTGATGCTAGTACCGCTATATTATGTGCAAACCTAAGCACATCAATCGTTTGTCCCTGCATAATAATTTCAAATGTCCTGCTGCATTTGACAGTATTGATTGCCTCTTCGATATGCAATTTAAAAATTTAGAGGAATAGCACACATTCCTGTCTCACCCCTTTTCTTATACTTCCTTTTCTACGTTCCTGCTTTAATTCTATTACTGCTGTTTGCTCTCTGTATAACCTATGTACTATCCGTCTATCTCTATTACTCGTTGCGATCTTCTTGAGTACTTGGAACATTTTTCCCATTTTTTTTAGATTGACAAACCCTATATACACCCGTTACCTTTTTCTATTGTTTTCTAAAAATATACCTTATTTAACCGATATTCATGGTAAGAGAAGGAATTTCAGAAACCTGACGCCTACCAAGATACCCCACCAATTAGACATTTACCGAATTTACTCATTTCGCGCAAACAACATTTGTTGAGAATATTCAAAAATCAACGCCCGTAGTTGTTTACAGTAAACACCAGGTTTAAATACGACTACCTTTCCATCGTTAGGTTTTCCGTCTTGGAACTGGTTGGAAGCGTACCTCCGTTGTTTTTTATTCTGAGCTAACCTACACATTTACCCGAAATTCCCAAAGCCTTGTCTTTTACTATCTGTATGCAATAGTCTAATCTAGGTCTACTTCTACCTCTCTTTTTTCCTTTCTCTGCTTCTAATATATTCCGCACTATTCTCTTATGCCTTAGTATGTGTACTATCACCATATCTTTCCAATTTTCTACCGTTTTCCACATATTTCTTTCTTTCCCTACCATTTACAGTACCTGTTTGTTCTTAATTTTATCTGTCCATAATATCATCATACGTCTGTAGTACCACATTTCATAGACTTCTATCTTTTCATGTCCGCTTCTCCTACTGTCCATGTTCCACAGCCGTTCACAGTGCTGTGCCCCACACATATACTTTCAGCAATATTTTCCTTGTTTTTATGTTTGTTGTCTTTGAACATAGTAGTTGCTTGTTCTTGTTAAATGTAGCATGGCCTTGTGCTATATCTTTGTTGTATATCTTTTGCTAACCTATCCATTTCAATTTTCAAGTTCTTTAGCTTACCTACTTGCTTCATACTTCTGATATTCCACGCTCCGACTCGCAGAATGTTCACGACTCTTTTTTATACCTTCCTATCGCATCTCCCGAAGTAGTCTTCTATCGGAGATCCGAATGGGGGACCATTTTAACTCCGGATACTTTCCCCCAGATGATGCAATCATCTTTAGTAACAATTTAAGTACGCTGTGTACTTGGGAGGTAATGTGGTGGTTTCCCCTTGCCTTCCACATCGCAGTAGTATGTTTTAGATTGCCATACCGACCCCTATGGTCTCTGCCACTCTAAGTACCGAAAAAGCTTCTGTCCTCTTTCGGGGACCTGTTTTAGTCTGGTTTCTTACTAAAGACCTTACTACTTTGGTTGGACTTGCAGTTTGGCTCTTTAAATCACTGGAACGCGCAAGCCATTCCGCCGTTCTAGTAATATAGAACTTCTTCAAGGTGCAGGTCCATTTGGAATGATTTCATTCATCACATCAGCAAAATTAGATTTATTTTGTTTCAACGATTCTAACTGGCTAATAAAGAATTCTAACCATCGTTTATTTTCTAACCCCGGAATGGAATTATATACCTCTTGTATTCTAGAAAAATACATTTCTTTTTAGACATAAATAATTAGAATTTTGTGGCTAAAAATTTTTTGGCATTTCCCATAATTGTATATGCCAGAAAGTAAGCCAAAACCTATATATTCGAAATTCAAATTGCACCATCTAACAAATATTCAGTTTGAAAAATGTGAATTAAACACATTGCTAATTGAGATTATTGTTTTAACAAACAGACAAAAATACAAAAACCAAATATGCGTTGAGAAATTTCTCATTAACAATTTTAACCAACTATAAACAACAAACGTGTACTAAAAGTTTAATTGAAAGATTCTAGTATGTGCAAAATAAAATATAAACATCCGGTTCGATGTATGCCCAAAAAAATGTGTAAACGCTGGTAAATGCCAAACAAATAAATGTATAATAATTACAGCGGACTGTAGTTATCAACATCAATAAATTTACTCACACGATGACCAACGTCTTATGTACCAATGAATTAGTATAAAGGAAAAGGGATAATAGGAATCCTGATAAAATAATCTCTAATTACCACTTAGTAATAAATAATTTTGCCTGACATTGGGAAAGTACTTCAAATATTGTGAACGAAAGTTAATTAAACTGTGTTATTTTGCAAAGAGAAACGCCAGTGACCGATTTCGCTGAGTTGCAGCTCATCATATTGCCGCCATTTCCTCTTTGCAAAACAGTCAACCAAGTTCTTGAATTATACACAAATCGTGGTGAATTAATAAGTACAAAACATTTCTCATCCGGCATCTTGTCTGACAATGCCATCTTTACTATCATGTCAGAGACTTGAAAAAGTCGCCGATGGTTAGTTGTTTACATTCGATTATGCCTTGTACTTAATAATACACCACGATCTGTGTATAATTCCAGAACTAGGTTGCAAAGAGAAATGCGCTAATCTGAAGAGCTGCAATCACAGCAAAGCCGATCGTTGACTTTTCTCTTTACAAAATAATCAACAATTTAATTAATTTTCGTTCACTATACTCGAATTACTTTCCCAATGCCAGACAAAATTATTTATTAATATTTAGCTAGAAACGTATTAGTTTCTGTTGACCAACCTTCTCATTGAACATTGGGTGTGGTACCTTCTTTGAAGGTCCGCTAGTGTTATATTAGATAATGGATCATTTGTTCATTTTCATTCTAATTACCACTACGGTAGTGTTCACAAAATAATTTGCATACACCAAAAATCCTTAGCACGACAGAACTAGCACTAATTTTTGATCACAACAATGGATTGATGAAATTTGCAAAGAAGTACAAACAAAAATGGAAATAAGAAAGACAGACGAAGCATACAAATTAATTGGAATGAATTTTAGGGATAAAAAACCGAATAGCAAACATATAAGGTGCGTGGAAGAAAATATCATCCTAGAAAATGTAGAAAAAGTGGTTAAATGGCAAGAATATATAGTGCATTTATCTGCAGGGCAGGAACAAGCAACACAAGAACAGCAATAAGACATTGAAGAGGATGACTTGGGATATCTTATACTTAGAGATGAGTTTGAATTAGCATTAAACGGTTGAAAAATGGTAAGACACGTGGTATAGATAAAATACAAGCAGAAACTCTAAAAGCTACCGGACAAAAGTAATGTATGTATGAAACAGGCGACACACCCAAAGATTTCAAACGTAGCATCATAGTCACTATACCAAAAAAAGAGAGGCGCTGATAGATATGAAAATTTTCAAACAATAAGTTTGACAGCACACGTATCAAATATATTAACTAGAATTGTACAAAGACCGATGGAAAAATCAACTGAAGCAATACTAGGGCAAGATCAATTTGGGTTTAGGCGAAACACGGGAACATGACAGGCTATTTTAGCTCTGAGGGTGATAATGGAGAAGACAATAGAAAAAGAGAAAGCTTGTACATAGGTTTTGCAGATCTGGAAAAAGCACTCGATTATATAAAATGGAAAATATGTTTGAAACGCTGAAATTAATGAATGAGTTTTAGGGCTACACGGATAGTACATAGCTTATACAAAGAGCAAACAGCGCTAATATAATTAGAGCATGAACGTAGAGAAGTAAATATTAGGAAAGACGTGAGGCAATGAATACTGCCAAATGCAGGAGGACATTTGGAATTATTATGCAGGGACAAAAGATTGATATGCTTAGATTTGCAGATGATATTGCGGTATTAGCATCTAGCAAGAAAGAGTTAGAAGCTGATCTTAATGAAATGGAAACAGTTGTAACAGAGAGGTATGGTATGAAAATTAACAAAAATAAAACTAAAGTACTAGTGTATAAAGGAGAGGAAAATAAGCAAAAAACCAGAATACAGATAGGAAACGAGAATTTACATGAAGTCACCTAGGAAGCCAAGTAATGCATGATGGGAAAAGTGCATTTAACATGAAAAAGCAACTACTATGTTCAAAGACAACAAACATAGAAACAAGGAAAATATTGCTTAAAACATATGTGAGGAGCACAGCATTGTACGGCTGTGAAGCCTGGACAGAAGGAGAAGCGGACAAGAAATTGTGGTGCTACAGACGTATAATGAAGATATCATAAACATACACAGTTAAGAACAAAGAGGTACTAGAAATTGTAGGGGACGAAAGAAATATGTGGAAAACAGTAAAAAATAGGAGAGATAGGATGATAGGCCACATTCTAAGGCATGAGGGAATAGTGCGGAATATATTAGAAGCAGAGATAGGAAAAACGAGAGGTAGAGGTAAACCTAGGTTAGACTATTGCACACATATAGTCAAAGATGTAGGCTGTAGGAATTTCAGGGAAATGTGTAGGCTAGCTCATAGTATAAATCAATGGAGGTACGCGTCCAACCAGTTCTAAGATGGAAAACGTATATCTATCTGGGATGTTCGTAGCGTTACGGTCTGTTAAATCACCGTATGTCCTTTTATCGTTTTTCTTATCTACAACACGTAATTATTGCACCCACAGAACTTTTAACTTGACTATTCATGCGAATTCGCCTTTGGTGGTATTAAACATGTCCAAAGCCAATCTACGTAGCGATTGTAAATGTATGATCCACGGGTGGTTATGATTTGATGTTCAACGTTATGTTTTGTTGATTTGGGTAGAATTATTCAGATAATACATTGAGTTGTAAAATGTAGTCGATATTGTAGAATGATATTTGCTATCGTGCCTTTGCATCAACCAGAAGTGTATCAACGGAAGTCCATGCTAATGGTAAAGTTTTTGACATATGCGTAAATTGGCAACTAAAAGATCATCTTATTCCAAACTCCAATGAAACTGTAACGGTACCATATGCATGACTGATGGTATCATTTGCAGTATGCATTTGGTAACTTGTGGCTGTTTCTTCTACATACCTTGTATTTTGTATATCTGCAAGGATCAGTCTCTGGTTCACTAAAAATTCTTTGTTAATGACTCACTCTTTTACATATAAATAATGTGAAATTAAACACAGGAAATTTGTTGCCTTTAGAGCCTGTCTTAGGCGTTTTCCTGAATTATAACTTGCAGGGCATGTGATTATTTAGCCTTAGTTCTGAATTTCGTATGGCACCAGCATAGCTCGTTTTACTTTTGCTATCTACGAGGACTTTCACTTCAAACGCGTGGTCCAATGTGGTATTTTATGCTTGTTGATGGTTTTTGCAAGCTCTTCTGTTAGAGATGAATCTTTATCTCCAACTGAATTAGTGTGGTGGACAGGGATGATTTTGTTAATTGAGCATGTCAACTTTGCAGTGTTCTCAAGGCAGCCCTGAGATTGTGTTGCCAGATTTAACTGTATGTACGACGGTAATCAAATAGATGTTAGAATAGTGACATGGAGTGTGATGACAACTAGGTGTAGTGGGTTTTTCAAGAATGGCAAAGTTTTTTTGTTCAAGCAATTTTTTGATCTTTTACTTCTATGAAGCTTGGGTGTTTTATTAGATATGTTGGGAACCCAAAGCGTTACGTTTGTGTTAGCGACAAACACGAAGTTGCGGTTGTCCCGTGTTTAAGAAAGCCGGCGCTAGGGAACGTTGAGAGATAATAAAGAAAAACGGTTTATGCAGAAATGCCTTCCTAAGCATTTCTGGAAATATTGCAACTCCTACAAGAAATGCAATGTTTACGGATGTCTATTTAAACTTCCTCACCTACTGCATGATCACATAAACATGCTGTTATACCAGAAACTATTCAACTAAAAGAACATAAATTGTCGAATACGATTTCCATTCACTCCTTAGCTTCCTGTCGATTGCTGTTTTGTGTATTCCCAGTACGATTGTATGGACCGCTGCCGCCATGAAAACATTTGCGTTTCTGGATGAAGTGGCAACCGTGCACTTTTGGATGAGGACGAGAATCTGCCAGTTCACTACATCTGAAATGAATCGGAGATACCACGAGAGAAGAAAAGGATAGTCGAGTGTCTCTAGGATATCAGACGATGATGAAAGCTGCAAGAGGTTCCGCAATTCGAACATTCGCGCTATGCAAGGATTAAAACATACCACTCAGTCGCTAATGTATAATCTACATCAAACCCCATACAACCATAAGGATGCAAGTCCACGCATACTGATTGGGATTGAGCACTGGCAACTGCGATTGCCCCTGAAAATCAAAGGTCAGTGGGAAGAACCCATCACCATCAAAACATGTTATGGTGGACAATCATAGGAAATTATGTAGATCGAGCAAATGACGACCTAAATTAACACCACCATGTCTGTGAGTGCGGACGTGCCGCCAATTTGCACGATAAAGTAAAATAGTGTTTTTTGAGTTAGAGTCACTCACTTCAAAGAATTCTGTGTCTTATTTGCAATCTGACGAGATTGTGGAGCAATGGATATTCTAACAAAAATAACACGCAAGATTGAAGTAGGCTATGGTGCGGGTCTACTGTGGAAATACGATTCAGGTCAATTACCTTATAGTCAAGACATGACTATGAAGATACTTGTATGTTTGGAAAGAAGATTGTCAGAGGATCCAGTTTTAGCGCAGAATATCAAGGGTTAGATTCAATGTTATTTAGACAAGGATTACGCAAATAGGCTCACAGACCAGGAAGCTACTGAAGTTTCAGAAAGAACGTTGTATCTGGAAATATTACACCACATTAAGCCTATCATAGTCGGCTTGTTTGGGATACTGCGGCAGTGACTGATGGAACCTCCTTAAACGAAATGTTACGGAAAGATCCGGACCTATTATCTTCTTGAATTAACGTACTCTTCCGTTTGAGAGGGAAGCTTTTTGCCCTAGCAAGTGATATTAAAGATATGTATCACCATGTGGCCATACGTGAAATCGACCAACAAAGTCAAGATTGCTATTGCGGAATTCTTCAAAGGATGAACTAAGCACACACGTTATGAGGATGATGACTTTTGAGACTGCATGCTTTCTCACAGCTACTCGATATGTGAAGAATTGAAATGCTATTCGTTTCGGAAAACCAAATTTAAGAGCACTGACTTCTTCTTGTAAAAAGCACAATGTCGACGATTAGTTTGAGAGCTCGATGTGAAAGACGAAGCACAGCAGATCGCAAACGACGTAATTAGAATACATAAAGAAGCCAACTTCACAATACGAAACTTTAGTTCAAATTCAGAATTGATTGCCTCCCATTTGAAAGCGGAAGGCGACAAAATTAATCAAAGAATTTAAACATTAACGACGGAGTTGATGGGTCTAAAGTTTTAGGTATATGGCGCCCCATTAAGAACTACATGCTCAATTTTCATCGATTAGATAGGGAAGTAGTATCAGACGTCTGAAAGCCAACCAAGCGAGAAGTTTTAAGAACGTTTATGAGGACTTTTTATCCTCTGGAAGTCATGTCCTCCGACTCGATATATCTTAAAATTCTTTTACAAGACATTGGCACTCTGAAATAGGCTGGGACTACTTGGTTACGGATTCACAATTTATCGACTGGTTAAATGGACTCAAATATTATCTAAAATAGGAGAAATTGAGATCCCGAGATGCCATTTCTCGTCTATAGGGCTATAGGGCGCTCTAATTACATGTGTTTACTGACGCCAATGAGTACGCGGCAGTAACTAACTTTAGATTACCACGGCTGTGTAGTAGCGTGTAACAGCGAAGTCAAAGGTAGTCCAGTATCGATTCCTAGACGTGAGGTATAAGTTGCTGTTCAGACCGATTGGAAGAGTTTATAGACAAGTGTTCTCAGTGGAGAAAGACTTACCGCACCATGGGTTGGATAGTGAGAATATTACACGACTTTAAAAGTCTAAGTCTAGTTTACTGTCCCCGACTGAAATAAGACAAGCGAAAGAAGTTATGTAGCGACAAGCAGTTGTCTAGAAGAGCTATATTATTTACAAAACCGCCGTGACATCTTTAGGAAAAAACAGCCTCCTGTACCAGTTATCTCCATTTTTAGATGAGGCAGATATTCTTCGCATGAGGGGACGCACTACAAGAACAGTTGGAATCTCAATTTTATGTAAAGAACCCACAATATTACCAAGGTCCCATAAAGTAACGGAGCTGATCTTTGTGCTATTTGCATGCAAACCAGAAACCATGAAGCAGTGATAGATAAATGAGCTCAAACAGTTGTATGTAATTTCACGTTTATTTGTGGTTGTGAACTCAATACGGACACGCTGTCAGTTTTGCAAAAATTCACATGCCAAACCAAATTCACCCCAGGTGCCTGACTAACTCCAAGTCAAATTAAGCACATATTCGAGACCCTCTTTCTTATATGGGAATAGATTTCTTCGGCCCACTGGAAGTAATGGTAGGGCATGGTATAGAAAGAGATGGGTGTATGTTTACTTGTCTCACAGTAAACGCTGTACATGCATGATATTGTAACGAACACTATTTGCACAAACAACAATAGTTTTTTATTTAAACTGATTATACAGGTCTTTTCAGCCACTCGTAGGTACGGTGAAATTTTAAAGCACTCACTACAATTTATTTCCAGCACAATAATAAATTTATATCGATCACTACAACATAGAACAATTTATATTAACGGTATGTACAGCTAATTTATTTCATATCACAACTTTATAGCTCGAATAAATATGTAATATTATAATCAAAGTTTTAAATTAGAATTAAACCTTAAAACCCTTTAACGGCAATTTATACCTTATCCAATTGTTCTAGATTATTTCGAGAATGTACCAGAAATTATTCAAATAACACTCTATAGGTTTCCTATTGTAAGGTTAATAAAGCGCAAATGCAAACTCTTGTAACCTGTCAATCAAGTCCGTCTGAAGATGTCGCGCTACAAGGACGAACCGATCATCTTTTATGTACAAATGCCCTGTTTACGTTCTGATGTATTATTCTGGTCAAAGGTTGACTTAAACAACGTGTTGTTACAGTATTAATGTCAATATTTATTTTCTCAATCTTATTTTATGCACAAAAATGATAGTTCAGTAGTAACTTCATTTCTCGACGCGCTTTACCCCTAGGGTGTCATATTGATAATGGAACGAATTTTGTATAGAATGAGTTGAGAAAACTAATTCATCAAATTCCACTGAACTAAATTAAAGTATACTTTAAAAATATAACCTAGGACTTAAATCCACCCCTACATGTGATTTTCCAATGCTCCACCCGAAGGTGCTACATTGGCCAGGAAGCGAGTATTTTATACCTGAAAAATTTTGAATTTTGTCGAACTCTTGCTGTTTCAAGCAAGGTAAGGATCTTTAACGTGCATGACAACACTCACACAAGGGACCTCCATTTTACTTCTCATCCGAACGAGGGCGTATTTTTGTGAAAGATGCTCGCCTAACATTTTTCAAGCGGACCGTGTCAGGATCCGAACCCGGGACCTTGGACGTAGTAGTTACACGCATACCAACTACGCCACGGAGCCGCCTGACTTAAATCCACCCGCAACTCCCCTCCACATGTGGGAAGGAATTGGAAGAAATTAGTTCGATCGGTATAGTGTTGCCTTGAGCGTATGGTGCCCAGTAAGCGACTTGACGAAGAGAATCTACGTTGCTTCTTACTAGAAGTTGAGAGTGTTACATACTCTAGACTGCTATCGTACCTGCATATTAGTGCTGATGAACCAGACGCGCTTACACCTAATCATTTCTTTTTGGGATCGTCAGAAGGAATGATACCCTTTGAGGAGGTGCAACATTCTGACGTAATAACGATACAAAAAATTGCAAGTTGCTACAGCAAACGGCGCTTTTTTCTGTAAACGCTTGTTACACGAATATACGCCAACAGTAGCACGGGGGACGAAGTGGTTTCAGACGGTAAAGCTCATTGAAATAGGGGACGTAGTGGTTATTGTTTAAGAAACAAAACGAAACTTTTGGGCAAATGGAGTTTAGTAGAAATGCACAAAGGGAGCCACTCCGACCAAGTAAGACAAGTAGTGGTTAAAATTATGAAGAAGACATAATACGCGCCCTGCTACGAAGGTCGTAGTTCTTGATGTAATGTAACAATGTGTGGCTAAGCAGAAGCACTTTGGTTTGTTTTATAATTGTTTCTACTTATCAGGAGGAGAATGTTGGGAACCCAACTAGTTTAGTTATTTCGTTTATGCCATCTGAATAGTTTCTGAAAAATAGGAAATGTTTAGGAATAGGCGAGGGAAAAAGAAAGAGTTTTTGGCATATGAAATGTAAAAATAAACTCTGGGAAAATATGCAATTTGTGCGATAAAAATAATGAGCTCGGGAACTAGGGTAGAACACGATTTAGTTTTTTAGCATTTTTATAAGCAAGAACATATACTATAAAAAAGTTTCGCAATTCTAATTATTTCATTGGTTAACAAGATCGTTTTTAATTGTTTCACACTTGTCATGGTTAGAAGGTTTGGAAATGATGTCTCTGGCATCTTCTGCAAATCTAGCCTCATGACGATACGTTACAACTTAGGAGCATTAGTAATCCCTATGTAACACCGCTTAGTAATAATCTCCAAATTAGTAACCACGACGGAAGAAGGGCGCCTGATTACAAGTGTTTCTTTTTTGTTTTTACTAATTACCCCATCCCTTATAACGAGACATGGTTTATTTAATTAAGTTATGGATGCCTTTCTCCCTGTATTTCATAGTTACGCGTAGGTACAGAGATTCATATTTTCTTTTTTTCATCCAATCACGTCAGTTGGAATAGTTAAAAGAGCGCCCACAATATGAAAGAGTTTTTGAATATATCGGTTATTATATTCATACAAAAAACTACCACGTGTCAATTTAATTTTAGCAGTACCTGTTAAAAAATTGCAATACTGAAATTGGATATGTGGATTTCAATTTAAACTTAATAAAAATAAATGACAGACAATTAAGACTGAGTTTTTAGAGTTCTGAAAAAGAAATAAAGTATTTTGGACATATCGTTTTTTAAAGAAGGAATTCATTCTATGGTTTGCTAAAATAATTTATTCGTTTTCTCAAAACAACCGGACTCCCGCTTTACACAATTCTATATACGAAATTTTCCACCTATCAGCTTTGTGAGTGAAAAACAAAATTTGACATTTATTTCTTTTTAGATATACAGGATATTCTTGTGCGTGTTTAAGAGACACATCGTTTAAGGTACATCTGAAAGAGCTTAGCACTGTACACTTTACATATACAAATCATGAAATATTCTATAATTTCTTTCCGTTCGACCACCAGTCACGTGCCATTCTTACAACTACATAAAAACAGTTAAACTGTTTATACATTTTGTGAAAAATGCTTTTAAAGGTAGCAAAAGAAATAGAACAAGTTTATATTTAATAAATTTTGGTGACTGCAAAACATAGAAGTGTGGCAGTTACTTCCCCTTTAATTCGCGTCACGGTTGGCGGACTCGCTAGCTCCACTTTTCTGTATTGTCTGGCTTGATCTAGGTCACCTCATCCTACTTCTTACCTCTAACGAAATGGAATTTCAAGATTAAATTTGTTTATTTACATCGAGTATAATAAAATACAAAAGTGACGTTTTTATCTCGTGTAATATAAGTATGACCTTGTAGTGTTATTTGAAGTAGCATAGCGTATTTTATATCATGATTGGAAAAGATCCTTAATCACAACTTTATTTTTTCCAACTACGACCTATGTTGTGATTAAATTTGGTTTTAATTTACTTAGTTATGCTGTGATTAGCACAAATAAAATCTCCACTATGGGAATTAACAATAGTTGTACCGAGTTGTACGTTCTGTCTGTTTAGAAGCAGACTGGTACGTTTAAGTAGTAAATCCCCCTAAAAACTTTACCACGCGGGCGTATTAGTAGACACATGAACCCCAGTTGTGGCACCGCCACATTCTTCTATATCCTCATTCCAGTTAGAATGTACTGAAGGAAAAGATAGAACTGATTTTTAGCGATTTTCATTGGTGAATAGTTACGCCAAGTCATCATTACATCATTACGTCTTCATTCCTACAACTTGTTGGACGCGTATCTTAAGAAGATCCTCTTTTTGTTTCTATTAATTACTATTTGGCAAACTTATTAGTTTTAACTAACAAAGAGATACGGTATGAACATTAACAAAATAAAAACTAAAGTATGCAAAGGAGAGGACAATAAATTAAAAACTAGAAAACAAATGGGTAACGAGAACTTACAAGAGGTTAAGGATTTCTGCTACCTAGGAAGCCAAAATAACGCAAGATGGGAAGAGTGCAAATGATATAAAATAAAGATTAGCACAGTGTCGAGCTACATTTAACAAGAAAAAGCAATTACTGTGCTCAAAGACAACAAACATAGCAACAAGGAAGATATGTGTGGAGCACAGCACTGTACGGCCGTGAAACCTGGACATTAGGAGAAGCGGACAGGGTAAAGATAAAAGCCGTTGAAATGTGGTGCTACAGACGTATGATGAAGATATCATAGACAGACAAAGTTAAGAACACAAAGGTACTATAGAAATGGTAGGAGAAGAAAGAAGAATGTGGAAAACAGTAAAAAATAGGAAAGATAGGCTGATAGGCCACATACTAAGGCATGAGGGAATAGTGCGGAATATATTAGACGCAGAGATAGGAAAAAAGTGAGGTAGAGATAGACCTAGGTTAAACTATTGCACACAGTTAGTGAAAGATGTAGGATGTGGGAATTTCAGGGAAAACCTAATGACGAAACAAATAACTGTATATAAACCTGATGATTATTATAAGCAACTACAGGTATTGGTTTCGCAATACTCTCAACTAATGTTAATTGTGCGAAAGGATTTACTGGAAAACTATTAATTCGGCAAATGTCTAAGTGTTGGGGGATCTTTGGTAGCCACAGACTGCTTAACCCCCTTCAAATACCACTGAATCCTGGTGAAATAGGGCGTATAATTAGGAAACAACAGACGGGAACCGAGCTGTATTTAGGCTGTGGGAATTTCAGGGAACGGTGTAGGCTAGTACAGAATAGAAATAAGTGAAGTTACGCGTCTAACCAGTTTCAAAACGGTAAACCTAATGACGAAAATAATAATTGCAGTTAGATCTGATGATTATTTTAAACAACTACAGCTGTTGGTGTTGAAATATTTTCAACTAATGTTGATTGTACGAAAGGATATATTGAAAAACTATGTTCAAACAAATGTTCAAATGTTGGGGGATCTTGGTAGCCGCAGGCTGCTTAACCCTCTTCACATACTGCTGAATATCGGGGAAATAGGGTATAAATTTGTAAACAATAGAAGGGGAACCTAAGTGCATCTAACAAGGTAGAGCAGCGGCCACATTCGAAGACAACAAACATAGAAACAAGGAGAAAATTGTCGAAAGCATATGTGTGGTGCACAGCACAGTACGTCTATGAAATAGGGGCAGTAAGAAGTAGACAGAAAAACGGTAGAAGCCTTTTGGAATGTTGTGCTTCAGATGTACGAGGATTATAAGATGGACAGGGGAAAACAAAAAATAGGAGAAATAGAAGTGCAGGATGCGTTTTAAGGTATTTTTGGCGAATAGTGCAGGATATATTACAAGCAGAGATCGGAAAACAGAGGTAAAGGTAGACCTAGATCAGACCACTGTACGCAGATCGTGAAAGATTCAGACAGTGGAAATTTCAGGGAAATATGTAGGTTAGCTCAGAATTAAAAAGAATGAGGGTACGCGTCTAATCAGGTCCAAGACTGAAGACCTGATGATGTTGATACATATATTTATATATGTATATTTTTCTGGTCTGTTAGAGACTGCAACAGAATGCTATTACTACGGCCCCACAACTTGGACGCCATAATTTCTACGAGTTTACGCTGGATTCGTGCCCCACAAATTGGGCGTCATTATTTCTCTGAAAGTTTTCCTTGGGCTGTTATCTCTAACTAATTCAAGCCCCACTGTTGGGACATCAAAATACTCTGCAGTTTTCTCTGAAGCACAAGTTTCGCGTCGCAACGGATATCTACTTTGTGGAATCTTAGCAACTACTCCCAAACGTCTGTAATAAACACCCCTTCTACGGAACCATCTGTCTACTTTTACCCAACACACGCAATCTTCTATCCCTTACTTTATTTTCAACTTGCTCCTGTCCTTGACGCAATAGCCCTTTCCGAGCAATATTCAAATAATCCTGTCTCAGTTACAAATATATCCTATCTCATACTCCTTCTTTGTTTATCTATAGCAGCATCTACATGTAACCTATCTACCTTATTCCCCACTAAAATACTACAATCTTCAAATGATGTTTATAGAAACATGCAGAATCTCACTAGTACATATTATATCTATTCCTTCTTTGTCTTACTGCTTTCTCTCCAAGTCAACCCAACACCTAACACATGATATCTTTGTCCTGTTTCTATGCCTGCTATTAACACTCCCTCTTTCCAACGGTTATATGTGCATATTTTCTGCTTGAATCCCTAGAATCTAACTACGGTAGAACTTATTTACAACAATATTAAGAAATCCTTGACCAAAACGACTTTCAAACTCGTAAACAAATATTAAGAACGTGTTGTTTATTTTTTATTCGAATTTACTAGAACCGGGAACCGTTAAGCTCGTTTCTCTCAAAACACTTTCACACCTTTTATAAATAATACTAGGAAAATATCTCCTGTTTGTAACGGCCACTTGTCCTCTTTTGCTATAATTAAGCTTTTGAAAGTTATACAAATGCTAACGTTTTACCAATTATATATACACTTTATAAACTATGATTAAATATTCCCGCTAATGATATTTACATTTATTACATCTGTTAATTCATGAAACTTAATATTTCAACTTCCTTGATTATGACCTTAGAATTATTGATTTTAATGCTAAAAAAATCTGAGAAGCTTTCGATTACTATATATCCAATCTGCTATAATTTAGGATCTCGCTTTTCCACTGCACGTTAACAAATATTTACATCTGCAATAGATTAGAAAGGTTTTTTTTTGTTACTTTGCATCTAAACATCCTTAAAGTTCTTCATCAGAATTAAACTCTATCCTAATGGTTCGCAATGCGTATACATATATATATATATATATATATATATATATATATATATTGCTGTGATAATAGTGTTATTTAGGGGTATATAACGTCACATGAGAGGTAAGTCATAAAAAGTACATAATTTGTCCATTTTGCAAAAGTAAATTCCAATCACTTTGTATAAAATTAACAACTAGCCACAATTAATAAAGGGAGACTCATTCTGTAATAACTTAAAATATTAATCAAAATAAATAATTTTGGAAGTCTTTCAATACATTTCTAAACATTTAAAAGATTCTCAAGCGCCAAAGCAAACACCAATCACCTTGTTTAAAATAAAAGGAAGCTCATTCTGTAATAACCGAACCACAGTTAGTAAAATTAATAACTCTAGGCGCAACTCAATTCATTTTAGAAAGATTTAAAACATTCATAAATTTCAAATAAATACAAATTAGGCATATTTAAACGTGAAACAAATCTCTTTCAAACTCGACGCATTGCGTATAGAATAGAAGGCAAGCGCATAAAACAAACTTTAGAAAAACGAGCATACCTCAAAAAGCCATAAGGTATAAATATTGGGGCAAACGGCGTACGTGACATTATAAATGTAGAAATGGACACATTTTTGAAAGGCCGGCACGGGTAAGCAAAATATGGAATCATAAGTTTTGGTATACGTGCAGAATTAAATGGAAAATTTAAATAAATTCCATTACAAAATTTATGTCTGCGTGATATTTCAAGCATGAATAACAACACTTGTTAGCAAATCCCAATACAAAACGTTGAAATACGTGCAAAGAGTGCATAGAGTAAGCAATTTTGAATAAAACCCAACAGTTTAAGTAATAGGAAGGAACCAACTCGGTCTATATAAAGAACCAAAACTGATTAGATGGATTCATTCCATTAACGACTCACGGCTGTACCAGTATAGACGAATTTATTACGTGAATCTGAAATTAAGTGAAGTCAAAAGTGACAAAATAAAAGAACAAAATTCAAACAAAAAACTGTAGAAGTGCGCGTGAAGTACGAGTTTGTGAAAATTTGCCGTTAGTATTAAAAACGGCTTTGATTAAGGATCTTAATAAGGATCTAAGTAATCATCTACGAAATTATCTAAATGACCATCTAAGTAATCGTCTAAGTAATTATCTAAGTAAGGATATAAAATTCACTAAAGAAAGTCTACAAGTTATTGGAAAATGAATTACTGGGTTAAAAGCCAAGCTAAGGGTCAACGACTGGATAACAATCTATCTGGGACACGAAGTTTGCGTAGGAGTCAACAGAAAGATACAAGATTATAGAATTTAAATTCATAATTTCTTAAATATTGCATGTCTTATTTCAAATATTTCATAAGCATAAAACTCACATGAAATATAGGTAATTTATATGTACAAGGTCATTAAAAATCTGTGTTGGTACGTAAAAATTACGTTAAAAGGGCAATAGTTTTTTTGAACATTCAGCGAAGTTTTTAATATAAAACATAATTTTTTTTTGCTGGCTTTAATTGCTCACAATTTTGGTAGTGAACAAATTTAATAAGAATATTTATTTTCATATGATTCAAAAGTTTTTATAGCTAATAATATTACAAAGACGTAGAGTTATAAATTGTACATTTTCTTAGCCTATTATACAAAATTTGGTGAATTTCGTTCTCTTATTCAGGTATATGAAGTGTTACAGGGGAGTGGGGGTGAGTGCAGGGTATAATTGAGCTAGTCGAGGCATAAATCTAATTGTGTTGATTTTAAAATTATTTTAATTAATTTATAGGCGCAGAGAGGTGGCAAACAGCAAGCAACTAAGCGTTAAATACACCAGGCATTCGGCAATATCGGAGCAATATATATATTATTAAATCTCTTTTACTTACTTACTACTTACTTTACTATGTATTCACTCACTCTTTATTCTATAAATTTTTATTTGATTTTACCCCTTTTTGTCGCGCCTTTTTATGTATATGTGCACACCTAATGCACGCCCCGTACTTGCCACGTTTGGTTGGTTCTTTAATTAACTATTTATTTCAATGCCTCGACTATTTAAGCTCTTAAATCTCAGGGTGTTCAAACTACTTATAGTGAGTTCTGTTATAAGTAGATGTGCAAAGTCCAACCAACGTGCACACTCTTTTGTTTTAGTACAAAATTTTACTCTACTTTTGTGTATGCCAAAATTTTACTGCGATCAACGTCGCTTTGTGCCAAATTAAATTACTACCAAAATTATATGACTATTTCTGACGTTTTAAGATATCTCAGCACTCACCTGGCTTATACTTCGTATGTGGCCGCTCTAACTGCTGGCTCAAAATCCTTATCGCCGTATGCGTCTTTACACTGATGTCCTATCTAGTTGAATGATTGGTACCGCCTCCAGGTGTTGTTCTGAAATTTAGCTGCTCCCCAATACCTGAAATAATTAACCCGAATTTAGAATTTTGAATACCCTGTGCTGTAACTTCCCCTGTGCTAATTTCTGCTTTAATTCTCCACTACCAATTGCTGCTCTTCAAAATTCCGCTCCTCGTGTCTTCAATCAATCCGTCCGCTTCTTCTTATCGTATCCAAATCTACTCGTCGTCCTAATTCAAATTGCTCTATGCCCCGCTACAAATCTATAAATCGCTATCCAAATCCAACGTCTTTCCTTATATAATTCCTCTCGATGTCCTGCTACCTAATTATCGCTATCCAAATCCAACTTCTTTCCCTTGTATTACCACTCGAATGCCTGCTACCTTTCTATAAATCGCTATCCAAATCTCACTTCTTTCCTATAAATATTTCCTCTCGGTGTCCTGCTACAAATCTATAAATCGCTATCCAAATCTCACTTCTTTCCTATAAATATTTCCTCTCGGTGTCCTGCTACAAATCTATAAATCGCTATCCAAATCCAACTTCTTTCCCTTGTATAACCACTCAACTGCCTGCTACCTTTCCCAATATCGTTCCAATTCTATATACTTTTCGTCGTTTCACCGTCGCACTATCACTACTCTTTACACTTATTACTTTCGTCGCTGTTACTTCTTTGCCCTTCTTTACTAAATCAAACTCTTTAAAAACAAATACTTTTATTAACTTCTTTTGAAATCGTATACAAATTAGCACAGTATGAAAAACACGTCTTTTTACCAAAGAATTTCGAAATAATCTCCTCTGTTTACTTTCCAAGGCAACCATTTTGACTTTTTTGCCTACTACACTTTAAAATACATAACTAAATCATCCAATAACATCCTAACATTTCGTTTGTGTCGCACATACCATAGTTCATGTCCTTTTACACTTTCCTTATTTACATAAAATTCTAGTATTTGTCCTAAATATTTACAGTTCACCAATCATATTTGACATTTTTATAACTAATAATTTTGAGTTTACAAATATTGTCCAAAAGTTGATTCTATTTAAAATGCAAAACCAAAATAAATTACACTTGAACCTGGATGCGTGGTTGATAGTAAACGTCCATAGACGCATCCGGTTTTTGGACGGCAAATGTACTTTCAATGGCCTTTAAAACTCAAACTCGGTATAAACCCTTGAGCACTGTACATCTTACTACGTCATTTAGTCATTTTAATATTACCTTTTGGCACTTAATTTCAACTACCATTTTGAATGGTATTTTAGTATATGAAAAATATGGCAAACATACATTTTTAAGTTTATGTGATCAAATATGTGTATAATTTTGCTTGGCATATACTACCTTGTACTAAACAACCCTTAGAACTCTTGGTATCTCCCTTATACACTACAATATATATATATATATATATATATATATATATATATAAACTTACGGTGTATTTATAACACTCAGCCACCTCTCTGTGTCTCTAATTAATCTAGAATAATTTTAAATTTATGCCTCGACGACAAGTTTTACCCTGCACTGAGTGAACGACGGCATGATAACAAAGAATTTTTGCCCCTTTCCCTCTAACACTTCATACCTGAATAAGATAAGCGAATTTAACCAAAATTTGTATAATGAACTGAGAAATATGTACAATTTACAACTCTACAACCTTCGTAATATCATTTGCTATTTTAAAACCTTTGGCTCAAAATTGAAGTAAATCTGTTTATCACTAAATTATAACCCTAATTAAGCACTCAAAGCCAGCAAAAATAATTATGTATTATCTCGAATGCTTCTTTGAACGTTCAGTGAATCTTTCTTTCTTATAATGTATTTTCTACGTATCAACCAAATTTTTGATGACCCTTTACACAGATATCAAAGTACATGTAAGTTTCAAATATTAAAAAAAAATAAGATTTTTGCTCTTAGTTAAATATAATTGTTAACCTGGTGTTTTTCTGATTGATTTCCTACGGGAGCCTCTTGATTTGAGTCAGTTGCTAGATTAGTGAATTCCAAGTAGTGAACCCGTCGCTCTGGATGCACCCCAATACTTTGAACTGCCGCAGCGTGTTGTTAACCAGTGACTTTGTGTTGTTTTGAGTTTAACGTCCTGAGTTAGAGTTTTCTATGCTAGATTTCGTATTGATTTGTTTAGTTCGATTTCTTATTGAATTGCTTAGCTCGATTTCTTATTGAATTGCTTAGAGCCCTAAATAATAAATTGTAAAGGTTTGTGTATTACTAAATTAAATTTAAACTTACATTTTATGCTAACGGTAAATTTCTTATACACTCTTATGTTTGAACGCACACTTAACTGTATTATTTACTCGAAGTTTTAATTATTGTTACTTTCACTTATAAATTTTTGTTTCACTTCACATTTGAACTTTGCGTAATACTTTTATTTCGATCAGTACAGCTCGTGCTTCAGTTTAAGGAATCAATGAATATTATCAGCTTGACGTGGTTTATATGAGCAAGCCATTCCACGTGCTGTCATTGGTTGGCCGTTTTCTATCTTGTTATTTTACCATGGAAGAGACGTTGCATTGCGCGTATCATGTAGCCGGTTGTATTTTACTCGGAGTTATGTATCGTATGCATCGTTCATACACTGAAATGGAAACTGCTTATCGAATAACTGAAAAAGGCACTTACGGGTTAGGGTTAGGGATCTATAACGTGCGTAACAACACTCACACACGGGACCTCCATTTTACCTCTCATCCGAACTAGGGTGTATTTTTGTGAAAAATGCTCGCCTAACATTTTTTAAGAGGACCGTGTCGGGATGCGAACCTGGGACCTTGGGCGTAGTAGTCACTCACATACCACTACGTACGGAGCCCCCTCACATACCACTGAATATCGGTGAAATATGGTATATATTTAAAAAATAATAGAAGAGAATCGAGCTGTATCTAACAAAAAAGAGTAGCGGCTAATGTTCGAAGACAACAAACATATAAACTAGGAAAGAATTGTTGAAAGTATATGTGTGGAGCACAATTTTGTGTGGCTATGATATAGGGATGGGCAGTAGTAGAAGCAGACACGAGGCGGCCCCGTGGCGTAGTTGGTATGTGTGTGACTACTACGCCCAAGGTCCCGGGTTCGAATCCCGACACGGTCCTCTTGAAAAATGTTAGGCGAGCATTTTTCACAAAAATACATCCTCGTTCGGATGAGAGGTAAAATGGAGGTCCCGTGTGTGAGTGTTGTCACGCACGTTAAAGATCCCTCTTGCTTGCAACAGCAAGGGTTCGGCAAAATTCAAAATTTCCAGGTAAAAGAAACTCGCTTCCTGGCCAATGTAGTACTTTCGGGTGGAGCATTGGAAAATCACATGTAAGTAGAAGCAGACAGGAAAAAGATAGAAGCGTTTTGGAGTGTGGTGCTTCAGATGTATGATGATGATAGCATGGACAGACAAAGTTAATAACAAAGACGTTTTAATAATAGGGGAAGAAAGATGTCTATGGAAAACATAAAATAGGACAAGACACGTTCTAAGGCTATTGGGGAATAGTGCGGAATATATTATAAGCAGAGATAGGGAAAAAGAGAGGTAAAATTATATCTGGATCAGACTATTGCACGCAGATAGTGAAAGATGTAGGCAGTGGGAATTTCAGGAAAACGTATAGGTTAGCTTAGAATAGGCAACGACGGAGGTACGCGTCTAACCAGTTCCAGGGCTGAAGACTTGATGGTGATGATAATTGACTGCAGATTTTCGAATTATTCTTTCACCATCGGATCAAGGTCCATAAAACAAGCAAATAAAACAAAAATGTTGATGGTCTGTTCCCCTGACACCAGAACTACTATTAAAATGAGTGTGCGAAAATCTCAGCTTAAATGGTAAACTGAGATTTTTAACTTTTATTTACAGAATTTAAAAATGAAATACATTTAAATCCACGCACAAAAATAGCATTTCTTTATTTTTACTCCGAGTTGTTTTTAATTTTAATTTTCTAATTTAAATCTACATGTTTCTTTCTAAGTTAGATGTGTGACTTTTCTTAATGTATCTATCTGGGTATCTTTCTAACAAATTTGCAGAACAATTTTTGCAGTTTCTATTATGGACGACTACGTAATACTTGTGCAGTTCTAGTATTGGTCTCCCATAGCCCAAGAAAGTCGTTGTCCATACTCTAAACTTAACGCCCATTCGTTTTTTTCTCAAATTGGTTATTTATTTGCGTTGCTTAATTTCATTTTTCCTTTGACGTGTTTTGAATTAGGTAAAAAGTAGAAACCACTGCGGATGTTTGTATTTTAGTCATAACAATTCGCGTATTCAAAAATTTGCAATTTATACGTGATACATTATTTCGTGTTTTCATATATGCTTTACACAAACTTATTCACGTTCCGTAACTGTAAATGTACGCAGTGTGTAGCTCTATTCTTATTAGCTCTATTGTTTCAAGTTTGAGTGGAGCTTTATTCTATAAAATAATACAGGCGTAGTATTTACACTCCCCACTACAGAGATTTCACTTTCATTTTGATTAAAATCCAACTCAAATCTTGCCTATACCGCGCTTGTAACAAACAATACAATCAAGAGAAACGACTAGTACTACACAAACTCTCGCCCAGAAACAATATTTGAACTGTTCTTGTGTTTTCATCAATTTGCCTGTGCTCCATTTTGAGAAGCACTAACATTTACTCGCAATATATTTATTTATTTGGCTAGGAATTTCAATAAAATTCAGAGCACTGCCAAATCCTACAATATAATAGGTTTTCTTTGTACTTTTTGAATACGACTCATGGCGGCGCATCACAGACGAAACGATAATATTATGCATAACAATGGAATTTTATTGTTCTCTGTTGTCTATTTTATATTAGCCTTTTGAATGGTTCTACCATATCGCTTTGCTTTATTGAAATTTTAAGTTTCTTAAAGAGTAAGCAAGGCTAATTCAATTACTGCTAAACGGTTTAACTGCTGAACGACATTCCTTAGTGGGCACCCATTTTGGTCAATTCAAGAATACTCGCCGACCTTGCTGCTTTAGAATGGCAGTCCCTTGCTTCTTTCTCATGCTCTCCGACCTCTTGCCCTAGACAAGATCATCTGTTACTGATCTCGAGCACAAACCGTATAACCAGAGCATCAACATAGCTTTACATCTGATGAATAGCTGCTAGTACATAGAATTTTAAAATGTAACTACTTGATTCTCCAAAATTAATTATAAACCGTGATTTCATTCTTTTTTGATTTAATGAAGTTGTTCTAATTAACATTGTCATACGAGACTTGTCTCTTCATCAATACGCCATTGGAATCCTAAGTTTGACTAACCCTATCTTTTAATCCTTCATAGATTTTCTCATAAACATTGTAAACATCAATGTTTCAATACATGTTGTAAATAATATACCGGAAGTATAAGACTATAAAAAATGTAATTTAATAAACTTTCAGTTGAAATAGTTTTGTTAACCGTTATAATTTGTCATATGTAATTATGTTACTAAAAAATGAAATTGAAAAGAGAATGCAAATCAAGACTAAGAAGGCTGTGAATAACAACGAAAAGGGCTATTTAGCTGGAATGGTGAGTAGCTTTACCAGATAATTTTAAGTGATTTTCACAGATTAGAAAAAGTAATCGATATTTTATATATATGTATATATATATATATATATATATATATATATTGCTATGATAATAGGGTTATTTAGGGGTATATAGGGTCACAAGGGTTGTACACTCCAGGTAAACGACACCAAAGTCTAGAAAATTAAACATTTTATCATAAAGAGTAAACATTTCTCCAATTACACAAAAAGCATATATCAAACACACTGTATAATATTCACAACCAACTTTAATTAATGAAAGGAAGCTCATTCTTGAAGAATTCAATTACATTTAGTAAACTAAATAACTTTGTACACAATCTAATTCAATTTTATAGCAATGCGTTCTTACACTTTGAATAAACATGCATCAGGAACATCGAAAGTCAAACAAAAATAAAACGATTTTTTTTAAAACGACGCATTAATAATCATGCGTGCTCATAACAAACGGGTCTTGCAAAACAAGCAAATTACAGAACGTAAAAAAAAGTAAACAAAGGTATTCAACTTACGTCATTATAAAATCGCCTACGTGATCTGCTATATAAAATTTAACACAAAACCCAAAACAAAATAAGGAAACATACGCTTGACTACGTGCAGAATTAAGCGCAAATTTTGAATAAATTCTTATACAAATAAGAGGGCGTGACTTGATAAGGTTTGAAGTGCAATGGTCAAACAAAATTCACATACAGAACTATATGTAGTAGACGTGACCGGCGGGAGCATTTCGACAAGTTATAGTATAGGTAATTCTATGAAAGTCCAAGGAATGGACAATAACCTAAAGTAACGCCTATGCAATAACAGAGGTAAGCTGTATAAAACAATGGTAACAGGTGATAGGCGGGTCTTTAATTACCGCCCGAGCTGATAAAGGGTCAGCCTTGCAACAAAGAAGGCACGCTCCATACTACTCTGAACCAAAATAACACGCGAAGTTGAAAATAGCAAATTACATAATGATATTAAAGTGAATGTTGGTGATTGAAAATTTAAGTGCAGATATGCAATAGAAGTTCGTTGTTGACTTTAAAACGTAAGTTCAAAATAGAAAACACAATAGAAAAAGCACTTCGTAACGTTAAAAAACTATGTGAGCTTGTGCCTTCAATAAAATGGTGGGCAGTTTGAACACACTTTGAAGTGATATTATATTTAATATTTTTAACATAATTTGTTTTTGATATTTTTGTTACGTCATGCAAAAGTATTTTATTATTTAATACCAAGTTTCGTATTTCATAAAAACAAAATTTTTTCAAAAATTTTTATGTTGAACATGTACACTGTAGTACATCACTGAAAAGAGAAAAAAAAATGTCTGTCTATCAGAACTACCGCCAATTATGGTTTCCATTTAAAAAAACATAACCTCATTTATTTACTCGAACATGACCAAAGCCATGTAAAAACAAATAAGTTTATCTTATTCTCCTTTTAAAATAATGTAAAAAAGATCTACAACGTTTTACTGTATCTATCACAATAAATGAAACACGAAGCAAAACAAAAAAGTTCAAAATTTCGTTATTTTGGTATAACGCTTTTGCCACACCCTGTGTGTTAATTATCTCTTCATGGCTGAACTCAGCATTAAAAACTGCACTAGTTTCTCCATTTGACCTTTTCTCTAATATCACAAATAACAGAGTTACCCATACAACGTGTAAGAAATAGGGCACCCTGTATATTCTATCCATCCAAAATTTAATTTTTTCCTTCTTATCTGATTTATATCTAAAGTAAAACGAATGCATTACATTTTCTCTTTAACGAACTAATTATGGTGGGGAAAAAGATTAACAGCAGAAAAAAGTAAAAGCAGAATTATTAATCTATAATAATTTAAATATTAATTGTACTGATTTTTGGATAAAATATAAAAAATAAAAAGATTTTCTATGCAGCACGAAACAATAAAAAGTGCATTTTAAAAGCAATATATAAAATACCAACCTATTATTATTATGTTGGGTGATTTTTATATAATTTTTGAATTTATTGTTTTTTTAATTTTTATATAATATTGCTTAAAAATTATTTAATATTTATATTATTATTTATATTTTTGTCAAAAGTAGACTTTTTTCATGTTTCTATGCTTTTATATGACTAATGAACATTGAACGAAAAAAAATTTTTGTGTCACGGTTTTGATCATTGACTAGGTGGCAACCACTGTTCGCAACATAAAAACTGCCATTTTTGGTAATATTAGCATATAAATTGAGTATATCAAAAATTTCAAGATCGTAACTATTTTACAATTACTATTAAGGAGCATTTACATATACTACCTTTATATTGCCGCAAAACAAATTAATTAAATATAAAGCAAGGGTGAGACAGAAACCATAAATAACGATTATATAAAATGGTTTATAACGTGATTCCAGTATAGTTAGATAATAATTATTCTGTCTAAAACGTAAAAGCGACAAATTGCCATATGATTTGTGTGCGACATGCAAATTACATTTAAAATATTGCTTTTCTAGGATGCTTGGCGTGGCAAAGTAAATGTAATACATTAAATTACTTGCATGCGTGGGGTATTTTCAACAAAGGCTCGTATATTGCGTAAATAATTCATGAATATTCTTCTAATAAATACAGAAATATGTACCTGCATGTTCTACTGGAGATATATCAATTGTTGTTACCAAAGGATAAATCCACCGCGTTCAATATTACATGTACACATCTTAAAGTCGTGATAAGTTTAACATTTTTGAGCTCTTACTAATAGTGGTTTATTATGTATTCTCTAGTTGACCCCTAAAGGGAAATCGGAAAAAATTTCAAGAACATGAATTTTTGTTGATGTTGGGTTTGACTCATTTTATTTATATATCAAAGTAGTATATGAATCATCTTAAAAGAGTGTTTTTCCACTGCCGGACGCAAAACTATGATATTTTACAGAATCTTTCGAACCAACATGTCGCCGCAGTGCAGTATCTCTAACCTGAGATACATATTTGCTTATAGCAAACTAACGGTAATAATTCATTGAGCAACTATAAACTTCCTGTTGGATAAGATAGATTGCCTGCTTTAGTCTTTGCCGTGTGCAAAAGTATGATATTACTTGAGTGTTCCAAGCAAAGCGTTGCTGTCTTCACATATCTCACACGTTTAGCAAACTTATGGTATCGATGAGCCTGAAAATCGGACAAGGCCAAGCTGAAAACAGACAAAAGGTGAGGGCACGAATAAGCCATTCACTCTTACCAGCTATGATGCACCTTGAAGATCAACGCTACTACGTGCCAGACTTTGCTTGATTCTCGAGGCAGGTATTCGTACAATACAATCTCTAGAACACAGTACTAATCAGGGTGACTTTCATACCAAAACTTATGTCATTTGTACCTAAGACAGCAGAGAAGATGTTTTGATAGCCATATTAGGGATGGTATGCTAGCGGATAACTCACACCACCAAGACCAATTTGCTTACTGGGCAGAGTTTTCAACCTTTACTGTAATCTACCAGAAGAGTGGAAAATGTACTAAACAGAGAAATGCTTCTGATGGCCTTTCTGGATATAGGCGCCTCCGACTGAATGCACCAATGCTTTGGGGCTGGAAGAAACCTCTGCCGATAATAGACTGTAATGTTATGAAGGGTAGCGCCCACGACTATTTTGGATAATACCGTGGCTGTCCAGGTTGCGAGCGGGTTTTGCAGGGAGAAGTCGTTTTCTTTTTTTCCGCTAGTCATAGTTTTTGGACGGATACGAACTACGCCGAAACTCAGTAGTAAAGGTTTAGAGGTCTATGGTTTGCAAACAGAAAGAAAGTTGTCAAACATTGTAACCTTTATAATTATTTACCTTTCTAGAAAAACTAATGAAGTTAAAATTTTCTTACTAAAATATAAATGGACTGCACTCTTATCTCAAGGACTGCAGTGGGTTCTTTGAATTGCTATGCCTGCTAGTAAAACCATACACTTGATTTAATCCAAGTCCAATAAACAGTAACACATTGCCACTATTTTAGTGAGTAAAAAATATATTATTGATAATTCTTTAACCAATGATATGTACAACCAAATTTATACAAAAATAACTGTTTTTACAGAATGGAAATGTTGCCACTTGAACAGTAAGAATAAAATAAATAAATAAAAAAATTGCTGCAATGCAAACTGCATAAACAAATTGTTAAATACTTTAATATTGAATGAAGTCGTCAAGTATTTTACATCGAATTAAAATTTTGCTATTATAAGAGGAATAAAATTTGTAATATCTGTTTGCATGTTTGGTATGTAGATATTTGTTGTCACCTGATTTACGACGTTGATATCGATGTTACCTAGGGGCCTCAACCAGAAGTTCCTATTATTGATCGACCAAGGACAACACCTGTGAAGATAACAGCTTCAAAAATAAAATGGGACAGCGTGCACGATTACAGGCTTTCTATATTCTGCGATTACACCATCAAAAAGCATTTTTGTGGATTCCATGCATAATAACTTATTACACTGTAGATTGGTTATACAGACAATTGCGTTCAGAGTGGCAACGAATAGTGTTTGCGATATCCCAAACTTAGTGGTTAGAATTCACCATGTGCGAATTCTATTAAAATAAAACGTATTTTGGATACCATAATAATTACACCAGGATCGAAATTATTTCCACGTGCTCCCGGGAATAATTTAGTATTGCGTGCTTCTCGCAATAATTTAATGTCACACGAAACCGCAACTAAATGCTGAAGTGAAAACCCTCATTAGATTTAACAATTTCAAATTAATAAAAGCTAAGTAAACTTACCCACTTACGGCTTTGCCCATTACAACAAGGTGAACCAACTAACTTGTGAGCACCTAAGTACTTGATGCTTTTCAGGCTAAGCTCAAATTCACAATTTGAAGGTCCATTTTCGTGCAGTGCTTAAATCAAAAAAGGAAGACAAAATTCGCGTATCTAACAAGGTAGATAATATCCCTCCTAAGCACAGATGGTTTCTAAAATGTTGTTTTCAACCAAACACGTTCCTACGAGGTTTGGTATGTATGGTTGTGTATCTATCAGAAAAAGTAGAATACATTGCCTAACCAACAAAATTGGTTACAAAAAAATTTAAACTGTTACAACATAATGAAGGAACGCATGCAAAGCACCCTAAATGCACTGTAGAGAGTTTTTAAAAATAACACCCCGGTGCCACTCACACAGAAAAGGAGGATTAGAAACCGTAAGCAATCCAATATTTTTACTATATGATAACTGCGTTTCAAATTTCTTATATTCTTCATACTCAGAGTTTGCAGTTGCGTTATTAAACTGTTTAAATTTCAACAAACTATATCACTAGTGGCACCTCGAGCCTAAAATCTTGAACCAAATGGATGACATCAGTAAATAACTTTTTGGACCATCAACATTACGACGGTACTCAGCAAAGACTACGTGCTTCCACTACTTCTGGAAGATGCGCGGTTATAGGTTTCATACTACCGACTCGCGCAGACTGACGAGTCTTTGACGTTGAATGGAACAAGCATCCAATTTGTTCAGGAGAATTATTCAGATCTGTAGACTTGCACTGAATAGATTGAACAGTTTTGTACCACATCGAAAAATGTAACAGCTGCGAAATAACCTGAAGCATTTTGTTCTTCTCACAGATGAAAGGAATAA
Organism: Platerodrilus igneus; assembly: GCA_036346225.1. Lineage (NCBI taxonomy): Eukaryota > Metazoa > Arthropoda > Insecta > Coleoptera > Lycidae > Platerodrilus > Platerodrilus igneus. Next base: position 2,636,842 of record JARFIW010001270.1, read on the forward strand.
TACTCGCATGCAGAATACACATCAGCATAATATTTTCCTACAGCTGCTGTTGTCGAATCCTTGACCGTGACCGAATGATAAGTATATTTTATAAAGACGAAAGAGCAGATGTAATGTGCTGAAAGATGGTTTCACCTGTACCTTTGTGCAGTGTACAAATTGTCATAGACATTCTTCAATTTCTAGTTTCCTCTTCGTCTTTCGAACATGATTAACGTACCGAACTATACACGTGGTTTGCTTGACAGTAGTGAAATATCGAGTGGTATCTAATATCAATAAGAAACATTTTTTTTCTTCACGTTATTTAAGTAAACATTTACAACATGTACAAATATAATGACAAACGAATTTGCGAATCTTTAACAATCATTTTTGCTCCCGACTTTGTTTAATTTTTCTTTTAAGTAATTTCTTTACGCGAAACACAATTTCTTGTGTTCCGGAACCCTCACATGCAATTTTCTTCACTGACGGACAAACCCTCAAGTGAAACCAACGGCTGTGCTGTTTGAAGGAGCCTTAACATTCTATGTGGTAGGCAACGCTTTCTTTATTCTGGTTCCGCACCAACCGATCTTAAGAAATCCCCTCTTAATCGGCCAATTTCTTCATGACAATGGTGGCAGTGTAATTCCAGCAGCACTCTCTTGAAAACATTCATGTGCTTTTACACGGGATTATAGATCAAACCTGAAATTGTGGGATCCGGTGTCGTAATAAACCTCTAATGTAATAATGACGAAATATGTACGATCAGAAAAGAAGGTGAAGAAGTATCTCCGGAGTAGACAACTGAATTGCAGCTTCGGTTTCAGCCACACAAAGAACCGATGACTCAACTGGTGTTGAAAGCTGAGGAGTAGAAACGGTTGGCTCTGTTGATGTTTCGTTGCGGACGAGACATGGATGATTGAACTGTAGTATGTCTTTGAGTCTGAGAAGGAAAAGAAGATGGATCTGAGTGACTGCGTGTTGTGATCTGAAGAGGGCACATATATGACATGACCAATGCTGCGGTCTGAAAATGATAAGATGGAAACACCCAAATTATTTCAGAAGCTAATTAATGAACCGATTCTTTAGTTAATTCCTTTTCACTGTTCTTTCTCCTTTCTTTGGAGGTATGTTTAGACTTTGTTTAAATGTTGTTCGTAATTTAAAACTTCGTCTAACATTTCTAAACAATATTCCAAAAATAAAATTATGAAACATATTGATTTATTCGAACAAAAGCATTTTCACTTTAATATATCAGAATTGATACAGTTTATCTAATAATATAAAATTTCATCATTAATTGGAACGATCACTAGATTCCTAAAATAGCAGTAAATACTTTTAAATGTTGTCGGTGTTTGTCATCGTCTTTCTTTGTAATTGCAATCTCTGGTCAGTTGCAACTTTTTATTAACTTATATACAACGGTAAAATTTGTTTAAATTTACCATCAACAAAAGTTCGTTGTGAAATCAATAAGAAATCGATAAGAAAAATTCAAAACATTCTGATTGTCTTCTGCTGCCTTAACCTGCAAAACAAATTAATAAATTGAATCGACTCTAAGAAATTGATAAATTAAAATAATGTAAACATTGGTACTTTTACGTCAATGTCATAGCAAGTCTCCGAGTGTGTGTAAAAGCAGTACCTATACATTTTTCGTTTCTTTAAAAGTGGACCAACTAAACCCAACAGGTATTCGAATCTAAAAAAAATAAACATCTAATTTGTGAAAATACACTCTATGTCAGAACACTATACATTTTGTGCATTTCTTTATCAGTAGATCAAACAAGACCTAAAGATATAACACAATGTAAGGAAACAGACATATTAATTTGTAAAAATTATCATATTTTTTGCCAAACAGTCTCTACCTTTCGACATTCATCCTCGTGTAAATAAAGAGAAGTGCGGATCATAAAAACAGAGTTCTTCCAATAGGTTATGCGCGTCACCAAACTGTATTCTTCTTCTTCCGTAGTTGCAGATAAAAATACCAGCCCAAAATTAAATTTATAAGCTAGTAATGCCTCACATAGGAATTCTTTTTACGGCACGTTACGGCGATTGTAATTTCAAAAAAACCTCAAACGTCAAATTCACTTCACGTCCCTTCGCGTCCAATTACGTGAAGTTAAATATGATCCTGGCATTAATTCCTTTAGCATCAACGCAACTTGCTATGGTTTTTGATAAAACTAGAAATCACGTTTTAACACTCTTCATGAAATAATGAAAATCAAATATTACAGAACTTTGCATATGAACTAGATTACAATTTTATGTTCATTCTATTCAAGTATTATAAAATTTCAATGTATTAAAATTAAGTTCTTGTTTCAGGATTTCATCTTAGTGGTGTCGTAACGGCGTGTCGATCTTCTCCTCCAGCAACACTTCCTTGTGGAGCACTGGAGCCTCCACAACGCTTTAAAGTATCTGTTAGTTTCGACAGGTGAGTACGGAATCCCATCATTGCCTGCGTAACAAATCAAACGTAAATTCACAGTCCATAGAGCACAAAAATACAATTTAAGTTTTATTTGTTGAGATAGATTCTATCAAGTTCGGTGTTATTTAGGAGCATTTGTGTTGTAGGAATTTATATTCCTCAAGCGTTTATTTATGTGGTGGAACGCTCGGCTTACTTTGTTCCGATTTATAGAAAAATTATTATTGGAAAGTTTATTTTCTTGAAAGGTTTTTATATTTACCGAAATTTAGAAGCGTACAGCGTACTGAAAAACCTAAAGCAAACTTGTTATTTTTGACGTTAGTAACTTTAAAAGAAGTACTCTGAATAGGTAGTATAATTAACAATTTGAATCAAAGTCTGATATTTAGAAAAAATACGTGCAAGGACAAGAGATTTTGCGAACTAGCTTCGGTTTTGAAAATAAAATATATCAAAAACTTTGGAAAGGGTCTAAATACCCTTTGAAGGAGAACACTTGACATATTTACTTGAGAACCTTCCTCTTACAATAATTATAAGTAATCAATTTTGGATGGAAACCAGTATTTGAAATCCTTAGTGAGGCTTATTTACGTAGCCACTCTCACTCTCGCCACCAATGCCACAAAAGCAAAGTAATTTTCAATTTCTTTATAAGAAATCGCTTCTGTATCGTAAATGCAGAAATATGCAGAGTGCAAACGTACGTGCACATACTAAGATATGAAGAACATGATTTGGGCATATGGAAACAACAATATCTTTCCTCCCCATCTCCACCCCTCCCCCCTCTCATCATCGCCAAAAGAGTGAAGTATTTTTGGATTTCTTTATAAGCAATCGCTTCTATATCGTAGATGCAGAAATATGCAGTGTGCAAACATATGTGCGCATACTAAGATATCAAGAATTTGATATGGGCCTATAGAAACAAAAGTATCTTTCCATAACCTCTTCGCCATCATCGCCAAAATAGCAAAGCAATTTTCGACTTCTTTATAAGTAATCGCTTCTGTATCGTAGATACAGAAATATGTAGTGTACGAGCGTATGTACACATACTAAGGTATGATGAACTTTATTTGTACCTATAGAGACAACAGTACCTTTCCTACTCCCACCACCACCATCGCCACAAAAGCAAAGTAATTTTCTATTTTCAAAAAAAAAATCGCGATGGAAAATTATGCAAAATATGTGACATCCCATAGAAATAATTATATTCACATTTCAGTTTAATAGCTTCTGTATAAGTAAAGTCCACCAATAGGATTAGGTTATTCCCTTTAGGAAATATAAGTTTGAGACTTCTATAAATTCTAATCTAAGAGAACATTATTTTGTATCATATTTGATCCATAGTCAAAGGTTATTAAATTCTTGTCAGTTTTTCAAAGATGAGAGATTATGTCATCATGGTAATTAATACAGCCTGATTTTGTTTTGTCTAGAAAAGATATAGTGGCGCCAAGATGACCTCATCGTCTTAGAAGAAAGACAAGTCATATACAGTTTTGTGCTGACACTCAGATACATGTAAAATTCAGATTTCTGATTTTAGATCCACTATACGTAAAGTTAAATATATAGGTTAGGTAGTAGAAAGACCACACAAAGTAGGTCCCATTTTGATACCATTCGTCCAAAGTTTCCAGAGAATGCCTAGTGTGGTTTTAAAAAGAGAGTTACATTCTTCAAAGGAAGAGTCTTTTTCTAGCATCCAATCGCTCAATACGCCGCTTCGGTAGGTCAAGTACCTTGGTCAGAGGCTAGACGAAGTTTGCAAATATGTTCGGATAATTCCCTACCAAACGACTCAATTTTTTTAAGGGGCAAATTGGTTCCCAAAAGTTCAACCCGTAGGTTGAAATAAAAACGTGCTGAAACTATGATAGACGGAGGTTAGTACGTAAGTAGGCGGCTCCGTGGCGTAGTGGTATGTGTGTGACTACTACGCTCAAGGTCCCGGGTTCGTAAACAGTATAGTTACAGTTTTTGCCGTAATAAATTGTGTTGTATTTTTTTAAAAGCGCGATTTAATATTTCAGGTGTTAGTTAACGTTTACTTTTAGAAATTTTCCTTGCAGTTAGCAGTCGTAAATAGGTGTACATGTTTTAGGTTCGTCTTAGATTTAAAATAATTTTGGTTTTAATGCATTTTCAGGTATATTTGTAAGCCAGAATCACTCTCTTGATCTCAAGATTTTGGCCCCCCCTTATTATTCATTCTAGAGCTTTTCTCTACCAACCTCGCGAGTTTAAGTGGCCTCCAAGGTATTTCCCGATCAAGACCACATTTCATACCCGATGGCCTTCTGGAACCCTTGTCAAACACTTACAACACCCGTCCCACTGAGTCGAGAGAACAAATTTTTGTTCGTACAGTTGACGTTTTCGGTATTCTAGCGAAATGGAATTTTGCGGGTAATTCTCTGAATTTTCCGTGAATTACCTGCTACATATCCTGAGGGCCAAGAAGTATACGTAATAACACACACACACGCACGCACATACGTACGCACCCACACACAAACGCGCACGCACGCACACACCCACCCACACATACACAAACGCGCGCGTGCACACACACACACACACGAACTGGAAATTTAATCTACACACAGACGCACTTGTAAGTACGTTTAATTCATATATTCAACGATTCATTTAGGTACTGACCTTCATTCCGGTGTAATTTCAGCACTGGTTTATTTCAAATTTTGTATCTTCAATCGGGTAATTGATTGTTTCTCCATTAAAGCTTTGGACTTCCGGTTATCTCAACTTAATTCCAACCAATTTGCCCTTAAAAAAAACTGAGCCGCTTGGTAGAGGATTATCCGAACATATTTGGCTACTTTGCCTAGCTCGCGACCCTCTGACCAAGGTACTTGCCCTACTGAAGCGGTCTGTTGAGCGTTTGGATATTAGAAACGAAGTCTTCCTTTGAAGAATGAAACGTTTTTGTTCTAAGACGATGAGGTCATCTTTGCACCATAATATCTTTTCTAGATAAAACAAAATCAAGCTGTATTAATTACCATGATGACATCACCTCTAACCTTTGAAAGATTAATATATTAATTTTATAACCTTTGACTATGGATAAAATATGATGCAAAATAATTTTCTCTTAGATCAGAATTTATAAAAGCCTCAAACTTAAAGGGAATAACCTAATCCTATTGGTGGACTTTACTTATACAGAAACTATTAAAATGAAATGTAATTATAATTATTTCCAAGGGAATGTCACAACTTCTCCAAAAGCATAACGCGGAGCAATTAATTTTACGAGGGCGACAGAAACGGCAGTCGTCCATCAAATCAACCTTAAATGTTTTCGAAGAAACCGTTTGTAAATCGCCAAGTATACATTTTGCACTTTCTCATACGGAAGTATGAGGGAATTAATGTAAGGGAACTGTAGATCTTGCAGCCATCCTTTCCGATTGTTTCTGTATTACAGGCATGCACTTTTTTAGGAAAGTCACTTGGTGAAGTTACAGAAATGACGTCCCCTCTACCAAAATAAATTTTTTAATGTAAGATTCCTTTAAGGTCTTAACGGTTATGCACTTTTTCATTTTAAGAAGTAAGAAAATGAATTTAGAGGAAACACTGGAATTCTGACGACAGCTGCCGAAGTATTCTTGTCATAAGCCCGCAGAAGAAATTTATTCTATAAACCCCGATTCATCCAAACCATCGACGAACCACGTATTCAGTGCTGTCGTTGCTGCAGTGGACAATGAAAACATTACGAGATATTCCGAACACAAGCAACTGAAACTCGGCAATAGTTATAGAAAAATTCCCCATCAACTGTTTGGAAAATGAAAAACACGATTCATTAGAATGTTGTCATCATAACTTCCGGCAAGGAATAAGAATAGCCGTCGATGACACCGTGGTTTGGTAACTACAAGAATATTTTATGTAGAATAAAATCGAATTTCACACTCCTACAATTAAATCCGAACAAAAACCGAAAGAAGTTTTCGAGGGTCTAGCTTCCAGCATGACGATATAAGACTTCCAAATGGAACTTACAAACATGGAATACAAAGTAAACTAGGTCACCAAACTAAAAAACAGAAATAGAAAATACTGCATCACAAGCTCCTTATGTTGCAACCAGATCAAAACCGCTGACTTTGAGTTAAGGTTGGAGCTGCCACAGTGCTTCTGGTACCAAGGTTTCGGATATTCCAGTCTAAACTGTAGATTCAAACCACGGGGCGGTAAGTGTAAAAGGAGTGCCCAGCAGAAAGTTGTTAGAAATAAATAGAATCTACACCAGTATGCGCTAACTGTAACAATCCTTATCCTGTCAACTGTAAATAATGCTCAAAAGCTACTGAAAATTCAGAACACAATGTGGTGCAACAAAGATTTAGCGATCAAACGAACAATTAACAATAATCTTCAGAGATTTGAATGCAAAGCATCAGTTCCTGTATGTTTGTTGTGGTTTGTTTTGTATTTTTCTCAATCTTCTTTGGGAATTAAACCACTCGTAGTTGTTAAAATCGTCTTATTTACGTTTCGATCTATGACCTAGGATCGTTGTCAAAATAATAAAAATTTCAAGTTTGACATTTATTACATAAATTGAAAGTGACTTTGATTTATTAATGTTTTATATATTTGGTTTGAATACATTAGGTGAAAATTTTAAAGTTTGGAAGAATGAGTGCCTTCAATTTGTATTGCGCCCTGAGAGCGACTTTGGGATAGTCAATACGCTTAACGCGAAATCAGCAATTTTGAGATAGAGTTCGAAGCATTTTGACTTTTACTAAATTATCTGTCCAGCACCGTTGGCCAATTACACTGGCAACCGAGGAAGGCGTAGTTTGTACAGAACGTAAGATTAGACGACTCTTGGACAACAATCACAAGAGTTTTTATTAATTACTGATCTTGGGATAATAATCGACAAGGACTGAATTTCTGACTTTTTGTTTTACTTTAGCATGTTCTTTAATGGAGTATCAATTTTACAACTTTTTCCTCTTAATCTATTTGGTTATGACAATTATTTACTTAAGATATTGCATTTTATTGAACTATCTTACATTTAGTTGAAAAAACGGGTTAGTGGTGCTGTCCTAGTGACAGCTTATTTAAGTATATCATTTTAGTGAGATAAGTTAACCTAAGTTAATATAAAAACATTTTCTTAGGTCTACTGTAGTTCATGGGTGTGACTTCGTCATACTCTACGGTGGTCCTAATGAGCAGGACATGCTGGGTCATTCCATGGAAGATATTCGTTGCGGTTGTCCTGATGTAGTCTTCAATCGCAGGGATGTTTACGTCCTTGTGGATTTAATCGTTTGAGCGTCGTAGTGCGTCGAGTGCCTTTCGAAGGTTCTCGTTCTGGGCGACTTGCAGATTCTGAATGTGGGATTTGTTATAAATACGCTAATTACAATATAAGTTTAACCATCTCGCGTCCATTTTCATGCATGACCCTGGACGTAAAGTATTTGCCTACAAATTCGGCTGCATAAATGACGTCGCGAGTAAAGCCCATAAGGTAAAAAACAGGAACTTACCTGGTTTTTAATAAAGCCAAGGCGGTCTCCAGTTTCTCAAGTATCGGTCTTTGGCAGGTGTTTTTTCTGGTGCGGTCCAAATTTAGGACGACGAAGCACAGAGATAGTTTTTAGGTATGGGAAAGTACAAACATAGGAAAGGAAAACTGAATCGCACGTACGTCCGACCTCGTCAAACGCCGATAGTATAGCCTCTCCTTTACAGTGACTTCGTTCTCATCAACTATAGTAACCTCACCATTTTTGGCTTGCCATACATCATTCTTTCAGCCCGGTAACGCAGACGTATGCGGTTTATATATCGTAAATCATGAGTTAATGCCTGAAATGCGTGGGAAACTATAATCGCGCAACTATACACATAAAAGCATAAATTAAGGATGCGAAAGGAAAACTTTTCCATGCTGCGTTTAAGAATCCTCTAAATTTAAATATTTAAATAAAATGTAAAGCTAAAAAATCGCAATACATTGGCAGCGTAACCCCATGCTGCCGATGCATAGGTTATAGTTGGATGGATGACGGTCGTGTAAAGTCGAATCTTGTTGTGGAGGTTGAGTAGGTTTCTCCTGTTCTGTAGTGGGTAGAAGCTCGACGTTGCTGCTCTGGCTTGGACAGTGCAGTGGTCGCTGTGGTGAATTTATGATCGAGTCGGATGTTACCCTATATGAAAGTACACGTGCTGAACATAGAACAAAGGCCTAGAAAATCAAAATCTCCAACTCATTTTTTGTGCTACCCTAAAAGAAGCAAATCTATTGGATGCCCATTCCACTAACTTTTTCTCAACATACCCTGCATAAGGGAAGAAAGTATAGAAATACAATTACAAATCCAGCAGAATTCAGTACACTTAGTGCTCTGCATAGCCTAAGAACTCAACTAACAGTGCTCGCCATAGCCTGCTTAATCTTGACCAATTACGCTGCCCGCCGCCGCACCTGGGGCACGTCGCTATAGTTCAGTACTGTAAACCACGTATAACAGTGCTCCCCATAGCCTGCTTAATTATGACCAGTTACACTGCCCGCCGCCGCACCTGGAGCACGTCGCTATAGTTCAGTACCGTAAACCACGTATTGCAGTGCTCCCCATAGCCTGATTAATTTTGACCAGTTACGCTGCCCAGCGCTGTACCTAGAACACGCCGTTCATTTACATTTCCAATGCTCCACCCGAAGGTACTACATTGGCCAGGAGGCGAGTTTTTTGTTGCCTGGAAATTTAGAATTTTGCCGAACCCTTGCCGTTCCATGCAAGGTAGGGATCTTTAACGTGCGTGACAACACTCACACACGGGACCTCCATTTAACCTCTCATCCGAACGAGGGCGTAATATTTGTGAAACATGCTCACCTGCCATTTTTCAAGCAGTCGGCCGTGTCGGGATTTGAACCCGGGACCTTGGGATCCGTAGTCTTAAGCTTACTACATTGATTCACGGCGACGCCTCCTAGGACACGCCGCATTAATTCTTTATAACTCCATGTTATTCCACAAGTAAACCACGAAGCCCTCCGAAGAGTTCCGGAAACCGCCGAAGACGTCTGGACCTCTTCAAACTGCAAATACTTTCTAACTATCGTTATTCAAGCTTTTACTCAGCTTCACAAGTAAATTTCGAAACCTTCTGAAGAGTTCCGAAAACTACCGAAGACTTCTGAACCTCTTAATATTATATATATATATATATATATATATATATATATATATATATATTCACTATATAGTTCTTATGTTCATATCATAATTCTTTATAACTCCGCGTTGTCCCACAAGTAGAACACGAAGCCTTCCGAGGAGTCCCGAAGACCGCCGAAGACGTCTGGACCTCTTCAAATTATAAATACTTTCTAACTATCGTTATTCAAGCTCTTACTCAGCCTCACAAGTAAATTCCAAAGCCTTCCGAAGAGTTCCGAAGACTACCGAAGACTTCTAAACCCCTTAATATTGTATATGTGTTCAATGTATAGTTCTTATGTTCAGATCATAATTCTTTATAACTCCACGTTGTTTCACAAGTAAAACACGATACCTTCCGAAGAGTTCCGAAGACCGCCTAAGACGTCTGGACCTCTTCAAATTATAAATACTTTCTAACCATCGTTATTCAAGCTCTTACTCAGCCTCACAAGTAAATTAGGAGAAGAGTCGGCAATATCACTTTCTCGTTTTAGATAGGAAATAGTTGCATAACATCGTATTAAAATACCTACTCGAAAAGTATATTTTACGGATTGAAAATGTCCCCGATAGTAGACATATTTGAGGGGTTTAGAAACACTATTTTTTATAAACCAGAAGCACCTAAACATTCGTAATACCGTAATACTTTTTTCAGTACTTTGGATCCTAATAGATGAAAACAGTAACACTTTTGATAAAACATAGAATTAAGAACAAATTTAACTTTTCTTACAATTTAACTTTATATTGGGTTAACTGTATGTTGTAAAATTCTTGACCAAAAAAATTCTTGGATTGAATGTGAAGAATATTTGAATCTTATTCGGAAATAAGTTAATTATACAATATTTACTTTCTATGTGCAGGTAATTGTCTTAAGAGTGTTCTTTCATTTTTTTATTGTGTAATGTTGTCCAGTTTCTCAGTAAAACAATAAGTAACAACTCCCTTTCTCGCAGAATGAATTTGCACTCAAACCCGTTTCGTGAAAGCTTAAAATATTATAGTTTTTTGGTCAATTTACCGGCACAGCTTTACAATGCACACGATATTGACGAACTAGTTTTTCCTTAATTATGCTTGTAAAACATAATCGTTATTTATATGGGCTTTCTGAAACCCTAGTATAAGAAAGAATACCACAGTGACTCTTCTAATTTAGATATTTAATATTTTTTACAATTGAATTAAAACTCATTTTTCTTTTTCAGATGTAAAATAACGTCCGTAACATGCAGCTGCGAGACGAAAGATATATTTTGGTGCCAGCATGTCGTAGCGCTATCGCTTTATCGAATTCGCAATGCAGAGATCGTCCGACTTCGTGTTCCTATTTCAGGTAACTAAATTTTCTACTTTTAACAATGACTGAAGTGCATTGAACCATAAAACGATTTGCCTATTCATTAACACTTCCTTGTCATATTTCCACCCCTCTGGATGTCACCAGTTAAACGTCGCCCTCATATTACAAGAATGTCAGAGTATAGGGTAAATAAGGGCACCTGCCCCACACGCTTTACACCTAACATGTGTATCATGCGAGTAAACTTCAAATGGGGACACTGGCGCAACAGATGTTTTTTACCTGTTCCTCATGCTATTTTGTTTCACCTGCTACGTAATTAGTTTATGACACTTTAGTGTAGAAAAATACACTTATATTTTTCAAGTTTGTGCGATACTTAAATACAAGCTCTTGTGTTTGAATATTGATCAATCCTTCGGTGGTGGCGCGATAAAGTTTAGCAAAAATGTTGGCACAGAGTCGTAGACTAATGCTATTTATCCAAGGGAACGTTTTGTTTTAAATTGCTTCATGTACATAACGGTAGGCTTTGGAAAGAAATGTAAACATAAATCCAATCTAATAACTCATAGAACCAATACAATGGTAGAAATTTATACAAATGGTGTCCAAGCTACCGCTCGCAAGCCACATGTAACTTTTTGTAAGTATAAAAGTATTATTGTGGCTCAATTATCAAATAATAAATATTTATAATTTCTCTTAATCCCCGACATATACGAAGATTACTGTTAAAATTTCAGAATAGAATTAAAAAATGACATGATACACTTTTTGTATCAAGTATCATCATCTTGCCACGATTTTGTTGGATTGCCTTTAGAAAATATCCAAGTTTCGTCCATTAAAACGGCTTGTCGTTTTGTGCTGGAGTGTAGGTTATCTTTATATGTCTTTCAAAATTTAATTCTGGAATTTGCAATATTTGATTTTTCCTGTATAGCTCTGCGGTTTCCTTCTTTTTTAAATTTGAAGCCGATGTGAAGCAGTACACGGTTCAAACTGCTATTACTTAAGATTATATCTCTTTCTCGAAGCTCCATATTCAAAGATTGAACTGTTACATGTTTTTCTACAAATAATAAAAATTAAACTATGACTTGCTCTAAGAATTATAAAACTTACTTTTGGGCATACATTGTGTACAAAGTATCTCTGATGTTCATTTGGATGCTGTCTGGAAGATCTACAGTTTTGTTTTTCTTTCTAAGCCATTTTTCCCAGGACTGTGTAGAATGGGATTGGTCATTCTTCTTGATTTCACCCGAGTAATAGTGCTGACACTAATTTGCAGAGGTGCAGCTACCCTCTTATATGTTTAGAATTAATAAAAATACAATTGGTTATGTTAAAATGTTTACCTCTTGTACTGCTTTTACTGAAATTAAAGGACCGCCATGCTGCTTTTCTTGTTCAAAATAGCTTAATAAGTTCAACACCAACTGTTGATCATGCGCCCCCAAAGTCGTACCTTTGGCTGGCATTTTAATAGTTAGTGAGTTCTAACAACTGTTTTACAATAAATGAATGAGAAACATAAACAAATAAAGAAAAATGAGTAAGCGTGTTAAATACAACGTAAGTAGGGTTATGGTATAATGACAGAAATGAGGCTAAAATATTATTACCGTCAAATTTAAAATACCACTCTAATCAGTTAAATGTCGGTATGAATACGAAACAATTCTTTTTAATCTTTCTTGGGAATAAAACCACTTATATTTGTTAAAATGATCTTTATTTACGTTTCGATTCATGACCTAGGATCGTTGTCAAAATAATAAATTAACGGCACAGAAAAATTAGTTCTTTCAAAAGACCTGAACTTTGCAGTAACGCCAAAATCAATACCAACATTTGAAATAATCAGCTGTATTGAAAAATCAGCAAACCAACTCGAAGAAGATCAAGCAAACGAATTTAGAGTACGATGCAAAATTGATAGGAAAGAATCACAAAATAAAACCAAATGTAAGCAGTAACGATATAAAAGCAATTCGCAATCTAAAAAACGATAATTCAATTATAATTCTACCTGCTGACAAAGGCAATGCAACAGTAACAATGAATAAAAACGATTACAACACAAAAGTCAACGAACTGTAGAACACTGAGAATTACACCAGTTTAGAAACGGACCCAACAAATTCAATTGAAAATAAAATATACAAAACTCTATATAAATTTAAAAATGAGTTCGAAGACAAAGAAAGAAGCAAACTGGTCCCACATTACAGTAAACCACCCTACTTTTACGGTCTACCAAAAATTCATAAAAGAGACATTCCTTTAAGACCTATCGTAAGCTCCATAGATTCGCCATGCCATAATTTAGCAAAATTTCTTCTAAAAATTATAAATCCATTAACAGGCAAAACGGGCTCTTTCATACAAAACAACCCACACTTTTTGAAAAATTATCAAAAATAAAAATTGAAAATACACACACAATGGTAAGTTTTGATGTAGTAAATCTCTTCACAAATGTCCCTGTAAACAAAACGCTTAATATTATAAAAAACAAACTACAAAAAGATGACAACCTTAAAGAAAGAACAAAACTTAACTATATCGTCAATTATGGAATTACTTGGTTTATGCGTCAATACCACATATTTTCAAATAAATGACCAATTCTACAAACAGAGCTTCGGAATGGCAATGGGAAGTCCACTATCGTCAATTTTTAGTAATATATTCATGGAGGAATTCGAAAAAGATGTAATATTCACAGAAGAATTAAAACCACCAATCTGGTGGAGATACGTAGATGATGTCTATGCTATTTGCCTTATAATACAGAACTGATTAAAAACTTTGTAGATTCAATTAACAAAATAGAACTAACTATTAAATTCACTTATGAATTAGAACAACAAGGAAAACTTCCATTTTTAGATATTCTAGTTAGCAAAACCGGTGCAACAATTAATACATCAATATACAGAAAACCAACACACACGTACAGATACTTAAACTTCTATTCAAACCACCCACACTGTAGCAAACGACGAATTTTCAAAACCATGTATGATAGAGCAAAATTAATATCATCAAACGAAGAAATTTTAAAGAAAGTAAAAGATCTAATCAAATGTACACTAATAAAAAACAAGTATCCTAAAAGAATAATAGAAAAAGAAATGAATAAAATCCCAAAAAATAAAAAAGAAGAAAACAGAAACAAAGATACGCATCAAAAAATGCTCTCAATACCAAACATAAAAGGATTCTCCGAAAAAATCCAAAGAATAAGAAACAAATTTAAAATCAAAACATTATTTAGAACCAACAATAGACTAAGAACACAACTAACAAAAACAAAACCCAAAAACGCAATACAAAGTTCAAAAAACTGCATCTACAAAATACCGTGAGAATTTAACAAGTTTTACATAAGGGAAAGTTCCAGACCATTTGAAGTTAGATTAAAAGAACATAAATCATATATAAAAAATAGAAAATTTGAAAAATCCATGCTTTGCCAACATGCATGGGACTTCAGTCACAAAATAAAATGGGAAGACGCAAAAATTATTGACAAAGAAGAAAACAACCAAAAACGAAAAATCAAAGAAGCTGCTTATATAACCCTACATAAAAATAACTGCGTAGCAAACGAATCTGTAACTTTTAGTAAACAATGGATTCCATTACTAAAAGAAATAACAAAAGAAATTACAAATGAAAATCAAATGCCCCCAATATCTAGGTAGCATTGCAAGTTTTTCCTGGGTTTTCCTTGCGATATTAACATGAAATACAGCCTACATACATGATTTCTATTTATACATACAACTAATTACATAACAATAGACATATTAGCAGCCTCCGGCTGCTTAAGCCTTACGGTAACGTAATCACACACTTCTATAATAACCACATTCTCAACCGTATAAATAGAAACATGTTAAAAATGTTCCAATATCATGTTATTGAATTTATATGAAATTTGACTACATAAAAATTAATCAGCTGATTTCACGTTAAGCGTATTGGCTACCTTAAAAGGCCGTTTCCAGGACGCAACACAAATTGAAAGTACTCATTCTTCTAAACTTTAAAAATTGTCACTAATGTATTCAAATCAAAAATTAATAAATCAGTCACCTTCAATTTGTGTCATAAATGTCAATCTTAAATTTTTTTATTATTTTGACAACGAACCTAGGTCATGAATCGAAACGTAAATAAAGATCATTTTAACAAATATAAGTGGTTTTATTCCCAAGAAAGATAAAAAAGAATAGTTAACAAACCACAACAAACATACAGGGAGTAAATACGAAACAAGTTCAGTACGAATCAATTACGTATGAAATTATTGCGGCGAATGTAGGACACATTTCCCTTACTTACTATCTTTATTACACTCGTAATACAATCGGGACATCTTAAATGTAAATGCGTTTTCTACATTCAAGCAATAACCACGTGATCATCTTCTTTCGTGATTTCGACTATACTTCAAAAGTGGTGTTTCTCCTTAGCATAGGTATACATTTTTTAAGTTACTGGGTTGTGTGAATTAGATTTTAACAGGTTTAGAGTAATTTTATCGCGATTTTACTTAGTATAATGATAGAATAGAGCATACCAATTGCTGACATGACTTTAACTCCATATTTCAGTTTTTTGGGTTACAGTGTTTATCCTTATGACAGCAGTACGGTAATACATAAAAATAAATGGTATTTGAAACAACACTTCTCAATTACATATGATACTGTTCAATTGTTCTTAATTTACATTATTTTAAAAATGTATAATCAGGCAGTTGATACATCTGTTGGTGTATCGACGTCGGTGAAGGTAACGGCCAATTTCTAGCGGTGGCTAAATATGGATACGTTTACCAATCACTACAAGACCACGCTTACTGAATTGAACAAGCATTGTTATTGTCCTATTATGTTTTCGCATTTCAAATTCAATGGCGTTGGAAACAAAATTATTTTAACATTTCTCTATTATTCTTACGTCTATTTTTTAAGAAGCTGTCCCTCTCATGAGTATCCTTCTATGATAAAAATTCCCGTTTCTACTAACAGACACCTTTTTTTAGTTGAATTTAGAAACATTTTATAGCACATACAAAACTCATTATCATCATTAGATCTTCAGTTCTAAAACTGGTTAGATCCGTACCCTCATTGTTTCCTATTCTGAACTAACCTACACATTTCCCTGAAATTTGCACAGTCTGCATCTATCACTATCTGATCTAAGTCTGCATCTACCTCTTTTTACCTATCTCTGCTTGAAATATATCCCATACTATTCCCCAAAAATACCTTAGAACGTATTCTGCCCTTCTATTTCTCCTATTTTTTTCCACAGATATTCTTGTTCCCCTACATTTCTATAACCTATTTGTTACTAACTTTGTCTGTCCATGCTATCGTCCTCATACATCTGAAGCACAGCATTCCAAAAGGCTACTACCGTTTTCCGTCTGCTTTTCCTACTGCCCATATTTCATAGGCATAATGTGCTGTGCTCCACACATATGCTTTCAACAATTTTCTTCTTGTTTCTATGTTTGTTGTCTTTGATCATAGGCGCTGTTTTTTCTTGTTAGATGCAGTTCGGTCCCCTTCTATAGTTTTACAATTATATACGCTATTTCTCCAACATTAAGTAATTGTGAAGAGGGTGAGCAGCCTGTGGCTGTCAAGTTCCTCCAGCACTTGAACATTAGCCGATTTAATATTTTTTCCAATATATCTTTTCGCACAGTCAACATTAGTTGCAGATATTTCACAACCAACACCTGTAGTTGTTTATAATGATCATCAGATTTATCTGCGCTTATTTTTTCGTCATTAGGTTGCTACGTACTATTACGTAGCCGGAAGAAAACGTAAATATACCAGATTAACTACCAATGCGGAGAGGGGAGGGGTTCCTAGCAACACAAAAATAATACATCGCCAACGATTTTCTATTTACAATAAAAAACACAAATATAGAAATTTCTATCAAAACAGCAAAACAAAATTAACTAAGGTTACTATTTAATAAAACAATTTTACTCTATGGACAAATTCACTAATTGTTCCACAAAGTGCGTAATTCGTAGCCAACATGCAATAAATCTAATCAGTACCAAAAAGAATAACGCTGATACTTTCGTATAAGCGGATGGGGTAATTTTAAAAAAAAAGTTAAATTTAGAAACCATTCTAGTAAGGATTTTATCATACGAAGCATTTGTTATAACTCTAATCAGTAAAAAAAAGAATACTGCTGATACTTTCGTATAAGCAGATGGGTTAAATACAAAAAGCAAAAGCATTAAAGTTCGAAACTTTTCTAGTAAGGATTTTACCAGAACAAACATTAGCCTATCTAATATCAAATTGGGTTTATCCCTGGGTATGTTAGAAAAGGAAAACAAGTCACATACATGTGTCAGGATACTTATTTTGTCAGCCCTCGGAAGCGAATTGGCACAGCATCGCCGCGGTAGTCGGCAACAACCATGCTACTACCGCAATTGCAACGGGGATATACATGCAAGGGCAGTTGATCTACATCAGGGAATAATCGGGCTACGCAATAAGCAATTTAGCCTCCAGCTAAGAGTTAAAAAACAGGAAAATATTACTAATATTAACAACTCAGAAGCGCCTACCGATACACACCAAATCTACACATTTGATAGAGGAGAAACGTTCATCGCTCTTGGAGTAACAGGTACGCACAAGCTGAAGAATCAAAGTTTAAAAGGAGTTCAAAATAACACGAACTCGACGCGATTGAAACTGTAAAAACGCGGTTTTACCGGAGAATAGTAGGATATATTATTTCGACAAATCTTTAGATGGGAAACCCACTAGACCGCAATTATACGTTATCGGAAGATATAACGCGCTCACGGATACCTAAACAGGATCTTGACTAATTAATTGTAGCATAAACTTGTCGTTTCAAAACAAGTAGATGTACGTTGAGAAATTCTTAGAAAGAGTATTTATTATTAATTATGCGGAAGGATTTAACAATAGACATGGAATTTATACGAACGGATAATGAATTAATAAGGGATTTGAGTTGAAAATTATGGTAAAGCGAGCTTATCTGAACAGGTACAATAGAGCGGGTATTGTTGGAGAAGTTACTACTTGAAAAGGAATTTATGTAAATTAAGTAACCAATTATTGCCGAAAATGAACGTATTAAGGTTTTCCATCTCTAAACTGGTTGGACACATACCTCCAATTATTTATATTCTGAGCTAACTTACACAGTTCCCTGAAATTCCCACACAGCCTATATACAGCTCGGTTCCCCTTCTATTGTTTTCTAATTATATGCCCTATTTCACCGAAATTCAGTGGTATGTGAAGGAGGCGGCTCCGTGGCGTAGTGGTGTGTGTGTGACTACTACGCCCAAGGTCCCGGGTTCTAATCCCGACACGGTCCGTTTGAAAAATGTTAGGCGAGCATTTTTCACAAAACTACACTCTCGTTCGGATGAGAGGTAAAATGGAGGTCCCGTGTGTGAGTGTTGTCACGCACGTTAAAGATCCCTACCTTGCTTGGAACAGCAAGGGTTCGGCAAAATTCCAAATTTTCCAGGTAAAAAAAACTCGCTTCCTGGCCAATCTAGTACCTTCGAGTGGAAAATCACATGTAAGGTATGTGAAGGGGGTTAAGCAGCATGTGGCTGCAGATCCCCCAACACTTAGACATTTGCCACGCTGTGTACTTGGGAGGTAATGTGGTGGTTTCCCGTTGCCTTCCACATCGCGGTAGTGTGCCTTACACTGCATTACTGACCCCTATGGTCTCTGCCAATCTAAGTACCGAAAGAGCCGCTGCCCTCTTTCGGGGACCTGTCTTAATGTGGTTCTTCACTAACGACCCTACTACTTTGGTTGGACCTGTAGTTTGGCTCTTTAGCTCATTAGATCACGCAAGTCATTTCACCTGTGCTAGTAATCTAGAACTTCGGCAAGGTGCAGGTCCATTCGAAATGAAAATTTAATAACTCTATCACAATTTTAAATAAAAATTACACTTAACTGGGGTTAATATAAGGCGTAATAGTTAGGAATAGAAGAAATAAAATAATTGTTTTAAAGACATACCAAGTTAGACACAGAGCATTTGCATAAAACTTAAAAATAATAAAACTGTTTTTTAAAACTTTTATGACACCTGCGCTGTTGAAACTTGTTAGGAGCTAGGGTAGGTGTACTAAAACAACACATACCTTTTAGAGAAACGTATTCTCCACGGTTTGCAAGTTTTTCGAACTTGCATAAAGACACTTAAGAAAATATTAAGTGTTTTTTAGCTTCTATAAAACATGCGCTGATGAAACTTATTAAAGACCTAGGGTAGGTGAACCAAAACAACGCATACCTTTTACAGAAACGTGTTCTCCCCGGTTCGCAAATTTTTTCGAACTTGATTAGGACACCTTAAAAAAATATTAAAAGTATATTTTTTAGCTTCTATAAAACCTACGCCGTTGAAACTTGTAACGCGGCTAGGTTAAGTATACTAAACTACTAAAACAACACATATTTTTATAAACACGTGTTCGCTCCGATATGCAAATTTTTTAGAACTTGCACAAGGACACCTTAAGAAAATATTAAAAGTGATTTCTTTAGCTTCTATAAGACCTACGTTGTTGGAACTTGTTAGGCGTCTCCGTGGCGTAGTTGGTATGTGTGTGACTACTACGCCCAAGGTCCCGGGTTCGAATCCCGACACGGTCCGCTTGAAAAATGTTAGGCGAGCATTTTTCACAAAAATACGCCCTCGTCCGGATGAGAGGTAAAATGGAGGTCCCGTGTGTGAGTGTTGCTTGGAACAGCAAGGGTTCGGCAAAATTCAAAATTTTTCAGGTAAAAGAAACTCGCTTCCTGACCAATGTAGTACCTTCTGGTGGAGCATTGGAAAATCAAATGTAATGTTGTAACTTGTTAGGCAGCTAGAGTAGGCGTACTAAAACATTTTACAGAAACGTGTTCGCCCCGGTTCGTAAGGTTTTTCCATCTTGCAAAGGATCAATGGAGCGATCACATTTCTGTAAAAGGTATGTGTTGTTTTAGTACACCTACTCTAGCTGCCTAACAAGTCTCAAGGACGCACGTGTCATAAAAGCTTTAAAAAACAATTTTATTTTTTAAGTTTTATGCAAATTCGCAAAAAATGCAAATCAGGTCGGTAAATCACTTTTTACTTACCTACAATCGTAGTAAGTTTGAAGGGGGAATACTGAATAAAGAATGTTTAAAAAAATTTTTTATCCTTGCTGAATGCATTATTGTGTAGATGTACCGTTGTGTCTAAATTGGTTCATTCATTCATTCATTTTGTTTTCGACCTTACTTAAGGTCGGTTTGACGCAGCTCTAACTTCTTTTCTATTCTGTGCAAATCTAAAAAGTTCTACATACCCTTCACAACCTAAATTTCTAATAATTTAACTAATATAGATTGGTCTAGGTCTTTCTATACTCTTCTATCTTTTTCCTATCCACCTGGCTCTACATAGATATTAGCAACCTGATGATTGTTAAAGAACTCTAACATGTTTACATGATTACCATTTATAAGGAAATGAACTATAACCTGGTTATCAGCTTCAAAAAAGGTACAATGTTAAATTATATGTCATGGTAAGGCTTAAGCAACGAATCGCTACCAACATGCCAGACCGCTACCTAATTGTGAGTTATGTCATGGTGACGTTTATTAAATTATATGTTATGGTAAGGCTTAAGCAACGAATCGCTACCAACATACCAGACCGCTAACTAATTGTGAGTTGTGTCATGGTGACGTTTATTAAATTATGTTATGGTAAGGCTTAAGCAACGAAACGCTACCAACATGCCAGACCGCTAACTAATTGTGAGTTGTGTCATGGTGACGTTTATTAAATTATATGTTATGGTAAGGCTTAAGCAACGAAACGCTACCAACATGCCAGACCGCTAACTAATTGTGAGTTATGTCATGGTGACGTTTATTAAATTATATGTTATGGTAAGGCTTAAGCAATGAATCGCTACCAACATACCAGACCGCTAACTAATTGTGAGTTGTGTCATGGTGACGTTTATTAAATTATATGTTATGGTAAGGCTTAAGCAACGAATCGCTACCAACATGCCAGACCGCTAACTAATTGTGAGTTATGTCATGGTGACGTTTATTAAATTATGTTATGGTAAGGCTTAAGCAACGAATCGCTACCAACGTACCAGACCGCTAACTAATTGTGAGTTGTGTCATGGTGACGTTTATTAAATTATATGTTATGATGAGGCTTAAGCAACGAAACGCTACCAACATGCCAGACCGCTAACTAATTGTGAGTTATGTCATGGTGACGTTTATTAAATTATATGTTATGGTAAGGCTTAAGCAACGAATCGCTACCAACATGCCAGACCGCTAACTAATTGTGAGTTATGTCATGGTGACATTTAGTTAACTGATTTTTATTTACTTATGCTTTTTGTTTTGTTTTCGAACTTAAAGTCGGTTTGACGCAGCTCTAAATTCTTTTCTATTCTGAGCTAGTCTAAAAAGGTCTACATACCCTTCACAACCTAAATCTCTAATAATTTGACTAATATAGCTTTGTCTAGGCCTTCCTACTCTATTTTTATTTGGTAGTCTATAATCTAAGACTTTACTAAATAGTCCCTCATGTCTTAACTGGTGCCATATCATTCTATCTCTCCTGACCTTTAATTGTTTCCACATACAGGGTTCATCACTTATCCTTCTATAAACTTCTTCGTTTGTTACTCTATCTGTCCAACTAATCTTTAACATTCTCCTATAACACCAAGTTTCAAAAGCTTCTATCTTGTTCTTATCTACTTCTTTAATTGTCCAAGTCTCACTACCGTATAGTAGAACGCTCCATACGTACGACTTTAAGAAACTTTTTCTATTATCTAAACTAATACTCTTAGCTATTAGTAAGCCTTTCCTTTTTAAAAACAATTTTCTAGCTTGAGCTATTCTAGCTACTATATCCCTTCTGCTATGTCCGTCCTTTGTAATTATAGTACTTAAGTAGAAAAATTCATCTACCTCCTCTAACTCGGTATTACCTATTTTTAATTTTGGTTTAGAACTAGGCTGTAACTCACTTGTCATTATCTTTGTCTTTACTGAGTTAATTCTCATACTATAGTACTCTGTAGTATCTCCTCTAAGATATTTAAAAACTCTCCTAACTCTTTTCTAGACTCTGCTATAATGGCTATATCATCTGCAAAACGTAACATGTCTATTTTCTGTCCCTGTACACTAACACCTATCTCTTTTCTCTCTCTAGCTAAGTTTAAAGCTTCCTCAATATAAACATTAAAAATCAAGGGAGACAGTATACAACCCTGTCTAACACCATTTCTAATCTTAGCTTCCTTTTCTATTTCATCAAATCTAATTACTAAGCTTTGGTTTTTATATAGACTGTAAATAATTTTTCTATCCCTATGAGAGATTCCTATTTTTCGCAAAACTCTGAACATAACAATCCAATTAACCTTATCAAATGCTTTTTTTAATTGGTATGCATTTAAAACTATTATTGTATTTCTTCTATTCCTACCTATTACACCTTATATTAAACCCCAGTTAAGTATAATAATTATTTAAATTGCGGTCCAGTTATTAAAATTTCATATTTTTGTGTGTGCTATAAAATGTTTCTAAATTCAACTAAAAAAAGTGTCTGCTGGTAGAAACAAGGATTTTTATTATAGCGGGATGCTCACTAGAAGGACAACTGCTTAAAAACTAAACGTAATAATAAATAGGAATGTCAAAATTATGTTATTTCCATCACCATTGGATTTGAAATGCGAAAACATAATAGGGTTTATATAAGAAACATAATAGTACATTAAGAATGCTTGTTCAGTTCAGTAGGCGTGATCTTGCAGTGATTAGGATCGGTAAGCGTATTCATATTTAACGGCAGGTAGAAATTGACCGATACCTTCACGGACGCGGTGTAACGCTATGAAAAGGGGTTGTTAATCTACTTGTTACTTATATATTTTGGAAATAAAATGCTTTGTTCAGTTCAGTAGGCGTGGTCTTGCAGTGATTAGGATCGGTAGGCGTATTAATATTTAGCGGCAGCTAGAAATTGGCCGCTACCTTCACCGACGTGGCATACCGCTATGAAAAGGGTGAGTTAATCTACTTGTTATTTATATATTTTGGAAAGCAACTGTATTGTTATGGTGCTTCACACCTTTTTTTTCCTAAATTTTAAATCGTGTGTGAGTAAAACTACCTTGTGTTATATTGGGTTTTCCCAATATTCTTCAACAGTGCAATGTTATACAGGGGTTGATTGTATTAATACATTTCTTTTTATGAGTCTTTCCACAAATAAACATATTTGCAATGGTGGTAGTTAAAACTAATTCGTAGAAAAATGTGTATTTTGTTATATTTTACGTTTTAAACATTTTACCATGTGGCAATAATTTTTTGCACCCCAAATAAGTGATAAACCGTCCCGAAACCATGCTTACTTCGCTTACTGCTTAAAACCACCCCTGTTCAGATATTCAAAAATCATTGGTAAATTGTTCGTTAAAGAGGTTCACTTCAAGCTGTATAGTGAGGAGAATATTCTTAGGGTTCTAGAACAAACAACTTTGGGATAATTATTGTGATACTGATGTTGTTCGCTTAATGGCCGAAATCATTTAGTTTTCTAAATAATTTTGTGCTTAAGAGGTTTTATTATATTTTATTAATTTACAAAAAGATAACTAAATTAAATAACGACGATGGCCACCACTTAGTAGTTAAAATACGCATTTAGCTTTCTAAAGAATTTTGTTGTTGAGGTTTGTTTTTTATATTTGAATTGATCGACCACATGAGTCTTATTTATCTTTGATTTAATGCAATACGTGTAAAAAACTGTTAGTAAAAATTGTTCTTAATGCTGCACTAAAATAACCTACTACACTTTAAGGGTAGTGGTATTAACTCTAACGCAAAGTATAAATTTTGAAATTGTTTTTGATTTATATATTTAAATATTTTAAATATTTATTAAACCACGCCTTCTAAAATGTATGCCTTTAGTCGCCAAGCTTGCGCTGACTAGGCTCCGTAACGATTTTATATTAACTTTTTGTACGTCAGCGGGGATAAATAAGGTCGTCTGGGGATCAAAAACTATAAACTTTTATCATAAAATTGTAATGTAATACACCACACTACACCCCAGGAGTCTCAAAAGGGGCTTCTATTGATCGTATGTACTCGTTTACTTTCGGCATTTTGATATCAAATTTAATAGAGAATTTATGTGAATCCTACATCCCCTTTTAAGTAGTAAATTAACAATGCTCAACAATTAAAGGGTCCTATACAGGATGTTCATGGTTTTCGTACGTGAGCTTTTGAAAAACGCAATTGTGAAAGCTAGAGCTTAAGCATAAAACGTAGAATATTCAGTTTAAACAATTCCTAAAAGTTTTAAGGGTAAAGATTTTTGATAAAAATTTAATTCTATAATGGGATGTTCAGTTATTAATATTGTAGGGTTATGTTCGATAGAATCAACAGGTAGTAATTTTGCAAACAAAATTTAATAAATATATAAACTATGTAAAGCCAGGTAGATAAGAAAAAGATAGAAGAGTATAGGAAGACCTAAACCATGTTATATTAGTCAAATTATTAGAAATTTAGGTTGTGAAAAGAATGTAGAACTTTTTAGATTAGCACAGAATAGAAAAGAAGTTGGAGCTGCGTCAAACCGACCTTAAGTAAAGGCGAAAGCAAAATGATGATGAAACAAAACAATATATTTCAAGCTAATCAAACGAAACATTATATTCGAATCAAAGTTACAAAATGTTTATTACAAAAGCACATCGCGTGGCCTTAAACGTCTGTCATAGGTCGAATAACCATTACGATTATCTCTTGGCAAAATGCGTCTGCCATTGAAAAAATCTGGTACATTCATTATACACAAAGGCGTATTGATTATATTGGTTATAATCTTCCCTCCCGGTTGCACACTCGTACCGAGAAGTGACTGTCTTATTCACAATTCAACTCTTCTTACGAGGTCTACCTCTCTTCCTTAATTCAACTAGAGGCTTCTTTGGAGGTTCTAAAGTTCCAATCTTGTAAGACTCTAAATCTCGTCGCTTGGCGTTAGCATAGACATTTCTCGTGTCCTGCTTCTATTCTGTACAGAATTTTGCTTCTCGCCAAGTATCAACAATTTTCTTCAGATACGGAGTGAAATCTGTGGCACAAAAGTGCCACTCTCCGATACGACCTTTATGTCGTTCTTGACATCATCCAATGTCCGAATTTCTTTACCAAAAGACAAATAAGCGCCTGAACAGCTAGTTGTTTCACACTAACCGAAATCATTGCAAAACGAGTAGAAGGCAACTTTTCTGGTAAACGTCTGTGATCGATACATACAAGTATCGCAAGTCTTGGCTTCAAATTCATATTTTCACGTTCAACCATATTCGCTGAGGATGATATAAAATTCCTTAATATCCAAAATAAAACAAATTTGTTGCATTACAGCAGATACAAACTGTACACCATTATTTGAAACAGTCTTCCGTGGTATACCATAGCGAATAAATATTTTGTCGCAAATACTTTCCAGCTGTTACTCTAACCTAAGCAAACAGTTATACCCATTTGTGGCTGCAGCCTGCATAATCAATATCCACGTTTCTCCTTTTCGGTCTTTAGGCAGTTGCTCAAACAAATCGCATGAAACCACTTCAAACCGTTGAGCATATATGGGAATTAACAATGTTCCTGGTGGCTTTAAGTTTGTTGCATTCCAAACACTTGCTTACATAATCAGCAATGTACTTCGCAAACTAGTAAAGTAATAATTTTTTGCAATATGATGGAGTGCTCTCAGCACCATAACGAGCGAATGTGGCTGCATCATGAAATTCCTGCAAAACGCCCCCACCTTCATTAATTGGGACATCAAGCTGTGCTTGTTCATCAAGGCGGCTCCGTGGCGTAGTGGTATGTGTGTGACTACTACGCCCAAGGTCCCGGGTTCAAATCCCGACACGATCCGCTTGAAAAATGTTAGGCGAGCATTTTTCTCAAAACTACACTCTCGTTCGGATGAGAGGTAAAATGGAGGTCCCGTGTGTGAGTGTTGTCACGCACGTTAAAGATCCCTACCTTGCTTGGAACAGCAAGGGTTCGGCAAAATTCAAAATTTTCCAGGTAAAAAAAAACTCGCTTCCTGGCCAATGTAGTACCTTCGGGTGGAGCATTGGAAAAAAAATCACATGTAATGTGCTTGTTCATCAAGGCGGCTCCGTGGCGTAGTGGTATGTGTGTGACTACTACGCCCAAGGTCCCGGGTTCGAATCCCGACACGGTCCGCTTGAAAAATGTTAGGCTAGCATTTTTCACAAAAATACACCCTCGTTCGGATGAGAGGTAAAATGGAGGTCCCGTGTGTGAGTGTTGTCACGCACGTTAAAGATCCCTACCTTGCTTAGAACAGCAAGGGTTCGGCAAAATTCCAAATTTTCCAGGTAAAAAAACTCGCTTCCTGGCCAATGTAGTACCTTCGGGTGGAGCATTGGAAAATCAAATGTAATGTGCTTGTTCATCATCATCTGTGTCATATCAGTACGGGACACTTTGAGACAACCCACGATTTGTTCATTTAAAAACATTAACCATTACTAGAATCATCAAAACTACGAATGATCTTTTCAAGATCTAGGTCCTTGAGCTATTCACGTTGGATTTCGTCTGCCGATCGATAAGACAGTTCTACAGATACCTGACATACATCGTAATTCTTTACATTGTCGCGAGTAGAAGGAAATTGTGATAGGGTATCTGCGATCACATTTCGTTTCCCATTCAAATACTCAATTTTTACGTCAAAACTTTATATTAACAAGGACCACCAGGCCAATCTTCCAGTAAGCGACTTGAAGTTCATTAACCATTTCAAAGGTTGATAGTCTGTCTGGATAGTAACTGAACATCCATCAATGTGACTTCTAAATTTATTCAATTCTCATACGACTGCAAGAGCTTCTCGCTCATACGTAGCATAATTTCTTGCAGCACTAATCAAAAGTTTGCCTACGTATACTATAGGGTGCTCTTCTGCTCCCTCGCGTTACAAATGCACCACACGTAATACATAAATGCGTATCAAATACGATTTTGTTTCGTCGCTTTATTTCAAAACCAGCGCTGTAACTAACGAGTGTTTTAACATATTAAACGAATTTTGTTGGGCTTCTTCCCACTTCCAAATACTATTTTTCTTCGTCAAATCGTTTAATGGTTGAGTAATAGTAGAAAAATTCTCAATAAACGGTCTGTACCAACTATCAGTTTGCAAAAAGAATTGAATTTCCTTTATATTTCGATCAATCATAGGGGCCGTTTTCTCAAGATCCACAGAAATACCAGAAGGTGTAATAATATGATCCAGATATTTGACGTAAGCTCTAGCGAAAACACATTTTTCTCTATTTGGACACAATCTAAACTGTTCTAATTGATCAAATACTAATTTCAAATCCTCCAAATGACTATCAAATATACTAGAGAGCACGATAAGATCGTCCTAATACGCCAATAACAAAATGTCACCTAGTCCCGGACGAAACTGATCCATCAGTCGTTGAAAGGTGATCAGAGCTGTCTTTAATCCGAACGGTAAACGTAAAAATCAATACGTCCCGAAAGTTGATACGAAACTGGTCTTATCACGATCACAAGCTTTAACTCTGATTTGGTGATAACTCGAACGTAAATCTATAATAGACATGTTTCGTTTTGCACCATGCAACAAATCATCTACACGCGGCAATGCATAGTAGTCATTCACAGTAATCGAATTTAAGCGCTGATAGTCTACACACAAACGTACACCGCTATCTTTTTTCGGTACTAATACCACAGGTGCAGTTCACGGACTTTCACATACTTCAATTATGCCCTCTTTAAGAAATCTATCCAATTCAAGTCTTAACTCTTGTTTTCTGGCAGATGATACGCGATAAGGAGGCAAAGCATGATCACCTGAAGGTATTCTTTTGCTCTTCAAGAAACGGATTAAGCCGACTACGTTCCTCAAATATCAACATCATGCCTTCGTCTGACCTAAGATTATCCAAACTACACAGCTCAAGAGAGAGTTATTTTCACTAGAAGGAATATTCCTCGCAAACGAACTTTCAAATTCCAACGCGAAAATAGAATTTGGTCAATAAAAAAAATGCCACGTTTGACTAGCAATATATAAAACAATTTTCTCTTGTCTTAGAAAATCGATCCCAATCAATATATTATTTTCTGAATCGAGTAGGATTATAAATTTCGTAGGAATAACTCCATGCCTTTCAAATTTACATCGACTAACGTGGTTAAAGGAGTCATCCGCGACTTTCGGAATAACATTTACTTTTTGAACCTGTACCACTTCATTTTGTAAAATACGATACAAAGTACGTTC
This sequence comes from Platerodrilus igneus, assembly GCA_036346225.1. NCBI lineage: Eukaryota > Metazoa > Arthropoda > Insecta > Coleoptera > Lycidae > Platerodrilus > Platerodrilus igneus. The sequence goes on from JARFIW010001270.1 coordinate 2,665,379, forward strand.
GGCTATACTTTGTTTAGCGGCCGTATCCACCATTCTTAGTCCATGGCGATTTAAAATGTTCACCCGAAGAACCGGTCTCGATTGCGGAGAAATCGAGCGTCACGCTCAGAAATTATAGAGTAGCAGTTTCAGTTGTTTTACAGCAAGGGCAGTTTGCACGAACAAATCCCCATTTTCCACAATCATAACACATAATGGGTTTCACTGGAGATTTTCCTTTAATTGTCGAACTTTTCTGTTGCGAAACTCCACTAGCAACTTTTACAGAATCGCTATTTTTAAAGTACATTGTCATACCTTTAACTGCATTTTCGTCTGTAAGTATAGTACAATCTTTATAAATCGTTTCCGCATCAATAAAACTATTAATGTCCGCATGTTTCGAACCATTAAAACACGAAGAGTAATTTGCTAAATTTCCTGTGTTAACTGAAGCCGGTGCAGGTTGATGCGCATTTGACAATTGTCCTAACAATTCTTGGAACTGTTCATTGCTAAGAACAACATTGTTTACCGCCATTTTCGATTCCGTTAGACAAACAAACACGTTATCTACAACTGTTTCTAAAATATCCGAAACGAAGTCGGTTACTGAATTTGTTTCCGCACAATTCGACTTGTAGTAGCACGAAGTAAATGCCTTTTTTGACCCTCCGTGATGAACAATTGTATGTAGATAAACAATCAAAACGTAGTTACAGTTTTATGTTCTAAAATTACAGCAAGCGTATTTCAATTCCAAAACCCTACTATATCAAACTTTGTAAATCACACACACATACACACAACTATTTAAAATAGCATCATAACATTTGAAAACCGATAATGTTTGCTTTTATTTACCAACCGCTTTCACGAACGTTCAAGTTTTCATTTCAACACGTATCAAAAACAAAACCATGTCGATTCTACCTGTAGCCAGAACACGTTAGGCGCCACTTTTTATAACGGAATGTTAAGTTATTATTATTGTAGGATTATATTCAATAGAAACAACAGGTAGTAATTGTTTAAAAACTTTAATAAATGTAAACAAAACAATGTGTTTCAAGCTAATCAAACGAAATATATCATATTCGAATCAAAGTTACAAATCGTTTACTACAAAAGCACATCACGTGGCATTACACGTCCGTCATAGATCAAAGAACTTGTACGACTATCTCTTCGCAATATACGCTTGCTCTTGAGAAAATCTGGTACGTTCATTATACACAGGGGCGTACTAATTGTTTATTATAATTTAAATAAAAATGAAATACTGATTATTACTTTTATAAAGAAAAGGAACCAACGTTTAAAGAAGCGAATTTATTTTTTCTATGGGAATTTATTGCAACGTTCCAAAACAACTACCATGAAACGGGGTTATTGTAGGATATTTTTGAGGTTCTTTATCGCAAATCGTAAAATTCACATACGATAATTTCGTAATCTCTTTGCCAAAAGTTATATAACATATAGAGCTGCGAATAAGCAACATAGGTTTAAAAAAATACTCTAAAAACAAAGTATGAGAGTTAAGTAATAGCTATGTCACAGATAAGAACAGAGTCGAAGAAATAAAACCTTTTACTAATCTCAATTATAGTTAATGGTACTGGTGCGTTTTGCCATTGACTCACCAGAGTACGTATGCGTCGCACTTCACAGCTGTACAGCAGTTCGCTGTTAAATACAATGGAGTGTCTGTTTTTACCCTAGTCAGGGAAGTATGATGTTGCTTCAGAGTTGCTTGAAGTGGCCGTCTTCACAGAAGATTTTGCAAACAGCGCACTTGCAAGAACCATCTACATGCCCGAGACGAGGAGTCAAACGACATTAAACGTTCAGCCGACACCAAACAGTCGCATCCAGCCCAGGAGAACACACAATCACTTTACATGTGATTTTTCCAATGCTGTACCCGAAGGTATTACATTGGCCAGGAGGCGAGTTTTTTATATCTGAAAAATTTTGAATTTTGCCGAACCCTTGCTGTTCCAAGCAAGGTAGGGATTTTTAACGTGCGTGACAACACTCACACACGCGACCTCCATTTTACCTCTCATCTGAACGAGGGCGTATTTTTGTGAAAAATGCTTGTGTAACATTTTTCAAGCGGACCGTGTCGGGATTCAAGCCCGGGACCTTGGGCGTAGTAGTAATACGCATACCAACTACGCCACAAAGCAGCCGACACACAATCACCAACGTTCTGGAACTGCAACAATCCAGTGACGGTCAACAAATACAACCAACCAGCAAAATGGTCACAATGAAGGCGCTAGTGGAGGACCTTCACCACGTCGCTACAGCAACCTCCGAAACAGAAAAACCTATATTATCTGGCACCCTTCTAGTGGCTCCCATAGAATTCCTTCAACAGATGGAAGCGTTGGACGCCGATGTCCCTACAACGATCGCTCAATTTCGAGGCCAAGCAGTCACATGGTGGGAAGCATATGCGATTTTCTAACCCAGCTACAGCGATTTAAAAGGTTCTTTCTGGACAAGTACGACAGTCCAACCATTAGTGCCAAAATAACCTCCGAGTACTACGGACAGAAGCAGATGCCGTCCCATCCAGTAGCCGCCTTCCTCGGCACTAACACACAGCAAGCTCACCGCCAAAAACAGGACATCAATCGCGACATAGAGCTGTTCACGGACCTCCTACTACCGATACTCATGAACCCAATTCAGTGTCACATGCCGACAACAGTATGGGAAATGGTCTCCTCTTCACAAAAAGTGAAGAAAACAAAAAAGAGACAGCAAAAGGTATAACCGTCCCTACGCTAGCAACCCGATTTTTACGCACAACGAAGCAGCAACCAAGGTGCGCATTCTGTCCACAACGACATTGTCACCGAGACTGCCCAACGAAGGCGTCAGGAAACGACCTACCGGCCCGGTCGGGCGAAATAAACTGGCACAAATAAATACAGCCCATGATAATCCTCTACCAAGGATTCCCGTCACTATAAACAGAACGACCTGCCACGCACTACTAGATACAGGGGCATCTTCATATATGATCAGGGAAGATCGATTACCCACTGACTCACGGGTAAAACCCTGTCATACCTCCGGCCATCTAGCTGAAACAGAGACAAAAATGGCAACCACAGGCAAATTTCGCACGCCGTTCACCCTCGGACACGTGGCGGACCACGAAACCTCGCCGAGGATATCGATAATGCCAGAAAGTGGTGATGGATACCAAGAAGGCTCCATACATTTCGGAGCACATAACCGTAAAACGCTCCACTGGAACCAAACGGTGACGCCCGTCTCCGCCAACAGGTCACCCACGCTAACTGCCACTCACCAATTCGCAGCTGAATCCTTGCCCAGCAGCTTTCGGGAAGAGTTCCAACCAGTAGTCAATAGGCCAACATAACCAACTACCACAGCCAGTACCAGACTATTACCACTGGACACCGAAACGTGCAGACCACAAGCTAACCACGCAACCATCATCGATCTGCCCAATTATGTGCAAGGCGCACAAATAGAAAGGAATACCTATGAACGGATGTCCCAAGAAGAGGTACCCTTTCAATCACAACTATCCCACCAGCAGCATACGACCCTGGAGAGGTCCGATGCCGCCACACAACAGTAACACCCGTTACCGCCAATAAGCCACCCACGTCAACCGCAACTAACTAGATCGCAGCCGAATTCTTGCCCAGCAGACTCCGGGAAGAATTCCAGCCAGTGATCGATAGGTCAGCACCACCAACTACCAGGCCAGCACCAGTCTATTATTACTGGACATCGAAACATGCAGACCACGAACCAACCACGCAGCCCTCGTCAATCTGCCCAATTATGTGCAAAACGCACAACCAGAAAGGCATACCCGTGGACGGATGTCCCAAGAAGAGGTACCCTTTCGACCACAATCATCTCACCCAGCAGCAAACGAACCTGAAGAATTCCGACGCCGCCGCACAAAACAAAAACGCAAATGACGCCACCGGCTCAAATATTTTGACAACAAGGACCCCGCCGCGTCCCCACAACAACCTAGCTACGCTACACTCTTTGGGGGGGGGGATGTTACCCTATATCAAGGTACACGTGCTGAACACAACAAATTCATAGAAAATCAAAATCTCCAACTCATTTTTTATGCTACCCTAAAACTAGCAAACCTACGCTACACTCTTCAGCGGGGGTGAAGGTTGTCCTATATCAAAGTACACGTGCTGAACACAGAAAAATCCATAGAAAATCAAAATCTCCAACTCATTTTTTGTGCTACCCTAAAACTAACAAACCTATTGGATGCTCACCCCACTAACGTTTTTTCAACATACCCTGCATAGGGGAAGAAAGCATATAAATACGATTGCAAATCCAACAGAAATCAGTACACTTAATGCTAACCACATCGTAAGAAACTCAACTGGCAGTGCTCACCATAGCCTGCTAAACACTTAAGCAGTGCTCCCCATAGCCTGCTTATTCTCCGCCAGTAATGCTATCCAAGGGCCGGCCGTTCGCCGCCGGGCGAACCTGGGGCACGCCGCTCTAGTTCAGTACCGTAAACCACGTATAGCAGTGCTCCCCATAGCCTGCTTATTCTTAGCCAGTAACGCTACCCAAGAGCCGGCCGCTCGCCGCCGGACAAACCTTGAGCACGTCGTTATAGTTCAGTACCGTAAACTACGTATAGACGGGAAGCTCCTGTCACCAGCCATCCATACCGTAATTCTTTACAGTCTCACGTTGTTCCGTAAATAAATCATGAAGCCTTCCGAAGACCGCCGAAGACGCCTGGACCTCTTCGAACTGTATATATTTTCCATCTATCGTTATTCAAGTTCTTACTCAGTCTCACAAGTAAATCCCGAAGCCTTCCGAAGACTTCTGGACCTCTTTGAACTGTGTATATATTCATTTAATTAGTATTTAAGTTCTTACTTGGTTCCACGAGCAACTATGAAGCCTTCTTAAGATTACCGAAGACTTCCGAACTGTATAAACTGTTCATTTTAAGCTATTTAACTTTCATATCTATGTACTTATGAATTTCTTTAATTGTTTTTGCTTGTGCATATTAAACATAATAGAGCTAAGTTCTACATGCATTGTCTAAGAAGCCAGACGACGCCCACATATATGGTTTAATATAAATTGTACTGATGTATTGTAATTTAACTAATAATATAATTAATAATTTACTAAAACAACTGCCGCAGCGCTAAACGCGTGAAGAAACGTTTCCATTCAAGCCTGGCTTTTCAAAAGTTTACGTTAAAACGCTATGACAACTTTTTCCAACGTTCTACTTTATAATCAAGTTAATTAAATAAAGAAAAGTTAACAAGTGTCAACATACTATCAGCAAGAATCTTGATTAATAATTTAAGTTTATATAAGTAAAAAAACTTTCCATAATGGGATAATTCTTTTTGTGATAAGGAACGGTGTAATTTCGGGAGCAGAACCACAGAAAAGTGTCTCACGCAATGATTATTGAAACAAATTTACCAACAGGGCCTATGATCGGTGCCGAATAGCTATATCGAGTCGTTCCGAGCTTGGCCGGACTAAACAAGATGTAGATTGCATCACACGGCTGCGCATTGAAGATACCGGACTAGGACCAATGTAACAGCGGTGCATTGAACTGGCGGTTCTGTTGATTAGACAGGTTCGCGTATGACGGCTGATTCCCGATACGGGCCATCTGAATAATATTAGGCGAGCATTTTCACAAGAAGATGCCTTCGTTCGGATGGGAGGTAAAATTAGGTTCTGTGTATGAGTGTTGTCACGCACATTAAAGATCCCTACATTGTTTGGAATAGCAAGGGTTCTGCAAAATTCAAAAATTTGCAGGTAAAGAATTCGCTTTCTGGTCAATGTAGTACCTTCTGGTGGAGCATCGGAGAGTCACATGTAGGAGTGTTTTGAACTGTACTTTTAGTTTTTCTATCGATAAGAATTGTTGAAATCATTAGTTCTCACGCTTACGGGATGTGCCAGCATTGAATAAACTGCCAAAACTATCATCCTAATCAGTCCCACTAAACGAGCTAGGAATGACTTTAAATTAAAAGATTATCAATTTTAAGAAGGCCTCACCTAATTGTACACAGGAAGCAATAGTTAAGGAAACATTTGTGTAACTTGCTCATTGAAAATTTCAAAATTATTGTAAATCAATGGTACCTATAGAATGAAGCACAAAGTAATAATAAAACCAGGTTTAAAGCACGATGGTATGATTAGTTCCTCTAGCTTAAGTCAAGAATCGACCTTCCAAACTTTAGATAAGAAAACGCACAAGGAAATTTCTAGAATGAATTATACTACCAAGCACGTGGCGATATAATAGAAAACCAACCTTTAAAATTTAATGAATAAGAATAAATGTAAAGTGGTTTGCCTAACTGAACCATTGTAAATTTAGAATAATGAAAAATGTTGAAAACTGGATATTTAATTCAACGTATGTCGAAATATATTAGAAGTAGCAATCGGAACGTAACCATTTTGGTAGACTAAAGATAACTAGTTTGAGTCTAGCTGGCGTCCGTTTATTCTTAAGCCGTCTACTACAGGTTTACTGTGATTGTTATTTATCTGTTACTTATATATAAATCTTTTTAATAAAATACCATACTGATTAAGTTTCTCTTTAATACGTGTACAACTGCATAAGAAATTTTCTTCGATTTGCCCAAAACCCTCTACTGAGGTCGCCTCAAAACTACTTCGCTAAACATTTTTAGTGCTTGCGACCTAACACTAGATGACTTTTTCGTTAAATCAAGATTCGTCTAATATTATTTGCAATATCAGAAAAGCTCCAAAGCGGCTTTAAAACGAGAAAAATCACTGCATTTTGTAAATACGGGAGTACAACGAAATTGGAAGACAGGATATCACGACATTATTTTCAAAACCACAATATTTTATATTAGGCCTATGTAAACTACCCCGTAGTGAAAAAAGAGAAAATTCTTGAACAAGTTTGTGATTTTTATTGCAGTTTAACAAATTTTCAGTAATTCACTTCATTTTGACCATCCATTTAGTCTGTAAATAAAATAAACGTATTATAAATCGCTACTAAAGTAATATGATTTATCTTTTGGAATAATAATTCTATTAGTTGTTTTCAGCATTTGGCGTGTTTACTCGTTAAATTTAAAATTACCTGCTAAATCCAAACTAATACTGAAAGCAGGAACGAACTTTTTTAAATTTTTGGATGTTTAAGTTAAGAAATAAAAAAAGTGGTATATATTGACTAGCGCAAAAAAATCGTGCTTAGTGATCATTAAATTAACAAACTGCACCCTTCAGCAGAGTGCAATTAGTTGTGACGTTAACTATAAATTTTGAAATTACTTCCTTCTGCCAATACAATTTCATCGTCATAATTATAAAATCAAAATTGCTATTATTTTTATATTTAAATATTTATTAAACCACACCTTCCAAAATGCATGCCGTCGGGCGCCAGGCTTGCGCTGACTAGGCTCCGTAACGATTTTATATTAACTTTTTTGTACGTCAGCAGGGATAAATAAAGCTGCCTGGGGGCCAAAAACTATAAAGTTTTGTCATAAAACTGTTATATAATACACCACACTAGACACTACACTCCAGAAGGCTCAAAAGGTGCTTCTATTGATCGTATATATTCGGGTACTTTCGTAGGATTTGATATCAATTTTAATACAGAGAAATCGTGTGAACCTTACATCCCCTTTAAGTAATAAATTATCATTGCTTTAAAATTTAAAGGTTCTATACAGGATGTTCGTGTTTTTTCTTTGAGAGCTTTCGAAAAGCGCAATGTTATTTATTTTAAAATGTAGAGTTTGGAAATTAAAATAGAATGTTATGGGGTGAAACAATTCTAAGTATAAAAATTTCGAAATTCCTGAAAATACTACCGCTTACAGCAGAAACTGAATTTCTATAAAAACCAAACGCTCTTTATTATTTTCAGGTCGTAAACGAATAAAAGGATTGGTTAATAAATACAGTTTTAATATTTTTCCATGAGTTGATTGCAAACACCTACATCTACCATAAAAACACGCTTTTGAGGTTCTTTCGTATTTAAATCATACTTCATATACTGTTAAAGCAGGTAGCTTGAGGCGATTTTCATTTCCTTTTAGGGTAGCTTTTTTTTATTAGAAAAAAATGTTCAAACAATGCTAAGAGTTTGGTCTACCTTTGAAATTACATTTATTAACAATCAGATCTATATTACTGATATTCAAATTTATATATTGCTATACAGGGTGCTTTATTTCTTGCACGTAGTATGGGTAACTTGATTATTTGTAACGTTAGAGAAAAGGTTAAATAGGAAAAGCACTGCAGTTCTTGGAACATTCCAAACAAAGGGCCCCCTTGCCAATTAAGGTAAGTAATATGTCATTTTGTTCAGTTTTTCACACTGATTCCAAATATAAAATTAGTTTTTTTGCAGAAATTAATTGTTAAAAAGTTATTCAGAGTCAAAGTTCGAATTATTCCAAATTTTGGTTTTTCGACATTTAAGTTATTTATCAACTTAATTAATCTAAGTAATTTCCCTTTCTTAATATTTCTAACGGCACTGCGCACGGTGCAATTTTCCTTTCCTAATATTCCTAATCACGCTGCGTGCAGTGTAATTTCCCATTATGAAACCTAACCTAGCCTAATACAAAGATATAACTTTAATAATATTAAATCAATGCAAATCAAAAGTTTTATTCATTTTCAAATATTGATCTATTAATTAATCAGTATTGAAATCAATATTTTTTAAACATGTAGTGGGCCAAGTATCCACTATACGACTCCTTTTCGACAGCATCCTGGCATAAAATCTTTAGTGAGCCTCCAATTTGACTCGACAGTCTTGGTGTGGGTTCCAGTTTTTGGATCAACGAAATTAAGGGAGTGATTCACTTTTAAAGGGTGAAAGTGCTCCTCACTCAGAGTGTCGTAAGCCTTTCAGCAGTAACTTATAATAGTAGTTCTAGGCGCGATCCATTGTTTAATAATGGGAATAAGTGTGACAGAGTCCCTCTTGTCCACTGGAACCATAAACATTCATCCCGGTCCGCGTTCCACACCCCCAAAGATCCATTGACCTTAAATATTCAAAATGTAATAATTTTAATATATGTAAATTTTATATGTAGTACCTTCAACATAGTGTCCTTTATTGAATTTTCGTTTTTCGAGTTTTGATTTGTTGATTTCGACTATCTTCCCCGGTCCTCCTAGAGTTTCAGCCTCATTAATTACCCAATCCTCAAAGGTCTCAAAAATATGATATAACATAAAGATAAATATTATATACTATTCAATTAACCGCGACACGCTGCGAAAGCAATGAGCCCCACCATTTTCGTTTTTATTTGGCAAGCCTATTTCAACATTAGTACTCTCTTTTTTGGTGACTCCGTAATCCCATCCATTTCTGACTGTCAACAGGGGGACCTGGCTGGTCCTTATCTGTTCTGCATTTCAATTCACCCCATTATAAAAAAAGGGATTTCTGAACTAGTATGCTTCTACCTGGATGACGGCCTGATTGCTGGAAATCTGGAGTCTGTACTCAAAGATTTCAAAGTTTTGAAAAGTAACTGCCAGGAAACATTCTTACAAATTTTGTCGTTACTGGTTTAATTGGTTAATTGAATACTTAAAGTAACTCGTGGGTTTTTTAATATTCTCTGAAGAAACCAGTGAACTTTAAGGAAGAATTTTCTTAAAATGATGGAATACAACTATCTTCCGACTATGCTAGGGGTCTATTCCTCGGGTAGAGCTTATGAGGATTGGTCGTGGTTCTTTTTACAAAACATTATTCACTTACTATGGCTTAATTTATACCTAAATAGGGGTATAGGGAGGGCGCCACCAAGTCATTAAGTTTAAACACAGAGTTTCCATAAGGGGGACTTGGGAGTCCTTAGAGAGGAATATTGTATTAACTGCTTACAAAGGAGCTGTAAAGGAAATTGAATTAAATCAACAAAGGGAGGACACAAGAGGTCTACTCTTGCTACCTCATAATAAGAAAAGCTGTAAATATCAATTATGCACACACTTTTATATACACAAATATTAGGCGTCAAATTCTGAAAGAGATGTAGAATGATAAATTCAAATAAAATATCAAACACGTTAAGCATTTCTTTTTGCTACAAAATTATCTTTAATCAATACCCAAAATATCAGATCTGTTATTAGGCTTACAAGTTTATATAGAAATATCAAAAATCTAATAATTTAACGTTGAAATGCTTTAACTATAATTACACATAAAAGAAACTTTAACCAGAACTCAATTAAGGTGCTTAAGTTCGTTAGTAATAATAACGGTTATTACCCTGGATTTAAATATTGACAATTAAAAAAACATCAAAAGTCCTTTATAGTTTGTTAAGCATAATAATATTTATAGGTCATCACAATGTTATTTCAGATGTTGCCTTGTATCAATGTTGGCCAAATGCGGACGTCATGAAAAAATAATAAAGAACGCTTACCTTGTTTTGCCAGGTTCTTGTTTGTGTGACGGTGTTACATTATATTAAACCAGATGTGCATACATACTGTTCCTTGACAAACAAATGACGTCGCTGTTCACATGTTGTAGTGAAGCCAATCAACTGTACGCTTCTTGGACCCAATTATACAAGCTCAAAGCGTATTTCTTCTACGCAATAACGGAACAAACCAAAATCCATTCAAACAGTTATCAAAAAATGCGAAGCTTCCTTCTATTACTGCATTTCGTTCGTTATCCAAACAATTATCTTGCGTGTAATTATCCACATTATTACTTGTAAATTTATCATAGCAATTAAAGGATTATCGTAAATGTTAATTATGGATCGTTTAGATTAAAACAAAAGAATTGCTATTAAATTGAAGAACATTCCGGTTAAATCTCAAGTATTACGGCCTCATTGAAGAACGTTTTATTAAATCTCAAATATTACGGCCAAGTTGAAGGACGTTCGTATTAGATCAAAATTATTATCGCCACATTGAAGTAAGTTCTTATTAAATTTAGAATATTACAATCAAATTGATTAATGTCCACATTAAATGGTAAAATTGATGAGCGGAGACGAAAAGAAAAGATCACATAAGATTAGACAAGACAAAATTAGACAGGATAAGATAAGAGCGCTATAACAAAATTATTTAGTTTGTTTAAGAGATTATATCTATTTGCTTACCATTATTAAAAACACTTCTTCAAGTGCTTATTGCACTTGAACTAAACACATAGGCGTAAAGCCACACGCAAATTGCTGGCTAGAACTCTAATGTTCTCCATGATATGCTCGTATCAGGTGCCCCAGCCAGAGTGACCGGTTGGCACGCTGCGCATATTATATCAAAGTCGTTCGACATTGATATGTTTATTCAAACAGTTAACGCCTGTTGTTAGCAACCAAACTAGCATCTCTGTATTATGGTTGGGCTACATGATCTCAATACGGACATTTATTTAAATGACGGTATTTACTTGTTTAATCGAACAGACAAAAAGACGTATTTAACTAATAAATTTTAGGTGATTTGCAGTTGTCAAAAAAATTGCTACAATATGTTTAATCATCAACCCAACCAAATGCGAATTATATTTTTGTGGAGATATTGATGAAGACATTGCTGCAAAATTTGATTTAATTTTTCCGAAAATTATATTCGTTCGGGAGTTATCATTACTTGGGGTCCCTATCACCGACAATTTTTTACAACCAGTTTGCAAAAGAAAAATGAAGGAAATTGAGCTTTATTTTCAAGACTGCTGAAACTAGATAATTGTCATATTGCTTACTATTTGTTAAGAAATTGCCTTGCCATACCCAAGATGACTTACCTTCTAAGGACCATGCCATTTTGAAATTTTGAAAATTTACTCTCAGTTTTCGATGGTCAAATTCAAGGAACACTGGAAAAAAATAATTAATTGCCATTTATCTCCTTCTCAATACGCACGTTCGATTTGGTGGATTAGGAATTGGACAACTAGCCCAGATCGTACTGCTGGCCTTCCTTTCAACTGTATATGGTGTATCTCGACTTGTCAATTGATGTTAAATCTTGAGGATACAGACAAGCCCCGAATCAGCTTTCATGACGAAGGACTCTCGGTATTAGGGATCCCGAATACCGGAATCCCGGACGATTTTTGTCCGCTATTAAAAACCGGTATTTATGTAAAAATATCGGTATTTTGGTATTACATTAGTTGATAAAAATTGAATTTATGCACAATATAAATCTAATTTAAAATAATATTAATTAATTACAAGAAATTTTTTTTGAAGATAAACAAACAATTTCATTGTATTAAAATCTATATCAGGCACATTTATTACTTTAATAAACAAAACGCAAGTTATTAATATTATTTCATAAATACTTTCAATTTAATTATATTTTTTACTTCTTTAATTATATAATGCCATACGAGCCTATTATATGTAAAATGTAACATAGAATTTAATATGTACTTTTTTTTACTTGCACGTTTTTTGTATCTATCTACTCCTACTCTCTATGTAATAAAATAAATAATATCTACTCATTTCAGAACAATATTTATTGGATTTCATATATTATTTGTTAACAAGTCAATATAACAACTGATGTAAGTAAAAATATAACTAGTAAATTTTTTATTAATAATACCGGTATTAATACCGGTATCCCGATATTTCAAATTTCAAATATCAAATACCGGTATTCAGATTTTAGTTCGGTATTGTAAGCCCTACTCGGTATGGAATACTAGAAGCGACAACTGTCTGATTCTGATGACACCTGCTTTACAAAAAAGTTGGGATAACCTACTAATCCATCTTTTTATAGTACAAACTACACCTTCATAAGAATTAGAAAAGGTCACTTTACTAGCTACCGAGAAACCGGAATCAAATGCTTGGTTGACAGCCCTTCCTTCACATCCTATAGGTACACTATTAGGCAATAACTTATTCAGAATAGCTATTGACCTACACCTATGTTCCAAAATATGCAGACCACATATTTGTATGTGTGGAGATTGTAACAGAGTCTGGAATTCATGGCCTAATTTGCTTGAAGAGAGACACCAGGAGCTCAATAATATCATCAGCCGAGCTCTAAATTCCTCAAAAATTCCATGTCATTTGGAATCAATTGGGCTGTCCAGAACTGATGGGAAAAGGGCTGACGGTATTACCCTAATTCCCCGGGAAAGAGGACAATACCCCGTATGGGACGCCACTTGCACACATACTCTTGCTCCTTCTCACTTATCTGACTCAACCAAACTGGCTGGTTCAGCAGCTAAACAAGCAGCTCAAGCGAAAATTCGGAATATACCCCTGTCGTCAATTCCAACTACTTTTTCCTCCCTTTCGCAGTAGAGACCATGGGACATTCATGCGAAGAAGCAACGAATTTCATAAATAAACTTGGTAAACTAATCATTAATCTGGAGAACTTTGTTCACGGTCTTTTCTTATTCAAAGAATTGGAATAGCAATTCAACGTGGAAACGCGATTTCAGTAATGGGAACTTTCCCTTCATCGGAGTGCTTATCCCAAATTTTTTACATTTTAAATAGTTCTTAAGTTTCTTTTTTATGTTAGAATTTACACATGAAATGTTATGTATCCTTGAAGGAGGAAATTACTTCTGTTGTCATAAATGTACAAAAAATGTATTTTTATATTTATTTACCTGTCGACAATAAGATGACCAATCTGTCAATGTGAGGGAAATCTCCAATTCCCAGGAAATGTCCATATGCTTATAATTATGGGCAAGCATATAAGTAAGGGCAATAACTTGAACGTAGTTTAGTTTGTGTAAACTAAACCAAATATGATTATTAATTGACACTTTGCTGTCACATTTCACTTTCTCAAATTTTTAATTGAGGTTTTTCGACACCTCCGTGCATCTTAATTTAGGTTCAAATTCATGGGCAAATGACACTGTGGACAGCCCATCTTGTCTTTGAGCAAACCCATGGACTGTAGAAAGTTAACAATTCTTTCTTTTTCCAAATTATCTAAACTGAATATTATCTTTAAATTCCACTTTTCCATGATGAAATGATAAAATAATTGAAAAATTGATAAATTTAAAGAATTTCAAGTTTTGTAAATAAAAATGCAAATATGAAAATAAAGACATTTTATCATCTATATTAATTAGCATATTGCATATTCTCAATTTAAATATGAATTTTACAGGAAACAATAAAAACTTTGTAAAAAGCGTGAATATTTTAACTTTGACTAAATAATTTTTAACAATTTCTGCACAAAAGTAATTTTATACTTGGAATTAGTGTGAAAAACTGAACATAATGACATATTACTTACCTTAATTGGCGAGGGGGGCTCTTTGCTTAGAACTACCCCAGTTCTGAATACCGAGAAAAAGTGAGATTATGTGTTTCAAGTGGGAGCCACAATTAGTAGTAGTGCAGGGTTAATCCATATGAAGTGATTCAAATCTAATTAAATTTTACCAGCTCTCACCCAATATTTTATTCCTTTTGTTTTATTTAAGTACTGCTATAGTAGATATCAAATTACAAATTTCATACTTATATGCCATACGGTTGGTTTTAATCTATTTTTAAATTTAGGAAAAATATCTCGACTTAGGATAAAGCTAGGTGAGTTAAACAAACACCATTGCCTTCAGAATTTTACAAGTTTTAATTTGATATATTACAAGAGTGTGTTTGAAGCATTAATATTTCTCAAGTACAAACTCAAAATTTTTAAAGACAATTCCAAAAAATAATATAAATAAAAATTTTCAACAAATTCTTAATTACTTCTTAAGTGTTTGCTTACAAACTTAGAAAAATGCAAGTTGGGATCTCTACGAAATCCTAATAAAAAAAAATTTATCATAGAGGCACTAACTAAGATTGGTTAGTTTTTGACTTTGCTAAAAGCATTACTATTAATTAACTTACTATTTCATCAGATGTATTCAGGTAAAAATGTACTGCAAAATCTTTACTGTGAAAACTTATGTATTGTATGCAGGATCCTTGTAACAGCGACTATTTGTTTTTGTGGTAAGGTATAGATCCACTCAGTTATAGCAGCTGGGACAACTTTAGTTAGTATTTGATTCCACTGCACTTTTCTTGGAAAACAAACTATGGAGCTTCACCTCTTATTCATTTTTGCAGTCCATTGACAAGACATTTGCAAGCCACCAATGCCAATCTATTCAGACGTCATATAATTATTGATGTCTTCCCGAGTTCATTACACACCCCTTTCCTATGAGCTGTGACAAAAAAGGGCCAATGGGTCTTTGAAGTCACTTTTGCGATGGCAGATATTAATGAAATTTTTTTTATTTTTGTGAACTGCTGAACCATCAGAAAAGTAAAATATCATCTGCAAGGAAGATAGAACATCAGCTGTCAGATAGGAAATCAACCTTTTTGAAATGAGTGAACAGCTACTGTATCATGATTTAAGCATTCAGAAATAAAATCCTTGCTCATTGTTGTGTACTGCAAAGGGATCTACAGTTGCTTGATTGCTATTGTAATGACAACAAAGGAATAGTTCTAGAAAAAGTCTAAACTGACAACAGCTTCATTTCCTTTTATGTTTTCTTTGGGTTGACTGTAGTATTTTGATTGTTGCCGGGTTATGAATGAGTGTTTTTTAAGTAGAATGAGCTGTTGACATAAGCAATCCATAGAGTCTTCAACGCTTTTTCTAACAGTCTCAAAATTGCACCTGTCAACTGAAATCCACTGTTTAAGTGTAATATTTTCTACTGTAGCCTCTTCAAAGTGACTCTGAAGTTTTTCTTTTAAAACATGTATTCCAATGCAGTTTTTCAAGCATTGAGGAAATAGTTTAGTTTTGATTATGCATTTTATTTATGACAAACCTATTTCATAATCACTAAAATTGGCATCATCGTCCATGTCGACTATTACCTTATTTAGCTTTCCTCCAACAGCCATTAGTTTTATGTTCTGGTGTGTAGAACATACACAAACTGAGTGGGTTGTACTACCACCTGCTAATACACAGTTTTTAAGCCGCAGCTCTGCAAATTAGAAAACCTTATTTTATATTTCTTAAAAATTTGTTTTTTTCAAATTCATTAAAACTAGTCTCTTTCGTACATGAGTTCTTTTACCTTCATGACACAGACTTGTTTACCAGACAGGATTCTGCTTGCACAATCACTGCTATAAAGGTAGTTTAACTTTATCAACTACAGACTGCTAAAGTGTTTTACCTTTTTCTTTAACTAAGGCATTAGTTTTGCTGACCACTCTATATTCTATTACATACATTGAACTCATCTTGTATCCTTTTGCACGCCCCACTCATAGGAAGCACAGTTAAAATAATGAACTATTCACCCTTACTTTCAGTATGTGTAAACTTTTCTTTCAGTTGTTCGAGAATTGCTGAATCTGGATCATCTCTTTTTTCACTTTCAACTTCTGCATCTACCAATTCCTGAGTTAGTTGTTTAGTTACCTTCTGTAATTATTATTAGCAATAACCTGGAAAGTATATTCGCTTTTTGACTATTGGAGATTTTTCAATGCTTGAAAGAGATTTGTTTAAACAGTCGAGTGCTAAGTATGGACTAGTAAAAGCTGTATCAGTCTATGAAGGCCTTATAAGTTTCTAAACTCCTTTTATCTTGGTCTAAAACTTTTCATAAATCAGTGAGCACTTTTTCAAATGGGTTGCAGCAGTATACAACAAATGTCGTAAATACATTTGTATTACTTTGTTACTTATTTTTTATATGATGGTGTAACTATTTTAAAGATGTTGACGTGGTTCACTTATTTTTATTTAAGTAAGACCAAACACCATCTAATTTATTTTTACTGCTTTAGGTAAAAGAGTATAGATAAAATATTAACAGCGAAGTCACTGTACAAGATGTTAATTAGGGGTGAGGTAAGGTAAGTCAATAAAATCCAAAAACAGACAGCATTCTCGTTTAAAAATAATATAATATTTAAAAATATAAAAATTACAGCAGATCGTTTTCGGCGTTAACCATCTTCGGTGCCATGTCAAGGCATTTTAAAAACTTATATTCCATCAAAATAATTCAATAAATAGAGGTCATTTATATTATTAAACTATTTTCACATAATAACAGATTAGTTGACAAATTAATTGTTCCAATAAATATGTATTACATCTTGTCTGCGCTGTTGATAAAGTCGAAAAGCTTTTCGACTTCATCAACAACGCAGACAATCAATTTGTTAACTAGTTTGTTATTATGTGATATTAGTTTAATAATTTAAATGACGTCTATTTATTGAATTACTTTGATGGAATATAAGTTTTAAAGTAACGACATGGCACGGCGATAACTAACGCCAGCTCTGCTGTAATTTTTATATTTTTAAAAATTATATTATTTTTACTCTCTGTTTTTGGATTATATTGAAAAAAGTTCATGTACACAGCCAGGAAGTCTTAATTTCAGGTAAGGTAAGAACCAAACCGCCTAAATTTCTCCCAGAAATTTAACCATAGATGTTGTTTTATCTGTACTAACCGTAAGTATTTCTGGAGACTTCCGAACCAACTTTGAACTCTAACTTCAGCGGGATGAAACTAACGGGGGGGGGGGTGTCCTATAAATACATAAATGTCAGGCGCGACTAAATTCAAAGGTTTAACATAAGCAAGACAGCGTCACTAAGAAGAGCGTAGTAACTTTAGTAATGACTATACGCACCTAAAGCACAAAGGCTAAGATTGTTATATTTATACAATATTATCTCTGAAAGAAAAAGTAATTATATATCAAATATCTATCAAATCGTCATTTGCATCTGAGCAGGAAATATGTGCCTATATCAATAAATATGAGTGAACGTAATATTGTATAAGAACTTAAACTCCTCAATATGCACTACTTGTTTTTCATATTGTACTAGCTTTACTAGAGTTTTTGAATATATACTTTTATAGGTCAAATGTTATCATAGAATTACCTTCTTAATAATTTGTTACGTTAATGAATTAATAAAAAGTCTGAAGAAGGGAATGTATATACATCTATTTAAATAAAGATTATTCTACGTAGTTTAAACCAAGGTGAAGTTGAATGCTACATGCAGATGACTGAGGATGAGTCGAACAGGTTTTTACAGGAAAATTCCTATGTTAACGTAAAATATAATTCCTCAACCTGATATAGATGATCCTGAAGAGACTTTCTTGATATAATTCATCTTAAAAATGTTCCAAACGTAACAAAACGTTCTACAAGAGGCAGCAGCATTGTGTAATTATAACTGGTGTAATATTGAAGAAGAGCTACCTATCTTTGATTCTCAAGGGAACTATATTGGTTACAAATACAAGAGTAGAATATCTTGTTGATCTTTTTTTCCAACGACTTTCAGAATTATCAAGTTGTTCAAAGCAATTTATATGTCACTCAAGAAATTCAAAAAAGTACTGTAACATGTTCGTCAAGGGTAAAGCAATGGGCCAACACAGATGTTTATGAAATGCATGTTTTCTTGGTTTACTGTTACATATGGGTCCTTGTATACTTCCATCAATTAAGCATTATTGAAGTAAAGTAGGCATGTACGCAATGACTTTTTGTAAATCTGTTATGAGCCATATTAGATTTCAATTGTTATCACGTCTTTTGCATTTTGTGGATAACTTTTTGCTCACTGATGACAGACTATATAAAATTAGACCAGTACTAGATCATTTTGTACCAGCTAAAAATCTTTGAATTAACGAATCTTTAGTCCTATGGCGTGCAGGTTTTTTTCTGCCAGTATATCAAGAACAGAAAAACATGAATATGGGATTAAGTTCTATGAATTGTGCAAGTTGAATGGAATTGTACTAAAAGTAAAAATTTATTGTAGAAAATCTGAGCCTATTGACAAAGCTTTAGACTATGCTTCAGAAGTTGCTGTGCACCTATTGGATGATTTTTTACACAAATAGTATATATTATATTCAGACAATGTTTACAACTCGGTTTTGTTCACAGATCTGGTGAATTGTAGAAAAATGTACATTTGTAGCATCCTTGCACCTAATCAAATAGAAAATCCCAAGTTTGTTGTCGACAAGAAGCTAAAAGGGAGTGTTTGCATGACAGAGAAAGAAGTGTGTAGTTGCTTGCAAATGAAAAGATTAGAAAGACGTCCTCACCATTTTCACACCGCATAAAGTTCAAATTGCTACTATATAAAACAGAAATGGCAAGGAAGCCCAAAAATAAAATGTAATCATAGATTACAATAACGGAATGTCGAGTAAGACATCTGATCAAATACTGTCATACTACATAGCTCTTCGAAAAATGACCAGATGGCAAAAAATGAGTATACATGTTTTTTAAAAATACCTACAAAATGCGTTTTTGTTGTTTCATAACATTTATGGAACATATAACAAAGCCCTTAAGTTTAGAGAATTATTTACAGCACGTTTAATCGGGAAAAAAATGTCAGGAAAAAGCCAGTGAAAAAGAATGCCTCTTTTCACTACTTGGAAAGCATCCTTCCTACTGAAAAAATAGCGGCTTACTCAGCCTTGTCGTTATTTGTACGCAAGGCAAAAATTAAAAGAAACATGTTATATTTTTACTGTGTGTGATGATAAACCAGTCTTGTGCGTGGAACAATATTTTAAAATTATCACATGAGATTTTAGGAACATGTCATTTTTTACTTTTTGGTAGATTTGTAATAAATAAAGGATAATCAAAAACATTTTTTGCTTGTTCCATTTCGATTTTATTTGACCTTTCGGCGGGCGCTCACGTCCCCAAATCCTACTAATTTACTACAAATAAAATTGTAGCTGGCAACCAAGAAGAAATTTCAAAGTATGAGATATCTCGTACTTGACATTAGTGTCTAGAATGTCAAGTATGAGTTATCTCGTATTTGGCAGTCAACATGTTACAATAGCTATGAAACAAAATATAAACTGTTTCATTGTATCTGTTGTAATTGCCTTTAAAGATTGTAAATGTAAGGCGTATGTTATATATTTATCTTAACATTGGTTTACTTTACCAAGGAAGACAAACTGCTATATTTGTTGTTTATATAAAAAGTAACTGAAATTCCGGAACTACTTTAAATGATTATTTACATTTGCAACCAGAAAGAAAACAGCCTCGTCCAATATTACTTTCCAAGTTGGAACGATCACTGATGGAGCATGGTTCTTTTAACGTGAAAGTGCAACATAAGAGCAGAAGAAGTATAGCAAATAAGATATCAACTAGACAAATATCAAGAAAAGGAAATATTGCTAAAACAATAGTGACAAGAATTTTAAAAATGTATCCGTATAAAGTTCATGTTAGTCAAAATGTGAACACAAACGATTTTGAAAGATACTTAAATTTTTGTCAATGGTTTCTCAATAAATTAGAAACAAATTCAAATTTACTAGTTAATATTCTGTGGAGCGATGACCGTAAAGTACTAATTGTGGTTATTCAATAGAATAAGTTTCCATTATTATTCAACAGAAAATCCTCATATGGTAATCCAATATAGATTCCAGAAAAGATTTTCTATTAATGTTGGGCATGGTGTAATTGGGAGAACGTTAGATAGGTCCCCGGTTTTTCATGAAAATTTAGATGACAACCCTATTTAAGAGTTTTGGAAGAAACCTGTGAAAACTGCTTAGATAATTTACTACAATTTACTACAACCACTGAATGATGTGCAATTGTTTGAACAAAAAGTACCACACAAATGAATAGGCAATTGTAGACCTACACTCCTTTGTGTTCTGCAGCAACAATTATTGCCTAATAATTGTTGCACTACTTGACTGTTAAGGTCGCCCAAATTTAATGTATGTGATCATTTTTTGTGGGAGTGTTAAGATATTGTTTATGTAAACACTTAACAATAATTTTCAGGAATTGCAAAATACTGCTGTTTCAGCATTTAGCAGACCAACGCAAAAGTTTTGGAGAATGTTAATGCTAGTAGTAAAGATATAGGCAGGCGTGTATAACGTCGTGTTGAAAAAAATGGTGGTATTTATTATTCATCTGTTTTGTAGAATACACTTATCGGCACTACATAGTTGTAGCTGAGATATAACTAAACAGTTTGTCTTTTGTTTCGTGACTTATCTTAAGAAAAATTAATAAATCACTCGCACATTTCTTATTTTTGGGAGAACTTGAAAAAATTAAAATGTACATTATCAAGAAAATTAAACTAAATGTCATTCAATTTCAAAATAGCGCCCATAAACAAAAAGAAACAGATGACTATTGCTTCTTTAACGATATCACATCTATGTTAATTTTAATGCCATAATCATGTTCCTTGTACAAAAAAAAAACCTTTATACCAAAAATTATGGAAATACCTTTATACAGCCCAAAGTTAAGCAGACGATACTATAAAACAATTTGCGATTTTTCAGGAGCCGATGAAGATAATTAAATTCCAAAAACTTATTTTGAGAGAGTTCAAAATGCCGCAACTTTTTTATAATTTAACCAAAATTGTATCTCATAGTTTACAAAATCCCAGTAGTGAGCACTCTTAAGTGGGGCACCCTGCATTTTCATGTTACAAGCATGTAATATCATGGGTTTTATTTCTGTACTGGATGAATTTACTAAATTAATATAGTACAAAATTGTAAACCGTTTTTATATCTCTATGACTTCCATAAATTTGCTGTCGGCCTTGTTCAAAACCCATTGTAATAATTTTCTTATGTAATTAGTCTTAAATGTAGCTATAATTCTATTAGCTAATGATTACAGTTAAGAAGTAATATTTGCTGATAAAAAGTTATTTGAAGGTTTGGATGGTTTAAATCTTTGGGCTGGGTGCATTAGCCAAGATTGTTAGAACTTTAAAATCGAGATTTTTGCTTTAATTAGTTTTCTACACTTGGTATAAAGCAGTTTAAAAACCACATTTTAAATAACTGAGTAGTTACTCAAGATTTTATTTGCTGTCAAATATACCAGTAAATTACTCTTAGTTTTGCATTGCATGAGTTTTACTTCGTGATTACTTGAAGGATTATTGTATGTTAACTTAGGGCAACTTGAAATCTTGTGTAACTTTTTATCTTTTGAAATACATGTTCTAATGGCCATTTTCTGTCAATGAGACTGGTCTCCTCTACATTAAAACCTGATGCATGAAATATCCACTGTTAAATATTTTCTTGAAATTCTTATAAATCAATTTTCGCAGCTCCTTTATCTGCTGATGCACATTCCGCTTGTATTTTTAAATTTTTTAAAACTGTCAAACCACCTTTTGCTTTTAACAGAGACGGGGTTAATTTTCATTATGTTAATTATAGGTTTATAAGTGAAATCTGTGTGCTTTTAACAATCATCAATCTGGATATTAAGTGCCTTTTCCATCTTCTCAATCTCCTTAAATTATATTTCTGGAAAAAGAGCAACCTGCAGCAACAAAAGCCCTAATTTTAACTTCATTTTTGTGAGCTGATACAAAATTTGTAACTTTTGTTCGATTATAATGAGCTTTCTTTTAAAAAGTATATTTTCGTTTCCACTAGACATAGTTCAGGGCTACATATTAAATAAAAAAAACATAATGAACATTTCTAGCACATTGAGCAATATTCAACTAAATATTTTTAATCTATATGTATTGTAATAAAAAGAAAACACAAAATTTTAAAATGTACTTAATATTTCACAAACAAAAAAAAGATTCTAAATTCTAATAAATTTCAAAGTTCTGCAGACAATTCTGATAGGGTATACACACTCGAATGACAAATTCCCAATGAGATATCTTGTACTGTTAAAAGCTATTTCATTTCATTCTGTGTTGTAGTATAATTTACCTATTTAAAACATTATATGAGGATTTCTTATTGAAAATGAGCAGCATTGTAGAGTGATCTATGTAACTCTCAAAGCACATTAGAGTGAGTATGAGGGATTTCCCCAATTCTCGAACAGTGTTAAAACAAAACCATGTTATAGTGCCATATTGTACAAGGGGCTTAAATCTTCATTAGTTTTAGAGATAAATTAATTAAAGCTCAGAATAAAATTCAATCTTTATAAACAAATGAAAGATGTTATGATTTAGTATCAAAAGATAAAAGTGGATGTAACTTCTGTCCAAACGTGGTGGCCTATAACATACGTACCAAATTTGAATCAATCAAAAATACCACATAGGCACCAGCATGTGCTATCATAGATGGAATTTTATCGTGATCATGAAACTTCTCATACAAAAGCTGTGTACTTGCACATGTATCAGTTTTGCATATTTAGAGCGTTTGAATTATTTCAGAAACTCTTTTACAAATGGATCGCCAGCAACTTCAAAAGTTCGTACAGTACCTGATATCAGAACATCATACAGAAGTATTACCAACCGCCCAAAAATTAGCAGACGAAATATTACAACAAAAGTCAGAAATAAACCAGATTCCAGGTGCACCAGACCCAACAGCTGGAGCATCAGCAGATGATGAACACTCATGGCATTTGGATGAAGAGCAAGTTTGTGAACAAGTTAAATCATATTTATCGCAGGGAACATATTATAATGCTAATAAGCAATTGATATCGTTATTTTCAAAAGTAAGCATGCCAAAACATATATAGAAAAATTAATTTTTCTTAATATTATAGGTTAGGGAAATGTTAAGAGCACAAGATTCAAATGGAGCAAGAATGTTAATGCTTATTACAGAACAATTTCTCTCAGATCCTAGGTTACAAATGTGGCGCAATCAAGGAACGCCCATGACTGATAAATGCCGGCAACTTTGGGATCAATTAGGTAAGTTTTGTATATCACCTTAATGCAGATAAATACTAAATGTGGCAAGATATACCAGATATGAAATGAGCTTTCCTGGCGCTTACTGAATTCTGTGTCTACCTTTTTGTTTAAATCTATTCTTTTAGAATCCCTGTTATCTCAAATATTTCTTTGCTCGTGGTTATTAGTTCTTTACTAGGGTGGTCTCCTGATTCATTATGCCAACTTTGGGAATTATTATTGGGGAATATAATTGGAGGAGATTGTGATCAAAAAATTCGAAGCTGCCATTATATATTAAGGGATGGGTAGTTAGAATAGTAGTAACAAAAGTTATATTAGGTGCATCTTTCTTAAAATTGGGTATCTATATATGTTTAATATGGGTTTTAGACTGCTAGGGTTATGCATATCCTCTTGATTTATTCATGTCTTTAAAAGCAACAAATTTTATAGCATACTAACCTTTGCACTTAATGAGTTTCGGTATATTCTTACATGAATTTCAATATCTATGTTCTTATAGAAATTTTTATGTTTGAATGTTTTTTTAAATAGATTGTCCAGGAATTTAGTATAGTAAACGAAATACTGGAAACATTTATAGAGGCAGCCTAGAACTTGCTTTTTAGAATTTACTTCCTCTTTGATAAATGGCATAGCCATGTGCTTTGTTGCATTGTATAACACCATGACATCTCGTTTTACTTTTCTCTTTCTGCAATTTAATGTTGGCAATATTTACTACATTATTTATCTATTTTTGCCGATAACTAACAATTAAACAGTGTTTATGTTTATATGGCCACTTTTAATATAAGCTCATGATTATACTTTTGATGCACTTAACGATTTTATTTCTCACATGGTTCAGAGTTCCAAAACCTATAGTAATAATGTAAAGTTTTTGCCAGATTAATTGAAATAAAAAATTATTTGTTATAATGTTTCCGCCTAATTTTGAACATGGTCGTATCAGTTTTAACACAACATTTCTTTTTTTGACATTATTTGATCCTCTTTTAAATGATGAAATACGTTCAACACATATTACAATTCAACATTTATCACCAACTAAAACATTATTCCAAATTTGTTGGGCTTGTTTGCTTGTATTGTGTAAAATGGCATCATGCTTTTGTAGGAAAATGGTGTTTGTTAATGGTTACATATTCTCCTGGAATATAGCATTGTTAATAATTTTCTGTAAAGCAATCCTAGATGATAGAAATGTACACAAACTTTATTTTCAAATATTTTCTTGTGGATTTGTCATGATATCCTACAAACTTGATAATTTCTATAAACGTGTACTATGAAAAGGTTTTGGTAAAGTAGTGATGGTGGCTATTTTTATTATCACTCAAAGCCACACAAAACTAGTATTTCATATATATGCATTGTAATTCAATAAAGGCATGTAGTTTATCCTGCTGGGCATTGTATGCTAAATTGGCAAGGTTTCAACTAATTTAGAATAATATTTTATGCAACTAACTCGGTCTACTACAGGAATCAGAGTTCTATTATTGGTCAAGAAGTTCATCCATTACAGCATATCTGCTTGTATGAATTTCCAGTTACTGTTAGCTATATCTACTTTACTACCTTAACTTCTATTATAATCACTGTTATCCCAAGGAACAAACTTCTGTTTGGTCTGATATGACTTCTCACACTTGAATTATTTTTATTTACAGCAAGATTTGGGGAATTACCTGATTTTTCGTCTTATCGGCATTTCTGTCATCTGATTCTGTTTCAGGTAAACACTAATTTGTTTATGTAAGTTAGACGTCGACCTGACTATATCTGCTCAAATGTAAAAATGTAACAATCATCCTTTGAATACTAGAAAAAAACAAGGGTAGACTGAAAAACAATAAATTTATCATTAACTGTAGAATACTGGGAACTTTATGTTTTGTAGTTTATTTACTTTAAAAGTAATGAGTGTCTTTTGATAAATCTTTAAAATATAGGGCCGGCAAGAGGGTGGTGCAAATGAGGCAAATACTTGGAGCCCGGGCTAGATGGAGCTCGTGCTGACTGGAGCCTCTGCTCCAGTTCAATACTTTTATACATTTGACAGAAGAAGAAGTTTGTTAAAATACATATGTCACATTTAGAATTTCGATAAATATTTTTTGTAATTATATTACTTCCTTGCACGGTTTAATAAAGCTCCTTGCAAAAAATTAGTAATAATTACTTTAAAAAGGACAAGGTATCAATCCTCGTACAGTATTAAGAAATTACAAAGGCGTAGAAGGGTCAACAAAAATGTTAATAGCTTTAAAGATTGTTGCAATTTGAACAATACGATTGTAGATTCGATCTACAATTGTAAGTTCGATCTACAATTGTAGGTTTGATCTACAATTGTAGGGTCGATCAACAATTGCAGCTTCGATCTACAATTGTAACTTCGACCTGCAATTGTAGGTTGTATCTACAATTGTAAGTTTGATCTACAATTATAGGTTTGATCTACAATTGTAGGGTCGATCAACAAATGTAGTTTCGATCTACAATTGTAACTTCAACCTGCAATTGTAGGTTCTATCTACAATTGTAAGTTCGATCTACAATTGTAGATTCGATGTACAATTGTAGGTTTGATCTCAATATATAAGATCCCTCATCTAGAATTAATTACACTGATTCGAGCGCTGTCCCGCAGTAAACATAGTGGCGTGTAATGAGTTATTTAAAGGTTAGTAGTTAATATATGGCAATTTATTACCTTTTTCTGTACATTATGACCAATTTAGTATATTAATTAGGTATGGATTTCGTTGATGAACTGATAAAGCAATATTTCGAAATGGGACTTCAGCAAAAAGAAATATTAGCATTTCCCGAGGCAAGCATAATCTGTTTTTAAGTGCTAGAACTTTAAAACAGTATCTATTCAAACTCAATCTTGTAAGAAAGAAATTTAGTCCCTTTGAACACGTTTATGCTTTTGTTATGTCACAGATAACTACGTCTGCCCAATTGCATGGTTACAGGTGGATGCATTTAAAGCGCATTCGGCATGGACTTGTTGTTAGTCAGACTGTATTGCAACAAATACTTCTTGACGTAGATTGTAAAGGCGTAGAATACAGGAGAAGAAGAAGATTAAGACGTCGTCAATACAGCAGTAGGGGACCAAATTATCTTTGGCATGTCGATTCCTATGACAAATTGAAAAGATACGGGATTTGCATAAATGGCCGTATTGATGGATTTTCGAGACACATCATATGGGTGCGAGCAAGCTTAACGTCAAAAGTTATTGCAAGCCATTATTTGACAGTACTGGTTACTTGGGCGGATGTCCACTTACCGTAAGAAGCGATTGTGGCATAGAAAATGTTATCCTGCAAGCTGTTCAAACTGTTTCGGAATTCCTTTGGACCCGCAAGTAGTAGACCCTCACATATTAAAAGAAGAAGTACTGCAAATCAGCGCATCGAGTCGTGGTGGTCGATATTAAGAAAAGGAAATGCCCAGTACTGGATCAATTTATTTGAATCCATTCGAGATGAAGGTTTATTCACCGGGAGCTACCTGGATAAAGCTTTGATCCAATTTTGTTCATGGACATAATACAAGTAGGCGATGGGGCGTCGCTTACGCTCAGGAATTGGGCAAATAATAAAATTTCATAATAAAATATTGTATTTTTTACTATTTTTAATAATGGCAGCTTTTTTCTAATGTACCTCATTTATGTAGCTCATAAATATGCTTTAAAGTATTCGCTATAATATTTGCAAATTTAAAATCCTTGTTTTTCGTATGCCATTCACTATTCCATCAATAAAAGAACGGAAGTGTACACCGTGCGTTAGACTCCGTTCTTAAAAGTGGTTTATTAGAGCATGCGCACCACTATTTTCAAATACACAAGCCGCCACTAACTTTCACAATAACAGTAATTCAGACCTAGAGGTTTACAAATTAATTTACAGAAAGAGTTGGATGAAATTTCTTTTCAATGGAGTACACATAGAATGAGTTCAAGGAATACTATTGTAACAGTTTTTTTGGACCACTGCAGAAAGTCAATGAATTCTTAGTTTAACAAACCTTTTGTCTAGTCCATTATATCACGTAAACATTTTCAATTAAATAAATATCTGTATTGGAATCACGAGGTCTAACCGCCATACAGAGATGCTAGTTTGGTCATCAGGCGTTAAATGTTAGTATGAATATATATCAAGGCCATAAAGCCTTCCTGTTTTGTGCACAATGTATCAACACTCACTTTAGCTAGAACATTCGTCAAGAAATTAACATGGGGAACCAAAGCGTTCTAGCAAGTAATTTGCATGTGGCTATATGCCGTAGTGGAGCCCTGGTGTAATGAACACTAGGCTCAGTGATTTTTAATAATGGTAAGCAGTTAAAAATAATTAACTAGACAAACTAAATAATTTTGTTGTAGCGCTCTTAACATATCTCTTAACATATCTCTTAACATATTTCTTAACATATTTCTTAAAAATATTTCTTAAAATACTTTGTTCAAATATGTCTTTCATACTCCGTAAAATCTTCAATTAAATATTTATTTTATAATTCTCCTGCAAATTCAGATAAAGAACTTTTAAATAATCGTTTTGTATATCAATTGTAAGGCTTCTTTGTATATTCATTTGTTAGAATGATTCCGCCTTATCTGGTTTTTATAAAAATAAGGCCGTCTAAATGTTGTGTTTAAAGATGATATTAATCCTATTTTTGCATCTACGAATGCCAAGTTATAGTTCATTCACGTCAACGTTGCGATAAGAAAATATTGATCTAGTATGACCGTCCTTCAACTTTACTAGAATAGTTGAATTTAATGAAATGTTCTGCGAGGAAACAGTATGTTTAAATTTTAAAGAAACGTTCTACAAAGTACGTAGAAATTTTACGATTTGGATCTAAAGTCCGATAATTAATAGAAATAGTCTTTTTGAAATTGCAAGTACGAAATTACCAGTAATTATGTGGACAACTACATGATGGTAATTATTTTGGTGACGATCTACACACAGTGGAACATCTAAGTTTTGTATTGGATTTTGGTTGGTCCTGTTAATGCGTATCAGAAAAACGCCTTAAGTTCATATGGTCCGGTACCAGGATCACGCAGCTGATTATGTGCTGTACAACATGTGGAGCCTACGTCAATTGTTTGCCCGAGGAACGTATGTATTAACACCTGTTCTAACATGCTGTAGCACCATCACATAAACAACATCTGTTGAAACGAGGTAAGAGATTTGTATTATTCTTACATCACGTTTACAATTGGCGATCTTTGATACAAGGCTGCATCAGAAAATAACTTTGTGATGAATTATTACCGTTAATCTGTTTAACAAACTAAAAAAGACTTTGATAAATTTTTATTGCCAATATTTATTTATTTATTTATTTATTTATTGGAAATCTACAGGCGTACGCCTAGTTACATATTTCCACTAAGCTAATTATAAATAATATGGTTTATTCATTTCTATATAATCCTTCCATGTAAGGAAATTATGCTTAATTGTAATGAATATTTTATAAATAAACATGACTTATATTTACAAATTATATGTGTGTGTGTGTGTATGTGTGCGTGCGTGTGTGTGTGTGTGTGTATGTGCCTGTATTACGCAAGTACTTTTAAATTAATTGATAACTTCATACATCGTTTTCTTGAAATTTCGCAATGATTTTTCAAATAAAGGTATATTTGAGCTTTGTTGTAAATTATTGTATAGAGATAACATTTTTATGATAGGAGAATTTTTCCTAAGCTCTGTGTGATACTGTGGAATATGAAATAACTTTTTTAGTCTACCAGAATGGAAGGGTACATAGAATCCAATCTTACTCAAAATAACGGAGCAGTCAATGAGATTGTTGAGTATTTTATACAAAAAAGTGAGTTTTATCACGATCCTTCGCTGTTCCAACTTAGTAACATTTAGCATTGACCTCGCAGAAGCATATGGATTGAAACCGATGAATGTTTTATATTTTTTTAAAGTACATGTACGAAATAAATTTATTTTGCACCGTTTCTATCATTTGTGAGTGCTTAAGAGTCCCTGGATCCCAGACAGTGATTGCAAACTCAAGCTTTGATCTGACTAAGGTATCAAACAACACTTTAATACTTTCTGTATTCTGAAATTGCCGTGTGTTACGGATGATAAATCCCAGTGTTTTGTACGCAGATGAGCAAACTGTTTCGATGTGGTCGCCAAAATGTAAATTGCTACTAAATATAACTCCTAGATCTTTGATGTTATTCACTTCAGTTAATGTACTATTTAGCAATGTATAATTATAGTTAATCTTGTTTGTTTTAAGCGAATAACTCATTTTAAAACATTTTGTAACATTTAAGTGTAACTTGTTTCTTTCACACCATTGTTGGACTTTGTTTAGTTCAGCCTGCATAGTTTTACAGCTATTCATATCTATCACTTCCTTAAATAGTTTTAGATCATCTGCATACAGTAAATACCTGCAATTATTTAAAGCAAGTGGGAGATCATTGATGAATATCAAAAACATTAATGGCCCTAAATTACTCCCCTGCGGTACTCCAGATGCCACATCAAACTGTTTGGATATTGTGTTCCTATAGCAAACATATGCCTGTCTTTCTTGCAGGTATGACCTAAAAAATTGTATCATAGTCTCAGAAAACCCAATCGATGCTAACTTTTCGAGCAAGACATCATGACAAACTTTGTCAAAGGCTTTTGTAAAGTCAGTATAGATAACGTCTACTTGTCCCCCGTTGTCTAGTACCTCGCTCACATAATCTACAAAACGGTTAAATTAGTTTGAATTGATCGTTTGGGGATAAAGCCGTGTTGACTAGTATTTAATACAGACGACACATGATGGAAAATCTTTATGTACAGTATATGTTCGAAAATTTTGCTGGCGTGGATAGAATAGAAATTGGCCTGTAATTAAGAATATTATTTACGGTACCCGATTTATGTATGGGAGTCACTTTTGCCAATTTCCACTTAGTGGGAAATATACCTGTTTCTAGTGACAGATTAAATAAAGTAGTAAGAGGTTGCATGAATATTTCCATACAGCCTTTAAATATGTAAGCTGGAATCCCGTCTGGTCCTGCTGACCTCTTGGCTTTCAATCTTTTTATGGCAATTTTTACGTCGTCTTCGGTTATTAATTTTAAATTAAAAGTATCTGAAATACTACTGTTTAATTCCGGCTCATACTTTACTTTGTAACTTGATTTTTCAGTATATACAGTGGAAAAATATTCAAAAAAACCATTCACGATTGCACCTAAATTTTCAAGGCTTTTGTTTTCATATATAAAACTTTGAGCTTCGTTATTGTTTTTTTTCTTATTAGACACGTATGTCCAGAAAGACATATGATCTGACACAACTCTCTCCTCTACTTGACTGATGTATTTTTGGTAGGCCACGGCTGTATCTTTTTTTATTTTTTGTCTTAATTGCCGAAACTCTTTATTATGGTAAGCTGATGAATGTTTATATTTATGGTGAAAGTTTTTGAGTTCAATATCTTTAATGATATTCCGAGTAAACCATACTGGATAGTGATGATGGAATCTAGTGTTACGCGGAACACATTTTCTAAACACAGCATAAATAATGTTATAAAAAGCATCAACTGCTTTATTTACATCAGTGAAATTATTAAGAAAAGCAAAATCCGTATTATTTAATAATCTGTACATTACAACAAAATCAGATTTCTTAAAATTAAAATTAAATTGGCTGATAGAATTGCACGTTGAATGTACATATTTGTTTATGTTTAATTTAATAAGTAATGGAGGATGGTACGGATCAGATAGGATAAGACTTTCGTCTGATAAAACTACATTGACAGTCATAGTTGACAACACTAAATCTAATGTTTTCATTGAGTTATTGGCTATATTATTGTATGAGACTAAACCACAAATATCAATAAATTCTCCAATATTTTTGTAAACTGGCGGAGTATTTGTTTTAAAATTAAATTTTCTACCACTGACCAATGGCAAGTTAAAATCACCTAGTAGTAATAACTGGGCTTCATGTGACATATACAGATCGGTAAATATTCTAATATACTCTTTGTATATTTCAGTTTTCGAACCTGGCGGAAAATAATTCACACTTATATAATAATTGGATCCTCCAATAGTAGTTTTGACTAAAACTAGGTCCAAGTCAGTTTTAAAATTCAGCTGAACCGATAAATATTTTTTGTTAATTGCTATAAGAACTCCGCCGCCCCACCGTTTATTTTCAGTTTCTCTATCTTTTCTATATACATTGTACCTATTATCAAATATCTCCGAGTTATATATTCCGGCATGCAACCACGTTTCACTAAGACATATAATATCAAAGTTGTTATTTAAAACATTTAAAGAGAAAAATTGTGTTTTGGTTCGTAGTCCCCTTACATTCTGATAATAAATTTCAATCTCTTTCATGCGTTACAACATTTTGAGATATTACTTACTACTTTGGGTATAAAAATCTTAACTGAGTTTTTGATGTAGTGCGTAATACCAATACAAATATTTAGGTAGTTATGAATGAGATGCGCGTGTTTGCCAATACTTGTGTTACTTGTAAGTGTATGTATGTGAAAATGTATTAGTATTTTGTGTATGTTGTATGTTGTGTGTGAGAGCTTATTTGCGTGTTGATGTGTGTGCAAGAATATATAGTTGGGCGTTTTAAAGTGTAAGAATGAAAACAAATATTTCTAAAAGTAGAGATAATTCCTGAAAGAATTCCTAAAATTAACCGTATCTCATTATAAGGCCATCCACAAAATCCTCAATAAATTACTAAAGGTATATGGTACTAGCGTTAAGGACAGTATAATTAATGTTACCAAGAGAGCGTCGTTAAAGAATATTACACCTGTGAGTTTTGTGTTGAAGTACTATTGCTGTGACTGCGAGTCCAGTAACCTTTAGATGACATCACCTTTGTTTGAACTATCTGGGTATCCTGAACAGTTTCATTGCTCTGGGCTGCTAGTGGCTTCGGAACACCATCTTCGTCATTTAACTTAACATCCTCTATGTTCCTGACAACCATTTTCTTGTTATTGGGTAAAATACAGAAAATTTTCCCGTCTAAACTCCATACTTTTCTTTTACCAACTAAGGTTTGTAATTGTTTTAATAATAAGATCTTTTTTTTGGTAAGAGACTCAGTTATAAATAGTTTTGTATCTTTCAATTTGTGTTTTTGTGACAATATTATATTTCTATAACGATATGAACAAAATTTTACTATTACTGGTCTGTCGATTTTTTGACAATTTACCAAGCCTATGACATCTGTCGACCATAGTTTCTATATTAAAGTTTTCGATACCCAATGATCGTGTAAATATATTTACCAAAGTATGCTCTAGGTTTTCATTATCCTCTTCTCGTATTCCGTGAATAATTAGCATGTTACGCCTCCCGTACTGTTCCAAATCGTCAATTTTGATATTCACATTTTCTATTAAATTTCTCAACGCTGCAATGCTATTAATAATAACCTCTTTAAATGCATAAAATTCGGCTTCTACACCTGCTACATTTTCACGATCTGCAACATTTGTCGTATTCTTAAGTTTTGCTTCAAAATCTGCCATTTTTGTTTCGAATTGTTCTTGCAACGAACTTAGAGACAAACTTATATTGCTTCTATCCATAATTATTTTATTTGATACAAACAAACAAATAAATATAACCTTTATACACTATGGATACACACGTGTAGTCTGAACGATAACGATAGCACGACTTACGAGGAGAATTGTATTAGTTGAACTAGCTAATTTTTCTGAATTTTTACATAAATTTCACTTTAATTTAAGAAATTTTTAGTTGCACGGCAGTCCCAGGGTAACCTTTATTACCGACGCACTCAAACGAAAAATAATATACGCTTAATACCACTAATATTTGTAATTCTTGCGGAGTGACAAATATGTTGTCTACACGGTCATAAT
Organism: Platerodrilus igneus; assembly: GCA_036346225.1. NCBI lineage: Eukaryota > Metazoa > Arthropoda > Insecta > Coleoptera > Lycidae > Platerodrilus > Platerodrilus igneus. The sequence continues at coordinate 2,699,212 of JARFIW010001270.1, forward strand.
TCGACGCGATTAATTAATATAAATGCAGTGTAATCACAGTTACTATTATTAATGAAATTAAGCAAACCTAAAGAGTTCTTATTAAAGTTTCATTTATGCATAATTTCACTTACAGCTTTTTAACATTGAATTAATAGACAATTTAGATATTTTTTATACATATGTGTAAACCGAATAACAGATCTGGTATTTTTGGTATAGATTTGAGTTAAATTTTGTAACGAAAGCAACACTTAAAGTTTTTGATATTTCTTTTAAATTCACAATCCTACCTCAGGGTAGATGAAATTTGTATTATCTTTTCTTAAACATAAATTTTATACATACAATTGTTTATGAAGAAACAACTTTTAATTAAAGAATCAACATTTAATTTTCTTAATTCATTGTTTTATGCTGAACAAGTAAGTTCAGAAATAGTGTGCCCAGGTATATTAACAAATAGCGTAAAGTGGTAACCCCGACTTAACAAGCTTTAATAGCCTTTTCAGAATTTGAAGCATAAAAACTGTGTTTATAATATTGTGTGCATAATTAATCTTTTCTGTTTTTTATATGAGGTAACAAGAGAATACCTCTTGTGTCCTCATTTTGTTGATTTAATTAAATTTTCTTTACAGCTTCTGCGTTAGCAGTTAATACGATATTCCTCTCTAAGGACTTCGAAGTCCCCCTTAGCGAAACCCTGTGGTCAAAACTTAATGACTTGGTGGGGCCCTCCCTAAACCCCTGTTTTGATAAGAATCAAGCCCTAGTAAGAGAATAATGTTTTGTAAAAAGAACCACGATCAACCCTCATAAGCTTTACCCAAGGAATAGACCCCTAGCATAGTCGGAAGATATTTGCGTTCCATCATTTTAAGGAAATCCTTCCTTAAAGGTCACTGGTCTCATTTGGGGATATTAAAGAACCCACGGGTTACTTTAATTATATAATTAACCCCAACCAGTAAGTTTTACTATAGCACCTACTGGACGTCCGACAGTTATGTTTGAACTACCAAAAAACTATGGTTTCTCAAGTTATTTAGTGAAGATTCCGGAACACTCAGTGAACACTTTAAGAAAAGACACTGAAGTAACTAGTGAAGTTATTTTTTGCAATGCAGATGTTGAAAATGTATGTATTTGCATCATGACAGAAAATGGGTGGATAAAAAGCGATGACATCAATAATGCAATGTTTTTGTTTGCTAATCTTAGAAATAAAGTATTGAATGTATTACAAGACATTTAACACGAGAATATAGTTTAATTAAAACTTTATAGTTTATAAGTGTTACATTAAGTCACTATTATTATTATTATAACCTAGCAATAAAAAAAATTAATTGAATGGACGAAACTGACGAAACTGAACTTTGGCTATTTATTTATTCTTTAATAACAGATAATTTGCTAATTATTGAAATAAAACAAACTACTTCTAAAAATAAAATAAGCTGCAAGTAGCAAAAGGATTTAGGTGTAAATATGTAAATCAACAGATTATTAGGACAATCCAAAGGTAGGTAGGCCATTTAATATTCCAAAGGTTAAGTTTGCTCTGTACGATTCATGATCATCCGTTCTTTAAATAATAAAATATTCAACAGTATTTTTGAAATCGGGGCCGATCATCAATCAGTTTTGATACTGATACTCTACAAGATAATTGATTTATTTGTGTATGTAAGTGAATCGTATACATCTGAATTCGTTAATTTACTCCGATTTCAAAAATATAGTCGATATTTTATTTATTAAATTATTTAACCTTTAACCTTTTTATATATTCCGTTTAGTTTGAGATGGCTGTTAAAAAAGTTGCAGCAAAATCAGTTTAGTAGCTTCGAGATAATTGTGGACCAACATCCCCACATCCAGTTGTACAAAAATTCACACACTCATACATACATACATTCTCGAAAATAAGAAAGTCTGTTATTGCAGACATATTTTTTAGACAGTTTACATGATTGCCCATTTCGTATACTTTTGATTAGTTTGTCTTTGTCTTCGAAATAGGCCGGTGAAACCCCCCAAATCCAGTAATTCATCATGACTTGTGATAACGTTTTTGAATGATTCTAGAGTTTCAGCCGCTGTTATTTCTATTATGACTTTTTGAAATGGGGTATGTTGTAAGTCTTCTACCACTGGATATTCAAAACCATTTACCAGATATCAAACACGGTCTTTGGGAGGAAATTAGGCCATGGGCCGCTGTGAATTACTCGGGCTTCTAAAACTAGCAGCCATCATACTACGTCCCTCCAGGTCTCATGTTTGCTTTTGTTGACTATAATGGTAACAGGTAAGCCCATTGTAAAACATTTCTTGTATTCAGACGAGGTGGGTTTAGTTGTTTTGTTGTTTTGTATGGATTAGTTTTCGGTAGCTATTATTTTAAATTATAGTTTCAATATAATCAAAATCTCAAAAGCTAGACTAAACTACAGTTAGTAGTAAATAAATTACTCACCTGTTTACCTCAAATAACCTGATACACATCACTCACTACACTAACTGCAGTTGCTTTTGCAAACCGAAGCGCATAGTCGTTTATCCCTAATCTTAATAACCAGGTACTAGTAGCTCGAATCTACAATTATAGATCGAACCTACAATTGTAGATCAAACCTCCAATTGCAGATGGAACCTACAATTGTAGATTGAACCTACAATTGTAGTTCGAACTTACAATTGTAGATCAAACTTACAATTGTAGATCGAATCTACAGTCGTATTGTTCAAATTGCAACAATCAAAATCAATTTACCTTTAAAGCTATTAAAATTTTTGTTGGCCCTTCTACGCCTTCGTAAGTACTGATATGATTAGTTAAAAAGTTGAAATGCTTTCTAAAAGATGACTATATTTTATTTCATTTTGATGTCACTAAACTGTCCCTAAGCATACCAGGTCTTAAAGTATTAACAGCAGTTAAAACCTTACTTTACGAAAGGAATGTGAACCCATTATTGACACAAAAAATTTTAGTCACTTGAAATTTGTATAGATTAAGAACATTCGAAGAAGTATTAGAATTTACATTGAATTTGATAATAATGTCATAATAGTACTGCTGAAGGCAAAAGGGATTCCAAATGAACTTGCTTTTAGCTCGATTACAAGGTGAGTGACATGCTAAAAAACAGATTTAACATAATGAGAGAAAGTACCTATAATTTGCAATTCTATGAAAATTATTGGATTTTGATGAAAACATAATTAATACGAAAGCTGGCGTTCTTCAAGAATTATATTCAACTGATATTAAAACAGAACTGACATGAAATTTTACATTGCTAATTTAAGTGAAAGTTTTTCATTACCCATGAACATTCTCAATCATTTGGGGGGAAATAGAAAATTGAGTATTTATTTCCAAATTTAGTAACCATTTTGAAGATTTTTGTATGATTTTTGTAACAGTTGCACAAGACGAACGTGCATTCAGTACTCTCGAGATGACAAAAGTTCAACTATTGGTAAAAATAGGTTGTGGCTTTGCAACGATATTTTAATTTAAATTTATCAACGCAAAGACAGGTTATTCAATGATTATCTGCAGTGCCCTTCTCTCTACTGCTTCGACTGTTAGACTTGCACTGTTCTAATATTCTAGTTATGCAATTGTGTTAACGATTTTGTACAAAAAATACAGTCCATTGAAGGTAATAATATTTTATTCCAAGGTTTCTTAACTCAAAATATAGCAACACCAAGGGTAATTAGAAGACCAATCTCTTGATTCCATGGATTCACAGGTTGAATGATCTGATCTAGCCATACTTAACATAGAATGCAAGATAGTGCAAATAATAGGTTTTTACACAAATTATTAGAAATTTTGCTAAAAAGAAAGCACGAAACGCTTTCTATAACTTTTTATATGTAATAAATCATGAAAATTATGTGTGAGTATTAATAAAAATAAATCTGAAATATATATTTTTTTTTAATTCATAAAAATACAATTTTGACCAAAAGTTCAAAATGTAATATAATATATGAAAAAAGGAGACCCAATGTGACAAGTCGCTTGGGTCCTAGTCTGTCTGTCAGTGATCCTGTTTAAATATAACAAATTATTAGACAAATGTTTAAACTATTTCTACAATAATAAAACATACTAATGTTGCGCCAAAGTCATTATACAGAATTGTTGTGATTTGTGTAGATGTTTTAAAGTGTAAGCTTAAATACATAAGAGGGCCCAATAGCCCTTAACATCTTTCCATTATTAAGAATATAAGTTCATGAACAAATGTGATGAAGAAGGATAGCAACAGTTTTAACAGTGGTCACATATTTGGATATGATGAGCAAATTTGAAATTAATGAAACATTGAGCGAAAGGAATTGATAGTACCATCTTGGTGTTCTTCTTGTAGAAAATATAGGTAGTCAGTTTTGGAGAGTGCTTGCAGTTAATATCAATCAGTCTGTAATTTCTTTGTTCTGCAGAAAGAAGTTTTGAGTAGCAAAAACCAATAGAGATTATATTTGTATGAGAAAATTATGAATTCTATTTATTTCTAAATTACAGCGAAAACAAGTATGTTAGATAAGAGCAACTCAATCCTAAAACTGAAATATTTATTTCTCAAACAGATCCAACTTTCCACACAACTCAGAACTTACAAAGTTTGATTGACTTCATGAATTGAGTAAAACATGAAAAGAATGATATTCTGGTAGAACTTAAATATCATGCAGTTAGCAATATGAACAACCATCTGTTACATACAATTTTGGCCCCAGAAAATCTAGCCGGTAATCCACAGAAAACCTTTGTGAAGTATCCCGCTAAAAATTCTGTTTAGGTAAAGTACCGAAAACATAGACTGTACTAACAACAATGGTTACATACTAACTCAGTGGGACGGATAGTGTAAGTGTTTGAAGAGGGTTGCGGAATGCTACTGCGAATGAAATATGTCTTAATCGGAAATTATCTCGGACATCACCTAATCTCAAAGTAACGGGTTTCCTAGGGAAAAATTCCAGAAAGAATAACAAGAAGATGCCAAATCGTTAAGATGGATGCCATAAGACGCAATTTTCAACATATTTAACTTCAACATATAGTTGTCGATGTGCCCCTAAAATTGAAAATAACCCACTTGGTAGATTATTATCCAAACATGATTAGACTACTTTCAGTTTCGTGCGATAACCTTGTAGTCAAATGTAACCGACATACTAAAGTGGCACTCTTAAAATTGACACACCTTTCCTAAAATAATTTGAGACATCCTCGGCAATCTTCGGACAGATGAATTAAAACTGCAAAATGAAAATACCTCGTGTCGTGTTCTTCCATATATCATGTATGTAGATTCTCCACTTACTGATAGCGGAACTAACCACAAACCGGGATCTTTTATTTATTTAAGTCAGCACAAATCTACCTATGAAGGTAGCACTAGCGTAACACATTATTAATCAAAGCAAATAATCACAAAAATTTACCAATTTAAAACACAATTATGCAAATGACCTCATCTCTAATCTTTAAAAACTGACATAGTGAATTTAACAACCTTGAGTATGAACCATATGTGATACAAAATAATTTTCCGTAGATCAAAACTGTAGTAACCTATAAATTATATTTCTCAAGGATGAAATAGTGTTAGTGTTTATTTTGCGTTTGAGGTATATTCATTATTTCAGATTTAAAACAGAAATTGGCAGAGAACTAAAACAGCCTATGTGCACCTATTTCAAAGATAGGTAATGAGGGTTGCAATTTAGTATTTTAATATCTAAATGAAGTTGGCACTGGGATTCTGTGTGAATACCAAAACAAGACGAATAACTCAATAAATGAAGCTTACAGTAACTGGAAAGTGTTGTCCCTTTTGTAAAATTAAATTTTTAGCATATATGTTGTTCCTGTTCTCAATGGTTCAGTTACAGTTTCTGCTCGTTTAATATTGTATAGATAAATTTAAATTCAAAACCAAGAATACAAATAGGTAACGAAAACTTATAAGAGGTTAAGAATTTCTACCACCTAGGAAGCCAACTAATGCAAGATGGGAAAAGCACAAAAGATATAAAACAAAAATTAACACAAGGCCGTGCTACATTTAACAAGAAAAAGCTACTACTGTGTTCAAAGACAACAAACATAGAAACCAGGAAAAAATTGCTTAAAATTTGTGTGGCATACAGCACTGTAAAGCCTGGACAGTAGAAGAAGTGGACAAGAAAAAGGTAGAAGCCCTTGAAATGTGGTGCTACAGATGTGTGGTGACGATATCGTGGACAGACAAAGTTAAGAACAAGGAGGTACTAGAAATGGTAGGGGAAGAAAGAAATATGTCGCAAACAGTAAAGAATAGGAGAGATAGGATGATTGGCCACATACTAATACATGAGGGAATAGTGCAGAAAATATTCGAAGCAGAGATAGGAAAAAAAGAGAAGTAGAGGTAGACCTAGGTTAGACTATAGCACACAGATAGTGAAAGATGTAGGATGTGGGAATTTTAGGGAAATGTGTAGGCTTGCTCAGAATAGAAATCAATGAAGGTACACATCCAACCAGTTCCAGGGTGGAAAAACTAATGACGAAAAAAATAACTTAAACATGATGATTATTATAAACAACTACAGGTATTGGTTGTGCAATATTCTTAACTAATGTTGAGAATTGGCTGCAATTAAAATAGAAAAACCTTCTGTTTTGACTGGAAGCACAAATGATATTGTGGCTGTTGCACAGTAGAGTATGTGAATAATTGCAACTTAAACTTTTTTGTGTTACCATTAAGTAAGTATAATGCTTAGAATTATTTATTAGATATATTTACATCTTGTTAATTAGTAAATTCAAATGGAACAATTCCAATGTGTGCAAATTTTCGTAGTTATATGAAGAAAATTAATCAAAAATACTATTATGACATTTTGCACTGTGAAAGTCTTGGAAAATATTATCAGAGATATGATTGCTTGATTCCTGCTCAAGTGAAGGCCATTGATCAGAGGATTTCGCCAGCCATACTGGACCATTCCACCACAATTCGGAAGTGATTAAAAACTTGGGTTGCCCACCGTGAGATCAGATCAGCTGGTTTATCAACAGATGGAATATGTTTTCATTGTTCGACATTAGTTAAATCTTGTATCTCGGACACTCGATTGGAAACAAAGGTTTTCAGAACACTAGTAGAATTCTTTAACCATGCTAAAGTAATAGTTGAATCCGTTGTTGATTTTGCTGATAAGTTTTGCTAGAAGCAGAGCACCGCATAGTTCCAATCTGGAAATTGAAACTGTTTTCAAAGTAGCCAGTCTAGATTTAGAAGCAATTAAGCTTACAGTGATGATGCCACTATTACTGGTGCTTTTCAGATATACACGCGCTCCATGAGCTAGCTGTGAGGCATCAGAGAAGCCGTGTATTTGCATGTTGACCACGTCATCAACAAGAAGTCGACGTGGAATACTTAACGAACGTAAAGAAGACAAATCTTTACAAAATTGAATCCACTGATAGTGCAGATCAGAAGGAATTGATTCGTCCCATAATAATTTGTGTTGCCACAACTTCTGTATGATTGATTTAGCAATGATTATTACAGGGGCCAATAAATATAACGGATCGAATATAGCAGCTGTGATGTCTAATATTGACCGTTTTGTTACAGAGCTCTTCAACGATGTCTTTTATGTTGTAGCTGAAGTTATCAATTGAAGGTAACCACAGCATGCCGAGAGTTTTTGCTATTTTATCAGGATCCAGACATGCAAATTCGGAATCGGATGCAGATAGTGAATGCAAAGCATTTGGTGGGTTTGTTACTCACTTTCTAATCTTGAAACAACCTTGAGTTAAGATCGTTGTCACATCATGGCGGACAGATACCAGTTTTTGATAAGAATCTCTGCCAGAAAGGTGGTCATCGAAGTAGAAGTCGTTTAAGATAATTGAAGATGCATATGGATATTTGGTTACATTTTCGTGCCCTAATTGTCGAAGACACCTGATCGCCAAGAAAGAAGCTGAAGCCGTGCCATAGGTGACAGTATTTAAAACAAAATGTCCTAACGGATCATTGGGGTCGTTTCTCCACAAAATTCTTTGCAAATTGCGTTGATCAGATTTGATCATGACTTGACAATACATTTTTGTTGGGTCAGCAGAGACCGTATACTTATGTTGCCGAAATCGAACCAAAATGGAGAAGAGATTGAATGACTGGTCCTACAATCTGTATTTCATTCAGTGATATACTACTTGAAATTTTGGCACTGCTGTCAAAAAACAATACGCAATTTAGTTGTAAGTTTCATGTTTAATGACATGATGACATGGCATATAAAAACTGGGGAACCCTCATCAATTTCAGATTCAGGTAATTCAGTCATGTGACCCAATCTTTCATATTCCTGCATAACATCTGAATATTGCCGCTTAAGGCTTTTGTTTTTGATAGTTTATTTTCCAGCGACAAAAACGTTGCATTTTCATGAGAATTGCCTAGATTGCTGGATTAAAAGGGAATTGAAACGAAAAAACGACCATTTGAATCGCGTTCTGTGTTCTTCAGAAAATGTTCCTCACAAGCTCTTCCTTCCATCGAATGTGCTCGCTTGGATGCAAATTGTTCCAGCAGCCAAAAGTTTTCAAGCTGTTGGTTGGTGGCTGAAGAGTCCTCTTCAAGTAATGAAGTGTGTTTATTTTACTGATACTGTTATTATCATGAATGAGCGATTTGAATGTATCACGAAATTCTAAGAATTGATCATACTTTTTAGAAAAAGTTGATAGTGATATTGTCGGAAGCTTTATGCCGACGCTAGACTCACTTGTGCCCTGCACAGGGTTGCTATGCAATTGTGCGCTTTGTGACTATTGGCTTGCAGAATTTTTATCAATTATATCCTGAGCAAGAGCGAAAACTAAAAATTAATAATTCTCAAACTCTTCCCGTTTAGCTACATCATCCTCCTCGCTTATCCCTTCTTCCAAAAGTGGGCAAATTGCTGCTAAACGCACATTCAAATTTTCAGTATGCTTAATTATATCTATTTTATTTGGCTTTAGTGAATCAAGATAGGTTTGAAACCATGTAATTTGGGCCTTACAAATACCGCGTTTTTTAACTAAAACCTTTAGTTCTACAGAATTTATTTTGCCAAAATACATATTTGCAGATGGTCATTGCTCAGATAGAAGCTAATGGTGAATGAAGCAGGAATATGAAGGACTCACCTAAGTATCGACAATACTCAGATTACTTGAATAAATACTTGGAAAATATTTTATAAATTGTTGGAAATCAAAATCTAAATGCCTGCGCCTTCAAATTAAAAAGTAGAATACCGTGATATACGAAGTTGTTGTTTTTTTGTTTTTCGTTTTGACATGTTTACAAAAGTGTCATGTTCCCTTTAAAAGTTATTATTATTTATGTTCAAGTTTAATAAATAGTTTACTCACAAATTTACAATTGTAAATCACTTACAAGACACAACATCTGCAAGCTTGAGTTGTAAATATCCAATAGATTTTGATCTGACCGCTTGTAGCGCTGGGCAATTGTAGTATTGGTCCACTGTACTTGACTGAACGATTGTAGCAGTGGTCTACTCTATTTGACTGGTCTGCAGCGTGAACTGGACGCTTGTAGTACTGGACCACTGTAACTTTCTTTTGATTAATGAAATCGATTTTACTTACATATTCACTGCTTTTTAATGAGTCATTCTTGTAATTGAGCTTATAATACCACTGTCTTCACATTTTACTCAATAGACCATGTTGAGAACTGACTGTAATTAAAATCAAAAACCTTCTGCCTTGTCTGGAATGCACAAATGATGTGACTGTTGCACAGTAGAGTAGTTGAATAATTGAAATTTAAATTTTTTTGTGTTACCATTAAGTAACTATAATGCTTAGAATTATGTATTGAATATAGTTACATCTTGTTAATTAGTAAATTCATATGGAACAATTCTAATGTGTGTGTTTTACATTTTTCTGATGGACTGTCATAATTGTGAACTTAGCCGCCTGAGAGTAAACATTAAATTCAAATTAAAAATAATAAAGTTCGCAACAATTAATGTTAATTTTGCAAATGTCTAAGTGTTGGGGGATCCTTGGCAGCCACAGTCTGCTTAACCCCTTCCACATACCTTACATTTGATTTTCCAATGCTCCACCCTGCATTGGCCAGGAAGCGAGTTTTTTTTACCTGAAAATTTTGATTTTGCCGAACTTGATGTTTTTTAACATGCGTGACAACACTCACACACAGGACCTCCATTTTACCTTTCATCCGAACGAGAGCGTATTTTTGTGAAAAATGATCGCCTAACATTTTTCAGGTGGACAGTGTGGGAATTTGAACCCGGGACCTTGGGCATAGTAGTCACACGCATACCAACTACACCTCGAAGCCCCCCCCCCTTCACATGCTCCACCCGAAAGTACTACATTGGCCAGAAAGCGAGTTTTTTTTTACCTGTAAAATTTGGAATTTTGCCGAACCCTTGCTGTTCCAAGCAAGGTAGAGATCTTTAACGTGCATGACATCACACATAGACTTCCATTTTACCTCTCATCCGAACGAGGGCGTATTTTTGTGAAAAATGCTTGCTTAACATTTTTCAAACGGATCGTGTCGGGATTTGAACCCGGGACCTTGGGCATAGTAGTCACATACATACCAACAATGACACGCCCCCCCCCCTACCTTCACATACCACTGAATCTCGGTGAAATAAGGCATATAATTAGAAAACAATAGAAGGGGAACCAAGTTGTATATAGGCTGTTGTGGGAATTTCAGGGAACTGTGTAGGCTAACTCAGAACATAAATAAGTGAAGGTACGCATTCAACCTGTTTCAAGACGGAAAACCTAATGACGAAAAAATAAGTGCACTTAAATCTGATGATTATTATAAACAACTACAGGTGTTGGTGGTTGTGAAATATTTTCAACAAATGTTGATTGTGTGAAAGGATCTATTGGAAAAACTATTAATTCGACAAATGTTCAAGTGCTGGGGGAACTTGGCAGCCACAGGTTGCTTATCCCCCTTCACATACCACTGAATATCGGGGAAATAGGGTATACAATTGTAAAACAAAAGAAGGTGATCAAACTGCATCTAACAAGAAAGAACAGCGGCTATGTTCAAAGACAATAAACATAGAGACAAGAAGAAAATTGTTCAAAGCATATGTGTGAAGCATAGCACAGTACGTCTATGAAATAGGTGCAGTTGGAAAAGCAGACACAAAGAGATAGAAGCCTTCTGGTACGTCGTACTTCAGATGTATAAGGATGATAGCATGGACAGACAAAGTTAATAACAAATAGGTTATAGATATAGTGGAGGAATAAAGATATCTGCGAAGAACACAAAAAAATTGGATAAATATGAGGGCAGGATACATTCTAAGGCATTTTTGGAGAATAGTATCTGATATATTACAAGCAGAGATAGGAAAAAAGAGGTAGAGGTAGACCGAGATCAGACTTTCGCACGCAGATAGTGATAGATGCAGACTTTCAGGGAAATGTGTAGGTTAGTTCAGAATAGCAAACAATGAGGGTACGCATCTAACCAGTTCCAGGACTGAAGACCTAATGATGATGAGATAAATTTATTTTGGCAGTAATGTATACATTAAAAATATCAATTCTGTATTTCGGTCGATTCCTAAAATACATCAATATATGAATTCTCTGAAATTTTGTGTAATCAATCCTCTAATGTTAAAAATATGAACAATTTCATAGTAGGATATTTGGTAAAATTCTTTAAGTTCACATTAATATTACTGCAATTTAAAAATACACTTACCCAAAACGCTTGTGTACATCTCACGGGTAGCAAATTAGTCCTTGGAACTTCTTAGATCACTCACGAAATCCAATAAACAGTTAATTTAGGGAATGGAAAGGAACATGATGATTCACTTCTAACAGACGTAAACTGACTAAAACAAAATTTAAACAAAACCCACCATCATCAAAATAATGTCAAACATATCTTCACTATTCTAAGGTTCGTAAACGACACTACTTATCCGTTTCGAGACTGATAATTGCTCATATATTAAATTTTTGCAAGAAATCAATACTAGTCAAATCAAACACATGTCAGACACTTTAAGTGAAATAAATGTTTATATACTAGATGTTGAGCTGGGCCTTTGGTAAAACAAAATTTTGCATTATCAACAACTAGGAGTTTTGAAGATTTGTTCATTATAAAACGGTTCAAGTGTTCAATAAATAAAGACCTAAATTAAAACTTATAATTATTAGAATAATTCAACACAAATAGTTATTTTTCACGGTGTAACAATCAGTAATTAAAATGAACACACAAAGTGAAAGAAATGAATTAATATTACATCAAATTATATACTCAAATATACCTCCACTAAACAAAAACTAAGTCTAACATAAAAATTTCTCTGCACATTTGCAATTTGTCTGTTTGTTATTTTATTGCATTCATCCACAATTTTATTCTTCAAACTTGTGATGTTTACTTATCTTGTTTTATTATCTTGGATTTCAAGTGACCCCACACAAAGAAATTGTTTCATGATAAATCTGGCCAACAGACTGACCAATTCACCGGTTTTCCACATCGTATCTAGGTTTTGGATGACATTAATTTAAATATTAAGTAAGGCCCCTAGTAAAATGAGCTGGACAATCATCGTGTTGAAACCATACTATATTTTCTCCTGCTACAGCATCTATGGTCAGACCAATCTCTGAAGTAGTTCCAGATATTGTATTCCCTTCAAAAGTTCATTTATGAAAAAGAGGCTATAATGTGAGATGCATATATTATCAATCGTACGTTCTCTGATTGTTGATATTGGCAATGATTATCGATAACTAAATGTGGATTATCCATATCCCAATAGCGATAATTTTGCACATTTAGTTTTTGCCGTTGGTACTAAATGTTGATTTGTCGGAAAAATAAAAATTTTGGATAACATTTTTGTCTAAATTGAACATTTCCATGCCTGTTTCACAAAAAGCCATTCTGGAGTACCTGTCCAGCTCCAAAATCTTCTGGTGGTTAGAGTACTTGTAAGATTTAAACTTATTCTTCTTTAAAATATTGAAAGCTGTTGTATGATGTATAATTTAAAGTGCTAATGATGGGATTTGTGTGGCAGCTACAATGACATTTATTTCATTATTATTATGTTATACAATCTGTTTCTCCTCATCTAAACTTGAATTATGTTTTAAATAAAGCTTACAAGGTTTAAAAATGGATCCATATTTTTCTTGGTTGGAAATGATGTTTTGAATTGCTCAAATAGCTGGTATCGACCAATCTGGATATAAACCAACAAATAGTGGCAGATCTCGTGCACACTACTTTCTGATATTTTTCACTAACTGTATAAATTAAAAGCATTTTATTTAATCGAACACCTGAACTGACTTTTATAACGAACAAATTCTGAAAACTGACAGTTGTTGATAATGCAAAATTTTGTTTCAAAATCATAGCAAGTATTTTGACATACCTACTTAATTTTTTTCCTCGAGTACTATTTTGATGACAATCAATTCGTACCATTTTTAATTCTGAATAAGTTTGTTCTCTTGTGATTTTGCTATCAAACAATTATGGGAGCAGGAAATTATAAAAGTGCAATTTTACATGTAAAGTAGTATTATCGACAACCCAAGTCAACACGCGGTATAACATTCCTTACACAAACACATACCTTGCATATCATGAAATATCTATACAACTAAAATCCTGTTATGATCATTTTTAAATTATATTTTCATAATGATTTTAAATTAGGTGCCCTATGGGTATGCATCGTCTTAAATCCCAATAGTACTCAACAAGAAAAACAACAATGGAAAACGTTATTGGAAAAATGGACACGTATTGATGTTTGTCCTCCAGAAGATCCAGATTTCAGGTTACAACAGCCCACTCATTCATCACAAAGAGATTCGGTATATTAAATTAGTACTAATTTTGATTAGTGTGTCATTTGGTTTATTTCAGTATATACATAGAGATAGAGATAGATACTACTATGAAAGAGATAGGGATAGATATTTAGACAGAGAAAGAAGAGATAGGAGAAATGATCGTGATCGAGGACGTGATCGACCCATGTATGATTCTTCTGATAGTTCCGAAGATGATGATGGTGCATCAAGTACATATAGTCATCGAAGTACAAAAAGGCTACGACGGGCTGGAAATCATTCAAAAGCAATTTCACCAGCTTTGCCCAGAACAATTTTCCACAGGTACTTTGGAATAATATATTTCTTTACTTTAACAATTTTCTTTTTAAATGCAGGGCTCTTGATGCAGTTGGAATGTCATGGGAAAATATGCACCTTAAAAATATTTTATCCAGTGATACATATTGCTCACATGTTCCTGATAGTTCTAGTTCTGGTAGCTTTAATTCACAAGGTCAGCCACTGTGGCATGGTAATAAAACAATTTTATTTCATTAGTGTATCTTACATTAATCCCATTACAGAATCCTTGTCGCTTTGTGCAGCTCGTGTAGATTCACTAAGGTCGCATGGGCATCGAGAAGCAGCTCTAAGGCTAGCAGTTTCTGTTGTACGTACAATGAAGCAACAGCAACTGCAAGCGCAACGTAGATGGCATGAAGGTCAACAAGCAAGTTCGTCAAATAGTCGTACTCAAGGAAATAGTATTAATTCGCAGTCACCATGCACATCAAGATGCAATGGACAAGGTTCGTGCTCAACAACGTCAGTTAACGCACCTGTTAATTATGATGGATGGGTTGGACATCCTTTAGATCCCGTGGGAACAATATTTGATATTCTTGCGGAGGCTTCTGTAATTCCAGAGGATCAACGTCCAAGAACTCCAACATACTTAGGTAAGCTAAATAATTTACTATTGATATGTAAGCCTTAAATGATAATCTATAATATGTGATTTTATATTCTCTAGATGCCAAGTTTTGTTACTTATTGTAGGTAATTGCAAAGTACTTCACTATTTACCCAGTGCTATCATATATGACATGACATTAAGTATAGAGTAGATGAACTTGGCTTGTTTGAACTTGTTTGCACTTAGGTTAGATAGGAGTGATTATTAGGCCAAAGTTGTAGTTTGCAAGTTTTTTTATAGGCATTGAAGTCAAATGTCAGAGAGAAAAATAATTTGTAAAGGCTTGGCATATGTTGCTTAATCAATACACTTTTAATAGTCTCTTTTTGTGTCGTGTTAGTTAATTTTGTATGCATGTAAATGCACATGAAGGTTTGAACATAAATTATCATTATTACATTGGTCGGAAGATGGCAGTACATAAAATGCTGCCAGTATTTTGAAGTAGATGGAAATTTAGACCATATATTTGATAAAACAATATTTGATATGAATCTTTTTACTCGATAAATTATAAATGATATAACTACATATAGTAAGTATAAGAGCCTGAATATCCTTTTCAACACTTGATTCTGCTGATAAAATTGTACTAAGACTTCCGCAATTTCTAAAATAGGCCAAAATATTATGATGGAGAATTGATTTACCAGTTTGAAATCCAACAAAGCATTAAAGAATCAAAAGTTATGATACCATACTGTGTGTAAAAGCAAATAAACGAATGCTTTAAAAAATTTTGATATTCCCAAAATAGTGTACACCGTTACCACCAAATTTATGACGGTATTGAATTACGCTTGCTGACGACAGAACAAAAATACGGAACACCCAAAATTCAAATTTACATCATTGAATTGAATTATACATGCTGCCGACAGAACAAAAATACAGAAATACCCAAAGTTCAAGTTTACGTTGTGCAGCAACTTACTACCACTCAATTTCTTCACAAAACCCTGCAATCTCATTGGTTACCACCTTTAATTGTCAATGGGGTCAAGTGTATGAAAAGAAACGCAATTTACATAACCGGCAGTTCATTCTAGAGCTTTAATAGCGTGAAAGAACCAACACCACTCTGGCACTTTTTACAGCCTGGAATAGTCATACCAGCAGCGGAGCTATTTTGAAGCCTGCTCTGGCACCATACCAGTGGTGCTATTTCTTAGTCTTCATATAAATATTCTAGATATGATGATGTTTGTGTAACCAACTGTTCATCATCGCCATTAGGTCCTCAGTCCTAGAACTGGTTGGACGCGTACCCTCATTGTTTCCTAGTCTGAACCAACGTACACATTTCCCTGAAATTTGCACAGTCTGCATCTATTACTATCTGTGTGCTAAAGTCTGATCTCGGTCTACCTCTACCTCTCTTTTCCTATCTCTGTTTGTAGTATATCCCGTACTATTCCCCAGAAATGCCTTGGAACGTATCCTGTCCTATTTCTCTTATTTTTTCATTTTCCACAGATATCTTTATTCCTCTACTATTTCTACAACCTATTTGTTATTAATTTTGTCTGTCCATGCTACCATCCTCATACATCTGAAGCACAACATTCCAGAAGGCTTCTATCTCTTTGTGTATGCTTTTCCTACTGCCCCTATTTCATAGATGTACTGTGCTGTGCTCCACACTATACTTTGAACAGTTTTCTTCTTGTATCTATGTTCGTTGTCTTTGAACATAGCTGGTGTTCTTTCTTGTTTGATTCAGTTCGGTCACCTTCTATTGTTTTACAGTTATATACCCTATTTTCCCGATATTCAGTGGTATATGAAGGGGGGTAAGCAGCCTTTGGCTGCCAAGTTCCCCCAGAACCTGAACTTTTGTCGAATTAATAGTTTTTCCAATTTATCCTTTCGCACAATCAACATTAGTTGAAAATATTTCACAACCAACACCTGTAGTTGTTTATAATAATCATCAGATTTAAGAGCACTTATTTTTTCGTCATTGGGTTTTATATCTTGAAACTGGTTGGACTTGTACCTCAGCTTCTTTATTTTCTAAGCTAGCCTACACCGTTCCCTGCAATTCTCACAACAGCCGATATATCGATTCCCTTCTATTAGTTTCTAATTATATGACCTATTTCACCGAGATTCAGTGGTATGTGAAGGTTGTTAAGCAGCCTGTGGCTGCCAAGGTTCCCCCAACACTTAGACATTTGCCATATTAATAGTTTTCAAATAAATCCTTTCGTGCAATTAACATTAGTTGAGAGTATTGCAAAACCAATATCTGTAGTTGTTTATAATAATCACCATGTTTAAGTGCAGTTATTATTTTTGTCATTCGTTTTTCCATCTTGCGGCTGGTTGGAAGCGTACTTCCATTGATTTCTATTCTGAGCTAGCCTACACATTTCTCTGAAATTATCACAGCCCACATCTTTCACTATCAGTGTGCAGTAGTCTAACCTAGGTCTACCTCTACTTCTCTTTTTTCCTATCTCTGCTTCTAATATATTCTGCACTATTCCCTCATGTCTTAGTATGTGGCCTATCATCCTATCTCTCCTATTTTTTACTGTTTTCCACATAGTTCTTTCTTCCCCTACCATTTCTAGTACCTCTTTGTTCTTAACTTTGTCTGTCCATGGTATCTTCATCATACGTCTCTAGCACCACATTTCAAAGGCTTCTACCTTTTTCTTGTCCACTTCTCCTACTGTCCAGGCTTCACAGCCATACAGTGCTGTGCTCCACACATATGTTTTAAGCAATCTTTTCCTTGTTTCTATGTTTGTGGTCTTTGAACATAGTAGTTGCTTTTTTTGTTAAATGTAGCACGGCCCTGTGCTAATCTTTGTGTTATATCTTTTGTGCTTTTCCCATCTTACGTTATTTGACTTCCTAGGTAGCAGAAATCCTTAACCTCTTGTAAGTTCTCATTGCCTATTTGTATTCTTGTTTTTGATTTATTATCCCCTCTTTTGCATACTAGAACTTTAGTTTTATTTTTGTTAATTTTCATACCATATCCCTCCGTTAGAACTGTTTCCATTTCATTAAGAGCAGCTTCTAACTCTTTCTTGCTAGATGCTAATACCGCTATATCATCTGCAAATCTAAACATATCAATCTTTTGTCCCTGCATATTAATTCCAAATGTCTTCCTGCATTTGACAGTATTCATTGCCTCTTCTATGTACAAGTTAAAAATTAAAGGGGATAAGGCACATCCCTGTCTCACCCCTTTTCTAATACTTACTTCTCTACTTTCTTGCTCTAATGCTATTACTGCTGTTTGTTCTTTGTATAAGCTATGTACTATTCGTCTATCCGTATAACTCATTCCAATCTTTTTGAGTATTTCGAACATTTTTTTCCATTTTACATTGTCGAATGCTTTTTCCAGATCTACAAACCCTATATACACACTTTCTCCTTTTACTATTGTTTTCTCCTTTATCACTCTCAGAGCTAAAATAGCCCCCCGTGTTCCCCTGTTTTGCCTAAACCCAAATTGATCTTCTCCTAGTAGCTCTTCAGCTCGTTTTTCCATTCGTCTTTTTCTATTCTAGTTAATATTTTTGAAACGTGTGCTGTCAAGCTTATTGTTCGAAAATTTTCACATGTATCCGCGCCTCTTTTTTTGGTATTGTTACTATGATGTTACGTTTGCAATCTTTGGGTATCTCGCCTGTCTCATACATATAGCTTACAAGTCGGAAGAGACGTTCTGTTACTGCTTGTCCAGCGGCTTTTTGAGTTTCTGCTTGCACCTTATCTGTACCCGGTGCCTTACCATTTTTCAATTCTTTAATGCTAATTCAAACTCATCTCTAAGTATAGGATATCCCAGGTCATCATTTTCAATGTCTGATTCCTGTTCTAATTCTGTTAATTCATCTCCTGAATATAAATTTCCTATGTATTCCTGCCATCTAGCTACTTTCTCTACATTTTCTATAATGACGTTTCTTCCCGCATCCCTTATATTTTTGCTATATGGTTTTATATCCCTAAAATTCATTCTAATTAATTTGTATGCTTCGTCTGTCTTTCCTATTTCCATCTTAGTTTGTACCTCGTTGCACTTTTCATCAATCCATTGTTCTTTATCTTTCCTGCATTTGCGAATAATTTCCCATTTTATGGCTTTGTATCTCTGTTTTCCTGTTTCGTCTGATCTATTTTTGTATTTTCGTCTTTCTTCTATTAAATTCAGGATATCCTTTGTTATCCATGGTTTCTTATTTTCTTTTTGTATATACCCCAGAATATCTCTGGCCGCCATGTCTAAGCTGGATTTAATGGTATTCCATTCTGTTTCCACTTCCTTAGTATCAGAAATTTTCCCGATGTCCTTCAGCAATTCATTTGACTTTTTTTTCAGATCTTTCGTGGATATCTTTATCTTTTAGCTTGTCAAAGTCAAAGTGCCTTTTCCCGTTCTTCTTTTTCAGATTTTTAAATTTAAGTGCGGCCTTCATAATTACGATGTTGTGTCTATATCTGCTTCCGGGAACTTCTACAGTCTTTTACTTGATTTCTAAACTGTTGTCTAACAATAATGTAATCTATTTGATATCTTCCTATATCTCCTGGCATCTTCCACGTGTATCGTCTACTAGCATGATGTTGAAATAATGTATTTGTGATGGTTAAGTTGTTCTTATCGCAAAATTCTACCTGTCTATTTCCCCTGTCATTTCTCGTGTCTAAACCAAATAAACCTACTATCGCTCCTTCCATACCCTCTCCTACCACTGCATTAAAATACCCCATAATTATTAAATTTCCATGTCCTTTTACGTATCTTAGTATGTCTTCGATATCTTTGTAGATCGCCTCTACCTCTTCCTCACTGTAGCCAAAGGTTGTAATGTATACTTGTATTATTACTGTATTTACTGGTTTAGATTCAAATCTAACCATGAGTACTCTTTCGTTCTTTTGTAGGTAGTTTTCTACTCGTTGTCCTATCTTTTTCACATAACTATCCCCACACCTGAATTTCCTTCCTCTGATCCTGTATGAATTACCCTGAAGTCTCCACTCCAAAAATACCTCGCCTCTGGCCAGCGGACTTCGTTAATTCCTACTATGTCCAGTGCTAACCTATTCATTTCGAGTTTCAGGTTTCTCTAGCTTACCTACTTGTTTCATACTTCTGACATTCCACGCTCCGACTCGCAGAATGTTCACGGATCTTTCTCTATATTTTCGGATCACATCCCCCGAAGTAGTCCCTCCCGGAGATTCAAATGGGGACTATTTTACCCTCAGGAATTTTTTACCCCAGAGGATGCCAACATGTTTAACAATTTTTGTACGCAATGTACTTGGGAGGTAATGTGGTGGTTTCCCGTTGCCTTCCACATCCAATGTAGTAGCTTCGGGTGGAGCATTAGAAAATCACATTCCTTCCACATCGCAGTAGTGTGTCTTAGAATGTCATACCGAGCCCTATGGTCTCTGCCACTCTAAGTACCGAAAAAGTTGCTGCCCTCTTTCAAGGACCTGTCTTAGTCTGGTTCCTCACTAAAGACCCCACTAATTTGGTTAAACCTATAGTTCGGCTCTTTAGCTCGTTGAAACATGCAAGCCATTCTACCTGTTCTAGTATTTTAGAACGTCGTCAAGGTGCAGGTCCGTTCAGAATGGCAACTGTTCATATCCTTGCTTAATATGAGTGTGTAAATGTTATTGTTTTAACCATGTTATTATCATGCTTGTTTTACTCTATGGGCATCTTTAAAATAAACTGTTTAAACCTTGTGACTAACCGCGCTTGTCCACAGATAGTTGCAAGTCCAGCAAGTGAGTTTTCCACAAAACTTTGTTCCACAATCACAGCTCGCCAGTAACAATACGTTATAGTAAGATTTTAGGTTAAAAAGAATGAAATTTTTGTTTATATTTTTTCATATAGAGAAAACCAATTTGTTGGTTTCAAGAATGCATATTTCATGCACTGATATTTACAATCATGTTCAGAAAATCAAGGAATTGTTATTTTTTACATGTCTGAAGTTGGTATTTGAGTCAAGCTGTGTGGATCAATTTCTATAGATTAAGTCACAATAGTCGAACTATCGTTTTTTTTTAACAAAATAAACATAAAAGACTAAATATCTCGAAAACAGTAAAATATTGAGATATGACGTATTAAACGAATTTAACTTAAAATTATGTGTAAAATTTAAAAGTGCAAAAATATACATGGCAGGCATTCCATTTAAAACAACAAAGATAATATCAACTTCAGGTACAACCGGAAGTGCTACCAAAATGAAAATATTTTAGATTGATTCGGCATGTCGAAATAATATCATGTACAAAATTTTGTACTTCTATCTCTTGTACTTTCTGAGAGATGTTTAATGCACGGTCGGCGAGAAAAGCACTATACAATCACAGATCTTGGTTGCTATTGAGCGAATTTGATTTGAATTCGAACTTAACTTTAAAATATTATAATGTTTTTGTAATATTAAGGTATGAATCATGCGTTATTGAGGTTCAGTTTTAGTATCATTTCCAGACTGTGTTGATCTACAGGAACTGTTATTCTTAAAGAATTGCAAATGTTGTAACTATATCTAAAAAAATAATAAATAGGAGGAAACTAATTATTTTCAATTCTAGTAAATTTAACATTAACTATTCCTTTATGCGATGAAGGTTTTGATATGAGGTTAACTTACAGAAGAGTACATAGTAAGTGAGCATAAATGCTGAAGTCTGATTTTGAAATTTGAGGTAATATTTTTTAAATATTTTGTTGATAAATTTTTGGGACACAAACAGTGATCCCTTTAAAATAACACTATTTATATTTTACATGTTTTATTTTAGATGGCATTGACGAGTTTTGGGTTTTGTTACAGAAGAAGTTTTGTAAAGGGTTTTCGGCATTTCCCCTTAATTAAGTTTGTTTAAAGTAGACGTTGTGGCGCCTTGATTATTTTAATGTATTTAAAAGAACTATAGTTTTGATTGTAGATGCACCCCTGTAGTCTCTATGTCCTGCAGGAATAGACCCTGCGTTCGTCCTGAAGATATCTCTTTTCCTAACCTTCAGTCACAGAAAGAGGACAACCCATTCTGCCCCATTCCACTCCAAGGGTAGAATTCAGTTTAAGGAGATGACTGAAATATTATCCTCTAGTTAGTAGCTGTGCATTTTCCAACTTGTTGAATGCTGCTGCATGTATTTTTGAATATTTTACTTTTGGAATAATACAGTTATGGTCTTCTGGAGGTAGAAAATTTAAGAACGCTATTAAATCAGAATTTAATGAAATTTCAATGTAATAATTTTAGCTTGTTTTTACTTTCAGGGGTTTTATTTCCATCTAATTACAAATACACAAAGAAAATAAAAAAATCTTCATTTTTTTAAAAATTGGTGTTTTTTATTTTTTTTAAAAATCGATTTGTTCCAGCCCTATTTGACACTAATTTCAATACAATGACGTAATTGGTTCCATGATGTCAAATTCGGTTTGTTTTGCATGTTTTGTTTTAATAATTGCTTTAAATTTTAAATAGTTGTCTTGTACATTCTTTTCAATTTATACTATATTATGCAAATGTTGTCCTGTATATTTATTTAAAATAGTTTACTTTATTCTTGAGCACTTTTCTGTCTGTGTTTTATTTTCATTATATAGTTTTATATTTTCTATTTAGTTGTCTTATACTGTATATAAAAAACTGCTGCATGGGTGTAGGAGGCTGATATGTGTTAAATTTTTAGTGTGAAACTATGATGGAATGCGATAGTAGGAAAAAAGAAATTAGGAGGGAAACTGGAATACGAAAAAGAGGGGAAAGAGGGGTGGCTTATTGAAATGAATGTTCCTCTGTCATAGAATTTTACGATTTGATTATAACATTATTACATGAAGGTGTAGGTAATATGAGGGTCCTTTTTAAGTCTTCACAAAAACTATGAACTAGTACTGGCAATGAAATTTGATTGATCGATTACTCGAAAATCGCGGTTTTTAAAAATTAACAAATCGATTATTCGAATAATCGATTAGTCGACCAATAGACACACCTATTAGAAATTATCAGTAAATAAAATACAGTTAAAAGAAAAATGGTTTACTTTTATTTCTATTAAGAGGCAAGTCCTTTTAAAAGGAAAGTTCTAGTAAAATTAAAAATATAACAGTACAAACATGTTGTACAAGATTTATCCTAAAAGGAGCAACGTCCCTTTTATAATACAAACGAAGATCATCGGTTCTACTTTAAACTAAACCTTCCGAGAACTAATAAAACTTAAGGGTGCTCTGACCTGTGTACAGGAACCGGACTTGTATACAAAACTACAAACGATATACTTTTGTCATATAAATTGGAAATACATCCAACAACACCTATAATCACTTGTAACGGGCATTTTTGTAAGTTTGACATTTTACGCACTACTCAATTCATAAATACCTTTCTAGAAATTACTAGTTCTATATTTTATATTTATTAACTCTTTAGGCGAGTGCATCGTATTACAATGAGTAAATTGCATCGTTTCCTTTGAATCGCCGTTTATATAAAGTAAATACTTCAGAATAGTTCAGATTTGTATGCAATTTAACTCGCGTGTATTAATTTTAAAAGATAGATAAATTGAAGATTGATTCTCATTAATAAATAAATTCCAAGGAATGAATGTTAAACAGCTTGTAATTAATTATAGATTACATCGTTCTTGTCTGGCCGTGCATATAAATTTAGTTCCGTATGTTATTAGCGAGGTAGATAAGAGACGATAAGCAGTTGTAATCGAACGACTAGTTTATATCTACAGATGAGCGAGTCGAGTTTTGTTCTTTGTTCCGATATCTTAAGTACGTGGAAAGTGCTGCTTGTTTCTGCTTTTAAATAGTGAGAATTGATGCGCGATGGATTTTCGTATTGTTCCTGAACAAGTGCGGGATTTTTGGTTGTCTTTCTTGTGAAATGTTAACTGTGGCAGTGTGTAGTTCTGATTCCTTTTTGAAGAAAGTATGCTGTATGTGTAACGTGTTTGGTCGACGCACGTGTGTTTTAAGGTCAATGACGGACGGTTTTATTGCTTGCGCATGCCTGCGAATTGTTTTTAGTTGTTTTTCTTGTGAGACAAATGCTTTAAGGAACATTTTTACGGACTTACTTTAGTGGTGCGCGTGCTTTGCTAATTTGTGGTTTTGGTTATTTGTCTTGTGAAATAGTAGTCGTGGAACTTGCTAAACTGACCGATTCTTTCTTTGGGATTGGTGTGTGTGCGATCTGGTCTGGTGTCCCTTTGTTTTGTCAGATTGGTGCGTGCTTTGGATTGTTTAAATACAGTTGATACTGTGGTTTCTGAATTTTCTAGTTCTCGCGTTACTGTTAGTTTTATTACCATTTACTTGGTGATAGTTCTTACCAAAAAGTCGATAAAACAGTTTACGAAGTCGGTAATACAGTTTAAGAGTTCATAAATACCTCGCGCAAGCGCGAAATAAAGACCCGGCTACGCCTCAGGCGGATGGAAGCGCGAACCTTATACAGATTCGGGGCGCGGTCATCTACCAATGGCGTCACCAATGCATAAATTTATATTGCGCCATAACCGGAAAATTTACACAAAATTAAGGCCATAAATAATACAGAATTTAAAACAAAAGGTAATACATTAATTACTTACATAAGGAATCCGGCATCCGGCGGGGCTCCATCCCGGAGAAATTAAAGATGGTAACTGCTCCGGTGCTGTTGGTAGAACATGGACATCCAACTCGTCTCGGGTCGTGGGCTGCTCCAAGGTCGTATCAGATTCCTAAATGTAGTGGGACGACAGGAAAGGTTTAATCAGGCAAAGACAAACAAAGATAAGCAAGGCAAGGGAATCTACATAATAAGACAAAGATACGATACCAGGCACGACCACTCTTCTTGAAGATCAAAGGCAAACAGCCACGTTGAAGCGTCTAACCGAAAACTCTCACCACTTTTCCCCACTCTACTCGCGTCGCGCGATCTGGCGCAACCGCACTGTGACGTAGCGGAAATACGCGCCTAGTCTTTTAAATTTCTGGCGCGAAACTTCCGCACATCAAAACTTAACCTAAAAACAATGTTTAAGTGCCAATTGGATTGGCACGTAACAGTTTAATGCATTACATCGTGCCTTGAAAGCGTGATTCTAAATTTTTATTACCAGTTTTTTTTACGATTTGTGTTACAAAAGATTTCTAAATTATTGTCTCAGGAAATACAGTTAACAAGAATTTATCAATGCTACATAGTTCCATCAGTATGATAATGTCTGCTGCTAACACCAGTGAAATACATAGGTGTGATTAGTGTAAAGTGTAAGAAATTCCATCAACACCCTTACAGTCAAGGGTGAAGTGCTTCTTTAGTGCAGGACATCGTGAATCTCACACTTCCGTTGCAAGGAAGCGTTGCTGAAGGACTTTTGTAAGTTGAACTATTTTCTACTTGTTATTACTTTAAATATCTACCCGTTGCTTTACTATATCTTTGTCGTTCTGATACCTTTTACAAAAGACTTGCATGATATTTTAAAACATAAGAAAAAAAAAGAAAGAAAGAACAATCGATACTACTGAATTACTCATACCATTGGTGTCTTATCTATTTACCTTTTGTTAACATTTTATCTGATTTATGTTTAATTGGTGTGTGAGGAAACGTTTCTGCTACTCCCCAATATTACCTCACTTTGTAATAAAAATTTTTATAATGCTTTTATCGTGATTATATTATATAGTTTATCTAAACCGTTTTATTTACATTCTACAAAGTACTGAATAACTGAGACTTTTCATTGCTGCTATGCTTTTTCTTTATTTCAGGTTGGCAGGACTAATTTTTTTTTATTGCAGGTTTGCTATTCTAACTTTTCTTTATTGCAGGTATTGTTACTAATTCCTTACAGCCCCGTACGTTATATGTTGATCTGCTTTCTACGACCCCCCCTACTCTCCGATTGAGCCCGGTCATGTCTTTGATATCTTTGATTAACGCGCGGCCACGATCAACGTGGCTGCCGCGAATTACGTAACGTAACATTTTTGGCGCCCAACGTGGCTGCCACGACAAAAAAAAACGTAACACACTGTTATTTGATTAACTGACTTGAATCAATTGCAAGACTAATTTTTTATTGTGTTAATTGACTAATCATGATCTGTGACGTATATATATAATTCGGTTTGATTACCTAACAGATTAAAATCAACTACCTACGTGAATGTACAATAATATAGTAAGGTAACGCCTGTATTAACAGCTGTTCGATTTCCGATTACCTGAGTGGGTTCACTATTATAGTTTACAATTTAGTTGTTGCTTATTAAACTGAAAGCTCATAATTTTAAAATTATTTTGTAAGTTTGTTTCTAGAAAGAGGTTAAATCAAATCCCTTTGGCTCTTTGCTACCTATATACTTAATAAAGCACGTAATAAGTAGCAGGCGTTATTTTCATTAGAGGCCTACTAAACCAAAATATCAGAAGTTTAGCTCACTTGTGGGTTATGTTTCATAACGTCAGGTCTTCGGAAATAGTTATGAGTATCTGATAATGACCTCCACCCTAGCCTACAGCAAATTTCTACCTCAACTTACCTGAATAATATGATTTCTGTACAGTTACCAAGTTTTTCAACCAAATTCCACTAAAGGAAGTATTTTTTAAATTTTAATAACTGAATATGAAAGTATATACTTTATTATAGATTATTATGGTTGGCACATAACTGTTCATACCATTTCCATATATGCATTGGTTTCAGATTTAGTTAATATGGAAGATCAACATAATAATTTAAGACCACGATATCATCATGTACCTGTTGTTGGATCACGAGACAGAGCAGAAACCTATCTAACGCTGGCGTTTGAAGTAGCTCTTATAGGTTTAGGTCAACAAAGACAAATGCCTATTGGCTTATATGCCCAGGTAAGTTTTTAGTATTTTATTGTTAAAATTTCTGTTTCACAATCGACTTCTCTGTTTCTGTAGGAAAAAGCTTGCAAACAAGAAGATCGTCTAATAGTAAAGTTACAAGAAATAGACTTGGAGAATAGTTTAGTAGCTGTACTAAGAAGACAATCCATTGTTTTATTAGAAGGTGGTCCTACAAGTGGATTTGGTATAGGCATTCATCCAGAAAGTGTTCCCATGCATACATTTGCAAAGTTTCTTTTCCTATCACTTTTAAATTATTATCCTGATTTGGCCTATGAAGTTGGTTTGAGAGCTATGAGACTGCCGTTATTAGAGGATCATGAGGATGCTGATGATCCAATGGGTGGAAATCCATCCAATTCGTTAATGATGAGTAGATCACCACGATGGTTTACACTGGGGCATATAGAGACTCAGCAGTGCACTTTAAGTTCTACCATGTTAAGTGCATCAAAGGGTACGTATCTTGCTTAAACATTCGATTCAATACGCCTTTAAATTTTTTACAGGTGAAGTAATGCGACTGAGAACTGTTTTGGAATCCAGTCAACGACATATTCATAGTTCTTCTCATTTATTCAAACTTGCACAAGATGCTTTTCGTTTTGCAACACCAGAAAGTGGACCACGGCATCCTACTCTCTTAAGTGTTGCATTTGAGTTAGGCCTGCAGGTAATACATTTACTTATTGCATTTTAGATTATTATATCAAACACATAGCATAGAATATAAAATTAAAAGTTTCTATTACTAATACTATAACAAAATAAGAACGTATAAAATGCTTTAAAGGTCTAACATTGTAATTTAAAATTTGATGTTTGTATAAAGTCGTTTCTGGATCATGCAAAAAAATGAGAGTACTGTCTTCTATACAAAGTTTTCCTGAATGTAACTTGTTATGAAGTATTGTCCGTATTTCAGAGTAATTGAAAATTGAATTATAAGTACTCATGCCCACACCCTGTGTTCAAAGTTAGATTTTATATAAAGGATGAAATTTTATAAACCACATAAACTCATAAGCAGACATATGTGACTACTTTGTTAATATTCCCTAATTGTTTTAAAGAAGTGCAATTAAAAACAATTATTCTATTTTGAAATTGTTTCCAGGAAAAAGTTTTTGAATGAGAAATTAAATCCATTGAGATACATAAGCAGTTTTATTCAGAAAGTAATGAAAAGAATACATTAATTTTTTGCATTTTAAAAGTTTTAATGCTACAACTGCATGCAAATAGTATTGCCCCAAAAGCTAAATAACCTCATCATTCGTACCAGATGTCTTCAGCAATGTCCCCTGACAGGGTTTTGGTGGGGTTCAGTTAATTATCATACTTCAATAGGCAGAACTTCAGATGTACCAAGTGCTGGCTGTTCTGGATGAATTTGTGAACATAATCAAGTTCAACGTGCTGACACATTGAATATTGGCTATTTAGACTGTTTTCTATCTCAGGATTAGTCAGTACAGTCATTCGATAGTGACCAACCCAAAAATTTATCTAAAATACTTCTTTTCTGCATATAGAAAATTAGAGAATCTGTTGAAATCAGTAAGAATCTCAGATACTTAACATGAGAGAGATGGTTACTAACTTCCGTCTGTATGGAAAGTTATACTTAGTAAACCAAGATGCAAACTGTATCTTAAGCATAACCATAACACCCAGTCAGTTTTCTTTCCATACTGCAAGACATTTTTGAATCACTGGTACATCTGTCTGCGTCAAGAAGTAACTAACGTTTGTTGAGGTACTTTCAGATTTAAACTCTGCACAGTGATAAATACAATAAAGCAGTTATCTTTACTTGGCCATAATGGAAATTAAAGCCTACTACGACCAAAACATAATTATGTAATATTTAGTGTTTTGATTCAATCAAACATAGCCATGTTATACCTTGGAAAGGGTTTTTTGTCAGCATTTCAAAAATGTAAAAATCCAATATGGCGGCTATTTAAAAATAAAAAGTTGAACATCGTCACGCAAAATCTAGATGCCCTAGACAAAATCTAAGTTGAAAATGTGAAGCGCAATGGGGAATTACCATGACGTACCAAATTTGAACATTCTATTTCAATTAGTAGACTAACTACGAGCAAATAAAGAAATTGTCAATTTTGTGTTTTTTGCCTCTATCTAGTAACCTATGAAAATTTTTGGAAATTTGAAAACCGATCTGAGATACCCTCATGATTATGCAACTTTTGTCCAATTTAACCAAGATCGTATCTCCTACAGTTTCCAAGATCCCCATGTACTGCATTTTATACTGTACACACTGTTTCTATTTTTATCATAAAAGTTGTTTATCACGTTTTAGAAAATCTATAGTATTCCTTAATGGCAATAAAATTAAGTGTTGTGATGATTGTGTTGCAGATGAAATTGTTGACATGGATAAAAGTGATATAGTCAGTAATGATTTGTTGTCTGAGATTGACCATCAAAAGACACATATTTGTAAGCTCAAGTAAAACAACCAAATTATTCTTGAAGAAGCTGCTTTGAATGAAAAAGAGTTTCAGATTGCTATCTTTGATTTAAAGCTACAAATACAAGAACTGCAATTAAAAATTCTACAACTTGATAAGAAACATGTTGGATCTCAAACTGATATGGATTATAATAGTGGTTATGCTACAAATCAAATAAAATACACTACAAACAAATATGTCCATACTGATGTGTTACATACTATTACTAATAATGTGGAATCAGGTATTTATAAATGTGTGCGTTCAAGCCATAATCAGAAATTAGTCAATACCGTATATCCTGATAATGTAAATAATAATAACTGTAACATTGCACCACATACAACTCCAGAAACCACTGTACATGAAATGTCTGAAACAAATTTAAATAACAGTGATATAAGTTACTCAGATGAGTGGTTTACGAACATCCTCCAACTTACGCAGAAAGTAGACCTAATGATCATATTCTAACTCATAAAGATGTGACTGTGCTTCCATCCTCCATAGGAAAGATTATTGTTCCAATTACAAATATTAATAATAAAAAACAGTACTCTGAGTTGTCTGTAAAATCGAAGATTTTGTTTCTATATGACAGCCAGGGTAAAACTTGTGGTAATATATTATATAGTCATTTTGATAAGCAACATTATGACTATCTATTGTTAAACCCAATGCGAAGTTGGAAAATGTTGTTGAGGATGTTGAAAACTTAGTTAAAAACTTCAATAAAAGGGATCATATTATTATTTTTGCTGGCTCAAATAATGCCCTCGGGCACTGTTATTAGTCAAAATGTTTGGCTTCCCTAAGTATGAAAATTGACCACACAAATGTAATATTTCTAATGACACCTTTTTGGAATAATGACTTGGAATTCAATAAGTATGTTTTTAATAATAACCTATCTATATACTCAGTTTTTAGAAGTAACGCTAATTTTATTGATAGTACCGCTCTGAAAGCTCACAATTTTACTCAACACGGTTTGCATGTTAATTATTCGGTCAAACTACTCCTAATTAAAGAATTATACTATCGTATCACTAGTAGAAAGTCAACAAGCAATAATCGTGAATCTAATGACTTTAGTTCTGACAAAACAAGTAGCCATATTATAAAAACCAAAAGCACATCTAACACATCCCCAATTTTAATGAAGCCTCTTACAACTGCTTTTGATAATAACAATATCAATACCAGAGATATAAGAAATCCTAGCCTATTCCTTAAAGAATCCAATTATTTGCCATTTCATTAATATTAAAACAAAAAATAAAAATTACTTCACTCTGTACTATCAGAATGTTAGAGGTCTGAACACAGTTAAAAAAATTTTATTTCAATGCATGTGTCAGTGATTTTGATATTATTATGACAGAAATATGATTAAATGATAAAGTTTTTTTCTCTGAAATTTTTAATGAATCCTATGTGGTGTATAGGAAGGATAGAGATTTATAAAATGTAACCGCTCTTCAGGGTGGTGGTATAATAATAGCCTGTAACAGTAAAATTAATATTTTCTTATATGATCTTCGGACTGAAGATAATCCACAGCCAGCAGTTGATATTTTAGCAGTAAAATTAACAATATTTAATCAATGCTTTCTGATTATATGTTTATATATCCCACCATTTCTAATCAGTGAGCTTGCCTCGATACTCAACTACTTTGATACAATAATTTCAGGAATACATTTTAATGTCTTACTTTTAGGTGACAATGTTCCTAATTTTTATACTAAAACGCGTTCAAGTAGTTTCAGACGCTTAATGGATTTTCAGTCTCTACATGATTTTGCTCAATTAAATAACATTGTTAACTGTAATTCCACCTTACTAGATTTAGTATTTGCCAGATTTATGCTGGATGGAATCTCAGCAGAAATTACTAGAGCCTCTACCCGCTAATACCTGAAGATAACCCACCACCCAGTCTTGGATATAACTGTTACTGTCTGTTATCATAATTCTCATAAAAATGTTATAAATACCACTTTTTCTGGGAAGTCACATTTTAATTTTAAAAAGCAAATTTTCCTCGCTTGTATAAACTCATTTGTGACACCTCATGGCAAGATGTACTAGCAAGTGACGATCCGGATATAGCTTGTGACCTGTTTACAAATAAATTATATGAAATATTTAAATACTCAGTTCCGAAACGTAGGCCTAGTAAAAGGTTGTACCCAGTCTGTTCACAAAAGAAATCATAAATGAATTGAAACACAAATTTTTTTATTATAGGTTTCTAGGAAACATCCAGCCTCACAGTATTTCAATCTTAAGTATAAAGAACTCAGGGCCAAACTAAAATACTCTATTCTGAGTGAATACAAAAATTATATTAAAAAATCCCAAACTTTTATTAAAAAGGACCCTAAACAACTTTGGAATTTTGTTAATAATAAAAGGAAGTTACATACCCCAAGTGTATTTAAAATCGATGGTAGGGAACTATTGGACCATAAAAGTATAGCGTCTGCTTTTGCTGAATTTTTTTCTCGTAGCTACCTTGTTCAAATCGTGGCTACACCAACTGTACCACAAGTGAAATGTTTCTCCAATATTATAAACATACATAAAATAACATCGGCTGACGTAATTAGTGCCTGTAAGAAACTCCCGAAAACTTTTAGCTACGGTCTGGATAATATTCCAGCTTTCCTGCTAAAAGATTCTTCTCACTGCCTTAGTCATTGCATGGCTTATATATTTAATCTATGTTTAAGTAAATCAAAATTTCCCAAGAAAGGCGACAAATCTTTAGTGATCAACTACCGTCCAATCTCAATTATTTCAAATATTAGTAAAGTTTTTGAACATATACGATCGTCTCCTTTCTCAAATATCAAATCAACTAACTAACTTTCAACATGGTTTCTTAAGACAGAGGTCCACTATGACTAACTTATGTTTCATTACACAATTCATATCTGAATGTATAAATTCACATTCACAGTGTGATGTAATCTATTTTGATTTTCCAAAAACTTTTGACAGCATCAATCATAACATCTTGTTACATAAACTGGATCAATTTAATTTCTCAGACAAATTGCTAGACTTTTTTAAATCATATCTAACTGATCGTTATCAATATGTAGAATTTTATGGTTATAATTCTACACTACATCTCCTCCCCAGTGGCGTTCCACAAGGCTCTGTACTGGGTGCTTTTCTCTTTTTATTATTCATTAATGACATAACTTATATTTTCTCAAATAAAAACTACTATTTGCTGACGATCTGAAAATTTTCACTAAAGTAAATTCCATTTCTGATTGTTTGTCATTGCAAGATGACATATACATACTTGTAGAGTGGTGTACTAAAAATAAATTATTCTTGAATGAAGAAAAATGTGTGGTAATGTTCTACACAAATAAGAAAGCACCAATTCTTTTTGATTATAAAATTAATAATCGATTAATTAAACGTGTTCTATCTGTTAATGACTTGGGAATCACTTTTGATAACAAATTGTTGTTCGAAAATCACATTGATAATATAGTCAAAAAATCAGCAAAATCCCTAGGATTCTTAATTCGAAACGCATTTTCATTTCCAAATATTGATTGTCTTATAACCTTATACTATGCTCTAGTTAGGAGCATTTTAGAATATGGTTCACTAATTTGGTCACCACAGTATTATAAAAAGTCTGCCAGAATTGAAAATGTACAAAAACGATTTTTAAAATTTCTTTATTTTAAGAAGCATCAAAATTATCCCCCCAGGGGCTACCCATATATAGATTTATTAAAAGAACTTAGTATACCATCGTTAGAAGAACGTAGGAAAAAATCAGACTTGATTCATCTGTTTAAGCTTTTAAATAATTTATTAGACGACCCTGTTAATTTATCGAACATTAATATTCATGTACCAGAAAAATTAGTAAGAACTAGAA
Source organism: Platerodrilus igneus (assembly GCA_036346225.1). Taxonomy (NCBI): domain Eukaryota; kingdom Metazoa; phylum Arthropoda; class Insecta; order Coleoptera; family Lycidae; genus Platerodrilus; species Platerodrilus igneus. The sequence goes on from JARFIW010001270.1 coordinate 2,732,466, forward strand.
CCATGTTTTATTTACAGTCTGCTAGTACAAACAAATATAAAAATTTCCCTATTTATAGAATGTGCAATTTGTATAATAATTGCTCTGGAAATATTGATATCTTTAATTCATCACTAAGGTCATTTATTCAAAATATTGCTGAGTTGATTAATACCTAAAATATTTTAAATATTAACTACTATGTTTTTATGTTCTGTTTTTGCTAATGTAATGTCTTTGACTATTTTAGTGGTGTAATTCTTCTGTATATTTTTTGACCAGTAGTTTTAGTTTTTATTTTAATTATAAATGTTATTGGACTGTTATATTTAGGTATTACTCTGTAATTGGATTGATTTGTATATCTTTGGAGTAATATGTATTAAATGAATAAAAATAAAAAATAAATAAATAAATATATGCAAAAAATACATACACATTATTTATCATGTAAAACAATAAAATTAAAGTACTTAACAATAATTTTATTATATTTGTTAATCTCTAGCTTAGTTTCATTTTTGTTTTAGGTAATGCGAATGACTCTCTCATCTTTAAATTGGCGGAGACGTGAAATGGTTCGATGGTTGGTTACATGTGCAACTGAAGTTGGCATTGATGCATTAATATCGCTAATGCAGAACTGGTACCAATTTTTTACAGCTACTGAAGCAACAGGTCCTGTAGCCACTACTATAATGTCGCACAGTACTATGATGCGACTAAATCTGACCTTCAGTCAACAAGAAGAACTTTCTGGTTGTGCTCGAACTCTTGCCTTACAGTGTGCTACTAAGGTATTATTTATTTAAAACAGTTATAGAAATTAACAAACTGTTTGATAGGACCCTCCAAATTGTGCCTTAAATGCGCTTACATTGTGTGAAAATGAAGCTCTAGCCTTTGAAACAGCTTATCAAATTGTTATCGATGCAGCGTCACATATAATGACCTCATCGCAGCTGTTTACTATAGCCAGATACATGGAACATAGAGGTTATCCTACGCGAGCTTATAAATTAGCTATGCTGGCTATGAAAAATGTTCATCTTGCATATAATCAGGTAGTATATAGGTCATTTCAAACTACTTTGGCTTAATCCTTGTATTTCAGGATACACATCCAGCAATAAATGACATTCACTGGGCCTGTGCACTTAGTCATTCATTAGGCAAAAGTGAGCTCACTAATATGATCCCTTTGCTAGTGAAAAATGTACAGTGTGCAACAGTTTTATCAGATATTTTAAGACGATGTAGTATGACAGCTCCTGGTATGTCTTGTCCACATCCTCCACCACCGCCAATTGATAATGGGAAACACCATACACATCCTCATCGAGGCCGAGGTTGTGGGAATGCTATAAAACCCTTATCTTATGATCGGCCACCTCTTCGACAACTGCTAGAAGCAGCTGTAGCTGCGTATATTAACACAACGCATTCAAGACTAACACATATCTCTCCACGACATTATGGAGATTTTATAGATTTTTTAACAAAAGCTAGGGATACATTTGTGTTAGCACATGATGGGCATGCACAATTTACCCAACTTATTGAAAATATGAAAGTTGCATATAAAGGTAAGAAAAAATTAATGTTTCTTGTAAAAGAAAGGTTTGGCTGATATATCTTTAAGGGGGGGTTTTCCAATAATTACTTGTAATAAAAGAACTATATATTTGTAGTGTCTTAAATAGATAAAATATTACATTTGAAAAATTTGGGAATTAAAGCAATACTGAAAACTTGCTTTGAATGCCTTAAAGAATTAGGTAATAGGTTGTGGTCAAGTTTCAACTAATGCTGAAAATAACGTTTTTGTACTTCTATGCATGATACTTCAGTTTTTCCTTATTCACATTGTCATACTCTATTTTTATACCAGTGAACAAAATTAAGGAATATATACATTAAATTATGTATTTGCAATCTTGACATCATAGATAGCAGAACTTTTTATGTGAATTGCACACAGGTGTGCATAGACAACCTAGGAAATTAAATTTACCATAAAAAAAATTTAAAAATAATCCTGAATGTTTAAAAAACACCTGTAATATAGTTGTATTTTAGATTAAATGATGCAATAATATGAAAGTAAATATTTCTCGCCTCCAACTCTCAAAATTGATATTTCCATTTCATTAATAGAAACGGTAGATTAAAAAGACTTCATTTATACATTTATCTAAGGAAGTTATAAATGCTTCAATACTGGCATTATGTGAGATAAATCAAGATTTGATCAAATTTTAAAATTCAATAAATTACAGGGTGGCATTAGTTTTATGTCATTAAATTGAGGACATGATAGAGATTGATTGGTTAAACAAAAATGTATGAAGCATCTTACCCTTGGACCGATTTTTAAATGCCCGACTTGGGTCAACTTAAGTAAAAGTTTTAGGGCTGCTGTTTTGTTAGATGTTTATAAGAAATAACTCACCTATATTAGTGCTATCCCGAATCACATCACACTTAAAATTATTTCATAATGTGTTCAAAATGACCACCGCCTTCGCGAATACTTTGGATCAAATTTCTACGTACCTGATCTAAATTGTTCGGTGAGTCGAAATTGTTCCATGCATTGCTGTATTCGGTCTCTTAATTGTTCTTCTGAATCAATTGGTTCATGATAAACACGTTCTTTAAGATAACCTCAAAAGATAAATCCGTGGGATTCAAATCAGGAGACCATGCAGGCCAGGCAACATTCCACCATGACCAATCCATTGTTGTGGGAAATGTGATGTAAATGGTCACGAACTGCATGGCCAAAATGTGTTTAAGCACCATCGTGCATGTACCAGATAATCATGCTTTTTGCCAAAGGCATTTCTTCGAGCAACAATGGCAATCTCCTATGTAAGAACTCCAAATATTAAGTAACATTTAATCGTGTTGGCCGTTCTTGAGGCCCAATGATTGCTGCTTCCATAAGTTCAGCCCATAAATTAATTGAAAACCGCCTTGAAAATTCCACTTCCTTATTACATTTGATCTTTCATTGGCCCTAGTAGTGTCTGTGCATTGAAAACTTCATTCCTGGCAAACAGTGCTTTATCGGAAAAACAGACCACAATTAAAAAATTTTTATTGTCTGTGTGTTGCCTAATTATTCAACTGCAAAATTGAGCACGTCAGTCTTGTGGTACTAATTCTTGCACATGTTGGTAATGGTATGAGTGCCAGTCCAGTCCATTTCTTTCGGTAATCCTCCACATCACAAAGCGTGAAATACCAATGTTATGAGATATCGTGGTTACTTAACGATGGATCCTCTGCCAAAGGATCGAAAACTGTAACATATCCCTGTAGTTTACTTGTTTTAATAGAAACAACAACTTTATGCAAGTGCATTTATTTTTTATAATATATTGATGACACCACCATCACTCTGGAAGTGTCTCTCAACATGCTATATGTAACATTCCCATTCTTTACAAAAATGAGTAAAACTAAATAACAAATTCAGTATAATAATCATCCAAATGTCTAGGTCGTTTAATAGTTCTATCTGATCTGGCACTAACATAGTTTTCAACACGTGGTTCATAGCCTTGACTTGTATCGCTAGGATCATTCTCAATATCTACTTCTGATCCCAAAGCAGCTATATTACTAATGACACTGGCATGAGTTGGATCTATGTTACATTCAAGATCTACATTAGTTTTATTCTGACTAGCTTTGACTTGTATCACTAGGTTCATTCTCGATATCAACTTCTGATCCAAAATCAGATTTATTACGAATGACACTGGCATGGGCTGGATCTACCCAGGTATTCAGCAGCATATCAGGCGTGACGGATGCTACAGCTGCAACAATCTCCCTCAAATGAGCAATGTCACGGATCTTCTAGGAATAAACAGTGTTTTTTTACATGCCCCCAAAAAAGAAATCTAATGGCGTCAAATCTGGGTTCCTTAGTGGCCATGACTCAGATAAATCCTACACTTGTGTTGGTTGACAAACCCACTTACGTTAAAAGTCGCCTCATCTGAAAACGACATTTTCTAGGAAGTTCCCATTTTCTTCAATCCTGTTCAAAATGTAGACTGCTAAATCGAATCTTTTCCCTTTGTCATTGGGCTTGATTTCATGCAGAAGTTGATTCTTATACCCACGTAATTTAAGCTTCTTTCGCATCACTTTGTACACGGTAGACTTAGGTATTACCAACTCCAAACTTCGCCTTGCTAATGACTTTTTAGGGCTACAAATACAAGATGTACGAATCCGTTTCACCTTCTGTTCAGAGACTGAAGGCCTAACCAGTGGCTTAATTTTTAAGACACTACCTGTTTCCCAAAAGTGATTATACCACTGCAGAATAGTTTTGTTAGTAGGTGCATCACTGCAATATTCACGTCTGTAATTACGCTGAATTGTGATCACTGAACTCGATTGAATAAACCAAATCACACACTGAGCTTTCTGCTGTGGCATAGCCATGACCGGTGAGTGGCGACTGCCAACCGGTGGAAGCAGTAGCACTCTTCCCCCACCACGCTCGCTCCAAGGCTACGCACTGCGATAGAATATTAGCAAAACAATCTTGACAATATACTGAACTCAAGTTCAAAACCCGAAAGTTTATAACTGGTTTCGTTTTTTAATTATGATTTTTTTAAATCCAAGAAGTTTTTTAATAAACTCCCTGTATTTCCCCTGAATCCAAGAGGAATCCTCTTTTCTTATTTTTAACAAACATTATCATTTTCATTAAATTCAGGCCTTAACTGTACTGATACATCATCATAATGTTTTGTCATTTCTTGTTTTTGTACTTTTTTTTTATCAAATACACTGGTAAATTTTGATTCAAGTAAGTTTGACGTTATTGGTAAATTGGTTCTTAATAACCTACTGTTCAAGAGTTCCAAAGGTTATACATCAAGACCACACAACAGACTATTTCTATAGTCCAATAAGTGATAAAAAAGATCATCGTTTCTACATTTGCTTAACATCTGTTTCAAGTATGTACAGCCTTCTCGGCCAACCTCAAAGCATGCACTGTTCAGGAATTCTGAAATACAGTATAACAATAACTTACCTTGAACAACACTTTCCGGTAGCTCGACCCAAATTCAGTCAGTACTGCTTCAACCTGTGCAGAATAATATAAAAGAAATTCTACCCCAAATAAACACAAGACTCGGTAAAAAGTGCCAATTGATCTACTAAAATCAATAAATTCACAAATTATGTTTGAACATAATAAACTGTTGACTTGATTGGTTGTGAAGACAATAATAAAAATGTCAAAGTAAGTAATGGTTTAATTAACATAGTAATTTCTTGTAACAATAAAATCTAGACTTTCTTTTAAAATCATTTCACAGTACATATTTTTGAACTAAAAACCATAACTAATTAATTTTTATTTATCCTACTTGGAGCTTAAAGTTATGTAAGAATATAAATCAAATACTTACTTTAATTAGTTCGGAGTGCATAAATCAAAAAATTAAAAATTGTATAATAAATACATACAAGAATAAAGTGCATAATAAATATTATTTTTATTTATGAACTTTCGAATCTTTTTTAACTCTTCTAATTCAGAATCGATCTTTTGTTCTTCCTCCTTGTGCTGTTCTGTTATCTCGACTTTCTTTAACTCTAGTGTCTTAATATCATTATGCAACTGTTGAACGTCTCGTTTCTTAGCAATCTTTTGTTTTGCTAGTTTTAATGCGTCTCGCCTTCAGGAAGATGCATTTCAAAACTCTAAAATTGTCTTTTTTGAAATTGTAAATTCGGATAGGTGTTTTATTTTAGACGTTAGAATATTCTCATAAACAAGTCGTTGTGCAACTAGCGACTCATTTGTATTTTCTACAAGGCATTCTTTATTTATCAAAATGCCCCGTTTAGCTGAAGCATTTCCATAAAACAGATTCAATCTTTTTTAAGAATTCCAATTCTGATAATCTCACTCTTTACACAACTTCAATAAAAATATGTATAATCTTTCCTTTTCTGGGGAATTGTTCGTTTTCCATTGTTTGTTGCTTGTCTTCACATAATTGGATTTTTTTACAATGTCTGCATCAGATGTAAATTATTTGCTTTCGCTCAAATAAATTCTTTTAGAGCAATATTTAACACTGATATTTTTAAGACTCTATTACACATTACCACAGAAGACAAAGAAGAACCTTTGATAATTTTGTATTTCAATGGATTTTTCTGTTATTTTTTGGTAAAAGTGTTGTAGAAAAGTTAAACAATGTAGTGTAACCGAACTGAAGGCTGACCAAACGCCCTCTATGAACGGCACACCGGGCTCCATGATCTAACATCTAGTGGCAGTGGCTCGACGACACCTACGTTGTGTTGTTATAATGTAACCCAAATTCACACTGAGAAGATGGCGTTAAGGCGGGAAGGTTTGAAATAAAACTACAGTATTTTCCTAACTGAATTTTAATCAAAATAATAACCCCTAAATAGGTCATTGGCATGAGAGTTAAGAAAATTAAATTCAAAGCAAACAGTGCCGTACTCAACCTGGGCGATTGGGGAAAGAGCACGGCAGAGAAAACCCCAAACTGCCCTCACACTTCCAACTGCATTTTACACATCTCGACAGGTACGGGTAACGTACAAATACCCAGATCACCAACATTGGATTTAACGAGATGTCAACAGTTACCCAGGCATATCTCACGTGACAACTGAAGAAACGTTAGTGTAAACCAGCTAGTCTTTTCTGGTATGTACTGAGGTCGGATAACCAATACTACCCAGCTAAAGTTGAAAGAGGGGAACACCAGGAAGGTAAAATCTGCCTTGACTACCAATGTTCTCCCCCTGCACGGACATAAAATGTTAGTAATATTCAACAAGGCTCGATCACACGCGCCCACATACATACATTAACAGTTTCCAGCCCGTGTTACAAAATATTTCACAAAGGCTAGCCGACTTCCTATTATTTGCAAGAGTACAACTACAAGTACAATGACAAAAACGACATGAATCGCTGAAATGAACTTATGGTATGATTGCGCATATTTAAAAAGGCGCTGGTTATTTAATAGACTATCTCCAACATAGTCATAAATGCAAACGCGTAAGGCACGTGAAGGTCGGTCATACCAGAGGTTCAAGCTAATTACAATACAATTATCACAAACGTTAAATACTAGTTAATTATATAGGAACATCGGCTAGATAATAGGATATACAAAAACAACAACATATATAATTAAGTTTAAACCGAGATACGAGAGATGCAGTGGAATGAATATGTGATTAATAAGCTGAAATAAAACAATTACACATAAAAATGTCAAAGGCATCACAAATATCAAACATTATAAAATATGTAGACAGCAAAACATACCAAAAGCTTACAGCATAAAACAAGCCCAGATTCAGGCATTAAATGTTTATATATAAAAGCATGCTAGTTAATAATATACATGAAATCTAGTGAGCAAACGTTAAAAATTATTCATTATGATTGCATGGGTTAAAACATACCTTTTGAACAAATAAACAACATCATGACATTGTAAAGTTACAAACAAAAAAATATACACAACATCGTTATGGTTAAATTCAATTGCTATTGTAAAGCAAAACAGATATAACATAGAAATATAATACTGTTCATATTCAAACCTGCTTAATAATTTGATTTAATATATGGAAGGATGGTGTTGGTACAAATTGCTCGCACAGTCACAGTAAGGACATTGACTATTATTTCGGTAACAGGTGAAATGCTATTGGAGTTACAACTCCGCATTAAACACTAAATAAACATTATTTCAAATAAATAAATATTAGTTTTGACCGTTTGAACAAATAACACTCATTTATACATAAATAATTTCGATAAAATCGTAAATCAACAGGAAAGGTATAGATTACACCTGATTAGTAAAACAAATGGCAAAATTCGTAGACAAAAGCAACAGATAATCATAAAAATATTCCCTTCGATGGTTAACTAGCTAACGGTTTTACAATAAACATCAACAACCATTCAAAGTAAGGTTCTGATTACAAAGATGTAATCGGATTACCTTGAATATCAACTGCATTATTAATTTATAAAACATTACCTTTAATAAAACCAGCCAAGTGGAAGCTCTTTCGACCTACCATTTTCGAAACTGAAGACCAAGTGCTTTTCAAACCTGTCGATTCTAGTTTGATTCCCCATACGCATGCGCCCCTTCTACTCTAAATTCCGACATCTCGGAATGCGTTCAGAAACCTGCAAGTGGTTACTGAGCTACTAACAAATACCTTCGAATATCGAAATGTACACTATAATATTTGTAATAATTATCAAGCAATGAGAAAACGACTTAGAAATACCACGGACCACTTCAACAATCATTTTTAAATTTAACAATAGTCCTTCAAATCCTTTGCTTTACAAACAACAGATGCTCCAAAACCAGTATTTGCAATTGACTTTAAGTTTGCTACTTTTGTAATATCAATTTTAATTAATTTATGATGGGTGTCTGCTTCATTCATAATTTTTGCACTAATGAAACGACTTCCAATATGCAAAATAGTGTACAATTCTTGATATAAAAATGGTGTAAGAGGATCGTCTGATTGAAAATTTTTTAAAAACTGTTCAATTTGTATACAAATTAATTTAAGAAATTATAATCTAGTTAGTAAAAGTTTATCTGCTAAAAAACTTTTTATCTTTTGGAATGTACTGTCTGGACAATTCTTTAAAGCAATAACTTGTTCAGTGTATGCACCTACAGGTTTTATGATTTCAATGGCTTTGGTAATTACTGCTTGATTTTCCACCAACCGTGTGTTGCAAAATCTTTTTGAAAATAGAACAGAACCAGAAAAGACTGTATAGTTAGTGCGTCTTGAAGGAAAACCTTTAAAAAGATAATATAATGATTGTAAAAAATCTTACATTTCCCATGTCTTCTTTTCTGCTGTTTTGGATGCCCTATGAACCACATGTATTCAGGTAAAAAACAATTCAGGATCTTCACTTCTTTCATCTTTTAAATATTTGTGCATCTTCAAGCATTCGTAGATTAACGTTAGAACCATCCTGCATAACATTTTTCAGAGACAAGTCTAATGAGTTGGAATTTAAAAATCTGGTTTGTACAGTATCCATTGTTTTATCCCAAAATCTGACCATTTGACCAAGTTGGGATATTTTATTAAGACTTTTGTCAAAGGACTACGTTTAAAATGTACATTCCTTCAGTTGATTAGAAAGTTCATTTTGGATATAAGATCCTTGTCCATACATCCATAGAATAAGCTATTCTATCCTTATGAATCTGTAAATTTTTTGCAATCACACTATGGCAGGAAAAATAACGGTGGCAAATGCAAAACTTCTATCTGAGGAATGTGTTATTACTTTGTGAATACATTACAAAACTTCTGCTTCACTTGCTTTTTCCTGTTGTAAGTAGGTTAACTTTAATATATTAGAATTACTAGAATACGTTGAACTATCCTTTGCTGATGAATTAGAAGGTGCACATGTACTTGCTACTATTTTATCACTTATGACAAATTCTTCATTCATCACTGTTTTCAAACATTCACTGCGTATATTAGTTGCTACTCTAAAAAGTGTACTTCGAGTCCCATTCAATAAAGGTTGTACAATTTTCAAACGCTTTTTACCCTTTGCGTGTGTTTTAACGCAATATATGCCAGATTGACTAACATCAAACTTCTTTCTACAAACATTACAAAACATGCAAAATGTATCTTCACACGGCAGTAACAACTATTTACATTCCCCAAAAACTAACCATAACGGGCTAAACTGGCATTTAGCAGGCATAATAAAAAAAGCAACTAGGGTACTAAAGTTGTTACAACAGTTTGTATCGAGATTGTCTACAGGCGTCCACAAACTTGTATGTAGATTTTAAGAATATTAATAAGAACTCATACAATTTGAATTAGCAAGCATAACGATAATTACCACTGCTGCATGGTATTTCAGTCCTGCAGTGTAATTTTTATTGTAAATAACAACTATGCTAAATGTAATTATTCAGTATTTTAATTAATGAAAGGAATGCAATTCTGAATAAATGAACCAGAAACAGCATGTTATGATTAACACTAAAGTTAACAAGCAAGGGACGTTTGATGGGGGCGTTTGGCCCAGAAATTTGAAACAATAATTCAAGTAGAGGGGGTAAATATCCATCAGAAATCCATTTTATTCACTATTAAATTAAAATACGTATAGAAATTTTGAAATAATTATGTTTATCTTCTGTTAATAACTACACATTTCAACAAAGAATGTAACGACGTTTTTACAAAATTATAAATATAAAATGAATTGCTATACAGTTGCCGATTCTTTTTATATCTTCTAAGTTCAGCCGTATTTAACTGGGATGTTTTACTCAGATCAGGTACATAACATCAAATCAATTCGTGCAAGAGGAGAGCACATAAATACAGTAACTCCCTGTATCCCAGGCCAAAGCAGATATAAAATTAAAAAATATTGTTTATTTTATTTTATGCACAATGAAAAACTGCAAAATGAATTCAGATTTCTTTGTGTGTATAAAACAGATGCAAAATTTCCATACGCGAGGAACAAATTACGTACTTTTTCCGAATTTCTAAACCTGCTTTACAAAATCAGCACTTCTTCGGTACTATTCCGATTTTCTGTACCTGTAGACACCCTGATAAAAGTAGATTGAAACAGTACTTATTCGTTCATTTTACGGGATATAAAATTTACATAGCAATGTCGGTTAAAATTAAATAAGAGAAACATATTCCATAGCAGAAACGTAAATAATGTAACTATACTGAAATACTGATTACATCAACCAAGTATAATATGTGATGTTTGTTTCACCACTGTTTGATTATTGTTAGAATTTCATTTTTTTTTCCACCTTTTTTATTGCACATTTTATATGTTGGACTAAGATCATCTACTTAGCCATAAGTAGATATCGTGTGGTAAACGTATGAAATGCTTACATTCATGGAACCATTTTAAAGTTACAAAGGCACTATGTTTTACCGTTCACAAGCTTGACCAAAAAATTTGCATGCGATTTTAAAAATGTTCGTTTAGCAAATTTACAGAAGGCATTCAAAGTAAAGTGCCTTCATATATTTAATAAATAATAATCATTAAAGGCAATGTTATATTAGAGTGAATAAATAACCACTTTTTAAAATCTTTCAGTTAATACTATAATAGTTATTATTTAATGGCTGTTTTTTAAATAATAGACTGATTTTGTTCTTTAAATTTGGCAATCAAAGTATTAGACTGAATTAGTGGTGTTTACTAGTATTTATAATATACCAGTCTAATTTTATACACGATCTCATGCCCCCATAAGGCAATATTAATTTGTAGTATTATTTTTATGTGCGTAATTGTAAAAATTCGTAGGTAACATGAAACTAGTGTTAAGCGAATATCATAGAGTAAGAACTGACTTTAAGTTATTTTGTGGCAATTTTTTTGTTATTTATATACGTTCAGCCAAAGATTGTTATTTGTATTATATTTATGTATATATAGATTGAATAAGTGATAAACCGTTAACATCACAATGTTTCAACATTACCACAAAATATAAGGTGTATGCTTCCTGTTATATATAATATTAGTAATATACAATATATATCAATAAGTACAAAATATAGACATGTGCAGTCGACCAAACTGTTTATTATAAATAGTGCGATGTCAGCTGTATATTCCATTGAGCTACCTCTGCACCCTCGAATGTTTGACTATAAACAATTGCCATTTATAGTAATGTTTCAATTCAAGCCTTAATAAGTATTAATAATAATCAGTGTAGTATTTTTGCGATTGGATTATGTTTAAGTAATGGCAATATTGTTAGTAGTACAAGCAAGCATAATTTTTGCTGCCAGTAATTGTTTTATTTATTGTTCATCTGTGATTTTAAACAGTTTACCATTACTGTTATTTTATGAAGTTTTTGGGTTTGAGGTTTCTTTGATTTTTGTCGCTGTTGTATGTTGTATTGAGTTATAAAATTGTACATATAGCATAAAGATGTCTTGTTTTGGCACATTCCATAACAATGAATTCTACTTTCTTTTATGTGTTGTTTATTGTGTTTAATATGTAAATCAGTGGCAAAGAGTTGTATATAAGAAAAGTAATAAAGGCCAATAAACTCGCTCATTATTTGTTAAAAGTTTCCGAAGGCAATCATTGCTTTTAATTTTTGTACATCTGCGTGTATGAGTAATTATTTATGATTATTTTTATGATAATAAAAACTCTTGTATTGTCCCTTTTTATTTACTCTATCCCTGACCATTTTTCATTTTGGTAAGATTTTAGCTTATTTTCTTTAAGAACTGTAAGTATATTGCTGCCAATCTTTAATAACTGCATGCTTGCAGACAAATACCTAAATGACTACAAACCCCTTACCCAATATCCAGTTGTTAATCGATATCTGGATATCAAAATTTGTTTGATAACCCTAAACCTACCTGATACATAGGGGCTTAAAAAACAAAACTTACCCGATACAAGAAATATATTAATATACAAAATTATGAAGCTGTATATTTAAAAATCAATCAATTCTGTTACGTGCCAAATTTGGCACTAAACATTCTTTAGTTTAGTTTTGATGTGCGGGAGTTTTCGCGCCTTAAATTTGAAAGGCTTGGCGCGTGTATTTCCGTCACGTCAGAGGGCGTTTGCGCCAGATCGCGCTGACGCGAGTGGCGGGGGAAAAGTGTGGGGAGTTTCCGGGAGACGCTGAAACGTGGCTCTTTGCCTTTGAACTTCGGGTGCAGTGGTCGTGTCTGGTATCGTATCTTCTTTTTTATTAAGTAGATTTCATTTGTTTATCTTTGATTGTCGACCCTATAAACCTGTTCCTTATCGTTCCGCTACATAGGTAAAGGAAGACGTAATTTGGATACGACCTGGGCGCAGTCCACGACCCTAGAACGAACGAGTCCAGGGAGCCCTACCGTAGCTAGTCGGAGCCATCCCGAAGGACGCTAGGCGGACCATCCGTTAATTATCTTGAAGGGGGCCATTAGCAGCCCTGATGGACGTTGCAGACGCCATCTTTAACTTATCCCGTAGGAAGCTGGACCTATTCATGTGAGTATTTAATTTTTACGAACTGTTTGCGAATTTGATATATTCCGTCAATTGCGCGTTTAAATTTGCATATTGTGTGACGTCATTGACAGATGGGCGCGCTAAAAATGTATAAAGATTAGTGTTATCAATTGCCGTTGCGTCTAGTATACCGCGCTTGCGGGATTGTAATTCGAACTTTTAAATTGTAAGAATTCATGAATCTAAAGACAAGGTTAGTTTACAATACATTTTTGTGTACGAACAATAAAACTGTATGTAAATAAATTTTAATGCCCAATAATTCAACATTATATATTTTAACGTTTTAAATTTAATTTATATACATAGTTTTCTCGTTCGCACAAAAAATACATTATTTTGTATATACTCCTTGTATGTTTGTTGTGGTTTGTTTTGTATTTTTGTTAATCCTCTTTGGAAATTAAACCACTCATAGTTGTTAAAATCGTCTTTATTTATGTTTCGATCCATGACTTAGGATCCTTGTCAAAATAATACAAATTTCAAGTTTGACATTAATTACATAAATTGAAGGTGACTTTGATTTATTAATGTTTGATATATTTGGTTTGAGTACACTAGGAGAAAATTTTAAAGTTTAAAAGAATGATTGCCTTCAATTTGTGTTGTGCCCTGGGAACGACTTTGAGGTAGTCAATATGCTTAATGTGAAATCAGCTTATTAATTTTTATATAGTTAAATTTCATATAAATTCAATAACTTGAGGATTGGAAAACATTTTTTAACATGTTTCTATTTATACTATTGAGAGGGTGGTTATTAAAGAAGCGTGCCATTACGTTACCGTAAGGCTTAAGCAGTCATTTTTTATATTTATCTTGAGGAGGAAAACCCATTATGATTCAGGCTAACCCTTTGCTAGTGTCGGACTCTCACCGACTAAAAAACTTCTCTGTTGTTACATGGTTCTGAGGCGACCCTAAGGTGAGTTTACACTTGTTAGATACCAATGTTCTACAAATATTTTATATGGTTCTGAGGCGGCCCTATGGTGTGTTTACACTTGTCAGATACCAATATTTTTCAACGAAAATAGTACATGGATCTGAGGCGACCCTATGGCGGGTTTACACTTGTCAGATACCAATGCTGTTCTGTGGGGGTGTGTGGTTTGCTAATATGCCTATTGTTATGCAATTAGTTATTGTATGTATAACTAATTACATAACAATGGGCATTCTCTAGTCACTGAAGCAAGAAAACTAAACTGGGACGGTATGTTTACCAATGACAATGTCAATGCCAAAGTGGAAATTTTAAACCTTAACATTGCTAACCTTTTTGAAGTCTTTGCACCTTACAAATTAGTGTGTCCAAAAGTCAAAAAGCATATAAGCGTTTTATTAAGACAAGATTGGTACTATACCGACAATATTATGTTGAGTTACGTAACCAAGTAAACATGGCAATTAAAAGTGAGCATAATGCATACACAAAATACAAGCTAGAAAATTGCAGAAGCAACCACAGTACACTATGGCGAAAACTAGAAGGTATTGTACCTGCTATCAAGGGAAAAAAGGTCTCAACTATAAATGGCAGTGAATGGAATGCTGATGAAATTAATAAATTCGTCTTAGAAGTAGGTGCAAGCATAGCAATAAATCCGGGATACTATTAATCGCTTTAGAAACAATATGATGCACAAGGTGAATTATTCCAGATTAGAAATATTAGTACCGAAGAGATATATACATCATTTAGAACCATCAAATCAAATGCAATTGGCATTGATGGAATTAGTAGAAAAATGCTTCAGCTAATTATGCCATATTGTATTAGTTCATTGCAGCATATCTTCAACTATTCTGTAGAGTATCAACAATTTCCTGAGATATGGAAACATGCAGTAGTAATTCCAATACCTAAAGTGAGACAGCCAAAATTCACACAAGACCTGAGACCAATAAGTATATTACCAGTATTATCTAAGTTACTAGAAAAATCATTATTAATCAGCTGACCAAGTATGTAGATGAAAATTCAATATTATCACAACTACAATCAGGTTTCCAAAAATTTCACAGTACACAGATGGCTTTGCTGAGGGTTTTTAATGATGTAGCTGCATCCTTGGATCAATCACATGTTACTGTTATGGCATTATTGGACCAAACTAAAACTTTTAACTCAGTAGAAAAAGATTTGCTGCTATCTAAACTACAATATGTGGGAGTTGATAAACCTACCTGCAACTGGTTCAATAGTTATCTCAGTGGTAGAAAACATTCGGTTAGGTTGAATGATAAATCATTTATGTTAGAACCTAAAGAAAAAGGAGTATCGCAAGGAAGCAATTTAGGACCATTACTTTTTCTTTTATACATTGTAGATTTACCGGAGATCTTGAAATGCTGTAGTTATCATATGTATGCAAAAGACTTGCAAATATACATATCCACACACCTTCAACAGGCCGTTAAAGACCTTAATAACATATTAAGAGACGTAAGCAATTGGTGTAGTAACAACGCACTACGGTTGAATCCACACAAATCAACTGTCTTCCACTAAGCACCATTCTAAGATTGACTATGATAATCTTCAGGTATCTTTAGACAATAATGTCATAGAAAGGGTTGCTGCGGTAAAAAACCTTGGAGTAATACTTGAACATGTCCAAAAAGTTTCTCAGCAGTTGTTCTCTAGATTGAAACTACTTTATCAATTAAAAGATGTACTTAACAAGGTTAACAAACTAACATTGGTGATAGCATTAATTTACCCTAACATTGATTACTGCTGTTTTGCATACTACTTTTTCTTAACTCAGAAAAATAAAACTAAATTGCAGCGAATTCAAATTCTTGCTTTCGATATGTTTGTCGTATACAATTTATGCATCCTGTCACGCCATACTTAATCGACATGAAAGAATTAAATATTGAAAAGCGTATGCACTTATTATGTACTGCGTTTGTACATAAAATAGTAAATACTGGCACTCCATCATATCTGAATTCGCAACTAACCAACAGATCGCAAGAGCACTGTGTTAACTTAGGTGTGATAGCTATACAATACCGAGTCATAAAACTTCAAAATTTAGGGAAGTTTCTCATATACAGCCCCTACATTATTAAATCAGCATTCTCAACATCTCAGCAGTACAGTAAATACATTTAAAAAAGTTAGCACCAAAGAATTATTGAATTATTTAACTAGGTATGTAACTGTTATTGGTTTAATGTTATTGATATTGATTGATATTATTGTTATGTATGCAAGGGAAGGTGGGTAGATCTACTATGTAAAACCTTACCCGTTCATGTAATATGAATAAATAAATAAATATTAGCAACCCTCAGCTACTGACCTTTTTCTCCTCCTATTTAAATAATAGAAGACTATGTCGATTGTTTAGGCTCTCGTTCCAAACACTTTATTGCTATCTCTGGAGTTCCACAAGGTTCTGTCCTTGATCCCTACTTCTTTATCATTTTCATCAATGATGTTGTTGTTGATATTGATTGTGAATGTTTAATCTATGCAGATGACATAAAATTATTCAACACGATAAGTCAAATAGAAGATTGCGCAAAACTGCAGCAGAATCTAAATAATCTACATTTCTGGTGTATTACAAACAACCTCCCAATTAATCCTGATAAATGTTCCGTTTCAAATTATTCTAGAAAGCATAATATAATTAAATTCCCTTATAGCATTGAAGGTTTAGTACTTCAAATCACCTATAGTGTTTTTGATCTTGGTGTACTGTTTGATGCCAAGTTAACATTTAATTTGCATATCCTCAACACTATTAGGGCTGCACATAAATCGCTGGGTTTTGTTATTAGGATGGGTAAACACCTCACTATTGATACTCTAATAATATTATTTTTTGCCTACGTTAGGTCTGGAATTCTTCATATGCAGTCTATGTAAATATGATTGAGAAGGTACAACGTCACTCTCTTAAATACCTAGCATACAAGGAGGACTGGGTTTATCCATGTATAGGTTACGACCATAACCTACTTCTACGCAGATTCTCTGTAACTAGACTTAAATCGCGACGTGATTTAAGTGCTGTGGTATTTCTATATAAAGTAGTTAATAACTTAATAGACACTCCCTATTTATTATCTGCTGTAAATTTCCGATTGCCTACATCTACCAGGGGCGACGATATGTTTTATTTAAACACCCCAAGAACCAATGTGCTTAAGTTTTCCCCTCTGTACTTTATGTGCACAACATTTCAAAACAAATGTGAATCTCTTGATATCTTCCATGTTTCTTTGTCACACATTAAATCAACTTGTCTGTGCACAGATTAACCAATTATTTTAGTGTTCCTTGCCTACCCATCCTCTGCCCTTCCTTGTGTTTTGACTGTATTCTCTTTCAGGTTATGTTTTACGGTTTTTGTTTTTTTTTCTTGTTTAATTTTATACTTATTGTATTTACTTATTTGACATAATTCCTTTTTTAATTTTTGTATTAATGTTTTTGATTTGGTGCCTACTTTTTAATTAGGTCTAACCTGTTAAGTAGTGTATATAAATAAATAAAAACCCTCCATAGAACAGCGTTGGTATCTGACAAGTGTAAACCCACCATAGGGTTGCCTCAGAACCATATACAATCTTCGTTGAACAGCATTGTATCTGACAAGTGTAAACCCATCATACAGTAGCCCCAGAACCATATAAAATATTTGTAGAACAACATTGGTATCTGACAAGTGTAAACCCACCTTAGGGTCGCTTCAGAACCATGTAACAACAAAGGAAGTTTTTAGTTGGTGAAAGTCCAACAGTACCAAAGAGATAACCGGAATCATAATGGGGTTTCCTCCTCAAATATAAAAAAAAACACTGCTTAAGCCTTATGGTAATGCATTAGCACACTTCCTTAATAACCATCCTCTCACCCGTATAAATAGAAACATGTTAATAGTACATTATACAATGCCACTATAATGTAGGCTATTATTCCCTAGGATGAAAGTTGCTACACAAGCGAGCGAGTGTAGTAATCGTCCGAGGGAATAGTAGCCTTCATTTTAGCGAGTTGTATACTATACTTTATCTACAACTAAGTATCAGTACAAGAGAGCGTAATTTATATAACTTGACTATCCAAATTATCGAAATTCTACAATAAATTAACAAAAACCAACACTGCTAGTTGTTTGACGTTTGTTTTAAATTTCAAAGGTATTGGGATTTAGTAATATTATTTTTCAGTTGGTCTATATGACGGAATAAAGAGCCCTTATTCCTTCCGCTCTTCACTATTCCCTGGCGTGATTAATATATAGCATTATACTGCAAAAACCATAGGTGTAATACGTATGTTATATATTAGTTGTAGATAAAAATGTTTTTCAATTCTCAATTAATTGAATTTATATGAAATTTAACTATATAAAAATTAATCAGCTGATTTCACATTAAGCGTATTGGCTACCTCAAAGTCGCTACCAGAGCGCAACACAAATTGCAGACACTAATTCTTATAAACTTTAAAATTTTCACCTAATGTATTCAAGCCAAAAATATCAAACATTAATAAATCCAGTCACCTTCAATTTATGCCATAAATGTCAAACTTGAAGTTTTTATTATTTTGACAACGATGCTAACTCATGGATCGAAACGTAAATAAAGACGATTTTAACAACTATGAGTGGTTTAATTCCCAAAGAAGATTAAGCAAAAAAATAATTTTTGTACATTAACCATATACAAATTTGATAGATTTAATTAAAAATAGTTACCACTATTTATACCATGTTACTTTATTCAATTTCACAATATATTTTCTTGTAATATATATATATATATATATATATATATATATATATATATAATGTATTGAATTGGAACGAGATTTATATAGGCAGAAGGCATCGAATAGGAATTATAAGAGTGAAGAATATATTAGGATTGAATTGGATATGGTTTTATGTGTAGCGGGGCATTGAGTGGTAAAAAGAAGCGAGGATTGATTTGGAACGAGCGGATTAAAGAGAAGTAAGGATTGATTTAGAACGAGAGAAGCAAAATTAGAAGACAGCGTAAGAGTAGCAAGTGGAATCGTACGAGTCAAAGAAGAAATAACACCGGAAGAATTAGCGCAGGGGAAGTAAATAAAAAAGGGTATTCTAAATTCTAAATTCGGGTCATATTTATTTTAGATTTGGGCGCAGCAAAATTAAGGAAAAGATACCTGGAGGCTAGACGGCAGTTTTCAAAGTGATAGTGAAACCTTGTGAAGGTGCATACGGCGAGAAGGATTTTGAGCCAGCACTCAGAGAGGCCGTTAACGACGTATAGAACAGGTGAGTACTGTGTGATATAACGTCAAAGTCAGAAATTTTGTGGTAGTAATTAATTTGGCACAAGGCTACGTGGATCATATAAAATTTGGCATATACAAAAGTAAAATATAAAAAGGTACTAAAACAAAAGATAGTGCAGTTTGGTTGGGCATTACACATCTACTTACCACTGAACCCACGGTAAGTAGGTGGATACCCTGGGAAGAAAGAGTTCATATAGTCGAGGCATATTTAAAACATTTTTGATTTATTAACCAACCAAACGTTGCTAAAGTACGTGGCGTGAAATAGGTATTTGCACATTATATAAAAATCATTGAATTAATAAAAATAAGGCGCGAAAAAGAGCTGGGTGCAGCATAAGAATATATTGTAGTGGATTTAAATGGTTAAATTTGGGTATAAACAATGCAATTTCAAACACCCTGTATAGAGGAAGGAACATAATATTTACGTGCAAAATTTATTTCATTTATTTAATTTAAAGTATCAAGCATTGACGTAATTTTATAATTAGGGATTAAAAGGTAGTAGGTTCGTAAAGAAAATCAGTTTTATAAGCCAATAGAAATTATTAATTAATTTAATTTAGTTTAATTCAACGGGTTATAACGTCAGAAAACGCATTAGAGCATGAAAAAGCAATAATCCCAAGGCGAAAAGCTTTCCTATCGAACAAACAGACGTCGGTTATATAAAATACCTTGAAACGTAAACTCCGAGAACTGTCATTTTAAACGATCATTAATTAGGCACACTTGCATGTTGGAAAGGTCACCTTCCGCTTATTGTGAAGATAACGAGGCGAGCTTCAAGGAAATATTGTTCAACTGTCGGTGGTTTTGCATAAACGCTAACAAAAGTTTCTTAAAGAGCAGAAGGGATGAACAATCAATAATATGCTACAGAATGAGACGGGCATAAAAGCATGCACGTTAGTAGGCACGTATTCGATCCACATGGAGTCCATAAAGACGCGGGCAGCTATATCGATTTTCTACAATGCAAGCAAGGTTAGAATGTGACATCAAATATGCATAAGACAGGAATAGAGATATTACAGGCGGAGTTTTAAGACGTCAGTGAAATGTATTATTGGTCGAAATAGATAGGTTTAGAACAGACGAACACGCAACAGGTGGATGTGATAATTTGTCTGATATAGCGTGTTGACGCGGGAATATTTCTAAAAGTTTAAAACGGTTATACAAAATTTGGAGCAATATTAATTTCGATTAAGTATTTCGCGTAAAGTGTGGCCTAGGGGGCCGAGTTTTATGATATAAATACTCTGGGAGAATTAGGGAGGGCTCTCTTGAATTTTGCATCACTTAACAACGTAATATAATCAACTGACAAAGCTTGTGAGTATTAAAAATTTGTAACATTCAGTGACATAGTATTAGATTATTTGTGGCCTTATAGTTAGTAACGCGAGTATAATAGAGTGTAATTTAAATTTAACTGAGGTCCACGAATACTTTAACAAGCTCGTACATTAATAATGTAATAATAAACAAGTGTAATATACATGTATTTGGATGTTGGAATTGGTGTTAATTGGTAGCACGAAGCTCTGCTTAAACTGAGTTGTCATCTATAAATAGCTGCAGGCAGCAAGTGCGCATAATCACGAAGCCGAGGTTTTTCAGGAAGATAGAGCTTCTTCAACGGAGATGGACCTTTGACGCTTTTTCCAGGTAACGCATTTGAATTTGCTGTTTTTTTTTTTATATAAACTGTTGAAATTATTTGTGATGTGTGGGTGAACTTTGATGGTTATTTTTGGTAATTTAACGTATTGAAAAAGATACGTATAACTGACTATTATTATGGTATTTTGGAATATAAAACAAAAGGTGTACGTAAAGCTTATTAAATTTCTTGATAAATTTAAATGTTAAGAGTACATGGGTTTATTAAGTTTGTAGTCATAGTATGCAGAGTGGCAAGCAAACATTAATAAACTGGGTTATCATGAGCTCATCATACTCCAGTGTGTGGTAATAAATAAAGATAAGGTATTATTTGGGGCCCATTTACTCCTGTTGTATTAAATGTGTTTGAAATTTCAATTTTAAAACAAGGACTTTACAAAGATAACATTTATTGAGGTGTAACTTGAGCACCGAACTGTACATAACCATGAATTATTATTTGTAAATAGTGGTAAATAAATATTGTATGATTGTTGTATTATTTTGTGATTTTATTGAATGGGGTGTGAACGGTAAAAGGAAGGATAGTAAATTTAGGTATCCGAGAGGAGGCACAGCTGAGCTAGCCAGGGAAACTGCTGAAGAAACTAATTTGATGAAGCAGAATCTGGGTAACAAATTTTTGTGAAATTTAAATTTTTGAAAATTATTTTTTTTTACTCTGGCAAGGTCCGGAGCTTAAATTAGAAAGATCCACGGCAATTTATGACGCCCAATCTGTGGGGCTCGAATGTTTTTTAGAAAGTACCAGTTCCAGTGAACAAAAGACAGTTCCACGGCAATGTAAAATGTAATTGCCAGTCAACAGATTAATTATTCAACAAATTATTTTTGAACTGTTTTTGCAGAGATCACTATTGCGAACGCATACAAAATTTATTAAGAAGTTTTAGATTGTGTAGCAGTCGCAACCTGTTTAATACTTGTTCGAAACACTAAATAGTAATCCCTCCTTTTTTTAAGAATAACTATTTAAAATGGTTAAACAACACAACAATGATACCTTACCTTTGGATCACTTTGTTTTTTTCACTGCAGGAGCTGTCAAGAGGTAAGTACCTTAATAATGCCATAAACTACACAGCCTCGCTAAGTGAAGGTTGTCAAATAAAACAGTTGGTGGCCACTACAAAGTGCAATCAATCGTCTGGGCTAAACGAACATGTCCTATGTACGTTACAATAATAAAAAATAATTATTGATTTTATCAATGGTTTAAACATAAAAACCTGTTCACATAATTATGTATATTGGATTTGGTGTTATTGTTAAGGAATTTGACTGCACTTAAAAAAATGTAATTTTTGTAAATATTAACACCCTTTAATTACTCTAAGTTGGATATTGCCAATAAAATTTGTACATAGACAAATGGATAGTTATTAAATATCACTTACCCTTCTGCAGTCAGAAATAATGGCTTGTAGTAGTGAATTCTCTTATGAAAACTGCAATTTATTATATCCTCATATCTATTCCAGAGATAAAATAATACACGTAAGACACCGCCATATTTTATTAGATATTACATAGCACAATATTAAATGTATTTCTTAACTGAAATGAAATGATCAAGCCAAATGCTGAGGCTCAAGCATTGTGCATCTTATCTACAGTGTACCCTGTTAAGAACTTCCCGTTATTGTGTTCGTGTGTGAACATATTACATTAAACTACATCAATATTTTGATAATGAACTCCACTCAAAAATGTGGTATGTCATTGATTTTGGATCACAATACTGTAGTGCGATTCAATATCACATCCGTCCCACATCTTGTATTTTTGTGTTTATTATAAAATGTTTCCTCTATAATAACTTTCCAAACCCTGAAAGGTTCTATGGCAGTACAAATATTAAACTTAAACTAATTCTTAGATGATTGAAGAAAAACAAGTTAAACACAAATTAGTAAGGCTTTCTACACAAAATACAAGATTTATACTCCGACTGCACCCTCTGAAAGCAGTGTTCGTGTATTAAATGTCCACATGGAGGAACATGTGCTGCAGTACGAGAGGTATGCAAATCTTCTACACAAATTGGGCAATCACGTTGAGAAGCTTTTTCAACGCACTAAAAAAACACGTAATAATTAACAGTAGAATTAATGTATTACAGAAATTTTAAAGCTAGGTAAAGAATCCCATTCCACATCCAACAAAGCTCAATTTATTTTTACAATTATTGATAATAATATACAGGCAACGTTAAAGGGGGTATATCGTAGTCCATCACTTTATGCGATATTAATTTATACGTTGTGTTGAAAGTCATATTTCGTTTAAATTTCATTCTGTCAAGGTATAAGGAACTCCTCACACCCAGATATCCGGATATTTCGTTTATTTATTTAAGTAAGTACACTACAGAGAAAAATTACACAAAATGATACATAAAACAAATATATCATACAACTATTAATCAAAAAAATAAAAAGTGATAAATATTAAAAGTTATAATTCTTACAAGTAGTTATGCTATTATGAAACACATCTAATTCATTCAAATACGAATTGTAACATTTTAATAACTTGCCAATAAATGCATTAGAGCCATAATTAGTATGATGATGATTAATGTGAAACATGTAGTCACATCGGGTTTCCCTTGATGCAACTCTTAACGTAACACAGTTCAATAATTTTATACAATCAAGAGTTATTAATTAACTTATATAAAAAAAAATTGCTGACGAAATCAATCGTCGGCATTCAAGAGACTGAAATCCAACCATTTGCAGTCTAACATCAGTTGGAAACATTAGTATTAAGCAATCTTTTCCTTGTTTCTATGTTTGTAGTCTTTGAACACAGTAGTTGCTTTTTCTTGTTATGGGATGTAAAATTTGAATAACATATTTTACAAATTTAACTTGAAAATTTTCCAATTTTTGAATTGTTTGCAGATGTATAGTGTTACAGTTTCCTTAAGAATATTGTAGACACTTAGTAAAGTTGCGGGCTGCCAGTTTTTCAATTGCAGCCACATAATGATAATGCAGAAAATGGCCATCGGTACTGATCCGCCGATATATAATTCTTACCGTTACGTTTAAAGTTACAAAACATTTCCCTGGGGTGATCAGAAACGGTTTCACTTTTAGTCTCAGACTTAATGCGTCCAACAAAGAACCAGACTTTCTTTTCAACTGAAGTCAATTTAGAGGAGAAATTACTACTAATATCAGTGCCGTATATAGATTTTTTATTATTCTTTTTCTTGTTGAAAACTGTTGAAAAACTATCATTACCTTTGCTTAATAGACTATTAGCAAGTTCGTATAGTACGTTATTCTTCACAACTTCTGCATAGGGAGTCTTGGGTACAGTGGTAGATGAGTGATTATCAACCTGCTCAGGAAGGCGATGATTAGAGACAATAATAGATGTATTATCAGAAGATACACCATATTTGATAACTGATTAGAACGACTTGCAACAACAGGATCAATGAAATTAATGCTTCTCTTTACACATATGTTTGTAGATAATTCTTGATACAGCAAGCACCTGTTCAAACTCCTGTTACATGGCAAACTGGCCATGTGTCGTGTTTAGGTTTAGATATAATTTGTAAGTTAATTGCCGCATATTTAAAAATTAATACGCTAACTTCAGTCGTCACTGACAGTCGAGTCTGCGTAGATGGAATGCGGATGTGCGCAAGCCGAGGAAAGACATTAAGCCACGAGACATGGACTAAGCAACAAGCATCTATGTGCGTGGTAGATTTTTGAAGAAAAAGGTATGTAGTTTCCCTTTACCTCAACCCCTATCGTTCCGCTACCTATTTCCTTCAACCCCCTACGAGATGCAATCGTTCAGTGACGGATAGCAATTTGAAGTTCAACATGGCGCAACCAACCCTTAACCATCTGCTGGACCCTGAGATAAAATTCCGAGATACACATCACGTAAGTAATTTGATTCTTACCTAAATTGTGCATGCAAATTTGACTTACACAGCGATTGCATCACCCGGTAAAAGGTGATCTGTAGATGTTATAACAATGCGTTAGAGCCACGCCTGCGCGCGTGAATTTTGCCGCATAAATGTAACAATGGCGCCTTCACGGGTTATGTTGAAATTTAAAAATCCGTTTGTAAGTAACCTTCATTGTAACTTGTTATTAGATCTGAAAATATTTATATTTTTTTAGAAAAATTGTTTTTTTCACCCTATTATTTGTAATTTAAAAAGTTTAATTTCTAGTGACTTTTAAAATTTAATTTGGCAACCACCAAATTTTAAATTATCTTTAGTTATATTTATCTTATTTGATTGGCAGCATTGCAAGTAGCCTGAAATGTCAATTCAACTTGTTGAAACTGTCACTGTAAATAACTATTTGTTTACTGTTTACTTTTTTACTTACCTTAATCATGCAATTTTAAATCTAGTGTAATTTAAATTTCCTTTACAAAAACAGTGTTGTGTATATTTTGAATATTTGAATATTTTGATAGTTACTACCTAACCTGACTTAATTTGTGATTAAACTGGAATCTTATTTTGGATATATATTATTTTTCAAGTAAGTATTGTTATTCATTGATAATTTATCACTGTAATTCCTTATGTTAAAACTAAAAAAAAAAAACCATTGGTTAAATACTTATCTTGACGTGAATTTTTTAGATTAAAACATGTTTTTTAGTTCTAAATTTGTAGTAACTATATAATCTGTATCTGGCATTTATTAAAACCCAACTTGACAATTAACTTGATTTTAAGGATCTTTTTTTAGAAAAATTTATTTTCTTAAAAACTATCTATATTTCTTTTAAACTTATCTTGGTATATTCACTCCCTAAACATGTAGCACAATGAATTCATTATACCTTAAATCTCTTGATACCATCTTCGAACTTGAGTCCCAGGGTATTCAACCAGCGTCGAATCACAACGACAGACGTTTGCAATTAAAAGCTGTACTAGCACAGGAAGCTGACGGACAACTAATATCTCGTACATTCACTTCAGGCCTATCACAAAATGTTGTTGAGATTAAACAATCTCTAAATGACATTAATAATATAGTTTATAGAACAAATCCAATACCTTCCGATTTACAACTAAAACTTATCAGATCTCGTATAATACATTTAAAGCAACGTTTAGATTTGTTATCTTACTTAAGGGGATAGTACCTTGCCTCCGAAATCTTTACCAGTTTACAAATGGGGAATTTCTTTTTCGGGTTTCGATTCCTAAATTTCGTTAATGTTATTGCTGGACCGCGTAAATGATTTAAGATCTCACGTACAGACCAAGATTTATTTGCCTCAGCAGGAGAATTATTTTCTGGCTCAGCTTTGATTTAGTACAGGAACATACGAAACCAGATTTCTACCTGGGAAGAACTAGTTACTTGTTTAAAACGCGACTTTTTACCTCATGGATATATAACTGATCTCTGGAATGAAATAAAAAATCGTACCCCGGGCCTAATGAAAACGTAATCTCTTTTATTACCTCAATTGAAGCTTTATATGGCAGATTAGATAAAAAACCTCCCGACCCAGAAATTATCGATCAACTTATACGAAACTTAAATCCTTATTTCTCTGAACACAGCATTACAACATATCTCTTCCTTACCTCAATTTAAGGATCTATGCCGCTTTCTTCAAGAAGTAAAATTACGTATAGATAAATACTGTCCGCCCCCCCCCCCCAACAAAACAATCTGACCTATTAGAACCTGACCTAGCATGTCAATCAGAATAATCTTGTAAAGTATCTACTATTAATCTTCCATTTTCTCCATCAACAAATTCAGTTACCTGCTGGAATTGTAAGAAAAGCGGACATACTCATAATGTTTGCACACACCCAAAAAACCTCTTCTGTTATGGGACGTGAATATCTCAACGAACCAAAATCGTCCTCAACAAGACGTCACTGAAATGTATGATTGGTCGAAATAGTTTGAGAATACACGAGCATGCGGCAGGTGGATGTGATCTTGTTGAGATAGCGTGTGACGCGAGAATATTTCTAGACGCGTAAAACAGTTAGACAAAATTTGGAGAAATATTATTTTACAATTAGGTATTTCGGGCAAAGTGAGGCCAAAGGGGCCTAGCTGGATGATATAAATACGGGAACGAAATTAATAGGGGTCTTTTTATTCTTTAATCTTACATCGCATAACGACATACAAAAAGCAACTGACGAAGCTTGTAAGTATTAAAATGATTAAAGATCAGTATTAAATTGGTTGTGACCTTATAGTTTGAGACGCGGTTAGTGTCGAGTTTATGTAAATTTATTTAAACCACTTGGCCGGGGGGTTCAGGAACATAATGCATCGTCAACGGAAATGGAATCTTCAAGTTTTTCCAGGTAACGCATTTGAATTTGCTGTTTTTTGTTTAACTGTTAAAATTGTGATGTGTGAGAGTGAACTTTAATGGGTATTTTACGTATTGAAAAGGATACATAGCTCACTATTTATATGGTATTTTGAATATAAAACAAAAGGTCTCCGTAAAGCGTATTGAATTGCTTGATGAATTTAAATTTAATTGTTAAGAGTACATGGGTTTTTTTTAAGTTTGTAGTAATAGTATGCAATGTGGAAAGCATACATTTATAAACTGGGTTATTATGAACTCACCATATTCCAGTGTCGTAATAAACAAAGAGAAGGTATTATTTAGGGCCCATTTACTCCTGTTGCTTTAAATGTGTTAGAAATTTCAATTTTAAAAACAAGGACTTGACAAAAGTAGCATTTATTGAGGTGTACTTTGAGCACCGAACTGTAAATAACTTTGAATTATTATTTGTAAATAGTGGTTAATAAATATGGTATGATTGTTGTATTATTTTGTGATTTTATTGTATGGTGTGTGAACGACAAAGAGAATGAGAGTAAATTTAGGTATACGAGAAGACGCACAGCTGAGCTAGCCAGGGAAGCGGCGTAAGAAATTAATTTGATAAAGCAGAAAGCGGGTAAGGAAAATTTTGTGAAAGTTTTATATTTTTGAAAATTTAAATTTCTTGTGAACTGGCGAGGAAGTTCCAGAGGCTTATAAAAGGTTCCACGGCAATTTATGACTGCCCAACATTGGGGCTCGAAATGTTTTTCTCTGGTGAGGTCTTTATAGGCTAACACGGCAATTTATGGTGTCCAATCTGTGGGGCTCAAATGTTTTTTTGAAAGTACCAGTTTCTGTGACCAAAAGGCACATTCCACGGCAAAATATATATATATATATATATATATATATATATATATATATATAAATAAAATCATATACTTGTTTTTAGAATACTTCTAATATGCTCTGACAAATTTATTGTCACATTTTCTGCATTGTATATTATCCTATTTTATAGTAAACCTATTGCTACCAGTTACCCACACAGTAATGGTTCAATCTGTTTGCTATGTTCCACTTAGGTATGATAACATTTTGGTATAAAATATTTCCTCAAGCATCGCCTGAATACCTACAGGAATTTATTTACAAACATACAATATGTAATGATCAAATATAAAGAAAAATGCAACACAAATTACAAAAAAATAATCAAACCAATATTTGTTAAAGAATTAGCAAATAAAAAGTTGCCGTGAAAATAAGCAGGTGTTATGATAATAACAAGAAAGAAAGCAAAAAAAGTAAGCAAAGAAAAATCACCCGCACCGAGTACAGCAAAAACAAGGGGAATCAAAAGAATGAATGCCGTGATAGCTGAAACGTAGTAGAGTGGGGCAGATTACACAGAAAGCAAAATGAAAACCTCAAAGAAAAACGTTTATTTTCAAAACAACAAAAAGCATGTTAGAAAGAGGAAAAAATCATCCTGCGGGCAAACAACATTCATCTAAAATATCCCAAACGATTTACATGATATAATGATGTATACTAAAATAAAATAATTAACCCTTTTACTCTAATACATAAAAAAAATTAAAATAAATATAAGTTATGGATAATTTTCCAGACACTGATTTCGTACAATTTTTAAATATTAATAAAAGGCACAATTATACTTGCATAACACACATAGCCCTAAATAAATACAAAAAGCGAGATCATAGCAGATACCGCAAATATATAAAAAAATATACCTTCTACCTAGCAAAATGCAATTGGTAAAGTGTACAAAATCATATAATAACCTTACGAGTACAAACTGTTAATACAAGCTTTTAGGTTCCATTTAAACCATCGCAAGTAAATTTGATCAGAACGCTTTTATATAAGTTGTATTCATTGTGACTTGAAAACAATCATAATCATCGTTTCGCACACGTCCAACTATATTTTATAATTAATTTAGAAACAGGGTCTGTACTTTATCATGCAATGATCACATTAAAAAAACTAGAATAGTGGCACGGTTATCAACCACGCAAAATTAAGTGCTAAGCATAAACATAACAGCATTCCTACCTTAGGTCAATTGGAGTGCCGATAAGAGAAATCTGGACGTTGAGTATGCCACTAGATTTTCCCAGTATGTACACATAGTACATTGTCGGCCTGCATTTAGTACCATCATAGCAGATATGACACGTTTCATACTTATTCACAGCCCAAAAGTATTCACTAAACATTACACTTATATTCTTACTTGTTATGGAACATAGAATATTTCTAATTTTCCACAAACAAAACAAAATAATGTTTTTTTAAAGGAAAGCATCCAAGGTAACTCATAAAACATTGTGATTTCAGGTCTCTTCATGCAAGAGAAATCTGCATAGTAATGATCACCTTCCCGCTTAATTTGTAAATATATATATATATATATATATATATATATATATATATATATACTTCTTTATAAAGATAACGACCTTAATTTCAATATAAAATGGTATTCTTTTTGTAGGTTTCAGGTCTTCTTAAATAATCAGTACTCTTTTTTATAAATCTAAGCTTTCGGATATATTCAATCCTTTGTCAAAGATACTAAAATATACAGAAATAATAATACTGTAAAATTATAAAGGTATGCTGTTACTTACTAAAGCGAGGCTACAGATATAAATTAAAAATACATTTGTTTAGCAATACAAACATTAAAGATATAAACTTGTTGGAAGTTAGGTAAAGTTTGACATTTGACAGGTGTTTTATTTTTGACTGAAAGCTCCCCCTCTGTTTTTTATATGTTTATTTAAATTTTAAATAGCATGTTGTGTGTGTGTGTGACATTAAGTCTTTTCTATCTCTTGGTCCAAAATTCAGTATACCACCAAAAATCAATAACAAGACAATTATCAATGTTTTAGCTGATTTAGAAACCATTATAGATAATATTGATAATAAAAAGAGAGATTTATGTAGAGCTCAGACTACCAATATAATTACTAACTTTATACATGAATCTTCGAACGTTAAATCAAAATTTATGTTAGACTTCAACAAATGTCGTAAATACTTAAAAGAAAATAGTGATTTACTAATATTAAAAGCTGATAAAGGAAACTTAAGTGTAGCCATTTCAAAACTGACTATATTCAGAAGATAGATACCTTACTCAATGATCCTTTAACTTACAAAGAAATCCGTGTAGACCCGACATCTCGCTTTCAAGCACAAACCTTAAAATTAATACAAGAGCTAAAAACAAAAATTCATTACTAATGAAGAAGCTAAATTACTTAATAATTATAGCAGCTCAATTCCAAAATTATATGGTCTACCAAAATCCATAAATTAGTTAACCCAATTCGACCAATTGTAGCTTCATACAATAATCCAACTGAAAAGCTCTCTAAATTCGTTGCTATTATTTTAGAAAAATCAACAAATCTAAACGAATACAATGTAAAAGATTCTTTTGAATTTGCAACCTTTATAAACAACTTCCAACTACCAAACAATTATATATTAATAAGTTTAGATGTAATTTCACTCTTCACAAACATTTCAAAAGAGTTAGTATTACAAAATATTGATAACTTATGGTTAAACATCACAAACAATTGTAATATCTCAAAACCGGTTTTTATAGAAATTATTAATTTTCTCTTTGAAACAAGTTATTTTAAATTTAATAATAAATTTTATCTTCAGATATTTGGCTGTCCAATGGGCTCCAATTTAAGTCCTATATTAGCCAAAATTGTCATGGACACCCTACTAGATAATGTGATCCCTAAACTACCTTTCAGTTTACCATTCATAAAGAAATTTGTAGACGACATAGTAACAGCTATTCCTAAAGATAAACTCAATGAAACCTTACAAATTTTCAATAGTTATAACAACAAAATACAATTTACCATAGAAAACGAAAATAATCGCTCGATTCCTTTTTTAGACACTCTACTAATTAGAAATTCAGAAAACAACATTATTTTAGATTGGTACCAAAACCTATTAATTCCGGCAGGTATTTAAATTATTTATCATATCACTCATACAACATTAAAATTAACTTCATCTTAGGTTTAAAGAATAGAATTCAAAAATTAGTCATCCATCGTTATACCAAAAATTTAAAAACTCTTTATCATACTAAAAACAATAACTATCCATCCATTTTAATTAAACGTCTTCTATACAATCACATGACACCTCATGCAATTCTCAATAATAACACAAAAACCAAAACGATACTACTTTAATATTTCAATCTCTCCCTATATAAAACATTTAACCGTCAAATTAGAAAATATTTTCAAAAATTTAACATAAAAATTGCGAAAAGGAATAGTTTAACTCTAAATAACCTATTCTCTAAAGTAAAAGATAAAACAACTCCATTATACCAACGAAACGTTATCTACAAAATTAATTGTTTAAATTGTGACCAATCTTACATAGGACAAAGCTCACAAAAGTTGAAACAACGTATTACTCAACATAAAAGTGACATACGAGTCAAACCCAATGCATGTGCTTTAACTACTCACGTTAATAGCACTCATCATGAGATAAATTTCAACACACCAAAAATTTTAGACATTGAAAGTCATAAAAAGAAAAGAGAATTTCTTGAAATGTGCTACATTTTCAAAATTCTAACAGTATGAACAAAAACTGATTTTGATAGTTTGAGCTCTATATATACTTATCTTCTAAATTTTCAAACCACTAACACATAAATTAAAAATATTCAGTAATCTACACAACAGCTGCTAACATCACACACACACACACACACACACACACACACACACACACACACACACACAACATGCTATTTAAAATTTAAATAAACATATAAAAACAGAGGGGGAGCTTTCAGTCAAAAATAAAACACCTGTCAAATGTCAAACTTTACCTAACTTCCAACAAGTTTATATCTTTAATGTTTGTATTGCTAAACAAATGTATTTTTAATTTATATCTGTAGCCTCGCTTTAGTAAGTAACAGCATACCTTTATAATTTTACAGTATTATTATTTCTGTATATTTTAGTATCTTTGACAAAGGATTGAATATATCCGAAAGCTTAGATTTATAAAAAAGAGTACTGATTATTTAAGAAGACCTGAAACCTACAAAAAGAATACCATTTTATATATATATATATATATATACAGGGTGCCCACAATCTATCTCCGTATATGGGTAACTTTTTTATTATAGAAGATACAATGTTTGTTAAATTAGCAAAGTTGAAGAGAAATTTACGAGTAGTATGATGCTTTTTTGAAAACTCACCTAGATGCTCAACTTTTTTAGATATCTGAAAAAAATTGAAATTTGCCATTTTCTTCAAACGCTAATAACTTTTTAACGGTTTAACCTATAGAGAAAATAAAAACTGCTTGTAAGGTAACTTTTTACGTAGAATTCAATAGCGTATATGACAATTTTAATTGGAAATGGGTTTTCAAGCTACAAACATAACCTCACTTTTTAAATGGAAACCATAGTTCAATATAACCCAAATGGAAAGGTTTTCTTTTCTGATTACCCTGATGTAAAGGTTGATGTACTTATTTTCAGTAGTTTCTTCATAATAAAGAAAAACGATTTCTTTATTTGCGGACATCAAGGAGTCCATGGATACATATTTTAAATAAACAAAAACAACTGGCATTTGTCAGATATTATTAGTTAAAGTGTTTATTTGCTCTGGGTTGCAAATTTTGTGTAGAAGACTTTTAAATTTATTTGATTATAATAGAGAATGTATACAAACGACGAAAAAATGACATGCTCTTTTGTTACTATGCCTGTAACAGAAATTGTGATGCTGCTGGTGATATGTATTATGAAAGATATTTGGAAAGAAGGCAGCCAGATAAACGATTGTTTTAAAAGGTTTGGTGCTTTACAAAACCCAGTACTGATAAAAGAAAATTCAAAACTAATGATGAAGAACTACATAAATTTTAAGCCAACAGCGTCCACCGAGAAACTGCAATTGAGTGCGCTACTTCTACAGAAAAAGCTCGCCTAATTTTAAAACAAAACCGCTACAAACCATACAAAACCCATGTTAGCAATACACTGTATCATGGGGATTGTGAGAGAAGACAACAGTTTTGTAGGTGGTTTCTTAATGAAACAAATAATAATCCTGGTTTTAGTCACACTATTATATTTACCGACGAAGCAAAATTTACTAACAAAGGCATGTTTAACAGAAAAATACAGTCTACTGGAGTCAGGAAAATCCCCATTTAACAGAAGAAAGGCGGGATCAACATCAATTTTCGATAAATGTGTGGTGTGCCATTTTGGTAATAAAATACTTGGGCCTTTCTTCTATAATTATAATTTAAATGGTGTACGCTATTTAAATTTTCTACAAAACGAATTGCAAGAAATGCTCGATAATTTGCCACTTCATTTACTGCAAAACTTATATTATTTTCAGCATGACGGTGCACCTGCTCACAATGCTCAAGCCGTTTCTGAATATCTTGATAATAGTTTTCCAAATTGGATTGGCAATGCAGGTCCTGTTCCATGGCCGGCAAGGTCACCAGAACTATCGCCACTGGATTTTTTTCTTTGGGGTACTGTAAAGGATGTAGTGTATGCTAAAAAATCCAATAACATTGAGCAACTCAAAGATAGTATTACAGCAGCTATTACAAGTATAAAACCACAAACGTTAAATAAGGTGCACCAAAACCTAATTAAAAGGTGCGAAATGTGTTTGCAAGCTAATGGAGGTCATTTTGACCATATGTTAATGTAGGAGTGGGCATATTCACATTAATTAATTTTTGTTTCCTTTGATTAAGTTATTTGTATTGTATGGATAGTTTATTTTTTAAGTATTTTATTTTTCTTAGTTTATAATAAATTTAGTTACAATAAACTTGTGTTTCCATTATTGATTTTACACATTTTGTTTGTTTGTAATATGTATCCATGGACTCCTTGATGTCCGCAAATAAATAAATCGTTTTTCTTTATTATGAAGAAACTACTGAAAATAAGTACATCAACCCTTACATCAGGGCAATCAGAAAAGAAAAACCTTTCCATTTGGGTTATATTGAACTATGGTTTCCATTTAAAAAAAGTGAGGTTATGTTTGTAGCTTGAAAACCCATTTCCAATTAAAATTGTCATATACGCTATTGAATTCTACGTAAAAGTTACCTTACAGGCAGTTTTATTTTCTCTATAGGTTAAACCGTTAAAAGTTATTAGCGTTTGAAGAAAATGGCAAATTTCAGTTTTTTTCAAATATCTAAAAAAGTTGAGCATCTAGGTGAGTTTTCAAAAAAGCATCATACTACTCGTAAATTTCTCTTCAACTTTGCTAATTTAACCAACATTGTATCTTCTATAATAAAAAAGTTACCCATATACGGAGATAGATTGTGGGCACCCTGTATATAGATGGAGATAATTCACCAAACGCCCCGTGTTTTTCCCTTCAAAACAACAACCATATCAAAGGTATTTTTCAGAAAATCACCTGCTAATAAGAGAAACTAATTGCATTCAACTAACATGGGAAAAGCTGTTAACCTTTTGTTAGTCAATGTTCTAGCACACATGTGTCTAAACAGCTGAGCAATATCTGCAATCAACCTTGCAGATTCATAGAGAAGTTGTGGTCTACATTTCGTATAGAAACATAGATTGTAGCATAAATCCAATTAATAACGAGATATTACCTAGGACCAGAGATAATCTTGAAAACAAAAGTTTTGATAACCCAAACTACACTTTCCAGCTTATTAAAACTAGCGCATATTGCAAGAATTTTAGCTTTTGATAACCAAAACCCATGTTTCATGCTATCGAAATAAAAATATTTCTAAAGCAAGTGTTTTGATAACTAAATTATTTAAGAGAAGCATCCTGTTAAAAATAAATTTCCACCTTATTAAAATATTTAATAAATAAATACCAGCTTTCTAAATATAAATTTCCATACTTTGTAATAATAAATCCTAGGTTTTCACGTTATCAAAACAGAATAGATTCAAAATATTTAACTTTGGAACTGAATATTTTCTATTTTCTTTCAGAGGATGTTACGCCAAATAATTGTTTAAAATTGAAAAGGAGATGAGCCCTCTACCAATCATGCAAAATAACAATGGAAACAATAAGAACTATGAAAGTTTACATTAAATATGAGCCACATTGTTTAGGTACAGAGATGAACTGTAATACAGGCTTTGATCACAACTTAAAACTTATTAATTGCTTTAAAAGAATATCACACCATTAAGCAACAGTATATAATTTAGATTTTATAAATAAAATATAACCAACTTATTGTCATACATGTGTTAATTTAGTATAGCATTAATTAATTCTATATTTATATGGTATTAGAACTACAAAGAAAGGTGGATACGTATTTTTAATGTTTATACGTAAAATTTTATCACGAATATAAAATATATACATTAGGTTTTTTTTTATTTAATACATGTACATACATACATACATACATAAACTTGCACACTTTAAAAAAAAAAGACATTCGGTAAAACAGATTGGCTTTGAGAGCAATAATAGCTTTAAAATTAATTAAATTACACCAGGTGTACAGTGCTACAACAAGTTACAATACTTACAGTATGATTGTCGTGAAGTCTCCATGCATAGCAGAAGTCACACTTATCACAATGGAAATAATTTTGTTTTCCGCCAATTCGGCATAGTCCGCATCCATAACAGTGAAACTGTTCTTTATCTTCGTTATCAAATAAGTTGCATAATAAGCAAACATACTGTAAAAAAATATATTTTAGAAAAAATGACCAAAGTACAATTGATAATAACAAAGTAGTAAATACAAGTGTGGTTACTCAGTGAAGGTTATTTATTAGTATCTGTTTTACATTCTCCATACATTTTACTCAGTTCTTTTCCTTACTTTACTACCTGCTCAACTTCAGTGTCTTTCATTGCATTGTAATATTTTACTTATTTTTTATTATATTTCAATAAATTGTTCAATACTTTTATGAATTGTTATTACAACTTATAAGCTTTTTTATAGATCTTCCTGGATTTCACATTACATTACTTCCTCACATGACTAAACATAATTTTTCAAGCAATTATTAAAAAAAAATTAAATTAATATTTTTTGATTCTTTAGTTAAAAAAACAAACATAAATAATTAAAAATCTTATGCAAGAACAAACATATTTAATGTACGATATGCACACTGTTTCAAAAAAATATATACAGGGTGTTTCAGAATAAAGTACCGTAAATTGGGGAATATATAGATCTTGACGAGTTATCAAGAAAAGTTAGATTAGTTTCCTGTAAACCATCCGTTTCCATTATACAGGGTGATGGGAGCGATATTGAAAAATACATGTTTTTTAGAATATTTTCATTTAGGGTAGACTTTAACTTGAAAATACGTACATATTAGTTGTTATTTAATACAAATTATCACACTTCATTTCGACAAAATGGCATAATCCATTGGCATAGAATAAGGGGGGTTATCAAACAATTTTAACCTATACTTTTTGCACATCCTGTATTTCATAAGAATTAAAACTCATAGAATAAATCTAAAAGCATTTTTCTGAACAGTATTAATAGGTTAATAAATTTTTTGCTTTAAAATACCCCAAATTC
Source organism: Platerodrilus igneus (assembly GCA_036346225.1). Lineage (NCBI taxonomy): Eukaryota > Metazoa > Arthropoda > Insecta > Coleoptera > Lycidae > Platerodrilus > Platerodrilus igneus. The sequence continues at coordinate 2,769,643 of JARFIW010001270.1, forward strand.
TATAGTCCATAGGACTAACTCGGGAAACCGAAGTGGCCAATTAACCGAAGCATTTACTCCACGTCCAATACATCTACCAGGAAAATGGTTATTCAACCACTTCTTTGCAGTTAATGCAAAATGAGGTGTTCGCAGTCATGCATGAACCACATGTTGTCTTCGATAACAATGTATATCGCTCTCCAGTTAAATTTTCTTCCAAAATAAATGGTCCTTTCAGCTAATTGTGTATTATTCCAGCCTAAACTTTTTTTTTTAATTTGTGCTGAAAACTGCTGGTTTTCGTGAAATGTGGCTTAGCAGACAGTCGCAAAACTCGACTCTATGTTGGTAGTCGGTTTCTAAAACGTCCTGATACGGATACAGCTGTTGATATTTTAGAATTCTCCAATATGTTACCTAAGAAACTCATGTTTGTAGCGAGTCTTCTGGTACTTATTCCTGGGTTCTCCTACACTAAATTTAAAACATTTTCTTCATTTCTCAATGTAGGTTCTTTCACTTTCACGATGTTGAGAAGCAGGTAAAACAGTTCAAGTTTCCCTTATCTACCTATCTACTGCCATTAAAGTTTTTCTATTGGAAACAATGCGTCTTGGATATTTCTCCGCATATCTTCGTAGTCTCTTCAGAATTGCCTTGGCATTCGCCTAGTATCAAATGCATGTCGGCATATTCAGAGAATGTGCATGTTACCATAAATAAATAGCAAGCTGTAGTTACGTATTGAACGAGTATAACTTTTAAGAACTACACCTAGTACGAGAAACCTACTAGATTCAGCAACAGTTTGTAAAAAAAGCCAGTGTACTCAGGGTTTCATCAACCTGTCGAGATAAGAAATAATCCTTCAGTCGTCTTGAAGATTACTCACCGTCTATCAAAGCCAAAAGGTCAGTTCCAGATGAGTTGACGCCCATCATTTGTAATTAGACCGACAGTTCAGAAACCTTTCCAGGTAGGTAAAAGGTAAGGTATTAAATTTGTCTACTTCTTGAAAGATATTGCATTTGTTTTCATAAAATCTACCCCTCACCAGTGTAAGCTAGATGGTGCAATTTTTTCTACTACGTTTCCATAGTAACGTAAATTTCAGGGATCATTAGCATCAAATTCACACATAACAATTTGCACTACAAAAATACAGTTATAAATTTTAATATTTGTACAGTTGTGTTAAAAATATAATAAATATCGTGAAAAGTATTTACGCCATCAAGTGTTGACATGTTCTCATATATAGCTACCATTTGTTGACAGACTGAGTTGCTTAGACCAATTCCTGATATAGTTAACATCTTATTATGTGGTTCGTAACACAATCTTTCTACAAATCCTTTTGAGATAAATGAGTTCTGCCTGCAGGGATCCAACAAAACTTTAATGTACGTGCAAATTCCTTGGTGTGTTACTAACAGGGTTGGCTTGATTTAAATCACGATTTAAATCTTTTTTATTTTTATTCATTTTATTTTTAGATTAGTATAAGTTTAATTCAAGTTTTTGCTTTTTAAATGCATTTTCAATTAAAATAAATATTGCTCACTTTGATTACAATTAAATTTCTGCAGGAAGTAGAAAATAAAATAAACTTTTTTCTTAATTTTTATTTAAATTTAAGTATAGATTCAGACCATAGAAATAATAGATTAATCAAAACAAATATAAATTCTAAGAATAAACGTTATACAGGAAATACATATTTTGTAAGAAAATAAATTTTTAATTGTTATTTTTGACTATAATACTTAAAACAGAGATACTAGCTTATTAGTTTTTTTGCAGCTGGTTTCTTAGTTTTGAATGCAGGAGTCCAAACGATGAAAATGTTCTTTCCACAGATGTGGAAGAAGCTACTGCACACAGAAATTGTTTTACATTATTTAAATCCTTTGATATATCAGGTGGAAAAATTGCAAAAATCTGGGATTTACGAAATTAGTTGTTCAGTCCCAGGGTGTCTTCAAAAATATATTGGTCAGACCAAGAGGAATACTACATTATTTAAAGAGCACATTTCTCACTTCAAATATGGTAAATACGAAAGGTCTCAGATTGCCAAACATACTTTTGAAACCCGCCACCCCGTTAAACTGTTAAAAGTGGTACCAACATTTTCCTTCTTAAATGCCTATGACTCAATTAAAATTGATAAACATAAAGGCCCCTCTTAAACATTGATAAAGGGCCCAGAGAGCCATCTGCCTTGCTTTTCCTATTGGTCAACAACCAATGAAAAAGCAAGATTAATTTGGTTCCGCTTCAGCAGATTTAGAATTAGTATAAGTTTGAGTAGATTTTAGTTATAACGTCACAATTCACTTGTTTGTTGCCTACCAGTGAGGAGAATATCCTCGTTTCAAATCAAGCGGCTAACGGTAGTACATGTGAAGGTAAGATAACGCATAGAATGAGTGAAAGACCGAGGTGTTAAATTAAACCACCTGATCGCTTAAAGTTGTAAGGGACTATGGCTTGGTTCTATATAATCCATATCTCTTTAGTATAAGGAAGCTTAAGGGGGAGAACTGTGAGGTATTGTAGACACGGCCAGCTAGCATATAAGAATAAAGTTAGTTGTCAAATGTACAATAAGTTGTACGCCTGCTTATATTGTATGTATCTTCTATAATGTTACTGTACCACATGGTTATTGCTGTTTATATCCAAAATAAATCTTACACATCTAGGTCATCCTGTTAATTGCGGGTCAAAATATTAAAACCTCGTTATCAAAATAATAATTATCAAAGATTTCCAGAAAAAAGGGAATTGTCTAATAATAATCCTAATGAGAGAAAATCGGCGGGATACAGGTAGGGAAATGGCCAACCCTAACAATAACAGGGAAATTAGGTGCTTAGACAAATATATTAATTTGGAACCAACCGAACTGTTGAGTGAAGCGAATGACACTTTAAATTCAGATCGTGTCACCTATCATAAAAGTATGTGCATAAAAACCCAGTGAATGTGCTAATCGATACTGGCAGCCAGGTATCTGCAGTATCAGAACTTTATATTAAAGAATTACAAAATCTAATTCAATTACCAGCATTGCCGGTATCAAATGTAACTGTATGAGTAGCCATAAGTTGTAAAATAAGTAAGGTATCGAAACAGCTCTTACTACCAATGAATACAAATAAATAAATAAATAATTGTACTTTGGATGTTCCCTGTATTGTGGTACCTAAACTCAATCAAAAAATAATTTTACGTAGCAACTGGTTAAAGCAAGTAAATGCAAAAATTGATTTTTATAGTATGTCTCTTATCCTAACGGGCAAACAGTTGAATATAAAATTTTTGAAAGATGAGTGGCCAACTAAAAAGGTCTCTATCAATTTAATTAATCAAGTCATAAAAAGTTCTCGTCATATACTTTGATGATGAACTACGTGAAGCGGTCAGGGCGGCGCAAACTTATAACATCACACAAAAAGTGCAATTATACAAGTTACTGCATTCCAATAGCCAGGTTTTTTCGGAAACGCCGGGCAAAACAAATATAGCAAAGTTGAGCCAGTATAATATCTGTGTCCATTTTACTTCAGTATACTTTCCGGAGGGACACGAAACAGGGCGTGTGAATAAAGAAATAGGAAGGTTACTGCAGACTTATTACTTTGATAAGCATACACGTTGGGCTTATTATTTACTGGAGTAGAGAAATGAATTAACAAAGCCATTCACTGTGTTACCGGTTATGTCTCTGTAGTGTTACAATTTGGCGGAGCTGTGGAAAACGATATTAAAAATTTGATTGATTTCCCACAGCATCATTTTCCTGTACAGTCACATGATCAGATGATACAATTGGTGTATGAACGGCTTATTTCAAAAGCAGCTATCCGTAAGTTGAAGGCTTAAAGAGGCAGAAGTCCTATAACTTTAAAAGAGGGCGATCACGTTCTTGTACTTTGTTGAAGTTAAGAAAGTAGCACCAGAAGTAAAAACAATAATGTATTTTAGTGATAATGCCAGCAGCCAGTATAAACACAAAAAACACTTTAGCAACATTTGCCACCACAAAGCTGATTTTGATCTTGAAGCTCAGTAGAACTTTTTTGTTTTTTCTCATGGGAAGAATGCTTCTGATAAAATTGGTGGTTCTACAAAACAAGCTGTGACCAGGGCTAGCTTGCAGCAAACATATAATAATCAAATTTTAACGGCTGAGGCAATGTACAGGTTTTGTCTTGATAATGTACCAGGCATACATTTCATCTATGTAACATCAGAAGAAGTTGAATAAAACAATGAAATTACAGAATAGGTTTTTATTTTTATAGATTTGTAGTTCTGAGTCAAACACATTAAATATTATGTGTACTCACAATCCGAAACATTTACCGACTGCAGCACTTCAGTACTTCCAGGTCATAGTGTATTTTCATTTAAAAAAAATTATACTGTAACCTGCATTTATGACAATAAATGACCTTTTTATTCATTTTTTTCATCCACATGCTCCAAGAACATCTTTTCAAGACTCTAATAATGACAAAGTGCGGGTACCAATCAGCAGGGTCCTACGAAAAACTGACACCAACAGAATTCGCAACTGCTACAGGTCTTAGCTTCAATAATGGTGAAAAACTGTGTACAGCGATTAGTCAACTTTATACAACAATTTGTTAAGGACAGTTATGAAATGACAGTACATAATATAACTATCTTTTGTTAAGATTGGGAATTATAAATAAGTTAAAACAAATGCTTAATGTTATTAAAATTGTTAATTATAATTTTGCTATGGGAAATGTAGTAACTGCACTTTATAGCACTTTCTGAAATTGCAGCGATTTTTAAAAATCAGTAACTCAAAAACTAATCAAGTCTCAGCGATGAAATTTTAACAACTTATTACAACACAATTAAACAATGTTTTGCTAAAATTTTGAATTTTTCAAGTGTGTCCCCTTCTGAGATATTTGAGATTGAAAATACTCCAATTCAATCGCAATATTCAAAGACCCATTAAAAAACAGGCATTTGACTCTATGGCCTGAAACTTTTTTAAGAAATAGTACACCATAAAGGCTCTATTCTGAAAAATAGAAGATGAATCTTAGTTCCATCTTTCAAATTTCTAAATTCAAAAGTGAAGATTTTTGTTTTAAAAACCTTAACATCTGCCATTTTTTTTTTGTTTATTTACAATTAGTAAACCTAAATATACATCAACATAAAATGTTGTACTTTTTGTGCTCTTCGATATGGTTTTTGTTTGAACTCAAATCTTAAAAACAAAGAAGCTATGTGGTTCAACGCAAACCTCTGTAAATTACAAAATATGCCAACACGCCTGTACAAAATGGTCGCTGTAAAAAAAATTAACATCTAAAAATTAGTGTGAACCTATTTGCAACTCTCTAAATACAGTACATAAGTAAAAGTTTAAAAATAAATAAATTTCGTCAGCAACCTTTTCAAATTAAATTGATCGATTTGATATGGATCGACCCGTCGATGATGGATTCGGCATGACCGATCAATCTGCCAAGACAAATGTCTTTTGTTTGTGTTGTAAACTGAACTTAGGACCAAGCGACAGAAAGTTTTTTACATTCTGGCACTACCACAATTACAAAAAACAAGAAAATATTGGTAGACACTCTATTAAACACTGGTTATCCAAAAGGAATGTTAAACAAGTTGATTTACAATAATTTCCTAAGTCTGAAACTACTAAACCTGACATGACATATAAAAAAACTTTCTTATATACAAACGTTATCTCTGTTGTTGGCAAGATTGCTTAAACAACCTAAGGTGACTATCGTCTATGAATACAAAAATTCAATATTTATTCATAGTTTAAGGATAGTACTCCAAAATTATTAACTAGTAACATCGTCTACAAGATCACATGGGTTACATATCCCCCAAATCGATATATGTATAATTAAATAGAAATTATTAAGAAACTTAAGTTAGATGCAACATTGTAATTCAAGGATAAATAAAGAAAAGGTTAACGAAAGTCCACAAGCAAGTTGTGAGAACAGATGTGAATATAATGTATTACAGACGTAAGTGATACTGCAGGTGCAGATCACAGATGGTTATTAAAACCGCAATTATTAGAATTAAGATTATTACTTTGTATTATATAACTGAATAAAGAAATAAGCAGACATGAGCTCTGCAGTTCCAACAGAAATATGAGGGGCAGGGACAACATAAATACCCCGGGAGCCCCAAGATAGTCCGTCAGTCTTGAGCCCCACAGCTTTTACAGTGTTGGTTGTTCAGGCTACTCAAATCCATTTAACAGTAATTTCGACTTAGATTAATTTTAAATAGTTTGTTAAAATTCCATTTGTAAATTATTTAACAGTAATTTCGACTTAGATTAATTTTAAATAACTTGTTAAAATTCCATTTGTAAATTCTGTGAAATAAAATTTGTTATAAGAGTTTTTGGAAGAAAGCTTTTTAAAAAGGCAGCTTTCAAATTCCAAAACGTAACTCATGTAGCTGCAATAATAGTTACATTGGGCAGACGAGTTAGTGGTTAAAAAGTCGTTTAATCCAACACAGGAGCGACTGCCGAAAAAAAGCTAAATGTACATTTTCTTCACATGTTTTTCAACTAAACATACACCACTATTCGATGATACCATCATTTTGGACAGCGAACCCAATTATAAGACCAGATTGTTCATAGAATCGTTTTATATCAACAAGGAAATCAATCCTATTAATAATGTTGATAAAGTACATAACGTTTACTCCGCCCTAAACGATAATGATCTTTTCAAACATCGTTAAAGGAACGAATACTCATTGAAGTGTAACTGTTGTAATTTTTCTGAACGTTCTCCTTGTCAATTTTAAATAATTTTGTTAGATTCTTTCCGTTTTTAACCTTCGCCGGTATTAGACATGCCCTTCTGGCACTTTTCAACGAACTTCGTTCGTTTATGAAATCTATTTGTCTGTGTGTCTGTCTGTCTGTGTGTCTGAGTCCTTTTTAATGGTCGGGCATCAATGTGTGATATATCAATCGATTCAGCTCGGTGTCCAGAGCTTAAGTTTTGATGTCAGTTAAAATCGGGCCACGGGGACGCCGAGCCCCCGGGAAAATCCACAGGGATAATTAAAATTTTAAATAAGTTTAAAATCAATATGCGACACATATTTGAACAATTTATGGCATTTCATGCCAATTATTCCAATATTATAGACATTGTTTAAACTTAAATTTTGATTACCGAAAATAATTAGATTCATATAAAAAAAATTTCTTATCTTATTGATGAGAACTAATATATAGCTTTTAAAATATTTATTCAATAAAATAAAATATATTAAAATGTCTCTTTTGTTGTTTATAAATTTTTGTTTTTATCTGAATACTTATAATTATTACAACATAATAATTTTAATTTCTTTAATTTGTTTTAAAGTAAGTCTACATTTGGAAGTTCGTTGCGACAATGCCTTGCATTTTCAACTTGTTAATTTTTATAATCATAGACCTACTTTTATTATGTAAATCATTAAAAATTTTCTATATATTTGTGTTAATTTAGATTAATCAATTAAGTTATCATCATCTTAATGTATTTTTACTGATGGGGTTTCTTTCTGTTTTAGCTTTTGATATGATAGGAAAAACTACCGAAACGTCAAGTTTTGATTAAAACTTTCTAGTAAATTGTTTTATTATTGGACTATATCCCAAAAAAATACTTTAACATACCTTATATTAAATAGCCATATTAGTAAATATTTTAATTTATTTACTTTTAAAAATTTCATAATAAATCGGCATCTTAACCAATCTTTTTAATTAAAAACCCCTAAGGGTTGGTAGTTTTCATAAAAAAATGAAATAATTACTTTTTGTGTTCTCTGCTATTATTAACCTTTCTAGTTGATATTAGATTTCTGGTACTCTGTACTGGAATAGGAAATTGGGACATCAGTGTTTCCTGTGATACTTCCTAACAAGATGTGTTAATATGGCAGTAGGTTATTTGTGATTTGTACATGTAACAATAAATAAACAATTATCATTATTCTAGAAATTATAATAGTATAAATTGTATGCCTTAAGATGCTTGATTTTTTTTATTCGATTTAATATTTATGCCTTCAGGCTTAAATTTCGTAGCTTTCTGTATAAACTTATTTTTCAGCAACAGTAAAGCATGAAGCACAAGGGAATAGTGTCGAATATATTAGAAGCAGAAATGGAATAAAAGAGAGGTCGGGGTGGACCTAGATTAGACTATTGCTTGCAGATAGTGATAGATGTAGGCTGTGGAAATTTCAGGGAAATGTGTAGGTTCTCAGAATAAGAAACAATGGAGGTATGCATTCAACCAATTCTAGGACTGAAGACCTATTGATAATGATGATGACAATAAAGCATGGCTTTCTTTCTTTCCTAGAGTTAAATAAACTGTTATATTCGTTAACCAAGTCATTTAAACAATGTCCGTCAATATGCACCACAAATTGATGTAAGTGTATTTTTATATGTATAATATTAAGCAGTGCGAACCGATGGTAAAAGGTATCACTGAGCAACTTACCTTAATTATGATGTGTATGACTAAAGTAGTACATAGAACAATGATTAATAATTATAAAAACCTAACAGTTAAATAACCTTTGTTTTATGGTTTCTTTATAGGTAAACAAGCAACAGTAAAAAAACATTAATCATACTGCGAAATTACAATAACCATAATTATAAAACACTAAAACTTATGAGCAGATATCCAGAAATCAGAACTCGTTAAAAATTCATTCTCGCCATTCATTGTTGAGATTAAGGAGTATGCACTGTATTTAGAAAATGGTATATATCCAGCAACTTACCAATCCAAACGGAGTTTTACAGTTTATGCATTTTCAGCTACATTCTGCATTTTATTACACATGTTGCAAACAACTTTCTTAACGTTATAACGGTTTATGGAATGATCACTTACTTCATTATGACAAAATCGGCAAGAAAAAACTTTATTGCAACAAGGAGCCTAAAATAATTATGTAATACACTTTCAAGAAGAAAATTGAAACACAATAATACTCACAAGAATTTTACAGTATCTTTGGTAGTGTTTACATCCCATCGATCCTGAAGAAACACATCCAGCCATTTTTAGGAATCACTTTAACCTAAGGTAAAATTAACTTGATCCTACTTGTAGAGTTTGTTAACTATAATTTAATAAATATAATTATTATGCTGTAATCGATAAACTTACTTATTTTCTATTTTTAAAACGATAATAAAAATTTTGTTTGGGTGATAATCCCTCCCAATTGTTTTCAAGGCTAAGCAAGCCAAAACAATAAATTATCTAAATGATTCACCACTTTTAATAGTGTGTCAGAATAAAGATAAAATATAACAAGGCCTGGGTAGACCCCCCAAACATTCTTTAAAACTACTTTACAATACTTGAATACAAAGCTATATACCAAGCAAATGGGGCGGGACCACAGTCTTATTTAACCTCCAATGAGAAGCAGCAGATTCCTTTTATATTAAATTGCAAAATAACTTAGGTAATTTCAAATATAATAGTATTGCTTTGCTTTATAAGTATCCAGATATTATATGAAATAAATTAACCAATTCATTTTAATAGGTTTGTAGGTTAGAAATATTAGTATTTAGAATATTGTTTAAAATTCATTTCCGCGTCATTTGTTTTTGATAAACGTTACACACGTGTCACTAATTTGAGTACATGTGTTTATTTTTAAATTATGTACTGAAGAATATACTTTATATAATTCACAAATCATCAAAATATTTAGACAGATAAATAAAGCAACTGTTTGAAAGGAAGAAAGCAATTGTTTAAATAAACGCAAAGGTAATACCATGGTAATACTACCAATATTAGCACACATCCGTTTCGACTAAGTTAATTTTTCACGAGCGTCTCGCGGCAGTAATGACATGGCTGCAATGACAGTTTAGGTTACTGTTAGAACTGGATATTATTATTAAAAAACACAAATTAAATTTTATTATTAAAAAACACACAACAGAAATCACTTAACACGCATTTCAGAACAGTTTGCAATAGTTTTGGAACAACTGTTCTGATATGCGTGTTAAGTGATTTGTGTTTTTTAATAATAATATCAATTTCTAACAGTAACCTAACCTATCATTGCAGCCATGTCATTACTGCCGCGAGACACTCGTAAATGTTCTTCCTCTTTTAAACTCATCAATCCAGATGTGTACAAAAGCAAGAACTTGAATATTCTCAATGTTTCTTTATAGAATTTGCGAATTTATTTCGATATATTGGAGGTACAAACAATCGTACGTAAAATATGTATTGCAGAATAAATCAGTTTGCAAAACTAAAAATGTAAACAGTGTATACAAACCTCATGACCAAGAGCGGACCTTAATTGAATATTTTATTAAAACGTATAATTTTTGACAGGTTCAACAACTGTATGTAATAGAAATTAATTCTGGTTCTCGAAAGAGCATATAAATTAGCCGTGTTGTGTAAATGAATTGATGAATAAAAGTATCTTAATTAGCACATGAAATATAACTTAATTTTCTTTATTTAAATAAAAAATTTAAAAAATTGTTACGTTTCATTTCGTATTTGTAAATTTACTGCCTCTTTCATTTTGAATAAATGGGTTCGCTACACTTTTATCATTTCAAGCAGCTCAGTTAAACAACCAACGTTACTCATCCTTTATTTAATTCAAAATTTTGATTTCTTTTCTAGGCATGCGTTTGATTCGAGAACGTTATAAGAATGGGCTCAGCAATACTTGCATAAATACGGACTAACATAGTTTGAACGTCCGTTTACTACTACTTGCTCCTCTAACATTCCTAACAATATGTCTTTTATCTGGTGCTGTCCAATAGGAATATTACTTAAAAATGGACGTAATTTTGAAATCACTAGTATTTACTTAGACAAAATATACATAAAAGTCATAATCTAACCGCACTTTGTTTCGTGCTAAAGGCGTAGTGTCAGATAATAAAACATATACGCTCATAGTGGATCCAAACAAACGAGGTTATATACGGACACACCAAATGTTTAACAATAATAGAACAAATGGGTGTGTTAAATACATCATCAAATGTTTACACACATACGTTATACCACTCACATATATTGTAGCTTGGTCAATTCTTATAACATTCTTGGTTTGATTGGAATATCCGTAAAGTTAAACCACCACCTGTTAGAAGTAACGAACAACTCCTCGTTTCGTTATGCAGATCTGTTGTAATCTTGATAAACAACTCAACCAAGATACAGTCAAATACAAAAACATACTGCACAACGTCGTAATTATAATAGTAACGCCAAGGATAAATAACAATGGCTACAGACATGCGACATTTTCAATACAGAAATAAACAAGGAATATAGCTATAGACTTATATGTAATAGGCTATCCCACGAAACACTGCAATCCAAAAGTGACTAATCACTATGTACTGATCCATACTATTTCTTTAAGTCAATTCTCATTGGTTGATAAATATCGCAAATATTATAATGTATATTTCGATTTTTGAACGGCACGGTAACCACTTGCATGTCTCCGAACGCACTCCGTGACGTCAAAATTTACTCGATGTAGGGGCGATGCATATAGTTTTCTTAACCTGCATTTTGAGATTTGCTTCAAATTTTAAAATGGAAGGTTGAAAAAGCTTCACTGGCGGTTTTATTCAAGGTAATGTTTTTAATTATATGCTATTTTAAAGTTATCTGATTGCATTGCAGCTTGATTAATTATTTAATGTTAGTTGGTTGTGTTTTGAGATAGTAATTGAATTAACCACAAAGTTATTATGTATATTTTTTGTTTGTAAATTTAATGCCACAATGTGTTTAATTTGTAAAGGCACGTTTTTAGCCGATGCAATCATAATGAATAATTTTTAACTTTTGCTTACTGGATCAAATGTATTTAATTAACATGCATTTATATAAAGATTTCGCACCTGATTCTGGGCTTGTATTTATGCTGTAGAATTTTTTTATGTATTTGTTACACGCATATTTTATAATTTGTTTTCAATGTTCTAATAACTTGTGAAGATTATGTAAATGTTTATTTCAGTTTTAGCTATGCGTTTATAACTGCATAATTCATGTCTCGTTTTTAAAACCTAACTATAAGTTAGTTCTGACGTATTATAACCTACAATTCTATCGTTAATTAATATTGAGATTTATTATTCTTGTTATGATGTGATTATAGCAAACCTCTGCTATGACCCCGTATTAACGCGTTTGCATTATAACTATGTAGGGGATGGTCGATTTAATTTGTGCCCTTTGTTTGGTACTATCATAGCATATGGTCATGTTTGTTTATAAATATTTGTTTTGCCAATGTATTTGGAGTAATGTTTATGCAACGATAGAATGTAGGTTAGCCATTGTGAACCATATTGCCAAACGGGCTGGAAACTGTTAATGGTATGCACGATAAACGCGTATATTTGAGCCTTTGTTGAATTTACTAACATTTTATGGCCATGCGGGATGGAACATTGTTAGTCAAGGTCCTTATCTTCCCGGTGTTCTTCCTCTTTAACTTTAGCCGGGTAGTAATGGCTCGGCCGTCTCTGTTACCTTTTAGAAAAGATTAGCCAGACTACCCTAACCTTTCTTCAGTCTCATATGCAGAATGTCTGAGTAACAGTTGACAACCCGTAATATTAAAGGTGCACAGGGTGCTTGATCGCCGCCCCATCCTTGGAGAGGTGTATTTATGCAGTTGGAAGCGCAGGGTTGTTGAGACTTTATCAGTTACTTTTTCCTCAGCGTTAATCCAGGGAATCCGGTACTGTTTGCTCTTGTGATTCATGTTTAATTGATGGTAACTTAATTTTGAGGTTATCATATAATAATTAAAATAGGGTCGTTAACTATTGTAGTTTTATTTCAAACTTTCCCGCTTTAACGCCATCTCAGTGTGTATATTTGGGTTAAGTTACAGTCACACAACGTAGGTGCCACTAGTCACAGCCACTAGACAACTAGATCACGAGGCTAGGTATTGCCAAGAGAGGGCGTTAGTTCGTCCGCAGGTAGGTTAGAGTACAGATTTATAGCAGTTCCCAAGGTCGGTTACATTACAACTACTACACTATTTAATTATTGTAATACTCCACCACTAATAAAGTTTACAAACTAAATTGTATGCGAATACAGTAACGTACAGCCCCGTGTGACAGGGAACGACGCATTACGTCTGCAACCCCACTGACATACTTAAGATATTTTAACACTAAAGGATACCTAATATAGGGGTGGACCAGTGCAGGTTCCTTCAACACACGATTGTTTGGCAGAGACACAGAAAATCTTGCTTTGTCGTTACAGCACATTTTGTCTGGCTGTCATTATGTATGCAGATCAAGTTATGATGAGATGAGTACATATTGAAGTTATCCATACCCTTCACAGCTTGGGGGAAGAAATATTATATTATGGTGACCTATAGCTGTTTATTTTGCTCCTTGATAGTATATAGATTACCTACATGCTAAAAAAAATTAAGAGGAATACTTCAGACTATAAAATTTGTTTAATAATTTGTGGATTTCTATATAATGTACTATTGTAAATATATTCTGTTGTGCTTTTGTTCCAATAATTTTTATTCACGACAATTTTGGTCTGCATCAATATAGTAATTAATTATGTATTTATTATATGTATGTTTATGTCGCTGTGTAAATATAATTAGTCTATTTGCTATTTGCTATGCCAAAACAGATGGTTATTAATTACAGTGGTTAACCACTTAGTTTTACTATCCTAAATTATGTGTCAATATTTAAGGGGCGTATAATGGCGTAGTTCTTTTATTTACAAAACACCCAGTTGATTGTTACTAGCTATAATTATTACTGTTAGTATGTGAGAAGTGGAGGATACAGATGTTTGTCCTCAAACCAACAATTTAATATTGTTTTGCTATCCAAATTCATAAAAATTATTTATTAAACTTATATTTTACTAGTGTTTGTGTTTAATTATCCTTTTAGGTACAGATAATCGAAGAAAAAGATGAATTGGATGGTGTGCACTGTCGTTTCCTACTATAGATCCCCCCATTTCAGACTGTTTAGCGTGGCATTCGTTTTCTTTCTCTCCCTTCCTTTGTTACACATAATTCAGATCATTTATATGTATAATATTAAGCAGTGCGAACCGATGGTAAAAGGTATCACTGAGCAACTTACCTTAATTATGATGTGTATGACTAAAGTAGTACATAGAACAATGATTAATAATTATAAAAACCTAACAGTTAAATAACCTTTGTTTTATGGTTTCTTTATAGGTAAACAAGCAACAGTAAAAAAACATTAATCATACTGCGAAATTACAATAACCATAATTATAAAACACTAAAACTTATGAGCAGATATCCAGAAATCAGAACTCGTTAAAAATTCATTCTCGCCATTCATTGTTGAGATTAAGGAGTATGCACTGTATTTAGAAAATGGTATATATCCAGCAACTTACCAATCCAAACGGAGTTTTACAGTTTATGCATTTTTCAGCTACATTCTGCATTTTATTACACATGTTGCAAACAACTTTCTTAACGTTATAACGGTTTATGGAATGATCACTTACTTCATTATGACAAAATCGGCAAGAAAAAACTTTATTGCAACAAGGAGCCTAAAATAATTATGTAATACACTTTCAAGAAGAAAATTGAAACACAATAATACTCACAAGAATTTTACAGTATCTTTGGTAGTGTTTACATCCCATCGATCCTGAAGAAACACATCCAGCCATTTTTAGGAATCACTTTAACCTAAGGTAAAATTAACTTGATCCTACTTGTAGAGTTTGTTAACTATAATTTAATAAATATAATTATTATGCTGTAATCGATAAACTTACTTATTTTCTATTTTTAAAACGATAATAAAAATTTTGTTTGGGTGATAATCCCTCCCAATTGTTTTCAAGGCTAAGCAAGCCAAAACAATAAATTATCTAAATGATTCACCACTTTTAATAGTGTGTCAGAATAAAGATAAAATATAACAAGGCCTGGGTAGACCCCCCCAAACATTCTTTAAAACTACTTTACAATACTTGAATACAAAGCTATATACCAAGCAAATGGGGCGGGACCACAGTCTTATTTAACCTCCAATGAGAAGCAGCAGATTCCTTTTATATTAAATTGCAAAATAACTTAGGTAATTTCAAATATAATAGTATTGCTTTGCTTTATAAGTATCCAGATATTATATGAAATAAATTAACCAATTCATTTTAATAGGTTTGTAGGTTAGAAATATTAGTATTTAGAATATTGTTTAAAATTCATTTCCGCGTCATTTGTTTTTGATAAACGTTACACACGTGTCACTAATTTGAGTACATGTGTTTATTTTAAATTATGTACTGAAGAATATACTTTATATAATTCACAAATCATCAAAATATTTAGACAGATAAATAAAGCAACTGTTTGAAAGGAAGAAAGCAATTGTTTAAATAAACGCAAAGGTAATACCATGGTAATACTACCAATATTAGCACACATCCGTTTCGACTAAGTTAATTTTTCACGAGCGTCTCGCGGCAGTAATGACATGGCTGCAATGACAGTTTAGGTTACTGTTAGAACTGGATATTATTATTAAAAACACAAATTAAATTTTATTATTAAAAACACAACAGAAATCACTTAACACGCATTTCAGAACAGTTTGCAATAGTTTTGGAACAACTGTTCTGATATGCGTGTTAAGTGATTTGTGTTTTTTAATAATAATATCAATTTCTAACAGTAACCTAACCTATCATTGCAGCCATGTCATTACTGCCGCGAGACACTCGTAAATGTTCTTCCTCTTTTAAACTCATCAATCCAGATGTGTACAAAAGCAAGAACTTGAATATTCTCAATGTTTCTTTATAGAATTTGCGAATTTATTTCGATATATTGGAGGTACAAACAATCGTACGTAAAATATGTATTGCAGAATAAATCAGTTTGCAAAACTAAAAATGTAAACAGTGTATACAAACCTCATGACCAAGAGCGGACCTTAATTGAATATTTTTATTAAAACGTATAATTTTTGACAGGTTCAACAACTGTATGTAATAGAAATTAATTCTGGTTCTCGAAAGAGCATATAAATTAGCCGTGTTGTGTAAATGAATTGATGAATAAAAGTATCTTAATTAGCACATGAAATATAACTTAATTTTCTTTATTTAAATAAAAAATTTAAAAAATTGTTACGTTTCATTTCGTATTTGTAAATTTACTGCCTCTTTCATTTTGAATAAATGGGTTCGCTACACTTTTATCATTTCAAGCAGCTCAGTTAAACAACCAACGTTACTCATCCTTTATTTAATTCAAAATTTTGATTTCTTTTCTAGGCATGCGTTTGATTCGAGAACGTTATAAGAATGGGCTCAGCAATACTTGCATAAATACGGACTAACATAGTTTGAACGTCCGTTTACTACTACTTGCTCCTCTAACATTCCTAACAATATGTCTTTTATCTGGTGCTGTCCAATAGGAATATTACTTAAAAATGGACGTAATTTTGAAATCACTAGTATTTACTTAGACAAAATATACATAAAAGTCATAATCTAACCGCACTTTGTTTCGTGCTAAAGGCGTAGTGTCAGATAATAAAACATATACGCTCATAGTGGATCCAAACAAACGAGGTTATATACGGACACACCAAATGTTTAACAATAATAGAACAAATGGGTGTGTTAAATACATCATCAAATGTTTACACACATACGTTATACCACTCACATATATTGTAGCTTGGTCAATTCTTATAACATTCTTGGTTTGATTGGAATATCCGTAAAGTTAAACCACCACCTGTTAGAAGTAACGAACAACTCCTCGTTTCGTTATGCAGATCTGTTGTAATCTTGATAAACAACTCAACCAAGATACAGTCAAATACAAAAACATACTGCACAACGTCGTAATTATAATAGTAACGCCAAGGATAAATAACAATGGCTACAGACATGCGACATTTTCAATACAGAAATAAACAAGGAATATAGCTATAGACTTATATGTAATAGGCTATCCCACGAAACACTGCAATCCAAAAGTGACTAATCACTATGTACTGATCCATACTATTTCTTTAAGTCAATTCTCATTGGTTGATAAATATCGCAAATATTATAATGTATATTTCGATTTTTGAACGGCACGGTAACCACTTGCATGTCTCCGAACGCACTCCGTGACGTCAAAATTTACTCGATGTAGGGGCGATGCATATAGTTTTCTTAACCTGCATTTTGAGATTTGCTTCAAATTTTAAAATGGAAGGTTGAAAAAGCTTCACTGGCGGTTTTATTCAAGGTAATGTTTTTAATTATATGCTATTTTAAAGTTATCTGATTGCATTGCAGCTTGATTAATTATTTAATGTTAGTTGGTTGTGTTTTGAGATAGTAATTGAATTAACCACAAAGTTATTATGTATATTTTTGTTTGTAAATTTAATGCCACAATGTGTTTAATTTGTAAAGGCACGTTTTAGCCGATGCAATCATAATGAATAATTTTAACTTTTGCTTACTGGATCAAATGTATTTAATTAACATGCATTTATATAAAGATTTCGCACCTGATTCTGGGCTTGTATTTATGCTGTAGAATTTTTTTATGTATTTGTTACACGCATATTTTATAATTTGTTTTCAATGTTCTAATAACTTGTGAAGATTATGTAAATGTTTATTTCAGTTTTAGCTATGCGTTTATAACTGCATAATTCATGTCTCGTTTTTAAAACCTAACTATAAGTTAGTTCTGACGTATTATAACCTACAATTCTATCGTTAATTAATATTGAGATTTATTATTCTTGTTATGATGTGATTATAGCAAACCTCTGCTATGACCCCGTATTAACGCGTTTGCATTATAACTATGTAGGGATGGTCGATTTAATTTGTGCCCTTTGTTTGGTACTATCATAGCATATGGTCATGTTTGTTTATAAATATTTGTTTTGCCAATGTATTTGGAGTAATGTTTATGCAACGATAGAATGTAGGTTAGCCATTGTGAACCATATTGCCAAACGGGCTGGAAACTGTTAATGGTATGCACGATAAACGCGTATATTTGAGCCTTTGTTGAATTTACTAACATTTTATGGCCATGCGGGATGGAACATTGTTAGTCAAGGTCCTTATCTTCCGGTGTTCTTCCTCTTTAACTTTAGCCGGGTAGTAATGGCTCGGCCGTCTCTGTTACCTTTTAGAAAAGATTAGCCAGACTACCCTAACCTTTCTTCAGTCTCATATGCAGAATGTCTGAGTAACAGTTGACAACCCGTAATATTAAAGGTGCACAGGGTGCTTGATCGCCGCCCATCCTTGGAAAGGTGTATTTATGCAGTTGGAAGCGCAGGGTTGTTGAGACTTTATCAGTTACTTTTTCCTCAGCGTTAATCCAGGGAATCCGGTACTGTTTGCTCTTGTGATTCATGTTTAATTGATGGTAACTTAATTTTGAGGTTATCATATAATAATTAAAATAGGGTCGTTAACTATTGTAGTTTTATTTCAAACTTTCCCGCTTTAACGCCATCTCAGTGTGTATATTTGGGTTAAGTTACAGTCACACAACGTAGGTGCCACTAGTCACAGCCACTAGACAACTAGATCACGAGGCTAGGTATTGCCAAGAGAGGGCGTTAGTTCGTCCGCAGGTAGGTTAGAGTACAGATTTATAGCAGTTCCCAAGGTCGGTTACATTACAACTACTACACTATTTAATTATTGTAATACTCCACCACTAATAAAGTTTACAAACTAAATTGTATGCGAATACAGTAACGTACAGCCCCGTGTGACAGGGAACGACGCATTACGTCTGCAACCCCACTGACATACTTAAGATATTTTAACACTAAAGGATACCTAATATAGGGGTGGACCAGTGCAGGTTCCTTCAACACACGATTGTTTGGCAGAGACACAGAAAATCTTGCTTTGTCGTTACAGCACATTTTGTCTGGCTGTCATTATGTATGCAGATCAAGTTATGATGAGATGAGTACATATTGAAGTTATCCATACCCTTCACAGCTTGGGGGGAAGAAATATTATATTATGGTGACCTATAGCTGTTTATTTTGCTCCTTGATAGTATATAGATTACCTACATGCTAAAAAAAATTAAGAGGAATACTTCAGACTATAAAATTTGTTTAATAATTTGTGGATTTCTATATAATGTACTATTGTAAATATATTCTGTTGTGCTTTTGTTCCAATAATTTTTATTCACGACAATTTTGGTCTGCATCAATATAGTAATTAATTATGTATTTATTATATGTATGTTTATGTCGCTGTGTAAATATAATTAGTCTATTTGCTATTTGCTATGCCAAAACAGATGGTTATTAATTACAGTGGTTAACCACTTAGTTTTACTATCCTAAATTATGTGTCAATATTTAAGGGGCGTATAATGGCGTAGTTCTTTTATTTACAAAACACCCAGTTGATTGTTACTAGCTATAATTATTACTGTTAGTATGTGAGAAGTGGAGGATACAGATGTTTGTCCTCAAACCAACAATTTAATATTGTTTTGCTATCCAAATTCATAAAAATTATTTATTAAACTTATATTTTACTAGTGTTTGTGTTTAATTATCCTTTTAGGTACAGATAATCGAAGAAAAAGATGAATTAGATGGTGTGCACTGTCGTTTCCTACTATAGATCCCCCCATTTCAGACTGTTTAGCGTGGCATTCGTTTTCTTTCTCTCCCTTCCTTTGTTACACATAATTCAGATCATTTCATTACTGATTCCGTTCTTTTTTTAAGGCCACTTGACATTTTGCAATGCACGAACTATGTAATAGGTACTGCATTGCGTTTTGTGTAGACGTTTTATATACCTGATATGCAATATTTTGATTATAAATTGTAAGTTACCAACATAAAAATTTATAGCGTTGTTAACCCCTCTTATTAAATGATAATAACAAATGTTAGAGCAATTAAAACTGAACATATACAATCAATTTCTTATGTATCAATACTTATAGCAAGGACGTTGATAATGATTGGAAAAAGAAAAGAACAGCTCGCAAACGATGGTCACAACCATGGTAATTACCCCAATTTTATTCATATGGATCAAGCAGCACTTAATGTAACTACAAATAAATTTAGGCATGCCATTGAAACCTTGGTTTGGCCGTACTTCTTGATATGTTGACAGTTTTGAAAGTTATTTATTGCTGCAAAAAAAATAATCGCAGTTCTATCTCGTGCAATGCAATTTTGATTGCACCAGCTGATTCAACATTTTCTAACAGCGTAAGTGTATGTGAAATACTTGAGTCTTGTATAGCATAATGCCAAGCGACCTTTACCGGCCCACTCGTCTTAGGGTAACAAAATTGATATCTTGCATTCTGACCGAATCTAATAAACACGCTACAATTTTTGTCATATACAGTGGTGTTAAAGAAAAAAGAAATCTGCTGATTTTCTATTTGAATATTTATTATTCGTTTAAAAAATGGATATAATACTATAGCAAATGTATAAGTAACTATCATTCAACTATAAAGCACAATGCTGTTTACGATTCGATAATGCTCAAAACATACGCATGTTTACTACTTTTACATGCCATTTTGACATGTATCAAATTCATTTTAATATTCGATTCTTATATGTAAAATTAAGTTTAAATTAAACGCCTCTATCTGAATATTACCGAGCCTTCCTGTTGGGAATTGTGTGGTTGGCTGTAAACGATGGCCTGAAATCCTAGGTCAATGAGAACTGACTGTGTAGTACAAGTGGAGATAAGGTTTAGAGTCCGGCAATGAAGTGTATAATGCGTTACCTAACGCTAGAATAAATTAGAAGCAAAGGACAATTTTTAAATGTGGATAAACCAAAATATGAATGTGCCAGTATAACAGATCCTAGAAATATCAATTTCAAATTTTGTATCTATAAAAACATTTCAGATAATCAAGTTCTAGATTACTCTGTTAACTACATTGTATGCTAAGAATAAAGGACGATGACATTATTAAATTGCAATGCAGACATAGTAATATAACGAAACACTGTGTATACATTTTCCATAGATAAATACATTGTAATAGACTGTTGCACGAGAACTTTTGTAATAAGCATAGATTAAACTGGATACATTGTATTAACCAGAAGAACCATAATTAATACGATTTATACCGGGTGTAACAAAATAAGTGTAAAACATTTAAGGGGGCGATTCCTCATCATGAAAGAGATGGGTCTTTCATATAAAGAAATTTCACTAGAGCATCCCTTGTTAAGATACGGCCCCTTAAAAGGGGTACATAAAATTTATTTTTCATTTTTTTACAAGCACTAAAAAAGTTACAAAATTGAAATTAAGGTGACATTTTTTACTATCAAAAATACACTTACTCAGTAATTTATTTGGTTTATCCAAGGTTGGAAGGGGTGGAAAACACAACCCCTAAAATTCATTTCCAATGTAACTTTTTGTCTTATTATTTGTTTGCCATTTAAAAATTTATTTCCAATAGCTTATTTCATTCTAAACAAAAAATGTCTCGAATTTTTTGCCCAAAATTAACCAGTTCGCAGAAAAAGATTATTTTACAAACAACTACAGACATACATCGTCATAAATGCGAACTGGATTATTATTGTTATTTTGTGGTTACTACCTGCATCAAGGTATGATTAAAGATGAATAAACAAAACTAATTTATTAATAACAAAACATACATGTAGAAATCATAGTAAATGTTCAATATGTCCACCTTCAGTCATTACACATGCGTCTAGACGTCGGCGCATTGAGCCACGTATTCGCTCAAATATTCCTGGAGTCTCTAATTACCCTGCAAGCATCGATGATGCGGTTTCTCAAGTCCTTTACATCGCGAACAAGAGTAGGATAAACCAAACTCTGTAAATGGCCTCAAACAGAGAAATCGAGAGGATTCAAATCCGCGGATCAAGAGAGCCAATTCTGTGGTCCTCCTCGATCTATCCAATGATTTGGATATGTTTGAGTTAAATGTTGACGTGCTGCTTGACTAAAATGGGCGGGAGCCCCATCATGCATAAAAAACATAACCCTTCTGATACCACAAGGAACTTCCTCCAGCACTACTGGATGCACTTCTCTTAAAAATTGAGTGTATGCCTCACCATTTAATCGAGGACGTAGAAAATGAGGGCCAAATAAATAATTCCCAATAACTCCGACCCACACGTTAAGACAAAAATGTTCTTGATGGTTAGCTTGGACAATAGCGTGAGGGTTTTCATAAGCCCATATGTGGTTATTATGAAAATTAATAATCTTGTCCCGAGAAAAAGTACATTCGTCTGTGAATTCGATAGTCTTCAGAAAGTCAGGATTTCTTCTAATCATTTCCAGCATCCAATTGGAAAATTCAAGACGGTTAGGAAAATCTCGCGGTAACAGTGCCTATACTCGTTGTAGATGGTAAGGGTATAAGAGTTGTTCCTTTATAATTCGAAATACCGTCATATGATCAACATTTAACTCGAAAGCAATCTTTCTAGTGGGTTATTCTTCAACCAAATTAAGTACGGCTTCTTCAAGCTGTGGTGTTCTAACTTCCCGATGGCAACCACAATCCTGCGTTCTTTTTTCGAATGAACCATATTCTCGTAATCGTTGATGAAGTTGGGCAAATATGCTATGCGAAGGAAGCTGCCATTGAGGAAACATTTTAGCATACCTTCTACAAGCTTCTAACCCATTACCCTGCGACAGACAGTAAACGTAATGCATATCGGCCATTTCCGCATTTGTGTATGCCATTTTAATAACAAGTGAATTATTAAACTAACAAATTAAGAACACAAGGACACACAATTTTTAATTCAATTTCAAAAATTTACAAACTGACAGCGCGATAACAATTTAATTGTCACTATCACTAATAGCAGCCTACTAGATAAATTAGTTTCGCATTTTCGTCTTATGACGATGTATCTCTGTAGTTGTTTGTAAAATAATTTTTTTCTGCGAACTGGTTAATTTTGGGCAAAAAATTCAAGAGACATTTTTTGTTTAGAATGAAATAAGCTATTGGAAATAAATTTTAGGGGTTGCGTTTTCCACCCCTTACAACCATGGGGTAAACCAAATAAATTACTGAGTAAGTGTATTTTTAATAGTAAAAATGTTACCTTAATTTCAATTTTGTAACTTTTTAGTTTTTGTAAAAAAAAAAAATTAAAAACAAATTTTATGTACCCCCTGTAAGTATCTTAACAAGGGATGCTCCAATGAAGTTTCTTTATATGAAAGACCCCATCTCTTTTACGATGAGGAATAACCCCCTGAAATGTTTTACACTTATTTTGTGAAATGGGACCTCCACACCCAATCCACCTATATATTACTAAAGAAGGATATTCAACATTTTTTACCGGTCATATAACATTCCACTTAAGAAACTCATATATATAGTAGAAATATAAGTTCATCATAATGCACATTTTTTATATCTAGCATGTAATGAACACTGCGGATTGTTTTAGCTGCGAAAACTATTCTGTTTTATAATACAGACTAAAGTATTTGAATTTTATTAAGAGATTTGTGAAATGTTTTTATGAGGCACATAAAAAATTCGCTCTTCTGATTATAGTGTTCAAAGATTACACTTCAACATTGATGCAGTAGGTACAAGTTTTATAATATCAAAACCACAGAAGTATACTATTTTCCTACAAAACATTCAAATGAACGATGCAATTACTAAAGGTAATTTAAAGATAGCATAGCTTACAGGTTTTAAATAAAATGGTCGTTTAAAAATTTAATTTTTAAAATATAGGTAACTAGAAAAGAATTAATAAACAACCCACCTAATTAATGGAACACTGAGTATAATTTTGTCCAACAAATAATATATATAAGTTTGTGAGGTACAGTTCACTCAAAAACTTTACAGAATTACAAGCCAACAATATAGTCATTTTTAAAACAATTAGAAATACGTTAAAAAATAAACTTATAATAATTACAAATATTATTAAATAATGCATCTTCGGTTTATATTCCTGTTGCTCTTAATGAAACTAATTGCCTAAACCAATGGGCAAATACTGTATACTTAAACCTCTTAACTTACTGAACTTCGACCAACTAATGCAAGAGTTACAAATGTGCTATATAAAATTAGTAATATAATATAACTATTAAATATCTACCTTTTATTTCCAACTGCTTATAGTAAATTTAACCAGTATTAATTTCGGTTATATAACGTCTCAATTTAAAAATCGTGTTTTGTAGTAGTAGTAAAAAAAAAAAGGTTCATTTTCTTCAAAGTTAATTGTTGGTTTGTAATTAGGACTAATTGTATTTTTTAGACTAGTAATTCGTTTTATTTATTATTTTAAAAAGTGATAAATGCATCGACTCTAAGCTTCACATTCCTCTATCACTTTACACTTAATGATATTTTAAATAAAATAATAAGAAGTTATATAATGTATTGTAAAGTGCTACAAAATATTGGACTTTGTATGGAAAGCACTTTTATAAATTTTTCAAGCGTCTTTTCTGTAGCGAGGATCATATATTGCATAATATAAAAAATTATCTTGCAGCTGCAGTTAAGTACTTGATTGATGTGTTTGTAACTCTAACAAGCCAGTTATATTACTAGAATATTCACCTGGATTTATACTTTGTGTGAAATATAATTGAATAGTTTTAGATTTTTATGTCAGCATTTGTTAAACTGGAATTATTATGCACAAAGACTGCATATGTTGAATGATTTTAGTTAAGCAAATACTTCTGGTATCCTATATTTATAATTTGTATGCTAATATTATATTCATGCACTCATGATCATGATTATGTTAAAAGATTTGGGCTACACCAATTAGTTCATATAGCTAGACCTCGTAGAAATATAGTATCTGGGACAGTGTTTATCTATTGCATCCTATAGATTCATAGTGATGCTGATGTAAATCCCGAGCAACATGGAAAGATTCGTAGTGATGTCAACCCCAAGAGGATTGCTAAAAGTTTACATATATTTAATTTTTTTTTGGGGTGAAATTTTTAAACGTGCCTAGCGGTAAGTCTTCATACCCCACATGGAAAAAGCATAGTATAGGCTTGGTTTTAAAAATCCTAAAATTTCGACATTGAAAAGAAAAAGAAGGAAAAAAATTATAAATGATAACTGACGAAACTAGTTGTGTGATGTTTAATACAGGAGCAAGAGTATTTATTGCAAAACTATAAAATATTGGTAGTTATTAGTAGTAAGAGTAATATGCGGTGGAATCAATTTATCCCTGAATCAAACCGAAATTAATATATACTATAGTGAATTTTATTAAGAATGTAAAGTTAATGTGATTATTGTAAATATATTTTGAAATTGATTAGCCATTATAATCACTAAAATGTAGGTTTTGTCCTGATCAAATATTAACATCAAGGACTACCCAAGTGGTATAAAGAAACTACATAAGTTACTACTTTGACTAAACCGAACAAAAATTTTTTAGCAACAAAATATAACGATCCCTGTATTAATGAGGAACAGAAGTTTCAAAAATTTCATAGTATTATACAGTTTGAATGTAAAACAGTAACAGTACTTTCATTAGAGAGGAATAAAATTTTAACCTTTACTTGAACATGTTAAACAAATTATTAAAAAACTTGCAGGGTTTGAAAAATAAGCAACTAAATGCAAAAATGTGAAGACATCCAAAAGAGCTAATATATTTGCATTCATGTCCATGCTTTTTTTTTATTTTCGCGCTCATGAAATTTTTTGGCAAGGGCTTTCAACCAAGCAAGCATTGAGCATGTTTTAATGTCAGAAACAAAATAGGTTTCAATCATATGGTATTAAATAAACAAAAATGGTTAGTGCAAAAACTAAAACTAATCTATAAACACAAAATTAAAAATAATTTTAAATGCAAATTAGTAGGGCATATTACACACGTTGCAAGTTTTATACATCTTCACTTGTTCAAAGCATGTTTTGTGCAATAAATGTCCACATAAAGGAACATGTGCTGCAACACGAGAAGTATGTAGATCTTCTGTGCAAATTGGGCAATTACGTCGAGAAGCTTTTTCTATGCACTAAAAAATAAGCAATAATTAAACAATACCAAATCACTATAATATGATAATTTTAAGCATGATAAAACATTCCAATGTCACTATTAAATATATCGTATAAAATCACTTTTTTACTTTTTGCCTGACAGCATGCGATACTTTAAATATCATGAAATTTATAATAAATAAAATATTCGATATACATATATCAAAATATATATATGAATTAGGTATGAATTAGGTAGTTTTTTACACAAGGTAAGTTGATAAATACTCTCCTTCCTGTTTCTAAAACCTGTGATGTCAGGTGAAACGACATGAAGACAAATTGTGAGCTAGGTGATGCTGTACTTCCCATAATGTGTCTGTATTAAATATTACAACTTTGCTACTCTTGTCCTGATGAGCCCCAATTAGGGCAAAACACGTCGACAGGATACCCTTGCGGCTGAATTTGAGTCACCTGCCAATAATTCCCTTTTACTTTGTATTAATTTAAGACTCATCACACCTACTTTTTTTTAAATTATAACTTTTGGCTATTGAAAAAGGCGGTTGAGCTAGATCTCCTCCGTGCCGACTGTTGCTAAAACCTGGGATATCAGGTGAAACGACACGAAGACACAAATTGTGAGCTAGGTGATGCTATACTTCCCATAATGTGTCTGTACTAAATATTACAAAGTTGCTACTCCTGTCCTGATGAGCCCCAATTAGGGCGAAAGGTGTCAAAAAGTAAAAGTAGAAAATAGGAGAAGAATATTTTTTATTATTTACGATTACATTATAAATCTTAGATGAAAAAACAAGGTGATTACTAACTAAAATTACTCTATTTGGCTTCCTCCAAGATCTGCACATTTTTCTATCCTAACTCTAAAATTGTCGTATACTTTCGCTACAGCATCATTAATTTTTTATTTTAATAAAGTCTGTATTATAATGAAGATAATATGAATAAACTTTATCCAAATAGGAATGTTGGTTTAAATTAGTGTCAAAAAAATATGAGCCAATAATTTTGTCGTACCTTATGGCACAGCATACATTTACTTTTTGTACCGTTGACTGTTAGTTACTACACAAAAATGTGGATTCTCATGAGACCAATACCTACAATTTTGTGAAGACACGATGCCATTCGTTGTAAAAGTTGACTCATTCAAAAAAATTATTTTTTATAAAACTATGTTATTCGAAATCTTTTCTCCAACCCATAAACAAAACAGCAATCGGTGGCCATAGTCTCCAGCTACTAATTTATGAATGAGGGTGGGTTTAAATGGTATAATTTTATATTCTTTGAGAATTCTTTGTATGCACGATTTACTTAATGATAATTCAGTGCATCGCTTTCTCAATGATAATTGATTATCAGTGTTCACGGATTCTATCACCAAGACTGTAGCAGCATCTTCATGATCATGATCTAGCTTTTTATTCTTCAAATTTTGCACACTTCCAGTTTCTGTAAACTTTTACACAAGTTTTTGTGCCTTGCCTATACCACCGTTGATGGAAAATCTTTCCAAAGCCAGGCTGGCACTCTTTGTACGTCCATTGGCATACCGGAATGGATTGCTTTGGTCCTTAAAAGTTGTGGTAGACAGACATTTGAAAAAAATTAGGTTATACTGTTTACATGCAGGACAGTCAGAGCCGTTCATCTGGAGATCGTCCATAGTAAGACGACAGATACATATATTATGGCCATACAACCGCTTTATTGCTAGACGGTATGCAAGTCAAATTGTGTAGCGACATCATAAATTTTAGAGGTACGGATAATACTTTAATATCTTACTTAAACTTCAAGAAAGTATTATGCTGTGAAATGGAATTTTATTCCTTCGGCAACTCACATGGGAGGCTGTTGTGAACGCTGGATTAGGTTAGTTAAATCTAACATTGTTGAAACACTGTCAGATTACAGACTTACAGATGCGCTTTTCTATACAATCTTTACCAAGATAGGGTACATAATAAATGAACGGCCTCTAATGTATGTACTGTTGTCTGCTGAATGAGATGGAGTGTTCACCATCAATCATTTCCTTCTAGGTATGACGAGTGATGTAAAGTCATCAGGTGACTTTGACAAAGGCTGTCATGTGTCTCGAAGGAACAATTGTATTTCGCAGTATGTGGTTCAAATTTTCTTAAAGCGATGGATAAGAAAGAATTACCTACACTCACATGATGATCTAAGTGGCATCTCCCAGTTAAACCGATTCAACCAGGATATATTGTAATAGTCTGTGATGAAAACAGTCATCGTAATTTGTGGCTGAAAGAAAGAGTTATAGATGTAAAATTAAGTACATATGGTCTAGTACGCAGTGTTGTTGACCAAACTTAATCTGGAGCAGCCTATATCCACCCGTCTGTCAAGCTGGCAGTGTTAGATAAAGCCGAAAATGGGAATAAACAGCTATTATACGGTAGGGAAAAATTGTAAAGAAGTTAATGTAATAGTCACGTGGCGACTCAAACATAAGAGTTATTTACTCTAGTTGGATATTTGTAAACGTGTAACTTGTATGCTACAATAATTGTTACAGTTAATTAGTTTAATAGTGTTGTATTTTACAAGTAAACTTACGATGAATTTAAAAAATAAAGATAAAACATCTGCTCAAAGTTTAATTCTACCCATTGCTGCAAAAATAATTTTGTTAAGCGAAACACCTGGTCAATGAAAATTAAGATGCACAAATTCTAATAAATACCCGAAGGATGATATTATACTTATTTTTTATAAATCGCACAGCATTATAATAAAAACGACAATGCATGATCGGTCAAACACAAAGAACTACCTACTTATTGATGTTACAAACCTTACACTTTAACTCAACCAACAAGACTAAATTACTAATATTACTTATATTATTGTAGAAAATAATGCAGTTTATAGAAACAATTTTCAATGAGTAGAACGTTCCGTTTGCTTTTAAAGAAAGCTATGGTTTGCACCAGTATTACATTCACGAATTGAGAAGTTAATTGCAAACTGTTTGATATTCTTATGGACACAAACAGTTAATATAAAAATATAGACTTTGGTAGGTTCATTAATTTTGGATAACAAAAAATGGGCCTATAAAAATTATGACCAGCAACACCCACCACAAACCTTATTTATAATACGTTTTTGTACTAACATAACATTGGACACAATTAAACTTCTGGAATTAGAAATCTTTTAAAACGTTATCGTTTAATACTGTTCTAAGGGATCTAATTAAGTAGCAAGGAGTTAATGCAATACCAAAATCTTGATATGAAGTTGTCCAAGAAGCTCCAGTAATTAAATACTGTTATAAGTATAGAAAAGATTATATGAGTATATTATAAGTTATTGTAGTAAAGTTCTACACTTGTATTAAAATTTCAACAATTAATGGTACCATTCAAATCTGTCACTGTAGTACAAACTTAAAATATTTAGATTAAGTATTTTCCATCTTACAAAAATTTTCAACGTGAAGTTCGAAATAATTTTTCCATCAGTCTGTCATACATGTTTGTTGGAAATAAATCTTTATTACCATTCCAGATATTGTGGAAGCAGATTAACAAATTTTGAAATAATATGCACAACGAAATTAAGTTTTAGGTAGTTTTCAATGATATACTTCCATAATACTTTTGCTAGTTATTTCAATTACAACAGTTGTCCAATCCTAGAATAAAAGTTAAAATACTTACAGTATGATTGTTGAAAAGTTCCAATGAATAGCACAGATCACACTTCTCACAATGGAAAAAATTATCTCTGCCACCAATTCGACATATTCCACATTCTTGGCAGTGGAACTGCTTTTTATCTTCATTATCAAATAAATTGCATATTAAGCAAACATACTGCAAAAAAAAAGATATTAGGAGAAATTGCTACACTGCAGTTAGTAATAAAAAAAGAGACTGCAAATGTTATTACACAGTACAGCTTTTATTAGAACATTTATTTTCATTTGACCTTACTTCATTCAGACTTGGTAATGCAAAGATGGGGCAGGACAAGGGTTAAACAATACGAGATCAGTTAAAAAACAACAATAAAGATAAGCTGCAGCTTGCACTGAGTACAGATATATTGAAATCCTTCCATTCTACTAAGGTATTAATCAAAATCTATGATAATCACAGAAGGGCCTCTTTAACTGCACTATTTAGCTAAGGAGAATTACATTTATAAAAAAAATGGAAGAATGCAAATTTTTTCTACATTCATTAAATGGTCAAAAAATCAAAAAAAATATCGTTAGGAGATCTCAAACAAATATATTGAATGTTACTCCTTGTCTAACGACCTACGGTTCTGGAATTTCTAGCATCAGATGCATTTATGCTGTTTATTACACCAGAAATCATAAATATTATTGTAACCGAAACAAACTGTAAGGCTATTGACTTTAAGAATGATGGAATGCTGGCAATGCTCTCAAACCAACAACATTTGTTCCAACAAGTAATAATGAAATATTGGCCTATATTGGACATTAACTTACAATTGGTGCTCTCAGGAATCTGTCAGCATGTTATGATGTACCGATCACGCATACCGTAGAGCTATCATTACAGCTACTGTGTCTCATAATTGTTACCATGAACTTGCACAGTTTCTTCGTTTTGATAATTTCGAAACCAGAGAAGAAAGAACAGAAAACGACAAATGGGCTATGATTAGAGAGATATTTGATATACTTGTGTTGCAAAATGTAAAACTAGCTGCAAACTAAGTGTTCATATAGGAGTGGATAAACAACTTGTTCCCAATAGAGGTAAAACTTTATTCCGTGTGTATATGAAGAGTAAACTTGCAAAATACGAGATCAAGATTTGGACCATGGCAGACTAAGATTCTACATCAAAATGTCTTCAGTTCTAGAACTGGTTAGACGCGGACCCTCATTGTTTCCTATTCTGTGCTAACTTAAACCTTTCCTTGAAATTTGCACAGTCTGCATCTTTCACTATCTGAGTGCAATCCTCTGATATAGGTCTACCTCTATTTATTTTTTCCTATCTCTGCTTGTAATATATCCTGCACTATTCCCCAAAAATACCTTAGAATGTATCCTGCTCTTCTATTTCTCCTATTTTTTTTTGCTTTCCACAGATATCCTTATTCTCCTACTATTTCTATGACCTCTTTGTTAATAACTTCGTCTGTCCATGATCATTTTCATATATGAAGCACAACGTTCCAAAATGCTTCTCCCGTTTTTCTGCCTGCTTCGTTCACTGCTGCTATTTCATAGATGTACTGCGCTGTGCTCCACAAGTAAGCTTTCAACAATGTTCTCCTTGTTTCTATGTTTATTGTCTTCGAACATAGTCGGTGCTCTTTTTTGTTAGAAGCAGTCCGGTTCCCCTTCTACTGTTCATAAATATATACCCTATTTCCCAGATATTCAGTAGTATGTGAAGGGGGTTAAGCAACCTGCTGCTAAGATTCCCCAACACTTGAACATTTGCCGAATTAATAGTTTTCCAATATATCTTTTCGTACAATCAACCTTAGTTGAAAATATTTCAAAAACAACCTGTAGTTGTTAATAATAATCATCAGATTTAAGTGAAATTATTTTTTTCGTCAGAGTTTTCCGTCTTGAAACTGGTTGGATGCGTTCACTTATTTCTATTCTGAGCTAGCATACACCATTCCCTGAAATTCCCACAGCCTAGATGATACAGTTCGGTTCCCCTTCTGTTTCCTAATTATATGCTCTATTTCACCAGGATTCAGTGGTATGTGAAGTGGGTTAAGCAGCCTGTGGTTACCAAGGATCTCCAACACTTAGACATTCGTCGAATTAATAGTTTTCCATTAAATCTTTTTGCACAATTAACATTAGTTCAGAGTATTGAGTATTGCGAAACCAATACCTGTACTGGCTTATAATATTCATTTAGTTTAAGTATGTATAGTTATTTTTTTCGTCATTAGATTTTCCATCTTCGAATTGGTCGAATGCGTACGTCCATTGATTTCTACTCTGAGCTAGCCTGCACACTTCCCTGAAATTATCACATCCTAGATATTTCGCAATTTGTGTGCAATAGTCTAACCTAAGTCAACCTCTACCTATCTTTTCTCCTATCTTTGCTTCTAATATATTCCGCACTATTCCCCCCATGAATTAGTATGTAGCCTCTCTTCTATTTTTTACTGTTTTCCACATACTTCTTTCTTCTCCTACCATTTCTAGTACCTCTTTGTTTTTAACTTTGTCTGTCCATGATATCTTCATCATACGTCTGTAGCACCACATTTCAAAGGCTT
The DNA here is from genome assembly GCA_036346225.1 of Platerodrilus igneus. NCBI lineage: Eukaryota > Metazoa > Arthropoda > Insecta > Coleoptera > Lycidae > Platerodrilus > Platerodrilus igneus. Next base: position 2,802,139 of record JARFIW010001270.1, read on the forward strand.
ACCTTTTTCCTATCCGCTTCTCCTCAAGATTTCACAGTTGTGCAGTGCAGTGCTCCACACATATGGTTTAAGCAATCTTTTCCTTGTTTCTATGTTTGTTGTCTTTGAACACGGTAATTGTTTTTCTTGTTAAATGTACCATGACCTTGTGCTAATCTTTGGTATATATCTTTCGTGCTCTTCCCATCTTGCATTATTTGGTTTTCTAGGTAGCAGAAATCCGTAACCTCTTGAATTTCTGGTTACCTATTTGTATTCTAGCTTTTAATTTATTTTCCCCTCCTTTACATACTAGTACTTCAGTATCATTTTTGATAATTTTCATACCGTATCTCTTTGTTAGAACTGTTTGCATTTCTTTAAGAGCAGCTTCTAACTCTTCCTTGCTAGATGCTAATACCGCTATATCATCTACAAATCTAAGCATATCAATCTTTTGTCCCTGCATAATAATTCCAAATTACTTCTTGCCTTTGACAGTATTCATCGCCTCGTCGATGTACAAGTTAAAAATTAATGGGGATAGGGCACATCCCTGTCTCACCCCTTTCTTAATATTGATTTCTCTACGTACCAGCTATAATTCTATTACCGCTGTTTGCTCTTTGTATAAGCTATGTACTAATAAGTCTATCCCTAAAACTCATTCCAATCTTTTTGAGTATTGCAAACATTTTTTTCCATTTAACAATGTCAAATGCTTTTTCCATATCTAGAAGCCCTATATACACGCTTTCCCCTTTTTCTATTGTTTTCTCCATTATCACACTCAGAGCTAAAAAAATAGCCTCCCGTGTTCCACTGTTTCGTCTGTATTTCTTCAGCTCGTTTGTCCATTCTTCTTTGTACAATTCTAGTTCATATTTTTGACACGTGTGCTGTCAAACTTCACATCTATCCGAGCCTCTTTTTTGGTATAGTGACTATGATGTTATGCTTGAAATCTTTGAGTATCTCGCAAGTCACTTACATATAGCTTACAATTTGGAAGAGAAGTTCTGTTACTGCTTGTCCAGCAGCTTTTAGAGTTTCTGCTTGCACCTTATCTGTACCCGGCGCCTTACCATTTTTCAGATCCTTTAATGCTAATTCAAACTCATCTCTAAGTATAGGATATCCCAACTCATCATTTTCAATGTCTAATTCCTGTTCTAGTGCTGTTAGTTCCTCTCCTGCATATAAATTCCCTATATATTCTTGCCATCTACCCACTTTCTCTACATTTGCTATAGCCATGTTTCCTCCTGCGTTCTTTATATTTTTGCTTTACGGTTTAATATCCATAAATTGATTCTAATTAATTTGTATGCTTCATCTGTATTTCCTACTTCCATTTTAGTTTGTACCTCGTTGCACTTTTCATCAATCCATTGTTCTTTAGCTTTCCTGCATTTGCGAATAATTTCCCATTTTATAGCTTTGTACCTCTGTTTTCTTGTTTCCTCTGATTTATTTTTGTATTTTCGTCTTTCTTCTATTAAATTCAGAATACCCTTTGTTATCCATGGTTTCATAGTTTCTTTTTGTGTATACCCCCGAATATCTCTGGCCGCCATGTCTGGGCTGGATTTAATGTTATTCCATTCTGTTTTTACTTCCTTAGTATCAGATATTTTCCCGATAGCTTTCAGCAATTCATTTGATTTTTTTTCGAATCTTTCTTGAATATCTTTATCTTTTAGTTTCTCAAAGTCAGTGCCTTTTTCCGTTTCTTTTTTCAAATTTTTAATTTTAAGTGCTGTGTTCAAAATTACGATGTTGTGGTCAATGTCTATATCTGCTACTGGGTAGCTTCTAAATCCTTTACTTGAATCCTAAACCGTTGTCTGACAAGAATGTAATCTATTTGATATCTTCCTAATCTCCTGGCATCTTCCACGTATATCGTCTTTGTAATGTATAGGTAAATAAATAAGACACTTGTTTATTCATTTTTTGTAATAAATAAAGTACACTATACAATTACATTCCAGGTTAAAACTATTACTTGACAAGACAATGGCTGTAGACAAAACCGTAGCCATCTAAATTAAAAATTCCTTCTGCCCCTTTCTTCCCCCACACTATATATATGTTCATTAGTTGACAGACAGATTAGTGACTGAGCATGCGGCAATGTGACTACAACATAAATTCGATTTAGGGCAATACATAACAGTCTTCTAGCATGATGTTGAAAATTATGTGTTTGTGATGATTAAATTATTGTTGTCGCAGAATTCTACCAGCCTATTTCCCCTGTCGTTTCTCGTGCCTAAACCAAATAAACTTAAATCCCTCTCCTTCCCTAACCTCACCTGCCACTGCATTAAATTTTATGAGACAGGCGAGATACCCAAAGATTTCAAACGTAACATCATAGTAACTATAGCAAAAAAAAGGCGCCGATAGATGTGAAAATTTTCGAACAATAAGTTTGACCGCACACGTTTCAAAAATATAAACTAGAATTGTACAAAGACGAATGGAAAAACGAGCTGAAGAAATACTAGAAGAAGATCAATTTGGGTTTAGGCAAACAGGGGAACACGGGAGACTATTTTTGCTCTAAGAGTGATAATGGAGAAAACAATAGAAAAAGGGGAGAGCGTGTGTATAGGTTTGTAGATCTGAAAAAAGCATTCAACAATGTAAAATGGAAAAAATGTTCAAAGTACTCAAAAAGATTGGGAAAGGGATGACACAGGGAAGTGCCCTATCCCCATTAATTTTTAACTTGTACATTGAAGAGGCAATGAATACTGTTAAATGCATGAAAACAATTGGAATTACTATGCAAGGACAAAAAATTGATATGCTTAGATTTGCAGATGATATAGCGATATTAGCATCTTGGAAGGGAGAGTTTGAAGCTGCTCTTAATAAAATGGAAACGGTTCTAATAGAAAGATACGGTATGAAAATTAATAAAAATAAAACTGAAGTACTAGTAGTATGCAAAGGAAGAGAAAATAAATCAAAAACAAGAATACAAATAGGTAACGCAAACTTTCAAGAGGTTAAGGATTTTTGCTACATAGGAAGTCAAATAACGCAAGATGGGAAAAGCGCAAAAAATATAAAACAAAGATTAGCACAAGGTCGTGCTACATTTAACAAGAAAAAGCAACTACTTTGTTCAAAGATAACCAACATAGAAACAAGAAAAAGATTGCTTAAAACATATGTGTGGAGCACAGCAATGTACGGCTGTGAAGCCTGAACAGTAGGAGAAGTGGACAAGAAAAAGGTAGAAGCCTTTGAAATGTGGTGCTACAGACGTATGACGAAGATATGGACAGACAAAGTTAAGAACGAAGAGGTACCAAAAATGGTAGGGGAAGAAAGAAATCTGTGGAAAATGGAAAAAATAGAAGAGATAGGATGATAGGCCACATACTACGGCATGAATGAATAGTCCGGAATATATTAGAAGCAGAGATAGGAAAAAAAAGAAGTAGATGCTGTATATAGGCTGTGTGAGAATTTCAGGGAACTGTGTGGGCTAGCTCAGAATATAAATAAGTGCAGGTACGTGTCCAACCAGTTTTGAGACGAAAAACCTAATGACGAAAAAATAAGCACAGATAAATCTGATGATTATTATAAACAACTACAGGTGTTGGTTGTGAAATATCTGCAACTAATGTTGACTGTGCAAAAGATATATTGAAAAAAATATTAAATCGGTAAATGTTCAAGTGCTGGGGGAACTTGGTAGCCACAGGCTGCATACCCCCACTTCCCAACCACTGAATGCCACAGAAATAGGGTATATAATTGTAAAACAATAGAAGGGGAGCGAACTGCATCTAATAAAGAAGAACAACGCCTATGATGAAAAACAACAAACATAGAAACAAGAAGAAATTTGTTGAAAGCATATGTGTGTAGCACAACGCAGTATGACTATGAAATGCGGGCAGTAGGAAAAGCAAACAGAAAAACGGTAGCAGCCTTTTGAGATGCTGTGTTTCAGATGTATGAGGATGATAGCATGGACAGACAAAGTTAATAACAAATAGGTTATAGAAATAGTAGGGGGAGCTAAGATATCTGTTGAAAAAATAGGAGAAACAGAAGGGCAGAATATGTTCTAAGGCATTTTTGGGGAATAATATGGGATATATTACAAGCAGAGATAGGAAAAAAGAGGTAGATGTAGACCTAGATCAGATAGTGATAGATGCAGACTGCAAATTTCGGGGAAATGTGAAGGTTAGTTCAGAATAGGGAACAATGAGGGTACGCGTCTAACCAGTTCCAGAACTGAAGACCTAATGATGATGAAACCAAAAACAATATTTTTTTTCTGTTTGCATCAAAGTCGATCCTAGAGATATGACAACACTAAAAATAACTTATTCCTACAATTTCACAAAAGGTGTCAATGTAGTCTATATACCAGACACTATTTATCGTTCATAGATTTTATTGCTGGTGGGGCCACACTCGACAACACTAACATTAATTCTCGAATTAAATACAACAGTATTGCTCAAGAAACCGAAGAATGTCAAGAGTCATAAAGTTGGTGTGGAACTAGTAAAACTGCCATTAATCTATTGGTATTCAAATAAGTCTCTTGTTTCCAGCTAAACCAGTCCACAATAACGTTTGTTATCCAAATACATATTGCAGTTCATGCTTTAGAATATATCATCACACAAGAAAGTAAATCGTTAAGAATTATTTATATACAGCATTTCCTATTTTTGTTAAGATGTATTATTTCAGCATTATTGTCGATAAACAAGTATTTTGAAATACTGTTAAAAATTGATGGTTAGTGAGAGATGATGGCGAAATAATTTAATCCACCTATAAATGATGCAAGACAATCACTATTTATTGTGACATACTTTCATTTAAAGTTTAAATGCTACTTTAAAGGTTTAAACTCTGGGGCGTATTTCACTTGATCCATAATTTCTTTGTTAAAGTTTGCATTAAACACCTTTTAAAAGAATAGAATTATTCTATTTCTAAACTAGTATCTAAAACAACAAAATGATTTTAGCAGTTTTGTCAAAATATCTAATACGCAAGTGCTTACGAGAATTTTTATCTTTTTGGTAAAAATTAATTTTTCAAGCTGCGAAATTGCCAATAACTATAATTACATGTTATTCAAGTTTATTACACCATTACTAGAAATATAAAAACTTGAATTCAAACTAGTCCCTACGGCAAACTTGATATAAAAATAACTGCAAAATATTTACAAATAGTTTACATATCGGTCCTTACCACTCCAAAGGAATTATTACAGTGTACACATTTTCTAGCAGCGGGCTGTTTTGTAGCACACAAAGTGCAAATAATCGTTGTTACATCAAAACGATTCAACGAGTGATTCTTCACAGCATCGTGACAAAATCGACACGAAAAAACTTCATTGCAACAAGGAGCCTAAAATAAACAATATTATTAAAAGTGAAACTGAGAAGTAATTATACTTAACAATAATTTTACAAATTCTGTTATAATGTTCGCATCCTGAGGTCCATCCAGGAGGAGCTGATTGAGCCATCTTGGGTCACAATGTCATCTAAGCAGGCATATATTATTTTAAAACAATTGATTGTGGTATCTTTTGTGATTCACTAATAAGTACATTTACAATAACCTAATTTATAAATTCACTTATCTTCCAATTTCAATCAAGCTCTAGAAACCATGCTTCAGTGACAATACTTTAAAACGTCTCAAAATCTTTCTAATTAAAGTTGTAAAAAGAAAAGTACATTCCTAAACTCAGAAGATACAAATATTGTGCTGGCGAATACTGGAAGTAAAATACACGAGCTACGAGGTACTTCACTCATTTTTAGCGCCAACCCACTTTTAACTGGAAACAAACTTCCTATACAAAATGGGAGAATCGGATCGAGACAGGTATTATAATGGGGCGTAACCATAAACAACATTATCTATGGGCGTAACCCTGAGGCAAGGGCCAAGTCTCGAGATGATAAATTAGCAGAAGTCCTATTTTAGATTTTAAAAAAGTTGATTTAAAATATTAGCTTAAGTGTACCGGAATAATATTCCTGGTTTGTGTCTTAGTGTACAAGGTAAATTCGTTCAACAATGAAATCGCATCCCGATATTTTTTTAAAAATATATATGTTAAGGTCCTGCCTAAATTTGAAATACTTTATTTACTTACATTTGATTTGTTCATATAAATTCCTAAATTTCTTGCCAATAACTTGAATACAAGAGATTAGTGTTAAATTATTATTCGTTTTATATAAGCAACAAGTCGCTTGAATAGACAAAAGAAACATTGTTTAAAATCAAAAGAGAGCTTAATTAGTAAACATCTTTCTGTTTCCGTTTCTCAAGGTACGGAAGTATCTCTGTTCCCAGGATCTGTTCACTTGTCTGTTCTAAAATTCTAATAGTGATATTCAATCGACCAATCAAAACACGCTCATGCAAATGATACAGCTCAGCGTTCAAGACACCAAAATTTTATTCTCAACCATCCTCTCTAGTCTTTACGCTCGAACGAGTCCCGCGATAGGCTTTTTGAGGTTAGGTTAATGTTAGAAATAGATATTATTATTAAAAAACACAAATCTCTTAACACGCATATCAAAACAGTCTTGCTTTTTTTGCTGCCAATACTATTGCAGACTGTTCGGATATGCGTGTTAAGTGACTTGTGTTTTTTATAATAATATCATATATGGAGAACACTAAGCAATGCAGATCATAGCTTTGCCAAATAGTCATTCATTATTTGTTCAGTTCCATCAATGGTATTGAAATTGTTTGACTAAATTGTTTTAAGTTGTTGTATTGTATTAAGTGATACTGTAAATATCCATATGATTAATTGTGCTAACATTATATTAAAGAAATTTTTTTGTTATGTATAAATCACTAATTGCAATATATATATATATATATATATATATATATATATATATATATATATATATATTTATTACCTTTACAGTTTAATTTATGTCAGTACTTTGTAACGTGCATTTTTAATCGTTTAACATTTTACGCTTTTTCTCAATTAATAAATACCTTTCTGCAATTACTATTTCTATATTTTATATTTATTAACCCGTTGGCGAATGCGTCGTATTATATTGAGTGGATTGCATCGTTCTTGTCTTGCCGTTCGTATACATTTTGTTGCTTATGTGGATATACAAGTCTAGATAAGAAACGATAAGAGGTTGTGATAGCAACGAGTTGGAATAAACAGATGAGTAGTTGGAGTTTGTTCTTGGTTCCTATATATTAACTACGTTAAAAAAGACTGTTTCGTTTTGCTTTGAGAATAGTGAGAATTAATGCGGAATCAATTTCGAATTGTGCATGAACAAGCACGGCACGCTTTTAGTTGTTTTTCTTGTGAAATAAAAGTTGTATATTAACTGTAGCAGTGTAGTTCTGTTTACCATTGGAAGGAAGTATGCTTGATATGTAACGTGTTTGACGTGCTTGTTTACGGAACACGGACGGTTTTAGTGATACGCGTTGCTTTACTAATTGTTTTTGTTGATTTTCTGTTGGAAAAAAAAGTGATAGAACTTGTTGACTCGACCACACGTGCTTGTTTTACGGAACATTATTTTAGTGATACGCGTTGCTTTACTAATTGTGTTTTTTTTGTGGAGTTGTCTTTTTTTATTTGAACTGGGTGTGCGATCTAGTTCGCGGTCCTTTTTTTTTATTAGAGTAGTTCATACTTTGGATTATCCAAATACAGTTGATACTGTAGTTTCTGAATTTTCTAACCCCAAAGAATCTACAACAGATCTTTGCTTGCGCAAATTTCGTTATTTGCGAAATATAACAGATTACCGGTTTACAAAGGTATTGGTTGAAGTTTCTCATTGCTTTTTGGATGTTTATGAAGATAATATACATTTGGTCCCAGTTGAAATTAAACTAGTGCTACAACATATTTCGAAATTATTGCCTCAGGAAATAGAAGTAACAAGAAATTTATCAATACTACATAGTTCCGTCGCGTGATAATGTCTGCTGCTAACACCAGTGAAATACGTAGGTGTGATTAGGGTAACGTGTGATAAGTTCCATCAACACCCTCCCAGTAAAGGGTGAAGTGCTTCGTTAGTGCAGGACCTCGTGAATCCCACACTTCAAATGCAAGGAAGCGTTCCTGAAGGACTTTTTGTAAGTTGAACTATTTCCTACTTATTATTACTTTAAATATCTATTCGTTGTTTTGCCATATCTTTGTCGTTCTGATACCTTTTACAATAGACTTGCCTGCGATTAAGAAAAAAAAAGAAAGAAAAAAAATCAATACTGCTGAATTACTCATATCAATTGTGTCTTACCTATTTATCTTTTGTTAACATTTTGTCTGTTTTATGTTTAATTGGTGTGTGAGGAAACGTTTCTGCTACTCCCCAACATTACCTCACTTTGTGATAAAAATTTTTGTAATGCTTTTATCGTGATTATATTATATAGTTTATCTAAACAGTTTTATTTACATTCTACAAAGTACTGAATAACTTAGACTTTTCATTGCTGCTATGCTTTTTCTTTATTTCAGGTTTGCAGGACTAATCTTTTTTATTGCAGGTTTGCTATTCTAATTTCTTTTATTGCAGGTACTGTTACTAACTCCTTACCGCCGCATACACTATATGTCAGTCTGCTTTCTACAACCCCCCCCCCCCCAATCTCCGATTGAGCCCGGTCATTCCGTGATATCTTTGTGTTACGCACGGCTACGAGCCAACGTAGCATAAATTTTGGCGCCCCACGTGGCTGCCACGAATAACGTAACAACTTGTAATAAATACTCCTAGCTGTTTGTAAACTTCAGTTTAAAATCAAATACTTCGAAAACTGTTGATTTTAGGCAATAGAAGTTGACATTTGTAACATAAACTGAGATTTAGAAATAGCTGGTAATTGAACCCCAGCTAGGTTTTTAACCTTTATGTTAGTGTGGATTCAAACCTTCGCCAAGATTTTAACCATTAGTGGTATTACAAACCGCACAGATGACGCACAAATACATCAACAAGCCTTTTTATTGAAGTGACTTATCTATATTAACCTTATCCAATCTATGGTTGTTTTGCAGAAAGAGATGCGTCCGTCTAGCAAAGATTTTTTTCTTAACCATCCTCCCGAGTCTTTACGCTTGAACGAATCCCGCGATAGGCTTTTTGAGGTTAGGTTACTGTTAGAAATAGATATTATTATTAAAAAACACAAATCACTTAACACGCATATCAGAACAGTGTTGTTTTTTCTGTTGCTAAAACTATTGCAGACTGTTCTGATATGCGTGTTAAGTGATTTGTGTTTTGTGTTTTTTAATAATAATATCTATTTCTAACAGTAACCTACATAAGGACTCGTGCGAGCGTAAAGACTCGGGAAGATGGTTAGAAAAAAATTACTGCGACCGTCTAACGATCTGCAAGAACAGTGAAACCGGTCACGGCCTTTTCTTTTTGAAAAATAACCAACAATTTATATTGATTTTTGTTTTCTATGCTGGAATTACTTTCCCAATGCCAGGTTAAATTATTCATTATCGAGTAGCTAGAAACGTATTAGATTCAGTAGGCCAACATCCTCAATTAGCATTGGGTGTAGTACCTTCTTAGAAAGTCTGTCAATGTTAAGTAGGAATTCGGTCATTTGTTTATTTATTTCTCATCTTGTCTTAGGACTTAGTTTTTAAAAAATTTTGTCCAGCAACTCCATCTATGCTGATCATGTTGGGACTTGTAAAAGTTACCGATGGTTAGTTGCTTACATTCGAGTACAGAGGGCGCATAAGAAACAATCTGTATTATAAATACACCTTAATTTGTTTATAACCCCAGAACTTAGTAGGTTGTTTGGACAGTTGTTGCCCAGACGCCGACGAGGCAGCAACGCACGTATACCTACCACCGCCTTCTGGCGAATAAAGGTGAGCAGCGGAACGGTGACGTCCTGAGGGAGTTCTCCAGCTATGCGGGGTGCCGAGGAATGGGTACACAGGTGAAGTCGTCGGGGATGCACATCCGTCAGTCCTGTTTAGACGAGCTACCTGACGATGGAGCGACCTGTGGCGAGTAGCCATCCTGTCGGTCGAAAACCACAGCCCAGTGGACCCAGGATCCGGAATACTGTGTAGTTGGAGGACAACTAAGGGGAAGATCTTGGAAACTGCTTACTGCACCAAAACAAGAGGATTCCAGGAGCAGGTCTTTTGGAATCCAGACCTACATATATATATTTAAGAATATCAACTATAAATTACACAACAACTCACCAGAGGAAAAAACATCTACAAGCCGAAGAACTCTCGAGTTAAAAGGAACTATAGCGACGCTGAGGGCGTCGCGTCCAGCTAATGCACGAAGGTTGTTTCGAGTTGTTGTCCAGACGCCGACGAAGCAGCAACATATATTTACCACCGCCTCCGGGCGATCAAAGGTAAGCAACGGAACAGTGACGTCCTGAGGGAGTTCTCCGGCTATGCGGGGTGCCGAAAAATAGGTACACAAGTGAAGTCGTCGGGGATGCACATCCGTCAATCCTGTTTAGACGAGCTACCTGACGATGGAGCGGCCTGTGGCGAATAGCCATCCTGTCGGTCGAAAACTACAGGCCAGTGTACCCAGGATCCGGATATTTTGTAGTTAGAGGACAACCAAGGGGAAGATCCGGAAAACTGCGCACTGCATCAAAACAAGAGGATTCCAGGAGCAGGTCTCTTGGAATCCAGACCAAAATATATATTAAAGAAGGTCAACTATCACCACAACAACTCACCAGAGAAAAAACATCTACGAGCCGAAAAACTCTCGAGTTAAAAGGCACTATAGCGACGCTGAGAGCGTCGCGACCAGTTAATGCACGGAGGTTGTTTCGCAAAAAGAGATGTATTCGTCTAACGATCTGCTAGAACAGTAAAACCGGTCACAGGCTTTTCTTTTTGCAAAATAACCAACAATTTATATTACTTTTCGTTTTCTATGCTGGAATTACTTTCCCCATGCCAGGCAAAATTATTTATTATCAAGTAGCTAAAAACATATAAGTTTCAGTAGGCCAACATCCTCAATTAGTATTGGCTGTAGTACCTTCTTAGAAAGTCTGTCAATCTTAAGTAGGAATTCGGCCATTTGCTCATTTATTTCTCATCTTGTTGTAACGTGCATTTTTAATCGTTTAACATTTTACGCTTTTTCTCAATTAGTAAATACCTTTCTGCAATTACTATTTCTATATTTTATATTTATTAACCCGTTGGCGAAGGCGTCGTATTATATTGAGTGGATTGCATCGTTCTTGTCTTGCCGTTAATATAAATTTTGTTCCTTATGTGGATATACAAGTTTAGATAATAGTCGATAAGAGGTGATGGTAACAACGAGTTTATATAAACAGATGCACAGTGTGAGTTTGCTCTTCGTTCCTACAGATTAATTACGTTAAAAATAGTGTGTGCTGTTTGCTTTGAAAAGAGTCGGATTGTTTTAGTGATACGCGTAGCTTTACTAATTGTTCTTTTTGTTGCTTTTCTGTTGAAAAAAAAAGTGATAGAACTTGTTGACTCGACCGCACGTACTTGTTTTACGGAACATTATTTTAGTGATACGCGTTGCCTTACTAATTGTTTTTAGTTGTTTTTCTTGTGAGATAAATGTTTTAAGGAACATTTGACGGACTTGCTTTAGTGATACACGTGCTTTACCCGTTATGGTTCTTTTTAGTTGTTTTGTCTTTTGATATTTAAACTGTGTGTGCGATCTAGTTTCGCGGTCCTTTCCTTCTCAGAGTAGCGCATACTTTGGATTATTTAAATACAGTGATACTGTAGTTACTGAATTTTCTAACAGCAAAGAATCTAAAATAGATCATTACTTGCGCAAATTTCGTTATTTGCGAAATATAACAGATTACCGGCTTACAAAGGTATTGGTTGAAGTTTCTCACTGCTTTTTGGGATGTTTATGAAAACAATATACATTTGGTCCCAGTTGAAATTAAACTAGTGCTACAGAATATTTCGAAATTATTGTCTTAGGAAATAGAATTACCAAGAAATTTATCAAGGCTACATAGTTCCGACGCGTGATATTGTCTGCTGCTAACCCCAGTGAAATACGTAGGTGTGATTAGTGTAACGTGTGATAAGTTCCATCAACACCCTCACAGTCAAGGGTGAAGTGCTTCGTTAGTGCAGGATATCGTTGATTCCCACACTTCAGTTGCAAGGAAGCGTTGCTGAAGGACTTTTGTAAGTTGAACTATTTTCTACTGGTTACTTTAAATATCTATCCGTTGCTTTACCATATCTTTGTCGTTCTAATACTTTTTACAATAGACTTGCATGCTATTTTAAAACATAGAAAAAAAAAGAAAGGAAGAAAAATCAATATTACTGAATTACTCATACCAATTGTGTCTTATCTATTTATCTTGTGTCAACATTTTGTCTGATTTATGTTTAATTGGTTTGTGAGGAAACGTTTCTGCTACTCCCCAATATTACCTCACTTTGTACTAAACATTTTTCTGTATTGCTTTTACCGTTGTTATTTTATATAGATTATCCAAACAGTTTCTTTTTTTTACATTCTACAAAGTACTGAATAATTTAGACTATTCATTGCTGCTATACTTATTCTTTTTTTCTGGTTTGCTTAACTATTTTTCTTGCAGGTATTGTCACTAACTCCTTACCGCCGCATACATTATCTGTCAGTCTGCTTTCTACAACCCCCCCTACTCTCCGATTGAGCCCGGTCATTTCTTTGATTTTCTTTGTGTTACGCACGGCTACGAAGAAACGTAACATAAATTTGGCGCCCAACGTGGCAGCCGCTAATTAACGTAACAGGAAATTTTTGGCGCCCAACGTGGGCCCGATTTTTTGAGGGGCACGATTTTTTTTGATCGGCTCAATTTTTTTTTGAGGGCCTCGATTTTTTTTTGATTTGCTCTTGATTTTCTAAATTTTTTTTATGACCTTGATTTTTTTGGCCTTGACTTTTTTTTTGGTGTATCGGTTCGATTTTCTTTTATGCCTTTATTGGCTGGCTCTAATTTTTTTTTGTGGTTTAGTCTTGAATCTTTTTCCTTCGCTATATAGAAATTCCGTGATTGTATTTTTTTTTTGGTGTGAATTATCAGAGTTGTGTTTTCGCTGGTAATTTGGTTCTGGAAAACACTGGCGCCCAAGTTTTCTTTACACCACCTTTTTTTTTCTTTTCTTCACGTCACTTTCGCTACCTCACTTAAATATAATCCTAATGTCCCCGATCTAGATCTGTTGTCCTTTTGGCGACGCAAACGCCACAAATTTCGTCCGTAATCCACTCGTCTCCCTACGTTATACGATTCCTTTAACTCATTAGCTTTATCTGTGATATTTGACATATTTCGTAGTATTGTGTGATGACTTTTATTTTTTTCTTCTACTCTTTCCGGGTTTTCTTCCATTCCACATTCCTGTCCATTTTTTTCCTGACTGGTTTTCCTTGCGGTTAGTTGATGTACTGACTTCGATTACTCGTTGTATCTGCTCCTGTGGTAGTTGCTCTTTAGGCCTACTTTCTGTCCTTTAGGAATCACGACTTAGTCGACTTTGGGGTCTATTAGCAGATTACTTTTCTTATCTGGTTGTATTATACGATTTTTTTTTTGCTTCTTGATACCACAGTTGAAGCTTTCGTTACTTTTCCCAGTTTTCCGTTTGTCGTTCCCTAGCTTACTTGAGGCTTGACACTTGTGTCTTATGTTGGCTATTGCTGTTGGTTTCCTTCCTCGCTACTTTTCTTTTCTTTTGGTTTCTGCGCGCGCGAAATCAATTTCTTGAGGTTGGAAACTGTGCTGTTTCTTTTCTAAAGAGACATCCGTCCTTTGACGACTTTGGCAGCGTTTATGCCTTTACACCTTGGTCCTCTCCGATTGCTACTGCTTACCTATCTTTCCCTGTGGATTTCTTTACTCTTAGTTTTGTACGACATTTTGATCCTGAACCTCCGGATCCTAAAGGGCTCCCTACGGCCGATTCTATTTTGACCCCTACGTGTCGCTATCCCTAATGACTTGTAATTTTTTTTTTGGCTTATTGGTCTTGTGTTTTCTCTAATAAGCTTGTGTCCGAAAACACTAGCGCCCATTTCGTATTCCTATTCGTATTTTTGTAGCTAGCCCATCCCGTGACTTTTTCTTCTGGCTAGTTCTACCATTGGTTCACTATTTGACTATTATAGTCGCTTTCTACATCCATTCCTTGAGGTAGGCTACAGATCTATTTTCTTTTCCTTTAGGTATTTCGACTTGGTCGCTTTTCTAGGTCTGTTAGCCATACTTTGCTTGAGTAATCGTTTCATACGAATCTGTATTACCTCAGTCGGAAGTATTCTAGATGGTGTACTAGCTTGCCTTTGCCCTTTACTTTGTCTTGGTTCTTTCTTTACTGCACACTTGAGGTTGACAGTTTTGTCGTCTAGTTGGTTTGCTACGAGTTTTCGTCCTCGTTTTTTTTCTTTCCTCTTGGTTTCTCCGCGGGAAGCCAAAACTTTTCTTTGAGGTGGAGAACAGAAATGTCCCTTTTGGGGACATCCGTCTTTTGACGATTTTGAAAGTAGCTAAGACCTTCAATCCTCATTGGGTGTTTACTTGAGGCCTTCTTTACCTGTTCTGTCGTTGTTGGTTATGATAGATGACTTTGTCTTCTTTTGAAAAAAAATGTTCTTTTTCTTATACTGGGATTGGTCCTTCGAACCGGATAATAATTTTTTTGTTTGGTTCCTGTCTGTCGTTTTTTTTTCTTTCACCCCGACGTCTTTATTTTGCTAGGGGGGAATTTGTAACGTGCATTTTTAATCGTTTAACATTTTACGCTGTTTCTCAATTAGTAAATACCTTTCTGCAATTACTATTTCTATATTTTATATTTATTAACCCGTTGGCGAAGGCGTCGTATTATATTGAGTGGATTGCATCGTTCTTGTCTTGCCGTTAATATAAATTTTGTTCCTTATGTGGATATACAAGTTTAGATAATAGTCGATAAGAGGCGATGGTAACGAGTTTATATAAACAGATGCACAGTTTGAGTTTGCTCTTTGTTCCTACAGATTAATTACGTTAAAAATAGTGTGTGCTGTTTGCTTTGAAAAGAGTCGGATTGTTTTAGTTGCCTTACTAATTGTTTTTAGTTGTTTTTCTTGTGAGATAAATGTTTTAAGGAACATTTGACGGACTTGCTTTAGTGATACACGTGCTTTACCCGTTATGGTTCTTTTTAGTTGTTTTGTCTTTTAATATTTAAACTGTGTGTGCGATCTAGTTTCGCGGTCCTTTCCTTCTCAGAGTAGCGCATACTTTGGATTATTTAAATACAGTGATACTGTAGTTTCTGAATTTTCTAACAGCAAAGAATCTAAAATAGATCATTACTTGCGCAAATTTCGTTATTTGCGAAATATAACAGATTACCAGCTTACAAAGGTATTGGTTGAAGTTTCTCACTGCTTTTTGGGATGTTTATGAAAACAATATACATTTGGTCCCAGTTGAAATTAAACTAGTGCTACAGAATATTTCGAAATTATTGTCTTAGGAAATAGAATTACCAAGAAATTTATCAAGGCTACATAGTTCCGACGCGTGATATTGTCTGCTGCTAACCCCAGTGAAATACGTAGGTGTGATTAGTGTAACGTGTGATAAGTTCCATCAACACCCTCACAGCCAAGGGTGAAGTGCTTCGTTAGTGCAGGATATCGTTGATTCCCACACTTCAGTTGCAAGGAAGCGTTGCTGAAGGACTTTTGTAAGTTGAACTATTTCCTACTGGTTATTACTTTAAATATCTATCCGTTGCTTTACCATATCTTTGTCGTTCTGATACCTTTTACAATAGACTTGCATGCTATTTTAAAACATAGAAAAAAAAAGAAAGGAAGAAAAATCAATATTACTGAATTACTCATACCAATTGTGTCTTATCTATTTATCTTTTGTCAACATTTTGTCTGATTTATGTTTAATTGGTGTGTGAGGAAACGTTTCTGCTACTCCCCAATATTACCTCACTTTGTACTAAACATTTTTCTGTATTGCTTTTACCGTTGTTATATTATATAGATTATCCAAACAGTTTCTTTTTTTTACATTCTACAAAGTACTGAATAATTTAGACTTTCCATTGCTGCTATACTTATTCTTTTTTTTCAGGTTTGCTTAACTATTTTTCTTGCAGGTATTGTCACTAACTCCTTACCGCCGCATACATTATCTGTCAGTCTGCTTTCTACAACCCCCCTACTCTCCGATTGAGCCCGGTAATTTCTTCGATTTTCTTTGTGTTATGCACGGCTACGAAGAAACGTAACATAAATTTGGCGCCCAACGTGGCAGCCGCTAATTAACGTAACATTGTCTTAGGACTAAGTTTTTAAAAAATTTTGTCTAGCAACTCCATCGATGCCGATCATGTTAGGATTTGTCAAAGTTACCGATGGTTAGTTGCTTACATTCGAGTATAGAGGGCGCATAAGAAACAATTTGTATTATAAATATACCTTAATTTGTTTATAATCCCAGAACTTAATAGGTTGTTTTGCGAAAAGAGATGCGTCCGTCTAACGATCTGCTAGAGCAGTGAAACCGGTCACAGGCTTTTCTTTTTGCAAAATAACCAACAATTTATATTGCTTTTCGTTTTCCATGCTGAAATTACTTTCCCCATGCCAGGCAAAATTATTCATTATCAAGTAGCTAGAAACGTATTAGTTTCAGTAGGCCAAGATCCTCAATTAGTATTGGCTGTAGTACCTTCTTAGTAGATCCGTCAATGTTAAGTAGGAATTTGGCCATTTGTTTATGTATTTCTCATCCTGTCTCAAAACTAAGTTTTTAAAAATTTTGTCTGGCAACTCCCTCTATGCTGATCATGTTGGAACTTGAAAAAGTTACCGATGGTTAGTTGCTTACTTTTCGAGTATAGAGGGCGCATGAGAAACAATTTGTATTATAAATACACCTTGATTTGTGTATAATCACAGAACTTAGTAGGTTGTTTTGCAAAAAGAGATGCGTCGGTCTGATGATCTGCAAGAACAGTGAAACCGGTCACGAGCTTTTCTTTTTGCAAAATAACCAACAATTTATATTGATTTTTGTTTTCTATGCTCGAATTACTTTCCCCATGCCAGGCAAAATTATTCATTATGTAAAAGTAATACTTGCAGAATCCACAAAAGCGCTCCTCCAGTTCGCAGTCGAAGTCTGCGCAGAAGAAATGCGGATGTGCGCGTGTCGAGGAAGCGACATTAAGCCACGATACATGGACTAAGCAACTGTAATGTATTTTTCTAGTTACACTTCGTTCTTTAAAATAAAAATAAAACAGCTATAATTTAAAATATTTAATTTGTGAATTACCGTCCAATAGAAATTAATACATAAAATTGATAATAACACATAGATTCTTTTACGTTTATGCTCTAAAGTTCGTTACTAAGGTCTGTCGAGTTGTCAATTTGTTCACTTCATTATCAGCGTTCGAACGAGCAAGCTGCTCTGCAGAATAAGTGGAGTCGAGATGGCCGTGTGTAAACACGTGGCTTCTAACAGTGTTAGAAAAAGCTGATTAATTGATTGATTCTTGGTGTCTGGATGTTGAGCCTAACAGCTGTAGCGTGAGCATGATTTTCTATAAGCTTCACTTAGAGCAGTTCAGTTGATCCTTGCAGGCCTAAAGAGATGGAACCCCCTTTTGACATCATTAATACAGTTGGTATAAATTAATTAAATAGATTATACTAATATTTTTTCTCATAGTGCAATATCTTAAGGACATATCTTGTATAATATCTTATATAATATCGTAACGCAATATCCTGGCGCAGTATCTTAAGGCAATATTTTAAGAAGACAATTACATGTGTTCCGTATATTTCAACTTCACCAATAAATAACATCAGACAAGCAAACCTCGGAGATAAAATTTTGTTGGAGAATTAAATTCAATCAAGCTGAGGTTGGTTTCTTTTTGTAATCGCTGTATTACGAAGAACTTTGATATTCGATTGTTAAGGAAATTTCCGACAGCCGAGGTCAAGGTCCCATATCTTTCGTTCAAAGCAGTTTCGTAGCACGTGAGTGCACCTTAGGATTTAATCACTTTGAACATTAATTAAATTGCTATAAAGAATATAACATTAACAATTTGAGTAACGTAAAAAGCTTTTAATGAAACAGCAAATTAAATAACAAATCTATTGTGTGTCAGAATGTTTACACGTACACAAAGTGTACATTTGGTAAAGCTGTAAATGACATTTTATGTCAGATATATAAAAAACATAGATTCAGTTGTCCTATCTAGACGTCACATGTCGTCTTAATTTAATTTAAAATATGTTTAAACATTTTGAGGTCATGAACTTACATTTTTCATCGACATGTGAAATTCGCGTACTTACTGTTAAATATAAATAACTTAGAGTAATTACATCCTACAATATCGCACTTTGATAATTAAATTTTATTGTGAAGGTCAAGGAAGTACTTCATTGATTTGAAGAGATTTATGTATTATGAGTAACTTAGAAATTCCAAGTCCATATATTTAAATTTTATAGAAAAGATCCATTTAGAGATCTTCCTAAGTTTGAATGCAGGACTTTGCTAGTATGTTTCTGTTCTAGAAAAATAATTTAGAGAAAATTTTATAGATACAAATTTAAATATTATAATTACTTGAATCCAGAAATTTATCCGAATAGAATCTATTTTGTTTTTGAATGACTTTTTATTATTTAGAATTCAAAAAAAAAATTACAAGTCATCCCCGATTAGAAATTGTGTGTAATGAAAACAAATTCCCTGGGATATATTTTAGAAGCCTAAATTCTATTATTTTATTTTTGGCAAATATTTTTGAGGACACAAATGGTGTCCATGTTGTACCTTTGTTTGTTCACAGGTCAAGCCGAGACATCTGTATGACATCTGGTGTTTGAGGTCTTGGTAAGTGTGTTTTAAAGAGTGAAATTCAGGTTTTATGGCTATGTTAGTGGTGTTGACATTAGGTTTCCGCATTCCCCTAATACAAGCACAGTTAAATTTTGTTGGTTATAGTATTGAAAAATATGGTGGCGCTCATTAAATATATTTTTGGTCTTTTAACAACCCATGACCCAAGCTCATGATCTACCCAGAGCTAACACTCGACTAGCCGTTTATGTCTTAACAGTTTTTCTTTATCTCAAGCCATTCTCCATCCAACTTTACCTTGGGCTTACATTAATAAGAAGAAATTCTCGACCTTGTGATATCAGGTTAGGGTTTAGGAAATTTAAAGGTGTAATTTTTTAGCTGATAGTCACGAGGATAAAGTTAATAATAAAAAATCAAGCAAGAAAGAATTTTTTATTACACAACAAGTATATAAGTACGAGGTAGTTTTTTTTAAGAAAAAGGTATGCAGTTTCCCTATACCTCCACCCCTATCGTTCCGCTACCTATTTCCTTTTAAACCCCTACGAAATGCAATAGATGTTCAGTAACGGATAATAATTTGATGTTCAACAAGGCGTAATCACGACAATCTTAACCACGTGGTGGATCCTGAGTTGAAGTTCCAAGATACACATCACATAATTCATTTGATTTTTACCTAAATTATGCATGCAAATTGACTTAAACAGCAATTGCATCATCCGGTAAAAACGTGATCTGTAGATATTATGGCAGCATTGCAGGTAGCTCTGGTGTCAATTAAACTTGTTAAAACTGTCACTTTAAATAACTATTTGCTTACTTTTTACTTACCTTGATCATGCAATTTTAGATCTAGTGTAATTTAAATTTTCTTTACAAAAACAGTGTTATTTACATTTGGAATGTGTTTGATAGTTTCTACTTAATCTTAATTAACTTGTGATTAAACTGAAATATGTTACTTTGGATGTAGATTATTTATTTATCCAGTAAGTATTGTTCTATATTCATAGATAATTTATCACTGTAATTGCTTATTTGCCATTTCTTATGCAAAAAATCTTTAAAACAGCATTAAGTTTGGTTAAATACTTATCTTGACGTGATTTTTTTTAGATTATTAAAACTTGCTTTTTCAGTTTTAAATTTCACTACAACTACTGCATTATCCGAATCTGGCATTTATTAAACCCAACTTGAATAATTAACTAAATTTTACGGATTTTTTTTAGAAAAGATTTATTTTCTTAAAAACTATTATTCTCTATCTGCTTTAAACTTATTTTGGTATATTTTGTTGGGAAACTACGAAACTTCCTCAGACAGGCAATTATTTGCAGTGTGTTACAAGAGTTGCACAGATGTATGACGGGTTAGAATATACTTTTATATTCGGTTAAACCACACCATAAGAACAACTACAGAGCCAATTTAACTTCTGTATATTTTGTAACTATAACACTCAAATACCTAAAATATAACTTTTACCACAAATATGCAAACTCTAAATTACTTACAGTTGCCTCTCTTTTTAAAGTGAACAAAGATATTTTAACAAGATTAAACATAATAAATTGACAATTAATTGACTTTTCAAAAATATTTTTATCTATCCTTTCAAATCTATTTTCCAGCCTACTTCAATTATTTTGTCCTGTTTTAATTTCTAAAAATTCTTCACATATTTACTTCCTAAACATAGTAGCACAATGAATTCATTATACCTTAAATCTCTTGAAACCATCTTCGAACTCGAGTCCCGGGGTATTCAACCAGCGTCTAATCAAAACGATAGACGTTTGCAATTAAAGGCAGTACTAGCACAGGAAGCTGATGGACATCTAATCCCTCGTACATTAACTTCAGACCTAACACAAAATGTTGTTGAGAACAAACAATCTCTAGATGATACTAATAATATAGTTTACCGAACAAATCCAATACCTTTCGATTTAGAACTAAAACGTATCAGATCTCGCGTAATACATTTAAAGCAACGTTTAGACTTTTTATCATTACTTAAGGATAAACAGGCTAATGAAACCAAGCAAACTTTCTTATCTGACGTTTTCTTAATTGAAGGAGTCATTCTCGAAAAACTTAACTTAGATTCAGATGTAAATTTGCCTCCTGCTTTTTCTAATCTGGCCATTTCGCAACCTAGTACCTTGTCTCCGAAATGTACACCGGTTTACAAATGGGGAATTTCTTTTACGGGCTTCGTTTCGCAAATTTCTTTAATGTCATTTCTGGACCGCGTAAACGATTTTAAGATCTCACGTAACTCTACAGACCAAGATTTATTTGTCTCAGCAGGGGAATTATTTTCTGGCTCAGCTTTGATTTGGTACATGAATATACGAAACCACATTTCTACCTGGGAAGAATTAGTTACTTGTTTAAAACGCGACTTTTTACCTCATGGATATATAACTGATCTCTGGAATAAAATAAAAAATCGTACCCAGGGACCTAATGAAAACGTAATCTCTTTTATTACCTCAATTGAAGCTTTATATGGCAGATTAGATAAAAAAAACCACCTGTACCTGAAATTATCGAACAACTTTTATGAAACTTAAATCCTTATTTCTCGGAACATTTAGCATTACAACATATCTCTTCCTTACCTCAATTTAAGGATCTATGCCGCTCTCTTCAAGAAGTACAGTTACGTCTAGATAAATACCGTCCGCCCCCAACAAAACAATATGACCTATTAGAACCAGACTTAGCTTGTCAATCAGAATCTTCTCGTAAAGTATCTACTATTAATCTTCCTGTTTATCCATCGACAAACTCAGTTACCTGCTGAAATTGTAAAAAAAGTGGACATACTTACAATGTTTGCACATATCCAAAGAACCTCTTCTGTTATGGCTGTGGTCGAAATAATACCTATAAATCCAAATGTACAAAATGTAACCCTACCTTATCGGGAAACTTTGTCAGAGATATTCCTACTCAGGACGTGAATATCTCAAGGAGCCAAAATCGTCCTCAACAAGAACAACTCAACACACCCAGACGTCAACAGAATTAAAGCATAAACTTACCCCCAATATTAAACCTTTATTTAACGTATCTAGTAATAATAATATCGTTATCTTAAATTCAAAGAATAACTTGCCTTCTTTATCTGAAATATGTAGTTCGACTCCAGCCGAATGGTCTAATTGGTTGAAAACAGTTCATTCCTTTTACCATGAAAATTCTGCTGCCTTACAACTCGTTAAAAGACCTCTCGATATTGGCCCGCATTTACCTATCTCTATTGGCTCTCTAAATGTAATCGCTTTATTGGACACGGGTTCGTCATTTTTTTTTAAATAATGAAGGCTTAAGGCAATTATCTAAACAAAATATTAAATTTCAGGTTATTCCAGAAAAAACCCATATCAATCATCAATCTAGCTGACGATAATAAAATATATGAAACTGGTTCTCTCAAATTAAAAATTCGTATAGAGTCACTCGAACGAGATGTTCCATTTTTAATTGTGTCTACATTAGCTTATCCATTTTTGCTTGGTGTTGACTTTTGCCAACTTTTTAATTTGTCTCTATATTTTCAAGATTTCACTTGGCAAGCTTCTATCAGAACAAACTCTTGTGCGTCGACTGGTATATCTAATAAAATTTCTCTTACCGATTTTCTGAATGAAATTCTTAACTTTATAACTGACAAATTTCGTAAATTAAATACTTCTGAACTTGATTGTGTTAATACTGCAACTCATACTATCTCTATGGGCGATGCTGTCCCTTTTAAGCAACGTCAATATCCGTTATCGCCTGCATTACAAAAACATTATATTTCGAAATAAATAAAATGCTTGAATCCGGTGTTATCTTTCCTTCAAATTCGCCATGGATGTCTCACGTGCTATTGGTTCGTAAAAAGAATGGCGAATGGCGTGTTTGTTTTAATGGAAGAAAACTTAACTCTATAACTGTGGCTGACGTCTATACTTTACCACGTACTGATTCTATCTTGAGTCTGCTCCGCCATGCTAAATTTATCTCATCTATCGATGTTAGACAAGCTTTTTATCAGATTCCTCTTGATTTATCTTCACGTCCAAAGACTGCTTTTTGTGTTCCAGGTCGAGGTTTGTTTGAATATAATTTCTTGCCGTTTGGTCTCTGCAACGCGCCACAAATTTTACAGCGTACTATGGATCAAACGCTAGGTCCTATTTTACACCAAGAATGGTCCTTTGTATTTTTAGATGATATATTGGTCATTTCAAGTTCCTTTGAAGAACATATCGCTACACTTAATGAAGTTGCTGAACGCCTAAATGCAGCAGGTTTTAAAATAAATTGGGAAAAATGTGAATTTTGCTGTTCTTCTCTTACATTTCTTGGTTTTATTATCGACGGAACTGGTCTTCGGGCAGAGCCAGCTAAAGTTGACGCTATTACTAAATTTAAAACACCAAAGACTGTTACCGAAATTAAACGTTTAATAGGAATGATTAGCTACTATCGCATTTTTCTACCAAATCTCTCGACTATATCTACACCCATTACTACCTTAATTAAAAATAAAAAGAAAAGTCAATCTGTTGAATGGAATCTAGAACCTCAGCAGGGTTTTGAACAAATCAAAACGTAATCACCTCCGCACCTATCTTAATTTCGCCCAATTTTGACGAAAGATTATATATTCAAACCGATGACTCACTTACTGGTCTAGGCGCAATGTTGTTCCAAGTAAACAATGGACCAGAACACCCTATTGCTTATGCTAGTCGTGCTTTAATTTCTGCTGAACAAAAATATTCAGCTACCGAATGTGAATTATTAGGGGTTATCTTTAGCATTGAAAAATTTAGAGGATATGGTGAAGGTACACATTTTAGAGTAATTACTGATTGTGCAGCTCTCACGTGGTTGAATAACTTAAAACAACCTGCAAGTTGGTTGGCAAATGGAACTTGCGTACCTATTTCTCAATTTACCTTTGATGTTCAGCATAGACCTGGTAAATTGAATAATAAAATAATATAATATAATAATAATATAATATGAATTATAAACAAAATTACATCTTTACAACAATATATCTTTAGTTGTTTATATTATTTGTATGCACCTAGGTGCGAATCACCTGTGTGTGCATAAACGTCTTAATTAAGACCCTGCTTTTAGATATAATATTAGCAAAATATGACGTACAAAATTCTATCTTATAAAGACCTA
Organism: Platerodrilus igneus; assembly: GCA_036346225.1. Taxonomy (NCBI): domain Eukaryota; kingdom Metazoa; phylum Arthropoda; class Insecta; order Coleoptera; family Lycidae; genus Platerodrilus; species Platerodrilus igneus. Next base: position 2,826,310 of record JARFIW010001270.1, read on the forward strand.
TGTGTGCAACTTATTTTTATTGAAACTTTTTCCTAGTTCCAATCAATCTTTTTATAACATATTACAACACTTTAGCATAGTATTAAAGTTGTAATAAATGTGGTTTTTACATAAATAAATATAATTCTTAATGTTACTCATTTGTTTTATCGTTATTGGTAAGTCATTATATATTTTAGTTGCTATATAGTTAAGAGAGCGTTGACTAGCACTTTTCTTGTAGTAATTAATTTTTATATTTTTATTATTGTTAGCTCTGGTTGCATTAATTGTGATTTATGTAATTTTGCGTTGTACTTTTCTTATGAATAGTAATACAACATGTTAAAAAATAAAGTTGTCTAATATTTAATATATTTGTATTATATAATAGGTTTGATGAGTAAGTCCTTTTCTTTCGGAATATGATTTTTAGGATGTATTTTTGAGCTACATTTACTATTTGTAGAGCATTGTTGTGGACGCTTCCCCAAGCTAAGATTCCGTATCTTATCAATGACTCTACCAGTGCTTTATATATTGTTACCAGTAATTTATCATGTAGTATATTACGCAGTATATAAAATTTATGTACGAGTCTATTGATTTTTCTAGTCAAGTTATTAGTGTGATTTGTCCATCTCAAGTGAGTATCTAGTATCACTCCGAGGTACGTGATTCCATTGGTTTGTTTAATAGTAAGGTTATTAATAGTCAGTGTATTGAATTGTGGTCTATTTTTTTGTGTAATTGAAAAAGCAATATATTTTGTCTTATCCGTATTTAGAGTTAGTTTGTGCCAATCTAGCCAGTTCTTTATGTTTTCTAGTCCATTTTGCGCTTTTTGTTTAGTTAGTATCCAATTTTGATCTTGAAATACTAATACGGTGTCATCAGCGTAAGCAATAGATATGCCATCAATGGCAATTTCTAGCAAGGAATTTATGTATGTTATAAAAAGTATAGGTCCCAGCACCGTTCCTTGTGGGATGCCTATTTGTACAGTTTGTGGATCACTATATGTATTATTGTATTTTAGAATTTGTTCTCTATCTTACTATCTACTATACTTAGCACGTTACCTCTTATTCCATATGCTTCAAGAGTTTCTAATAGAAGATCGTGGGGGACTGTGTCAAATGCTTTTGCAAGATCCAAAAATATCGCTATACATTTGTTATTGTTTTCTAAACTACCTTTTATTGTCTCGACTAACTCTAGTATGGCATCACTTGTAATTCTTCCTGTTCTGAAGCCAAACTGTCATCTATGTAATATATTTATTTTGTCCAGATAATTAATTAATCTATTCTTTAGGCATTTCTCAAATATTTTTGCAAATGTGTTTATAATACTAATTGGTCGGTAATTTACAATATGTTCTATGTTTCCAGCTTTATAGATTGGTGTTACCACGGATTTTTTAAATTGTAAGGGTACTATTCCACTTGTAAAAATTAAATTTATTATGTGCTGCAAATGTTTCAATAAATAAATATAATAATCTTTCACAAGTTTGCCGGGGATATTATCCTCACCCGGGGCGCTATTGGTTTTTAGTGTTAATATATATTGTATTAATTGTTTCATTGATTGGTTCTAAATACATAGATTTGCATACCCGTTTTTGTTGTTGTCTATTTTTTGTTATAGAGTTTATTTGTAGAACCAATTTTTTTTGCTATTGTTATATAATATTGGTTATAGTAATTTGCTGCTTGTTTTTCCTGCTTAAATTTATTATTTAGATCATCCACTATATTTAATTTGCTTCTTGCTTTTATGTTTTCATTTGTAGCTTCTGAAATTATTTGATAGACTTTTTTTGTGTTGAACTTATTTGTATTTATCAAATTTGTATAGTATTGGTTCTTTGTTATTCTAATTAATTTATTTAAGTAATTTCTGTAGATTTTGTTGTTATCCCATAGTATAGTATTGTCTTTAGTTTTTACTTAAGCTGCTATTAGCTTATCCCTGTTTTTTACGGAGGTGATTAGGCCATTTGTAATCCAGGGAGTTAGTTTTTTTTGTAATGTTTTAGTTTGCTGTCTTATAATTAAACTTTTGTTATATAAACCTGTGAATGTATCAATAAATAGTTGATATGCAATTTGAGGATCATTTGCATTTAGTACATTTCCCATTTTTGTTTACTGATAAGTTCATCAAATTTAGTTTTATCTAATATTGTAGTTGTTTTATTTTCTGGAGCAGTTGTATCTTTTTCCTTTTCTGTAAGTTTTATGTCTAAATAAATTGAATAGTGATCCGTAATGTTAGTGTTTAATATGATTGGATATCTGTATTTTGTTTTGGGGCGATTGATGTTTTATGAAAATGTGATCTAATCAGGTTCTTGCATTGTTTGTTATCCTCGTTGGGGCATTTATTTGAGATGTGTATCCAAGTGCATGTAGCATCGCTACGTAGCGCATGTGTAATGCCGTGTTGGTATTTAATATATCTATATTTATGTCCCCAATGAGAATCTTAATATTATAATTATCTAAATTATTGTGCCTGATGCTTTATCTTGTGATTTTGCTTCTCTTAACCTCCCAGATCTAATTCCTGATGCCTGGTATCTTGATATGATAAAGAAAGTTTCTGAAAATCCTGATAAATTTTCCACCTTTAGTGTGAAGAATAGTAGATTATGTAAATTTGTATCTTCTTTATCTTACAAAATCTCTAACATCCCTGAATGGAAACCTGTAGTTCCTACTGTTAACCGCATTGAAGTTCTCAAATTGTTTCACGACCCTACAGCTGTTCATCTTGGTGTTACAATAACCTTAGCTAAAATATCCGAATTATATTATTGGCCTACATTAAAACAATGTGTCTGCCGCTATATTAAAAACTGTAAAATTTGCAGGGCTCAGAAGAGTTCTCAAGAAGCTTGTTCTGGATTGATGGGTAGCTTCAAACGTGTATCTTATCCCTTTCAGTTAATATCACTTGACTTATTAGGACCTCTTCCTCGATCAAAAAAAGGTAACCAATATAATGTTAATGCCATTGAAGCGGTACAACATAAATTATTAAGAGTTTGCCGTTATAGAATGGGCTTGAGTAATTCAAATTATTCAATTATTTTGTATGTATTAAATCTTACATCCTTAAAAACTTTTCGTAGTAGATCCGATTTGATAATGTTATATAGATTAATCAATGGATTGGTTGATAGTCCTAACGCACTCTCTAGTGTAGATTTCAGAGTGGCAAGTAACATTACTCGAACTAAATCATTGCTTGCTCTATCGTATTATCCTACAACTTATGCCTATAATGGATTTATTCTAAGGTGTTTTAGATTAGCTAATTGTAGCTAGTGTGAATTGGTGGGTGTTCCTTTTAATTTATTTATAAGTACTAACTAATGTAAATTGTGTTTGTGATTTAAACTAGATTAAATTACTTAATATATAACTAATTATTTAAAAGTTTATTCATCTTTATAATAATTTATATTAATATTTACCATGTAAATACTTTTGTTATTGTTGTGGTGTCGTTAAGTGTTGAAAGCGCAATCAAATAATGAATTAAGTGGGATATTTATTTATATGTATACATACATTTAAATGTATAATATATTACTGAGGTTAGGGAAACTTACTTTTTATCTGTTATTCTTATTTTGTAATGGGATTTTCCCATAAATAAATAATTCCCCAAAAAGGATCAAGCTATAACTTTCCCTGCAATTAAAGGAATTCCTGTAAAAGAATACTTATCATAGTAGGCAATTTATTAGATTCCAAAATGTGCTATTTGCATTGCAAATGTCAAATAACAGAATCTGTATAAATTTGTCGAACACGGATTGATTTTGTAACCTCTATGATAGTGAACCATATACATCATAACATAACAGAACAATCTGCACAGAAAAGAGCTCCTGTTCCTACTTTCAGAGTCCCTGAAAGCATTACAGATAGCACTCTGGAAGACATTGACAAAGCTATAATGTTGCCAATCACGCAAACTGTAGCATATGCTACTGAAAACATTGCTGATGCAGATAATTTCAACACTGAAGCAAAATTTAAGAAATACATCATTCAAAGAAATGTGCAGTGACAAAAGTTGCTATTGAGGTACATTCGCTCCAATCAAAATTCTATTCATAAAATTTGATTTTAATACATTTAACATACTTTTATGGGTACTTAAAAATAACTTCGCTTAATGTAAAAAGTATTAGAAACGAACATAAATGTTTCCAATTAATAGAACTTTTGAACAATTTACAACCTACAACAGCATTATTGCACGAAACAAATATCGATAGCACCATTTGCAAAATAATTTTCTCACCACATACAACAGCATTCTCAACACAGCGCAGTTTGATTATTCCAGAACCACAATCCTACTAAATAGATTAAGATTTCATATGTTACATTGTGAAATTCTGTACGATTCATATTTACAGTATGTCTTTTATTATAAATAGTTGGCATATTATATATGTTGCCCACATAACAAACAGACTGTAGATATTTTACAAAAAATGGATTAGTGATTAGAAACAGCAAGCGATGTTGATAAAATTATATTAGGTGGAAATTTTAATTGTACCATTGCAGTACTTCTAGATTGATTAAAATGGACCGAAAAGCGACCTAATTTTTCTAAACAGCTAGAAAATATATTGCTCAAATGTAACCTGCAAGATTGTTGGAGACTTTTTAATCGCGGCAAAGGTGAATTCACATTTAGTACACCCACATCAACTTGAAAACTACTCAGATTCTACTGTAGCGATAATATTTCCGTACATTTGCACACATTATTTTCTAACTATTTATGCGTTGAACTTAAAATTAATACAAAACAACACAATTTCAACCCACAGTATTGGAAGTTTAACAATGAACTGTTGGATGATGATAATTATGTATACTCGATGAAAATTTTACTTACCAAACAATATTGAACATACACAAACACTAATGATATATTAGCTAAACGGGACCAGTTGAAAGTATGGGCATAAAAGAAATAATCACTCAATACACTAAGCAACAGGTACAAAAAAAGCTGATATAGCACAGGACAGTATTAAATCAATTGCACAAAACCAATAAAAACCATGGCATAACTCTACGTTATGCGATAAACGAGGCACAGATATTTTATAAAAATATTGTTGCAAACACTGCAAATTTACAAAAATATTGTACTTTCCTTGTGTCCATCAATATCGACTAATATTTTAAATAAATACTCTAAATAACGTGTTTGTATTTAAATATTATATGCGCTTTATATAAAATGAAATTCAATGCATTTTATAATCTTCGGAAATAGTTTGTTTTCCTTTAAACATAAAGACGATCAAATCAAATCTTTTATAGTACTTACTCCATGAAGTACTTTATGGCAAAATGTAGATGACACTCTTTAAAAAACGTCCTTCTACTCGCAAAATATACCATTAATCTTATCTAAAACAATATTTCTTTTATGCAATAAGAGCGAAAATTCCATTCAATCATGGTCTTTATGCATTTATAATTCGCATACTGAGTGTTTTTCCAAATACGCTTCTCTATACAAATTAATATTTACACAATTCGAGCTTTTTCCTAAAGTTCTCCAAATTCGTTCGGGTTTGCGGCATCATATCATTATGAAACGATGCCAGATAACCTTTTGATGACTTCTAATCACGTCATTATACAGGGTGTCCGGAAAATACGTGTACAACGTAAGAACAGAGATTCTTTGGCTCGAAATAGATCAATTTGAAACAACTTACGTATTATACAAGTTGCTTCATTTAGCCGCTAGAGGGCTTCAAAAATCGTGAAAAATATTTGATATTTTAAAATAACTCGAAAACGCGTCGATAGATTTTGACCATTTTTGGGGTGCGAGTTACTACTTTCAATTGGTGTACGCAATAATTTTAAAAGCATACGAGTGTCCCAAAAATGATGTATTGTATAAATATCCGACCATTACCTTTTTCCTGTTTATGCAATGACTACCAATTTTTTTTTATGAGTAGCCGACTTAAATTGAAAACTTTTTTGTCTCGTAAAATTTTGATTAGACAAGCGGTTTGACAGAAAAAAATAATTTCAAATGTCTGCAAAGTTCGGTGCTGACTCTGTTACACAAGTTTATATTAATTAAGCAAATTCAATATTCAAATTCAAATAAAAAAAATGTCTTAAAACTAATAAAATCTAACCTGCTCTGCTTACTTCGTGCTTCTTTATTAATTCTCACCACTTAAAATTGTACGAAGATTATCGACGCATCCATTATCAACCAACATCAATTCAGAATTATTATCATCAACACATTTGAAATATTATCAACCAACGAAGATTATCCATACATTTATTATACACTTGAATTATTGTCGTCACCCTCGAATTATTATACATCCATTTGGATCATTAACATCGTATTCGAAATTATTCTCCACCAATTCGGAATTATTATACACCCATTTGAAATTTTATCTATCCACTTGAATTTATTCTATCTACTCGAATCAGGATTATCATACCCTCTGGAGCCCTATTATTATTATATTATTAGTTTACATAAATCACCCCAAATTCTACTTACGTTAATCGGCAATAGAAATTTTCATATTCGTAGCACTATCCGTCACTATACAATTTCACTATTAAAATATTATTACGCGTGACTTAGATTCAGAGTAACGCAGCTTGGCCTTGTTGAGTTAAAACTGAGCTCCGTTATCATTACTCGCTGTTAATATATGGGTTGATCCCACTTGTATGTGGGCTTGGCTTACAAGTCCGTCGCTAATCTTAACCAATGAGGTCTTTGTATTTCCTACACTTGAAGTGGTTTTCTGATGTAACAAATTTGTTTCCCAGGTAATTGTTGTTTGCTTATAGATACCTCGTTATCAGACCATAGTGTTTTGAGTAAATAATTGCTTTTCCATATTATACAAAAATACCTGATGCAATTTGAATTTCGAATTTCATATATGTTTATCTATTTACGCATTTACATTTTTTTATCAAAGATGTTAATTGTTTCTACGCACTTACACAAGGCTTTGTTAAGTTTTATCTCTTAGCTCCATATTATATCACAACTAATTAGAATCCTTTTGAATGTGTGTTTAATTACATTTACTATGCTTACTTCTAAATATGCGTGCTTCTTTATTGAAAAATATCGTCGTTTGCATTACTTAAAATTACTAAAGCTCTATATACCGGGTGTTAAATATTTGTTATTTACCTAATGTATGAATTGCCTATTTCTATGCTAAATATGCGTCCTATTGTTATAAGATGTGTTCATTTGCGTCGCTTAAAACTAATTACTCTATATACAGGGTGTTAAATGCTATTTACAAACTATCCCGATTACTTAATTTTCTCCTAAATAAATGCAGTTTTCTGCTTTCTATTATAATTTATGGTTACTGTATGACCATTGCTATAAAATACACCCTTAAACAACCCCTTATCACAGCTATATATATATATATATACATATATATATATATATATATATATATATATATTATATTGCAAACTTCCAGCCCCCCTATCGGGTGTCACTTTTTATTTAAGAGAACGTTAATCTCTTTTTATAAAAAGAAACTTTATTGTTAAGCAATTTTAAAAAAAAAACACTTCAGATATTGGTTGTGTGCAGCTTTATAAAATGGTGTTGCTAATTTATACCAAATATACCTCAGCTACAGAACTGATATCTCTTAATCTCAGGGTTACTTTGTTTTGAATAGAACTTATTTGAACTGGGTTCCTATATTCAAATAAGCTCGCATACAAATATATATGAAACAAACACCTGGCACCCTCTTTCTCTGTTGGCCCAATCTAATATTTTACAAATGTAAGACAACTGTAGATGGTAATGCAGATACCTCTAAGCTGTGTTACCGTTGTCAAATAAATTTCAGTGAAAACAATGCTCCTTGAATTAAAAATGCTTTATCTTAATTTTGAAGAGTAAATATTTTATTAATAAACTTGAAACAATACCTTAATATCCAGATTCGTGTGTTTGTGCTTCTTTACATTTGATGCAGTGCACCTACAGGATCTCAGGTCAGTTACCTAACAACAATATTGTTTGTTTTAATATTTGGTTAAATTTTAGATGGTTTTAAGAATGAATTAATTATTTAAATCGATACTAAGGAATACTTGTACGGTATATGATACAAATGATACCAGCAGTGTTTTCTTCTAGCTCTACGTGTATCCTCTCTATGCCTCGTTGCTCTGCTAACTTTTACACCAAAACGGCTTGCTCCTAGTATCTTCAAATTTTGGTTGGACACCTTTATATTTACTTTGAAATAGTGTATGTACTCTAAGCTTGTTTAACATTCGACCTTTAATCACTTTATTAATAATTTTATTTTTAGGAATAAAACCACAGCTCTTCAATACAAGTACTGTTTTATTCAACAGTTTTTCATCATTCAAAAAAATATTAATACAACAATCATATCAATCAAAAGAAAAATTAACAACCATAACATCTTTCGTAACCTAGTAACCAACACCTTACCTACTATTTTACTTTTATATAAATCAAAAATTTTTTAAATCACAATTGTACATTCAAAACCACCTTAGCTTAGTCTTCCCTACATTTACATGGCCTTTTGATTGGTACAAACAAATATTGCATTGTATAATAATATTCATTAATGTTAAAAAGCATATGTAGACAAACTTTTTATATGTTTCACCCTCGTTTAATTTTACATGTGACTGCTACTAATTTCATTTCTAAATTAAAAGTCAAACACCTTCTGGACAAGTATAATTATTGATCTACAAAGTAATATTCACTCGAAGATAAAGCATTTTGCCAACTAGCATCGTTTCTCACCTCACTAATTGTTTTGATTAAACTTGAGTCTTGTATTACAGTATATATAAAAACCATCTGTACTCCAGTTCTCTTCCTCTCCCCTTTATATATATATATATCTATATATATATATATATATATAATGTTATCTTACTTGAAAACTTTTTCTATACTCAGAGTAAAGGACTTTCCATTTTTGACTAGGCAACAGAATTTTCTAGTGAACGTCTTTATGCCCAGATGATGAGGTCATAGGCGCCAGTGTGGCACATTATTAATTAAAACAAGTGAATCAGAAGGCTGTAATAATTTTAGCATTCAAAGTTATGTGCCATACCATTTTTAACCTTTAAAACCGCCATAACGAATTGGCAATCTTTGAGTACAAACAATATATGAAACAAAATTAAGCCCTTCTTAGATCAAGAATGCATATAACCTAAAAATTATATTTGTTAAAGGAAATAACCTAACCCTATACTGGTGGGATTTATTAATACAGAAATTATTAAAATAAAATATTATAAACATTTCAAATGAATGTCACACTTTTCGTTTATATTTACAACACCTGGGTGTATGCAAACCAAGGTTTTTCGATACTTGCCTTTCACTTATATTGAGTTCTACATGCTTTTGCCAAGGGTGAAGGTGTTGCCATTTTCCTCATTTGGTCAAAGTTTTGATTATGAATATTACACTTATAGTTATTTAATATTAATCCCTGTAACTACAACGTGCATATTATCATATACTACTTGGAATTTGCCTGTTTGGGTATTTTATGCTGAGCAAGGCACTTGAAAAACACAATTTTCGATATAAACCGCTCTTTCTTGCATTGAATACATGTGAACAAGAACAAAATTTTTTGTTTGTTTTTAAAATTCCACGACAACTGATTTTTAAAACAGAATTTTCATCAATTTTCACAGTTTTGGAAAATTCTAAACTATCTATGCATGGATGCAGTATTTTTCTCTACAAAATACTGATTTACACTTTAGCTTTAAAATAAATAAACAAATAATTTAGTCACCACCTGGTATAGTAAAGTATTATAGTATTAATGTTAACTTGTGGCATCAAAAAATTAAGGATTTAGTATGCACATATCTCAGAAAGTGATATGCTGTAAGTAAAAAAATTTATTTCCTAAGTTAAAGGTACAAAAATAATCATTCGAGTATACAAAGTAACACAGTTAAAAGGTGCAATATCTTGTTGGATATTATTTTGGCTTACGAAAAAAACTAAGTCGTTTGCTTCTTGGTGTTGAGGTCTGGCTCTGAAATAAAATGTATAGTCACTAAAAATAAAATATTGTATTTTTGCAATTTATTCAGCATATATATGTATATACAGTGCGTTTATATAGTAATATCCACAGCCAAAATTAGCTATCATGCCTAAGCATAGTGTAAAATACTAATAGTAACAGTTAAAATAGTGTAAACTACTCAAATATAGATAGATGTATTTAGAATATATGTAGTTACTATTAAGGAAGTGAAAAAACATGCCCAAAAGCTTATTTGTATATATCGCCTAACTTTGGCTTTGCTTTTTGGCATTACCGATGGTTTAGACATGCAGGTATTAGTAAAACAAACACCATAAATAAACTAGGAAGAAAACATTATGAAATTAAGATACATAATTAATGCATGCATTACCTCATTATTTTCTTTAGTACTTATATTTCCTCTTCCCAAAAATAATTGCTTTAGTCGATTAGGAGTGACCTTTCGAGGAGTTTTTATTTCATTAGATTCTATTAAGGCTTCGCGAAGTTCATTACTTTGTAATGACACACGACCTCCATTTTTACTTGGTGTGGGTGGACCTGGCTTTTTATATGAAGTTGTACCAAAGTCCTTTTTCCTGGATTTTTCTGAAGGTAGTAAGCGTGTACTCATACTCTCATTAAAATCACCAGCTCCAGACTAAAATTGAATATAGTCATTAATAAATATGCCATACAATAGTAACTCATTTTACTTAAAAACAAGCTGAAGTCATTCTTCCAAGTATTCAAACAGTTATTTAGAGTAAATAATAAAACTATAATATCAATAAGAATGCTTATATCTATATATTAAAAACAATATGTTATAGGTAGTAAAACCTATGTAACATTCCTTGAAAATAATTATAATCATATTTCAATTTAATAGTTTCTGTATTAGTAAATTCTATTGATAGAATTAGGTTATTTCCTTTAAGAAATACAATATTTAGGTTACTAAAATTTTGATCTAATGTAAAATTATTGCATCATATATAGTTAATATTCAAAGGTTGTCAAATTCATTTTGTCAGTTTTTAAAGGTTAGAGATGTCATCATTACAGTTTCATGATCCAATTGTTTTGATTAATAATGCATTACGCTGGCACCAGGTGATCTCATTGTCTAAGCACAAAGACCGATCACATGCAGATTTCTGCTAACTCAAATAAATGGGAAGTCCCAGTTTCTGATATGTTAAGCTATACGTAAGTTGATTTATATACACATGATAGGAAAAAAAATGACATTGAGTATGTTCATTTTATACTCTTAATTCGTCCATCCAAAGTTTGCCGAGGATATCTCAAATTATAGGAAGGGACAATTACTTTGATTAGAAGGTCATCTAACAAGGTTGAAAAGTAGTCTAATCATGTTTGGATAATATTGAAGCTAACCCAAGTGGGCTAGCTTCAATTTTAGGGGCACTTTGATTACCTTGTGTTAGAAATAACCATGTTGAACTCTCCCTAGGCTTCTTATGGTATCCACAGATACCTACATGCATCATCACATCATCATCCATCGCAAAAATCATCAGTAGTCAACTCTTTAGTCCACCACGCAATTAAGATATCACAACCAGAACATTTATCTAATGAACTGACCCATCTGAAAACTAGTCTTATAAAAAACTGCAAATGCAATTCGGATATCAGTAGAGTAATAAGCCGGCATCTGTATCCAACACGAACCTCCAAACCACGCTGTAATTCTGACACACAATCTTTAGCAATCCTTCCATACATCAGAGTAACAGACCGAATTGGCAAAATTCTACATAAACACAACATCAAAACAAACTATAAGCCTGCTAATAAAATTTTACAAATGTTACCAACCCCAAAAGATTCCGAAAACAGCCTTAAAGTCCCAGGCGTATATAGTATACCTTGCAGCTATGGTTTAGTATACATGGGAGAAACAGGACGGTCAGTAGAGACTAGACTAAACAAACATATGCGATGCTTAAGAACAAGCCAGTACAATCGCTCAGCGGTGGCTGAACACCAACATGAAACAAGACATACCATTAACTGTGACAAGACGAACCTAATTGTCAGAATTCCATTTTCCTACAATAGAAAAATTAAAGAAACCATAGAAACCACTAAAAATTCTAACAATCTAAACAAAGACGATGGCTACTACTTTTCTTCCATTTGGAAAATGAGCCTATGTTCACAAAAGCAAAATCGTAACTTTCACTGATCCGCTACAACACTCCTCTCTATTCATGATCACTTTTGCATCAAGTTCTCGCCCTATATAAACTACCACTTTCGCTACTTTCACCGTTACTTTGCCACAAGACATCTTTTGGCTTAAATGGACCGGTGAGTCTGCTAGTTCACAAGTAACTTTACTTAATCTTTACACTTTAACTTGTCTACTTAATATTATCATTCTTATCTTTATTATTATTTTTATTATTTATTTTCATTTTCTTTTCTTGTCCTGATTAAGTCCCTTACAAAAGTAGGCAAAAAGTCAACCTTAGTTTAGAATATGACATGGTCCCAACCATAAATATTTATAAGTACAGTACTGTGCTCCACACATATTTCCAGTAATGTTTTCCTTGTTTCTATGTTTGTTGTTGTCGAAAATAGCTGCTGTTCTTTCTTGTTAGATACAGCTCTGTTCCCTTTCTATTGTTTTGTAAACATATGCCCTATTTTACCGATATTCAGTGGTATGTGAAGAGGGTTAAGCATCCTGTGGCTACCACGATCCGCCAACATTTGAACATTTGCCGAATTAATAGTTTTCCAATAAATCCTTTCGCAGAATCAAGATTAGTTGAAAATATTGCAAAACCAACACCTGTATTTGTTTATAGTAATCATTAGGTAGGTTTAAGTGTAATTATTTTTTATCATTAGGATTTCTTTCTTGGAACTGGTTGGACGGGTACCACCACTGATTTCTATTCTGAGCTAGCCTACACTGCTTGCTGACATTCCTACAGCCTAGATACAGCTCGCTTCTCCTTGTATTGTTTTCTAAATATATGCCTTATTTCACCGATATTCAGTGGTATGTTAAAGGGAGGCGGCTCCGTCGCGTAGTCCCAGGTTCGAATCCCGACACGATCTGCTTGAAAAATGTTGGGCGAGCATTTTTTACAAAAATACGCCCTCGTTCGGATGAGAGGTAAAATGGAAGTCATGTGTGTGAGTGTTGCCACGCACAATAAAGATCCCTACCTTGCTTGGAACAGCAAGGGTTCGGCAAAATTAAAAATTTTTCAGGTAAAAAAACTCGCTTCCTGGCCAATGCAGTACCTTCGGGTGGACATTGAAAAATCACATGTAGGGGTATGTTAAAGAGAGGCGGCTCCGTGGCATAGTTGGTATGCGTGTGACTACTACATCCAAGGTCCCGGGTTCAAATTCCGACACGGTCCGCTTGAAAAGTGTTAGGAGAGCATTTTTCACAAATATACGGTCCTCGTTCGGATGAGAGGTGAAATGGAGGTCCCGTGTATGAGTGTTGTCATGCACGCTAAAGATCCCTACCTTGCTTGGAACAGTAGGGGTTCGGTAAAATTCAAAATTTTCCAGCAAAAAAAACTCGCTTCCTGGCCAATGTAGTACCTTCGGGTGGAGCATTGGAAAATCACATGTAGGGTATGTTAAAGGGGGGGGGTGGCTCCGTGGCAAAATTGGTATGCATGTGACTACTAAGCCCAAGGTCCCGAGTTCGAATCCAGACATTTTTCACAAAAATACGCCCTAGTTCGGATGAGAGGTAAAATGGAGTTCCCTTATGTGTGTGTTGTCATGCACGTTCAAGATCCCTACCTTGCTTGGAACAGCAAGGGTTCGGCAAAATTCAAAATTTTTCAGATAAAAAGAACTCGCTTCCTGGCCAATGTTGTGTTAGGAACAAAGCTTGCTAAAGACAGACACAATCGCAACTTCTAGCAATACCACGGAAAGCCACGAAATACTGCTGTTCGTCATGGGAAAATCTAAGAAACCGAGAGCATTTAAAAATCTAAACATGAAACATGTCATTTTACCTATGGTAAACGCCACGTTTCAGCTTGATTTATCTCTCCCTTTAAACCTCAGTTTTTACTTTAAAAAGTCCATTGAACCTTAATATACACTTTTACTTTAATAGATTTATTATAATCTCAGAATATAAGAAGGTTATAGTACTTTATAAAGTACCGTGTTTTGTTTTTCTAATATTCATACTTGTTTGTAAAGTTGCCTACAATCCAGTATTCTTGGTATTTAATTTCACACTTACTTTGCAGAAGAGCTCTATAGTTTTCTTTCCTTACAAATCCTAAATACCCGCTCTGATATTTGAGACAGATTGTTTGCCTGTCAAAACGTTCTGACAAAAGTTTCATTTCTTGTCTTGACTTGTGCACAACAGGTCGCTTTTGAGTTCAAGGTGATAAAATTGACCATGAGGTCGTATCAAGTATGTATTATTTTGTTAAATAAAAGATGTGTAATCATTTAAATAATATTACAGCTATCTTGTCTAGCGTTTCCTTCCTTCATGGGCTGCGAATCCCACCGGATTGCTTTTCCGATGGTAAGAAATTAACAGATGTATTTTAATTTCCTTTTGACTTTTTTGCGTGTTAACTAATTCACATATTGTATTTTAGGGTCGTTCTCTACCCTCAGTTTTCCTATATTTGCACCTTACGCTCCGTAAAGAAGCAAATGTGTTTTGCTGTCGTTTGACCATGAGATGACGATGGCGTTGTACATTTAAATTAAGCTACCGCAACATACATTTTAGTTTTATTAATTACTCTCTTAAATTTTGGTTTGATATGGATCTATGAAGTTAACACAGAATAATGTTTTTCAACTTGTTTGTATCCTAGCGAATTCTACCTCATCATTTGTTTTATTTTGATGTTACCTGGGACTCCTGCAGTTTCTACACATGTGATTTGGATTTCTACGGATGTTCCGTTCAAGAATATCAGGGTAACAAAAAAATATGTTATTCAATGCACATGTCAGGTATGACAAACTAAAATACTATTTATCTACTCAAAATTTAATGAACTGATTTATACAATATTAAATTTTCTCTTTATGTTACACTTGTAAAACATATAAATCTTACAGATAATTTATCTGGTGTTCACAAATAGTAATTTCTTTTTATACATAGTCTTACTGGACGCATACTGTCCAAATGTAAGCCACACGTTTCATGAAACTTATGGTAGTAAAGTACATTTATTAATTTCGTTAAGCATTTAAAAGCACAAGATACTTTTCTTTGTATTTTTGAACGTTTAGTTCACGTTAAATATTTTATTGACTTTTTATATGTTACATTCACATATTTAAAAAACTCTCTTAGACTTAAGTACCTACATTGACTAGTTGCAAAAAAAAAAGGAAACATGTATCATAATCTTTACTGATCCTTTCATTTTATATGACTTCATAGAATATTTATGTTTTGTTCAAAATTTATTTTCTATAAAATTTAATAAACACACTATATAACTTTTCATAGTTTCTCACAGTCGTTTAATTTACAGTTATTAATTCACAAATTTTCTCCCTTCGAGATTTTAGGTCTCTTGCAGCCTCTGCAACCTCAACGGTCGATGCTAGCTGTGCCAGAGTGTAATTTTTTATGCTCTGTCGTGCGCCTATCCTTTTAAAACACCTGGAAAAGGGTAGGGTGCACGTGGCACCCAACCTATCTTCTTTCTTTCTCTCGCGCACGTTTACACGTAGCGTCCAACTACCTAAATTTTTTTCTCTCTCCATTTTTTCTCCCGCACGCTTCCACGTGACGCCAAACCTCCTATTTTTTCTTCTATATCTGACACACGAAATTTTTTCTATACCTGGCTACGTTTACACGCGACGCCCAACAGGTTTAATTTTTTTTCTCTCACCCACGTCTACACGTGGCACCCAAATTTCTAATATTTTTCTCTATATCAGGCACACGCATACACGTTGCGCCCAATATAAATTTTTAAATTTTGACATAACACAACCCGACGATATTTTTCTTTAAATTTTCTATACAACGCATTTTGTTTCTTTAATATTTTATACAGCACATGTCCACGCTTCCACGTGACGCCAAACCTGTCTCATTTTTTTTTCTCTTGCGTGCGTTTACACGTGACATCCAATGTATCTTTCTTTTTTCTCGTGCATGTTTGCACGTGTCGCTCAACGTATCTCGTTTTTTCCTGCATACACTGTCACGTGAAGCCAACATTTATTTTATACCTATTTTTACCTTGAAATATAAATAAATATTCCTTTGTAAAATATAAAAACTAAAATGGAAGCATACTTAAAAGCAGGTTATTTACTAATAGAGGAGCTTGAGTATGAACTTTACATAAGGTCCATTAGTTCAAAAAAGAGAACTATGGAGGATAAAAGAAAACTTTTGGCTCGTCAATTAAGAATTGAATTAAATAAACCACCACCACATAAAGAACTATCTCAATATACTATAACTTTCGAACAAGATAGTGAGCAAATAACTAATACTATAAATTCAATTACGAATTTAATAGAAGAATTTGATGGTGATGTTAAAGATTCACTTTATAAAAGAATTATGTCTCGACTGGCGCATGTATGTGGCAGAATAAACCGATTAACTATTCCTGATAATGATAATGAAATTGTAACAACTTTTAAAAATGAAAGTTATTCAACTGCACTTTTGTTAGATGCAGAACTTCATGAAAAAATAGACAAATATGAAATTACTACCGGTAAAATTAATGTACCTTTAACAAATACTACCCCACAATAAATGTTCATCCACCAACAGTAACTTATATATCTAATCCTACTCCAATTTCTTCTTGGTCAATAAAGTTTAATGGTAAACCAGACACAGTCTTTGAATTTTTAGAAAGAGTATCTGAATTAGCTGAAACCAGAAATGTTTCACTACAAGATCTGTTTTCGTCTGCGATGGAATTGTTTGACGGAGATGCAATTGTTTGGTATAGGGAAATAAAACACTCTGTAACAGATTGGAACTCCTTAATAACTCGTTTAAAACAAGATTTTCTACCTCCTAACATAGAAACTATTTTATGGGACGAAATAAGACTTAGAAAACAAAAGACGAATGAAGCAGTGACTATCTATATAATGAAAATGCAGAATTTATTCCGCAGATTTCAAAAATTACCTTTAGAATCAACAAGAATACAAATTATTTCACAAAATCTATTACCTGATTTTATTACACCACTTTCTATAATTCTACCTACAATTAATACTATCTCAGATCTCGTTACAGCTACAAAAAGATTAGAAGAATCTTTTCGTATAAAAATCAACTTATATCTAATAATAACTCATTTAAACCAACTACCTCTGTTTCATTACAAAACAAAATTCTTTTCCACAAAATTTTTATACACAAAATTTCAAGAAAGTAAACCGAAAACTTGGACATACAACAATAAACCTAAAATACAAAATGCTTCGTCTCAATTAAATGCCATACAATATAATACGATTCCAAAAATTCAAACACAACCACATACCACAATAAATAAAAATATAAATACAAATTTACCTACTTTTCTTTCAACTCAAAATACACGGTATTTCTCAAATACCTATAGACATACCACAAGTAAATGTTGGAACTGTTTAAAATCAGATCACACATATCCTAATTGTAATATTAAAAGAAAAATTTTCTGCTACAGATGTGGCATTCCTAATGTAAAAATATCCACATGTCCCGTTTGCTCAAAAAACGAATAAAAAAGTACAGGACATATAGCCAACCCTGTACTGAGATATCTATGGCAACCCAAAATTATCTTAAACCAAATAAAATTGTCTCTACCACTATTTTTTCTAAAAAACAAATGACTACTCTACCTAGTACAAATCCTACTTTACCTTATACAAAACCTACCTTACCCTCAAAAATAAATCATTGTTATAAAACAAAATTATAACTTAACAAGTTTGTCTAAGAAAAATTACCTTAACTTACATAAAATTTCTCAAAACAATGATAACTGGTCAAAATGGTTGACTACTGTTAGAAACTTCTATAAATCAAAACACATTCAATAGAAACTTATAATTTAATTACAAAACATTTAGATACTAGACCATATCTTAAAGTAAAATTATTAGACATTTATATAACTGCACTTTTCGATTCGGGAAGTAACATTTCTGTTATAGGATCTCTAGGCATACCTATAATAAAAACCTTAAATCTAAATATATTTCCTTTAACTACACATAAATTACTAACTGCAGATGGCACTCCGCAAAATATTTCTGGTACTTTAGACTTGCCTATTTTTATAGGTGACACATGTTGTCTCATTACGTGTTTAGTCGTTCCTGCACTACCTCACTCATTTATTTTTGGTTCAGATTTTGCGAAAAAGTTTGAACTATCTATCAATTTTAATAATAATTCCTGGGATGTTCACACATCTACAAATATACCTATACCTGTGGAAAAAGTTCCTTTAAAAAATTTAGATAAACATAAACTTTGCACGTTAGACGATTTACTTCCTACACAATTACCTAAAGCAAAACAAATAATAGATTCCTTCAATTTAATTGCAAGCACTGATACAAATATAGGTCGCACTGATAAAATTTATATGAATATTGACACTGGTGACCACAAACCTATCAGAAAACGTCCATACCCAATGTCTCCATATATGTCAAAAATATTGA
Organism: Platerodrilus igneus; assembly: GCA_036346225.1. Lineage (NCBI taxonomy): Eukaryota > Metazoa > Arthropoda > Insecta > Coleoptera > Lycidae > Platerodrilus > Platerodrilus igneus. The sequence continues at coordinate 2,845,163 of JARFIW010001270.1, forward strand.
ATGAAAAATTAGATGAAATGTTAGAGCTGGGTGTAATTGAAAATGTACCTCACCTTGGTGTTCTCCTATCTTACTAGTTAAAAATCTTCTGGTGACTATAGAGTTTGTTTTGATGGAAGAGCTCTAAATGAAATAACTACCCACGATAGCTACCCCATGCCTAATGTAGACCGAATTTTGAATTTGCTAAGAGGTGCTACATACATTTCTAGTCTTGATCTAAGACATAGCTTTTGGCAGCTACCTTTAACTACAGAGTCTAAGGACAAAACAGCCTTTAGTGCAATCTCCAGAGGCCAATTTAGGTTCGTTACAGTTCCCTTCGGTTTAAGAAACTCTGCACAAACACAACAACGTCTCGTTGATACTATTTTTGGACCGAGTTGGAACCCCATATTTTCTGTTACCTCGACGATATTATAGTTATATCTTCAACATTTTCTGAACACATCAAGTTACTAGAAACAGTTCGTGACCGTTTAAAAGATGCAAATTTAACTATAAATCTCAAAAAATGTGAGTTTTAAAAAAATTAAAATTCCTAGGATACATTGTTGGTTCAAATTCTATTAGAACAGATCCAGAAAAATTTCAGCAATGACTAACTATCCAAGACCTAAAACAACCACACAAATTAAACGTTTTGTTGGCATGGTTAGCTGGTATAGAAGGTTTATAAAATCTTTTCTACCCTTATGTCTCCTATTAATGATCTGTTAAAAGGGAAAAGAAAAACAACCAATAGTTTGGAATTCCGAGGCTGAGTCAGCTTTTCTAAAAATAAAACAAATCTTAGTATCTGAGCCTATCTTATCTCAACCTGATTTCAATCAACCATTCACGATAGAAGCTGATGCATCAAATACTGGTTTAGGAGGAGTTCTATTACAAAATCTAAATGGTGAAGATCACATTATCTCTTACGTAAGCAGATCACTTACACGTTCTGAACGCAATTACTCCGTTACAGAACGCGAATGTCTCTCAGTTATTTTTCTATAGAAAGATTCCGTCCGTGGATAGAAGGAACAAAATTTACAGTCATAACAGATCATCACAGTCTGTTATGGCTCAATAATATCCAAAATCCTTCTGGGAAACTGGCAAGATGGGCCACCCGTTTAAGACAACATACCTTCGATTTAATTCACCGTAAAGGCAAGCTACATGTAATACCTGATTCCCTTAGTCGATCAACACAAGATAACACTGTAAATTTAAATACCTTAGAAATAGATTTAGCTAACATAGATGATTACTATGTATCTTTAAAAAATAAAATTATAAATTCTCCAGATACCTATCCGCAATGGAAAATAGAAAACGGTTTGTTATACAAATTCCTACCTTCAAATTTACCGTTAACTACGAATATAAATAATTGGAAAATCCTAGTACCTATTAAACAAAGAAATGAAGTAATTTCTACTTGTCATGATCCACCTACTGCTGGACATTTTGGATTTTATAAAACATTAGCTAGACTTCAAGAAAATTACTACTGGCCTAAAATGAAATATGACGTCATAAAGTATTGTAAAATTGTCTAATATGTGGAGCACAAAAGCATCAAATATGAAACCATTAGGTTTAGCAGGTAAAGAAAAAGATGTTACATTTCCGTTTCACACAATTGCTTTAGACCTCATAGGACCCCTTCCTAGGTCAAAACAAGGACACAAGTGGTTACTTGTTGTAGGAGACTGGTTTTCTAAATTCACTTTATTATTTCCTTTACATAGTGCTACAGCACCAAATATCGAAAAACATATCGAAAATAAAGTATTTCTAACCTACGGGTACCTAAATTTGTAATATGTGATAATGGATCACAACTATCTGGAAACATTTTAAAAATTTAATTGCTAATTATAATGTTGAAAAATATGGTACACTGCAGTATATTCCCCACAATGTAATTTTGTAGAACGAATAAATAAAACTGTAGGTACGGCGATTAGATCATATGTCGAAACACACAACATGTGGGATGAAAATATAGCAAAAATTCAGTACGCTATAAATTCAGCAAAACATGAGGTGACGGGTTTTTCGCCAAATTTTTAATTTTTGGTAGACATGTACCTATTTCAGGAAAATTTTATAGTTCGTCTTATAAACCCTCTGATGACGTAGATATAATGCCTGAAGATAGGACCGCATATTCTACCGACCAACAAGGTCTTTTAATCTCTTCAAAGATGTAAAAATAGATTACATCTTGCCTATAAAAATGTCTAGTCGTTACAATTTACGACGTAGACCATTTACTTTCGATGTAGGTGATACAGTTTGGAGAACAAACAAAGTATTGTCTAGTGCCGCTGATGTTTTTACTGCAAAACTTGCACCCAAATATATTTTATGTACAGTTAATAAAAACTATCTAATTTAATTTATAATCTTACTAACCCAGATGGGTCAAAGACAAATAACTGGCACATAAAAGATTTAAAGCCATATACAGGCACTGATATAAACTTAATAAATTTTCTAAATATACCTACCTTAACTTAAATAATACTAAACATAATCTTTCTTAACTAAAATTTTTTTCTTGGAACATTACACGTGTTTGATGTAATATTTTTTGATGACATATCATATCTAGCCCCCACACTTACATACATAACTGGTGTACAACAGTTATACCCTCCTATAACCCCCATTGCCATTTTTCTACAATTTTTGTTTTATTTCTAATCTTTTTACCCGTGTCGAGTGGTTTAGTACTTACTGATTTTGACTTCACGGATTATTGACTTTACCAATTTTGTTTCCCTTTGGGACGTGTGATACGCGTTAGATATCCCACCACTCAAACATTTTTTTTAAACAATTTTTTTCTCAAACATTTTTTCAAACATTTTTTCTTAAACAATTTTTTCTCAAACTTTTTTTCTTTTCTCAAATTTTTTTTTCAAACAATTTTTTATTTTCTTTTAATAAGTCTTTCACTTTCAATCCAATTTTGGATTTTATAAAAAAATATATCTTCATATATTTTTTTTCTTTTGTTCCGGGGCAGTGAAACATGTCATTTTACCTATGGTAAACGCCACGTTTCAGCTTGATTTATCTCTCCCTTTAAACCTCAGTTTTTACTTTAAAAAGTCCATTGAACCTTAATATACACTTTTACTTTAATAGATTTATTATAATCTCAGAATATAAGAAGGTTATAGTACTTTATAAAGTACCGTGTTTTGTTTTTCTAATATTCATACTTGTTTGTAAAGTTGCCTACAATCCAGTATTCTTGGTATTTAATTTCACACTTACTTTGCAGAAGAGCTCTAGAGTTTTCTTTCCTTACAAATCCTAAATACCCGCTCTGATATTTGAGACAGATTGTTTGCCTGTCAAAACGTTCTGACAAAAGTTTCATTTCTTGTCTTGACTTGTGCACAACAGGTCGCTTTTGAGTTCAAGGTGATAAAATTGACCATGAGGTCGTATCAAGTATGTATTATTTTGTTAAATAAAAGATGTGTAATCATTTAAATAATATTACAGCTATCTTGTCTAGCGTTTCCTTCCTTCATGGGCTGCGAATCCCACCGGATTGCTTTTCCGATGGTAAGAAATTAACAGATGTATTTTAATTTCCTTTTGACTTTTTTGCGTGTTAACTAATTCACATATTGTATTTTAGGGTCGTTCTCTACCCTCAGTTTTCCTATATTTGCACCTTACGCTCCGTAAAGAAGCAAATGTGTTTTGCTGTCGTTTGACCATGAGATGACGATGGCGTTGTACATTTAAATTAAGCTACCGCAACATACATTTTTAGTTTTATTAATTACTCTCTTAAATTTTGGTTTGATATGGATCTATGAAGTTAACACAGAATAATGTTTTTCAACTTGTTTGTATCCTAGCGAATTCTACCTCATCATTTGTTTTATTTTGATGTTACCTGGGACTCCTGCAGTTTCTACACATGTGATTTGGATTTCTACGGATGTTCCGTTCAAGAATATCAGGGTAACAAAAAAATATGTTATTCAATGCACATGTCAGGTATGACAAACTAAAATACTATTTATCTACTCAAAATTTAATGAACTGATTTATACAATATTAAATTTTCTCTTTATGTTACACTTGTAAAACATATAAATCTTACAGATAATTTATCTGGTGTTCACAAATAGTAATTTCTTTTTATACATAGTCTTACTGGACGCATACTGTCCAAATGTAAGCCACACGTTTCATGAAACTTATGGTAGTAAAGTACATTTATTAATTTCGTTAAGCATTTAAAAGCACAAGATACTTTTCTTTGTATTTTGAACGTTTAGTTCACGTTAAATATTTTATTGACTTTTTATATGTTACATTCACATATTTAAAAAACTCTCTTAGACTTAAGTACCTACATTGACTAGTTGCAAAAAAAAAAGGAAACATGTATCATAATCTTTACTGATCCTTTCATTTTATATGACTTCATAGAATATTTATGTTTTGTTCAAAAATTTATTTTCTATAAAAATTTAATAAACACACTATATAACTTTTCATAGTTTCTCACAGTCGTTTAATTTACAGTTATTAATTCACAAATTTTCTCCCCTTCGAGATTTTAGGTCTCTTGCAGCCTCTGCAACCTCAACGGTCGATGCTAGCTGTGCCAGAGTGTAATTTTTTTATGCTCTGTCGTGCGCCTATCCTTTTTAAAACACCTGGAAAAAGGGTAGGGTGCAAACATAGCAACACTTCCAGTTTTCTATCGAAATCAATCATCTGCATGGATGGATGGTGATTTATTTAAGGAGTAGTTTTTTGACAAATTTGTCACTGCACTAAAAAAACATTTAAAGTCTAAAAACTTACCTGCTCGTGCTGTTTCGCTGTTAGATAATGCTCCTAGTCACCCCTCTGAATGTGAACTAAAGAAAGAAAACAACAAGGCTTTATTTTTATCGTCCCATGTTACACCTTTAGTACAACCTATGGATCAGGGCGTCATAGAGTAGTTGAAGAAACGATACAAAAGAAAATATGTTGCCTCTTTGCTGGAAAAAACAGAAGAATGTAACCTTTTTGAGGCGATGAAAAGTTTTAACATAAAAGACGCTATCTACACCGTTGCTGCAGCTTGGGACAAAATTATTCAAACTACCCTTCAGAAGGCTTGGAAAAAGATTTGGCCAACATTGAAACAAGAAGAACCTGAGACAGAAGCAGAAGTTGAGACAGACAACACAAAAGTACTATAAAATCTACAAGTGTTTCAGCAAGATCTCCAGATGAAAGATGTAGAAGAGTGGCCTGTTGAAGCTGATGTTTCGAAAGTTATCAATGCTGATCTCAACGACGACGAAATCACCGCTGTTGTGCAGAACAAAGCCATAGAAGAAGAAATTGACTTGGATGAAAACAAAACCACTAGTGACAACGTAGTGAGTCCTTCTGCTGCTAAGGACAACTTCGAAGTTGTGCTGAAATACATCGAACAACATCCAAATGCAACCCCAATGGACGTATTGTGGACAGAAAAGGCAAGATTTAAAAAATTGAAACAAAAATACATTACTGAGTTCTTTAAATAGGGTATGCTTAGATTTACAAGTACATACAATAAAGTTGTATTACAGTACTGTGAAGCTGTTTTTCTACTTACGAAAGAAGTTTTTTTTTGCTCCTCCCAATGTCCAACCTTTTAGCCGTTCCGATCATGGCCCAGTCCCGTCATGGTCAGATATGAGAGGTTCTACTGTATACTTCTTTATAATTTTAATTCCTATTTAAAAATATTTAAAAACAAATGATATTTTATTAAGGCAGCTTTTCATGCTGCATCTTAATCTACTCACAAAAAGTGTATATGGCGTTTTGCCTCCCATCTTTATATTTATTTATTATACAAGGGAAAAAAGTACTAGATTTTAGCTCGAGTTGTGTGTTTGTCTCCCGACACGTAGCGGAGGGAGACAAAACACCTAGAGTTAAAATCTTACATTTTTACCCGTATATAATACACTATTTTTTTCGGTGACAGGCAAAACGATGATTTAATATTGAAAAAAATATTACAATATATTAAAGTCAAAAAATCTATCGACGTCAAATTTGAAGTTTCAAACAAGTAGGTTGTTGTACTTTAGCAACAGTTAGACTTGCGTTGCTAAGGAAACCTTAAAGTAATCAAATATCTGTGAATTTAACTCTGCGAGTGGTTTCAAAAATTACTTAAGTTGTTTATATCGGTTGTTTTGAACGTGACGAAGTTATGATACAATGTTTTGTTACACCCGAATGTTACAAGTGTGGACCCGGCTTTAAATTAAATATCTTCGTGTTCTTACTTATTTGCACACACCCGGGAAAAAAGAACTCATTTTTTCCCCAGAGGAAAAATTAAATTCATAAAAAGTGACATTTTGTTACCTGTCAAGAAACATTAAATGTCACATTTTTTCCCATCACAGAAAAAATATTTTTTAAATGGCATCATTCATGTTTTTTTATTTTGTATAATGGGGTTTTTTATATTAAAATTACAATGATATATGACACATGCACATTCAGTATTCGTTTTTGGTCTCATTTTAGAAAACTGTTTATTGTAAGACGACTGTGACTAAATGAAATTTTTTGTTTATTTCCTAATATATTTGACTGTTGGCTTTTATTTTACACTAATGTTGTAGCTGTGGTTTATTTCTCCTTTGCACAAGAAAATGTCTTATAATTACAAGAAACAACGTGATATGATGTGTTTTTTTATCAGTGTAATAGAAACTCTCGACTAGCCGGTAAGATACCTTTAAAAATATCCCATACAACGTCAACGCCATTATACATATTTTCTTCAGCTGGAAAGAAATTTGAACGAACATGGTTCATTTACGTAAGCATGCAGTAAGTACGGGGATCGATTTGGAGCACAAAATAAACAAGATATTCTAAATGAGCTTAGTAAAATAAAGGAAACATTTTTGAAAAGTTTTCTTATTTCTTTAGGTTCATAATAATCCTTGTATTTCTACCCGAGGAATGTCTGTTGCATTGGATTTACCTCAAATGAAAATTTGGAGTTTTAAAATTGATGAACTATAAACTCTACAAAATTCATATTAATCAGTCTTTGACCAAGTGACAATATTAGATGATTACAATATTGTAATTGGACAATGAACAAAATTAACAAAAAAAAATGATTTTTTAAAGAATGTTATATGGACAGATAAATGTGTAGTTTTTCCAGTTATGGCATGTTCAATAGAAATAACGAACATTACTGGACTACTGAGAGTTCCTTGCAAAATCATGAACTAAGAAATCAAGGACATTTTTTTGTAAATGTGTGGGTTGGTATGTGGAATAATCGTTTTATTGATCCCAATTTTTTAATGGAACTTTTACGTCAGAACGGTATCTAAATTATCTAAAAAAAAAGATCTCTGAGATTATTTTGTAGATGGATTATGATATAGCATAAAAGTTGGCTTAGAAAGTGCAATTTGTTTTAAAAATTTTGAAGAACAAGTAAGCTATAAAGAAAAAACATTTTTTTAAGTTCTTTTACAAATGGTTCGAGATATATCAAATTACTTTTTTTAGTGCGACTCCTTTTTAAAAAGTGCAAAAGTGACCAATGTAAACATACTCTCTATCTTTTATAATAAGCGAAATCCTAATGGTGAGATATATTAAGTACATTTACTATAACTTGAGTCTTCATCGAAACACAGTCTAGAGGATCCAGGTAATGATTTGCATGACCTGTATTTATTGAAGCCCAAAACAATGTATACATTTTTCTTGAGAAGTATCGTGTGTTGCCAAAATCTTTCATTCCAATGTTTACTTTGCAATAAAAACTAGTAATTGTAGAAAACTTTGAAATACATTTGTCATTCTAACCATGAACGATATGGCTCGTATTGTTGTAACTTATTAGATTAAAAGTGTTTTTCAGATGTAAGTAAATTATAAACATTATAGTAATCTAAAAAAGGGTTTATGTACAGTATTTTATTAGGTCTTATTCTATGCCTATGACATATAACTTGCCTAGTGTAATGCAAACCTTTTAAAAATAATGCAAATACAGCAAAATAAAAATTATTAGTCATGATATTTAATATCAATGAGGAATTTTGTTTTGCTTTGGTTCTTTAAATTTATCTTAAAATTAGCTGTTGAGGCTTTAACTTAAAAATTAAATACTCCACAATACGAAATATTAATAAGGAGCATTTTCCACCGTTATTGTGAATAACGAATAATCCAAATTGCAAAGTGGCAATGAGCAGCTTGCGGAACAAATGTGAGGCAGTAGGTACGTCAGATATTAAGTAAGACCCACTGAGACAAACATTTACCTTTAAGCAGAATGTATATTAAAGTCAATTTCTTAAAGGGTTAGATAATTTTATTACTGTAATAATCTAGCTAGGTACTTGTAAATTACCAATTATTAAATTAAATTAAATTATTAAACTCTTTAGTCTTTATTAATTCTTATTCTATTTCCTTACGATTTCTTCAACACTATATAATGCTTCAAACAAACATATGTAAAGAGACAAACTCAATGTTTGCTCTAAAAAAACACAGCTTAAATCGCTGTCCAAATTCTTTAACTAAATTTTACCATCAACAACTCAACTACAAATATCTCGAAGTACACAATAGGAGTGACAAAACAATCTGAGCGGTAGATAAGAACGATTCATCATGGAAAATCGTATCTACATGTGACTATGGAAAAGAAGACATGTTTAACAAGACTAGGACAAACCACTGGCAGTGTTTATAAAATAACTCTGAAACCTTAAAATATTTGAGAATAATTAAGTATTTACCCACAATATCTGATGTTAAACGGCTATTTTAAGCAATAACCTCGAAGTTTTGAGGACTTTCACATCAACAAAATGGACTAGTGCTATGCACCTGAAGCATATAATCTATTACTAAAGTAAAGTATGGAACTTAACCTTGCAATATAATTAATAGGAAATAAATGAATTTTTTATTATTATTATTATTATTAATATTATCTGGAAATAAAATTAGCAATAAATATGAAATCTTATTTAGAATTGAAAATAAATAATTCAGCAAATATTTTTTTTTCCATTTAAAAAATTGCTAAAACATTCTATGTTGAATCTTGATTATCAATTAGATCAGAATATTAGTTGACTTTGCACTTCAAACACTTAGCCTAACTTCTGTCAATTTATATATATATATATATATATATATATATATATACGATATATTATTAATGGGTTTGAGGTCAGCTGGAGGAAAGTATACTCTTTTTTAAGGCCTAAATTTTCGAATCTATTTCAAATTCTTGATCACAGGCTTTCTAAAATACAATTAACTAGGCTAACATATACATCAAATTGCTATTAACTTACAAGGTGAGGATATATATTAAATTAACATAGATATTAAATCAAAAAATCTTTTTAAAATAATGTTTGCTTCAAGTTGTATAAAAATTGTATAATTTGAATAAATATAAAAATGTCAGATTTTGAAATCTATCAGTTTCACTTTTTTGTTATTAAAAGTTTTAAATATAGGATGCCTATGTGTGCGTGTGTGTGTGTGTGTGTGTGTGTGTGTGTGTGTGTGTGTGTGTATGTATGAGTATGAGTGTGTATACATGTTATATTTATATGAGTGTCCATGCATATTTCTGGTTATGTATTTTAAATCTGTTTGTTTGTTAGTGCGTATGTGTATGTGTACATGTGTATGTATGTATGAAGGTGATGTGGAAGTATGATGTGAAGTATTAATCACTACAATATCAATTATTGCATTAGGTACAGGTTAATTCTGAAGACTAAGTAAGTATGTATAAATCGAACTTAAACCACCAATATCTGTTTTTTTATTTATACAATTTTTTTTGCGAAAAATATGATACATTTCAAGGAATAATCTTTTTTTTGTATCTTTTTCTAGTTCTAAAATTTTAGGATGTTCGAAATCAATTTTGTGATCTAAATTGAGCGAGTGACTTGATAAAGCACAGGAATTTGGTTTGATTCTAATGTCACTTTTGTGTTGGGTTATACGTTGTTTTAAAAATTGTGACGTTTGTCCAATATAGGGGTTACCACAATCTATACAATTAATTTGATATACAATGTTTTTTTGAAACAAATCCAGTGTTTTATCTTTAAATTTTGAAAAAATAGTTCCTAATGTTAAAATATTCTTTTTAGCGTATTTGAAATTGTAATTTTTAAACACTTGGGTTAATTTATTAGTTATGTGATCATCTATGTTTGGTTGTGTTTTGTATAGTTGTAAAGTTTTGTTATTTCCGTTAGTTGTGTTATTGCTATCTATATTACCATCGTTATTGTTTGTATTAATGTATTTTTTTGAGTTGTATAATAATTTTGTGATAAGGTCTATAGGATAGTTGTTGTTTTGTAGAATATTTGAAAGTTTTTTGATGTTCTTATTATGAAAAGAGGGATGGGATATTTTTAAAATTCGTTCTTTTATTCCTAAAATAAAATTTAGCTTTGTTTTAAATGGATGAAAGGAATAATAGTTTAAGTATCTGTTTGAATGTGTCAGTTTTTGATACCAATCTAAAATGATTTCATTTTTATCATTTCTAATTAATAGAGTGTTTAGGAACGGTACTGAGTTATTTGATTCTGTTTCGACTGTAAATTGAATGTGGCTATTGTATTTATTAAAAATGTTAAGAGTTTCATCTATTTTATCTTCTGGAATAGCTGTCACTAGATCATCAACAAATTTTTTAATAAATGGAAGATTAAATGGAAGTTGTGGAATAACAGAATTCAATAGTTCATCCATAACTATTTGTGCAATAATGGGACTTAGATTTGATCCCATCGGACATCCAAAAATTTGTAGATAAAATTTATTATCAAAAGAAAAATAACAGTTGTCAAATAGAAATTCAACTATTTGTAAAATGATGTTTTGATAAATTACAATTTTGTTCAATGTCGGTCCAAATTTTAATAATGTTATTCATAGCTAAATTTTTAGGTATAGTAGTGAAGAGGGAAACTACGTCTAAACTGATTAATACGTAATTTTCTGGTAAAAGAAAATTATTTATTTGTTCCGAAAATTCAAAGGAATCTTTTATATTAAACGCGGTTTTACGGACGGATTTTGTTAGAATTTCAGAAATAAATTTGGAAAGTTTTTCAGTAGCAGCGTTATTTGTGGAAACAATGGGACGGTATGAAAAATCGGCTTTATGTATTTTAGGTAGACCATAAAGTTTAGGAATTGTGCTGCTATAATTATTAAATGATTTTGCGTCTAATTCGCTAATCATTTTTTTATTTCTTAATTGTTTTATAAGGTATAGTGTTTGTTTCTGAAGTTTTGCTGTTGGATCTGTTTTAATTTCTTTGTATATTGTATTATCTTTCAGTAAATCTGACATTTTTTCTAAATAACTAGTTTTAGATACAGCAACGATGACGTTGCCTTTATCAGCATTAACTATTAATAAATCTTCATGTTCTTTTAGAAATTTTTTGCATTGATAATAATCGTATAAGAATTTTGATTTTCTTTTTGAATTTTGATGATAAAAATTTGTTAAAATATTAAAATATTAGTTATGTAAGTTCGATTTATACATACTTACTTAGTCTTCAGAATTAACCTGTACCTAATGCAATAATTGATATTGTAGTGATTAATACTTCACATCATACTTCCACATCACCTTCATACATACATACACATGTACACATACACATACGCACTAACAAACAAACAGATTTAAAATACATAACCAGAAATATGCATGGACACTCATATAAATATAACATGTATACACACTCATACTCATACATACATACACACACACACACACACACATGCACACATAGGCATCCTATATTTAAAACTTTTAATAACAAAAAAGTGAAACTGATAGATTTCAAAATCTGACATTTTTATATTTATTCAAATTATACAATTTTCATACAACTTGAAGCAAACATTATTTTAAAAAGATTTTTTGATTTAATATCTATGTTAATTTAATATATATCCTCACCTTGTAAGTTAATAGCAATTGATGTATATGTTAGCCTAGTTAATTGTATTTTAGAAAGCCTGTGATCAAGAATTTGAAATAGATTCGAAAATTTAGGCCTTAAAAAAGAGTATACTTTCCTCCAGCTGACCTCAAACCCATTAATAATATATCGTATTTGTGCAAGGTCATTATCTCCAAACTGTATTATATATATATATATATATATATATATATATATATATATATATAAAATATATATTTATATATATATATATATATATATATATATATATATATATATAACATCCTACTATCATTTCTGCACCCGATAGACCGAAATTTACATTTAAACTTGCGTCCCTTCTAAACTTATTACCGTATATCGGACGCAAGGTAAACCTTTTAACTTTTTGGCGTTATTGACTTGGAATTTCTTTGGCTAAGATATTTATATGGAAGAAGTCCTTAATAGGTAGGATTTGGAATACATCAAAGTAAATGAGTTTTTGTACAAATTTCTATTTTAAATATTTAAGAAACGCAAAGTGGCTTTAAAATTGATAGGAAAATGTACAGAAATCGTATAGTTTTAGTCTAGCGATTTTCCGTTAACAGCGCCACAGAATATATTTTAATATACGTAATATTTTATTATGATATTATCTTTACATCCGCTAAATGGCAACATAGCGTGGTGCCAGTTAGTCTACTTAGATGTTAGGGCAACGAACAGTTATGTAGAAGCTGCATCCGTATAGTTTCAGAGATTGCAAACTTTTATCTACTAATACATAGCTTGTACTTGAGAGGATTTATTAATTTTTTGCTTATTTCTTGGGTTGCAAAATCGTATAAATGATGTCCTATCATATTTCTACATTTGTATGATGTTATTTACTGTTTTCTAGTAACGATTTTGTGAAGCTTAGAAAATATAATTTAAATATTTTATTACAAATATTTACATATGGATTTCGAATTTTGCAAATTGTGTCTGACTACATTGGTACTTATAATTCTGCACATAATTCTCCCTTACCATACTTAAGAAGTAGTTTCACCCTTACACTGAATAAATTGTAACTCATAAATGACGCAATAGAAAATATTCAAAACGTTTGCATCCAATCCTCGAATTGTTTATAATAGAAACATCCATCAGCAAAGGTCCACAAAAGCCGTTTTGGGGGTGGCAGCAACCCCTATACTACAAAAATTGTAGCTCGTGAATAACGGAATAGAAAATTTTTAAGATTTTTATACAATCCTCTAATAGTACATTACAAAGCATCAGCCAGCAACGTTGCACCAAAGTCAGTCTAGAGGGCGGCAGCAACCCCTATGCTAAAAAAATTTTAAGCTCCTAAACGACTCGTTAGAAGAATTTAAAAATTTTTGCATGCACTGTTTAAGAGTCTATTAGATAATCATCCACTAGCAATGGTGAGCCAAAGCCAGTTTTTGGGTGGCAACAACCCCTAAACTAAATAAATTGTATCTTAATAAATTTTTTTATAGTTTTAACATGAAATCATCCAACACACTATTACAAAAATAAACGCACTTAACAGGGCGTGAAAGCCAGCTTTGAGGCTGAAAGCAACCCCTACATTAAAAAAAATTGTAGTTCGTAAACGGTGCCATGCAAAAATTTTTAAATTATCACATGCAATCCTATAATTTAATATAAAAATATTTACTAGCAACGGTGCATTAAAGCCAGTCTTGGGGACGGCAGCAACCCCTATACTGAAAAACATTATAGTTCATAAACGGCACGATACACAATTTTTAAAATTTTCACATGCAATCTTTTAATAGTTTCCTTCAAAACTACTATCACGCAATACTGTGCCAAAACCAGTCTTCAGGGTAGCAGCACCCCTTAAATAAAATAAACTGTACCTCGTAAAGGGATGGAAAACAAGTTTCACGTGCAATTCTCTAACAGTTCTAATAGTCTACTACAAACACAAACACCACTAGAAGCACACGAAAGTCAGTCTTAGGGGTGGCAACAACCCTTAAACTAAATAAATTGTATCTCATAGGGGATTGGGTAAAAAATTTCCACATGCAATCCTTTAATAGTCTATTACAAAGATAAACACTGTCGACGGTTGGGGAAAGCCAGTCTTGGGGATTGCTGCAACCCCTATTATAAAAAACTTTATAGTTCGTAAACGACTTGATAGAAAATTTTCAAAATTTGCACATACAATACTTAATAATGTATAACAGAAACATCCACCAACAACGGTGCACCAAAACCAGTCTTGAGAGTAGCAGCAACCCTTAAACTAAATAAATTGTACCTCCTATAAAACTGGAACAAAATTTTCACATGCATTCCTCTAATAATCTGTTCTATAACTAAACACCACCAACAGCGCACGATGGTCAGTCTTGGGAGGTGGCAGCAACCCTTATACAGAAAAATATTATAGCTCATAAACGGTTCAAAAGAAAACTTTAAAAATTTTTCTAATGCAATACTTAATAGCATACAATAAAAACATCTACCAGCAATGGTATGCCAAAGTTAGTTTTGGAGATAACAGCAACCCTTTATCATCATTAGGTCTTCAGTCCTGGAACTGGTTAGACGCGTACCACCATTGTTTTTTATTCTGAACTAACCAACACATTTCCCTGAAACTTGCAGTCTGCATCTATCACTACCTGATCTAAGTCTAAATCTACATCCTTTTTCCTATCTTTGCTTGTAATATATCCCATACTATTCCCCAAAAATGCCTTAGAACGCATTTTGACCTTCTACTTCTCCTATTTTTTCCCCACAGATATCCTTGTTCTCCTACTATTTCTATAACCTAATTGTTATTAACTTTGTCTGTCCATGCTATCATCCTCATACATCTGAAGCACAACATTCCAAAAGGCTGCTACCGTTTTTCTGTTTGCTTTCTTACTGTCCGTATTTCATAGGCATACTGTGCTGTGCTCCACACATATGCTTTCAACAATTTTCTTCTTATTTCTATGTTTGTGGTTTTTCATCATAGGCGCTGTTCTTTCTTGTTAGATGCATTTCGGTCCCCTTCAATTGTTTTACAATTATTACCCTATTCCTCCGACATTCAGTGGTTGTAAAGGGTGATAAGTAGCCTGTGGCTGCCAAGTTCCCCTATCACTAGAACATATATCGATTTAATATTTTTTCCAATATATCTTTTCGCACAGTCAACATTAGTTGCAGATATTTCACAACCAACATCTGCAGTTGTTTATAATAATCATCAGATATATCTGCGCTTATTTTTTCGTCATTAGATTTTCCGTCTCAAAACTGGTTGGATACGTACCTGCACTTATTTATATTCTGAGCTAGCCTACACAGTTCCCTGAAAATCTCACACAGCCTGTATACAGCTCGGTTCCCCTTCTATTGTTTTCTAATTTTATGCCCTATTTCACCGAGATTCAGTGAAGGGGATTAAGCAGCCTGTGGCTGCCAAGATCCCCCAACACTTAGACATTTGCCGAATTAATAGCTTTCCAGTAAATCCTTTCACACAATTAACATTATTCGAGAATATTGCCCAACCAATACTTGTAGTTGGCTATAATAATCATCATGTTTAAGTACAGTTACTTTTTTCGTCATTAATTTATCTATCTTGGGACTGGTTGGATGCATACCTCCATTGATTTCTATTCTAAGCTAGCCTAAACCCAAATTGGTCTTCTCCTAGTATTTCTTCAGCTCGTTTTTCCATTCGTCTTTGTACAATTCTAGTTAATATTTTTGATACGTGTGCTGTCAAAAATATTGTTCGAAAATTTTTACATCTATCCGCGCCTTTCTTTTTTGGTATGGTTACTATGATGTTACGTTTGAAATCTTTTGGTATCTCGCCTGTCTCATACATATAGCTTACAAGTTGGAAGAGACGTTCAGTTATTGCTTGTCCAGCGGCTTTTAGAATTTCTGCTTGCACCTTATCTGTACCCGAGGCCTTACCATTTTTCAAACCTTTTAATGCCAATTCAAACTCATCTCTATAATGTCGTTTCCTCTTGCGTTCCTTATATTTTTGCTATACGGCTTTATATCCCTAAAATTGATTCTAATTAGTTTGTATGCTTAGTCTGTCTTTCCTATTTCCATCTTAGTTTGTATCTCTTTGCACTTTTCATCAATCCATTGTTCTTTAGCTTTCTTGCATTTGCAAATAATTTCCCATTTTATGGCTTCGTATTTCTGTTTTCCTGTTTCACTTATTTATTTTTCTACCTTCGTCTTTCTTCTATTAAATTCAGGATATCCTTTGTTATCCATGGTTCCTTATTTTCTTTTTGTGTATACACCAGAATATTTCTGTCCGGCATGTCTAGGCTGGATTTAATGTTATTCCATTTTGTTACGACTTCCTTAGTCATATATTTTCCCGATATCTTTTAGCAATTCATTTGACTTTTTTTCGAATCTTTCTTGAATATCTTTATCTTTTAGTTTCTCTAAGTCAAAGTGCATTTTTCCGTTTTTTTTCTTCAAATTTTTAAATTTAAGTGCGGCCTGCATAATTACGATGTTGTGGTCAGTGTCTATATCTGCTTCTGGGTAGCTTCTAAAGTCTTTTACTTGATTCCTAAACCGTTGTCCAATAGACAACAAAAAGGAAGATACCTGCATCACAAACATCTTATTTTGGTGGTACACTTAACAATTTTGTAAACGATCAGGGATTTATGTTTCTCAATCCCTTCTCTTATTGCTGGTTCTGGAACAATATCTTCAGTATTCTTTCAAATAAATCGAATTATATCATAATAGTAAAATAATTCTAAAATAACCTTTTGTTAACAAAGTTTGAATAAAGGCTGTTTTTCTAGATTATTGATAATTGAAGTTTTGTACACGATTTCTGAAGCTGTGAAATGTGGGTAAGACAAATAAAATATTTTTTTTCAGAATGGCTAGCGTCATCCTAGAGTTCAGGCAGAAGTAAAGAATGGGCTAACGAAAAACTCTATATAGCCCTGGAAAAAAACAAAAAAATCTGGTTCTCATAACTACTTTCGAGTATTGTATTTAAATAGGTTCAGGTGATGCACACAAAGCCTTTTGCACATTTTCGCACCAACGAAGTTATATTGTGAAGTGATTAATTTTTGAAATTTTAGTGTAAGGTAGGCTGTCATTAACTACTGTTCCATTATAGCAGTTTGTCCAGATCTTACAATAAACATACATACTATAAACCATAATTAGGTTTACATACCCCCACCTTAAACCATTTTGTAGACATTTTAATGCAAATATGTCAATAAACTATACGAGAACGCTTTATGCATCTAAACGAACATAGGAATGATCAAATATTGTACTGACGAGGAGATTCTTTTTACAATATCCAAAAAAAAAATTTGTATTTCAAGTCAAAGATTTTCCTAACCCATAATCTTTCCAGCATCTTTTAGTTAAAGTGTGCAAGAGACCTTCCTTAAAACATTTGGCCGGGCGCTTTAAACGTGTTCCAAAGAATTCCTTTTATTTTCATTTTTGGCTTAAAATAGTCGGAAACGGCGGCGTCCGCAAATTTAAACGCACACCTATTAGTCAATTAACACCACGAAAGAATGCAGCTTTTTTAATATTTTGTATTTGTGTTTTAAATTCCTTCAAACATTGGTAAAGAATTGAAAAAGAATTTTTTAAGTGGTTTCATAGGAAAATGGTGATAATGTTTTTTACAAACCGGAACTATTCTTTTAGTAATTTCACACAGTGAAAGATCGTTTCTGCTTACGTTTCGAGCTTTGATATCATGCAAGTAGCAGCTCAAGATGCCGACGGTAAAATATTTTAAGTAATGCAGTTGAATCATTGCTAGTTATTGAATAATACCCACCGTGATGTTCAGCTCCAGTTACATAATTGTATAATCATCACACCAATAAAATCTATTAGCGTATGCAAAAGCAAAATTTTCAGAATAAAACTATTCCAAGGGATTAAATTTGAGATTTAAAATAAATTTAGCGAACATTTATTTTCCGACGCCTGCACCAACTAAATCAAGTTTTAAATAAACCGTTTTAACCTCTTGATTTATACAAGCGTATTGATAAGATATAAAAACTACCATCCTTTCTAAATTAATAGAATTAAACTTTTGTATTAAAAAAATGTCATGAAATTTGAAATCTAAACCACTTCCCGATCATGGAAAGCTAGGATAATAATTTAAAGTGACATAATTACTCTTACTTCTTACATCCTAATATAATTTATAAAACATTGCGAATGCATACACATGTTTTTATTTAACAGCTCATCGGAGACAAAGTAGAGTATTATAATGCATACGCAGCACTTTGAAAGACGGTAGTATTATTATCATCAGAAAGCGGTCGAGTATTGATGTTGTAAGTTTATTCACTCACCATCTGATAATAATACTACTGGAACGTTTGAAGTCGCCAGGCAACAGAAAAACAAACGATTAAATGTAGAATGTCCAGTTATTCATATCTTGTTTCTCTTAAGGTATTAATTGTATGTTTCATCTCTGTTACTTCAAAGAGTTATTGACAACATTGCAGGAAGCAAATGTTATATTAGATTTAATGTAAAATGAACGGAAAATATACGACTGATGCAAAATTAAATGGCTTTGAAAGGACTCTACAATGATAGGAAAATACAAAATAGTGTATATCTATATATTTTACTATTTCACAATGCTGTTGTGATTTTGGGCTTCTTCAAGAAATAAACAACAATATACTCCATATATGTAATGACCTATTTCCGCTATTTCTGGTGGACGCTAAAACGTATCAACTGTGTAAAGACGCAAAATTGTTAGCAGGATGTATATATATATATATATATATATATATATATATATATATATATATATATCTGTCATTAGTGTATTTTTCTTCGAGTTTATTTTAATTTTTTTATATTTATTATCAGTTTGTTGAAAATCAGTTATTATTAGAACTAAATTTGGTAATGCCACCTAAATGTACAACCTTAGAGACGCAAGTCCAACAGCAAGTATTGAATCTCTTAGATTACTTTGTAAGTGAGAAGCATAATGAGTCCTCTAATCTTAGTACAGTCAGTACAAGAAGAAGGGGTTTCATGAGAGAAATGTGCCAGTTTAATGAACTGCAAACATGGCAAAAGTGGTCATTGGCTCCTCTCTTTGTAAAATAACTAAAATTGTTCACTATACTTGAACTATTTTTCTAATACCAGACAAAATTATGTCACTAATAAGCTAGAGGCGCGTTAGCTTCTGTCAGTCAAGTTCCTCATTAACATTAGGTGTAGTACTTTCTTACAAAGTCTGCTAATGTTATAGTGGGTAATAGGTCATTTGTTTATTTCCATTTAGTTTCAGGTCTAACCTATAAACTAAATTTCTTAATTTTGTGTTTTAATGAGTAGCTGCTTCTTTAAAAATCGCTGTTCGTACTGTGGCTAGGATTAAATGTCAAAACCTTGTAAACTCAATTATAACTAGTCCAGGGGAAAAAGGGACTGTCCAATTTTTAAATACGAACTTCGGGTGAAAAAAATTATTTTAAGTAATACCAGCTTTAAACAAGTTTTACATGATAATGGTTTTAAGCTCAGAACAGAAAGAAATCGCAAAATTTAATGGAAAAACTAAGCACCGTTAAGATTAGAGATAAATTTCTGAGGGCATATAAGGAAAGCATTAAATGACACATGGTCTGCATGGATGAAACATGGTTGTGTTCGAAAGGAAATTCAACAAGATCGTGGCAAAATAGTAATGTACGAAGTGTAAGAAAACCAGGAGGTTACGACCAGAAATGATTTGTTGTTGTGTTTGCAGGTTCATAAGTAGGGTTTATACCAGGAGCCTCTTTATTATTTGCTTCCAAATCTCAAAACAATGATTATCATGGTGAACTGAATGGAAACATGTTTTTACAGTGGGTAGAAGAACTTTTAGTGAATAATTTAAAAGAACCATCACTAACTGTATTAGACAATGCACCTTATCATTCAATGCTGATTGAGAAAATGTCATCATCATCTTGGAATAAGACCGACATTATACAATGGTTGATCACAAACAACATTCAACAAAGTTCACAGTTAGCTTTAGTAAATTACACAGAAAAGAGAAGAGTTACAAAGTAGAGGAGTTTCTGAGAAGTCATGGACATGAAGTTCTCCCCTTACCTCCTTATCACTGCCAATTCGACCCAATACAAATGGTTTGAGCACATGCAAAAGGTGATTACAATAAACACATCAGAAGGAATGGTTATGATGACAACCAAGTTTATGCAATGTGGAAGGAAGCACTATATCAATGCTCAGAAGAAGTTTGGAAGAAATGTATCAGAGATACAAAAAAACTAATGACTGATTGGTATGATCGTGAAAAAGCATTAAGCATAACCGTTAAAGAGTTAATTATTTAAGCAGGTAGTGACAGTGAAACTTCTACGTCAGAAAGTGATAACTAAAAAACCTACTTCGAGCACTCCGTGTTATACATTAACCATATACTATGATAATCTATACAATATTTTACTTTAATACAAACAGATTCAATATAATGTCATTTTATTAATTTTTTCTTTGTAAAGTACTTGTATGTTAAAATAAAGCATAATTGCATTATACGTTTCACACAACCACTAGTTATATTTACAGTAAAAAACTCTTAGTCGCTGTATCTTCAATGTGCAATGTTAATTTAATTAGCATCGATCTTGGTCTATGCCTGACAGGAATACAATAAATAATGTTAAAAAAGCTTATTTATGTTAACCTCACTTTCAGTAATTTATTTATTTTAGAGTGAAAAAATAAATATTTTATATTAATGTTTGTAAGTACGCTTGCACTTCCCCTACGTTGGAGTTGGTTTTTCTGTTACTAGTTTTCAATTACAATTAATTGTGGTCCATGTTTAAAAGAAGAATTCAATAAATAATATTTAAAAAAACAATCAAGTGCATGTCAAATCATAAAACATTCTAACTTTTTCTATGTGTAAAATGAAATAATTCCTTGTGGTGTCAAATTTGCAGATGTTAAATGTCATTTATTGTTAAAGTTAATGTGTGTTACTTTGTTTTGCATTGTTGTCAGTTCGATCTTGATAAGGTGAATACATAACGAGATTTACAATTCAAAAGTGATTGATTTATAATATATAGAACAAAAGTTGGTAATCTATATATTTTAAATAAAAACATATTAGGCAGCAGCTGGCTAGACGGAAATATAAAAGCTACAATCATTAAATCTTAGAATACATAAGCTCTAAGAAAATAATAACCTATTAGTAATACTGCTTTTCAAGGTAAAATGAATAAATATAGTATTCTAGATGATCAATTATCTTAGGAAATGCATAAATATTAGTGCACACGAATACGATTGATGACATGACTGATTGTCTTCTTTCGTGGTCCTGATTAAATGTGCAAAAGACCATGCTGTTTAAGTTTACTTTCTATGGGACAATATATTATTTTTATGTGATATTGGAAATTACTATCAAATAAATTTTTCTTAAAGTGTTGTCTTCTGTTCAGTTATTTAAAACATAATACAAAAAAGCTATTGATGATGTGAACTGTTTTTAACAAAGAATCTAAGTAATAAACAAACATTATGGATAAAAAAGTAGTATAATCAGAAATAAATTCTTACCTTAATATCATCTTCTTTAAATTGTCTTGGACTGTGAAACTGTGTTTCTGCAGGATAAGAAGACTTCAAATGTGGTGGACATAATGAATTACGCCACTTTAGTTCCGAAATGCGACTGGTATTGGATTCTCTACCAGACGGTACAATACAACGACCTTCTTTTAAATCGGCCAGATATTTATTATTGAAGAAGTCTCCGTCTTCATCTTCCATTTCTAAATTTTGGCCTGATAATTAAAACAAATTATAGGTATTAAAAACAAATTGGCAAAGTTTTATTTTATTCCTTTAAACACAACTAACTCACACAATATTATAATCTATTTGAAATTAATAAATAATACATTTACCAATATATTGTAATGCAGACGCATTATGTTAGATATAAAAATTAAATGAGCAAGGAAAATGGACAAAATGCATATTGATATACTGTATACATTTTGATTTCATGTAAAATAGTGTTCAAAAGCCTAGCATAATCTTAAAAACCACAAAATTAATCTTTTTATCCCCGTTAAATACATACTGGAACTAAACTTAGGGTTGTAAATTATTTTAAACCACAAAAATGTAATCAAAACATTTATATCTGTAAACTTTCATACTGGAAACATGTCGTTTTTTAAAGAGTGCTTTAGAATTAATAAGTAAATAATAGTGAACTCATTAATATGCATCTCAAATATATAAGCTTTTAGAAATATTAGTTAAATATATCAAATGCAATGTTACATAGTTTTTTTATACATAATTGCAATTACTATACAGAAAACCTCCAGACATGTCTGATACAAAGACCCAGACAATTAGCAAGAAAAATGCATGGATATTAGATTGCATGTACAGGGTGTTTCAGAACAAAGTACAGTAAATTGGGGAATATATAGATCTTGATAAGTTATAAAGAAAAGTTAGATAAGTTTCTTGTAAACCCACCTGTTTCCATTATACATAGTGATGAAGTGATATTGAAGAATACATGTTGTTTAGAATATTTTCATTTAGGCTAGAGACTAACTTGAAAATAGGTACATGTTAGTTGTTTACTAATACGAAATATTACACCTCATTTAGACAAAATAGGATAATCCATTGGCATAGAACAAGGAGGTTATCAAACAATTTTGGCGTATACTTTTTGCACATCCTGTATTTCATAAAAATTAAAACTCTTAATTATTCCTCATACAATTTGCCACAAAAAAGATACTCTTGGTTAATCTCTGTAGTAAAAATCATACTCACCTCATGCATGAAAACAACGATTAATTCTTTCAAAATGCAAAGGTTTATTTTATGAATTCGAAACAGGTATCTGATTTAAATCAAATACATTTAGTAAAAAAAGAAAGCATTTAATAAACTTGTCAGTGTTTAAAAACTGAAGAATATTTGACTCTACAAGCTAAAATTTATTTACTGAGCCGCTACAAACTACAAAGTAGAAATTAGCTCATTATTTAAGTAAATATTCAAAGTGACTTCCTCAAACTTGAATACATTTTCGTGATCGTTTCTTAATCTGGTGAGTTTTTTTTTTGTAGAATAAACCTAGAATTCGCAAAGTCCCTAAAAGCATTTTCCATCCCCTCTCTTAACTCGCTGAACAGGTTTAATAGGTTCAGAATAAACTTTTTGCTTTAAAATGCCCCAAATTCCATAGTTCATAGGATTTATCTCAGGGGGCCGAGGTGGCCAATTAACCGGAGCATTTACTCCATGTCCAATCCACCTGCCAGGAAAATTGTTATTTAGCCACTCCCTTGGAGTTAATGCAAAATGAGCTATTGCCCCGTCATGCATGAACCGCATGTTAAGACTTCGATAACAAGAAACATCTTCAAATAAACCTATTAAATGTTCTCTTAAGAAAGCTATATATCGCTCGCCAGTTAAATTTTCTTCCAAAATAAATGGTCCTATCAGCTGATTGTGTATTATTCGAGACCAAACATTTATTTTAAATTTATGCTGAAAACTGCCGATTTTCGTGAAATGTGGGTTTTCATTTGACCACACATGCTCATTATATATGTTAAATATGGCATTTCTGCTAAAGATTGCTTCATCAGTAAAAAGAATATTGTTAACAAATTCATTATCTCTCTAATTTCTTTCACTTTCACGATGTTGAGCAGCAGGTAAAACAGTTTCAGTTTCCCTTATCCGTCTATCTACTGCCACAGAAGTTTTTCTATTGGGAACAATGCGTCCTGGATATTTCTATTCAGAGAATGTATATGTTACCATTTTTGTGTTTGAAAGAATTAATAATACGTTATTTTGATGCATGAGTTGAGTGCGACTTAATTTAAAATATCTCGAAAATGGAAAGCTCTACAGAGATTAACCAAGAGTACCTTTTTTGCGGCAAATTGTATTAAGAATAATTATGAGTTTTAATTTTTATAAAATACAGAGTGTGTAAAAAGTATAGGTCCAAATTCTTTGATAATCCCCCTTATTCTACGCCAATGGATTATTCTATTTTTGTCGAAATGAAGTGTAATAATTCGTATTAGTAAACAACTGACGTGTACCTATTTTCAAGTTAAAGTCTCCACCCTAAATGAAAATATTCTAAACAACATGTATTCTTCAATATCACATCACCTTGTATAATGGAAATGGGTGGGTTTACAGAAAACTGTTATCTAACTTTTCTTGATAATTTGTCAAGATCTATGCATTCCTCAATTTACGGTACTTTATTCTGAAACACCCTGTATAATTAATCATGACATTACATTATAATGTATTCATTTTATAGTGCAAAACAAATGAAAACAATAATGTTACCTTAAGTAAAACACATGATAACACATGTACTTTCTCCAAGTTTGATTCAATAAACTAAGACAGTACTATGACAAAAAAAAACCCAGACTGAACATAAGATATAGTCGGGAAAATATATCATAGTTAGACATTTGACAGAGAATGAATAATCAGTCATTTGCACACTGGTAATAAGTCAAAATCAAAATGTAGTTATATGAAAATGTTATAAGGCGGACGGAACCGCAGGGTTGGTTGTTGATATAAAGTTAAATTAAAAGTAGGTTAGAAGTACAGAGCTTCAAGAAAAATTTGATTGCATTCCCACAGGGAAATATGCGATGATCGACAGGTAAAAGCAAAATATTTCAACAGATACAAGATTGGTTTCACAAACATGCAGAGCACAGATATATTGTAAGGACCGTTTAAAAAAAGGACCTGACGAGGTACCTCTCGATTAAATTGGAATTTTTTTTGTGTGTTACGATAAGGGAGTTTCCTGTTTGTTTTTGGACATGGATGCAAGAGAAAACATTGGCGTTCTTGATTACCCAAAATTAAACAATGAGTAGAATGAGCTTTTATGTTTAGAATTATTATTTATGAATTAATGAACTGAAAATGTCTATTTGTTATTATTTATGTAAAGGAATTCATCAAAAAGTAGATAATTATAGGGTCGGACTAATTAGTGGCGGAATTGTGTACACCCATACCTCGTTTTACGGCTTAGATACGTTCCACGAAACTTGGCCGCACACTTGAGCACACGCTGAATAACGCTTGTAAACAAGAGGAGATAGAAAAGTGTGTGCATCGAGATTGTGCTTGCGCAAGATTGGCAACATCTAGATATATCGACTTCGGAAAAGTTTTTTTTGCCTTTATAGCAAAACATTTTAGGCCATAAATCAAAAACGTGCCTTGATTGAAGAGGGTCGTTATAGTAAAATGCCATATAAAGAACGGCCATATGGCGAGGTATGGCTGTATATTGATTTTAGAATGAACGTTTTAGTGGTAGAATTTAGTGTCAGTTAAAGCATAAAAACAAAATTGGTATTTTGAAATGGACAATGAAACGATATAACGAAAAATTGGGATTTAACTGTTGGCTATATTTGTTATGAAAGATATTTCCAGTAATTGGAATTTATAAATGTCTTGTAATTAAATATTGAAAACAAGGAAAATGTGCAGTGGTGAATAGCTTTGTTGATGGACTAGATTTATGGTCTTTTAAAATTTTCTTCTTTTAGCAATGTCTGGTTAAGAAATTGTTTTTTCAAGGAAAGTACAATTGTATTTATATTGAAAGTATTTTATGTTTTCGAGCTTAAGTTTAGGTTACACTTTATTTGAATTTATTTAAAAACTAGGTATCCAGGATATCTAGGATATCCAGCTACCCTAGTGATAGAATCGTTTTCGGAAGAAGCATTTATTTTGAGAACTTTCTTTAACTATGACAGAATTAATAAGTGTTTTTAAGGTATTTTTGAGAAAGGTAAATATAATATGACAAAATTTAGGATGTTGAAGCAATAGAGATTTAAGCAGAATAACAGTCTGCAGTATAGGAATAATATCGGAATGAATTGCTGTAACAGATGGTTTGGCGCTCCTCACTTATGAAAAAGTCTTTCAGGGTAAGTGATTAATGTAATGTATTTTTCTAGTGTTTCAGCCCTTTTATTTATTATTTTTATTTCTTTATTATTTTTATTTCAAATTTCTTTATTTTCTTTTAATCATTTTCCCCATAGGAACCCACTCCTGCAACACTGCAGTTATTCAAAATATCCTTATATTGTTACCACGGTTACCAAGCGCAAATCAAAATTTATTCACTTATCGCTCATATACAAAGTGGCATTAGTTTTATGTCATTAAATTGAGGAAGTGATAGAGATTGATTGGCTAAACAAAAAACCTAAAAGACATTTTACTCTTGAACCGATTTCTAAATGACCGCTCCCAAGTCAATTTAAGTAAAAGTTTTAAGACTGCTGTTTTGTTATATGTTTGTAGGAAATAACTTAACTATGCTAGTGTTGTCCTGAATCACATCACGCACATGATTTCACAATGTGTTCAAAATGACCACCGTATCTACAAGTTCGTAGTTGGTAAAATTCTCGACCATCGTATTTTCGAACCACAATTCACTAACTATTATGCAACAAAATATATCCAATTACCTACATCCAATTACAAAGTCCCAACACTGCATTTAAGTGTATTACCTAAGCAGGTAGTAGAACACAAGTAACAAAATCAAATAGGTGCAACACACTTACAAATTATCTAACCCCGGTTATGATATTTCATGAAAAAGTACAAGCAACTTAAAATAGGTCATCGTATACTGCATAAACGTTGAATGCTAGAAAAATTTTAAACTGATTTTAATAGCATCTAAAGTGCATCGGGTTATTTCATTTGGCAGCTAAAATGTAACTATTTCACTAATTTATGCTTACAGAATGTCATAACTTGGTTGGTCAACTTTAAAGGATGATGTTATTGTGTGTTTGATTCGTGACATAACTAATATTGCAGTGGTTTTAAAACATTTTCGAAACTTTTTTGTGTGTCGTTTGTAGCTTAATCATTTGCTTTAGACCACAGGTTGATCAACAATTTTTGTTTGTCTTATCAGTCTCTACACCCCCTTCAAATTAATGACATAAAACTAATGCCGCCCTGTATAAAGAATAGCCAAAAACAATATTTATAAACAAGTAAATCTAATGAGTTTTAAATTAATTCAAAGTAAGAAGATTTAATGGCAATTAACTCTAAATTAGCATTCTGTCGACGCGTTTTGCCCTAATTGGGGCTCATCAGAACAGGAGTAGCAAAGTTGTAATATTTAATGCAAATATTTTATAGGAAGTACAGCATGGCCTAGCTCACACTTTGTGCCTTCATGTTGTTTCACTTGACATCGCAGTCCATTAACAGTGAGGCAATGTTGAACATTGTCTACCATTTACAAGGCGATTGAGCATACTTTTTGTCGAATTCTTTCTTTTAACTCAAATGTTTTTAGGTCTATTAAAATAAATTTAGATTTTAAATAACCACAGAGGAAATAAGCCATAGAGGTTAAATCCTGCAATCTTGCCGGTGCTTCAATACGTCCCCATCTACCAATCCTCCGATTAGGAAATATTTGGTTGAGATTCTCGTACTGGCTGTGCATAATGAGGAGCCGCTATCTTACTGTAACTAAATTCTGAGATCGGGTAAATCAGGATCATCTGCATTAGAAAATGGTATCGCTAAAGTCGGAATTAATTAAAATTGGAGGAAATTCAAATGCTGTTCATCACCCAAAGTTCAAACAAAAAAGTACAGTCCACTAATTCGATTAGCCACTATTCCAGTCCACACGTTAACCTTTTGGGAATGTTGTGTAGTGTCCTCCTCCATCTTCCAATGAGGATTTTAAACGCCCGATAATGGCAATTTTACTTATTGATGGTACCATTTAAGCAAAATGATGCCTCATCAGAAAACAATATTTTTAATGAATGCAAGGGAAAGTGCCACGACTGTCTTGCAAAATTGTGCTAGTCGATCAAAATCTTGCACCAAATGCACTTTGTAGGAATGAAATTGTTCGCTATGAAGCAGTCTGAAAACTATATTTTGGTTTATAAAGCCGATGGATGTTCGACCTTAGGTTTATCTCATACATGTTCAAGATCATAATATTTGTTCTCAATTCGAATTACTTTGATTGCGATATTGAAGGACGGTTAAGGCGAGTTTCAGTGAACAAACTACAGACTTGGACTGTTCATACCTCCATACCCAATCATCATCAGAATTTTAATTTGTCCAGCTTCAGAAAGTCTCAGTGTAGCAATGTTATTTCTCAAATCGTTGAACAAGGAACACACTGCACTTCATAATACCAATAAATAGAATATAACATTTAACTACTAACAATTTGCAATTGTTTAAAAGGCTTATTGATAAAGTGCATCAACTATTATGCGATATTGACACTTTCATTTGAATACATTTTTATTGAATATCTTAATCATTTATCAACCGATTTTAAAAAACCTTTATTGTATTTATCATAAAAAATGTTCTCAAATGAGGAATTACATAGGGTACTTTATAATTTGTATTTTTAAAGTTGGAATGTTTGAAGAGACACAAGTCAAAATGTCTCGAGCCAAAATCTCTTCCTTCTCCACGTTACTTTAGGAGAATGAAGAGACCTTTGATGTTTAACTTGTGAATTTTGTCTGCTCAAATATCTGCGGTCATGTTTATTTATGTGCTCGTTGAGATGAAAATGGGCTTCATTTCAAAAGAAGATAAAGCTGTCAAACGTTGTTTCAGCAAAAGTGTTCTGTAAATTTAAATCATAGGGCTGTAAATCCTGTAGTAATAGGACCATGTAGGGATGTAACTTCAAATTCAATTTCTGCAGATAGTAGCAGTAACAGTAGTAGTAATGAAAAAGAGAGCAAAGATTAGTACAACAATTAGGTCACTTGACCTTTTTTACTAACTCTGATGTAGCCACTAATTCTCACCACCACATTCCTTCACTTCCACCCCTGCTTCCCAGTTGCAAATGTAGGGAGAAGAGGAAGGGAGAACAATTTCTTTAAGCCTGGAGTACTAGTATACAGAAACCCCTATGTCTTAATTTCATACACCTTTTGTATTCCACTATTCAGGGTGATTCGCAACTTCGTAGAAATATTTTAACTGATTGCTCAGGGTAGGGACATTGATTGATATTTACGTATAAAAACTATTTGTTAAAAATAACTACTTAAAATTTAAACTGACATTTTTAAAAATATCTATACGAATAGGTGTAAAGCAGAGAAACGATATACTACAGGAAACCACTAATAAAGAACTGACTTTATTTTTTCTAATCAACAGGTCACTGTACTCTATGAAGTTCTGAATTCCGTCTAATACTCTGAACTTTGTGGGAATACTTACTTTAATTAATATTTTAAAAAGGCAGTAGAGTAATATTTATGCAAAAAATATGATTTTTTAAAAACTAAAAACTTTCGATAAATGTTTATACAAAGAAATGTATTCAAATAGCTCAATTTCATTGCTGACTACACTATGTGTTTATTAAAGCATGTCATTAGCCCAATTTTTAACCGCAACTTTTAGTGGTAATATGTTTAAGCCAACAAACCGTTGAAACATTTTACTTCCTTATTTAAAATTGCCTTTCTGCGAAATGTTGTGTAAGATATTCTTTCGTGATAATTAAAAATTAGCGGTATTAATAGCTTATGTGTTTTGTTTGTTTGTTTTGAGAGGTGTCTTAAAAGATAAAGTGTATGATGAACATTGATAATGCAGGTTAATTACATCAACGTATTGGTATACTACAAAACTATTATAGAAGAAAACGTTTGTGTATTCAACAAATTGGAAGGCATTTTAAACATCTTTTATAAGCAAAATTGGTTAGTAGCTAAGTGTATATGTACACGTACATATATTTCTAAAAACATCCGTTTAAATTTCAAGTCAGTTTTTAAGAAATAATTTTTTATGCGTAAATATGGGTTAAAATATTTCTATGAGGTTGTGAATCACCCTGTACAGTGGACAATAGTTTCCTCACCAAAAAAGCAGTGTTCTCATATTACTCCACCTGTGTATTGCACAAAAATTGAAACTATATTTCCATAAAGTGGTTCAACGATTTATGTATTCACTACTCATGACATTAAAATAATTAGAAAAATTAATATTGATAATGTGTATCAGAATATGGACTAGCAATGTTGGGTGTTAATTATTTTATGTAATAATCTTTGAAAGGAACTATGCCATGTATCTATTACATTTAAGGAACTTAACTGACTTTAAAATTTCATACAATTCATTACATAAGTTTTCTTTTGTGGTATCAACTATACCAAAATTTGCCTAATTATGTAAATTTTCCAGACTTGTCAGTACTATTAAAAATATTTCTACTTCGTAAATTTCCTAATACCATTCATTGTCTTAAAATCTGATCAAAAAATATTGCTGTCCATTATAATTAAGCTTTATTAAACCACATATTTTAAAATGTTATTAAATAAATAGACCTCATTATAAAAGATCGATTAGACGAGACAAGGAAAAAATGTTTAAGAGTTAAAATAAGTACATAGTATTTAGTATTTCATCCAAATCAAGCAATAGAAAACACTGTATTTATACTTACCATCAGGTGCTAAATGTTTTGAAATGGAACTCATTGTACTACGATTTGAAACTGCGTCTTCTTGAATAACACTCATTTGTTTAGGTAATGTAGAATATTTTCTATCATCTGTTATCCTCCTCTGTACTACACCTTTGCCATATAAAATTTCTGTTTCAGACGATCTTGTAGATGATGCTTCAACAGAGTTTAAAGAAAATGAATCGCGAGATGAATCTGAATTCTGTTGGTCAAGTGATTTACTTTTCTCACTATCTAATTTTAACATTTTGACAATATGATTCAGTTGTTCAACTGTTTTCAGCAGTTCAGCCTATAATTTAAGACATCAATAAAGCAAAAATTAAAAACAAATTACCTTTTCTAAACTATCATTTTGTACTTTTTGTATCTCTATAATTACTTCTTCCTTAAAAAGTCGTAGCTAAAAAAATTAATAAACAATAAACTAAATCTAAGTAATATTACCATTTTATCTTTCATCAATTCTAATTTTCCTTCATACTCATTTCTAATTTCTTGAATTCTTTTATTTTCTGTTTTAACATTTTTAAGGGCTTCAAAAAGTGCTTCGCGATCTTTATTTCGCTTATATTTTAAAGTATCTAATTCCATACGTAATTTGTTATTTTCTTCAAGTAGTTTTTCATATACGTCCTTGATTAGTTTTAGTTCATTTAATTGAAATGTTTTGTCCTCTAATAACCTCCTCATAGTCGCATTTTCCAAATCTAAGCGAGAATTGTCACTCATAACATTGGCATATGCTTCGCGCAACTTAGCTGTATCTTTTTCTAATTTAATATCACGCTCAGTTTTCGTATCTTTTTCATATTTAATTTGATCCGGAATAAATTTATTTTTGACTTTGTAATTGTTAAATTCTTGAAGCATTTTATTATACTGAATTTTATAGTCATTAATAACTTTTTCATAGTCTTCTTTAGATTGTATATGTTGCTGTAAAAGCATTTTGTAGCTGTTATCATTGTACATGCTTTCAGAGTTTTCAGAGAGCGCTTTGTTTTCTTGTCTAAGTTGTTTAATCTTTTTTTCTAAATTACTTTTAGCATTTTCTGCCAAAGTAAGTCGCTGTTTTAAAACAACGTTCCGTTTCTTAAGATCTTCATCTACAGCTTTTGTGTCCGCATTTGTATTATGTGTAGTCCGTAAGGTAGTTTCTTTTTGTATTTTCAAATCTCGCTAACAAAAAGAAAAGTTAATAAAATCAATTAACGTGATAAACTTAATGAAATAAATGAGCTCATATAAATAAATTAATATCTGCATTAGCTATTAATATCTGAATGTGTAAATACATTAAATAAAAACTTGAAGGGATTTGCTATTTTCATTTCCCTATGTTAGAATTTCTCTCATCATTTCATCATTTTGTTTTCGACCTTACTTAAGGTCGGTTTGATGTAGCTCTAATTCCTTTTCTTATTCTGTGCTAATCTAAAAAGCTCTACATACCCTTCACAACCTAAATTTCTAATAATTTGACTAATATAGCTTGGTCTAGGTCTTCCTATATCCTTCTATCTTTTTCCTATCCACCTGGCTCTACATAGATATTAGCAACCTGATGGTTGTTAAAGAACTCTAACATGTTTACATGATTACCATTTATAAAGAAATGAACTATAACCTGGTTATCCGCTTCAAAAAAGGAAAAGTGTTAAATTATGTTATGGTAAGGCTTAAGCAACGAATCGCTGCCAACATGCCAGACCGCTACCTGCATTTTTCTAATTAAATAGCCCATTTTCATACATATTCGCGTTCACTGTGGTAATATTAATAACTTATACGACCCACCTATAATACTTTTAATATTTAATATTTATTATTGTTAGTAGACTTCGTTTAAATTATAATTAGATAAAGCCACTTGTTATTTCAAATTGCATTTCATTTCAATTTAGTACGATAGGTTTTCTGAAAATCCCGATATAAAACAAATTTTATTTAACATTCGTTGAACACGATTTCTTTTTATTGTGAATGCGAGGTTGTTTATACATAGTACAATGAGATCTCCATACGTTATCGTTTCTATTGAATTCGCGGTTCTGGCGTGGAATAAAAAAGTGTTAATCATATGGTATTTATTTTGTGAGGATTTTTTTGCCACGAAAGTTTGTGTTCAGAGTTCGAAAAACTCTGACCTTTTGATAGATTATCTGTCAAGGATTTTTTTTTGGCCGAAGCAAATCTTGCAAGCGTGGGAATAATCATAACTAGGTAAACCCTATATAAAAGAAGAAATTTATTCCTGTAAATTTAAAATAAGCTAAGGAACAATTTTTTTATAATAAGTACTTCTTAGAAATTATTTTATGTTTGAAAGAAACGATGTTGTAAATGCATTGGTATGAACGAAAATATTTCATACTGTATAAATGCTTTGTGATTTTGCTTTATGGTGCAAACTAGGTGCTATTCCATAGAAAATATCTGCTTTCACGGTAAAACGTGATTTAAGATTAAAATTAGGGTTTTAAATACAAGATTGATTGTAGTTTTTATGCTATACGTAAAGCTAGCACATTTGTTCAAATGATCTTTACGTTTCGATCCATGACCTAGGATCATTGTCAAAATAACAAAAAATTTTAAGTTTGACATTTATGACACAGATTAAAGAAAGATTAAAAAGGCTTTTTATTTATCTTAAAATGATCGATTTGCGTTCGCATTAAATGTGTTTTTAAGGTATGTGTTTTTAAGGTATCTTAAAATTAATTATTTTTACGTAGACAGCTTATGTTATTTGCTATTTATTTACAATACGCTTATATCATACAGGGTGATTATTTATACACGCGCAATTGCATTTTTGTTTAGCATTTTCATGAATAAAAGTACGCTTGTATTATACAGGGCTAACCATTAATTTACAGAAATTTCTATTTTTCGAGATTCTTTTGTTTTTTGGTGGGATTTATTTGTAGAATTTGGGTTTCAATGACCTCTCGTGGCCCCTTATCACGTTAATATATATATATATATATATATATATAAATATATATATATATATATATATATATATATATATATTATTTCATCTTATTTATATGAGTGGTAAAGAGGTCACGAAATTTCATTGAACACCCAAATTCTATTAAAATACTCTCCAAAAAGGAAGAAAACTAAGAAAACTAAAATTTCCCAATATTTAATTTTCTACCCTGTATAAATAAGCATTATTACAAAACATAAAGAGGCCCAACTTTAAGCTGCGTTCATTGCAGAGATCGTAAAACGAGTAAAAACTTAAAACTCTCATTTTTGAATCAATTCTTTTCAGCTGAGTGAGTTACCTTACGCAAATTAATCGTTAAAAATACCACAATAACCAATTTCGAGCTTTAAAGCATCTTCATAAAAACAAATATAAATTCCGTGTATAAAATATTTGCGAATACAAATCTTATTGCATTTATAAACAAAGTCCTCATCAAAAGTACTACAAATAACTTAGATTTAAGCTACCCTCTTTAAAATTTGCATCCGTTAGAATACAAATCAATAAAAATCTTATTGCATTTGCAAAGTATAAAGAAGCCCTTATTAATTATGTGTAGATAACATTTAACTACACTTTATGATATTCAAACAAAACATTATTCTAGAATTTTCGAATGTCATTTTTAATAAAAAGTGTTGTACAAGTTAATTATTGAATAAACACCGGGGTTCAAGGAACTTGTGAGGGCATTAAAATGCAATAAAATAGATAAGAAATATTTTTAATAGCTTTCCATAATACAATAAGGGAAAAAGAGACAGCGAACATTAACTCCGTACGTTAGAAGAGGATAACCGACGCTTTTATGATACTCATAAATCATATCAACCGTGGCAAATTGACACTAATAAGATTGTTACAATGCGAAATCTGTGTAAATTCTTATATCAGCGGTGACCAATCCATCCAAATGAATCGCGAAAACTTTGGAAAAGATGTGTAGAGATAATTTTTGTACAGAAACGGAAGTAATTCACATTCAGGCCATTCTTTCATAAATCAAACAATATGTAACATTCATTCATTTTTATGATATCAACCATGTTAGTTTGAGTAAAGATTTGAACATATAAGTTCGAACAATTCATAATTCATTGTACAAGGTGCAATATGTAACTTTGCATAATTATGAAGCATAATTATTTTTGAATGATCTTCGACATAAACAATCCAGATGGGACCAGGAAGTATTTAATACCTTTAATTATGAGTTGGATATGTCAAATTTGACATTGCAAATAAAAAATTTTTGGTTCTTTGTTAATTCATAAGAATATTTTGTAATTTAAATTAGAATAAATTTTCAATTTATTCATTGTGAAGCGAATAATTACAAGCAAATTTTGAGGTCAAAGCTCAAAACATTTTGACTTTTAATAAGTTATCTGTGGAGCATCATAAGCCAATTATACTCACGAATGTGGTAGTAAAAGATAGGAAAAGTATCCACTTATAAATTAAAAAGGATTTTGTACCTGTTAACAAAGATTAGGTAAGGAATATTGTAGTAATAATTTAGGAATAATTTTATATATGAACTTAAGCTATAAACTGTTCTATATTCTTTTGTATGAAAGAAATATGTTTTTGAATGTATAGATGTTTCTTGAGATTGCTGTTTCATTTCATTTTGTAAATTCCACAGTATAATTTCTTCTGACTAGCCAGGCAAAGAAGAGAAAAGGAAGGTAAGATAGTAATTTCATATTTACTAGTTGTATGCTCATAACTGCAGTTAATTGTATCACATTCCAGACTTGTATTATTTATGCAGTGTTGGTTCTACAACTACATTGTGGAAAATATTATAAAAGAAGTCTAGTGATTAAAATTGTATATGCTGTATGTATTTAAAATTACATTTACTGTCAACTTTGTAAAGGTGTAAAGATATAGCTATGTAACTGAATACCGTTTCCCTAATCAAAGCCGAATACCTGTTCGTCTACTCGTATATTTTAATATCATTAAATGTACGCTATTTTTAAACAGCGTTCCTAAAAGTGAATTTAAAAGTATATTTTTTGAAGGTAATTAACCAAAAGCCACGGATGTTTAAATTGCAACACAGATCCAAAAGCTCAAACTAAGCACTAAGTGAATGCGATTTTCTAGTTTATCACAGGTTAATCAACTAAATTCTAGTTCATTTGCATATTCGTACTCGAAAGTTTTTAAATTGGTCTTTCACCTAGTATGTTGGATATTTAGCCCTTGACCTTTTTTGTTATCACACTGAAGCGCAAAAATGCAAAATTTCTAAATTAATTAGGGTAGTCGTGGAAAGGGATGTTACAGTTAAAATTGCAATTTCTAAATTTCTACATCTAAAGGCCATGTTCATCTTCTGAACAAGCCATCTGCTTATATTTGCTTTAATACAACACAAAGTTTTAATGCTGTTGAATGAATTTCAGTACATTTTGTATGGATTCTAGATATTGTTCCAATACAATCTTCAAATTTCCAGTTTGATATCACGTAACAAAAGTTTAGAAACAGAACCAAACGTTCCATTTTTAATGTTGTAAATATCTATTATACCTATATGACAAATTTTTGCCAGCATTGTTAAAAATAACTATAATTTAAAATCAGTTGATAATACTTTTAATATCAGTCTAAAGTTTAAAATAACTAAGGTGGTGGTGGTTCTGTGTGATATTGCTATGGCTATCATGTATATCCACAACATCGAATCCTGAAATGCTTTAAAAGTTTTTTGCAAAAGTTAGTGTGAAACGAACACTAGGGCATTAGTAGATAAAGCAGCGACTTTGGATAAAAGTCTGTTGTATATAAGCTTCCTTATTTAACATAATGTTTCCCATATATAAATCTAATACCTCCAATTTACGCGAGAGCGAGCGAGCAAGAGAGAGAGAGAGAGTGAGTGAGAGAGCTTGAGAGAGGAGGGAGAGAGAGATGAAGGAGAGAGGGAGGGAGGGAGGGAGCGAAAGTGGTGTTTCTATTCTATAAAATGTCTAAATTTTGGGTAAATGCTTCAAATAAATTAATAACCCTAAGTCCAAGCTAACTTTTTTTGTAACTTTCCGTCGTTTTGTAGATGCCCACTAGAATCCATGCAATTCCAGATCACTTCTGAAATTGTTTATTTTTTATAAAAGTTTTTACCGAATAATTTGTACTTCAGTTTGAATGATGTCTACAAAAGGCTTATGTGTTAATAAGTTTGATAACATGAGTTACATAATATTAAGTGTTAATATAAATGCAAAAGGAAAACCAACGTATCCGTATTGAAAACAAGAAATTATAACTATACAAATTAACAGTTTAAAATA
This sequence comes from Platerodrilus igneus, assembly GCA_036346225.1. Taxonomy (NCBI): domain Eukaryota; kingdom Metazoa; phylum Arthropoda; class Insecta; order Coleoptera; family Lycidae; genus Platerodrilus; species Platerodrilus igneus. The sequence goes on from JARFIW010001270.1 coordinate 2,882,234, forward strand.
TGTAAGTAACATGATAACATGCAATAATCACGAACTGACTTAGGTCTGATCATAAAATAAGCCTTTCAAATGCGCTTGATAGTTACATACAATATACATATAGAATCAGCACTTGCGAGTTGACATGCCCAAACCACGCCAAAAGTTAAATGATGCATGGCAGCTGGTTTGACCGGAGAAGCACATTAAAATGCTTTAGAATTCTAATTTAAAGTTGTATCATATATTGTAGTAATAATCAAAAGATTTGCTAGTTCATATACATTTTTTACCCTACTTTACGTGTAATTGGCATTTACGTCATTAAAATGCCCTTGCTTAAGTTTAAGTTACTAGGACGGTTGTGAAGCAGCATGTAAATATTTAATAATAGGAAATGATTAAAAATTTATTCATTAATAGATATCATTAAAATGAGCGATCATCTTTTAAAGCGGGGGCTGCAAAACTCGAGTCAACGTAACTCCCTTGCATCCCACTGTATATGTACATTAGGCAGCTCCGTGGGGTACTGGTATGTGTGTGACGACTATGCCCAAGGTCCTGGGTTCGAACAATGTTAGGCGAGCATTTTTCACAAAAATACACCCTCGTTCGAATGAGAGGTAAAATAGAGGTCCCGTGTGTGTGTTGTCACGCACGTTAAAGATCCCTACCTTGCTTGGAACAGCAAGGGTTCGACAAAATTCCAAATTTTCCAGGTAAAAAAAAACTCACTTCCTGGGCAATGTAGTACCTTCGGGTGGAGCATTGGAAAATCACATGTAAGGTATATGTACATTATTTTATTTCTATCTCTGTCATTAAAAATCGTACTAAATTTTGAAGCCCGCTGATGTTAGCTGCCCAAGTTGGCAGAGATCGGCTTCAATGTATACCTTACCGCCCATGGTGCTTACGGCTGTTTTACACCGAGTCCCCTCCTAAAGGTATATTAAAATTTGTGTTTGTAACATCCAACACTGTTTGGATAAAAAAGACAATCGACATCGTCATAAGATAACATCATAAGACCTTGATAAATAGTCGGCTATTTTATAGTGATGAATTAATCTTGAATGTGATGCATATCAATCTGACAATACCAAATTGCCATTTTGCTGACTAATACTCAAGTGCTTCAGTCTTCGATTTATTAATGGCAATTTCGTAGAGTCTGATTGCAGAGCACTCTAAGAAAATTTATGCAATAAAATAGCAACTAAAAAAGCACCTAAATTATTATTTTTGTATTTGCATAAGGAAATTAGATTTACCCACTTAATATGAAGGTGGTAAATTGGATTTACAGATTGGGCAGGCGAAAAACTTATTTGCTTAGACACGTTACCATGGGTTTGTAACCATGATTTTTGATTAGTAATCAATCATTTACTTTCCTAGGAAAGTTGTTACGTTAAATACCTGCAAGCGATCTATTTCTGCATGAATATTAAATTCAATCTACGTTTATTTAAAACGCCCTAAAATTTCTAAATTCAACGACCTTACACTTTTTATGTTATTTCAAATTATACAAATTATCAATCAACAAGCTTGACTTCCTTTCAATTGAACGAGTACTTATTTAAACATCCAGTACAATTTCCTCACACGTAGAATTTATTCTATAATAATCTCCTTTGTTTTGTAAAGATTAAATAAATTCCATAAAATAGGTTAAATGGTTTTATGATTTTCTTTAAGAGGATTAAAAGGCCGACGATTACAAATTCTACGAAATAAGGTAACCACCTGCATCGTAGATAAACACTTGTAATGGATTTGTTATCTATACCAAGAAATTCTATGAAGCGGTATTCTTGTTAGCAATACTTGGAAGTTGTTATATTATCTCTTTGGTCGCAAGCTGTGTTCTACAAATGCTTCACAGCTGCTGTATTGAAATATCTTGCAGGTGCTGTTCATAGAAATACTTGACATTCTATCACTAGGAATTGTTTTTTTGAAACGAAAATACATTGTTTTCAATCTTTATAAATACAGAATGAGGTTTGAAGGTGGTCTGATTCTATACAGAGCCCTTTTACCGTAAATGAGACCTGTAAGTCGGACTGCTAATTAAAATGCCTTCTTGTTAAGTTGTTTTACTTAGTGTTACAGTTTAGTGCAATTGTTTCATATAGTATCCAATCCAGCAGTAAATGTAATACACATATGTAGGTTCACTCGGATAGTATCAGAAGCGGATAACTACACTTCTTAAGGTACATTTAGTCAGTTTTCTTTTTCTTGATGTTGCTATGAAAGCTACTTCCTACGTTTGTTAATAACCACGTAAGTGCTGTAGTTTGTGTGCTCATTATTATGACACAATAAATTACAGACTGCGTGTTAAAATTGACTTTCCCATTCCAGTGCTTAGGGATGGACTCGGGCTCGGGCTTTCGGGCCGGCCCGGCCCGATTTCGGGCTCGAATCCGAGCCGGGCCGTTGACTACTTTATTCGGGCCGGGCCTATCTTTTTTCAGGCCGGGCCGGGCCAAACGACTCGGGCCGGCCCGAACTTTTCGGGCCGAAAAATGCACGAGTAAGTACTCCATCGTCCCTTCACTTCTATCTCACATTGAGTAAGTAAACGTTCTTAATTATATTTTCACGTAGTGTCTTCATGAACCCATTAATAATCAGTTTTTGTCTTGTTTAGTGTAAAGGAAACGTGATATTATAACTCACTTCTTATACCGCATATTTTTTCTAGTCCTATTTAATGTTCCTCATGTTGTACTTTAGGCAAGTTAAAGATGCTCAGGAACATCAAACTAGGTGATTTATTCATAATTTAAAAGTTTGCACGATTTATATTATGTATATGTATATACTCCAAATCTCAATCATGCGGCGAACGTCGATATTATCAATCGCGTGTATAGTTTATGTCTACCGTCTAAAACACTAGAGAGTTATTGCAAAGTTCATTTTACCAATTTTTTAATAAAGTTTTCCCTTATTTGACATTTACACATGCGCAATTACACCTTGTACTTTATTAAAATACAGGACACCTTTATTTAATTTAAACACAGGCAGGGAATGCTTTTATTTAAGGCGCCTTAATTTTGACATATGCCAAATGCCTAACGTACAAACTTACATTTAATTGTCTGCTTTATGTATAAATATAGCGAAATAAATGGTTTTTTGTAGTGGTTTCCGTAATTAAATTTAGAAATATAATGTCCAAGTTTATAACACAAAAAAGATATAAAACGTCAACGCTCTAAATACGAGGATGCTGTTTTGTAATGCTTTTCCTAGAAGTAAACTGTAAAAATCCTTTTGAAAACTGATATTCTATATGCTTGGAAAGAAGTAAAAACAGTGTCTTGAAGTAAACTCAAAAATTATTCCGTGAAAACACTTTGACAACAAACACAAATGTTATCGAATCAGTGGGAAATAAAAGACTCAAATAATAAAAAAAGGTTTATCTTTGTGTGAATACAATTTCTTTGATTTTTTCCAATATAGTTAAACATGTAGGTCACCTTACCACAAAAGAGATTAATTCTTTATTTATTTTTAAAACATAACCTATAGATATAGATTACTAAACATATGTCAGAATAAAGAGTAAGGGAAAAAACACTTGCACTAACACTCCTTTAGATTGGATGCAAACTTTTAAAAAAGGATACTTTATTTGAAGATTCTTTTAATAAAGTCTGCTTGGAATGAGTTTGCAACAACTCTCTAATTTCAAGTAGGTAATTTTAGTAAAATTCTTTGAAGTAGGAACGACAAAATAAAGCGGACGCAAATTTATTATAAAGGTTATAAGGTGCGTTAAGCGTACAATTTCATAAACATTGAAAATTGCTAAACATTTTGTACCTTTGTTACCTATTTTTAGGATTTTTTAAAGAATTGTTACGTTTATTTTCAGCATAAATTAATTACCCTATTTTTCTCCCTTATTAATTCAATACCCGCTCGAATAAATTCTGTTTCTACTGTTAAATCCTTCAACATAATTAATAATAAACACGTTCTCGAATAAATTCCTCAATATTTAGAGCTCATATTTTTGGGAAATTTATCGTTACTGACATTTTTACTAGCAATTTTTATGATTGCAAATATTGGCCAATGATCAGATATTCGACGTGATACTACACCTGACTGTAGCACAGAAGAGCAGTTTGTGAATATATTATCAATACAAGTATTACTTGTTGCAGTTGTTCTAGTTGGAGCTTTAATTAGGGGTTTTATACCATACGATTTAAAAAAAGATAAAATACAATGTTTTGACTTTTGTCGTTTGGAATAGGCTAGCAAATCCACATTAAAGTCGCCACAGAGTAAAACATACCTGTTGATTATAGATAATTTGTTTAGTACCAATTCACATTTTTCAATGAAAATATCTAGATCACCATCTGGCGTTCTGTAGATGCATACAATGTATATGTTTTGAACACAAATTACACTTATTTCAAAGTGTTTTTCTACACAAAATTCATTTACAGAATAGATTTGAATTAGGTCAATACCCTCCTTTACAAATATACAAGTACCTCCCTGTAGAAGTTTGGATCTACAGGAATAAGATACCATTTTATAACCTGGCAAGCAAGATTTATAAAAATCTATTTCCTCCAACCTTAAATGATGTTCTGTAAGGCAGATAACATCATATTTAATTTCTGAACTATCCAATAGCAGTTGTAACTGTAAGTACTTAGAATTGCGTAAAGATTGAATATTAGTATGAAAAAGTTTGAGTGTGGTGGCATTTGATGCGATGTCAGTAGTCATAAAAAATGTAAATTTGAAGTTACCTTTCTTTGCAAAGGTGCACTTGTCAATTCATTTAATTTTGTCTTCTTTGAAAACTTCTTTGCTGGTGAAATATCTATATATGTAGACTTTTTTTGCTTAACTGAGTAAATGTCACCTGTCTTATCACCACACCTATCTAGCACAAACTGACCAATCACACGTGCCCTTTTTGCCCTACCTCTTCCATTCAAATGTAGACCATGTTGCGTGTAATCATTCCTATTTAAATGAACATTCAACTCCAATAGTCTAAAGCTCTCCTCTCCAGTTTTTAATTTAATCATCGCTTTATGAAGGCGATTATTAATTTCAAATATATGTTGGTTTAATTTAGAATCATAAAAACGGTAGGGTATGGAGCAGACTACTAAATTTGTTTCTTTACTAACTTGTTGAAGTACTTGCAAGACCTCCTCATTAAACGGTGCTGTGTTCTGATTTAGTACATCATTGGTACCACCCATTATGATTACCCAATCATCCTTTGTATAACCTTTTATCAAATTACCAAGATCTGAGATAACATCTATCAGTAAAGCATTAGGTTTGATGATATTTAGAATATTAAAAGCTTGGGATAGTTCTGTCATTAAAGATTCATACATATTTCGGCCATGGCTATCTGAGACTATTAATAGCCTAGGTTTTCGATTAACAATAATTGGGTCGTTAGTGATACTAGGTAATCTATGATATTGGTCTGATGAAAAGGTGTTATTTACATCAATGTTACCTGTTTGCTGTTCTATAGATTTATTTTATAACTGCCCTGACCTTTGGCTAAGAAATGTATTTTATGATTAGTACGCTTATTTGTTACTGATCTATTGGTCTCTCTGTTATGGCCCATATTATTATGGTTGCAGGCAACATGTTGATGAGCACTATTATTTATATCTGCAGTTAAGTTATGGTTCTGAATCGTTTTAAGTTGGTCAGTCGATATGGATACTTTCCTGAGATGTAGAAATCTTTCTACTTCATCTCGAAATTCAAATATTAAAGCTGATAAATTTTCCGTTGTTAATTTACATTTGTTTGCTAATATGTATGCAAGAACAGAACGTTTTTTTATTAGCTGGGTCTCGCTTAATTCAATTGTTGCAGCAAAGCTAAAATCTAGTTGTCTATTCATTATTAAATTATGCAAACAGAGTTCAACCATGAAACAAGTAAATATTCCACAATCATAGCTGTTATTCTGCCTTGGTCCTCTTATAACACAAATTTCCGCTTTAGAATTACAATTTAAGTAACCTGATAATTTGTTAGCTAAAATTTCGGCATGGCAAAAATTTTTCCTTTCTAATGAATCATAGTAATAAAAAATATTACTGTGCTTTGAATAAATTAGCAGACTCCAATGAGAGCCTTCCGCAGAGTCCAGTAAATTAACATCGTTCACTGGTATAAACAAGGTATCTTTGTTTTTCAGTTCCAAAGGATCCAGAAAGTGGTTGAAGTCATCAATACATTTAACAGCATGTCCAATTAGAGGATTTAGTATAATAAAAGTAGATGCGAGTTATTTTTTTTTATAAATATGTAATAAAACGGCAGTTCTAAAACTTTTACCGAGGTAGACCTAGATCGAGCATTTAAAAATTGGTCCAAGAGTAAAATGCCTTATAGGTTTTTTTGTTTAGTCTATCAATCTCTACACCTCCTCAATTTAATGATATAAAAACTGATGCCACCCTGTATTACAATGTTGTGTTATATGCAAGTTGACACTCTTGTTTCCATTATGCTATAACAACACGATTACGTAAATGCTCAATTTGGTGTCTGTAGATATTCCTTTTTATACTATGTTAACTAACGGTTTGTAAATAAATTTCTTACTGAGGTTTCCAATTTTTTTCTTTCTGTGTAACCTACCCCACTCTACGACATTCTGAGCTAGCACGAAATCTAATTCTTTTAGATTTCTATTCTACCCTTCGGTTTTGTTGTGGTATTTGGTGTGGGCGATTTTCATTACTTACTTCATTACTTTCTTTCTCGTCTGCACGGAATACCATAACAAAGTAAATAAAAATTTACACCTCGCTTAACGACCATCCTAATAAATTCAACTTACACAAGTGCATTTTAGTGATGCAAATGTTAATTATGCCTAAAGTAGAGCAAAAAAATTTATATGAACTCACAAATCCTTTAATTATTACTACAGTATATGATAAAACTTCATAAAGTATGTTTTGTAAAGCATGTTAAAGCGGTTTTACAGTCATACCAGCTGGCCGTGCATTGTTTAATTTTCGGTATGGTTTGAACTTAACCACTATCTGAAGAATGGCAGGTTAACTTTTTAATGAATTGTGCATAATTATCTTTCATTTACACTTTGATGAAATGACGAAAAATTTCTATATTAAATCAAAACTACCTCCGGCAGAGTTATATTCCACCATTGGGAGTGGTGCTAGACCATTATTTTATTAATTATAGTTGATAAACTTTCATTTGCACATGGTCTCTCACATGATAAAATCACTTAAAAAATGTTCTGATTTCACTATAATCATGGCGTCGTAGCCTTCGTGTTCACCACTGCCGGATCGGCAGACTTACGGCAATCTTTTTGTTATAGCCTACAGATAGTGTATACAAAATATAAACAATGATGAAATGACCGACGTTTCGGTTATACTGCTTCTTGGACTATTAGAGAGATGTGCCCTTTTGCGTAGCAGAAGAGGATGCTTTATTATATTGAACTTAATATAATGAAAATGCAGCATCTTAAAACAATTGTACAAATTATTGCTCAGTTGCTGAAGATCTTTTTGGAATAACTGCAAATACAAATCTCAAAAGTCAAGAATGTGTATTGAATTTTTAATGTTAGAACAACTGTTAAAATATAAACATTTAATGATGTATTTTGTTTGAATACCAGTTGCAGCTTTAAAATGTAATCTATTAATTAAGAAGTAAGTATTTGCCTGTGACATACATTAATCTGAGCAACACAAGGTTGCTGGACTTACTTACGAGTTTCTTAAAAGGCTTCAAACATATTTGGCTTGTAAAGACCGTATAGTATATATAGTGTATATACAACAGAACTAAAGTGCCCTCCTAAGGACAATGCTGTCAACTAAAAATGTATAAGTTGCAATACTATACTGACTTATGAAACCCACGTAAATTTTCTAAAAATGCTATTTATGATCATATCTATCGAAATAAAATTTAATACACAAATTTTTAGAAAGCCCATTTCGGGCTTCATAAAACAACAGATGGTTTCGTATCGACCATGGAATACATCGTTTAGAGTTTCGTAAAGGACATTAGTACGCGTGTGTGTGGTTTTTCCGTAAAGAAATTTTGTTATACACTAGGAAAAAGTGTTACACTATTAGTACGAGTGTAGTGAAGAATTCAGATGTTTGTTTTTAAACCAGCAAACTTCATTGAAGTTACTTATTACAGTTATATTTTACATGTGTTTTTGTGTTTAATTATCCTATCCAGTACAAATGTTCTACAAAAGATAAATTGGGTCGTTTGTCCTGTTGTTTTGTTCTTTAGAGCCTCAATTCGTTTTCATTTTCTTTTTATTTCTTTTTTTTCCTTAGTTATGCATAATTTGGGTGCGCATTCTGTACTGATTTCGTGCTGTTCTTACTGGATTGCTTATCTTATGGGTAACAAATTATACAATAGTTTTAATATTTCAAAAACTTTGGAATATAGTAATATAAAAAGTGCCACCTTAATAATTTAAGATGATATAATTTCATGTAATGGAATTTGGTTAATCAATTATATTTTAAATTATAGAACCACCACAAAAACATCATTCAAAAATAAAAGTATTTACTATAATGTACTTCTAAATAAAAAATTAATACTTACTCCGCTAAGACACCCATCAAAGGTAATCATTTGTTCCAGTAAATCAGTAGCGCGATCCTTGCAGTCCGTAATTGAATCGCACTCTTCATCAAAATTTATTTTAATATTATCTTCTACTGAAATATTGTTTGCTTTAATACTACCATACATGCTAAGAGGAACTTGAACGGCCATTAAAATAATTTCATGAATTTTTCTTGACAATTTTAAGAACTGTTTCTGAATATCTTCCAAAATAGTTTCAAAAGAATGCATCTGGTCAGTTAATTTCCTCTTTTCGCGATCTTCATTTAAATGCAATAATTTTATTTGTATAGAAACTGAAACCTGCCTTAAACTAACAATTACTTTTTCAAGTTCAGTACGTTCTGAAACTAATTTTTCAATGCTAACTTTATAGGTATTACAGAAACCAGAATATTTTTTGTAAACATCATAAATCTCGATAGTTTTTCTTTCTAATGTTTTTATTTGTTCAAGAAGCTCATCATTTTTAGTTTTATATTGTTCGTTATGGTTACTATACGTCACGACTTGTTCATATTTTGCTTTCAACATACTATGTTGCAATTGAATGTCATTCAAATTTTTAAGATCATGTTCACGTGCAATTTTTTCCTGAAATAAAATGTTATAATCGTCAAAAAGTTTTTGTTTTTCTTGCAGTATGAATTCATTTTCTTGAAGTACGTCTGAAATTTTACGGGTTAAATCAGCTTTTTCCTGTTGTAGTTCGGCTAGTTCCTTAACGCGGTTTTCATTCTTTTTCATTATAATAAGGATTTTATCTCGAATCAATTCCATATTCTGATTTAAATCTTCCACATCTTTCATATTAAGTTCTTCAAAATTTTCACCATTATTAAAGGTTATTTCAACAGGTTTTTCACATAATGAACTACCCAGAATACAAATATTATGTTTAACAGTAGACAGTATCTGGCAAAATTTCATTTTTTCATTAATGAGTTCTGAAACGCGAATCTCAAATATTTCTTTACATGCTTTTTCACCTTCCAATAATGTTTCTAAATTTGTTCGAAACTGGCGTTCTGTAATATTTTCATCTTTTAGTTGTTCTATCTGTTTCATTAAATCATCCTTCATCTTAACCGCACTTTGGTGAGCATGAATTAAATGGTTCTCAGTATCTTTGTTCTGTTTAGCTTGGGATTCAAATATCTCATCTCTACTTGTCTTAACGTTCTCTAACTCTAATAATAAAGCATCAAATTTCTCTTGAATACTACGCTTCCCTTTTTCTAATTCCAAAGTTTCTTCTACTTTCAATAATAATTTTGTATTTAGTTCTAATATATCTGATTCTTGTTTACAAGCATGCAAATTCTGTTCTTCAATGTTTTCATTTGCAAATTTTATTTGTAAATTAAGTGATTGAAGTTCTTGTAATGATACTACGTTGATCTTTAAGTTCATGTATTTCTTCTTTTGTTACAGCAATTTCTTGCACAATAAATTCATTTTCACTTTGAAGGTTTTGCAAAATAGTTTGATTTTGAAATAAATCTGATTCAACTTTCGATTTATTTTCTTTTTCTTCTAACAATGTCTAAAAACAAAAATAAATAATCAAACGAAAAAAAGGTGGCTTTCTAAATATAATTGTAAATATAAATAAATGCTTTTCATTTAAGGCCAATAAAAAAATTGTAACTGTTTTTAAAATATTAATAAAAAATGCAAATAAAATTTTTGATCACATAAATATTAATTCAAAGTTGTAATGGAAGTAGTTTTAAACCATTGGAACAAGCAGTTGAAACATAAAATCATTCTATAGTTCCAAAATATCCCCCTTCTACCAACAGTTTACCTATCATTAATTCCTGAATCTTTTTATGCTCATATAGTTTTCATTTTCAAACATCTTTGGTCTTTATTCTTCTTATTTATATAGATTTGACCGCAAATCACTTATTTAATATTTGAAAAATGTTCTGTTATATTAAACTACTATTTTATGCAAATATGACAAGCAAGAAATACACATAACATCAACAGCAGCATCAGGTAAAAGCAAATTCCAAAATAAATTTGTTTTATTAATTCAAAGCCCCAAATGAAAAATATATTATTTCTCAGTAAAAAGTGCAGGCTGCATCATTTGAGAAAGCTATTACTGATCAGAATTTTGACAAATGGTATGCATTCCTTTGATAAATTTTCACTACTGAATAAAGTTTTTCTTGTGCCCCTAAACTTTCATGTGTACAAGATCATGTTAGCTTTAAAATAGTTTATTTTTTATATTTCTGTTAGTATAATTCACTGAAATATTAATTGCCACTTCTGCTACATATAATTCGAAATAGTCCTTTAGAAATGTTAGAATTAAAGTTTAATTTCATTTAATAAATCCTGTATTGGGGAAATTTAAAAATATTCTTTCCCTATTATTTATTTTGCGAAAAATATTTAGTTAAAGGCAGTACCAAATCTAAAAGAGGTTTTGATTTATAATTCTATTAAATCAAAATTATTTTAAACTTAGTAAAATATACTTTTATTTAATAGTTCCTATTAAGGAAACTTCAATAATTCATTCACTATTATCCATAGAGTGAGACACCTATTCATTTTTTCAAGGTCTATTCAATATATAAAAGCTTTGCAGTATTTTTACACTAACTGTATATCTAAGAGCTTTACAAAAACTATTCTCTTAGTAGTGTTTTAAAATTTATGTAATTTGGTTTAAAATTCTGCTGAGCCATTTTTTTTAAGAAGGATCCGTGGTTCAGTTGGTATGCATGTGACTACTAAGCCCAAGATTCTGGGTTCGAATCCAGACACAGTTCGCTTGAAAAATGTTAGGAGAGCATTTTTCACAAAAATTATACCCTTGCTCGAATGAGAGGTAAAATGTAGGTCCTGTGTGTGAGTGTTGTCACACACATTGCTTGGAATAGTAAGTTTGGCAAAATTCAAATTTCCAGGTAAAAAAAACTCGCTTCCTAGCTAATGTACGAGGGCTATATTTTTTTCAAGGTCCGATCGGTCGCAAAATAAAAACCACAGTACAAATCAAAAATTATTTATTTGTAACAAGTACTTACATAATTACTCTATTTTTCTACATAGTCACCACTCAGATTTAGACATTTGTCGTAGCGTGGTACCAACTTCCCAATACCCTCGTTGTATAACGTAGCCGCCTGTGTTTTCAGCCATGTTTGTACGCTGGTTTGCAGCTCAATGTCTGTGCCAAAATGTTGTCCTCCTAACCAGGGTTTCATGTGAGTAAACAGGTGAAAATCAGATGGAGCCAAGTCCGGGCTGTATGGTGGATGACCAAACACCTCCCATTGAAAAGACTGTAGGAATGTCTTTGTTGAAGCTGCAGTGTGCAGCCGAGCATTGTCGTGGAGAAGGACGATGCCTGATGACAACATTCCTCTCCGCTTATTCTGAATTGCCCTTCGTAGATGTTGAAGAGTCACTCTTTATGAGGCTGCTGTAATGGTTGTGCCACGCTCCATGAATTCCACCAAGAGAATGCCATTTCGGTCCCAGAACACAGTAGCCATGCACTTGCTGTTGGAGAAGGTTCGCTTGAACTTCTTTGGTTTACTGGGAGAGTGAGAATGCATCCATTGTTTGGATTGTTCTTTTGTTTCTTGAGTTTCGTAATGGACCCATGTCTCGTCCCCTGTGACAATTTTGTTCAAGAAAGTTTCTCCTTCATTGTGGTAACGCTGGAGAAACGTTAGGAGGCTTCCATTCTCTGTGTTTTGAGATGGTCGGACAGCATCTTGGGAACCCATCTCGCGCACAGTTTGTGGTACTGAATTTTCTCGCTCACAATGACGTAGAGAGCTGACCTTGAAATTTCAGGAAATGAATCGCTCAATTCAGAAATTGTGAACCGACGATTTTCTCGAATTGCCACATCCACTCGCTGAACGAGATCATTGGTTGACACTGATTTCCTTCCCTGACCGGCTGCATCAAGAACATCTGTACGTCCTGCTTTAAAGTTTCTGCACCATTGTCGCACTTTGCTGTCACTCATTGAAGTTTCACCGTACACAGTACTTATGCGTTGATGAATTTCGGCTGCATTACACCCCTCAGCCTGAAGGAATCGAATTACCGCACAAACTTCACACTTGGCGGGAGATGCTATTGTTGTAGACATGTTTACGTGCTACCTACGTGAACACAACTAAACGGAAGTGACGCGACGCGATTGACAGCCATATTAGTGATGCTGCGCAACACATCTGCGCACTGGTTCATCCGATTTTTAGGGGAGTTTTTATTTCGCGACCGATCGGACCTTGAAAAAAAAATAGCCCTCGTAGTACCTTCGAGTGGAGCTTTGAAAATCAAATGTAGTGATCCATTTTTCCTCAGTGCCGATTTTCTTATGTATTTTATGTACTAGTGCAGTTCTCATAGTTCAGTTGCTGGATGGTGATATTTTTGCATAGGAGTGATCAAAAACATCATAGGCAAAATGAAATAGGTGCTGAGTTGAAGGGATTCAATTTACTCCTACCTTTCCCATAACATACAACCTCCCGAAGTAGTTGATGCAGACATGTCTGAACCGAAGCGGGTAAAACTTTATTAAGAACTTCTAATGACTTAGAAAGAGTTTAAAATGTCATTCTTTAATAGGTCTTGTAGCCGTGCAGAAAAATAAAATGTGGACATGAAAAAGAAGCCTCTCATAGTAAATAGTTAAAAAAATTGCCAAGGCAGTTGTGACCAGTATAGCTTTTATATTTTATATAAATCTATACACATTTTTCTGCAACAGTGTACTTCAAAATTTTGTAAATAATTAATTTTCTGTGTAGCAAGTACAGATAGATTTATAATCTATGCTAATTAAAGTTAAAAACCGCTTATTGGCAAAGGTACACAAACATATTTTGTTAAATTTTAATAAAGAAAAGTATAAACGCAAGTCTCAGTTGTCACACGTGTTATGTATTTCTTTCTATAAAACAGAAATAAAATTGGTGATCAGAACACAGATTTCTGAGAAATGAAAAGACTCTATCCCTATACTAGGGGACAACGAATACACTATAGTAAACCTGCTTATCGTAAAAGGCGATTAAAAGGCGCAGCAAGGGGCAGCAGCCTTGCTGACTAAAAGATATTGGAGGAGAGTCGGTTGGTCTCGGACGATCCTCAATAATTTACAAGGTAGTTGGAGGTTGGCCGTGACAAATACGGCTTTTTGCTAAAATCTTTAAAAACTGTGTTGTGGAAAGATATCGGAACCAACCATAATAATTCCCAGGTATGCGTTGCCTAAAACACGAACCATGTATGATGCAGATCTCACAAGTAAAATTCTTGTCCAGAGGTAAAATATGCCCTCATTCGGATCTCCGAAAGGGAGTATACTTGGAGTTCGTCATCGTAGGAATTTAAAACAACGGTTCGATTTAGTGATAGGGACATGGAATGTAAGGTCATTACTAAGAGTAGATATGTTAACGAATTTATTAGTCAAAATGAGATAAGAAAAGCTGAACATTTTAGACATTAGTGAGGCGAGATGGCCAGATAGTAATGACTTTTGGGAAGATAATTATAGAATAATTAAAACTTCTTCAACTAATGGACAGGCAGGGGTAGGTATAGTGTTAGGTAAAAGATTAGGACATAAAGTTAAAGAATACTTACAATTTAGTGATGGAATAATTATGGTTAGAATGAGTACGAAACCCATAGACACTGTTTTAGTACAGGTTTACATGCCAACAACTCAGGATGAAAAAGTAGAAAACGTATACAAGGATATAAATAGTATAGTGAGAAAGATAAAGGGAGATGAGAATTTAATAGTTATGGGCGATTTTAATGCGTCAGAGGGAGAAGGTAGTGAGGGAAAAATTGTAGAAAAATTTGGGTGTGGTAGACGAAATGATAGAGGAGAAAGATTAGTTGAGTTTTGCCAGGAACATAGAATAGTAACTGTAAACACCCAATTCGAACATGTTAAAAGAAGATATACAGTATTGCCCGAAATAAACAGTACTGAAACTAAATTGGCGGTGTTTTTATGCGTGCGCTGTCACACTCAAGTTAGCTAGTATAGACCTGTCAAGTAAACCTCAAACAAGTAATTAGTAGGGCCTAATTGTTAAAAATGGTGTTAAGTACAGAGGAGAAAGTGTTTCTGGTAGAGCATTATTTTCGTTCATACGGAATCGGCCGACGTAATGGTGCAAGTTTGCTATACGTGTCTGATCAATTCACACAAAGGTTTAATAAACGTTCTCCAAGTAATGCTGTAATTTTGAAGGTTATTGAAAAGTTTAGAAATACAGGTAGTGTATTGTGCCAACAAAAGGAAACTCGGGCGTCCCAGGACAGTTAACAACAACAATAACCATGAACGTGTTTTTGAGCAAATCTTAGAAAATCCGAAAGTCAGCCAGGCAAGGACAGCGTTACAACTTGATTTAAAAGAACTTCCTTTCAAAGAATCCTGAAGGAGCTGGGTACATTTTCGTATGTGATTCAGGTACATCAACAACTACATCCTCGGGATTATCGCAGTAGAGTGGAATATTGCGCCAGAATTCTCGCGTTAGAGTATGAAAATCCTGAATTTTTGAAAATGTTTGGTTTTCAGACGAAGCACATTTTCACTTGTCAGGCTATGTGAATCGTCGCACAAATCGATTTCTGGGCTTTGCCAGACCCGATGAGGTTCAAGAGGTTCCTTTACATAGTGAAAAGTGAGTGTCTGGTGTGCTGTTTCCGGACACGGAATCATTGGTCCGTACTTTATCGAAGAGAATGGTAGGCAAGTCACACTTAATCAACAGAGGTACAGACAAATTTTAACACGATTTATCCCTGATCTACGTCAATTCTGTCGTGCACGTAACTTGGCATTTCGAAACCAATTTTTCAGCAGGACGGGCAACTTGCCATACTGCTGCCGCAATTCGTCAATTTCTTCAAGAACATTTTCCAAGCAAATTCATATCACGATTTACTGACTTCCCTTATCCTTCACATTCTCCAGACCTCACACCTCCAGACGCATACATTTGGGGCATGGCTAAAAATGCCGTTTTCAAACGGGCACCACAAACCATCGATGAATTAAAGGATGCCGTTAGAGTCTTCTTCGCAGCCCTGAGACAACCCTTATTCAATAACATGACCAGAAACTTAGAACATCGTTATGAAGTCTGTCTCGAACGAGGAGGTGCACATTTAGAACATATAATAAAGTGTCAATAATATGTATTTTTTAAATATACAAAACAATTACAATTTCAGTACTGTTTATTTCGAGCAATACTGTACCTGCAAAGCGTCAGGTGATAGGGCTAGATACCAAATAGATTATATTTTAGTTAAACAAAGATTTAGAAACCAAGTTTAAAACTGTCGTAGTTATCCAGGTGCTAACATAGATAGCGATCATAACTTAGTTAAAATGAAGTGTAATTTAAAATTCAAAAAATTGAGAAAGGCTAAAAGAGAGGGATGGGATCTAGGTAAGTTTAATGATAGTAAGGTAAAAAAGGAATATAAACAAGTATTAGATAATAAGATCAGAGATAGCTATAGGAGAGACGTAGACAATAGATGGAAAGAAATAAAAAGGGCTGTACATGATACAGCAACACAGTCTATAGGTAAGAAAAACGTAGAAGCGAGAATACCCTGGGTAACAAAAGAGATATTACATTTAATAGAGAATAGAAAAAAGCTTAAACCTTTCAAAGAATTGAATAGTGGAAGTTAGCAAAAATATAATAAAGTTAGAAATAAGATAGTACATGAATGTAGAAAAGCTAGAAATAAATGGATGGAGGAGATTTGTACGGTAATACAAGATGATTTGAGAGTAGGCAAGACAGACAGGGCCTACAGGGCAGTTAAAAATTTTTTCAGGGAAGATAGGAAAAAATGATGATAAAAAAGCTCATAAATTTAGGGCATTTAATATTGATAGAAAAAATTGCAATTAAGCACAATACACGTAAATGTGTGCGTATCCAATTAAAATTAGGTTTTGTAACTCATCATCATTAGGTCTTCAGTTCTGAAACTGGTTAGATGTGTACCTTCATTGTTTCCTACTCTCAGCTAACCTACACATTTCCCTGAAATTCCTAAAGCCTAAATACAAATATATATCCTATTTCACCAATATTCGGTGGTATGTGAAGGGGGTTCGGCAACCTGCGGCTACCAAGATCCCCAACACTTAGTCATTTGTAGAATTAAATAATAAATAAATATAATATAATAAATAAATAATAAATAATAAATCCTTTCGCACAATCCACATTACTTGAGAATATTGATAAGTCAACACCTGTAGTTGCTTATAATAATCATCAAGTTTAAGTACAATGAACAGTACTTGCAACGAGGCATTACATAACTAACAAAATTTTAAATTTATTTTGAGGATAGCTGTATGATATTTGTCCCAAATTTATATTAACCTATTTGGAAAAAAATGCCAATAACTATTAAAAAGTTAATTTTGAATGCTAAGATGTTGTTCAAAAGATTAGATACAATAAAAAGCGGCATCGACAAGATTGAACAAACTCAAACAAAATTAAAATCTGTTAAAATTAGATTAGATAGTGCCGTACATATTGCTACACAATTCAAGGAAAGTTGTCAAAAAGCCTTGTATGGTGAAAATCAAAATAAGGAATTAAAATGTTTCCACAAATTAGAACGTTCAATAGAATATAACTTATTAGATATGCATACGTTGGCTACAGAATTTGAAAATATGTTTGCCAAAATTGTAAGTTAAATACGAAACAGCAAGCATTTCTAATGTTGATAAATTTAATATACAAAACCTATTTATAAGAAAGTGGAAATCAACGGCAAATTGTTTTTAATGGAGCTTGATACTGGTGTAGGAATTTCTTGCATACCTTTTAGTTTGTACAAAACACATTTTAATGATGTTAAGTTGGAGCCAAAAGCTGTCAGATTAAAAATGTGATACCTGCTAATACTAACAGCCCAAGAAATGTATCTTTAAATGTAAATACAAGACCTCGGAGAGTAATTAAACCCGTGGAGAGACTAAATCTGTGAGGAAGGTATTGTCATGTATTCATGTTAACACATAGAGAGACACTACCATGATTGTAAGTGTATGCGAGATATAATTTGAAGTTGTCATATCATAATGGTTTGCTTAATTCAGTAAAGTGTAAATCCTGTTATATAAAAATTTTATTGGCAATCCACAAAACTTCTACGAATACACATCAAAACTGAACAAAGCTAATAACAATCGCCAACATTTCTAATTCAAAACTGTGTAACTTGGGCTCACTTTCCGTAGTCGACTATCGTAAAAACTGGCTGAAAGGCATTATTTTGCTTCTGCAACAATATTCCACTATAACTATGTGAGCTGGCAGCACGATGGAGTTGAGTCTCTGCCAATAGTGAATATATTGCTAAAACAGTGTGCAAAATAAGCACATGCTTAATCTTTTCAAAACTCTGAAATTGCTTACCACCAAATTCAAAATCAGCATCTTTTCGAATTAAATCATAAAGCGATCATGCTAATTCTGTAAAATTTTTAACAAACTTACGAAAGTAAGATGCCAGACCCAGAAAGCTGTGTAATTCTCGAACGGAATGAGGTATAGAAAAGTGTTGAATAGATTTAATATGTTCACTAGTTAGTTTAATAGTGTCACCATCAATAACATATCCCAAGTAGGTTATTTGGATATTTAAAAAAGAACACTTATCTCCAAACGTAAATTAAGTTTGTTGCAAACAATCTGTTAGAAACAGTTTTTAAAATACATAAATTTTCTTCAATTGTATTTGTTACTATCATCATATCATCAATATAAATAGCTACTTTATTTTCGGCAATAAGATCCCTAAAGATTATATTGATGTAGTGGGTAAGGGCAGAGAAACTATTTTTAAAACCAAATGGGGGTCTTCAAATATTCCTATTGTCCTGTAGGCATTACAAAAAAAGTGTACTTAACGGAGTCTGTTATTTTGAACGCTTATTAATAACTTTCTGTATAATAAATAGGCTCTATTGAATAAATAACTATGAATGAAAAGGCAAAGACAAGCCTAAAATCAGATTATCTATATGTTGCATACAAAATTTTTGTTTAACTATCTCGAAAAATTTAACGAAAGTCTATAAAGACAGATTATGTATAATTGCATGTAGAATTTTTATGTTCGTCTATCTCAAAAAATTTAATTAAAATGATTAAAAAATATATCAAACTATACAATACACCTATAATTCTTGCAATGTTAACATACAAAAATTGATGCACAATTGTGTGAGCTCTTAGTTAACATAGCCATTGTTAATGTTATAAAACTTGATTTTAGCAAGAATAAAATATTCGTGACAAGTCAATCTGCAGATAGTGCATCATAACAACCTAAATGCATGTTAACTGCACGATCAAGGTATTCAAGATGTTCGATAATTGCTTTTTATTTCATTCCTACGAAGATAGTGGCACGAGTTAGTATTATCAAACACATGCTTTTAATTATTATAGTAATACATAGATACTTTTGAACTAATTTATGCGTATTGTTGACATCAATGTTTTAACGAAGTACAAGTAAAACTCCTAAAAGAAATGCATTTACTACCTATGAATACTTTCATTTCATTTAAATTTTACATAGGAGCTCTTTGTATGTAATTTTATAGTTGGCAAGTGCTTGGTATTGTTTCGGTTGCCGTTTTGTTTTATAAATTATATAGTTATAATGTAAATATAAAAAAATATATAAATAAAAATTAATTTACCTTTTGCAATGTTGTATATTGTTTAGTTAAATTCTCCAATGTTTGATTGACACTAAATAATTCAAGCATTAGGTCACAATTTTTAAATGAATTTTGGGATAGTTCTTTTTCCAAATCTTGAATTTTATCAATTAATGTTTTAATTTTTGTATCTCTAAAAATAGTCTCTTCTACATATTTATTGTGATCTTCATATTTCAGTTTTTCTAATTCCACAATCCTGTCAGTTTTACATAAAATTTCATTCTCCAAAGCAACTTTAGCTGATTCTAAAATGTCATTTGTGCATTTAAAGCTCATTATATTTTTTAAACATTCTTGAATTTTTTCATTGCTAGCTGTTGCCGCTTCTTGCAATTGGTTCACGAGTGCTTTCTCTTCAAACAATTGTTGTTCAAGTATTTCCTTATCCTGTAACATTTTACTCACACTTTCTTTGAAAGCTTTATTATCTTTATATAATTCATTTATTTCAATATCCTTCTTATCTACTTTTTCTATATACATAGCTCTTATTTTTTCCTGTTCGGCAACTAAATTATTAACTTTATCATTAAGTTCATTAATTGTTACATTTAAGTTACTATTTTTCTTAACTATTAATTCTATGTGCTCCATTAATTCCAGTTTTAAATTGTGCAAGCTACTAGTGTTACTATTAACAAATTCGAGATGCGAAACTTTCAAAGCACTGTAGATATCCTTCAAATCTTGATAAGCAACTTTAAATGTACACAGGCTATGACACAGTGTTGTTTTTTCACTTTGAAGACAAAGAAGTTCAGCACACATCTTTGTTACATGATTTTGTAAATCATTATAATTTTTTTCTGAGGTATCAAGTTGCATAATGGCTTGTTTTATTTCTTTTTGAAGATTAGCTTCATAATCAGTCTTTTCCTGAATCTGTAAATTTAAGTTAACAATACACTTATTATAGTCTTCCTCAAACTGAAGTTTCTGTTTTACTGCTTTAACTTCCAGTTCAGTTTTTGCATTTTCTAAAGATTCAAGGTGAGCTTGAGCTTTTTGTAACTGTGCAACTGTATCATCATAACCCTTATGTAAAACATTATATTTTTCAACCATGCTATGTAAATTTTCTGTTAAACCAGTAACATGAACATCATTTTCAATTTCTAATTCTTGGCGTATTTGTAAAGCTTCAGTGTAACTTATTATGGTCTCACTAAGTTCATTTTTAATTTGACGTATTTCTTCTATATATTCTATTTCACGGCTCTTAAAAGCTTTGTGTACACTACTTAGCTCATCAATTTGTTCTTGTAAATTTTCAATTTCATCATTCTTTACACGTTCAATGTCATTCTTTACTTTAGTCAATTCGATAAGTTCAGACTTACTTTGCATCAACGATGCTTCTAAGTTATTCAATTTTTTTTGTGTCATTTCCTGGTATTTATTATATTTATTAAGTAGATTTTCAAGTTGTTCATTCTTACTTGCCAACTCATTTACAACTGTCCACCCATTACTTTCTAATTCTGAACATTTACTGTGCAAAGAATTTTTCATATCTTCTAGGTGATACACTTCTTTTTCTAGTTCAAGAATTTTCATCCTACAAATAAAATGTTATTACTTACTGTGACACCTTAACCTATAAAATTTTAGTTCTATGTATATTGTTTTACATTACATTAAAGTACTCCCTGTATGTTTGTTGTGGTTTGTTTAGCATTCTTATTAATCTCTTTGGGAATTAAACCACTTAGTTTTTAAAATCATTTTTATTTACGTTTCGATCCATGACCTAGGATCGTTGTCAAAATAATAAAAACTTCAAGTTTGACATTTATGACATAAATTGAAGGAGACTTTGATTTATTGATGTTCGAAATATTTGGTTCGAGTACACTAAGCAAAAATTTTTAAAGTTTAAAAGAATGATTGCCTTCAATTTGTGTTGCGACCTGGGACCGACTTTCTTTAGGTAGCCAATACGCTTAACGTGAAATCAGCTGATTAATTTTTATTGGTGAATTTTATATAAATTCAATAACTTGGGAATTGGAAAACATTTTTTAACATGTTTCTATTTATACAATTGAGAGATTTCTAATTTTATGTCTTATTTTGAAAGATTTCTAATTTTATGTCTTATTTTACCGAGATTCAGTGAAAGGGGTTAAACAACATGTGGCTACCAAGATTCCCTAAGATTTAGAATTTACATAACAATAAGCATATTAACTGGAAAACCAATATTTCGGCAAATTCTAAATGTTGGGGAATCTTGGTAGCAACAGGTTGCTTAATCCCCTTCACTGAATCTCGGTAAAATAGGACATAAAATTAGAAAACAACAGAAGGGGAATGAGCTGTATACACATGCTGTGTGAGAATTTCAGGGAACTATGTAGGCTAGCTCAGAATATAAATAAGTGCAGGTATGTGTCCAAACCAGTTTTGAGACAGAAAACCTAATGACGAAAAAATAAGCGCAGATAAATCTGATGATTAGTATAAACAACTAGTTGTTGGTTGCGAAATATCTGCAACTAATGTTGACTGTGCGAAAAGATATATTGGAAAATATATTAAATCGGTAAATGGTTAAGTGTTGGGGGAACTTGACAGCCACAGGTTGCTTACCTCCCTTCACAACCACTGAAGGTCGGAGAAATAGGGCATATAACTGTAAAACAATAGAAGGTGATCGAACTGCATCTAACACGAAAGAACAGCGCCTATGAGGAAAGACAACAAACATAGAACAAGAAGAAAATTGTTGAAAACCTATGTGTGGAGCACAGCACAGTATGCCTATAAAATACGGGCAGTCAGAAACGCAGACAGAAAAACGGTAGCAGCCTTTTGAAATGCTGTGCTTCAGATGTATGAGGACGATAGCATGAACAGACAAAGATAATAACAAATAGATTATAGAAATAGTAGGGGAACAAGGATGTCTGGGAAAAAAGATAAGAGAAATAGAAGGGCAGAATACGTTTTAAGGCATTTTTGTGGAATAGTATGGGATATATTACAACAGAGATAGGAAAAAAGAGGTAGATGTAGACCTAGATCAGATAGTGATAGATGCAGACTGTGCAAATTTCAGGGAAATCAGTAGGTTAGTTCAAAATAGGAAACAATGATGGCACGCGTCTAACCAGTTACAGGACTGAAGACCTAATGATGGTGAATATATGTCAAATGTTTTCCTTTATAAATGGAACAAAAATATAAGAAATCAAATAGATTTATTGATAGATCAGCAATTTTTACTGTTAAAATTGTAATAACAAATGTAAAATTTTAATTTTTCCTTTAGAATATCGCGTCTTCTTTTGCAAATTTTAAAAGTTACACTGAAGTTTAAAAATTTAGAATCTGAATGCATGTTTCAGTAAAATCCAAAGTAAAAATTTAGAAAACTATAACGTGTTGTGTTACGCTAATTATAAATTAGAGGGGAAAAGAGAATCTAATTTTGAAGAGACAAAATATATAGACGCGCTTAGTATAAAAGGTTTTGTATATAATTAATTTGAATTAATCCCGATATTTCAAATTTTGTCTATAAAAATAATTCTGATAATAAGGTATAATAATTGACCATTTAAATACATTGCAACAATGATTAAATTATCCACAAATTCAAACATATATCAATAGAACAAAATACTGCATATGCATTTCCCAAGAACAAGATAATTTAAAAGACATCTGGCTCAACGACCAAGGACAATAAAATTTATTATATTACAACATAGTGCACATTACATACAAAGTAAGGGAATAATAACATTATTAAGTGTATATTGAAATTATATAAAGTATTAAGCTAGTTACATAAAGAAAAATTAAGCATGTTACATAAACCATCATTCATATGATAGAATTTTAAGGTGGAAAAAATCATAATAATTACAAACTACAAAAAAAGAAATGCATAATTTGTAAAGTGCTAATTTTCAAACAGTTCGTTTGAATTTGTTTCCGTATTATGTTATTATTATTTAAAATGTTGGGACCTGTCATGCCATCCCTTGGTTTCTTTACACTTCACGATTTACTTCGTAAACATGTTACAGTTGACTATTCGTTGTTTATTGTGTGTTGGTTTTTATCCAATGCTGACAATTCAATTACTATTACATGCTTATATAAAGTAAATAACATTTATACAGGCATTTGTTTATGCAATAATGAATAGTGAACTCGTTCTGTTAATTCCACACCATTTTCATGAGTTTTGACGAGTTCAAATAATTAATTCTTTACTAAAAGGCAACTTCATTATATTCATTGTGCGCATACTAATTGTTATTATCGTTGGTATGTATAGTAAAGCTATAATTACTTGATTCTGTATGATTTTGGGTCAGCCTTCTTTCTTGCTTTTTGGTTTTGTTCTTCTGTCTTTTAAACTTATCGTGAATACTCCTCAAGATGTTCAATTAAAAATTTATTTCTACAACTGTTTATGAACTACCACCGCCCGATGGTTTTCTAATTAAAGTAACCTATGGTAGATCAGAGTGGACATCAGATTATTACATTGTTTGGGTATCCCAATTTGATAACATTTGGAGTTTCACACGTAAATATTGAAAATTAACAGGAAACTAACTAACATGGCCTCCACTGAACTTTCTATGTGTTGGTTACTTGTTTATTTCATGTAATAACTTACTAAACCTCATTAGTAGTAAGGTGTTAACTAAATGAAACTAATACTTGGCATAACCAAATATCTATATTTATATACTGTATTGCAGAAAGTTGTGCTTAAATTATGCCTATCGTTATATTTATATTTTACATACCCATAAATAGCAGTCACTTCAGGACATTTGTTCTAGAATTAAGTAACCGTTGTTTTTGTAGCAATTACTCATGCATATCTATTGCAAGGACTAAATATAATTAACATAAGGAACATGTATACGAGGCCTTTGCAATTATTTAAATGTAGTTTAATTTTGATTCCTAATAATTGGTTTGCTATGCCATTTTAGTTTATCTTAAATGTTTTAACCCAAGTTAGTTATTATTCATGCAGAATGTTTATTTGTCAGTGTCTCATTATATACTGTATGATTTTGAATCCCAGTGTTTACTTATTTAATTATTAACCTGTTTAGCTTTCAGCTTGTATTATTTGATGGTCACTATTTTTGTATCTCTTGGGTTTCCTTCCCCCTCGATGGTTTGACTAAGATACCTACCCGTTGCAGTGAGACCGTGACATTGATTCCTGTTTATACGGCATCCCTAGCACCTTTCAAGTTTCAATTTTATTCTTGCGGTTTGTCAACTTCAACTGACTTCAGACACAAGCGGTTTTCTGCCCACTTCACTCTCCGCAAGCAGCTAAGCCATATAGCTTATGCAAAGAGCAAACTGCGCTAATAGAATTAGAGCAGGAACGTAGAGAAGTAAATATTAGGAAAGGGGTAAGACAGGTATATGCCCTATCCCCATTAATTTTTAACTTGTACATCGAAGAGGCAATAATACTGTCAAATGCAAGAAGACATTTGGAATTATTATGCAAAGACAAAAGATTGATATGCTTAGATTTGCATATAATATAGCAGTATTAGCACCTAGCAAGAAAGAGTTAGAAGCTGCTGTTAATGAAATTGAAACAGTTCTAAGAGAGAGATACAGAATGAAAATTAACAAAAATAAAACTCAAGTACTAGTATGCAAGGGAGGGGAAAATAAATTAAAAACTAGACTACAAATAGGTAATGAAAACTTACAAGAGGTTAAGGATTTCTGCTACTTAGGAAGTCAAATAACGCAAGATAGGAAGAGCACAAAAGATACAAAACAAAGATTAGCACAAGGTCGTGCTACATTTAACAAGAAAAAACAATTACTGTGTTCAAAGACAACAAATGTAGAAACAAGGAAAAGAATGCTAAAAACATGTGTGGAGCACAGTACTTTACGGCTGTGAAACCTGTACAGTAGGAGAAACAGACAGGAAAAAGATAGAAGCCTTTGAAATGTGGTGCTACAGACATATGATGAAGATCATGGACAGACAAAGTTAAGAATAAAGAGGTTACTAGAAATTGTATGGGAAGAAAGAAGTATGTGGAAAACAGTAAAAAAATACAAGAGATAGGATGATAGGCCACATACTAAGGCATTAGGGAATAGTGCGGAATATATTAGAAGCAGAGATAGGAAAAAAGAGAGGTAGAGGTAGACATAGGTTACACTATTGAACACAGATAGTGAAAGATGTAGGCTGTGTGAATTTCAGAGAAATGTGTAGGCTAGCTCAGAATAGAAATCAATGGAGGTACACATCCAACCAATTCGAAGATGGAAAATCTAATGACGAAAAAAATAACTGTTTTTAAACCTGATGTAACTATAAGCAACTACAGGTTTTGGTTTTGCAATACTCTCAACTAATGTTAATTGTGCGAAAGGATTTACTGGAAAACTATTAATTCGGCAAATGTCTAAGTGTTGGGGGATCCTTGGTGGCCACAGGCTGCTTAACCCCCTTCACATACCACTGAATCTTTATGAAATAGGGCATATAATTAGGAAACAACAGAAGGGGAACCGAGCTGCATCTAAGCTTTGTGAATTTCAGGGAACGGTGTAGGCTAGCTAAGAATTGAAATAAGTGAAGGTACACGTCCAACCAGTTTCAAGACGAAAAACCTAATGACGAAAAAATAATTGCACTTAAATCTGATGATTATTAAAAACTACCGGTGTTGGTTTTGACATATTTTCAACTAATGTTGATTGTGCGAAAGGATATATTGGAAAACTATTACTTCGGCAATATTCAAGTGTGGGGGGATCTTAGTAGCCACAGGCTGCTTAACCCCTTTCACACTGAATATCGGTGAAATATGGTATATTTATAAACAATAGAAGGGGAACCGAACTGCATTTAACAAGAAAGAGCGGCGGCTATGTTCGAAGACAACAAACAAAGAAACAAGGTATGTCTACGAAATAGTGGCAGTAGGAGAAGCAGACGGAAAAGCGGTAGAAGCCTTTTAAAATGTTGTGCTTCAGATGTATGAAGATGACAGCATGGACAGACAAAGTTAATACAAAGAGGTTATAGAAATAGTAGGGAGATAAAAATATGTGGAAAAAAAACTAGGAGAAATAGAAGGGCAGGATACATTCTATGGCATTTTTGGGAAATAGTGCACGATAATTACGAGCAGAGATAGGAAAAGGGAGATAGAGGTGGACCTAGATCAGACTATTGCACAATAGTGAAAGTGTGTACGTTAGCACAGAATAGGAAAGGATGAAGGTATGCGTCTAACCAGTTCCAGGACTGAAGACCTAATGATGATATGTGAATTAAACTTTAAGTAATTAGAGGCTTTTATGTATATATATTTTTATGTATGTGTTTTGGATGTAAACATGGTGCGTATTTTATGACATAAGATGTTTTCGAACATGGCAGTAATTATTTTTATTGGTCAATGATTTACTGACAGAACGAGTGTTGATTAAATTTAAGCATAATGTTATTATTTTTAAATAATAACGAATATGTAGATACTGATATTAAAGTATTTTGGGAATAGACAATGAACCGATTATGAAAAATTGATGTTTGTGACATGTTATTAATCATAAGCCTTTACACGAATAATTAATAGTCATCAACACTCATCTTCTAATATTCCAATCTGCGCTGGTTTTTGTTATGTAGTGGACTGTAAATTGCAATTGCTGATTATTATTATTGGAGATGCAGAATTTATGAATGATGCACCATATCAGAACACACCGCATTTATGTCTAACCACTGAAACATAAAGTCATCGTAGCTTTAACTAGCGCTTCTTAACCATAGCCATTGCTCTTGTGTGTACCAAATGGAAATTGGCATTGCACACTGTCACATCGTCAAAATGTTAATGATTGCAATATCATTTCGCGTGCACAGTAATGTATTAATTCGTCCACTTATGCACATCTTTGGATGAGCAGGAAGGAATATGATAAGGATAGGTTCAGTAATAGCATTATTATTTGTAATGGTACATAATGAAACAAACACAGAAAAATAAATGCAATGAAAAACCCAACAGTTGGTATATACCTATATTTCTTATGAATAACATTTCCAGCAATTGTGAATTATAAATGTTATGTAATTTAATATTAAAAACAGGACAAATCTGGAGTGAGGAATAGCCTTGTGGATGACTTAGATTTAAGGTCTTTTTAGAATTTTTCTTTTAGCAATACCTGAGAATGAGATTAAGGAATTTAGTTTTTTTAGGAAAGTATATTTGTATTTATACTGTAAGTATTTTATGTTAATAGAGCTTCAGTTTAGGTTGAATTTTACTTGAGTTTATTTAGGAACTAGATAAACAAACATTTGTAAAAGGATATCCAGCTACCCTAGTAATGGAATCTTATTTGGAAGAAGCATTATATTTTGGAAAAATTTCTTTCATTATGTGTGTTTAAGGTATTTTCGAGAAAGGTCAAATAAGATGATAAAATTTAGAATTCTGAAGCAAAGGAGGCCTATGTGGAAAAACCTCCCGTATAGGGAATAATATCAAAAGGAATTGCTGTGACTGGAAGTTTGTCACCCCTCAAATTTGACAGAGAAAAGGCCTTTCAGGATAAGTGATAGTGTAGTCCTTTTATTTATTTCTTTATTTTCTTTTATAATTTTCCATAAGAACCCACTCCCACATCACTGCAGTTAACCAATGCACCTGGTATCAATGTGCCACCATAACATCTTATTATTAACATTGTATACCTGTGACAACCCTGCTTGCCACGAGTCCCCTATTTTAACGTGTTTTTGTAACTGCTCGCCGCTCTAATAAATAGGTTAGAGAAGTAGTATGAATTTAGATGTACTCGGTTAAAGATGTATTTGTTACTAAGGGAGCATTGGTGCTCTTTTATGTATTTTTTTCTGTAGTTAACATGTATTCGTTGTTTATTATTTACTTCCAATTAACAAAACTCTAAACAACTGTTAGGTTCAATTTATTTGAATGTTTGGAATAAATAGCATCTATTTTTATATTGTTTAGAAAGATCACCAAATTATACGTTATCAAAAATAGTTATTGACAATTGTAATTATTGGAACTGACTGTGGTATGCCTTTTTAAAAGAATAATGCTTAAGCGTTAATTATTCATCTCAACTTATTTATCATCATAAAAGACGTTCATATTCCAGGAATTGCCTAAGCATCGATTTGCATTTTTTTTATAATTTATACAAAAACAACATCTCAATAAAATACATATTTTGCTGAAATCTATTTTTAGTCAACTCCAAATATGGAAATGTTTCATTTTGAAAGTTATCTTAATTTTAGACACATTGATGCAGATTATTAAGTGTTAAAGATGAAAAAATTAAAAATTTCGATATGCTATTAAAATTTAATTAAATTAGACATTTGAGATGAAGAAAGTTTTCAAAATTCTCTCTAAAAACTATTTTTTTACAGTGAACATACATATTCGTTACAACGATGGAACTTAAACTGATGAAATTAGAACAATTTTCTTGTGTTGAAATAATATTATTGAAGAAAACTATTGTTAATCAAATGGCACTAATAACCAGATTAAAAATGAGATTTTTATTTTAAAATACTAATAAAAACATAATACTTTTTAAATGTGGCATACCTTGATTTTAAAATTTGACAGCATTTGTCAAATAATTTTTAATTAGTAGATTTAAGACAGAAAATTCGATGTCTAAATTTGTGTTAAAGTTGTTTTACTGAAAAATCAATAATTATGTTAAGGAGGAACGAGCTTTTATAGTACTATTAGTTTATGAGGAGTTAGAGATTTATTTACTGGTAAGTTTAATACTAAACGTTTATCATCTACAAGTGCTATTTAAAAATATGTACAAACAATTGAAATACATGATAATATTTGGTTAGAATCAGAAAGTAGGGGTGGTGAGCAATAAAAATTTTTATTAAAAAATTAGTATGTTCTAAAATTACAGTCACATCACGGCCAATAATTGACAGGTACTTGACTGCAAAGAGGAGTTTGAGACAAATTTCTCTTAACTGGTTTATGTAAGGCGCAGGTATGGAAGATATTAGAGAAGTATCAATCATCCTTATAAACCATAATTATCATCACGAAATTTTTAAAAAGTTTTTAAACATGACAATCATCACTGACTAAATAAAGTACGCTACATTTATAATAGTACAAGGAGGTAAGTTTTGACAACTGAAAAGCATTCATGGTTTCCTAAATATAATATTTATATATCATATTCATTTAGATATATATTCCCAAATGACTGACTGCAAATGATTCTTTTGATGAGCTTACTACATGGTCTGTGAAACAAACTATAGGTGCTTTCCTTTCACAGAAAAGAACAGCTCCGAACAGCCCAGGGCTTTAAAGCTAATGTTCCCTTCAATTAGAGCGCCAAGCCCTGAGCCCTAAAATTACGTTTTCCCCTTACCCCTTGAGCACCAGAATATTAGCTGTGGCGCGAAGCCACTTTCTACTTATTTGAGGTTATGATGACAAATGACATTTCTAAATTAACATTTGATCCAGAAAAAATGGAACCATATGAATTAATTCTCACTCTTAGCCAGGAAGATTTTGCAAGAGCAATGCATGGTAAGTTTAGAAAATGATACATATTAAACACCGATCACAATATGTATCAAAATCATCTATTCCTTTACCTGCAAAATCATTTCTTCTTTCAAAGAATACATGTCAGGATGTTGGATAATAAGACATATATAAAAACGTAAAGCGTACATACTACTAATTTGAGGTTATGTGTTGCTACGGATGATAAGTCCGTAATTCTTAAATGCGTGTTCCTTTCAGGGAGAGCTCCGAAGTGTCCCAGATCATTAAGTTTCGGATCTCTATAAACCTGAAAGGAAAGCTAATAATATGTATGTATCAATCTGCCCTCACAAATGTACCAAACACAAAACTTTTTGTTCCTTTAATACTTTTTTAAAATCGAAATTTCAATAAATTAAAAAAATATACCATACCTTAATTCTTCATTCTGTTCTTTTATTTGGCAATCAAGTTCATTAACTTTTACATTAGCATCATTTGCCATATGTTCTGAATTTATATATTCTGATTTCATTTCCGCGTCAAGCCCTGTAATTGAAAGTACTTGTGCTTTTGAAAGTAAGCCAGTTCTTGTTCTTTGAGAATGATTTAAAATCTGTAATTGTTCTTTACAAGCATAAAGTCGACTTTCCATTTGAGAGCAGTTATCAGTAATTTTATCTCTTTCCAATTTCATTTCACCATATTCAACACATTTGTCTGAAAGTTGATTTTGCATCTCAAGAGCATCGTGTATTGAAAGATCTAGATCTTCTAAAACTCTGTTCTTAGTATTTTCTACAGCAGCAATACGTTTCATAAAATCTGCTTTACAAAGTTTTATTTGATAAATTAACTTCTGTTTTGTTTTTTGAATTAGTGCGACATCTTTTTCAGCTGCAGCACAGCTAAATTTCGAGTTCTGCAAATCAAATTCTAATTCTTGAATTTGTTCTATATAGCCTTCGATTTGTAAATTCAAATCTGTAACAGCCATTTGGTGCTCTTTAGCATGCTCAATTGCATCATTTTTCAAAATACTTTCTTTCATTCTTTGTTGCTCAACTTTTGTGTTAGCATCAGCAATTTGTCTTTCCAAAGAAGATTTTGAAATTTCGAGATCATGAATGATTTTAACTAAATTTTCTTCATCGCTTTTATATTTAGCTAATTCCTCTATTGTTTCAGAAAGTTGATTTTGAAACGTATTAGTTAATGACTCTCCTTCAGTGATGAGAATAGTAAGTTGTTCTTCTTCTTGTCGACTAGTGCACAATTTGTTATGCATATTCTCTATTTTCATTTCAAGATGGTTATTTATATATTTCATATGTTTTAAGTGATTATTTAGATCCAGTTGAGTGCTTTTGGTTTCATTGAGATCTTTATTACATTGTTTTAACTTAGATTTGAGTGAATCGTTAACTTGCTCAAGATCAGATACTAAGAGTTGTTTTTGATCAACAATATTAGTAAGTATTTCCAGTTCATTTATTGTACTAGCCATCTCTACAATTGTACTATTTAAATTATCTATTTTTGCAACATGCTCCGCAATAATGTCTTCTAAAAGCTTAATTTTACTTTCAGCAGTATGTAAATTGCTATTCAAAAGATAACGTTCTTCTAAACTTACAGCATCCTTTTTCTCTAAGTTGGCAAGATCATTTCGCAGTTTTCTATTAAGTTCCTCAAATAAATCAATTCTACTTTCAAGCAGCTTCTTGTTATCCAATTCCAGTGCAGTCTTATCATGTAATTTTAAGAATATTGTTTCAAAAGCTTTGTTCGTGTTTTTTAAATCTAAATTAACATTGGCTCCAAAAACTAATTCTTCCAAGCTACGTAAATTTTGCTCAATTTCGGAATTAAGTTTATCGAAATTTAAGGTTAAACTCTGAAAATTAGAATCGGTTGTGTTGTAATCATCTACCAATGCATTATAATTTAACTGTAGTAACTCCATCTGCTCTTGTAATGCATCATAACTATTGCATTTATTTCTCAGATCCTCAGTCAAAGTGTTATTTTTACACTGTAGTGATTCTATTTCATTGCATAAAAATTGATTGTGTGCTTCAACACTTATCAGAGAAGTATTGGTATCACTAATCTTTTGATATAACAAATTTATGTTTTCCATAAGAGAGCTATTATCTACGGAAAGCTCGGTTACTTTCTTAAGAGTCCTTTCTAATTCCTCTCTAGTATCAAATAAAGTTGACTGAATTTCTGTCAATTCTGAAACCTACAACAATAAATCTTAATGTTAGAATTATTTTAAGGCTAATTAATAAATGATAAATTTATGTAGCCTACAACAGATATCAGATTTTAGAGTTTGTGATTTAATATTAAATTTGCAAATTTTGTCTAAAATACTATCACAATATTATTCAGTGACTGTATAATGATACTCTATTGATCATGAGAAAGCTGTTTGAACCAGGAATGAGAACTGGCACATATTATCACAGAGATTACTAGCTGTTGTATATTATTCTATTGATCAAAACATTTATGGGTTCACTAATAATGTATAGGTGTTTTAGAATCTCAGCGACCTGCACGTATACCCCAAATACTACTGAGAATACTAAAAACCAAACTGAAAACGTAGTTGTGAAATGATAGTAAAGCCTACAACAGCGGTGAGACTAGAGTATAATTTAAAAATGATGTTACCATATGAATATTTCCTTCATATTTTTCATACTGAAAAAGACTGGTGGGCATTTTATAACATTTACAAACTTCTTTATTTCACAACTGCTACTAAGTATAAAGCAAAAATGACTAAATCATTAATTAAATAATCGCTATAGCTGCGGTGTAGTGTTTCTTTACAAATTCTTGACTTACTGTCGGATCAATATTGTACACACTTTGATTTTGAAATTTGCGAATCCTGCTCCTTTCTATATGTTTCGTGTATTTTGTTTAATTTCTCTTTGCTAATAATAATTATAAACCAATTTTTTTCAAGACTATGTTTCGTTATTTATTTTGAAACCTGCTTAAATTTCATATTTTTGAAACACTAATTATTTTATTTTACATGAATTATGAACAATTCTAAAAATAATTGTTCATAGCCAGGGTCGCGAGATTATATAAAATCTTTACAAATATATGAAACTGCAGAAGGATGCTGGTCAAGACGTCATTTGTCTGAACAATTTGAACAAAATTGTGTTAATGACTGTTAAGAAAATTACTAAGGAATGCATAATGCAATGAGTTGATGCTAAGTTACAATTTACTTCACCAAGGAAAACTGTCAAGAAAAAGCACAAAGTCTACATTAAGTGATTTTGAAGAAGAGATTGTGCATATAATTATTTATCAATTTGTAAACATCCACCACAAATAACCTACAATGATTGGCTATATTTGAGGAACTAATTTCTGTAGAAAAAGTAGATTCGTTTAAAAGATTAGTGCATAAAATGGGGTTTTGTTGGAAGAAGTGCCAAGACGATAGTAAATTCTTAATTGAGAAGTCAGAAATCTGAGCAAAACGAAAAGTACAGCAATATTGAGCAGAAATCTGAGATATAATATATTGTGATTAAAATTATGCTTGCATGGTTCACGTGCTATATAGAAGGCGTGGGATGATAATTTGAATCTGTTTAAAGGCACCGTTAGTTAAAGGAGAATAGTTAATTATTGTGCATGCTGGCAGCAAAAACGGTTTTGTTCCTAATTTTTAAATCAGGACTTAAAACTGAGAATTATCAAGATGAAATGAATAATAGAAATTTCTGCAAAGAGTTACAAGAAAATTATTATAAAACCCTGAACCAAACTTTGTATGGATAAATGCAGCATATCATAGCACAACTGTGGAACCAAATCCAACACTGGCTTGGAAAAAAGAAGACATGAAATGCTGTCTCTTGTAATGAAGTATACCTTCTGAGCTTAAAGATACAAAAGCAGAACTATATGCAAGCATTAACCAACATAAATTCACATGCAAACAATATGTTGTTGATAAAATGTTAGCCAAACATGGTCATTTAAGTGTTATGATTACCTCCATATCATCCTGAACTCAAAATATGGACAGTAATAAAAAACAATGTTTCTGCACATAACTCCACTTTTAAATTGGTGAATGTATGGAGGTTGGCTGAAAATAAGTTTGATACTGTTGGTCAGCACAAATATGGGTAAATGCAGAGCCACCACAACCTATTCCGCAGTGTGTATTGCACACGGGCGGCCGAATCAAAACGGTGGCAAAATAGCTGATACAAAAATCAGTTTTTAGAATTTTTGAACTTGGCAACAAATTACTACGTATGTTTACGTCTCTATTCTGTGGTCCTTATGGTCGTGATTATCTATTAGAGTATTTCTATTTTTAAATACGGTTCAGCAGCCTGTAAGTTCTCGGAAGCACAATAGATAAAGGACAAGCACAGTCGTCGTAGGCTTTCACTGCCGGAGTCATTAGAAATATTTAGGGTTATGGGTTGGGACCGTGTCATTTTATAAACTAAGGTCGACGTTTCGCCCACTTTTGTAAGGGGCTTCATCAGAACAAAAAAGAAAATGAAATATAAATATATAATAATAATAATAAAAATAAGAATGATAAAATATTAATTAGACAACTACAACGTTCAGTTTGGATTTGAATGTATACATGTAACCACTCTTGTTTCGAAATTTAAAAATGTCCAATAGGAAAACTAAACGTTTGCCGGGTTTCCAACATAGGCAGAAAAGGAAACAAAAAATAGAGCAGTAATAGCAACAAATCGGCACTTTAGAAAAAATTTTATCTGCAAATGTAAGTGCAAATTTATCAGATAGTGCTATTATGAGTACGAGTACTACTAGTGCTAGTTTGAGTGTAGCAATATCATCATCATCATTAGGTCTTCAGTCCTGGAACTGGTTACACATGCACCTTCTATTCTGAGCTGACCTACACCTACACCTACCCTGAAATTCCTAGAGCTTAAATACAGCTCGGCTCCACTTCTATTGTTTTCTTAATATACACCCTATTTCACCGAAATTCAGTGGTATGTGAAGGGGGTTTG
The DNA here is from genome assembly GCA_036346225.1 of Platerodrilus igneus. Taxonomy (NCBI): domain Eukaryota; kingdom Metazoa; phylum Arthropoda; class Insecta; order Coleoptera; family Lycidae; genus Platerodrilus; species Platerodrilus igneus. Next base: position 2,917,354 of record JARFIW010001270.1, read on the forward strand.
GCAATATGCGGCTACCAAGATCCTCTTAGACACTTAGACATTTGCTGAATTAACTGTTTTCCAATAAATCCTTTCGCACAATCAACATTACTTGAGAATATTGCAAAGCCAACACCTGTAGTTGGTTATTATAATGATACGGTTTAAGTACAATAGACAGTACTTGCAACGAGGTATTTCAAGTATATACCTTGATGTAATTTTTAGAGCACCCTCCAGGGCTAAAAGTGTCATATCTCATTAACAATCTACATTTGGCATAGTCACAACGCTGAATTAAGAATAGGGAAGAACTCTCTGTAGTAATAGGCGAAGAAATTTTGGAATACCCTACTACATTGAGTGAAAAAGAGAAGAAGAGCCGCTCTGATGATAATAACACAAAAAATCCAAAATTTATAGAACCACTTGAAGAAATTGCAACAAAAAGTATATATTCAAATAATTCAGGAGAGTGGCCAGAAACAGTTACTACAAAAGATATTAAATTTGTGATTGAAAAATTTCCCCTTCAAGTACAAAATATAGATTTTCCAAAAGATGATCAACAAAAAAGGTTTACCGAGAATTACTACTATCGAACATTAGACAATGGAGAAACACCTAGCAGGAGTACGTGGCATACCCTTATTCTCAAAAGACAAATCAAATTTAAATCATATTAAAAATATTAAAAAAATTACTGACTAATCCACTGATTTAAAGAAAGGCACCACTATAAATGCTGCTGAGCTTTATATTTATAATTTAGAAAAACGTCACGGCACAGAGTGATTGAAAGACTGCTAACAATTGTCAAATTTTTGTCAAAGCAATGTTTAGCATTCAGGGGATCTTCTCAAAAACTATTCACGTCTAATAACAGGAATTTTCTTTAGTTCACCCAATTAATTGCCCAATTTGAGGCTGTTTTGTCGGAACATATTTGTTGCATATGGTCTTTCTTCGCAGCACTAGAATATGCCACATTATCTCGATTTTCAAATTCAATACGAGATGATTTTGTTACTAGTAGATGCCATCCAAACTAAAATTCCTGAAAAAGTCCGTTGCTCAAAATATTTTTCAATTATTCTTGACTGCACTCCAGATGTGACACACATTAAACAAATTACTGTGATTATCTGATTTGTATCAACGAATGCACCAGTTAAAATTTTTGAACATTTTATTTGTTTCTGTCTTGTAACAGATACTACACGTAAAGGACTGTTCGAATGTAACAAATTAAAAGAACTCAATTTAGATATACATAATTTACGTGTCCAAGGGTATGACAATGGTACAAATAAACGCGGAAAAAATATTTGTCTTCAAAAACGAATTTCAGATTTAAATCCAAGAGCATCATATGTTCCATGTTCCGCACATACTTTAAATTTAGTTATTAACGATGCTGTAAAAATTAGTTTTGAATCAGTTGAATTCTTTGATTTGGTACAAGAGTTGTATGTGTATTTTTCTTCATCTACACATAGATGGAGAAAATTTTAAGGTGAATTTCTTTTTTAAAATTCTAGATTGGATATTAACTGTATTAGGAGACTGGTTTAAATTATTCGAAAATCACTCTATATTCAAAATACTTCATAACATTTTCGAATTAAAGGTGATAAATGATAGTGAGTTGAATAAAATTGTGCAACAATTGCAAAACTCTTTCGGACAAGCTCCAGGATCACTCGAATATTAAAGCAATGGAATTGTTTGAGGAAATCAAAACGTTGCACCCACACATATCTTAGAACATGACAGCTAATGAACTCTACATTATATTTATAAAAATTACCTGTCTTATTCTTCAAATCAAATGTAGTAGTGCTTCTACATATTTTTTTGACAATATCTATGACCGTGGCCTCTGGAGAATGCTCGTTTTCCAAAATAAAAATTATTAAAAACTATCTGAGATCATCTATGGCCCACAAAAGACTATCAGCATTAGCTACACTTTCAGTATCACCATTAATAACGAAATTTGCGAGTGCCAAGGATTGGAGAGCCCACTTCTAATACAAAAGTAATCCATACACACAAATACGTACGTGCAACTTTTTTAAAACTTTTCCTACCGTTCTACACATTTATTATTGATAAAAAATATTTAGGATGGTATATGTATAACGTATTAGTAATAGGACGGCGTTTTTAATTTGCACACAGGTGGTCAACATATGCGCGGCAACCCTGGATAAATGTTTGCTCTGATGTAGAGAAAATAGAAGAGGATTACCTTGTCAGGTAATATATAATAGACGATATAGAGGAACTAATAATAAACATTATTAACGAAAGTGAATATCCAGACTTTGGTTTGCCTAATGATAATAGTGATGACAATCTTGGTTGTAAACTGTTACACTAATATGCAATAATTTAAATAAGTCATATTTTTTGCCTAAATGTCTGATCAAATAATAGGTTTAAAGTTTTATTAAATTCACTTCCAGCTATTTTAGTAGTATTTATTATTGGACAAATTGTATAAAAATTCCTAATAATGCTGTCAAAACCAATGCAATGCTTAACAAATAACAGAGAGATACATAAAGTGGTGTAATCAGCTATTAATTTCACAAAACTGTTGTAATTTGAGTGTTTTTTAACTGAAACATTTATAAACAAATAATTTGTTTTGTATTGTAGTGAATTTTGCTGCCGAATCCTTCAAATGTCTCTATATCTATGAATATCTTCATTCTTAAAACACTACTCGATGTTTTTAGGTTGCATTGAAAACACTGTGTTACATCCTTTTCTATAGCTTTCTCACTTCCCCCATTGCACAGCCCAGGGTTGTTGAAATTTTCAAAGACCTATATTTATGAAGAAACCAATTGTATAAAAGATACAAGTAAGGTGCTATAAGCATGCGCCATAACTGACCTTGTTGAATGCATGGGCATACTCTAATGATACCCTAAACCAGTGGTATGTTGTCAATAAATGTCAAATACAGAAATATAACACTAGCTACTGCTCAAAGTATAATAATATACGAGGGCCGTCCGGAAAGTAGTACCCGTTTGTACGGTGTGAAGCGCTGGTGAGTAGAGTAGCATCCGGACTAGTTATAACATGTTTAGTTATATTGCAGCTGTCTATCTGCAAAGTTTTGCCTCGCTGGTACTGACTGTGTTCTTTCTGTGAGTACTTATAATGTACAAAAAAAATAGAGAATGCCGCTAGTTGTGAAATTAGGGCTGTGATTAGATTTCTCAATGCAAGAAAAGTGAAACCCTGCGATATTCATCGTCAACTAAATGAAGTGTATGGAGACAATGTTATGGATGACAGAGAAAAGCAACAGGTTACATCTCCCCCTCCAAAAAAAAATTTCTTTCTGTCAAAAACCCAAAAAAATTAAAAGAAACAAAACTTGAAAACACTTTATACTTTACTCAATTTCGCCACAAAATAGTCACCACTACGAGACAAAACATGATGCCTTTTCCAAACTGTTTGACCTATATCTAAGCTTAACGGACGATGTTTGAGGTAGAACACACGTTGCTAGGCTTGAGAACATAAAGGCTTTCTTCTAGTCAACATATTAAAGCAAAATGTAGTTCTGAAAAGAACTGTTTTTTCAAAAATCGATAATATGAAATCAAGAAAATTGAAGTAAACTAAAGTTAGGTTATGTTGTATCAGGAATTAACAGACAACAGATATCAAGAAATATTCTTGCACACATGCTAAAACTGAATTAAATATGGATATTGGTGACAAACCCTCTGCAGTAGATAGATAATTTCCCTGTTATCTACAAGCAATGAAAAAAGAAAATGCAAAGATACAATATGGTTCTTCGATATAACAATTATAACTGTGCATAACATGATTCATCCTTAATCCAAACAAAAAAAAAACAAGTACATAAGCATTTAAATTTGTCTTATCAACCTTAGGTTGCTAACTTCACGTTTTGACGATTTTGTAACATTTGTCTCAATGACTGTGATCTTAGTGGGATAACCCAAACTTGAGTGTCTACTGACTTTTCATCCAAATTAATCAGCATTCTGGTACACAATCTCATTAGAGCAGATCGTTTAACAAGAGGTGGTGGATTATGCTACTACACTAGTTGTAATTTAATACATAAAGCATTAACAACACAATAATATTAAGCATAATGTTCTTACGCAGGTCTGGATCAATGTTAAAACGAATAAGTACAATATTGCTGCTGGTCTTATTTGCAGACCTCCAAGCGCTAATTTAACTTACAGTCTTATGTAAATTTGATTTAAACATAGTAAGACAAAGTGCACAAACCTTATTTGTAGAGACTTTAGACACTTCAACATGGACAAATTTGTTTACGATGCAAAGCGCGTTCCATGAGAGATAGTCAAGAGACTACCAAACCTAGACGACAAAGTAAATTGTCTGTCACACTATTGTATCTCTCTTTGATTGCTATGCACCAGTGTAAACAAAATACCACTAAATTACACATGTACAAGGCCTTAAAGACTCATTGTTACAGAGATTAAAAATTAAAAAAAAACATTTTTTAAGTATCAATGTAGGCTAAACATCAATGATTCTAAGAAACTTGTTGCACATCTTCGATTGATGTCAAATACACTCCAAAACCAAACCTCAACTTTCGAAGGAAATTCAGATTACTGACAAAATCAACATGTACTTTACAGTCTATTCCACCCTACAATTGATTTTCCAATGCTCCACCTGAAGGTACTACATGGCCAGGAAGTGAGTTTATTTTACCTGAAAATTTTGAATTTTGCTGAACCCTTGCTGTTCCAAGCAAGATAGGGATCTTTAACGTACGTGACAACACACACACGGGACCTCCATTTTACCTCTCATCTGAACGAGGGCATAATTTTGTGAAAAATGCTCGCCTAACATTTTTCAAGTGTCAAGATTTGAACCCAGAATCTTGAGCATAGCAGTCACATGCGTACCAACTACACCACGGAGCCGCCTAGTCTATTCCACCTTACATGTGATTTTCCAATGCTCCACCTGAAGGTACTACATTGGCCAGGAAGCAAGTTTTTTTTACCTGGAAAATTTGGAATTTTGTCGAACCCTTGCTGTTCCAAGCAAGGTAGGAATCTTTAACGTGCATAACAACACTCACACACGGGACCTCCATTTTACCTATCATCCGAACGAGGGTGTATTTTTGTGAAAAATGCTCGCCTAACTAGTCTATTCCACCACAAAATGTCTCACCTAAGGAGCTTGACTACTATTATTCAAACCTCCATCAAACAATGACTGACCCGTTTAATTTTCACCGAGTGACTAATGAGTCTGTGGAAAAATCAATCAAAAGAAATAAAGGTGGAGCTGTTAACCAATGCTTCTCCATGTCAAATAAAAAAAATTTTGTTGTTAGAAGATTTGTCAAAAAATGCCCCAGTCTCTAACATATTCACTTTTACAATTTAGAGCCCATCTCTGAAGTTTGTCTATATTATGAGTTGCTTTGCGTTTATAATCAGTCTCTGATTAAATAGTTTTTGAACCATAGCAGAATTACCTTACTTGCATTTGAGTGAATCCATTAGTTATGCTGTGTTGTTAACTGCAAATTTTTGGTATTTGTTTTTAATCGACTTGATAGACTATGGTTGGATTGCTTTCTTACCCTGATTATTACCCTCAAAAAACCGCATTTTACAGTTTGCACAAACACGTTTACTTTGAAGACCAATTAAAAAGATTGTTATAAGCGAAATTAATCATCAACAACGTAGTTGAAGTAAGAAACAATAATAAAATGAATTCGTGTCGTATCATGACCATCTTAATCTATTATAAATCAAACCTGATGTTTAGATTTCCCTAGGGTATGTATTATACTGCTATAGTAAATAAAACTTCCCGTTCAATTGGACCAACTTGGCTGTGCGTGTTTCCTTTTGATGATTCTTAAAGGAAAAACTTTTAAATATTTAACCTTAGTGGTGTTGCATAAGTGAAGTTTTATAGTCACCGAGAGGTTTAAAGTCCTTTAGTACAGATTTCTTATTTTAGTTTAGGCAGTAAGTGGTTTAACTATTTGGTATTCTAAGTTGATAGATACTTACCAGATTGTATATTTGCATAAAGAACTGGATTACGAATTAAAAATTCAAGGAGTTGTTAGTAGGAGACCTATGCAGGAAAAGATTGTTTTATTGTTGTAAAAACATGTGAGGCCTGGTTTTGTCCTGCAAGCATAGTTGTGTTTCATTGGTCCAATATTGTTTCACCGGCATCGTAGGGCAGCGCATGTGTGTCAGTCTAGACGAAACTCATGGTGAGTTGGTCGAGCTAGCAATGCATTGGACTATGCAAGACTCGTAATGAGTTGGTCGCTCTAGCAGTGGATTAGTCTAGGGAAGACTCGTTGAGAGTTGGTCGTACTAATAGTTTACATCGTTCTCTAGCTCGAGAATGCTGTAGTTTTTTGGCGAATTAGTCCAGGTGAAGCTCATAATGGAGTCGGTCACTCTAGCAAATTTATGCATTGTAGAACACTTTTATCTGTATCAACAGTTTAGTTATAAGTTTGGCGAAAGTTGCTACACTAGAGGTCACAATGACCCACCATAAAATTAATTTATGGTTAGTCATTACAGTTAATAGTTGATATGGAAAACTTGTTTAGTAAATTATCGCAATCCCCCTGCAGAGTGTACAAAAGTTACAATACGATAGTTCCTAAAAATTTATTTCCCGATTTTATTTCTCAACTAGCCTATGCAAAATAGATAATATATCAATATTGAGTCTTGCAAGAAACGAAGAAGAAGGATGTGTTAAAACAGAAATCGGTTCATACTTTGGCGAATAATACTTCGAAAGTTCATAAAAATTTTGTCACAGGTTGAAAATAAGTGGCATACTCCTGTACAAGAGTTTTCTGCGCATACTAGTCGTAATTTTAATAATAAATCCTCAACTTCAAACTCTTGAAAATAATATTGGTTCTTCTGTTAATATCTATGCAAGCACAGTTAAGGTAAAGAAACGTATGTTGGAATTGCTTAGGTAATGGTCACACTTTTCGGAGGTGTACGATTCCTCAAAAATTTTTTTGTTATGGTTGTGAACATAGTCGAGTTAAAAAGTAACATATCCGTTGTGTTTAAAAAACAAGGTAGTGGGCAGGTGCAATGTGGCCGGCATCATGATTCTACTCAGAGGGCTACCGTTATGCCATGTAGACAAAATAATATTTTTAATAAAGAAGAGTGGTTAGATCTATTTGGAATAGTTAAAATTTTTTGTCAAACTGCTGTATGGTCAGAAGCCAGTGCATTACTTGTAGAGAAACTTTACGATAATCGTCGGAATATCGTGAAATTGTTGGATAGAGACAACACTGGTCTGCTTGACAGGTCACACTACTACGAAGATTGGCTCATTAGCATTTCCTTTGATGAAAGAATTGAAATTAAAAGTTTTTGCTACAGAGAAGAAATGAGTTTCTATTGCAGACAGATCTCCTGATTTCAGAAACAATTCATGGTATATACATTGTGATGAAGAGAATAATATTTCGTATATAGGTGATCCATCGTCAGTGCCCTTGAGTTGCAATAATTATTTGCTTACTTTGGAAGGTTTTTCAGAAACACAACTAGTGCAGGCGCAAGCTGTGAAAGTCACAATGAAATTAGTAGTGAGGAGAAATTAGGATGCACAAATAAACAATTTAGTTGAAATCAAACTGGACGATCTAGACTCTTAGTATGTATCTCTATGTGATAAAATGTTGTCTTCTCTGCAATACTACCTGCAGGAAAGTCAAGAGTTACTTTGTTGTCAAATTTCTTTCTTCAAATTTACCGTCCTTGCCAAACATAAGGGAATGGAAATATTTAGTGACGAGATCGCAAAAGGAAGAGGTTATTCGAATGTGATGAACCTTCGGTGGTTGGACATTTTGGTATTTCGAAGAAAATGGCTGGTGTGCAGAAAAATTTTTATTGGCCAAAGCTACTAGAACGTGTGTTGAAATTTTGTAAAAATGTTCAATGGGTGGTTCTCAGAAAGTGTCTAACATAGATCCCCTTGTCTTAGTAAGAAAGGAAAATGAGGTGGAGGTTCCCCTTTCCGATTGTTGCATTACATTTCATAAGCCCGTTTCCTAGGTCTAAGGCTGGACATAAATGGTTACTAGTTCTAAGTGACTGGTTTTCCAATTTTACTGTGTTGCATCCTTTATCTAATACGAAAGTGCATACGATAGAACACTTTTTGGAAGAACAAATTTTCTTGGTTTATGGTGTATCTCAATTCATTATCTGTGACGATGGTCACCGTTAATCTTCGAAATTTCAAAGCACTATGGAATAAATATGAGGTTGTAACAATTTTATTTTAGCAGTAAAGGAACATACTCATTAAACGTACCATGAATATTGAAATACCTTTATTAACTAATATAAAGATTCAAGTAACAATCAAATTTTTATAGTATTGCTATATCTAGGATTACTAGTCTATTTGTTTCGGAGTTCGGTGCAAATCCACAAGCCACTAGCGCGCGCGTGAGAGGTTCGAGAACCACACTTATGATCCTCCCACCTTGCAGGAGCGCGGCGAGCGCACTCGTCGATAGTTTAGGGCAGCGTGAAGATGCATTCGAAGAGAATGACGAGTGACCTCCGGGTCGCTTTGATTTGGTGAAGCACTTCCTGAGTAACGGTTAGTACTTAATCCATATATTGCATATTCGTTATCATATTAGCTAATTTAAAATTTATTTAGCGCAAGCAACCATACGTTAGAAAAAGCAACCATACCTTAGAAAAAGCAACCATACGTTAGAAAAGCAACAATACGTCAGAAATTGCAACGATAAATTAGAAAACCGCACGACCACTTTGAAATAAAATTAGACAACGGAGGAGTACGCTGTGAATAAAAGATGCCGTGAACCAATGTAAGAAATCCGCTTCGCTCTTGCATCTGTAATAAAGCATGGAAAACAAACATATTTAACAGCAGGCCCGCTCTGCGAAGTTGTTTCCATTGCAACCAAGAACGACAGCCGGTATTTGGGTTCGTAATAGAATTAAGAATTTCCTCAGTACTTCCTTCTGAAAGTACATTATTTCGTTTTGTTTGTTAGATGTACAAAATTGTTATTCAGTTTACCTGTAATTAAGCTGGTTTTCCCCAGTATCAAAATTTGATTTCACTTAGTTTTGTAAAGATGTGACTACATATGGCTGCAACGTAAATTAACAGCTGCTATTACGTCACCTGTTTATTTGAACAATGCCGTCAACAATTGCATAATGGCTAACAGATGTTTAACATTACAGTACTGCCACTTTTGATAAAATTAAAGAATATCTTGGTGATTCTATTAACTTCAAACTAATTTTAATTTTGTTAAATTAATGAGAAAATTTCATATATTCATTTGTAAGTGACCTACACAGATCTGGTTGGGTTATAAAGAAACTTAATATTGTTAGTTACACTGAAGTGTTATATATTTGAGTAAGGATCAGTTGTTAAACCTTACAACAATTTTGCAAGAATATCACATATTTATTTTATTTAATTATCATGAAATTTTATTTACTGAAACAAAGAAAATTCTTTCTAGTAAATTAATTATCTACATTTAAAGTTTTTATTCTGATCTGGTTTGATCAGACCTGGTAAACAAAACACAGAAAGAGTTAAATTTTATGATTCCATTATGTAAGAAATATTCTCTATGCATTTTAGATATACTTGAGGGACGCAAATAGTGTTCCCATTTTTTAGGTAACCTAACTATATTCTTTCTTACAGGAGCAGTGTCTTATTCTGTTAAGACAAGTTTGTATGTCAGCGAAGGCGATCTTTTTTCTTTGGGTCTCCAAGTCCGCCCTTAGAAATTTGCTATGCCATTAATATAAATCAATCTGGACTTGGTGGCGCCTGTTTGTTTTAGTTTGAGTGTGACCCCCACAGATTTCGACTTACCCCCCCATTGCTCATAGCTCTACCCAAGGAATAGACCCCTAGTTACGTCGGAAGATTTCGTTTGCAGACACCTAACTTGAAGTATGGTGTTAATAAAGTAGTGTTTTAGTAGGCCTTTGAATAATACGTTTCACTGGCGCCGGCAACGTTTGGGGCGTCGAAATTTGTTTGTTCAACGCTAGGGGCGTCGAAATTTGTTTATTCAACGAGTGATTCGTCGAAATTCGTTCGTTCATAATTTAATTTAGCTCGAAATTTGTTTGTTCATAATTTGATTTACCTCGAAATTTGTTTATTCAAAATTAATTTTACTTCGAGATTCGTTCGTTTAAAAATTATTTTTACTCTGAAACTTGTTTGTTCAAAAATAATTTTACTTTGAAATAGTCTGTTCAAAATTTATTTTTGCTTCGAAATTTGTTTATTCAAAAATTTAATTTGCTTTAAAATTTGTTAGCTTAAAATTTATTTTGCTTTGAAATCTATTTGTCCCAAAATTATTCTGCTCCGAAATTTGTTTACTTAAAGTTTATTTGACAGTTAGATTTGTTGGTTTGCTTTTGATAAAGGATTGGTCATAGCGTTAATCCCAATACAGTCAATTAATTAATCTGGTCAAATTTACTTTTGACTTTAATTTTTTTTGACCCCTTAAATTTTTTTGATATTGTTTTGGCAAAAATAATTTTACCAAAAACATTTTTTTTGTGATTTTTACCTTTAGCAGTACGAATTTGTTTTGATAACTTTTATAAGATTCAGATCATTTAGATCTTTCAGTTTGATTCCATTAGGCTTTTGTAATCATGTCGGATATTCCGAATTGTTTGTCTGCTTAAAGAAGAACGGGAGTAGTGAGTGAGAAACCAGTTTTGAGGAAAATTTTAGGAAGACTGTCAGCTAAAGAAGCTGATAAGCCTGTTGTTTGATTTGTTTGAGTCAATAAAGAACATCTTTGTCGAAATTTGATGATAAGGCTAGAGATTCTATTTTGAAGGTACATTGGAGTGAGCTGTCGTTGTGTCGTTTGAAAATTGCTCTTTGTGCATAAGCACGTTTTTGATTTTGTTAGCAGATTTTGTTTAGATCGGCATTGCAACGCAATTTAGTCTAGGCGGAACTTGTCGTCGTGGTTGGTCGCTCAGCAGTATGTCAGTCCAGACGAGACTCAGGAAGAGTTGGTCGCTCGGCTTTACATAAGTCTAGACGAGACTCGAGGTGATTTTTCTTGGCAAAGCTTTTCTAAGACCTCAGGTGCCATTCATAATCTAAAATCCCCAAACACATTCAGTTGCTTGCTTGCTCAATCCAGGTATGGATTTTGATTACCTTCATTATGCCTTAGCATCGAATTACATTTAGATATTTACACATATTAAACCTAGCCACAATGCTCATAAAAAGCCCAACTTTATTGTTTAACGATCTTTTCAGAAGTAACCTTTGTAAATATTTTTAAAATCGCATCTGGAATACAAATTTTTAGTATTCTAAATCAAATAAGTAGCTCAATGTCGCAGTATTAGTATTAGCCCATAAATATTTTATAAAGAGCATTACTCATTCATATTATAGTGTTAAAAACAAATTCAGTAGGTAAAGGAAATTTATTTTAGGGCATTAAAAGTTAGTCATTCCCAAAAATCATTAATTTGTCAACGCTACAGCATTTGAAACATTTGTTACCTAAAGGATAAATAATTTCAGGAAAAACGCTCAAATTTAGGTCAAATAACAAAACAACGTAGATAAAAATGGTTAATTTGTTCAAAAAAGCATGTAATTGTAAATTTTGTGCAGCAAGAATTTACATTTAAACAAAATTACCCAATCAAAAGTCCACACATTTTGATAATTTCCAAGGCAGGTGTACTATGCCACGGAGCCCCCCCCCCATACCACTGAATATTGGGGAAATAGGGTATATAATTGTAAAACAATAGAAGGTGACCGAACTGCATCTAACAAGAAAGAACTGCAGCTATGTTCAAAAACAACAAACATAGAAACAAGAAGAAAACTGTTCAAAGCATATGGAGCACAGCACAGTACGTCTGCGAAATAGGAGCAGTAGGAAAAGCAGACAGAAAAAGATAGAAGCCTTCTGGAATGTTGTGCTTCAGATGTATGAGGATGATAGCACGGACACACAAAGTTAATAACAAATAGGTTATAGAAATAGTAGAGGAATAAATATATGTGGAAAACGAAAAAAAAAAAATAGGAAAAATAGAAGAGCCGGATACTTTTTAAGGCATTTTTGGGGAATATTACGGGTTATATTACAAGCAGAATAGAAAAAAAGAGATAGAGGTAGACCGAGATCGGACTTTCACACGCAGATAGTGATACATTCAGACTACAAATTTCAGGGAAATGTGTAGGTCAGTTCAGACTAGGAAACAATGAGGGTACGCGTCTAACCAGTTCAAGACTGAAGACCTGATGATGATGAGGTTAGTGATTATTCTAGTAGGTGTAGAGTGTAATTAAGTAGTTTAAGAGAGGTGCTTGGTGGTGGTGTCATGTCACAACATGCGACCATTTTCCAATTGTTGATAATTAGTGTGTAGGAATTTATTTGTCATAGTCATGATGGTTGTCAAAGGATTTATGATTATTGGTTAGGTCAGAAGTATGTTTGAGTACATTATACTTCACCATTTCCCCGTGAATATTACGAGTGTTGGACATTATTACTCGACTTCCCCGATAGTGAGTTATTACTTACTGTGATATGCCTGATTTGACTCCTATATGGATGAGTGGTACACAAAGTTACCATAACACTCAATTACGTATTCTTTCTATTTGAATCCCCCCCCATTCTTTTGGTTGTATATAGTTTGTAACTAAAGGTATACTAATATGGTTGGATTGTAGACCTGTAATGTAAAGTTTCTTACATCGATGTTTGGCCTAATGAAGATTGCACAAGAAAAAAAATCTTTTTGGCATTAGTGTAATTATTGTTTTCCTAAAGATTTTTAATTTTTATAAACAGGCCGTTTCTTCTTCTTGAAAATTAATTCGCTAGTCGTCGCGACCAGAAGTTAAGTTTCGTTTCCTAGATGTTTCGAGAAATACAGACCGTTTAATAACCACACTTTCATGTACCTTCTTATTTACAATTTTGGTGCTTTATTCATACGCGATCACATGCTAAGTCCTAAAGAGGGGCCTTTGCGGCTAAACTCAAACATGCTAATCTCAATATGGGTAAATTGTGTTGCCTACATACAGCTTCACATTCAAAATTTTACGTATGGAAACATGCAGGTTATAAACTGTCATGTTTTAGTAGTTAGCATTATGGTAAACACACCACTGATTTGAGGGATCATTGGAGTACGCCCATGTTTTTGAAAAAGCCAGTAATGGCGCATTCTTGTTGCACAATTTTGTGTGCTGTTGTAATAATGTACAAGTACCTCAGTGAAGCTTTTATACAACCTGTTTTCTTTATAAATATATTATTAGTGAACCCACAAGTGTTTTATTCAATAGAATAATACACAACATTTTGGTGCACCTTACTCTTTTCTCGATGATATAAAAAGAGTAACTGCACAACGAAGTAAAAGAAATACTTCGGCACAACTTGCATCGACCTTTAAGGTTGCGGAGGCTGCATGAGACTTGAAATCACAGGGTAAGAGGAATGTTTAGAGAATATCCGAATGTTAAAATTTAAATATCAAGACACTTGTTTACACAACTGTAAAATAACTTAGAGAAACAAAAGTTAAAACACGATAAGAGAAATTTGACTAAATATGTATATTAATACTCAGTTATTACAATTCCAAAGGCATGTATAACATATACGCTAGTGTCATTAACATTGTAGACATCGCTATATATTTTAACATGATATAATTCATATATTTAATAAATGTACACAAGAAAATTTCTATAGAGAACTCAAAATAAATAATCTATGTTTAAAAACCCAAAATTTAACTTAATGCGAGAGTAAATTAAAAAAGTGATCATAATTGTGATAGTGTCATGTAACAAATGCATGAAATGAAAGTTCAAGTCTTTTTAACATAAGAAGCTTCATGAAGTTCCGAATGTTTACATATTTTTAGGTTATGTATTAGAGAATTATATTTGAAATCATTTAAGAAAAGTAAATTGTAGTTAATAATCAAAACAAAATATATGTAGTGACAAACACAAATTTAAATAGAGGTTAGGCCTCTTTATTTTAACAGAAAAACGATAAGGTAAAAGTTTTAATCATACCTGTAGTATCAACTGAACTAATACTATTAGTTACTTAATTTATAGGAATCCTTCATATCCAGGGAACTGAGACATCCTGCATTGGTGGACCTCCTAGTGTAGGTACAAAACAGCATGTGGTCGACTTCAAATGTTGTCTTTAACAGACTTCTGTTCCATAAATTAAACTTGTAGATATTTTTCAATAAGGTAATAACTGAGCGGCAATATGTAAAGTAGAATGAAACGAAATATATAATTCTTGTGAAGAGTATTTATTTTACATCATCTGGTTGTGCGAAAACCCGAGCAACTTTTCCATGTAGAAATCTGAATGAGGGAAACACGTCGCCGTAACATCAGTAACCAAAACACAGGTAGTCGGAACATAGGTAATCAAAGCATAAATAACCGGAGTATAGCTAACCGGAGCACCCTAGAAAATTCAGTTGTGTTACAAAAGTGAAAATTTAACACGAGGTGCAAAGGAAAATCAATCCATCAACAACTTACCATGTGTACAATCATTTGATGGGTTAAACGAATAAAGAACTTCTTTATCTTCCATTCTAAACATCTACAATTATATTTAAATGTTAATTTAGGACTTATGATTAGAAAATTTACATACCAGGTAAGCACATGAGGCAAGGTATAAGTTCAAATCAAAAATGGCCAACAGTGCCAGATAAGCAATCAGATATCAAAACAGAAATGAAAATTTGACACTTCAAATAATTTATTTTCAACCATCTTCGGGATGGATGATCTCTAGCGATTATTCTCAATAATACAGAATTTAGAACCACACCAGTTGTGCTTTTGGAATAAACACTGCAGAAATAACCAATAGGAAAATTTCATATAGATATAATTATTTCTACTATGTAACAAATTAGTAACTTGTGGATTAAAACTAATAATCCAGGATTGTGCGAGATAAATTCTTATAGAAAATAAATAATAAAGAGAGTAATTTTATATTTAAATGTAGGTATAAGCATTTATATGCTAATAGTGCCAAGCACAAATGTAACATGCTAAAATATAGGCAAAAAAGCATGTTACATTGGCGACGAGCTTGTTGTACATATCTATAAAATTGTGAGGTTAAGTAATATCGTAACTTCGAAGTATACGTTGCGAAAACATATAATAAGAAAATGGCCATGATAGGAAGTATAGAAGTGTTTAACGGGAACGCGAAAGAGTTCAAAACGTATTTAAAAAGAGTAAAACATCTGTTTAAAGATAATGGTGTTACAGAAGACATGAAAGTGTCAATGTTTGTCACATTAGCAGGTGCAAATGTTTACTTAATACTAAAGAACTTAGTGGCACCAAGGAAACCTCAGGAATTGTCCTATGCAGAAGTTACTCAATTGTTGGTTAAGCATTATTCACCTGCAGTATCTATTGTTTATGAACGGTTCATATTTAATAAGTGTATGCAAAAAAGTGGTCAATCAATTGCAGAGTACATAGTGGAGCTTCAAAAATTAGCTAGTACTTGTGACTTTCGACAATTTTTAGATGATGCTTTAAGGGATCAGTTTGTGGTTGGAATCCAGTGTGAGCATATACAGAAGAAGTTGCTTTATGAGTCAACTTTATTATTTATAGATGCGTGTAAATTAGCTCAAGCTTCAGAATTAGCAGAGCGTCAAGTTAAAACATTGGTAGGTTGCAATAATTCTATAAATTCCATACAAAAGGAAAAGTCAAAGCCCAACATTTATAAAAAGTATTACGGTAATCCAGGTGGGAAGCAAAGTTATGCAAGTTACGCTGGTGGTACTGTTAGTGATGATTATAAATGCAAGAATTGTGGTAAAAGTCATCCGAAAGATAAATGTCCTGCGGCTAAGTGGAAATGCTTTAAGTGTTCTAAACGTGGTCACACAAAAGAAATGCGTATAATAAAAGGAAATGTTCGTAGTTTGGAGCAGCATGAGGGAACAATTTTAGAAATATGCGAGCAAGTTAATAGTGATTTGCTGTCGATACACAACATTAGTTCGAATGCTGTGGGAAAACCAGAATATTTAATGTTGAAGATTAATGGAAAATATGTAAAATTTGAAATCGATAACAGTGCATGTAGGTCTGTAATCGACGTTAATAGTTTCAAGGAAATTTTTGATTTACCTTTTAAAGCGGTACATTATAATCTAAGCGGAATTTCAGGTAACATAATAATGCAATCGGAGAATGTTTAGTAGAAGTAGAATTAGGTAACAAGAAATTTAATTTAGTTTTAACCATTATAAAGTCCATTAAGAATTTTGGTTGTCTGTTAGGACGTAATTGGCTTGATATGTTATTTCCAGGACGGAGAGATTATTTCAAAACAAATGCTGAAATCCAAATGGTAAATAATGTGTCTGTTAGCAATGTTAATATAAGCAAGATAGTTGAAGACTTGAAATGTAAGTACAAAAATGTCTTTGATCAGAATCTTTGCAGTACAATTAAAAAGTTTGAAGTGAAATTTCTTCTAAAGGATAATGTTACTCCAATAGTAAAAAAAGCTTATGCAATGCCATATGCACTAAAACAGTTAGTGGAAAAGAAAATTAATCAAATGGTTGAAGTAGGTATTTTAAAACCAGTTTCACATAGTGAATGGGCTTCACCCATAGTAGTAGTGCCCAAGAAAACTAGTGATGTTAGGATTTGTACAGATTTTCGAGTAACTGTTAATAAATTATTAAAAATAAATCAGTATCCCTTACCCGCGCCTGATGATATATTTGCTAATTTAGCAGGAGGTTTAGTTTTTACAGTTCTTGATTTATCTGGGGCCTATCAACAATTACAGGTAAACGCCGATTATCAAAAATATTTAACAATTAATACGCATGTGGGTATGTATCAATTTACAAGGTTAACCTATGGAATTGCGTCAGCACCAGCAATTTTTCAGTCTGTGATGGATCAGATTTTAAAGAGAATTGTGGGGGTGCATTGTTATCTTGATGACATTCTGTTAGCTTCGAGAACACAAGTGGAAGCAGAAAAATTATTAACAATTGTGTTAGATAGGTTAAGCTAAATACAATGTAAAAGTTAATTTAGCAAAGTGTAGTTTTTTTCAGAAAGATGTAACATACCTAGGACATCGGATTGACTCCGAAGGTATACATCCTATGTCTGAAAAATTACGAGCAATATATGAGGCACCTGAACCAAAAGATCTTACTCAGCTTAGATCATATTTAGGGTTACTAAACTATTACAGTAAATTTATCTCTATGTTATCATCAAAATTAAAGCCTTTATATGCATTGTTAAAAAAGACACGATATTTGATTTTGATAATGAATGCAAAAATGCATTTAACTTAAGTAAAGAGTTGTTTGCAACTAATCAGGTTTTAACCCACTATGACCCAAATAAGCCTATTATAATATCGTGTGATTCAAGTTCTTACGGGGTTGGCGGTGTTTTATGTCATAGAATTAAGGGGATAGAAAAACCAATGTTGTTTGCTTCAGGTATGCTCTCAAAGGCAGAACGTAATTATTCTCAATTGGAACGTGAAGCGTTAGCAGTAATATTTTGTGTTAAACGCTTTCATAAATATATTTTTGGGAGATCTTTTATTCTCATATCAGATCATCAGCCGTTGAAAGTAATTTTTAATCCAGAACGGAACATATCGGTGATGTCTGCTTCACGTATTATACGTTGAAATTTAATTTTGTCAATGTACAGTATTGAGTATAGAAGAGGTTCTCAAATGTTTGAGGCTGATATGCTGTCTAGGTTACCCTCAAAGGACAACACTGATATAGATGAAGGTATTCATTCATTTAATTATTCAGAAGAGTTACCTTTATCATATATTGATATTGCAAGCATGTCAAAAAAAGACCGTGTAATAAGGAAAGTTATTGACTGTGTTAAAACAGGATGGCCAAGTAAAGTTAGTGAAGATACTAAAAGTTATTTCATAAAGCGCAATGAGTTGTCTGTTGAACAAAATTGTTTAATGCTAAGAACAAAAGTAGTTATTCCAGAGGTATTACGTAAAAATGTTCTACTATTAATACACGAAGATCACATAGGTATCGTAAGAGCTAAATTGCTAGCTAGGTCGGTATGTTGGTTACCAAATATCAATAATGATATTGAGAATATAATTAATAGTTATAGTGTTTGTCAGGTTTATCAAAACCATTATGAAAAGAATTTAGTCTCGTGGCCAAAGTCTGAAAGAGTATTTCAAAGAATACATATAGATTTCTTTCATCAAAAGAGAGTACCTTGTTTATTGATTGTTGATACCAAATCTAAATAGATTGATATTCATTGTATGTCGAAATCCACGAATATACACCATACAATTGAAAAATTAAAACTAACCTTTTCGTTTTTGGGTATTCCAGATATAATTGTGAGTGACATTGGTCCTCTGTTTAATTCAAAAGATTTTATTAAGTTTTGTCAGGTAAATGGTATTCAGTTTTTTAAATCGCCACCATATCACCCACAATCATATGGTGTAGCTGAAAGCCATATACAAACGGTGAAAAAGGCATTAGATAAGTTTTTATTACAAAAGTCGTCACTCTCGATAGAACAACTAATTGTTAATTTTCTATTTAGTTATAGGAATACTCCATGTGTCAGTACAGGATTAAGTCCTAATTAAGTTTTATTTAAGATTAAACCAAAAACTCGTTTAGATCTATTGAAACCAAAAGCAAATAGTGGTATAAGGGTTAGTCAAAATTTTGATTTTGTTAAACCGAAACAATTTGCAGAAGGTGAAAAGGTATTAGTAGATAAATTAGGTCCATATACTAATGATAAGTGGAAGGAAGGTACTATAGTCAAAGTAGTTAGTGCTGTTACTTATTTAGTAGATGTTGAGGGGAAAATCTTGTACAAGCATGTTAATAGTATTCGTAAAAGGGTGGAAAATTTTGAGATACCTCTTCGTCAGGTAGATAAAAACATAGTAACAACCAAAACTGAAGATGATTCAGATGTTTGTATAAACGTTAGCCCTAGGCAATCAATAGGTGTTCGTAACAAAACAACTGAAACAAGTTCGCCTAAATTTAATTCAAATGTTGTTGCTGAAGATGCTAGCACTAGTGTTGTACCGCAATGTACTAGCAATGATGAATTTCAAGATGTTAATGTAAATAAAAATGTTTCACCAATGTTAAGACGTAGTAATAGAGTTATTAAGGCGTCTATTCGGTTGAATCTATAGTATTATAAATGTGTTCTTTCCTTTGTTAGTGAGAGGAAAATGTCATGTTTTAGTATTTAGCATTATGGTAAACACGCCACTGGTTTGAGGGATCATTGGAGTACGTCCATGTTTTTGAAAAAGCCAGTAATGGTGCATTCTTGTTGCACGATTCTGTGTGCTGTTGTAATAATGTATAAGTACCTCGCTGAAGTTTTTATACAACCTTTTTTCTTTATAAATATATTATTAGTGAACCCACAAGTGTTTTATTCAATAGAATAATACACAACATAAACATATGGCAATAATCACAAATATCAAGACGTTTAAACAAAACCAGCTATTAAATATAATTCACTTAGGTTATTTAATTAACTTAATATTTTAGAAAATTCTTTAGGAGATTATAAATGAATAAATTAATGTCGAAAGTTTCTGCAGCAATAAAATATGTTTCAGAGGTATGGCCATTACTCGTTCAGATTATTACGTCGTTCACCCTAGTGGGCTCATGGTGCAAACCTTCCCAATGAGTAGTGGCTATAATAACTCGCTCGTTCAATAATATAGCATTAAATGTTTGCTAGTTTTTTGGTGTTTTACTGATAATCCATACACCTAAAGAAGGCGTTTAGCTATAGAATAAAGTTAAGGTAGAATTTGATCGGAGATTTTGTTTTAATTTAATTTTTGACTTTAAAAATATGAAATTAAACAAATGTATAAAACATTATTTTCTGAAAACCACCACATTGTTAAATTTGTACTTTAATGACTGAGTGACATAGTAATAAATACATAAATACCTAAACAAAATTTTAAACTTACCTTCACGATAAGATCCTCATTGTCTTTTTGCATTTCGTAATGATCAGTTTCTAGTTCTTTACATCTTTCTTTAACATCAATCAGTTCTTTCTGAAGTTTTAAAGAATTTTCCTGACTTTCTCTAAGCATATTTTTTAGTTCAACATTATCCTTTTGTACATCACGCAACTGAACTTCTACAACAGCACATGCTAGATCTTCTAAAGAGTGTCCGTTCATTGAAGCATCAACATCCATGCCACTTTCATTTAATCGATTAGATGCACGTAGCTCCTCAAGCAGTGCACTTAACTCATTACAATGTGAACGAAGACAATTAAGTTCAATTTCTTGCTGTTTGTGTTTGTCAATTAGGTTGTCAAAATCTTGTTCAGTTGAAGTAGATTTTTCCTGCCATATTGTACACTGTCCTTCAACTTTTCGCAGCTGAAAAATAAAACATTGTTAAAATCAGGGTATATATTGTAGGTAACACCTGAAATATGTGTTCGGAGTTAAGACATGTCATATTAAATAATAATATTTTATTCACTTTTGTATGGAGTATTATTAGGACAAGACCTAATCATTACTTCTGAATATGTAGGCTTGTATATCCAATTAACCCAAAAGTTGGCTTATAATAAAGTTGCGAATATAGGGAAAACTAACAACTGTTTTGTGTCCACATTTGGGGAACTCCAAAAATTGGTTTATTTACTTATTTTGGAAAACCATGCGACTACATCATGTTCAATAACTTAAGGTATGCAAATTAGGGTAAGTTATGTCACTTGATTTCCATATGTAAAATCATATATAAATAAATAGCTTGAAATTAGCAGTTCCTTACGATGTAGTCACGTTTATGTTATCAATTTATTAAGCTTTTTAGCTCCAGAAATATTTCGTTTAACCATGAGTGTCAATAGATTTTCATTTCTTCTCGAATGCATGCAATTCGATGATCAAGATATACGCGAAAAGAAAGAAAAAAGTTTGATAGACTTAGTCCAATTAGAGAATTATTTGAGGAAGGGAATAGTTCTTTCGAAAAATATTACAGTCCATCTTCATACGTCACCATTGACAAAAAATTGGAAGCATTTCGAGGACGCTGCGGTTCAAACAACATATACCTTCTTAGCCGAATAAATATGGTATGAAAACGTTTTTCCGAGCAGATGCAAACATTTTTTATACTATGCCTATGTATATGTATATGTATATGTATATGTTGGCAAACAACCAGAAGGACCATACTAATGTGGAAAATAAACCATTAGATCTTGTTAGCAAGATGTGAAAAATAATAACACAGACTGAGAAAAATATGACTACAGATAATTGGTTTACAAGTATTGACTTTGCAAACACACTACTTGAAAAACAACTTGGCCGTAGTTGGAACAATATGGAAAAACAATAGAGAAATTTCTTAGAAGATTTTAAAAAATAATCGCAAAGTCGGTTCTAGCATTTTTGGCTTATGCAAAAATTGCACTCTGGTGTCTTGTATTATTTATTAAATTTCATTACCGTCCCTTGGCGGCGCTTGGTATAATACCCTGCTTTTCGCAAATTTATAAACAAAATAGTATGTAAGATGTAAAAATAAACACCCACTTTACGAAAAATCGAAAGACAGTTTTTAGTTATACAAATCGAGCTAATATATGCATAGCCATAAATGAAAGAATTTGTTTGTTTCATAAAGGGAATAAACATTCATCGATTAGTTTCGATCTCTCTGAATCTCATCAGAATGAAGTGATTTATAATCCTTATGAAACAATCAAAAACAATTGATAATAATAACTTCGAAAGAACTTCTGTAAGATGGCAAAAGTAAAAAAGGAACGCCATCAGGTGAATAACCACTAGTATTAGACTAGTCAAAGTATTGTAGAAAATACTTTTGTTTAGAACATGCAAAGATGATGTGTGAGGATTGCTTCGAGAACAAATAATTTATAAATATATAATATATTATCTTTTGTAATATATTTTATTTAGAATTAATTTAATTTGAACTTTAGAATGTTATTTTATTTTTATTTTTATGTCATATAATAAAATATATGTTCTGTTATCACCTAGTTTTATTTCAAACTGAACATGTACTTATAATTTAGTATTAAATTCTTATTATTTCAAGTCTGTCTCTCAGACCAACTCGTGTATTTGTGTTATAAAATAAGTTGCGTGTACAGGAAGGTTAAAGAACTGTTAGGATGTCTCTTATTTATAGCTATTATATACATGGGTTAATTTTCATCTAATCCAACTAAGGAACATTTTCAATGTCTATTGAGAATTTTAAAGTATGTTGGAAACCTATCAAAATGTGGTTCAACATAGCTGATGATATACACTGATGCCTCTTGGAGTACAGCTATAGATTCACGTAGATCATTTAGTGGTTTTATTTGGTCTTTAGGAGAAGTGTACTTAGGATGGCGTAACATTCAGAAATGTATTTCACGCAGCGCTATAGAGGCAGAGTACGTAGCTATGGACTTTGACTGCAGTGAGATAACGTGGATTGCTAAAGTGTCAAACATTACAAATAAAAAATATTGTATCAACAAACCTCTTATTACAAGCAAAGACAGGAAAGAATGTAGAGGTAGGCCTAGATCAGACTATCGCACGCAGATAGTGATAGATGCAGACTGTGCAAATTTCAGGGAAATGTGTAGGTTAGTTCAGAATAGGAAACAATGAAGGTACGCGTCTAACCACTTCCAGAACTGAAGACCTAATGAT
The DNA here is from genome assembly GCA_036346225.1 of Platerodrilus igneus. Taxonomy (NCBI): domain Eukaryota; kingdom Metazoa; phylum Arthropoda; class Insecta; order Coleoptera; family Lycidae; genus Platerodrilus; species Platerodrilus igneus. The sequence continues at coordinate 2,940,329 of JARFIW010001270.1, forward strand.
GATGAACAAACCTTTTGTATTATGCGACAATCCATCTGCTATTTATTTTTCAGAAAATGTTATAATAAATAATCGCAGTAAACATATAGATATTAAGTTTCATACTACCAGACTTTTTGAATGAGGGTGCTTTAGTTCTTAAGTAGGTTAATTCAAGTTGCAATTTAGCCAATCTATTAACTCAGCCTATGTTACGTTGTAAACTAAGTTTATTTACAAATTTTTTTTTTTGTAATAATGTTCCAAATAGGGAGAGATTGTGAGAATAATTATGAAATATGTATTCATAACATTTTATTATTTAAAAATTAAGTTGGGATTCCTTCTTTATCGACATCGTTTATTCTCGCCGATCATAGTAATTTTATTTTGATTATTATAAGAAATAACGTTTTTTTTTAAATAATTTTTATTGGAATATCGTGTTAAATATGCATTCATATTAATTGATTAATGAAAATAGGAATTACGGATAATTATTATTTATATATGTATCAATAAAATGCTTTAATAATCTTCCACATGCTTCATTTATCCTTTATCAATCGTTTCAAAAATGTTCTACAGTGTGCGTATTTGCAGTTACCATTACATAACTTGTAAGATTCTTTCATGTTGCATTTCAAATCCGTATTTACTGAATTTATAGTTTTACTTGCTTCAAAATATGATTTTGTGCTATCATTAAAGTGTTCCTGTTTCTTGTTACATGTAGGTTGCTTAGTGTCAAATACGTTCAGTGTTGGTAAAGCGCTACAAACAATAGCTAAATAGTGCAATCATTCACCGAATATAAGCAAGTCAGTGTGCATGTGCGTTGCTTTGTGCATCGTCCAACCTAGCTTTAATGAAACCGCCCTTAAAGATGCGTAGAGGTTTTCTAAAGCTTCAGAAAATTTAACTAACGATTCTAGTGTGTCCTGCATTATAGAGGTTGTAATAGGATTTTTTTAAAATGTGTTTCTATTATTTATTCGTGTCTCCTGAATAACATTTTTAGCATTGATGCAAATTTGGATAAATACTCTGGCATGATCAGTAATACGGAGATAACATTTCTAACGCCTTTTACACAATGTTTCAGGCGAATAAAGTTTTTGTCATTTATCAAACCACATAAGCTGTAGTTCTCTGAAAGGAACTAATGAGTAAAGAACATTCCAGTGGATTACCAGCAAAACCCGGAAAATCCCTCAGAATAGCATGTCTGGTTGATATTTGTTATGGAGTTAACAGGGTAGGAACATTGTTAAAGTGCGAATTGACATTGGGTTTTCTTGGGTATGGACTGCTCTTTGGATTTGCAAATTGGTCTCAGACAGACACATGGGGTCGTTGCACAATCGACTCTTTAATCATAGGCCTAGTAATCGCTGCAGACGGATGTGAAAGAAGATAATTAAACGAGAGTGTCTGCTTTGATGTTACGTTATGGTGTATTTCAGTACAAGAGGCTATACTATCTTCAATCTGTTGTGACAGCACAGTATTTCTTTCTGAATCAACTTCTTGTAATTTGTAATAGTCAGTGTACCTACTACAGTCTGAGTCACTTTGCGCTAGAAGTTATCGTCATTGAGCAGCTACACTTAATTTGGTGTTCCCGTAGTATTTTCATTTCTTCATCGACAGCTTTAAGTTGGAGACGCTTATTTGAGTTGTGTTTTTTGCGAGCTTGTAGACATTGTTGATGGTTGGCGAATGGGTGTATGAAGATTGACTTTAAAAGACGATCCTTGACAATTGGGACATGCCCAATCTTTTATATTAGCCACTTCATCATTAAGGCCCACACTCTTACCGACAAGTCATTTTTCACAGTTGGTACACTCAACCATTTCTTGTTACTATATGGTTTATTATATACAGAAAAGCAGTTACATGTGCATGTGCTGAGGTTTGATTCACGAGAATTTAAGAAATGAAACAAATGAAACCAATTTTCAAATAAAAAACTATCTGTAGCAGCTTCCAGCGTTTAAGGAACAAACCTGTGATTAATGGCAATCGATGTAGACTTAAGTCAGCAATGATTTTGTAGATCTTTTATGTAGCAGCTCAAATTCTGTTGCCTTTTTTAGGTATAATAAAATTTTACATTTACAACAATAATCTGACAATCACTTCTGTCAAAACCCATGCCATGTAAATACTCCCTGAGTGCTTGTTGTGCTTTGTTTAGCATTTTTCGTAATCTTCTTTGGGAATTAAACCACTTATAGTTTTTAAAATCATCTTTATTTAAGTTTCGATCCTTGACCTAGGATCGTTGTCAAAATAATTAAAATTTTCAAGTTTGACATTTATGACATAAATCGAAGGTGACTTTGATTTATTGATGTTCGATATATTTGGTTTGAGTACATTAGGCAAAAATTTTAAAGTTTAAAAGAATGAATGCCTTCAATTTGTGTTGCGCCCTGAGGATGACTTTTTTAGGTAGCCAATACACTTAATGTGAAATCAGCTCATTAATTTTAATTGTTAAATTTCATATAAATTCAATAACTTTAGGATTAGAAAACATTTTTTTAACATGTTTCTATTTATACAATTGGAAACATGGTTATTAAAGAAGTGGCGATTACCGTATCATAAGACTTAAGCAGTGGTTTTTTTATATTTATTTTGAGGGGAAAAACTCATTATGATTTAGGCTATTTCTTTGATAGATTTTAACATGGTTCTGAGGCGACCCTACGGCGGGTTTACACTTGTCAGATACCAATGTTGTTCTATGAATATTTTATATGGTTCTGAGGTGACCCTAAGGCGGGTTTACACTTGCTAGATACCAATATTGTTCAACGAAGATTGTATATGAATCTGAGGCGTCCCTATGGCAAACTATTCAGTTTATATCTATTTCTAATTGGTGGAAGGCTTTTATATGAAACACTATATACTAATTTAAAAAAAAGTTTGCCTTCAATCACAACTTTGTTAAGAACTCTAGATGATAAATGTATGATAAAAGGAGTTATTCATATCAAATATTTGAAAGACTATCTTCTTAAGCATAAATACCCACTTAATATTTGCATAAGTGAAGATCAAACCGCTATAATTAAAAGAATTGATTATAATTCAAAAAATAATAAAATGGTCAGTTTTGTTCTTAAACTCGGTAATAATGGTTTTCCAGAAGATAATCAATTTCACTTTAATACAGTTAGGGATGCTGAAAAAGGATTTGTTACTAGCGATTTTTCTGTCACTGCGTATGTGTTTATGTCACAGTCATTGCTTGAAAATGCATCAGCGTTTTGTGTAGCCGTGTTTGGTAGTGACAATCGTTTCAATTATGAAGAGGTACTCAAAAGATGGAAATATTTAGAAAAAAATAACTCAGGATGAAGGAATTAAAATAGAGGGATTGTCTGGCGATGCAGATACACCGTGCTTGAAAGCTACAAGAATGAAAGAAATTGTGATATCCATATCTAGTTCGGAGTCATTTCCGTATACTCCTTATTTTGGTGTAAGTAGTATTTTTTGTATTCCTATTGGAACAATGGAATCATTGTTTTGATATTGTGTTGTAGATCCATCATAACATTAACAACTCGGTGTGTATCCAAGACACAATTCATATCTCAACTAAACTAAAACTCGACTGCTTAAGAAAAATATTCATCTACCACGCGGAAATTATAATATTTCTCTGGAGTAGATTAGGACTCTAATGACACCTTACTCGAAGGATAGACATTTATTAACAGAAAACGATTTAGATTGTAAGTACAGAATGGTATATCATGCTTGCTTAAATATTCTTTCTAGGTACAGATAAAATAAACTTTGATGCAATAGATAAGTTGTCGGATCTCAAAATTATCGAGCTATTAAAATATATCAAAGGTGGTGACGGAACGAGGCAATTTCTTCGATTAACTCGCTACATTCTAGATGCCTATTTGGATAAATCTTTACCAGTGGAGAAATGAATATATCTCATATGGTACTGTGTTTTTTTTATACGACTGTGGCGACATTGGTTACCTACCAATGGTTTTGATGTAGAGAAGAATTGCATTACTAAGAGCACCTACTCATGTATAGAATTAAATGCACATGGTATGCTGTTCCCAATGGATAAATTTCGAGAATGCAACAAAACCAGAATTATTTTTACCATGAATGTTTTCTAGTCAGCGTTGTGAAAAAAATATTCCGATAAGCGAGATCGCCACCCAGCACCCAATCTACTGTTGTACATTTCCCTATTCAGGATATTTTACACAGGCTTCACAGAATCCAAGTTATAAATGATATAACTGTGGATTTAGGTAAAATAGATACGTGCAAAATACAGAGAGATCGATATTTCCTGTCAAAAAAATTACTTCTCTACAATAAGTTCGGTGGTGAGTTTATAGTACGATTGACATAAATACTCTTGGGATAGTTGTTTTTTGGACGGAATGTTAAACTCTCTATTGTTGATCTTTCATTTATACCAACTTTGGTGTTTTGTTGCAGGTGATTGTTACCATTTTCCTAGAGAAGAGAATAAAAGAATGGGTCATTCCAAAGCATTTCAACCATGTGAATTACCTTCCATGTTTGACGTTAAAAAGCAACTGGAAAATGCAACAAGCGATGCTACTGCCGATGCTATGAGGTTAGGAATCGCTGTATATAACCCCGAAATAGCAACCGCAACTATTAGTATATCTGAAACGAAAACATTTACTCTAGCATCACAGAAAATCAAAATTAGAGACTGCGATACTAATCAATCTTCTGTGCAATCACCAATTGGAAATTCAGGTTTGACACTGAAGACGAAAATGACTTATCACCATTTAGAGGTATGGAAACCTTAGAATTAAAAGATTATTCTGGAAAAGATACAGCTAAAAATCCTCAGTATGTAAAAATAATTAATAACTCTAAAACGATGGTTGTTCGTAAATCAGCGCTCTGTTAGTTTTACAGTAATAGACATGGTCGACTTTCAAATAATCATATCCAAAGGGTTCGTGGCATCAAAATCCAAAAAGAGAATGGCTACAAATAAATCTCAAAATACTTTTGTTAAAACAATACCTACGAAGAAAGTTTCAAAAAAATTAAACACCCCCTTAAGTTTCAGTGAAGCATCAAGCAAAGCTTATTCTTTGATGTCCAATACCGAAAGTGAGCAATTTTCGACAGATGGGGATTCTATTGGATGCTTTAAAAAAATTGAAAAAAAAAGGTTATTATGCTGTCTTTTATGACAATCAATGGTATTTGGGTCGGGTCTTAGATACAAATGAATAGACAAGTGGCATTAAATTTCTAGAAAAAGATCTTACTTGGCCTCGAAATAATTCAGTTGAAAGTGTGAGCAATGAATTTCTGGCTTATGGACCGGTATCAATAGCAGGATCAAATCCATTCTATCTGAAACGGAACGATTTGCTAGCTATAAATGAAAGTTTAGAAATTGGAAGAAGCAAGCACCTTAAATTTGTATTTCTTGTTTTGCAGTATGTTCACTTCTGACAAATAAAATTTTGCAATTCTAATGTTTAAAAAGCTTTTATTTAAGAACCAGTAAATATTAAATTGTGCATTATTCCCGTTGCTCAATTCCACTGATGCAATTCAAATTTTGTTTTTTAGAAAATAGATAGTGACTAATTATATTTTTCTCATAGCATATATTATGAAAATAAATCCTATTAACCCTAAAAATATGACAAAGTAACCTATATTGTCCCTTAGGCCGCTAGAGTATATTGTGTCGCAAGGGCAGAAAATGAGCATTATCAGTCCGCGGCTATTAGCTGTCCGAGTGAGCAAAGCGAGTAAGGGCATTGAGCAGTTGATAGTTGAACAGTGCTTATACATTTTTTGCACGTGTGACACACAATTGTTTTTCGCCTAGCATTCAACAAAGAAAAATAGAAAAAATAACACAAACATATTTAATCTAATAAATACAAATGGCGACGTTACATAAAAAATTATGTGAAACGTCAGAGTGTGTAATAATTGAAATTCACTGATAGTCAAAGACATCTAGATTGTGAAAAATTTCAAAATTGGATTGTTATGCGTTTAGCGGACCAATGGACTATAACGATTACTTTCAGTAATATTTTTAAGATTAATATGATTCATTTTCTTATATGCTAGACGAAGAAATTCATAACAATGTGATTTTGTAGTTTTTCATTTGACTATCCTCGAGTTTCATTTATTGCAAATTCGTGACATATCACATAATTTTTCATTTAATGTTGCAGTCGGTTTCTATTTATAAGATTAAAGATTTTTATGTTATTTTTCTATTTTGTTTTGTTTAATGCTATAAGCAAAAACAGTTGTGTGTCACACATGCAAAAAATGCATTGGCAGTCCTCAGGAATCAGCTGCGGGCTGCTAATGGTGATTTTCTGCCTTTGTGACACAAATATATTATATTCTCATATTTAAGAGATTACACAGGCATTAAGGGCAATCCAGTAATAATCTGGGATTATTGGCAGTAATCCGGCATTATTGGCAATAATCTGGCATTTTAGGCAGTAATGACAATAATCAGTATTACAGGCATTATCAAAGCAGTACAAGCATTACTGGCATTAATTAATGTAATGCCTAAATTGGCATTTGGTGTACAAAATTTGGGTGGTGGATAACCCCTTGAATATCAATATATATTTTCCTATTTTGTTGCGGTTTAAAATATCACATAATAATTTTCCCAACTATTAAAAAGCTATAATTTTTATTGAAAAAAATTACCTTTTCTTTTATTGAATCTCTATCACTGTACAATTCGCATAACTCATTCTGCAACTTAGATACATACTGCTCTAGGCTATTAATTTCACCACGTAATCGCCGTTGTAGTTCTGCAGATTCCTGATCTTCATTTGTTGATATTGTTCGAGCTTCTAAATTTGCTATTTCACTTCGCAAACGCATAATCTCATCACTTTTAGCAGAAACTTGCTTATCTTTAAAACAAAATTTATGCAATCTATAACAAAAAAAAAAGTACTTACTTAATTCCGTATTTTTTAATTGTTGACTTTTAAGTTCATCTTGCAAATCTAATTTTTCAAACCGTTCCAATTCAACTTCAGAACGTAATTTCTTAATTTCTCTATCCTTGGCAAAAGATCTATGTTTTACTGGTGTTTGTAATAAGAGCTCTTGTAATGGACTACGGGTGTGAGGACTTACATCATAAGTATGAGATTTACAACAGTTTAAAGATTCTTTGGTTTGATTTTTACCAGCACATTTTTCAATTAATTGGAAAAATTCCACTTTAATTATATCATTTTTCATACTTTCCAAATAAGAACGTATCTGAATTTGGGTATTTTTTGGAAGTTGATTACATAAGGGAGATGTAAGTACATCCCTTCTGTCCAAAACGCACGAAAAATGTAGCAGTAGGGAAGCAATAGCTAATAGATCTTCATGAGATAATTCGTCTAAATTTTTGATATTCTCGCTATCTAATATAAAATTAGGATACTGGGTATCCAAAAGTTTTAAAATATGTGCAGTGCAGTTATCATTAATATATTCTAAACTTGAAGGTTTTCTGGAATTGTAAAATGATGAATCGTTAATAAGACGGAAACTTACAAAATTTTAATTAATTCCGTAAAAAATAAACCATTTCGCAAATCCCTCAAATCTGATATAGGAGTGGACAGTTTCAAACAATTGACCTAAAGAAATTTTATAAAGAAACATTGAACATGCCTTTGAAAAATAAATACCCAGGACACAACTGCATACTCCCATTTTTTAAAATCCATTTGTAGTTATAAATCTAACATAACAGATTATTGTGTATTGTAATTACTTTTAAATTCAGTATGAAATAACATACATATTGCAAATATACTGTCAGCTTTCACATCTATCACTAACCGTTTGTTTTTATTTTCAAATTACTGAAAATCCGTTAGTCACTAGATGAATCTATAAGATCATTGGTTCATATTTTTATATTGGCAGTGGCGAGACTATGCCATATATGTACAAACGTAATTTAATAAAAAGAATTTTGTAATCCACAAAACACCAATCAAAAGAGCTTTCAAGGGTTTTCACGTTAGAGTTTAAGTTTCTCCTAAATAAAACTGAATAAATTGTTTAAATTTGATATGTAATATAGAAATAGTAGAGAAATAAAAATATCTGTGGAAAACAAAAAAAATAGGAGAAATAGAAGGACAGGATACGTTCTAAAGCATTTCTGGGAATAGTACGGGATATGTTACAAGCAAAAATAGGAAAAAAAGGTAGAGGTAGATCGAGATAAGATTTTTGCATGCAGATAGTGATAGATGCAGAATGCAAATTTCAGGGAAATGTAAAAATTAGTTCAGAATAGGAAACAATGAGGGTAGACGTGTAACCAGTTTTAGGACTGAAGACCTAATGCTGATGATGATGTAATATTAGAAACAATAATAAATTACTTAAGTCAAACATTTTTATGAAATACAGCAATATGTAAATAAAATCAACAGATTACGTTAAAACTATAGTACTAGAATAAATATGCATTAAACAAATAAATTGTAGATATAGATAGTAGTGTGCAGACGGCACAAAAACTAAACTCTACAATTATACAGTAAGCACACCTTTTGGTAGCTTTTTGTAATTTCTTACAAATAGTAAGGGGTTCTGAACAAGACTAATCTAAGACCTTTTGCAACAATAAATATATATTTTAATTCAATTACCTTTCCAATGTCGTACACAAGGAATATAACAGACCTAAGTTTGTTAGTGTATTACGTTTACTATAGTTTTCCGATCATTATAGCTATTTACTAAAAACATATCATAAAAAACCAATTCGTGTTCAAAACAATTTAACGGGTAAACATTGTCAGTAAGTTAAATCTGATATCATTAACCGCATTTTAATATACAACTTATTTATACAATTCTTCTATTAATTGTAGGTTGAAATAACATAGACTCCATAAAGTTAATTTCTATTCATCAACTATGCTAAAATACAAAAACACCTAGACATTATAGTCTTGTCGCGGCCAGAAAGGAACTATTGTGTAACAAGAGGGGAGCTGTTGGCCGTCATCAAATCCGTAGAGCACTTTTATAAGTACTTATACGGCCGTAAATTCCTGTTGAGAACAGACAATGCTGCACTGAAATGGTTACTGCAGTTTCGAAATCCTTAAGGGCAAGTGGCAAGGTGAATAGAGCGGTTGCAGGAATATGACTTTGACACAGAACATCGGGTAGGAACTAGCCATCGAAATGCAGACGCTTTGTCAAGGAGACCTTGTCCGGTAAATTGCAATCATTGCTCCAAGATGGAAGAGAAAATAAATGTCATCCATAGAATGACGGTAACCGATGATACTTGGCAACTCGAAAGAATACAAGAAGACCAGGAGAATGACGTCGAATTGGGACGTATTATTGAGTGGAAAAATAGAGAACAACGACCAGCTTGGGAAGAAATTAGTATTTTAAGTAGGAGCCTGAAGGCATACTGGGCACAGTGAGACTCCTTGATGATGGAAAATCGAATCTTGAAACGACGCCTAGAATTTGAAGATGGCACTGAGGGACTTGAAGTGATAGTGCCGAGAAGCAGAGTGCCGGAAGTGTTGCAGCACTTGCACGATGGTATTTCCGGAGGGCACTTTGGCGTGAAAAGAACTCTCGAAAGAGCGATTGAAAGATTCTATTGGGTGAACTGCAAAGATGATGTAAAGGAGTGGTGCCGGAAATGTGAATTGTGTGCCTCTGCAAATGGCCCGGTCACAAAACGGAAAGCCCCAATGAGACAGTATAACGTGGGGAATCCTTTTGAGAGGGTAGCCATTGATATAGCTGGTCCGTTACCTGAATCAGAGAAAGGAAATAAATACATCTTGGTTGCAATGGATTATTTTACCAAATGGCTGGAGGCATATGCTATACCTAACCAAGAAGCCGAGACGGTTGCAGATGTACTAGTGAAGGAGTTGTTTTGTCGCTTTGGAGTTCCGTTGGAATTACACTCCGATCAAGGTCGGAACTTCGAATCAGCATTGTTTTAAAATGTCTGCAAGCATCTTGGAATCAGGAAGACTAGAACCACGCCACTTCATCCCCAATCGGATGGAATGGTTGAAAGAATGGACAGGACGTTAGGGAAGTACCTGGCCAAAGTTGTCTCTGAACATCAACGAGACTGGGACCAATATTTACATTTGTTCCTACTGACGTACCGATCTTCGGTACATGACAGCACAGCGTACTCGCCCGCTTGCGTAATGCTAGGACGTGAATTGCGGCTACAATGTGATCTTCAGTTTGAATTTAAACCTGAAGAAGACATCGCAGGTGAAGATTATGTTAGTAAGCTTCGTGAATTATCAAATAGCATTCACGAAGACGTCCGAAAGAATATCTAGGCAGCAAGCGATTGAATGAAATCACAATATGACACGAGAGCACAAGAAGGTGGTTATCAACCTGGAGATTTGGTGTGGTTGTATAATCCACAAAGAAAACGTGGGTTGTCGCCAAAATTACAAAGACAATGGGAAGGCCCGTACGAAGTGATGAAAAGGATTAATGATGTAGTGTACCGGATCAGAAGATCTTCTCGTGGTAAACCGAAAGTGGTACACTTTGATCGTTTAACATCCTACGCTGACAACAACCAAGAAAGCTCGAATGATGAGAATGGTGTTCGACAAGTTATTAATCATGAGCCAAATGTAGATTTTGAGAGCTTTATGGCGGCGTATGGTGGTTCCGCTAAGGCGAGATTTGGCGTTGTTGTTGAAAAACAGCAAGATCTGTTTAGAGCACATGAGACAGTATAACGTGGGGAATCCTTTTGAGAGGGTAGCCATTGATATAGCTGGTCCGTTACCTGAATCAGAGAAAGGAAATAAATACATCTTGGTTGCAATGGATTATTTTACCAAATGGCTGGAGGCATATGCTATACCCAACCAAGAAGCCGAGACGGTTGCAGATGTACTAGTGAAGGAGTTGTTTTGTCGCTTTGGAGTTCCGTTGGAATTACACTCCGATCAAGACCGCAACTTCGAATCAGCATTGTTTTAAAATGTCTGCAAGCATCTTGGAATCAGGAAGACTAGAACCACGCCACTTCATCCCCAATCGGATGGAATGGTTGAAAGAATGGACAGGACGTTAGGGAAGTACCTGGCCAAAGTTGTCTCTGAACATCAACGAGACTGGGACCAATATTTACATTTGTTCCTACTGGCGTACCGATCTTCGGTACATGACAGCACAGCGTACTCGCCCGCTTGCGTAATGCTAGGACGTGAATTGCGGCTACCATGTGATCTTCAGTTTGGATTTAAACCTGGAGAAGACATCGCAGGTGAAGATTACGTTAGTAAGCTTCGTGAAATATCAAATAGCATTCACGAAGACGTCCGAAAGAATATCCAGGCAGCAAGCGATCGAATGAAATCACAATATGACACGAGAGCACAAGAAGGTGGTTATCAACCTGGAGATTTGGTGTGGTTGTATAATCCACAAAGAAAACGTGGGTTGTCGCCAAAATTACAAAGACAATGGGAAGGCCCGTACGAAGTGATGAAAAGGATTAATGATGTAGTGTACCGGATCAGAAGATCTTCCCGTGGTAAACCGAAAGTGGTACACTTTGACCGTTTAACATCCTACGCTGGCAACAACCAAGAAAGCTTGAATGATGAGAATGGTGTTCGACAAGTTATTAATCATGAGCCAAATGTAGATTTTGAGAGCTTTATGTCGGCGTATGGTGGTTCCGCTAAGGCGAGATTTGGCGTTGTTGTTGAAAAACAGCAAGATCTGTTTAGAGCACCCGAAGAGTATTCCCTTGCACATTGTGTAGCTCAAGATTTGGCAATGTCAAGGGGAATAGCTGTTGTTTTCAAGAAAAAGTTTGGATGTGTGGATGAATATAGTACAACAGCAGCCAACTGTAGGAAAAGCTTTGGTTCTTCAGGATAAAAATCGTTATGTTTACTATCTGGTCACCAAAAATTCTTCATGGCAGAGACCTAGTTATGGACATCTATGGCGGGCTTTGCTGAATCTTAAAGCTCAGATGATGGAAAATGGAATAACGAAACTAGCGGTGCCCAAGCTAGGCTGTGAACTGGATCGCTTAGATTGGAGGATAGTCCGAAATATGCTAGAAGTAGTTTTCGAGGAAACCAACGTCCAGGTCCTTGTTTGTTGTTATCAATAGGTTGCCTACCAAGACCAAGAAAAGGGTGTTGACTGTTATTTCCAACGACGCGGTTGATGCACCAGAGGAGATAGCTGCCGATACCGTCATCATTCATCGATTGGCATCAAAATGTATTTACAGTTACGAGACGTAACGGTTTTAAAGAGGGGGTAGTGTTGAGAGCTACTATTAGGCAACCCGTCAAACACACAAGCGTTGTAGGCTCTGCATAGTCTCCAGGATTCGAGAATTCTTCTAGCAATCAAACACACAAAACGCCGCCAGCACTGTTTATTCTCAATGGCCCGGGAAACTTCTCGTAATTACTAGAGGATGAGTCATATCTTTAACTCAGAGTATATATAAGACCGCTAATAAATGCAAGGGTCAGTGGATACTAGAATGTCTAATATAAATTATATAGTTGTAAAGTAATAGTAGTTGAGCTTTTGGAAGTTCAAGTGTATACATAAATGTTATATGCTGCGTCTAATGTACATGCAGCTTGTAGTATACATAAATAGACAAAGTGTATAATAAATAAATAGTTGTGTTAGTGTTGTTAATGAACCAATCCTAAATAAGTTAGTTTAAGAAGATATTAGTGTTTGTAAATTCATTAGTGTAATAGTGCTTCATTGTTAAGTGGACTGAAAACATCTATAAATAAGGCATATACTGTTAATTAGACTTGTGAACAGTGGGTAATAAACATTCTGGTTATTACTTGTTTTAAATTAAAGAAACGCGGTAGCAGTGGCATGTTTCAGTATCAATAGAGAAGGTTTGAGAGTTTGGAAACCCTATCAAATTTGTGAGCGAGATGACGTCTTGGTGATATGGTTGCAGCCTTGCACTTGAGGTGATTGCAATCCAGATCGGGGTGTTCCCGAATGCCGCAGTCATTGAAGGAATGATGGCAGGCCCGTGTGCAGTTATGGAATCCAGGTAACTGATGCTTTTTCATTGTATATGTGTGTAAACAAGTGTTTAAAGACTTAGTGCATTGAGGTGTATAATTTTATAAACTAAAAGGACAAACAGGGAAAAGGTTTCTGATTGAACAATTTAATTTGAATTATATTTATTGTATTTTATGTGCGAATTTATGATAAGGAGTGATTTATAATATTTGGTTTATGTACAAGGTAAAATGATCTTTTTCAGTATTGATGTGCAAAAATTAGCACGAAAGGTTAAGGTTTACTATGAGTTTGTAAGGAACCAGGGTTAAAGTAAGAAATGTGGTAAAGCCCTAATACTTTCTCTGATTGTATTAATTGGAAAAATTTATCGGGAATAAATTTTGTTATCGAACTGTATTGTTAAGTGAATATGAGGGGGGGGTGTATAGAATATGTAAATAATGTATAAAAAAGGAGTTTAATTTTGATTTTGGCGTGTAAATTTTTTTTTATATGTCAATAAAAGTAGGCGATTTACCAGAGCAATATTTTTTTGAGTAGTTAGCTTTATTTTCAGAAAGCGGCTCAGCAGTCGTGGTTAATTTCAAAAGCTGAAGTATTTAATAGTAATTGGAGCTCGCAGCAATGAAAGCAGCCTAACAGTGGGGCTTGTAGTCCGGCATCGTAGCAATTTTTGGCGCCCAAGTTGTGGTAGTTGTAAGCAGATATTCTATTGTGGGGCACATCGTAGTATTTTTGACGCCCAACAGAGGGGCTTGTAGAAAGATCGCAGCAATTGAAGCAGCTAGAGCGTAGGGCTTTTTGTATTATTAAGTGACGCCCAGCAGCGGACATCATAGTAATATATATAATTTATAATTATATTTAAGTTAGTGCGTATAGTTACAAGGAAAAATAGTGTTTATTAAAAATTAAGAGTTTCAGTTTCTACATGCATGTACATCTTGCCTAAAAACTAAATTTTTTACCTATTATAGAATGCCATTAAAAAGGACTTAAATTTTTGGTCAAAACAAAATGATAAATATTAAGAATAAAAATGGTTATTAAATGGATTAGAAGAAAGTAGCGTATTATTTAGAATATTAAAGATTTAGGTTGAAAATACACCTATTAAAATTTTATTCTAGTGTCTGACGTCTCTAATATAACTTTACCGTTTCTAAAAATGTGTATTTTTAGTATAACACACATATGCGAAGATATTATATGGCACGCAGAAAAATAAAAAGGTACATAATAGGGTCAAGTTTTAAAAGAATGCCTTGATGTAAAATATCAATAAAAGAACAATCCTTTTTACAACTTTTATATTTTTATAGTTTCTTTTTTGGATTATAAAACCGAGCACCTGCAATTTACACTGTATTATATTAACTGTAAATTATGGTATTCATATTAAACAAGTCTTAAATTTTGAACTTTCATGGTTTTGGTTACATGCGTAAGATGATTGGTCAACCTTTTCGTCATAGCATAGCACGAGGATATTTGATTTCTGCTTATATGTGTCTTGAATTTAATATTGACTATTATCAATTGTCTATGTAATTCTTGAATGGACCGCTGCCACCAACAATAATAGCGCTGAGCCATTCTGTCAATTCTAATTAACCATTATTAGAATGAATTGATCTGGAGGTGAAACGGTGAAAGTTGTATTGGTTAGTTTCATCATATTTTTTTTAGTAAAATAATGGCAGCTACTCCTGGCGCTGAAGGGCCTCCTGAAGAACTTATTAAACCAATTGGCTGTGCACATTATAAAAGAAAATCAAAATTTGTGGTGAGTTGCAAATTTCTATGATTTAGTATGCTGGTTTCTTTAATTATAGCACGACTTTTGTCTACTGAGCTATTTTTACAATTCTTTGTTAATTCTTCTAAATTTTTTCGGTAATTTGTTTAATATTTCAGACTCCTTGCTGCAATAAAGTCTATACATGCAGATTTTGCCATGATGAAAATGAAGATCACCCAGTTAATCGAAAAGCAGTAATTGAGCTTATTTGCACTTTATGTGATACCAGGCAACCAGTACAGGCTGAATGTCAAAAATGTGGTATTAGATTTGGAAAGGTAATTGTGTATTTTATTGTCCAAATATTTGAAATGTTTCAAGTAATTGGCAGACTTGTAAAATAAATTGAGATAATATAGAGGTCAATATCAATAGACATGACTTTTATGAACTCTTAATTGATTTGAATTGTAAATGATAAAGTTGGGTTATTTACATTTACATTACAATAGTTCATCTTACTGTAGTACAACTTAAAGTGTATGATTAATTTACCACTTGTTATTTTTTTTAGATGTCGTTTATTTCTTGGTATTAAAATTTATTTTTTTAGTACACTTGTCTTGAATGTAATCTATTCGACGACGAAGATAAAAATCAGTATCACTGTCATGGATGTGGAATATGTCGAATTGGAGGAGCAGATCGATTTTTTCACTGTGAAAAATGCAATATGTGTTTACCCATAGTGTTAAAAAATGGCCACAAGGTAAGATTTTTTCAACAAAACTTTTTGATTATGATTTGGGTCATTCCATATTAAACCAACCAGTCAGCCAAATTGACCATCTCTGATCTCTATGAAACTTTCAGGAACCATTCTCCCAAAATGTCTAAATTACAATAGATTTTCGAAAAATTACATCTTATTAGGTTTTGATGTAATCATTTTTAAAATTTGAATAAAAACTAGTTTTTTCGTTTTGGCTAACATTTTCAATCTCGATTAACTTCTATTCTATAAGCTATAGATAGCGGCTTGATCCTGCATTTAAAAGAAAATTCCATAAGATTTTAATTTTATATACCCCCTGACTATCTTGGGTAAACAATAAAAAATATTGAAGAAATCGAAAAACATTTTTCAAAAAAATTTTAAAGACTTGCTTTTTAAAAATTTTGAAAAAAATATGTTTTCAGTCTTGCTGCAAACTATAAAACTGGAAATTTATAGAGCGAAATCTTAATGGAATAAGGAGTAAAACACTTAAAACTATCGTGAAATTTTTTTGTTTTAGTGTGTTTACATGATAATAGATCGAGTTTTTACATCTTATTACATCATCTAGCATACTAAATACTAATACATAGTCAAACATAAAACAAGAAAGAAGAGTCCCAAAAAGCTAAAAGTTTTATCTGGTAAAAGTTAATACGAGTTTTTTTTTAGTTAGCAGTTAGAGAAGTAGTTTGCCAAAATAGCTACAGCTTAGTGCTTCTTTAATTTAAGAAATAATTTTTTATTTGCCTTTTTGTCGTTGAGTCTGTAATTCGATAAATTCTTTCTGGAGCTGTTGTATGATCAACCTTTGTTAAAACCTCACTTTTATTCACAACCAGTATATCATTAAATTGTGGATATTTGAAATATGCAGAAGGGCCATGTGGTTTTAAAAAACTTATTTTTACTTCATCTCCTTTTATTCCTAACACAACCTAACTACCACTTTTCTGAATATTGACATGTTACGAAGCCAAGAATGTCATTAATGTCCAGTTCATCATCGGTGTCATCAACTGATACTATTTTTTACACTGGATTCCTCTGAAAATGAGTAGCATTTAACTAAAATTGTTGTCTCATTCATAGGATCGTAACTATGAAATTGAGTGCCTTTTATTGTTTTGTTGCTGCAAACCTATTCTTTAAGTTCTTTTCCTCTGCCTCATATTCATATGTAGTGGAATACAAAAAACAGAAGTTGACAATAATGTCCTTAGCCCAATTACAAAGTTGGCGAGGGGTCGTGATTTGATCATTGTAAACCATTCGTAAACTGGCCAATGCTGCTAATCGTTTGACAGTTTCTCCAATACCGTCACATGTTTTTCCATGTGATGATGCAAAGAAGTTCCATTCTGCCTTAATGCCAAAATCTTTGTCATGATGACAGAGAACTTCTTTATGCAATTTTCATTCTTATGATTATTCATCATTAATCGCCCACCTACTTGTTCAGCCAGCTGCACAGGCGTTCTACTATCCATTCTCACTGCTTACGTGATCAAAATCATTTCACCATTCCAAAACATTATTCTGCTAAGTTTGAAGGATGCTTTGCATACATTGTCGTCAAGGTACTAAATAAATATTCAACAACCTACATCAGAACGAAATCCAAACTCAACTTCAAGTATTCAGTAAAAACATTCTACTTGCGTTTCAAAAAAACTGAGCTGTGTCTATAAACTACCTATAGATGACTACTATTCCGATCATATTTTCTGAGGATAATTAATGTGGTGTTACCATGTTAGGGTATAAGTAATACCATCTACGGATGAATTATGTACTTTTGAATAACTTTAGTCTTTCAATTTGCTTACTAATTGCATTACTTACTAAATATTTCAATATTTGAAAAATATATGTACTGTAACTTAACTGTAGTTATTCAATAAATTTATTATTATTTAACAAGTATTACGTCTTGATGATCATCTGAGAAAACCAAGTCTAAAATCTTGTGATTGCAATTTTTCGTATTAGTAATTTGTCTGCATTCAAGAAAGAAAAATGAAATACAGACTATCTCGGCTTTTCAGCTCGGAATTGTTTCAGGTACAAGTACCCCATCTGCAATCCATTTAATTTCAGAAAAATTGAAATCTCCTAATATTATAAATGTAGTGTTTGAAAACTTATCTTTCAACTGTTCCAATGAAATTGTTAAGTGTTTGTAAAACTCAACGAAGCTATTTGGAGCATGTAGATTACTCCTGTAATGTATTGGAAAGTGTTGTAGTAAACATGTACCCATAATTCGTTAATTGAGAGCTTAGAAGATCTTTTGACAATCATGGGCGTCAGGGGCCTACACACAAAAACGGACTCTTTCCACATAGCACTAGGTAGCATAAATTTTGATATAATTATTTTGACTGTGACATGGTTAAATAAGTTTGGGAACAAGCGAGCGTTTTAATGTTAACTATATGGTATTTCGCCAAGACCGTAACTATGACTAGCAAAGTTGTAACCGTGCTGGAGGGATATTGATAGCTACTTTAAACTCCTACTGAAGTATGATTGTCAAAAGATTTTCTAAGCTCTCAATTGGCGAATTGGTAATAGCATGTGATATAATTTTAGTTTATAGTTTTTACCGGCATTGTTGTTAAGTTCATTTATAGGCATTTTATTTGTATGAGATGGAGTACTGGCGTGAAACTTTATAGATTGCCGTAATGGCTATCATTCATCATATGTGATTTTAGCCCTTTATAGGTTAATTTTTTTTTTGCCACACATGTCACCCTCTATCATATGGCAAATGTGGTGTATTTACAGCTAATGAAAATCTATGGTTGAAGCCTTTAGTTTGGGCAACGAAGTTACATTCATAAGCAGTCATGAAAGGTATTTTATTACTTGGAGTTGATGTTTGATCCCTATTTGTGTTTATTAAAGCTCTTTTAATAATAACATTGAAAATGTTTGGCTGAAATGGGTAAAACATTTGGCGTCCTCTTAGTTTCATACGAGTAATGCTGCTTCCATTTCTTATGCCGTTGGGTGATTTAACTTTCAAGAGAACTTTGCTTTTATTTTCAATGCAAGCGGCGACGCACATCAAATAATTGGTTTTTCATATGTGTAGATCGAAATCAATTGCTGCAGTTGAACTACTTTTCGTGATATTATAGATTTTCAACATTACACCTCATTTATGTTATACATCAGTATTATTTTTGCATTTACTAAAAGTTGTTTATATTTGTTATGAATAAAATTTGAGGTTATATTGATTTCATACATTTCGCATAGAGAACAGAACATATTCAGAAATAGATTGCAAAGTTTTTCCCCTTCATCTACATAGACTAGAATCTTTAATCTTACAAGCTGGAGTAATACTGTATCTGATTAAATAATACCCTGGCAGGTCTGGGGATGATCCGGCTGGCACAGCTTACTCGGTTCAAGAGCAAGTTTTAAAGTTATGCACTTTTACCTATATAACCTACAATCTTTACTTTAGCAGGCGGGAGTACTACTACTTCTTAGGTAAATAATACCTGTCTTAATACAATACATAAAATCGATAATATTAAAGTGGTTTGGTAGTTAATTTATTTTCAAAGCAAGTTTTGTGATAATTGTGCAGCAAAACTTTCATACAATGTTAAAATATTAGGAATTATTTATTTTTTGGAATTTCAGTTAGGTTTAATGAAATCATTACAACCTTGAGATTTTGTTTTATTACTGCAAACTTTCATTTAAAAATTACCTATTAATATTTCTACAAAATTATTAACATTATATATTGTGATATTATGTGATATATATGAGATTTGAACCTTGACGCACTGAAGTACCGCTCAGATTATAGACTTCTAGTTCGTAAAATGATTGATGAAGGAGATGGTGAGGGCAGTTACTTGTTAAAGATATATAAAATGATAATTAAGAGAAAATGAAGTTTTAAGATTTCAAATTGGGTGTTGGTGATTTCGTAAAGTAATTTTGAAAAGGATGTGCCAATGAAGTGAACTGCTGTTGCTTGTATATCATAAAATTTTGTTTAAATATTTAAAAGGAAACTTCACTGCCATGTGAATATGTATGTATAGCTAAGATTTGAAGTCACTTAGTACATTTTCATTTGATTTGAGTTAGGTATAAGACGTTAAACTTTCACTTTCATTTGAATATGTACGTAAAGCCTAAAAAAAGTCAATTAGTATGTTTTTAATAGATTTAAGTTAGTTATAAGATGTAGAAGTTTTATTTACTTTTCAGTATATAGTTGTAAGTCTATTATATCATTTGAATTTCACTTGTTGTTAGGATTAAAATATCAATTTATAAATTTTCGCCAATGACATTTGTGTATTAGTTTACTCCAAATTAGAATTTGACAAGAGCAATAAGATCTATTAATAAAAAGTTGGATCATAGAATGTTAGTTGGAAAAGAATTGTAAAAGAGTAGGCTGGTTTAATCTTTTAAGGGGCATCTCCATAGAGATAAGTGACAGTGGTTGAAAAAAAATTAAGAGAAACTGATTTGAAAAGAACTGAAAAAAAAACTTTACAAACTATAGAACAAAAAGTATAATCTTTTTTGTAACAGTTTACGAATTGTATATCTTTTATTATTGTAATCTCCAGCATAAAATTCAACGTATGTAAAATGTATTTGTGATATTCAAAGTATAAAGGAACTGTTGATATTAAAAAGTGATAAATGCAAGAGTCCTTGTCATTGTCTTATTATTGACCATTGGATTTCTGGGAGTGTTTTTGTGTAGACAGAGGAGTTCCAAAGTGGTGCTATTAGAACACTGGAATTGCTGAACTTTTGGTGTCGAGCACGGTGTTGATTTCATGGAACTGAGTTTCCTGATAAGACCAACGACGATAAGTATGTGTCTCTAAAGAATTTTTGGCATACCTTAAACCCTAAAATAAAAGGCGTAAATTCAGTATTACAAAATTTTAAAACGTACTTATCCACAGGTATTAAGAACCCACATCTGGTTCGAATCGTCGCTGTAGGCAGTGGAGCTTCATTGTTCAGCAGCAAGACATTTCATTGGAAGTTCAGGTAGTATTATTATTATCTGTGTCATATTTTAAACACTTAATCCATTATACTCGATTGAAATCTTAAATTAATAACTAATATAAACTGTTTACTGTGCGTATTTTTCAAGTAATTGTTTACACTGTCGCATTTAGAAATTGCTTTAGTAGAATTAACTAGAGGTCATTTGACTGGCAGTGTCACATACATCTGTATATGGTTCAGAACTCACGCTGTATGCAGATATAGATTATTCACAAAATTAACCTGAGATAAGAGTTTCATTGGTCGAGGCGCAGATTTAAAGACCCAATAGAGAAGTTAATAAATCAATTAAAGAAAGGAAATTATAGGGCAATTTGGTGCATTGCTAATTTGCTCATATTATAATTGTCAAACTGAAAAGGGGGGGATTATATATTAGTATATATGTGTATATATATATATATATATATATATATATATATATATATAAAAATATAAATATAAATATATATTAGTAATTGAAATAATAAGGTAGAGATAATTGGGCAGTACAAATGAAACATAGTATTCGATTACACTCAGTTTTAAGATCTAATTTATTACTCAATACTACTTTACAAAGTAAAAGTATTGAAGTGGACAGTACAGTACTAACAAAAGAAAACTCAAAAAAAAACCAAAAACCAACAAATCGACTAAAATTGGCCTTTCGAGCCAGATATTAGTTGATTTGTGGGTTTTTTGTTTAGTTTTCTTTTGTTAGTACTGTACTGTCCGCTTCACATGCAGGTCACTACCGTCGATACCAATTTAACTACAATGAGATTATCAAATTTGTTATTTTAGCGTTAGCGTCACAACATACCCTAGTTATTTAATATTTTTATTTTTCCTAAACTGTTTCTTTATCGTTGCAATGGCAATTTCAGGCAACGTAAATTAAATTCTGCTCTAATATATTTAAGCTAACTAACCACTCTTTCGTGGGACTATCACCCATGAAAGGTTTCAAATTAAAAAAAGTAATGATAGCATAGTAATAAATATGTTTAACCTAGTTTAACTCTACTTTTCTCAGTAAGTAGTAATATACAGGGTGCCCACAATCTATCTCCGTATATGGGTAACTTTTTTATTATAGAAGATACAATGTTGGTTAAATTAGCAAAGTTGAAGAGAAATTTACGAGTAGTATGATGCTTTTTTGAAAACTCACCTAGATGCTCAACTTTTTTAGATATTTGAAAAAAACTGAAATTTGCCATTTTCTTCAAACGCTAATAACTTTTTAACGGTTTAACCTATAGAGAAAATAAAAACTGCTTGTAAGGTAACTTTTTACGTAGAATTCAATAGCGTATATGACAATTTTAATTGGAAATGGGTTTTCAAGCTACAAACATAACCTCACTTTTTAAATGGAAACCATAGTTCAATATAACCCAAATGGAAAGGTTTTTCTTTTCTGATTACCCTGATGTAAGGGTTGATGTACTTATTTTCAGTAGTTTCTTCATAATAAAGAAAAACGATTTATTTATTTATGCGGACATCAAGGAGTCCATGGATACATATTACAAACAAACAAAATGTGTAAAATCAATAATGGAAACACAAGTTTATTGTAACTAAATTTATTATAAACTAAGAAAAATAAAATACTTAAAAATAAACTATCCATACAATACAAATAACTTAATCAAAGGAAACAAAAATTAATTAATGCGAATATGCCCACTCCTACATTAACATATGCTCAAAATGACCTCCATTAGCTTGCAAACACATTTCGCACCTTTTAATTAGGTTTTGGTGCACCTTATTTAACGTTTGTGGTTTTATACTTGTAATAGCTGCTGTAATACTATCTTTGAGTTGCTCAATGTTATTGGATTTTTAGCATACACTACATCCTTTACAGTACTCCAAAGAAAAAATCCAGTGGCGATAGTTCTGGTGACCTTGCCGCCATGGAACAGGACCTGCATTGCCAATCCAATTTGGAAAGCTATTATCAAGATATTCAGAAACGGCTTGAGCATTGTGAGCAGGTGCACCGTCATGCTGAAAATAATATAAGTTTTGCAGTAAATTAAGTGGCAAATTATCGAGCATTTCTTGCAATTCGTTTTGTAGAAAATTTAAATAGCGTACACCATTTAAACTATAATTATAGAAGAAAGGCCCAAGTATTTTATTACCAAAATGGCACACCACACATTTATCGAAAATTGATGTTGATCCCGCCTTTCTTCTGTTAAATGGGGATTTTCCTGACTCCAGTAGACTGTATTTTTCTGTTAAACATGCCTTTGTTAGTAAATTTTGCTTCGTCGGTAAATATAATAGTGTGACTAAAACCAGGATTATTATTTGTTTCATTAAGAAACCACCTACAAAACTGTTGTCTTCTCTCACAATCCCCATGATACAGTGTATTGCTAACATGGGTTTTGTATGGTTTGTAGCGGTTTTGTTTTAAAATTAGCGAGCTTTTTCTGTAGAAGTAGCGCACTCAATTGCAGTTTCTCGGGTGGATGCTGTTTGCTTAAAATTTATGTAGGCTAACACACGTTCTTCATCATCAGTTTTGAATTTTCTTTTATCAGTACTGGGTTTTGTAAAGCACCAAATCTTTTAAATTGTTTTCTAATTTAGAAAACAATCGTTTATCTGGCTGCCTTCTTTCCAAATATCTTTCATAATACATATCACCAGCAGCATCACAATTTCTGTTACAGGCATAGTAACAAAAGAGCATGTCATTTTTTCGTCGTTTGTATACATTCTCTATTATAATCAAATAAATTTAAAAGTCTTCTACACAAAATTTGCAACCCAGAGCAAATAAACACTTTAACTAATAATATCTGACAAATGCCAGTTGTTTTTGTTTATTTAAAATATGTATCCATGGACTCCTTGATGCCCGCAAATAAATAAATCGTTTTTCTTTATTATGAAGAAACTACTGAAAATAAGTACATCAACCCTTACATCAGGGTAATCAGAAAAGAAAAACCTTTCCATTTGGGTTATATTGAACTATGGTTTCCATTTAAAAAGTGAGGTTATGTTTGTAGCTTGAAAACCCATTTCCAATTAAAATTGTCATATACGCTATTGAATTCTACGTAAAAGTTACCTTACAAGCAGTTTTATTTTCTCTATAGGTTAAACCGTTAAAAGTTATTAGCGTTTGAAGAAAATGGCAAATTTCAGTTTTTTCAAATATCTAAAAAGTTGAGCATCTAGGTGAGTTTTCAAAAAGCATCATACTACTCGTAAATTTCTCTTCAACTTTGCTAATTTAACCAACATTGTATCTTCTATAATAAAAAAGTTACCCATATACGGAGATAGATTGTGGGCACTCTGTATACATATATACGTGTCAACTTAACCTATTACTTTTAGTGCATACGTAGTTTTGGATTAACATTGATTGATATAACCGTTACCTTACTAAAATATTGAATGTAAACATTATAATAATGTAATATTTCTAATCCGCCTGATGATGGGCATCGTTTGAATTTTTGCTCGAAACATGTTGCGACATACAACCTTAATATTAAGCCACAATTCTTATTAAATAAATGGGGGGGATTTCGTGTTTTTTGAATATATACATAGCTTAAAATACCCCATTTTGAGCAACCACCATACTACAATTTTTTCACATTATGGAACAGTGGCATAGTCGAGTTTTTCCGGTGATATCAGGGGAATGTGTTTTATAAATACTACCGCACGCAAAAAGGTGCATTCTTTTATTAGTTCCAGATCACAACAGTGTAGTTAAGGAATTTAGTAACATGATATATGAGTTATTGTATGCTGATAGTATAAAGAGACGATAATGACATTATAATAAAAAAATTAGCATAACCAATTAAATTATAATTTAAAATGTTTGGTAAAACAGTCGCCATGACGAGTTTTGTGCATCAATATCCCTGAAAAAACTGCAACAGCAAGGATGTTTGTGGTAAATCCAGTAAAGAATGATCGAATACCAGGTTACTTAAGTTGTCTTCTATCTCATTGTATAGTATTCTGAAAACATTCTATTTAGTTTTTAATTTTTGTCATATTAATACTTCCTGTTATGTTCGTTGTGGTTGGTTATACATTATCTTATTTTCTTTTGAGATAATTGTAATATTAATTTTATTTGTAATTTCTAATATTAAAACCATATGGAAGGCGATTTAAAATCATCTTGTCAATGCGAGTAGTGTGGAATCACCATATCTGATATAAAAGTTTTTACAAAATTATTATATATGTAACAATAATCATTGTAATAAATGAGAAAATTGTGCAGTCAAATAAGATTGTAACATTAAAAGCAAGATAGTAGGGTTAAGTTTTATCACCAAAGGTTTTAATACCTTTGAATTTAAAACAAGCTAGTTTCTGACGAATAAGTAGACTTTTAAAAGTTATAAAATACTGGTAGAGAGAAATGTGGCGACATAATGATAAATGGCAAAAAATTTTCACAGGGTGTCTACTGTCACGAAAAAGACACGAATTTCGTTTTGCAGTAACTAAAGTAACGAAAAGTCACGAAATCCTATATCTCGGTTACGAATTTTTTTTCATTGTTTGATTATTATATGTATTTCCACAAATACGTCATAAAATTTTATAGCTATATTTCAGATGTTGGAGCAAATAAATGTTAAAGTACAAAAAATTACCTTCATCTCACTGAAAGCAGCCTGTCTCTTTTCATTATACATTTATTCGGTTGGGTTATATAAACCCTGCGGTTTTTGTTTGACGCCTTGAATCTAGAAATCATGGCTTATCAATGCTTGAGCAGCAGTTATGTGTGTATATTTATGACATGCTTTTTTATTATCCTATGCGGCTGTAATAAATACCTGCTATTGTAATCAACCTCAGACACTATGGCCGTAGCGCCAATGACCTTCATTGTAATAGGGAATTGGAATGCGGGATAGGTAGCAGCCGGACGACCGCATTTAAAGAATATTATCGCAAGTCAGTCGTAAATAAAACCTTATGAGGTGTTTCGTTTTGATTATTTGTAACGCGACAAGATTTTACGTTTTTAAGTTTACACACTGCATATGTACTTAATGTGAAAACTTTCTTGTAAAAATGCCTGGAAAGTGTTTGTTTTCTGAACTTTGGCTGACAAATCCGATTTTTAAAAGCTGATTACAATCAGTACCTGGAAATGTTTATGTTGCTTTTTCTACTGCAAAAAAAATTGATATTTCAAAAGCTGGAAATATATAATGTAAAACTTCATTCCAAGGGACTAAAGCATTCTAAAATAGCTATTCCAATACTCAATATGAAGCAACCAACTATTGAGAATAATTTAGTTAGAAATACTCCGGTCTCAGACTCTCAACAAAATGATATTTTAGCTTCAGTAACAGCTGATTTACCTGCAAAAGTGTATTCTGAAGAAGCTGATCGTGGAAATACAAATATTGCGTCACACATGATCCATAATGAGATTACTAAAGCTGAAATATTATGGACTATGCACAAGATAGTATATTCTTCGTCAAGAGTTCATCAGAATGCTACTGAACTTTGTCCAATAATGTTCCCAGATTCTTTTATAGCGAAAAACATGCAGTTACACAAAGACAAAATATGTTATATAAGCCACTTTTGGCTTGGGTCTGTTTTTCCAAAACGAACTTTTAACTTTTTGAAGCATGGTGGTACACGTAAAATACCACATTTATCTAGACCTATGAGACATGGTGGCACGTAAAATAGACCACATGTAAAATAAGTTATACTAGACATGCATTACCGTTGGTTTCGTGAACCACCTTATATTTATGTATGGCGATGCATAGAGTTAACAGTTCAAGGGCAAATAATTGACTAGCTCATACCTGCAATATCTTACAGCAGCTCAGTGTTCTTCAGACAGCTGAATGTGCTAGTAGTAAATTGATTTTTTTTGTGTAACCAGTTGTTATTGCATTGTGCTTCAAATTTCTAGCATAGATTTATTAATTATATATTCAGGTAAGATATATTATATCTAGAATTTGTATAATTTATTATTGCCTAACCTGACAGATAAATTTGTGGGTGTTCAATATCTGTACCTCCGTGCAATTAGGTTGTTTTGTTTTAGTACGAATATGGATGATAATGAAGAATTACCGTTCAGATTAGTGAATATGACGAGAGAAGAATTATTTGCAGAATTATATGCTGACATTCCTTCAGGAAATGAATCAGAAAACGACTCAGACGATAAGCATGATGATGCTGAAGACGCAGATGAATTTACATATATTGAAACACCGTCAATAGAACTTGAAAGTGATCACGAATGGGATGATGAAGACCTGCTTCCTGTTTCTAGTTTTATAGTGCGGCAGAAACCAACATGGAATAAAACTTATGGTATTTGTGCTACAATACCTTTTTTTAGATAACATTGGCCCAGTGAATATTACTTGTAATGCTGAAATTCCCTGTCAAGTTTTCAGTTGTTTTTATCAGATAACATGATGGACCATATTGTTTTTCAAACCAACTTATATGCTACCCAGACTAGAAAAGGTTGCATGTTCATACCTTTGACGAAAACGGAATTGAAATGTTTTCTGGGCATCAATTTACTAATGGGATTGAAAAAACTACCCAGTTGCCGGGATTTTTGGTCGTCTGCGCCTGACTTCCATGACAGTTTTGTGAGCAATTTGATGACAGTAAACAGGTTTGGCTGGATTCTTACAAATCTTCATATCAATGACAATGAATTGTTACCAAGCCGTAACTCGACTGACTACGACAAACTGTATAAACTTTGACCTTTTCTGTCTTCATTGCAAACGAATTTTTTGAAGCACTTTAGACCATCTGAATACATGGCGATTGACGAGTCAATGATTAAATTTAAAGGCCGCTCATCATTAAAACAATACTTACCAAAAAAACCTATCAAACGAGGGTATAAGGTGTGGGTATTGGCCGATAAAAGTGGGTACTGTTATAAATTCGACATTTATACTGGAAAGACAAGAGATTCATCTGAAAAAGCCTTAGGAGTAAAAGTAGTAAATAGATTGTGTCAAGAGAATAAAAGTCATAAGATGTTCTTTGACAATTATTTTAGTAGTGTCCAGCTGATGGAGATTTTAAAAACACTACAAATATTGCATGTGGAACCATAAATCCAACTAGGAGGGAATTACCACAGTTTCAAAGAGATAAAGAATTAAAACAGGATGATTTTGATTATTTTGTTAGTAATAGTGGTATCTATACAGTGAAATGGAAGGATAAACGATGTGTTCACTTGATTTCAAATTACCATCAACCAAATGAAGTGACTAAAGTTAATCGTAAGACAAAAACTGGGGTAATACAAGAAATTCCTTGTCCTAAAATTCTTTCAGATTATAATGCGAACATGAACTCCGTTGATAAATTGGATCAACTGAAGCCGTGTTATGAGATTGACCGAAAGTCTAAGAAGTGGTGGCACCGAATTTTCTTTCACTTTTTAGATGTATGTGTTGTGAATTCATACATTATACACAAGCAACTAATTACAAGTTCTAAAATTAGTTTAAAAAATTTCAATCGCGAAGTAATTACTTCGTTAATATCGAAAACAAAAGTCCACAATAAGGAAAATATGCAGTCACCTATAAAACCCATACAAATAAAAAAACATAAACCATTTGTCCATTCAGATATAAAATACAAAGAAAATGTGCACATGCCAATGTATGGATCTAGAAGAAGATGTGCTCGCTGTAGCACTCAAAATAAGCAAATACGCACTGATTGGATGTGCCAAACTTGTAATGTTCCATTGTGTTTATCCAAATCTAAGAACTGCTTTGCTGATTATCATTCAGTTTGAAAAAACATATATTTAGGTACTATACTTTTAGTTTGTATAATACAGTGCCTAGTTGCATGGTGGTAAATATAGAGTACCACCCCAAAATTTGTATTAAAACAAAAAATAAACTTTTATAATCGTAACTATGGTATATTTTATTGCTTAGTAATCCACAATTACCAAAAATCTTATAAATTAGAATAAAATAAGTCTGTGCTTCTAGGATATTTTTTGAAACAGCGATTCTGTGCTTCAAAGAGTTAAATAAAATTAGATTGTATTTTTTTGTGAATAAATTTTGACGAAAGCCTGACTAAAGTTGTGCAAAAATGCCAAATGGACATTCTTGTCAGATACTGGGATGATGAAGATAATATGGTTAAAACAAAGTATTAGTCTTCGTGTTTTCTTGAAAGAACCACTGCCATCTATCTTTTAAATGGTTTTTTAAATACCCTGGATTCTCTTAGTATACCCATTAAAAAAATTTGTAACATCAGCATGGATAGACCTAATGTGAATTTGAAGATGCTTCAGGAACTAAAAGAACACATTCGATTTTCTGGTAGTGATGATGACCCCGTAATGTTTGATCTTGTACGTGTGGGCTGCACATTGTTCATGGAGCGTATAAAACAGCACACAATGGCACTGGTTGGTTTATCCATGAATTTCCACGTGCATTATATTACCTTTTCAAAGACACTCCTACTAGAAGAGGAACTTTTATTATCTATCATACAGGTACAACAACATTTCCACACAAATTTTGTTCAATAAAATGGGTGGAAAATGGTGGTGTTTCACAGCGAGCAATAAAGCTATTAGAGCCTATTAAAAAGTATATTACAGCAGTTTCAACTTGTCCACCAGATTGTGCTAGTTTTAAGAAAATCAGTAAAACTTTGTCACATAGTTTCTTGCTAGCAAAACTAGAATTTCTTTTGTCCATAGTGTCTGATCTCGAACCGTTTTTAACTAAATATGAAACAAATGAGCCGAAGTTGCCTTCTTCATCACGATCTAAGTTCGTTGCTGCATTGTATTGGGGAAAGATTTATAAAAAACGAATTACTAAAAAGTGCAAAATGTTTTTGGATTTAATTAATATTAAACTTGAAGTTGCCAAAAATTTGTTATCGCCAATGCAGATTGATATTGGCTTTGGTGCTGAAATGGCAATCAAGAACTTGAAAAAAACTGTTTCAGAACTTCAAATTTTAGTGTTTAAAAAAGATTGTCAGACCTTCTTAAACTCCTTTTTAAGAAAATCAGTGAAAGTCACCTGTTAAATATAAAATTGTTAGAGATGCATCATGTCTTTCTCCATATGTGATGAAGTGAAACACTTAGGGAACAGGATTCAAGACACATTAGAAGAATTTGTAGAAAGAAACATATAAGTCCAGGTTGTGCCGATGGTATAAAAAGACTTTGTGTGTATCAGAACGTAATTCTTTAAAAGAGTAGCATAATGAAAGGCTGGATATATATTTTACCGGACTTTTTGTAAAATCCTGTATAAACGATAAACAATTTCTTACTTTTGTGAGGATAATTTTGACAATGTATCATAGCAATGTTATAGTAGAAAGAGAGTTCTCTATAAACAAACAATGCTTACAGGGCGGCTTAGAAGAAGATCATTGATTTCACAGAGATTAATTTATGAAGCAACATTTATGAATTTAGATATAACTTCGAAAATGCTTCATGCTGTAAGGAATGCATCTTCTTTAAGACGTGAAGCTATTGCCGAAAAAAAGAAATCTAGGAAGTAGGCAGTAAAAAGCGGATTGTGAAGGAAGTTGCAGATTTACAAAAGAAACGGAAGGAATGAGAAGCATCATAACTTTGAAGAACTAAAAGCATTGGACATTGAGTTGGAAAAATTAAAGAAAAAATTTTGAATTTAAATTGTGTTGTTCTCAAATAACCTTTATATACTTAAGTACGACAAATGTCCTAATTACTTAATTTTGTGATTATAATGTTATGAAACTTAACAACAATAGAATAAATACAAGTAAGTTTTTTTTACACAGGTCACTAATATTTTATAAAATGGTCACTAAAAAGTCACGAATTTTCGTTTTTGAATCTCAGTAGACACCATGTAAACAGAACAACAGTGGTCTTTATGTACTTATTGTCGTTAGCACGTAATTGTAAAATCAATGGAATAGTGTAACATTGCATCAACGATATATGGAATCATAGACTAGAGCGTGCTAGTAGTTTCTCTAAGCACTAATATTAGAGTATAATAGGATGCCTAATACAGGCAAAAGTAACCAAATGTTTATTTGTTGTGCGATGCATTGATAACAGGACCAGAAGAACAAGTCTCAAATCTTATAAAACTTGTAGCTACAACTTAAAAGTTACTATTATTAGAGAAGTAACTATTTAATTAAAGCAAATAAATGCAACTAAGCAACCATAAGAATAAATCAATGCTAAACGAAAAAACGATGAACAAGATGACAGTAAAACAATTTAATACAATAATTAATTGTTCAAAACGATGAAGATAAAAATCCAGTGGAGATCCAGGATCCCAAGCATCTGAACCATCGATCTTCAAAAATGTTATAGAGCTTGGAGCTTACTTCAACTGTGCAATGTGCTGGAACCCCGTCAAGCTCATACCAACTGTTGTGATATTGTGCCAGTGTAAGAGTATTATCTGTAAGATCCTCAACTACTCTGGTTATATTTATAAATATTTTCGAGGTTAACTTTTTACGTAAATTAAATACCGAATTTCATTGTCCATTATTAAAGAAGATACACTGAAACTGCAACATTGCAAAATCTCTCGTGAGATGAGAATTTTCACTAGCTCAAAAATGATTGTTTTTCTATTGTAAATGCCTTTATGAGAGAATTTTGGCTCGTTGGTCCAAATAATTTTTCTTAAAAAATGTGGATCTTCTTGAATACACATTAATAAACATTCACAGAATCCACTCTTTGTGGATATTATGTAATGGTATTCCATACAGACAAGAAAGAAAAGTAAGTAAGCAAAGAAAATCGCCCACACTGAATCAAGACCATGGGATAGAAAATGCGATCAAGCTGGAAAATGAAGCTTAATGAAGAGAGGAGTACTGATATGGGAAAGCCTTGAAATCCTTTCATCCCACAGTGAAAAAGAAGCCAACGTGCCAGTACAAGGTATTTAACCTAACACACAGAAATTTCTTTTAGGTAACAATTTACAAATATTCCCTAAGAAATTCAAATTTTTAGAAAGAACCCGAATAAGTAAACACTTCAGATGGGGACACAAGCAACAACTTGTGAGGATCATATCCAAGAATATGACATAGTAAGTGCGAACAAGCAGGAAAATAAAGAATCTTGCATGCTGACATAAGATACTGTTCATAATACAGAAATACTCTTTAGGTGACAACTTACAAACATTTCCTAGAAAGTTCAAATTTCTAAAAAAAAAGAAGAATATGAAGACAGCTCTTCAGAAGGCAGCACCTCGGTCTTACAGGACACGACTGGTGAAGAGTATTTCCAAGACCATGGCATAGAAAATGCGATCAAGCAGAAAAATAAAGCTGAAAATTAGGTTGTTATCAATGAAGAGATGAGTATTGATATGGAAAACGTTGAAATCTCTTCATAGCACAGTGAGAAAGACGCCGTAATGACAGTACAAGGTACTTATCATAAAATGCTGAAATGTTTTTAGATGACAATTTAGAAACATTCCCTAAGAAATTCAAAGTTGTAGAAAGATCTTGAAGAACCAAACACTTCAGATGGGACCACTCTCGTCGTACAAGCAACAACTTATGAAGATTATATCCAAGAACATGACATAGAAAATGCGATAAAGCAGGAAAATGAAACCAAAAGTGAAGTTGTTCTCAATGTACTGATGCGGAAAGTGTTGAAATCCTTTTATCCTGCAATGAAGAAGAAGCCATCATGCCAGAACAAGATATTTATTATAAAATACAGAAATGTTCTTTAGATGACAATTTACAAACATTCCCTAAGAAATTCAAAATTCTAGAAAGAACCCCTGCAGAAAAAAACACTAGATGGTAGCACTGCCGCCGTACAAGCAACAACGGGCGAAGATTATATCCAAGAACATAGCATAGAAAATGCGATTAAGCAGGAAAATGAAGAATTCTGCATGCTGGCAGAAGTTTAATGTATAAAAAATGTTCTATAAGGGGTTTAATTTATATTTAATAACAAAAGATCTCAGGAACATGTTAATTTCGATAAATTTTGAGATTTATAATTGTTAATTTCAACTTAAATCGTATATCAAATAGTAAAATACCTAAGCAGCATATGTTCCATATCAAATGTATTGGAAAACAACCAGCGTATTCACCAAAATTCACCTGAAGACGATGACTACATTCTCAGAACTGCTGGAAGGTGCCAGAATAAATGACGTGAGAGGAGGAGTTTTGTATTTAAAACGATGGACATAGCATAGGAGGTTAGTCAGTCAGTCGGTACCTGTTGCACAATGCCACGAGCAGACTAGTCATATAATACGTTACATTTATTTTCGAACATCAATATTTTGCAGCAAGTTATTATGGAAAGTATATTTTTTTAAAATGCAAGAGCTGCAATTTGATAATTATTACAACAATTGGAAGATGGGTTTGATTTGAAGATTAATTTTGTCTGAGAATGGAACTGTACTATTGACTTATAAGAATTGAAGAATCGTTATTTTTGAATAGTATCCTCTGGTAATTTGAAATCAAGCAACTTAGGGACACTTAGTTGTAAATATTAAATATATTAACTATTTGGTTTCAATTGAGCGATTTCCTAAAAGATTATTACATATGAATTTAATTTTCATATTAGATTTGTATACAAATCAAATAATTTATTTTGGGTTGCAAATTCGCATAATGATTATGTGATCACATTATATAATAAACAGACTAAATGTTCAGCATGTTTAACACGATTTTAAGGGAAATATTAAATTATATGACTTTCTGAAAATAACTGGCATAAATAGTAATTCTAATGAAAATTAAGGATTTATTGATCAATAGTTCTTGTGTTTAAAATTCATTTATGAGGTGTAGTGTAGGGAATAATTGTGTATTTGAAATATTGTTTGTGAGATGGACAATTGTGAACTCGTTATACTAGCTGTTTAGCTGAAACTTCATAACATGCAGTGTTCACGATGAATCCTGAATTAAATTAAATCAAAACTCAGTTTACCGCTAATTCAGCTGAAGTTTGGTAGATGCTGCTCCCACCTGTGTGGAATAAAATTACAAAAGGAATACTACAAAGAAACACGAGACTGTTAAAAAGCACCAAGTGATTTACTAAAAATCAATAAATTTAGAATTTCAAATTAAAAGTTATATACAAATTTTTCATATATTACTAATTAAAAAAACATTTTCTCGCTCAGTTCATAAATCGTGTTCAAAATATTTACAAATGCATTACCTTTTAATTATTTAATGTCGCCATACCTATTTTCATTAAATCCTTCATTAATAAGCCTATTATTATACCAATAATCAGTGTAGCAAAATACGGGTACAAATAAATTATTTAGCATGATCCAAGTTTAAAATGTTTTAACCTTCACAATAAATTCATTTCCCTATTTATACACTACTACTATTTTATGAATATCGAATTTACACCTACAATGACTAAAATAAAATCATACTTTTAACAAGGGCGCTCGTAATCTATTACGAGCTTCAAACATTTGCACCGTCCATGACATCATCTTATTCACTTTAACGCATGCACAGTAATAAAACAAACAGTTTAATTGGCACCTGTTCCGTATCTTCTGCAGTTATGTACAATATCCAAACTTTAAACAGCTTTGGCATTAAGTTCTATGGGAATGTATACTTGTGGTATATTTACAAGGAGTTCATTACTCGTCCCACTCGAAATTGTTTTCTATTGAACAACGCTGTATACCAGAACAAAACTCCATGTTAGAATTATTCCATTAAGCATCGAAATTATCCCAGTCTACAAGTAAGCCTTATTTTTTAAATTAAAATAAGATTTGTTAAGTGAGAAATTCTACACGACTATATTTTTACACAATTTTTATTTGTATGTAAATACTTTGTAGCATTTTCAAATGCTACGTTTGCAAAATAACCCCAATAATTACTTTTATTATGTAGTCATACATAACCCCTAATATATGCAACACACTTTACAATATCTATTACGCATTTAGTATATTTAATCAGTTATAATTAATACATAATAACATAATAATTACATCTCAACAATTGATTCAGTTGTTGTTTACAACATTCAATTTATATTCTTATTTGATTTAATAAAAATTCATTATTACCCTTATAATGAAGATAAATAAATACATTCCTAACTTACATCTTTATGAAATATTTGTTAATATGTGCAGCCATCTGCCATAAATATTCGAAGTTACGAATGTATCGTAGTATAGACAACTTGTTCTTAATCGCAAGAGCAGTCTAAGGTCGCTTCTTATCAAACTAAGAAGGCTCGTTTAGCATCTTCTGACCTTAGAATCGGGATAGTGAGAAGAGGTGACTGAAGCGTCGAGAATCATCTACGTGACGATTCCTGAGGGAATTAACAATGCGCTTTTCGGTACGTTAGTTCAGAATCCAATATTACAATTCGTTTAAGATGCACACGCATGATTGTTAGTCTGGTTTTTGAAGAATCGCCGTGATATTTATTTACATCTATCTTGGATGCTCGTAATTTCAATGCAGTATAATTGCTTGGTACAAGATTGCAAGATTTCACCTTGTCTGAATTAAATAGATGGATTAATTATCTGTGAAGATGCATGGTCAAAGTCCGATCAGCTATACTTCGTTTCATAAACAGCATGTAATCGATACATAAATCTGGTTGGCATAACATGTGTTGAACTGGATTTTCAATATAATTTTATTCGAAATTTTATTCGAAAGATGTCACTTGCCAACTTCGTTTAGTTTACATTCCAATAATGGTATTATAAAATCTAATACGGCAATAAATATTTCATGAAATTTAAGTGAATTTAAAAATTAGAAACAGGGTGTATTTCACATTGATTGTGTAATTTGATAATATTGATTTATACATTTAAACATAACCCTAGTTCTAGTTTAATTAATTATAACTTGCTATAACAGCTATCAAGTAAATTGTTATATTGTTCACCTCTTATTATGATTAAAGAGAGACGTTATAATACTCTAGTGAGTTTATATTGCAGCTTATATGTTTATCAACATTCCATACTTCAAATTCTATTAATAAATAACTTGTTAAAATCATACAGCTTATTTAATTTTTGACTAAATATATTTTTGCTTCTTTTGTCATCTGATTAGGAAACGTTGCTCAATTTATTTACTATATTAATGTATATAAAATCTATGCATTCTAATTGTGAGTAGTTAGCGGATCCGATTTCTACATAAAATAATAATTGTTGCATTTTATTAGCATCAAACGTTAAGGTTTAGTATTAACGTGAAACTTAAAATCAAGAGAGTTATATTTTCATTTTCTATATATTTAAAGAAAGTTAAGTTACTATTGCACAAACATTTTTAAATACCTAAATTATAAATACGTTCCATTTTTACTATAACATAAATTTGTTAAAGGATATTATACTACATTATACTTTTCAAAGAAACCTAGAACACTTTTATTTAAACAAAAAAGTATACAATCTTTGAGTATATAAAATACTTTCATAAAGGTTAATGCTACAAGATATAAAGGTACTTACAATATCATGTTATTTTGAAATATATTGGAGGAGCAAACTGCTGCCTCATATGTTATATTTTTAATCTTGTAATTTATTTCAGGTATCTCATCGTTGTAGTCAACTTTTGAGTTCTGCATTCCCCTTTTATCTGAATGTAGTGGCGCTCAATATTTAGTTAATTTCTTTAATATCAATTCCCACCCCTGAACCATTGCTTTCTACCGCGTAGAGTAAAGTCTAGAGAATAGCACCGGTAACATCCAATTCCACTGAAAAAGGTTTGGTTAAAACTTGAATAAATTTCAACTTGTATATTTGGCTGCTTAAATCGAAAAGGGAAAACAAAAGGTAATTCCAGCCTATTTAAGTGCAACCTCTTTCTACTTCTAGACTATTTTCAACTTAAATTCATGAAAAAGCAGACTATTGTATCGTCAAAATAATACTCACATACTCTTCATTAAAGTTTTCTTGGACTATAAATTGATATTTGCATATTATCGTTAAGTATAACCTTATATGATCCTCTCAAGATTCAAAGTCACCAACCTTGTGTTTATTCAAATGCATATCCATCTCTCACCATAATCTTATAAAGCTTTAATCGTCTACTCTCTCTAACCTATACTAAAATAGCTTTATGCTCTCTCCAATGTTAATTTGTACGCGTGCATAATTAATTCCCGTATTATCCCTTGATATCGCATTGTCTGATAAACAAAACTTTTTTAGCATCTAGCCTTTGTTGCTTTAAAATATAATTCTCACAAATTAATTCTGGAACCTAACTTTTGAAGGATATATATATATATATATATATATATATATATATATATATATATATATATATATATCAAACGTTTGTTAATTATGTTTTCCGAGTAAAGATAAAATTGAAACGAATGTTTAACACAAACTCGATTTCCACGTTATCATTTCACTTCATTTAAAATATTGTTACTAGGAAATGTTATTTGAAAATAAAATGAAAAGCGTTTTATGTTCTTAAAATTTATAATGAAGTATAAGTTGTTATTAAAGTTTTGCATGTACAAAATGATACAAAATATGACGCCTGTTTATTTATGTCGCCAGGTTGAATCAAATAATTGAGATTTCGCTTTTGTGTGTTGAAATTATGGTTTTCTTGATTATAGAAAATTAATGTAAATTACTTTTTACGCTTGTGCACAGTAATATATAGTATATTTCTGCAGATGTGGTCAAGTTTCAAATGATTATATAATTGAAATCGAAAATTGATGACAA
This sequence comes from Platerodrilus igneus, assembly GCA_036346225.1. Classification (NCBI taxonomy): domain Eukaryota; kingdom Metazoa; phylum Arthropoda; class Insecta; order Coleoptera; family Lycidae; genus Platerodrilus; species Platerodrilus igneus. The sequence continues at coordinate 2,977,914 of JARFIW010001270.1, forward strand.
AAGTGGTTGTATAAGACACAGGTGTGAGGAGAATTAAAATACATAATTTCAATTTTAAACGAACAATCAATTTCAAAATTATGCAATAATTGATTTTTAAACAAATATCAGTAATTTTGTAGATGGATCCCCCTCACTGCTTTTGAACCCAGCATCATCTCCTGCCACCTTGTTACACGGCTTCAGTGCCCACATGGGAATCTATGTTGTAGATGATTTTAGATGTATATCAGTTATGATAAAATAAAAATTTAAGCTTAGAACATATAATTAAGGATATCATAGCTTGACAAATGTAAATGCCACATGAATGAAACTACCTTTTACAGGGGAAAATGATTCATGTTATTCATAGTATGAAGATTTGAATGGGAAGTTTGCTATGCTATGATTTTGAATGTTGGTTTTAAACAACATATTTTTTGATGTACTCTAAGTATTAAATTATTGTTTTTTATTTTAAGAGTTGTGTATATTGCATAGATTTTTGTATAGTGAAACAGCCAATCGAAGGTTAAAGGAAATTAATTATGTAGAACTTGATTTACTGTTCTATGAATGTAAAAACCACAAAAGCCATATCATGCATTGTTATTTTAATATTATTTTGAATTGAATGATATAGAGCAATATATTCTTTGTAGTGTGTGGAAAACGTGTCAAGGTCAAACTGCCCTGTTTGTTTAGAGGACATACATACATCACGCATACCGTGTCACATACCAGATTGTGGCCATCTATTACATCGGCCTTGTTTTGAGCAATTACTTCATTCCGGACATTATGCATGTCCAATCTGTCAGACTTCTCTTATGGACATGACAAATTTATGGAAATATCTTGATAATGAAGTTGCCCATACACCAATGCCATCAGAATATAGTAATTATATGGCTGATATCTTATGCAAAGATTGTCACAAGGTATTACTTATCATTTATGTAACAAATTCTTTATTATTATTATTATATATAGGAAAGTACAGTAAAATTCCATGTGGTTGGATTAAAGTGCATAGAATGTGGTTCGTACAACACATGTCGTATTAAAGGCTCACCGTGTCCGACAGAAGGTAATTATTAATCATTATTGATAAATTTATTAACCGTATGTAAAAATTGTAGGTTTGGGCAATAGGCATGGTAGTAGAAATGGGTTGTCTTCAAACAGTTTTCCTTTAGAAGGTGAAAGTAATGCCGGTGAGAATGCTCAAGGTAATGTACAAAACGCAGCTGATGCATAAAAGCATATAGTAAATATTGAACAAAAAAATTTATTTGTATTATGTACATATGATTTTAGTGCAATACATCTATATATATATTTAGCACTGCTTAAATATCATTTATTAGGTAAATATATTTTATTAAGAAAGTGTTTAATAATTGATTTGAATTTTCTGAAATTAATTTAGATTATCTATTAAAAGAGCTTAGTATTATTGTATTGCATGCATTTGAATCTCATTGGCAACAACTACAACTTTTTATTTGTACTCTGTTTTATTTTTCATTTAATTAACCCAATTTTCAAGTTTGTACATACTCAAAGTATGACTAGTTGTTATTAACTTTTATATTGTTTGTTATTTTAAAAATATTTATTTTAAATAATTGTTATTATTGTGTGATTTGCTGTTATTGTGCGTAGAAGCTTTAGATTTGATTAGAAATTTAGAACGCTGATATTATTATACAACAGGTGTAGATAGTTTTGCAAAACACTAATTTTTTAGTGGACTCGTTGCGAAAATTTATTAACATTATGTACCTGGAGTCCATAACAGAATTATGTTTTGCCTGAACTGATTGTATTATATTAACTTTAGTATTGTATACTATATTTTGTAGTACATTATGCTAACATTTTCATGACTAGTGTGTTGTATGGATTTGGTAACAATCAAACACGTGAAACTTTTTATTTAGTTTTGTTATAAACTCTGAATAGTAGAGACAACAGATATATCTCGACTCAGCATGTCAATCTCTGGCAAAGTTTGGATACCACTATAAACAATATATTATTGGTTATTTAAATTGCAAGATTTACAGCACATGTAATAAATGCAAACTGAAATAGAATTTGCAATCAAATGCATATGAAATTCTGAAGTCAATTGAGCTTCCTAAATGTATCATCCATGTCCTGAACTAGTTGTTTTCACGGTTATTATAAATTAATCAATAAGCATTGTTCCCGATGCTTTATTTTTATGCACATTGCCCATCTTAAGTATTATAATTTTGTATAGCATGCAACCATATGGAAATTCCATTTCCTTGCAAAAGACATGTGAAATATTTCAAATACAAAGATGCTTTGACATTATTAAATAGTTATTTTAGGATTCTAAATACTGTACATCTGGATATATTAAGGTTCAGAGTATATACCGTTTAGGCAGCTTTTATTTATATATCGGCTGTACTGTAAAAATGGAATTTTAATGTCTTATTAAATTGAATTTTGAAATACTTTTTTAGTAGGTACAGAAAGCGAGATTATAAAAATTATTTTTAATTGTGAAGTTTTAACATTTCTTTCAAGTAAGTAACGAATACCACGCTATGCACATTTAGTATTTCTGTCTCCAGTACAGATTATGTTTAGACTTTGTAAATGATAGTTAAATCTAAAAATCTCCATGGCAGTACATTAATTGCTACTATTTTCTTAACTATGTGCAGATACTGTACCTATTTAATATTAATCCTAAAGGACAATTTATGTAAATCATAACATGTTGATTGCCATTATTGTTCATGCGATATATAAAAATAATAAAGTTTTACACAATCTCATTTGTAAAATTTCTGTTGTGAAGGTTATATATAACCTATCTGCATGGGGTTTTTTCTTATGTGATATGTTTAATAAAATTTGAAAAGCCACTACTCATGAAAATGAAATGTTAGTTGTGATAGCAATAATGCATAATTAAGATACTAATGTTAGTAGTTTTTAAATGACCCGGTTCCAATTGCTATTTGTTTTGTTCCATATGTAAAATAGTAGTCGATTAAGGGCTGCAACTGAAACATGATCAAAGCTTTTAAAATCATTTGTACCAAATTACATTTTTATTTGCTATATAGGTACATTTAAAAGTACCTACTATACTAAGAAAATACTACTAGGCTCTATAAGGTATACAAACGCAGTTGCTGATATATAGTCTGTTTTAGAAAACAATGTACTGATGTCATATAGACCAGAAGCTGCTGTCGCCGTACATTGCATGTAATAGCATTTCTTCGGAATGTTTGTCTAAAATCTTAGACGTATGGTTCGTCGTTCATCCGAAATAACAATACAAAATGGAAAAAATTATTGCCATATTCATATTCTTCATACAAGTAAACCCCCAAATACCAAAAATTATGGCCGAAGTTATGCAGAAAATACTAAGAGAAAGCAGTTTTTTGTTGTGTGTAAATATTTCAGGAACTATAGATAATTAAATTCTGAAAACGTTTAGAGTTCAAAATGCCACAGATTTTTTGTAATTTAACCAAAACATCTCTTACAGTTTAAAAGATCATGTTTATGGTTTCAAGTTCCATTGGATTTTTCTGAAGTGACAAGTAGACTCTCTCATGTACTGAAAGGAGATATCTTTCAAGAAAATCGACATACTCGAAAATATTGAGTTATACAAAGGAAAACGTCAAACAATATAATCAACAACCTATCGATCAATATATTCGGAATTCTTTACACATTATGAGCTAAGGCAGTAGCGACAATAGACCAACCAAACACACCGAAAACAGAACAGTCGCACCTATAAATACAGTACCACCACACTTACATAATATCATTTCATTAGCGACTATTTGAGGATGAGGGAGAGTTCCTTGAAACAGATTCCGTTTCAAACATGATGTTTAACAGAATACATCATCTTGTTGATGTACAAGGGCCAAGAATCAACACGGATAAGTCTTATACATGTTGAACTTACTTTCTATATCTAGTATTAGCAGATATAGAAATTTTTGATAACATTTTCAACCAGAATATTCTCACTTAAGAAGCCAAAAAACCTTGTGATTTCCATGTTCATTTCTTCTTTGGTTTGACATAATTGGCACTACTTCTACTTATACCGCTATATTCAAAATTAAATATTTTATTGATCCAACGTATTCTTTCATCATGCTAATGCATCTACAATGGGAAACATGTTACTACCTTGTATTGCTAATTTGTTTATGTTGCATTAGTTAATTGTATGTTGGAAAGGTTCACTTTACCATATGTGGTGAGGAGAATATCATCAGAACGACTCCTGAACAAACTTGAATGTTTTTTAACATTTTGCTACTAATAATGACCACTTCATGGTCGAACTATAACTTTTAAATAATGTAGGTTAAAGGGTTTTTATTATAGTTAATTTGAATCATAGTATCGAGTTCTTAATCATCATTTCGTCTGATTTAGGGTTTTAATTTAATCCGTTTATTCACCAACAACACAAACTATTAAAAGTTTAATTATGAGTTATACACTGTTTTTTTTAGTGATTCGCTAAACACAGTTATGCCGTATGTAAAGCAGTTTTCAACACTATTATATTAGCTTGATTTTCATTTAATAAATCTGGTGAGGTATTATCGGCAACAATGTATTAGCTCAATAAAATAGCATATGTTGATATTAATAGCAATTGGGATTTGAGTGTTTAAAAACTATCTAAAAGGTATGTGCCAAAAGACCAAAAGCAATACTCATTATATAAATGGCAGCTTCAGTAAATAAGTTTTTAAGCTTTATTAGATATAATACTAGTGGCAACCTATTTAATAAACAAATATGTATCATACAGTGATCTAATAAAAGTATAAATTGTTATTTATAATTTTTGTATTATACAAGCTAGATGAAAATGTTTTACTGTAGCAGGTTAGTATATTTGTCGTCTCCAGCCGTTGTACTGCTAGCTGTTGCACCAGGCTAACGACAGTTTGAAAACTACTGATCCTAAACAACGCCAAGCTAAGTGGGCAACCCAAGAATTGCCTGTACGACAACAATTCAAACACACATTGATAGACATGCTACTAAAACTTCCCTTTTATAGAATCTCTTTTGACAAGTCTCTATCTATATATTTTGAATTGACTACTGCTCTACAACACTTACCAACTTATTAAAATACAACATATTGTAGTAAAGGATTCCACATACTCCCACCTGAGAAACATTTTTCAACAATACATTTTTCACAAACAACTAGAAAACATGATCACCTGAGTACAAGTTGATTAAGATAGCGAATAAAGTTTACGTTCCCCATGCATGTGCAACACTAGAGGTACCACAGCTCTGCTTTTAGATACTCCCACACCTACATTGTTCTCCATTTCTTCCTCTGTGCACTTTTTCCTTATTATCTATCAGACTCCTTTATAACAGGTTGATCACGGGCGCTAATGGATTCAAGGAGATACAACCTTTGTACAGATCTTAAGGTGTTGTATATCGTGTGGATGTAAACTAACCTAATATGCCCATCTTTACCTGCTATTAATTCTTCAACACGTTCCAATGGCCATTCTATCCATTTGGAATTGTCATTGCCCATTAGAACCACGCCGAAAACATCTATGCAATTCTCTCCGAATGATAACGTATTTTCCATAATATATATTTATTGAAATTGAAATATACAGGGCAAGCCCTAGTTACATATTTCACTAAATTTAATGTGATATACATACTAAAATAATGTAGTACAAAACAATATGAATGATGCATATTAAATTAATGTTATGTATGCATGTGTAGTGTGTAAGCACATACGTATGTATGTGTGTGTATTTGTGGTTATGAATATTAATGGTTAATTAATTTTTGCAATATCTTTTTAAACTCATTTTCATTACTTGAGAATAATGATAATGATTTGTTGTTATTGTCAAAGTTATATGCTGCTAGTACTTTTAGTATTGGTGAATTGCGCCTTAATTCTGTTCTAAATGTGGGAATATAAAATAGGTTTTTAAGACGACCACAATGTACAGGGACAGAAAAACCTATTTTACTTAATATATAAGGACAATCAATTTTATTATTTAGAATTTTATGTAGAAAGAAAAACCTTATTATTGTTCGACGTACGGAAATTTTATTAATCGCGAATATTTTCCGAGCTTTACTGTACGAGTTGAAACCTATATGTGTATTAAATTTTTGTAGTAAATGTATGATATAAACTTATTTTGAATAGTATCAAGTAGTTGTGATTGAATTGCAGTTCCAGGATCCCAAACAATAATAGAAAATTCTAATTTGGAGCGAACCAAAGAGTTATACAGCAACTTGATGCAATCTACATTAGTAAATGACTGTGAGTTTCTGATAATGAAACCTAACATTTTATACGCATCTGCCGCTATCGATTTTGTGTGACCATCAAAATTTAAGTTTGTTTTAAATTGTACTCCCAGGTCCGTTTTGTCATTCACCTCTTTTAGTCTATTTTTGTTATTGAATAATTAAATTCTATTTTATGTTTAGTAATTAAGTATGACATTTTCTCACATTTATTAATATTGAAATATAATTTATTGTCATCACACCAAATATATATATTGTCCAGATCTGCTTGTAGTAAATCACAATCAGAGTCACTCTTTATTTCCTTGTATATTTTCAAGTCGTCGGCAAATAAAAGATATTTACTATTACAAATGGACTGTGGTAGATCATTAACAAAGATAAGAAATAAAAGAGGACCAAGATTGCTTCCTTATGGTACACCTGAGGTTGGAGTGAAGCATTGAGAGTCTGTTCTTTGGTATGTCACAAACGATTTTCTATTAGATAGATAAGATGCAAGTAATTCAATTACTGGTAGTGAAAATCCGTAAAAAGCCAATTTTGCTAACAGTATGTCTTGATTCACATTATCAAATGCCTTAGCAAAATCTGTATATATTACATCAACCTGCCCTTTCCTGTCTAACACTTCACTGACAAAATCTGTAAAAATTAACAGATTTGTGGTGGCTGATCTTTTTGGCATAAAACCATGCTGGTGTAGGTCAATTGAAGAATTAACATGACTAAATATTCGTTTGTAAATAATTTGTTCAAAAATTTTTGCCGCACATGATAAAACAGAAATAGGCCTATAGTTGCCAATTAGGTTTGTTGCACCTGATTTATGAATTGGAGTAACTTTGGCAAGTTTCCATTGTTCGGGAAAAGTTTTCGTTTTTAATGATAAATTAAACAATGTACAAAGTGGATATTTTAGTATATCGGCACATCCCTTGAACACATATGGAGGTATTCCGTCAGGTCCTGCAGCTCGTTTCGGTTTTAACTGGTGTAGTGCTTGCTCCACATCTTCAATTGTAATGATGTGTAAAGTAAATATGTCATGTGGGCTTTCATTTAAGATCGCGCTTATATTGCTAGTGCTATAATTTGAATGATTACTGTACACCGATAAAAATATTCATAAAGCATTAACTATTGTATATATAGAATTCAATTCACGATTTTTATAGGAGTATGTTGTGGACACTGTGCAGTTTTTTATTGTTTGAAATATAATTCCAGAAAGCTGCTGGATTTCTTTGAATATTTTCCTCAACACCTTTTATGTAGTCTTTATATGCTTCTCTAATTTTTACTTTAGTATGAGCACGCAAAGTTTTAAACTTTGTTAGGTGATACTCAGATGTACTCTTTAGACCATGATGATAATTTTTTTCTTTGACCAGACTAATCAATTCTTTATTAAACCATGGAGGATATTTGCTAGTGTTTTTATTTTTATTATTAATATTTCTTATTGGAACTGAGTTTTTAAGAGCAAGGTGTATAGCTTGATAAAAGGCTTTTACGGCTTCATTGACATAATATAGAATTAATGCCTCCTAAGTCATAATCAGAGACCCTAGTTACTAACTGGTCTCGCAAAAACAGTCAGTGTTAAAACTAATAAATCATGCTGATCTTTTGAGAGAGAAGTTGGCAACTTAAATGCCGACAAAGCTGAGGTTAATTCTAAGTGCACTGCTCGATATACAGCGCATGTAAATAAGTAACTCTATGCTTTAGTTCCTTCACTTAAATGCAGAGATCCTACAAAATCCACTCCCTTTATCTCAAATGCCACAGCATCGTTTACTGTAGCAGAAGGTAAGGGTGGTGATTCCATAACAAAATGCTTTGACCTAAACCTGCAAATTCTACATTTTGCAGTGATGCATCTCAAGTTCTCGTACCTCCTAACAGTCGATAGCTCTCTCTAATCTGATCCAACAGACCGTGCACTTCAACATAACAAAGCTTCTTGTCCATGTCCATTATCAAGTGCCTGTAAAACACTTGGCGGACAAAACGATAGGAAATCTATAACCTGGAACATCTTCTCGATGAGCTACTTTAATTTTATACATATCAACCCTCGTTCATAAATAAACGGATTAAGACAGGTCAAATGCTTATCTTCAAGGTCTTAAAAGGTTTGTTTTTGTACCAATCTCATCACAAATATTGGATTTGTTTAATTCTTCAACAGAGAATTCATTGACCGTTCAGGATGTTTTAGAGTAACAAAACCATAAAATTCAGACGATGTACAAAAATGGGACGAATGCCAAAAATTCGTTAAATTGATCAAATCAACATGATGCTGATACCTTCTTTTTGCATCTTGACTTCTTCATCAGTACTAGGAGTTTCAACGGACCAACACCCAGCATTCAAGTGGGATCTTCCCAGAATTGTGATTCCAATAGCTGTTTAGGATTACACCTGCAAGACGGCATATCAGTTGGGTTGTAAGTTCTGGATACATAGTGCCAACAGTCGACTTGTGTTAATTTTTGTATTTCAGTCATCCGATTCCAGACAAACGTGTTGCACTCTTCTTTGCATTTAATCCATAAGAGAAAAAATGTTGAATCGGTCCAAAAAACCAACTTTGCTGCCCAGGCTACCTTTCACTTGGTTATACTGTCGTGTCCCGATTAATGCCCTTAATAACTCCAAACGAGGGATCGCCACATTTTTTAAGGACGTGACTCTGGACTTAGCAGCCAATAAATGCACCTTCACAATCTCTTCAGTTACAGCTTGCAGAAAACAATAGCTGCATAAGCATTTTTGCAGCACTACGAAATCTATCAAGGGTTATTTCTTACGTCCACTATTAATCAAAATCCAACGAATTTTTATTTCATATAAGAACTGTAGTTCCCCATGCCACCTTTTAAACAATCTAGCTACCTTATTATCAATAGGTGTGTTCCACGTAATTTTTTTTTAGCTACAATTTATGCAGTAACTGTTTAGGCACGAATATGATTGGTGACAAAACTGATGGCAACAAATATCATTTGTTGCACCAATAGCAGTATCTGTTTTGACACCACCAGATCATCTACATCTTACAGCAAAAGGTTTTCATGTATGACTATGTCCCATTTCAAATACCACTTGAGTTCCAAAACAGGTAAACGGTGGTCATCAGTTGCAGCATCTCTGGAAAACTACCCTCATAATTCAAACTTTCCATCTCATCCTCATCAGGTCTTCAGTCCTGGAACTGGTTAGAAGCGTATCCTCATTGCTTCCTAGTGTGAACTAACCTATACATTTTCCTGAAATTTGCACAGTCCGCATCTATCACTATCTGCATGCGAAAGTCTGATCTCAGTCCACCTATACCTCCCTTTTCCTATCTCTGCTTTAATATATCCTGTACCATTCTCCAAAAATGCCTTTGAACGTAATCTGCTCTTCTATTTCTCTTTTTTTTTTTCCACATATCTTTATTCTTCTACTATTTCTATAACTTATTTGTTATTAACTTTGTTTGTCCATGATATCATCCTCATACACCTGAAGCATAACATTCCAGAAGGCGTCTACCTTTTTCTGTCTGCTTTTCCTAATGTGCTGTGCTCCATACGTATGTTTCGAACAATTTTCTTCTTGTTTCTATGTTTGTTATCTTTGAACATAGCTGGTGTTCTTTCTTGTAAGATGCAGTTCGTACACCTTTTATTGTTTTACAATTATATATCCTATTTCCCCCATAATCAAAGGTATGGGGGTGCTCCATGGTGTGGTGGTATGTGTGTGACTACTACGCCCAAGGTCCCGGGTTCAAATCCCGACACCGTCCGCTTGAAAAATGTTAGACGAGCATTTTTCACAAAAATACACCCTCGTTCGGATGAGAGGTAAAATGGAGGTCCCGTGTGTGTGTTGTCACGCACGTTAAAGATCCCTACCTTGCTTGGAACAGCAAGGGTTTGGCAAAATTCCAAATTTTCCAGGTACCTTTGGATAGAGCATTAGAAAATCACATGTAAGGTATTTGAGGGGGGTGGGGAAGCAGCTGTGGCTGCCAAGTTCCCCCAGCACTTGAGCATTTGTCGAATTAATAGTTTTTCCAATATATTTTTTCGCACAATCAACATTAGTTGAAAATATTTCACAACCAACATCTGTAGTTGTTTATATTAATCATCAGATCAGATTTAAGTTCACTTATGTTTTCGTCATTAGGTTTCCATCTTAAAACTGGTTGGATGCCTCATTGCAGCATTTATTTGGCACTGTTTCAGTTGAATAATGAAGTACGCACATTATACCACTAGTGAAAGGTGACCAGACGTCCCGCTTTTGCCAGGACAGTCCTGATTTTTCACAATTTGTCCCGTGACGTTTTTCAAAAGTCCTGACTTTTAGAATTAAGAAAAATCAAAATTAAGTGTTGAAACTTTGAAAGCCATTTTATGTGTCAAATATAATTTGACAAATTCTTGTGAAGATTTTTACAATATTTTAAAAAATGACAACAATCTACTGAAACAAATTCGCTCAAATAAAAAATATGTCAAGGAATAAAATATTATACATTTTTTTATATTTATAAATTGTACTTATGTTAAAAATAAAAAAATATTTCGATATTATTTTGATTCTGTATGAAAATTTTTGTTGATCCCCTCCTTCAGAGTTGCCCCGCTTTGCCCATCTAAAAATCTGGTCACCTTACACTAGTGGAATATTGTGACATATTACCCCACTAGTGGAATTATAAAAAGAGACCATACTTTAATTTATTAAGAATAAACAGGTTTACCAATTTAATAATTAATAGATAATTTAAATTACTCATACTTACATTATTGCTGTGAATATCCGGGTACAGCTGCGCTGACCAAAATAAGGATGCAATGAATGTTTGCTTAATAGAAAATATGAATTCTTATCTTACTGTGCCTGTTTTCTCTTGCTAGCTCAGCGACAAATATGCTGTGGATTGTACAAAAAAGAAATGAAAGAAATCTCAAGAAACATTTATGAACAATCTTTTATACATTCAAAAATATCTTTCTTCTACACACATTATCTAAGAAATCTACTTACACACAAATATCAAGAAAGCTTATAATGCAATTTACAGCTTAAGTTTAGAAACAACATTTTATCACTACTTATATATTAATACAATCTTCTAATCCTTGTTGATAATTAGAAAAATATTTCATAGATAAGTCACAAAATTCTTAAATTTTTATGGGTAATTTAAATATTCTTGTGTTACCCCGTCTCAGTGTAGTTGATCAACGATAAGGTTGCCAAGCATCCTGGATTTTGCAGAATGTCCTGGATTCAAGGCTTAATCTGTGCATCCTGTGTAAGACTTCCACAGGATGCTAAATGTCCTGTATTTAACGAATAAACAAATTCATGCATTTAAAAGCCATTATTTCTACACTTGACGCCGTTAAACAATTTTTTAATTACATTTGCTCATTGCTGACGTTGAGTTTAATCGGTTTTAGCTAGCCACAGTTCGCTTTATTGTGTCTTAGCTATAAACACATAAACAGCATTATATATATTTAGCTTTATGCACAGATTATGCTTAGTTAGTATTGTGTTTTATTTAAGGTTGGGTGAACATTTTTGCAATGCAGCATTTCATTAACGAATGATTTGTTTAAAGAAATTGAATTAAAGTGGTTAAGTAGATTAGAAAATAAATTTAAAGGGAATACTAATGGAGGTGTGTAATATTGTAGTGACGATAGTACCTAATCATTAATTATCATGGATGAGAATGATTCAGAAACGCCCCCCAAAAAAGTTGTTAAATGTCTAAGCAAATATAGGAAAGAGTGGGAAAGCAACTTTTCGTGGTTAAGAGAAGAAAATTTCAAAAAAGCCTATTGTATGTTATGTGAAAAATCCTTTTCATTTGCTTATGGGGGCCTTGGAGAAATAAAGCAGCAGCTGAAGGAGCTAAGCACTGCAAGCATTTTTAATTCGGAGTGTTTTGAATTCTGAATAGGAAAAAATAGCAGCAGCTGAAATCACTGAAGTATACCATACTGTAAAATACTTCCACTCATACAATTCATTAGATTGTACTACACAATTAGCCGTTGCAACATATGCAAACTCCAAAATAGCCATTCTACATGTCCTATTTTTTTCACATAACTAACCCCATTCCCATATTTCCTTCCTTTGATACTGTATGAATTACCCTAAAGTCTCTACTCTAAAAATCCTCCGCCTCGCACCAGCGAATTTCACTGATCTCTACTATGTCTATTGCTAACCTATACATTTCAATGTTAAAGTTCTCTAGCTTATCTACTTGCTTCATACTTCTGACATTACACATTCCGATTCGTAGAATATTCACGAATCTTTTTTTATACTTTCCTATCATATCCCCTGAAGTAGTTCCCTCCCAGAGATCCGAAAGGGAGCCTATTTTAACTCCGGATTTTCTTACCCCAGAGGATGCCATCATCTTTAATAACAATTTAAGTACACTATGTACTTGGGAGGTAATGTGGTGGTTTCCCTATGCCTTCCACATCGCAGTAATGTATCGTAGAATGCCATACTGATTCCTATGGTCTTTGCCACTCTAAGTACTGAAAAAGCTGCTGCCCTTATTTGGGGACCTGTCTTAGTCTGGTTCCTCACTCAAGACCCTACTACTTTGGTTGGACCTGTAGTTTGGCTCTTTAGATCACTGGAGCACGCAAACCATTTCACCGTGCCAGTACTCTAGAACTTCTTCGAGGTGCAGGTTCATTCCATCTACCATAATCAAAACATTTACAATTAAATTTGTTTAAGCTGGGAATATCTGTTACACTGGCAACATAGTTGTCTACATAAAAACTGGTAGACAACTTTTCAACAGTTTCTGGTGAATATTCAGCTCATGGAAGGAAGGATTTTTCTAAACATTTTGAATGATGATATTCAATAATGGTGCCAAGCAGAAAAGGGTGTCAGTTAATGCCAAACGTAACTCAATTATGTTAATATACAATATCCTCGCCTAATTCATCTTTCCACGAAAACTTTGACATTACAATTACTTTCGTGCATACCGAACTGCAGGAGGCATTTTTTATATCACACTTCATTCCTATTTTACATTCTCGAAATCGCAGCAACATGACAGGAATAAGCTCAATAAAATTTTGCTGTCTTCCGACCACTGATTCAAGAAGGGTTTACCATTTTCATGTGCAGATGCATCAAAAACCAGATGCACTGCAGTTGTAAAATCCTCTTTCAACACCAGTCGTTGTAATGGGTCCACTAATTTCGTTGTGATCAAGTTTCTTTCTAAGTTTTAAGGATTTACTAACAGTAACATCCAGTTTCTTCTTAGTGATAATATTATTAGCATGCAACAGAGGATGACCATCTATATACGGCAATCTTACCTGATATCTGCCTTCAGCATCAATAGCGACAGTCTACATAAAAAATTATTTAGTCGTCACTTCCTCTAAATAATTTCACAACAGGATCTTCAATACCCAATACTTCTAACTGCCAGAAGTCCATGATTGAACTTTGATTAAACAGAGACAAAATAGATGAGGTTGATTTGTCAGTCTTGGCTCGATCCAGTGCTCATTATCGTCCAACCTAGGTACGTTTCCATTGTTAACAACCCACATTTTAATGGATGATGGTTATCAGTGTTCAAGGTGGTTGCAACATCAGCACCCAGCAGCAGCTCGTTCGGAACTTGTCTATTTACTTTTACATCCATGGGCAATAAAAAATCGAACAAACTTCATTATAAATGAAAGGCTGGTCTAACATTTCAAAAGTGTGATCTATAGCCTTCACTAGCTAAAGAAATTCGCTGGCTCGTTTTCGGATTCAGCATGCAAGAAATCCATAAGGTTTTTAAGCCTAATGTTAAGCATTGAAATTATGTTGGGAGCTTGATCTGAAATAACTTTAGGCGAACCAGTATTAAATGCAGAGCACTGCCATGTCCTTAAAGAATGTAACAGTTAACTTAATTCAATCAAGGGAAAAAGCATAGCCACATACTTATTTGATGTAATATGAGGATTACAAAATGCGGAATTTGTGATAAATATGAATAATTAACAGACACCAGAAATTAATTATACCAATAAATAACAATGTATATTTATTAATAATAATTAATATATCAGAACATTTATGCACAAGTACCAGTTAATAACCATATACATATTGTCGGTACAGAAGAATTCTTAACCTACGGAAATAAACAATTTTAAATTATAATTGTGGGAACATAAGATTATGAATTCCTCACAATTTTTCCCCCAATTCATAAATTTTTGAAATCAAAGTATAAACTTAACAGAGTTGAACAACTATACATGTAACAATGGCTTAGTTAAAAGTTCTGTAATATTTGCTTTCATGGTAACATATCTAAGCAATAAACAATTTTTATTTAACAATTCCCTAATACTTAGTTCTATTATTGACTATAGCACATGTTGAAAAGTATATTGCAGATTGATTATCGCACAACACTAAAGGTTTTGTAGTGGGAAAAGAAAAGCCTTTAAATTGTGCAAATATTTTTGAGATCCACATTACTTCTATGCAGGCTGAATCTCCATGAAACATCAGTATAAACTACAAATTCGTAGGAATTAGAACGTGATAAATTAATAGAATAATCAATAGTACTTCCAATATACTTCAAAATCCGTAATAAACAATTATAATGTTCATTTGTCGTATTCGAGGAAATAAGACTCCAGAAGTTATCTAAATGGCAAGCTAGTTTTTGAACAATTAGACTCATCATCATTTTGTTTTCGACCTTACTTAAGGTCGGTTTGACGCAGCTCTAACTTCTTTTCTATTCTGTGCTAATCTAAAAAGCTCTACATACCCTTCACAACCTAAATTTCTAATAATTTGACTAATATAGTTTGGTCTAGGTCTTCCTATATCCTTCTATCTTTTTCCTATCTAGCTGGCTCTACATAGATATTAGCAACCTGATGGTTGTTAAAGAACTCTAACATGTTTGCATGATTACCATTTATAAGGAAATGAAATATAACCTGGTTATCCGCTTCAAAAAAGGAAAAGTGTTAAATTATATGTTATGGTAAGGCTTAAGCAATGAATCGCTGCCAACATACCAGACCGCTACCTAATTGTGAGTTATGTCATGGTGACGTTTATTAAATTATATGTTATGGTAAGGCTTAAGCAACGAATCGCTACCAACATGCCAGACCGCTACCTAATTGTGAGTTATGTCA
Source organism: Platerodrilus igneus (assembly GCA_036346225.1). Classification (NCBI taxonomy): domain Eukaryota; kingdom Metazoa; phylum Arthropoda; class Insecta; order Coleoptera; family Lycidae; genus Platerodrilus; species Platerodrilus igneus. The sequence goes on from JARFIW010001270.1 coordinate 2,993,510, forward strand.
TGGTGACGTTTATTAAATTATATGTTATGGTAAGGCTTATGCAACAAAACGCTACCAACATGCCAGACCGCTAAGTAATTGTGAGTTATGTCATGGTGACATTTAGTTAACTAATTAGACTATCATTATAAAAAACATATTCAACACATATAGGGGTATAAACAGGGATACTTAAATTAATCTTGAAACGTTATAATAATTTAGTTAAATACTTTGTTGACACAAGTGACTACCGTTGTCCGAATTATTAAATTTTACCCCAAGAAATTCTCTTATATGAACCAAATAAACAATTTCATAATGTTTATTTAAGTATGTAAATAAATACATGAGGTTTTGTCGTTCTTACAAAAGAGTGCAATGTCGTCGACATATAAAAGAATAACACAGTATCAAATTTAAAAATATAGGGACAATATTCCAATACAGAAAAATTCAATTGTTTTAAAATGTCAGTAAAGTAATAATCCCAGCGTGTACTAGATTGCTTAAGACCATAAATTGAGTTGCTTAAGTGGAGAACAAACGTGTTGGAATTTATCTTTTCATATCTGGGGTGATATTTTCATATATACCTCTTCATTTAAGTCATGACAAAAACTCTAATGTTAATATTTGTAACGCGTTGCATTACACTAGCTATAAATTAAACGGGTAAAGAAAATTGAGCAAATTTGAATGGACAAATTAAATATGACACACCTTGTATAATAGATTTCACAAATTATTAATTTTAATTAAGTATGATATCTTAATTCTATGGTTTTAGAATATATAATTTCAAGTTAGGGCGGTTAGTATAACCAAAACAATAAAAATAAATTGGTACAATTTAATACAATAATAAGACAACACATTAGTCGTTCGATAGGAAAATTTTGCCACAAAATAACCTCTGAAGTTTCATAAATCATAATAAACATGTAATAACAGCAACTCAAACCACGAAAGCAGAAAGTTATTTATGGTAAAATACATATTAAGACAGAACTCATATTCATAAACTGTTTTAAACTCACATACATGGAAAATATTTTTATGTTATGCATTCCTAACATAAAATTAAGAAGCTTTGGAACGTCATTCATTAGAAATAATTCCATTTAATAATAGACCAAAACAAATACAGTTATAAATCATAACGGACTAATTACCTAAGACCCAGATGCTTCGTTGGTAGGATTAACGAATCAGATTGCAGATAATTTAATCATTTTATATAATGTAAAATCAGTGGCGTAACTACGATTTTTGGGCCCCCCCGCAAAAATTTTAAAGTGGGCTCTCTTTAAAATGTATTACTTTTACTGGCTTATATTTAGCCATATTTTTAAATTATAGTACATGTAGAGAAGGAAGCAGTATAGAATTAAATACATATACTATATTAATCAAGTGCTTTATTAATTATAAAACCAAATTACATAAATTCAAACTTATAAGTTAATTAATATTAAATCTACATATTTATACGCCGCACAAAATTATTTACACCTAAAAATTTGATACAGTAAAAAAACCTATGAGCTAGCAGACATTCCAAATCAAATTCAAAATTTTGTTTTTCTTGCATGTTTTGCTGCAAACGCGTTTATTGTATCCTCTATATTCATATTTTGGCAGTGTCATGTTCTACTGCTAAGAGGGATAAATCGTCTAATCTATCTTGTGAAGTGCGGTTCCTAAGATAATTTTAATAATTTTAATTTTGAGAAAGATCTCTCCGCACTTGCAACGCTAACGGGTAAAGTTAGGTATAACATTAAGGCTGTTATGGTGTTTGGAAAACTGCTAGAACCTGTAGATTTGGAAAGTACTAGATATTCTAAAAATTGTAAGATACCGTTAACATTTTTAATTCATCACAAATAAGTCTATTATTTTTGAGTGTAGTAAGTTTTATACCTATAGCATCATTTAAATCTTTGTAGTAAAATTTTTGCAATTGTTTTGCCTTAGATAAAATATCGTCTGCAGTTAAATTCAAAAATACATTAGGTTCTAAGAAATTAAACTTTTCGTTTACATGAAAAAGCGATTTAAAACGATTCGACAGCTGTGAAATTATAATATCCATTACGCGATAAAATACATTTATTTTAAATTTAAATTCTTCATCATTAAATCGATAATCATTGGATAATTCATCGTAATGCTTTTTATTTTTGGTTGCCTTTTTTTATAAATTCCGGTTTAATATTCCATTGCCCTGCAACTTTCGCTGCTTCCTCCTTGATGTTGGAATAGTTATTTCTTGTTTCCTTGAAAATTTTAAAGTTTTTGAAATAAGAGAGTTATCTGATTAATATTCGCCTTTTCACTCTGAGCAGTTTGTGAGAGCTTGTTAAGCTCTTCTAGAATTTGACTTAAAAAACACTTAAAAAATAAAATTAAAATTATCCATGCTAGTTAATATTTGCTTTGCGTCATTTCGTTCATCTGTTTTTTGATATCATAATAATTTTATTAAGAGACATTACTATATCTTTATACCGAATTCTTATGGCAGCTAAAGATTTTACTCGATCCGCCCAACGTGTCGGATTTAAGCGTTTCAATTGTGTGAAATTTTCTTTAAAACAGAAAGCCAATTCCATCTTACTATACTATTAGCAAAAATGTATATATGTTTTCTAAAAGTAGAAAAACGATTCTATTTCTTTTATACCTTTAACGGCATCATTTATGACTAGATTTAAGTTATGGGCACTACAGTGCATATATAAGGCTGCAGGCTCTATGTTTAAAATTCTCTTTGCACGCCAGAATACGTACCGCTCATAACGTTAGCTCCATCGTAGCCCTGCCCTCTACATTTATTTATATCTAATTGCATGTTGGTTAAATTGCTTAATATAGTATTACATAGTCCTTCAGCAGATTGGGACTCTACTTTTGTAAAACCCACAAAAGTTTCACAAATATCTATTTTGGTTACCTCTCCCAAGCTGTCTTTTTAAAATCAATATATCTTACAATTTTACTTAATTGATCAATCTTAGTTATATCCTGTGTAGTGTCTATTATGATTGAGAAAAAGGAGCGGATCTAATTTTATTTAATAAAATATTTTTTAAGTGTGCGCTTAAAGTATTAATAATATCGTTTTGAATTTTTGGGAAAGATATTTAATTGAACCTTTGGGTCGTTCAAGCACTTTTTGTAATATAGGATCATAGTTACTAATTAAATGAACTAAACTTAAGAAATTACCGTTGTAACTGTCTTTTGAATCAGAAAACTTTCTCTATGTCCTCGAAATGACAGCATGCGCTGGGATAGTGTTAAAGTAACATTGAAAAGTCTGTGTAAAACATTTTCCAAAATTCAGTTTCTTGTTTTAATAGTAGAGTATCTTTCTTATCTATGGTATAATTTTTTCCACATATCGTAAATAAAACAACAAGTTAAATGAGATTGAGCAAGCAAATGCTCTTTAATTTTTTGATAAACCCTGCCAATCATTAATTCCGGTCGTCCAACTTGACCTTACTGAAGCAAACAGCCAACATGGTTGACAATAAACACAATTTTTAATTTAGAATAACACAACCACCCATTTGAATTGTGTGGTAAGTTTAACGTATTGCTTTTATTTTCGCTTGCAGTTATTAAGTAATAATAGTGAACTGAAAAACTTCTATTTTTATTATCTTTAGGAAACGCACCATCTGGTCTACACAATCCGTAATTAATTATTTCTTTTCTTAAATTGTCATGTTGTAAAACATTGATTTTTAAAAATGTGCAAAATCGGTTGGATATTCTTCGTCAGATCCATAGATAGTTCATTAAGTGAAAAGTACTACTCACATTTACCTCTGTAATTGTAGTGGTATCTAGTTCCAAATTTCTATCGCGGCCGTCATTATGTGATGTACTTGCGCCCTGGGTGAGAGTTTTAAAATTGTTGACGACTGCTGTTCGTCTGTAGCGGAACTAGTAGATGCTACTGTCGAAAGCCCAATTTCTTTCATAGATTGTTCTTGTTTTCGGCCTCTTTAGAAGTAAAAAGGAACTTATTTTTGGAATCTTGCTCTTTGATTCTTCCAATAGTTTCCTTTTTCGTTTTTTGCAGCGCCGCTTGTAGTGCTCATTGTATATTATTTCCTGCAATTTTGAATGAAATTAATTATAATGTAATTAGATAAGTAATAATTATTTAAAAGCCTTTTGAAATTACAAATAACACATACATACTTTGCTTTAAATGCTTTAATTAACAAAATATAAATGATTTTTATTGAATGCTTAAAGATTTATTTATATGTATTTCTCAGCGACTTCAACTATGATCAAATCAATAGTAGTTTAATAAAAATAGATATAAATACTTACGTTTAAATATGAAAGACCTCCTGTAATACGAACACAACACTATTGAGTAAAACGTACTGGAATGCTTTTTACTTCCTTTCCGTTATATATAATGCAGCTAATGCAAATACGTTGCAACCAGCTGACTAGAAACCACAAAATGAATTTCTTTCTAGTATTATATTTCTAGAAAGCGAAGGTTACTAAGCTACCTGCCATCCTGTGAATCTGTACTGTACAGACAATAGCCCTTTTATTCCTATTTAAAATCCCACAAACCAAACTAACCCTACTATACGTCGTTTAATAATGCTTTACCACTTTATACAACTTATCACTTAAGAATAATATAGACATCTTTGTTATTAAAGTTTACAGTCTCTTTCATCTGTTTATTAACCCTTACAAAATAGGACAGAACGGATAGAAAGAAGAAAGGATGCAGGCTGCAGGTGGTGTTCAGTATTTATCTTAATTATTATTTCTTGTATTTCAGCAGTTCCTAGTAGTAACATCAAGAAAACGTTCGTTAACCTGCGGTTTCTGAATTATCTGCAATATTTTCTTGACCGTTTCTTACCTGCCAAATACGTTGAAGATGAATAAGTTGAGTTTATTATCGTTTGGGCCTTCTTGCACTTGGGGCCCCCCCGCATAGCGGGGGCTGGCAGGGGTGTAGTTACGCCACTGTATAAAATGTTACAATGTATTCATTTTATAATGCTAAAGACAAAGAATCGCAGAACGTTAACCTAAGATAAATCACATGATATCACAAGTACTTTCCCCGGGATTTATTCTATAAATACAATAGGAAGACTGTACTATGACAAAACCCGACCAAATGTAAAAAGTAGGATGAATAAATTATCAGTTTACATCCCACGGAAGAACGAATTAATTATTTGCGAGTAGGGAATTAAACAGGTCGAAATATAGTCATACGAGAACGTAATAAGACGGAAGTGATAGCGTTGTTGGCGGTTAGTACGAGGTTAAGTTAAAAAGGTAACGTTGAACGAAACCAGCTTCAAGTATGTAACGTGGCCAATTCCACCGGGGAAAGCTTAAAACGGTACGCGAACTTTTGTGAAAATTCACTAGCAGCTTTGACAAGGAATGTTTTTTCCGTGCGCAAAATTTTAAAAATTTGTATATCGCAATAAGAGGGATACCTGCGAGGATAGCTCAAACAAGTGGGTTTACGGTAGCTGTGTTTGTTAGAATGCAACCCGGAAATACTGATGGTTTCTCAAAATCCTCAAAAGTAGAGATATATTTGAAATTAAAGCAATGCATAATATGTGCCCTTTGGTGTTTAGATTTATTAATTTTGCTCTTGTGGACCAAAAATATATCAATGATTTGTATTTATGTAATAGGAAATTAATCGAACTGAAAGCAATTGTTTTGTTGGACTAAAGTAACGATGGAAGTAGTGTATATTGATTTTAAATGTAAATTTTATTGCATAAAATGTAGTATTTTGGAATGGACAATGAACAGTTTACGAAAAAGCTGGTATTTAAATGTTTTCTGTGTTGGATATTAACGACATTTCCACAAATTGGGATTTATAAATGTCACATAATTTAATATGGGTAACGGAAAAATTTGGAGTGATAGTATATTGATGGATTAGATTTAAAGTATTTTTAGAATTTCTTTTAGTAATACCTGGCCACAGTAAAGTTAAGGAATTTAGACTTTTCGTTTAAGGAAAGTATATTTGTATTATTACTGAATATTAACATAGCTTACGTTTAAGGTCGAATTCTATTTGAATTTATTTAAAAACTAAATAAACAAAAACATTTGTAAAGAAAATCCAGCTACCCTACTGATGGAATCGTATTTGGGAGGCTTCCTATTTTTTAATTTTATTTAATTTGATCAAAAATTTAATAAGTGTTTTAAGGTATTTCAGATAATGATAAAGTATAATGTGAAAAAATGTAATCAAAGCAAAGGCGGCCTATGCAGAATAACCGTCTTCCGTATAGGGAAAAAATATCAAAAGTGAATGATATTACTAGATAGTTTGGCGCCCCTCAATTATGACAAAGATAAAATGCCTTCCAGGGTAAGTGGTTTCGTAACGTGGTTTTTGTATTTTAGCCATTTATTTATTATTATTATTTAGAATTTTATAATTTCTTCCTCAGGAACCCATTACTGCACCACTGTAGTTAGCCAATATACCCTTATATTGTTACTGGGTCCACACCTCTTCAGGGCAAACTAAAATTGCAGATATTAGTACCATAACTATTATCATAATTGAGAACATGGGGAACAAGTTAATTTACAAAGATATTGTTTTAATGCTACAACATTTAGGGGTATATTGAGTCATAATGGTTACACAATACATGTGAATAATACTAGGAGTTAGAAAACTATATTGAAAATACGTAAAATACGTAAAAATACGTAATTTGCCAATCATGCAAAGAGCAAACATTTAACACCCTGTATAAGGATCGCAATTGACTTTAATTAATGCCGGGAAGCATATCATTCAAAATAAACACACATTCAGCAAAAGAAATAACTACACGCAGTCAAAAATGTCTTAAACCAAAAAGCATTCATAAATTATAAATAGAAAATCATGATACAATTCCTATTAAAATTAAACATGCGATGGTGAAAAGAGATAGCATAGCGTCCTCATAAGAAACGCATCTTTCGAAATAAATACGTTTTGGAAACGCAAAAAGTAAATAGAAATATGTTAATTTACGTCATTTTGTCTACGTGATTTTCTACATGGAGTTAATACAAATCCCAAAGTATTATGTACATAAATAAAAGCCATAAGTTAAATTACGTGCCAAAGCGAATTAAAAATTCCTGTAATAACATCAAAACAGACGGTCTAAAATAAAAACAGAATAGTAATCCACTGGTATTCTACGTAACCAAGAAATCGTCCGGCGAGTTATTATCAGACCTACACCTGTAAAAGCCCAAAATATCCTAAACATCCTATGGCTGGTCGTAAACAAACAGCGCCGATAACCAATGAATTTTTAGATGGGGCGTAGCTTATATAACACGCGAATCTGATAAGCAGACAGTCTTGATTCGAACTGAGCATAATCCACATCACTTATGGTCAAGAATCTGCGCAACGAGTGAATATTAAAATTAAATAATCATATGTTTGTGAAAAGTGGTGTTACAAAATTTAAAATAAATAATAGTGAAAAATATATGAGACAAGTTTCACCGTTTGCTGGAAAACGTGAGTAAAAGTTTATTCATTAACTAATGTTAAATATTTATAATTTAGGGCTCTAAGAGAGACTACGAAAATCTAAGTAGACCAAGTAAATCTAATGGCCATTTCCACCGTTTTACTCTTAAGTGGTGCTTAACTAAGTTATTCTTAACTTTAAGTATGGCTTAATTTTGTAATACGTTCCACCGTCGTTGTTCGATCGATTCTTTGTAAAGTACTACTTAGTGAATAGTACATGTGACAAATATTAAGAATTTGCGGTTTTATCTATCTATCCAAACCGATTCTAACCTCAATTAGTCAATTTATCACAGTCAATAATTTTTATATTACAATGGAACCTGCCAAAAAAAGAGTAAGATCAACGAATTTTAGCTAAAATGAGAGAGAGTTGCTTTGCAACATAGTATTTAAATATAAACACATCGTGGAAAATAAAAAAACCGACAATGTTACTTCGGAAGAAAAATTGAAAACATGGAAAATAATCGCACAGGAATTTAACGCCAGTTCTCCCAGTTTATGTCTTAGAACTGCAGAGTGTCTGAAAAAGTTTTACAGCAATAAAAATAAAGAAATTCGAAAGCAAGTTGCAGATGAAAAAAAGGAAATTACTTTAACTGGTGGTGGTGTTCCTTTATTAAATTCTGTGGACTCCACCAAAGATTTAATGTTGTCTATTATGAATGACAAAACAACATATGGATTGACCAACAGGTTTGATGGAGATGCTCAGAATATTGCGTTTCCTTCGGGGACAGATAGTAACATTGTTTTTGAAGTAAATATTGACGAAGAATTAGACGAGCTTCCTCAAGGTGTAAGTAACATTGTTTCCTAAAATTATTAAATATTATGTTATGTGTCTATTATTCTTACAGGATACAATACATGGAGCATCCGACATGATACCAGAACAGGTACAAGTTGCTAATTGGAAAAGTATAAGCCCGTTAATTTATCGATGCCAACAACATCTGTTTTGAAAAGAGGTTCTACTAATGTGAGTAAATATTTCTTTATACATTTTATATGTATTATTTTACTGCAGAGCACTGAGTCTTCAAAGAAAAGCCAAACAGTGAATGGAAGTCGCAGACGCCCAACGACTTATATTAAATCATTGACTTCCTCAGCAATTGCTGAAAAGTATGATATTTTAATTGATAAGCGAATAACTATTGCCACTTTACAAGCAGAAAAACTCCAAACTGAACTTGACAACCAAAATGAAGAACATAAATTAAAAATGGATTTATTAAAAACTAAGATTGACCTAAAAAAGAAACAACTGCAAGAGTATCTGAATGAAGAAAATGTTTTAAACAGTAGTAAATAGTTTGATTAACTTTACATAACCCTACATTATATTGCTTACAACTGGAAATAAAATTATTTTAATCTTAATGTATTTTATAAATTTGCAAAATAATTATCAATTAAATCTTGTCTGTTTCACCAGGAATTTGATTAGCAGCTGGTGTATTAGGTATTTGCCCTAATTGAATCAAATAATCGAGTTCTTCGGCATTAATATTTTCTGGCAGAGGAGGGTTTGGTTCATTCATTTCTAATGCAATATTGTGTAAAACTGCTGTAGCTACAATTACAGTTAGGACAGTATCTAATTTAAGTCGCATCCCATAAGCTAACGCAGGAAAACGCCTTTTCCACACACCAAATAATCGTTCAACCGAGTTTCGAGTCCTAATATGAGACTCATTGTAGAGTTGCTGTCCTCTTGTAAGTGGATTTGCCACTGGAGTGAGTAAATATGCTTTTAAGGAATATCCACTGTCTCGCTCGTAAAATGCTGTTATTAAATATTGTTGCATCATGCACTGATCCAGGCCACCGGCTTACCACATTCATTATTTTCAAATCTGCATTACACACTGCTTGTACGTTTAAGGAAAAATATGATTTTCGGTTTCGGAAAACTTCAGCATCATTTCCACCTAAAAATCAATAAAGAAATATACCTACATTTAACATCAATATTTCTTTTTCTTAAATACCTGGTGATTGGATGCGTACATGTGTACAGTCAATTATACCCACAACTCTTGGAAAGGATGCCACCCTATAAAACTTATTTGATTCCTGTGTAATTTCTTCTTGCACAGGCATTTTAATGTAAATTGGATAAAGTTTTGCTATAGCTTCAGACACTTTCACAATGGTTCTTGACACTGACGAAATAGCCAAACCTCCATAATAAGAACAGGAACTTAAATGACCAGCACTTGCATAGAACCTTAAGCATACAAGCAGTTGATTGATGGGAGAAATACTATTGTTACTATAAAAATTATTCTATTAGGGTAACTAATAACGTTTAAACAACATCAGAACTTACACATCATTTGGAAACTCTAGATCATCTTCAATCAGTGTTAACAGCTTTAAAACAGTTTCTTTATACAGCCGAAATCGTCTAAAAAATGTTAAATTGTCCAAGGATTCAAAATAATTGGCCCGATCTAAAATTCGCTTTGGAAATCCAAATTCTATTATTTCCAATATGTCTAAATCATCTTCAAAAATGTCTTCATTATCAGAGTCTACATTCATTGTGAGCACACTATAAATTTCACAACAACTAAATAATTATACTTGTTACAAACTAACAAATTTTTTGGTTAGGTACAATGTTTATATAAAACAGAATGGTATGAGGTATCTGTTCCTTAAGTTTGCTTTAAGCCAAGAAATTCGGGGGCTTAAGTTAAGTTTAAGTACTACTTTGACGGCGGTGGAAAACAAACAACATATTAAAGTCAGACTTAAAAATAAGCCCTTCTTAAATAGCTCGGTGGAAATGGCCATAAGTAAGACGGGGCAAAACTAAGTGAGATTACGAAAATACTAGATTATTGATTAAACGGGGTAAAATTTGGAAACTAAATAAATTGATAATATTGGAAGGAAGTCCGAATGAAAAGATTGGCAAAGGCGCACAAAACAGGATTGCTTTAAGCACTGGGGTGGCGAGCCACAGGACGCAGTAGCAGATCCAGAAAGACGCACAAGGAAAACTATAGGTCAGAACTATCTAGCATACGGCATTATTTTCTCTTTATTTTATTGAACATTGACTATATTTATTATACCTTAATATTTTATGTTAAGAGTCATCAGAAATATCTTTTATGCATGAAAAATTTTGTAAAAAAGGGAAAGTCTTTAACGTTCACAGAATTTCCAGTAGAGTACAGTGTCATTTTTGCTGGCTTTAAAATAAGGAAATGAAGCTTTAATTTGTGGGAATAAACAATTTAAAAATTATATTTATTTGATTAAGGGGTTTATTTTTGTCATACAGTAAAACAGATTAAGCTGTGAAGTGTATATGATTTTTTCTTCCTCATTATACAAATACTAGTCGACTTCGTTTTATCATTCAAAGCAAGACAAGTATTAGAGAAAAAGGGGTAAATTATTTGATTATCGTAACGTTGTGCACTCTGTGTGAATTAAACTGAGCTAGCCGAGGCATATTTAAATTTTAGGATATTAAAAAACAGAGCGGTGGTGATCAGCAGCAGACTGAAAGTATAATTACATCGGCGTGTAGCGTTATCATATCAATATATATATATATATATATATATATATATATATATATATATATAAAGACAAGTTATTTGCAGTCCGCAATAAGAAATGGAATATAAAGTAAGATGTATCTGTAAACAAACTCTTATGAAAATAATAAGAGCTATTGACAAATACAAATCGGTTTGTTTACAGATACATCTTACTTTATAATATATATATATATTAATTGCTCTGGAAAAGCTCCACGAATGGGCCGCCATATTGCTCTGGAAAAGCTCCACGAATGGCCCGCCATAATTGCTCTAGAAAGGCTTCACGAATCGGCCGCCATAATTGCTCTGACATCCGGATTAACCGGGTCGATAATTCTAGCCTTACAAATTGGGTGCCATATAAAAGCTCTGCACCTACTCTGGAAACGAAGCTCCACCACCTAGACTTGCATTTCGTATCACTTATTGTACTACCCTCTGAAGATGCTCTTCGTGTAGGATGCCAAATCTCCAGCTTTCTGCTCAGCTTCCTCAGGGATATTCGCCAAGGTTGCTCACTTGCTCTCTGAAAATGCTACCCTACTTATTCAAAGTAAAGAAAATTTGACTACCAAAATTACATTATACTTTATTGCAACATCAAATCGCTATTTAAAAATCTGTCTTAACATTCTTAGTTCACACTACGGATATTTAACCATGATCAATATTAAATGAAGTCATTTTAAAATAAAATAATTTTAAAATTTAAGTTTTACATCTATCATTAATAAAAAGTAACTGGGCTTATCCCAAAACGTTATTTTAAAACCCCAGGTCTAATACGAGCTCATAGTAAAAATCTTTCTGTACCTAAGTGCTAACTACTGCACTGAAAAATTACCAAAAACCCGTTTACTTTGTACAAAAGTCAATATTACACACTCATTTTATAATACATAATTGTACATGAATATACTTTCATATAATTCCTTCTCAAAGGTAAAAAGTTAATCAGAATGTCCATAAAATTCAACAAAATCCACGAAAAAACACAAAATGTCATAATCACCAAAAATCACAACAGTCAAAAAGTTTTATAAAATTCATTACCTGGACTGTAGCACAACCAGCTCTCTGCTTTGAAGCCATCTCTGATGTAGTCCTCCTTCGTGACTGCACGTGCATTCCTCTACCCAGATCTCTCAGCATCCAATGTACGGTACTTCCACATTCTCGTACATCCGCTACTGGTCCATCAACATCGGCGTCGCCGTGGATCAATGTAGTAAGCGTAAGACTACGGATCCTAAGGTCCTGGGTTCAAATCCCGACACGGCCGACTGCTTGAAAAATGACAGGTGAGCATTTTTCACAAAAATTACGCCCTCGTTCGGATGAGAGGTTAAATGGAGGTCCCGTGTGTGAGTGTTGTCACGCACGTTAAAGATCTTTACCTTGCCTGGAACGGCAACGGTTCGGCAAAATTCTAAAATTTCCAGGCAACAAAAAACTCGCCTCCTGGCCAATGTAGTACCTTCTGGTGGAGCATTAGAAATATAAATGGACGGTCCGTCAACATCCACTATTCCAACCCAGTGCACACCAAGCCCCTCCAACCATAAATAGTAAGAAGTCTACTTACGTTCAGCAAGCTTCGTTTTTCCAAATATATTTTATATAACTCACAACTGCTGCATTAAACTTGCACCTATTTGTGCATAATTAATTAATTGTAATTAAAAATCTCAACTCACTTAGTCACATTTACTATCGTAGTTAGAAGCGTGGCTGAAAATCGAAAAAGAAAAGAAAACCTCTACTGCCTCGTTTTCGCTTATATAGACTCAAAATTGTCCCCAGAATCGTTTTACAGCATACCCCTGACAAGCTTTTTCGGTAACGCCTTACAAACCGTCTACCGATTCTACAAACTCATTCACACCACAACATCTAACCGTCGTCCAATTCCACTAAACCAGCGATTATCCTTCAGTTATTCCCGGTAAACTTGGCAACCGTCTCCCAACCGTCTTAAAAATCTTGGAATTTCACTCGCAAACAAGCATTTTACTTCGAAACCCTTATTAAAAATCTCCAACGGCTGTCGAATTCGTCGAAATCCCCCGACAACTAACTCCAATCTAAGCATCCAAAACATGTCTCTCTCACACGCGCACATCCTATCACCTCACTCTAACTTGCATTCAAAATGTTCTGTTTTTGTCTTCTACCCTTTCTCAATTTTCTACGTCTGTTATCCATTTCTTGTATCTTTGTCTAACCCGTGTGTTATATCTCTTTACCTTTATCCCCGCTGTTAACAAGTTCCATTCCACCTACCAATCTACACTATCGTCTTTCTCGTTCTTATACATACAGTCTAACAGTCCTATTCTGTCCGTAGCCTTCTACCGTACTTTCTATTTCCTCTTTCGACCACTGCATCTCCGTCTAGCTTATTTACCTTTAAAATTTTTTTTGTCTTACAGACGTTTCAAAGTCAATGACAACTAACCATATGATATCTTCCATTCCTTGCTACCTCATATAAAACACAGTCTTTCTCTTTATATTATGGATCCATTTTTGTATGTAACATTAGTTATGTATTCCCCAATTGATATATATTATAAAGAAATAGAATAATTAGGAAGTATTAGAAAGTGTTAAGAAAATGTTAAGTGAAGTGCAACAAAATAAATACAAAGACAATTTATAAAGTTTATTAACGTTCATAAGAACGGATGCGCTACTTTGTAGCGCAGACGATAGTGACACTGCAGATGTCAGGTCACACACGGTCAGGTACCGTGACTACTTAGAAATTAAGATTACAACATTGTAATTATGAATAGTATTAAGAATAAGCAGACATGAGATCTGCAAGTTCCCACAGCCATGTGAGGGGGTAGGAACATTATAAAAAGCCCGGGAGCTCAAAGGCCCTGCAGTCGGTCAAAGTATTCAGCTTTAACATTGCAGTTGCTTAGGCTACTCACCATAGACAATTTAACTAGTGTAATTTCGATTTAAAGTAATATTAATTAATTTGTCAAAATTCCATAAGTAAATACTGTATTAAGAATAAATTTTGTTAAGAAGTTTTGGAACTGGTTTTTAAAAAAGCAGCTCCCAAGGCCCGAACCTTAATTCGTTCAACACCTTATCTAACATAGACCTGCTGTTCGTTTTTAACGATTTTTTCCTAAGAAACCTTGATACTTGTTGACAGGCTTTTAAATCAATACCAAGAATGTATTTACAATGCTAAACCTTACTGGAATATTTCTTTCTTAGAAGTTCCTAATAGTTAACTTGTTTATTGACTACACTTTCATATTTTATGCTAAACCTATGAAAAATTATACATGTTCCACTTCATATTACCTTACGCTTTGAAAATCCGTTACTAACAAATTCACCCTTTTCAATTATAGATTTTTATGCTACAAAATGAAAGACTTTCCTATCACTAACTCTACATGATAATTATATATTTAAACGCACGGACTTATACTTCCTATATCTAAAATTGTACTTAATCTTTACCCTAATTCTAAAATGAAGTAAAATTAATCTTGAAGCTTATCTTAAATAATAAATTCCTATGTTTTAGCTTTGAAAATTGTTATAAATTATTACTGACACTTTATATACATAATGAATCCTATTAAAATATTTAACTGACCCATCTATCCTCAGTCATAACTTAAAAATCCATAGAAATATATATATATATATATATATATATATATATATATATATTGCTGTGATAAAGAGTTGTTTAGGGGTGTATTGAATAGTAAGGGTCGTGTAGTAACTGTAAATAGCGATAGTAACCAGAAAACTGCATTTATTTAGCAGAAAAATAAGTAATTCGTACAGTATGCAAATAGCAAGCATTTAACACCTTGTATATAGACCGTAATTAACTTTAAACAATGCAAGTGAGCATATCTTTCAACAATAGAATGCGTATTCAGCAGAGAAATAATCGCACATGTATTTAAACTACGTTGAGAATGTTTAACAAGTTTATAAATAAAATACACAGAAGATAAGACAAAAACCTGATAAATCCTCATACAATCTTATAGTACCGTAAACGGGGTATATGCGACACAACGGCAGTTGGTAACGCTAATCCATGATGTGGAAATTAACGCGCCCATCTGTCAATGACGTCACACAATATGCAAATTATTACACGTAGATGACGAAATATGCCAATTTCTAAAATAGATTATAAATAACGGAGTACTCACATGAATTACTTCCTTCAGGATAATTTAAAGATGGCGGCTGCGGGCGTCCTTCAGGGTTGCTCCAGCTAGCGACTGCGGGGATCCCTTCAGGAATATTTAAAGATGGTTCTCCGAGCGTCCTTCGGGATTATTCAAACATGGTTCTCAGGGCGTGGACTGCTAGCAGGTTGTATCCAGATTTATATCCTCTTTCTGTATGTAGAGGTACGGCAGGAACAGATTTATAGGGACGACAATCAAAAGACAGAGGGAATCTACATAATAAAAGATAAAGATACGATACGATACCAAAACCCAACCACTCTTCTGGATGTTTCAAAGGCAAGTCCAGGCGTCTCCCGGAAATTTCCCACTTTTCTTCTCCCACACGCGTCGGCGCGATCTGGCGCAAACGCACTCTGTAGTGACGGAAGTACGCGCAACAAGTCTTTCAAATTTATGGCGCGAAACTCCCGCACTTATTTAAAAATGTCTAGTGCCGATTTACGGCACGTAACAACAATTACGCTTGTGATAAAGAAGGAACAATATGCGCTTTGATAAGAAACGCACTTTCAAATAAATAAATACATAAACGAAAATAGTACTAGAGTTACATCATTTATTTTTGTATAATTATCCAAAGGCATTATCTATACAAAACACGGCCGTAAGTTGAAAGTGTGGCCGCGATAACAAATGTTAAAGCAATCAAAGATCGCAAATAAACACGATGACACGGAAATACAAAGGAGTTGCATCAGAAGACAGCTTCAAAAATACAGGAAATATTAAAGACAAACCTGGTTGGTTGAAACAATCTGCAAAACTGTTTGAAAACTCAACCCAGATGTAGTGGGAAAAGGCTATTTAACACCCATCGGTGATAAAACCAGTCTGTTTCCACTTGATGCACGTCGAAGCCACGACATTTTTAACCAGAAATCTACGCGTCAAATAAATAAAGTTTACAATATATCAAATTTATGTTATTGTGAAAGTAGTGCTGTGCTACAATTACGTTAAGCATACATGAAGAGTTTTTGCAGTTTTTTTAGAAAACGACTTCTAATCCGCGTCGGAAATAATTACAATTCTAATTGGATTCTGGCACAATTCGAATTGATTTCTAATCAAATTCTAGTTGGCTTCTGGTACAATTCTAATCTGCGTCGAAAGCATTTAAGGGAAGAGATTCAAAGCATATGCAGAGAAATATAAAATAAAGAAGCACGAGAGCATTGGTATACGATTGAAGATTACAGGCGGGTGTTGATCCACAACACGAAACAACATATCACAGGTCAGATCTACTTAATTTTAAGAAATTTTTCAATTTAAATTTTAATGCTGAATTTATTCAATTTATCCTAAACTTGTAAAAAAGTCCACAAGAAACATTGCATACGTTAAACTTACGTAATAAATCATAAAGAGGTCTAGAACGTTCCAGATTTTTTTGTAAAGAGATAGTTTTTGGTGACTTTATTTTAAATTAAAAGTATATAAATTTTGGGATAAATAATCCATATGATATTAATTGATTGACGTGTGTATTTAAAGAATTTCAAAAATTGTAAATATTATTACCTTTCATTATATGAATGTTGATTGACTTTGTTTAATCAATTCAAACAGGTAATCAAAAAGAGATGAAAAAAAATTGATCATCGTAACGTTGTGCACTCTGTGTAAATTAAAAAGGGCAGCCGTGGCATAATTATAAAAGTAAAAAATTAAATTGAGAGGACACAGAGCGGTGACGTTAAGTAGAACGTTTATTACACCGAGCACGGCGTTATCATAACAATATATATATATATATATATATATATATATATATATATATTTCTGTGTTTCCTCGTATTAAGAATCGAGCCTCACGAATTGGGCGTCAAGATTCTGTGAAACCTACAAAAAAACTCACCAGAGTAGAAAAAACACTCGAGCCCCAACGTTGGGCCGTCCAGATTGCTGTGATTCTTTTCTGATAATCGCCTCTTTACTCTCTCCGCCTCGGCTGCTCACCTAGTTAAAACTTTCATCCTCATTCATAAAAAAAAACAAACACATTCCTACCACAAACATCAACGTTAACTCTATTTACATCAATATTCATAATACATTAAAATTTCAAAATTAAATTTCAGCATAAATTTCAGCATCATAAAATTTCAAGTTAAAATTTGTCATCATTTTAATTTGCATCCAGAATTAGAGTCCTTGTAGGATGCATACTAATTAAGTTAACAATATGTGCAGACTTAAGTCTGAATAAAAGGGATTTAACAGGTTAGTCTAATTGAGCTCAAAGACAGACCCAAATTTTCATCATAATCAAAAACATAAACCTGATAAATACTCCTTTCTACTGATACAAGAAAATTTTACCTTAAAATTAAAAATTTGTTGTTTATACAAATTTACTACTGTCCATTTTTATCAAACAAAATATAAAGATATTCAACACACACCAAAACATTAAAGATCGAACAACAAAGCATAAGTTACCTGAAGGTTACTGCACTCGTGGCTCCAATGTACATCGTCCTTGCTAATTCCACCATTCCAGCTGGTTTATGTTTACGGCTTCAGATTCTGACCGCTTTTAAAATTTTTCTACACCACCATTCGTCTAACAAGGTTTCAGGGCTTCTCAGGAATTCATTTACGTATATCTAAATCTTGTTTTGTGGATCCAATCACGTTTACGAATAACATTTGATTATTAACACCCCCGAAAAATAGCACTTGTATCTTCTCTAAGTGCACTAATAACTTTTATTGTAGCACGTAATCACCACGTATTCTACTTAAAGTATCGAATAATCAAAAAAATAAAGAGCAAAACTGTTTAAAGTATTGAATAAAATCAAAAATCTAAGAGAGCGAAACTCCTATTAGCCCGGTTTTATATAATGGCCCGCTTGCAAGTCGAATTTGTCCCGCAACGGCCAATTTTTAGAATTTCGCATTCTATTTTCCTTTCCGACGGCTCGGCACAGCGATTCTACTAAAAATTTGCACACGTCCAAGTTGAAAATCTAAGAAATTTCCACACGGCTCGCAACACGTCCGAGAACAACTAATTAATTTTACACACCAACTGATATGCTTCCCCTCTCATATCTGCATCTTATTTCAACCAATCGTGGACCTAGTGACGCCTCACAAATCACGCCTTCTATTATCGGTGTCTCTGCTTTATGCGTTTTATCCATCCCTTTCTACCCTGGTCTGAGTGGTACAAATCAATATTCCAGTCTATCTGCTATTTAAATCCACGTGGATTCCTGCGTGAGTAAAATAACCCCTCATCTAGCATTTCCTGCTAAAACATCCGACTGTTTCCAATATACGTAGAAGCTGCATGTTTATCTATTCAAACTTATTAGAACCTGGCATTTAAAAGTTTGCAGGTGTGTGCTCCTAATGAACGTTTTAATATAATTCTCCGAGCTTTGTTTCATGGTATTTTAACCTTCCTTTTAACTGTTTGTTACCAACCTTGGATTTTCACAGGCTTTTATGCTTATTATATATTACTAATGGTTCAATTAACTCCAATTAAAATATTAATGAATGGCATTGACTTCTACCCTTTAATTTTTAGCGAATACCAATTAAATATTAATTATTATTTGTACACTTTGTTTAATACCCGTTACTTAAAAATTGAATTAATTAATATAAATTTCGCACGTAATTTCTATTTGTTTCTTTATACAGGGTGATTAAAATTATTTGATGTCGTTAATTAATTTTCTACCCTGGTCTAAATTTGAGTATTTTTCCCCTATTTGAATGCAAATAATCCCACTTATTTGAATTCAAATACGAAACATCTAGACTACAAAAAAAAATTTACAAAAAAAAATTGTCTATCTCACTCTACACTTATCTTTCTAACTTACCTAACTTATATCCAATCCTAAAAATATTTACACCTATCCTATTCCTAACTCTCACCTAATTTTATAAACTGAAATTATCCCTAACTTCATCCTACTTCTCCATCTAATCCTATAACATCCTATATACCTATCCTATTCCTAACCTTTAACTAATCTTCACTATACTCACTTCTCCCTACCTAATCCTATATACCTATCCTATTCTTATTCTATTCCTAATTCTCCACTAATCTTATAAGAAATATCTACACTTAACCTGTCTTATTTTCTTCCTACATTTAATTTTCATTCTAATCCTATATACCTATATCTAACTATCTCCCATATTTGTCCTATACTTAGCTTTATTTTCTATAAACACTTACTTCTACTCTTCTATATACACCTATTCTATCCCTATATTTTGTTCATTTATTCTTCATTTCTTATTTAAATCTGACTCTTTTCTTGATCCTCCAAGTCTTTCTTCTCACCATCCTAATACTCTTCATCCCTATTTCTCCTCTTTCTATATCTATACTTATCATCCCTGTTATCTCACATAAAATAAACTCATCCCTATTATACTGACTCTTAAATATTGCTTCTTCTTCAGTCCCTACACTTGTCTGTTTCTCATTTATTATTATTTCCTTTTCTTCGGACAAACCAAACGATACTACCTTAAAATTATCGATTTTTCCCTCTACGGAAAATTCTGTGTACCTTCTAGAATCCTTGTGTAATGGAATCAGCCAGAATGAATTCCTTAAATCTAATTTACTAAAAACAAACTTGCCACTTAACCTCGTCAAAAGTGTGTCCATGGATGGTGGACAATGGAATTGCGGTTTGGTCCGTTGGTTAATTTTTCGTGTATCTAAACATAAACGAATACTATCATCCTTTTTTATAACTACCAACAACGGATTTATGAAATGAGTGTTTGAGACCTCTATTATGCCATCTTCCAACATTTTATTATATTCTGCCTTCACCTGCTCCCGATATGCTGCTGGAATAGAATAAACCTTGGCGTTGAACGGTTCTGAATTATCCACTTCCAACACGTGCTAATAGCCTAACGCTGTGCTTGCTTCTACCCCCACTAATTCTGCATGTTTTTGTAATAAAGCTTGAACCTCTACTATCCTATCCTCTGGACATCTTATTGTGTTGATCTGTTTAACTCCATCATCCTCTACCTCTACTACATTAATACTCAACCCCGTGTCATCCTCTGTGACTTCATAACCGCCCTTCCATGGCACTACCCTATCCTTAAGCCTTACTACCTTCTTTTCCATATCTATCAACACCCCTAACTTCATCATACAGTCAACACCTAAAATGCTCTGAAACTTCAGTCCAGGTACAATTACAAACTCCTGTTCTCAGCTTAAACCTCCTATATTTATCCTAAGCACCACAACGCTATTTACTACAGAAAACTTCTTTTTATTTGGAGCTACTAAATGGCTACGCTTTATAGGCATAATTCTATCACAAACCTTATCCCTAATTTTGCTGACGAATTCCTCCGATATTAAACTCGCCTCTGCCCCTGTATCAAGTAATACTTCTACATTATTCTCAAAAATTCCTATATTAATAATTGGCAAACATAATTTTTCCTCAGTTTCTGGCTCTATTTCCTCCTCAATTTTGAAAAATTCACGTGGATGTTCATACACATTTACACAGAAATCTAGTGGTCTGTCGCGTTCGTAAAATCCTATCTCGTCCTGTTTTCCGTGCTTGGTCCTGGTTGTCCTTCTACAACCTGTGCGTACGTCCTCCTAGTATTAATATCAGTGTCCCTGTCTCTATTCGGCGTGCTCGTCACAGTCCTGTTTACTTCCGGTAAACTGTTCTGTCTCGTGTAACTAGGTTTTGGCGTTGGTCCCCTAGTCGCACTATTGCTCCTGTATTCCTGTCCTCGTCGTTCCCAATTCGGTCGAAAATTTCTATCGTTGTCAGGCCGTCTCGGAAAATTCTGTGTCCTGTTGTCAAACCTATTCGTGTTAATGTTTCGTTCACGTATCTCTCTTGTCCGTCCTACACATACATCGTCATATCTCTGTAAATATTCCAAAAATATCTCACGTTCTGTAATGTTTTGTAAGGCCACGTGTTGTCTGATTTCGAGTTCAAAATGTCGTGATAAGTATTTGATTATTTGTCTGTCCGTCAATGGTGGATTAAGTTGTTTGGCCACACTGTATTTGCGGATGGCATATTGTTCCCTAGAACCTGCAAACTCTCCCTTAAATTTTCCTGTAATCAAGTCGTCCCTAATCTGATCCTGTTTGTGATCACTCCAGTAATGTTGTAAAAATTTGTTTTCAAAGTCCTGATATGTGTCTATGTCCTGTCCTACTAAATTGTACCATGCTTCCGCATTGTCTTTCAATAAAGCCTTGATCGTATTTAGTTTAGTCTGTTCGTCGTATAAATTTCCCACTAGATTTCTTACGCTATTAATAAAAATTTGTGGATTTACCCTGTTATCGCCATAAAATTTCATATGTTGGTCTAATGATACGCCACCTGTATAAAATCTGGGACCATCCCCCGTTAAACTTGACATGTTATATTTAATACTACCAACTTCGCGTTCTACCCTGCCTAACTGATCCCTACATGAGTCCGTTACTTCAGTCATTTTTATATTTATCTCTTCTTCACAAAAAATACGTACTTCGGACCTTAAATGTCCCATTTCCTGTCGAAGACCTGTAATGTTTTTCTCATTTCTATCAACCCTACTTTCCACTTCCCCCATTTTCACGGTAAAACTATTTTTAAACTCTGTAAATTCTTTAGTAGATTGCTCAACTTTCCCGCTTATCTGCTCTAATTTTCGGTTGGACTCCTCCCTCGCTCTCTTCGATTCTTCCCTAGCTCTATTCGATTCTTCCCTAGCTCTATTGGATTCATCGCTTAGCTGTTCTAATTTTCTATTGGACTCCTGCCTCGCTCTATTCGATTCATCGCTTAGCTGTTCTAATTTTCTATTGGATTCCTCCCTAGCTAATCGCATTTCCTCTAACATTCTCATCATTAACTCATTTCCTGTTTCTCCTGACTCCGTCTTAGACTGATCCCTACTGCCTTCTGCTTCTTCTTCCATTTCTGCTTCTGTCGTCTTAAATAAAGCACTATCACTGCTTCCTATTTCCACCCATTGACTTCGAAGCCACTCTTTTCTCTGCATCCGTCACACTTTTCACCCCCACACACGCCTACACACTTCTTTCACACACCTACAAAAAATATTCACACTCAGCTCTTATTTTCAGGGTCGTCAGTTTCCTGAAACAGTTACACACTATCTGAAATTCGAGCCCTCACGTTCGGGTCGCCAAGATTCTGTGAAATGCGGCTTTGGTCACGGGAACTGGTACTTTCTGCTGATCATTCGAGCCCCACAGATTGGGCGTCAAGATTCTGTGTTTCCTCGTTTTAAGAATCGAGCCTCACGAATTGGGCGTCAAGATTCTGTGAAACCTACAAAAAACTCACCAGAGTAAAAAAAACACTCGAGCCCCAACGTTGGGCCGTCCAGGTTGCTGTGATTCTCTTCTGATAATCGCCTCTTTACTCTCTCCGCCTCGGCTGCTAACCTAGTTAAAACTTTCATCCTCATTCATAAAAAAAAACAAACACATTCCTACCACAAACATCAACGTTAACTCTATTTACATCAATATTCATAATACATTAAAATTTCAAAATTAAATTTCAGCATAAATTTCAGCATCATAAAATTTCAAGTTAAAATTTGTCATCATTTTAATTTGCATCCAGAATTAGAGTCCTTGTAGGATGCATACTAATTAAGTTAACAATATGTGCAGACTTAAGTCTGAATAAAAGGGATTTAACAGGTTAGTCTAATTGAGCTCAAAGACAGACCTAAATTTTCATCATAATCAAAAACATAAACCTGATAAATACTCCTTTCTACTGATGCAAGAAAATTTTACCTTAAAATTCAAAATTTATTGTTTATACAAATTTACTACTGTCCATTTTTATCAAACAAATTATAAAGATATTCAACACACACCAAAACATCAAAGATCGAACAACAAAGCATAAGTTACCTGAAGGTTACTGCACTCGTGGCTCCAATGTACATCGTCCTTGCTAATTCCACCATTCCAGCTGTTTTATGTTTACGGCTTCAGATTCTGACCGCTTTTAAAATTTTTCTACACCACCATTCGTCTAACAAGGTTTCAGGGCTTCTCAGGAATTCATTTACGTATATCTAAATCTTGTTTTGTGGATCCAATCACGTTTACGAATAACATTTGATTATTAACACCCCCGAAAAATAGCACTTGTATCTTCTCTAAGTGCACTAATAACTTTTATTGTAGCACGTAATCACCACGTATTCTACTTAAAGTATCGAATAATCAAAAAAATAAAGAGCAAAACTGTTTAAAGTATTGAATAAAATCAAAAATCTAAGAGAGCGAAACTCCTATTAGCCCGGTTTTATATAATGGCCCGCTTGCAAGTCGAATTTGTCCCGCACCGGACAATTTTTAGAATTTCGCATTCTATTTTCCCTTCCGACGGCTCGGCACAGCGATTCTACTAAAAATTAGCACACGTCCAAGTTGAAAATCTAAGAAATTTCCACACGGCTCGCAACACGTCCGAGAACAACTAATTAATTTTACACACCAACTGATATGCTTCCCCTCTCATATCTGCATTTTATTTCAACCAATCGTAGACCTAGTGACGCCTCACAAATCACGCCTTCTATTATCGGTGTCTCTGCTTTATGCGTTTTATCCATCCCTTTCTACCCTGGTATGAGTGGTACAAATCAATATTCCAGTCTATCTGCTATTTAAATCCACGTGGATTCCCACGTGAGTAAAATAACCCCTCATCTAGCATTTCCTGCTAAAACATCCGACCGTTTCCAATATACGTAGAAGCTGCATGTTTATCTATTCAAACTTATTAGAACGTGACATTTAAAAGTTTGCAGGTGTGTGCTCCTAATGAACGTTTTAATATAATTCTCCGAGCTTTGTTTCATGGTATTTTAACCTTCCTTTTAGCTGTTTGTTACCAACCTTGGATTTTCACAGGCTTTTATGCTTATTATATATTACTAATGGTTCAATTAACTCCAACTAAAATAATAATGAATGGCATTGACTTCTACCCTTTAATTTTTAGCGAATACCAATTAAATATTAATTATTATTTGTACACTTTGTTTAATACCCGTTACTTAAAAATTGAATTAATTAATATAAATTTCGCACGTAATTTCTATTTGTTTCTTTATACAGGGTGATTAAAATTATTTGATGTCGTTAATTAATTCTCTACCCTGGTCTAAATTTGAGTATTTTATATATATATATATATATATATTGCTATGATAATAGGGTTATTTAGGAGCATATAGGGTCAGAAGGGTCGCACACTACATGTAAATAGTACTAAAAGCTAGAAAACTAGACAATTTTATAATGAAAAGTATGTAATTCGCAGATTATGCAAAAAGCAATCATCTAACCCACTGTATAAGGATCACAGTTAATTTTAATCAATGCAGGGAAGCTCATCCTTCAATAATACAACCACATTCAGTAAGATAAATAACTCTGTACGTCAGTGGCGGCTCGTACCGAATATATTTGGTAGTGCTGCATCGCTAATGTAAAAATATTTAATTGGTTTTTCTTAAATATGAGTGGAAAACGTCTATCTTTCTTTGTAGCAAATTGGTCAATCACTTTTTCATTAAAATCGGGAATTGAGGTTATGAATTTTTTTTCAATTGGTAACATTGAAAGTGCCGTTAACCTATCTTCACACAACGAGTTTCTTAAAAAAGTTTTTATACGGTTTAGAGTAGAAAAACTGCGTTCGGCTTCAACAGTGGTCATTGGTGTGGTCACAAGAATTTGTAATAGCTTTTTAGTTTCGGCCATCGTTTTGACCAAATTATTCGGAATTATGAATTTAAGAAAAAGCACAGCACCACGTATTTCTCTACATTCCCTATTGGAATATAATACGGACAACTCTGTTTTGAGGCGTTCTTTATTTAAAATATCGTAAGCGATGCAAGTTAAATCTAACTCTTGTTCTGAAAACTTGTTATCATACTCGACAAATTTTTCTGAAGATACAAGTGAAGCGGCTATTAAATGGTCAGTAAAAGAAAAACGTTCTTTTACATTGTTAACAATGATGTCGCATACTTCTATGGAGGCAACACGGTGATCCCATTGACTATTATTAAGCCGTTTTCGTTTAATTTCTGCAGGAACGGTATCTAATTTTGATGCTTCTTCAATGACGGTTCCTATTTTATTATTAAGTATATTATTAATATTAAGTTCAAACACACCTATAACTCTTTGAGCTTCAGTTGGATCCATATTTATTTTTTGCAATTGGTTGTATAGTAAATCCACGTATGGCATAACATAATGAAAGAAAATCAACCGAAACAAAAATTTTGATCCATCAAAATTCGCAAAATTTTAGAAGCTTGCTTGCACGTTTGGATATTTGTGCTTTCCTCCAAGTTTTACATACATTCAATTAATGCATCTCTGTATTCGTATACTATATTAACCACACGAATATTAAAATACCAGCGAGTAGGAACAGAACGAGGCATTCTCCTGCCGACTATTTCATTAAGCACTGCTACAACGTTGAGGTGAAAAGCTATAAAACCCCGGTATATCCTGCAAATTTACAAAAAAAAAGTCTTACTTGGCTATTTATAGAACATGCTTTTGTCATTACGAGATTTAGTTGATGAGCGTAGCAATGTACAAAATGAGCATTTTTGTATTTTTGCTTAATTCGAGCTTGAACACCGCCACGTTTCCCGCTCATAACTGTGGCCCCATCGTAACTCTCTGCAATAAGTTTGGTATTGTTATTTTTGATTACAGTTTCTAGAACACCTAGAATTGTTTCAGACAGTGAATCTGCATCATGTTTCTCTGGAAGTAAAAAATTCCAATACCGTTCAACGGGATCGCCATCTTTTGTGACATAACGGAAAACTGTAACCATTTGAAACTTTGCTGATATATCTGTCGTTTCATCTGCCATCACTGCTAAAAACGGGCTGTCTTGGATTTCTCGGACAATTTCAAAATGACAAACTTCAAGAATACATTCCAATAAGTCATTTTGAATTGTTTTGGAAGTACCTTTAAAGACGCCTGCATTTTTCAACTGATCCTCAAGAGTTTTATCAAGCTCCGAGGAAAAATTAACCAGTTTCGTAATACCGGGGTTTTCAGATGAATCGGATTCATCGTGTCCGCGAAGTGCAAGTTCAAATGCTCCATAAAATTTTATACAGTTTATAATTTTAGATAAAATATATCTATTTCTGATTACTTCTTCGTTATACTTCTGAATATTTATTCAGTACGCAAAATTAAGTTGAGCCTGTATATTTATTTTGCCAAACAGAGCTAATTGCATTGCGTTACTAACATGCGATTTACAGTTTTCATGTTGTTTAATTTGTTTCAATTAAGTGAACCAAATCCCGTACACCTGTTCGCGACCAAAGCTTTTTACCACGATCGTCCGAAAACAACACGCACAGAAAGCAAAATAATGCATTTTTTTGACAAATCCAACTGTTTCTTTGATAAATGTCTGTATTGAACTGCCTTTTATACGTTTTACCACGACTTGTAGCAGGATTTTCAATGTTCAGTTCTGGCATAGGACGACCCTGATCTTTAGTAGCTAATTGTTCTTGAAAAGTAAGCTGAGAGAATCTTTTTTCACTTAAATTAAAAATAATATCCATTTTAGAAACGATTAATGTTACAAACGTTCTCAGGAAACAGTGTATAAGTTTATTGTTGGTGAACCTAATTATAACTAAATGAATATACAAACTTACTACCTATACACTAAAATTTCAAACGCAAATGTTTATTCAGTTTTAATCTGTGAATAACTAACTGGTAATGGGTTAATATAATAATTAAAGTAAAGTAAAACAAAACGTCTCTCATTACCTAAGAAATAATATAATTACGATGTCTCATGTCCTTTACACAGATCAATTCTGGTTAAAAATTAATAGTGCATACGAAAGATGAAATGCGTGACGCGAGTTAAAGTTCGGGCCTTTGGAGCTGGTTTTTTAAAAAAAACGTCGACACTTTAACAATTTTTTATTTAATAAGTTAAACAGAAATTACAAGAAATTTGGAATAGCTGGTTCATAATAACTTTAATAAAAAAAAAATTAATTGTACTGGTGAGTAGCTCAAACAACGAAGTATGGAGTTTGAAGACTGACTCGGTTGAGTAGCTTGAACAACGAAGTATGGAGTTCGAAGACTGACTGCCGGGCATTGAGCTCCCGGGCCTTTTATAATAACCTGCCCCTCACACGGCTGTGAGAACTTGCAGATCTCATGTCTGCGTTTCTCTTTAATTGTACACTTTATTACAATGTAACAACTTAATTCTAAGTACTTGCGGCCTGTTGACCGCCTGTGACCTGCCACCTGCAGTATCACTGCCCTCACGGATGCAAAGTTGCATGTCCGTTCACATGAACTGTCGATAACCTCTCTGGGTTATTCTTGTGTTACAATGTTGCATTGAACTTATACTTTTACTTAATAATTTCTAATAATTCCTATTAGATTCAATATATCAATATATATATATATGTAATTGGGGGATACATAACTTGCGTTGTCTACAAGAACCGGAAAGCACACAAAACTTGACGATTCGAATAGCAACAGGCAACTGACGCTGCAATTTATGCAGCTCGAGCATGGGTTAATGAGGCCGCTTCTTACTATGCTCATAAATGTTCCGACACATAGCCGAAATTGCAAATAAGATCTGCAGAACAACGTAGTTAGACAGTGATTTTATGGATTTTTCTTGTTTAGAGTTGCATGTTTAATGTATTATTGACCGACTGTTATAGACATCCAACTTAGGAATACATAATACTTTTAGTGGCTGGTTATCGATCTCTTTTATACTACTAAATGTATTTGTTCGTTTCTGATTGTGGGTGGTTCTGCAGCTCTGCAGCACTCATAGAGTAGCCGCCGCTGCTTGTAGCAGTGTAAAATCCTACTAATATCATTATAGGTAGGCAATCCTAATTACGTAGCGTATACATCTATGGTAGTATACAGTTTTATTGCGGGTAGAACAAGTTAGAACGGAGTAGGATTCGAGATCCGACGGCGATACTCGAGGTCGTCGCGGTTTTCTGCTTCTTGTTGATTTGAACTTGCAAGCATGATGGGATTCGAGAAATCGGTTTCTTAGGAAGAATTCTTGCAAAGAAGCGAGTTCGATTTAAAAAGTTTTACTTAACGAAACTTACAGCAGGCTAGTGGTAGGTGATATTTCTTTTAAATAAAATTTTGCTAATGAAGTATTACAAATTTTAGCTGTCAGTTACGGCTGAAACAAATAACTGTAGTTATTTTAAAAATTAGATGACTAAGGTACCGTCTTGAACGAAAGAGGTTTCCCAGTTATCTAATGGCGTTGGCATAAATTTGGATTTGAGTAAACGGAAATTCATAGGAAGCTGTAGCATTCGAATTTAAACAAATAACTCGCACTTGTGGATACAAGTGCGAGTTTGGAGAGCAAAGGTTGCTGATACTTCATAATTCCATGTTCATCGCAAGGGTCAAGTCGAGTCAAGGACGCAGCTGGCGGCTAGGTTTGGCTGGTTGCAGGCAGATGATATTGTTTTCCTACAAATCATGTAATTAGTTATTTATGACTTTCTTATCTGATCGGGTTTGGAACAAAATTTTATCTAAACAAACGTGTAAACTACAATAATCTTTATTCGTAACCTAACCCATGATGTTGTAAACATTCCTGGACGTTCTAAATTAATTCTATTTAAAAATTGTTAGTAAGTTACCTGATGCCTGCTAGATAATTTTAATACCGGTATCAGTCCACATTTACTTGAAATTAAATTTGAACTATAATGACCGTTACCTAAATTGAATTTCACTTTGAAAATATAGCAACTTTGCATAAAGTGCTTTGTATACATATTTTGTATTAACAAACAGTTTAACACTGATGAGGTTATGAGCTCAGACACTTATCGGCGCATTTAAATTAATTGTAAATAATTTAACGTAATTAAATTTTTTCCATTAATTGTATATAAAATTTTGACTTATGAAAGTTTAAGTCAGTTGTATATAGTTTTGCTGCTTGAATCTTTTCTTAAGGAATTAAGGCGAATCATGCGTATTTGTACATACCTTTTCTTGTACATATATTACGAAAACATTAGAAATACTTTGCCTTCCAATTGTTTATTTATTGAACTGGTGTGTTTGTGACTTAGTGCATTAAATGGTACACTACTGTGTTAAGCTATACAGGTCATCCCACCCCTGAAGAGGTTATTAGACGTTTTATGCTGTTAAATTAGGGAGCTTAGGCTATGTTTTTTTTGTAAGCAAAAGTAGTGTTTTGTTTAGATTCTGCCATACTTAGGGAGACGGAGTTTGCAGCCAGTGCAGCAGTCCCGAGGTATTAGATATATTTTTTTACTCCCTTACAGATAGGTGTACCAAGGAGTAGACATGCTGTACGCAATCAAATTCATTTTAAACCAGCAAAGCATTCATAAATTCTAAATAAATACGCATTAAGAGCATCGAAAGCTAGAAAATCATTATACAAATTCTGTTAAAATAAACACGCAATAATGCAAGGAAATAACAAAGCATCCTCGCAATAAACACACCTTTCGAAACAAACACGTTTCAGAAACGCATTTCAATTTACGTCATTATAGAAATTTTGCATACGTGATTTTTAACATAGAGTGAATTCAAAACCAAAAAAATATCTTGACCAAAAAAAAGCCACAAGTTTGTCTACGTGAGAGGTGGAATTAAAGTTTCCTACAACAAAACAAAACAGGGTGAAAGTACACGGGCTATTAGGAATTCACTATATATAACTTGAATGCTACGTGATCGACAACATCATTTCAACAAGCTATTATCAAATTCATACCGGAGAAAGCCCAAGGTATGGACAATAACCTATAGCACATCTTAAACTTTGACCTAAGGACGCGGATAACCAATGATGTCAGGAAGCGTTGATTTAAATACCACACAAATTTGATAAACAATCAGTCTTCCTTTAACCAGAGCACGCTTAATAACAGTTCAAACAAGAAAATTACATAAAGTGAACATAGAAAAATTAAATTATTATATTTCGTGGAAGTCGTGATAAAAAACATTTGAAATTAAAATAATAGTGAAAATATACCAGAGAAGTTTGGCGTTAACTAAAAAACGTAAGTGAAAGCTTATTAATTAAACATAATTTTAATATTTATAATTTAGGGCTCTAGGTAAAAATCTAAATTAGCACATTTAAATTAGTACATAAATCTAGATTGGTACATAAATCTAAATTTGCAAATAAATCCGAATTTAAATATACATCGATCTAGATTTGCATAAAAATATTGGTTTGCATCTACACATCGGAGCACTAAACGGAGAATTGTTCTAAGTATTGAATGGGTGTTTAGCTAAGCGGTACTATAAAATCAACAAGTGAACTCAACTGAAAACAATCCACGGGTACTGGTCAACAGCACGCAGCATCAGATCCAAAAATAGGAAGAACCAAAATACACGCAAGGAAAACTACAGGTCAGAACATTATCTAATAGCAAAAGGCATTATTTTCTTTTTTTAAACATTTACATTTTTTATTATCCCAGAATATGTATGTAAAGGGTCATCATAAATCTTTTTATACGTGAAAATTTACGTAAAAGGCAAAAGTTATTGAAAGTCCAAAGGTATTTCCAATAGTATACAGTATCATTTTTACTGGCTTTAAACTAAAGCGAGATATAATTTTGAGGATAAACAAATTAATATCATCATTACTTTGATTCAGGGGTTTATTTTGTCAAATAATGAATCATATTATCAAGCTATAAAGTGTATATATTTTTTTGTCATTATACAAATCTTGGTTACAGGAAAGTGTTAGATAAAAAGGGGAGCAAAAATTCTTTGTTATCGTAACGTCGTACACTCGTGTGTATATATATATATATATATATATATATATATATATTGCTGTGAAATAGCCTTTTTAGGATTTAAGCCCCTGTGATGGGTGCCATTAATATTGCTATGAAATGACCACGAAAGGACGTACCATTAAAATTGCTGTGATATTCCCCTTTCTTTCTATCTGTTGAAATAATTTTAATGAAGCAATCCAAAATTACACAGTATAATGATTGATAATATGTACAGTTTTATGTCAATTCAAAAATTAGTCCCCTAATAAATTATTCAAATTCACCAAATTTAATTTTCCTGAAAGCCAGCAAAAATATCTTTGCATTACTTTAAAGTACCTTTCGAACGTTCAAAGATGCTTTCCTATTTTCAAATTCTCAAATGACCTTTTTGTTGACTCTTACAGATATATAATATTTAGCAAATATTAAAATCGAAACAGTCTTTAATTAATAAAATTATAAGATCTTTAACCTGTGTTTTCCTTGCTCGTCGCTGGAATTGCCTCAGGGTGCCTGTGGTTAGCCCAACTTGACTGTTACGGCTCGACTTGCTTTACTTGATTGACTAGAATGATGGATTAATGGTTGCTTGTATTTTTTCCCTTGGACTCCTGGAGTAACTTTGAGTATCTTCACTTAATTTCAGACGCACATTTAAATATGCCTTTAGAGTATTTCTTCAGACGGACCCCTTTTCCGGACCTTTATTCGAATACATTTACTTGGATCTTTACTCAAATACGTTTACTTGCATCTTTATTCACATACGTTTTCTTGCATCTTTATTCGAAGACGTTTACTTGCATCTTTATTCAAAAACGTTTTCTTGTATCTTTATTCGAAGACGTTTACTTGCATCTTTATTCAAATACGTTTTCTTGTATCTTTATTCGAAGCCCTAAATTTGTTAAATATTTAAAATAAAATACAATTAATAGTTTATCTTACGTTTTACGCGTAAAACAGCATATTCTTCGTTGCACATATTTGCACTTTCAATTTTTCACTTTTAATAAATTATTTACTTTCACTAATTGTTACTGGTACGTAATTTTCACTTTAAATCGACGCGACTCGTGCCTTTGTTGAAGATATACTATCTATTCGAGTTTTCCATTGTATTTATAAGTTCCACCTTCCAACGTTCTAATTGGCGCGCATCGCGTGTTTATTGATAAACGTTTGTAATTTCCCCCTATCTCTGTAGAACCTTGGTATTTCTGAAATACCCTGGTTTCAATTGTTGTGCTTTTATTCAATTTCGCACGTCGACATTCAATATGTCATAGCATCTTCTTAGAATTTCCAAATATCCATTACAATTTTGTCACGTACTTCATATTTGTATCATTTATAGTTCAAGGCTTATCTTATAGCAATCCGCCTGTTATTTATTGTTTGTTATTTAAAATATGTGGATTTTCATGTAAATATAATATTCCTAGTCACATATTCATTTTCTAATAATGACATATTAGAATGCGTTTACTTATTCATGCTTTCAAATTTATGAGGATATTCTTAAATAGCTAGGAACCCAGATTACTTATCTTTCCCGATAATGTGTTTATATTGATGCAATTTGTTGCATTTAGAACCTTATCTTTTATTTGTTTCTATTTAATTCTGGACTTATAAATTTAACTTAAAATATTATACGACGTACACATTCTTATTTTAGTTAAATATTATCTAATTATTGAAAATGAGCTTTTTTCTTATGCATTAAATTAAATATAATTTATATACAGTGTGCTCGCTATTGACATTTTGTAAAATCGTCGATTTACTCCTATAATTGGTGGAATTATTTGTTTTTCTTAACGTTAAACTTACTTACATTTATTCTACAACCTCTATCACTTCATCTACCCTTAAACTACTTTCTTATCATAGCGTGTTATTCCTGTAGGAAAAATAATATGCCTTAGTTATATCCCTTAGATTGGGCCCCACGGTTTTGGGTGCCATAATTATGTTGTGATACTCTCCTCCCCTTATAATTGGGTGCTATAAAATGCTGCGTTAAGCCCTGTTATTCTCTCACAGCCCCTTATATCACTCAAACACTTGTGAAAATGTAAATTTATAATTTTCTTTTGCCTCGACTAGCTGATTCAATTAAATAAAGCACTTCTATAATACATGGTATAATGATTGAATATTTACAACACTTTTAACTATCTTCTTCCCTTTTTGTATCATATACATCTGTCAAATTATTACAAAATCAAGCCAGCAAAACGAGATTTTTATTACCTTTAAAGACTTATTGAAACGTTTCAAGCTGTCTGTAACTTTTCATAAAACTTTTGCAAGAAACCCCCCAATTTGTCGGCTTGTACACTTTAAATTATGATTGAGATAAAACAGTTTAAAAATAAATCATATCAAAAATATTTGAGATAAAACAGTTTGAAAAATAAGTCATATCAAAATCTCTAACCTGAATTATTTTCCTGGGTGCTCCCAAGATATCCAAATCGTTAATGGTACGTTTATTGCAATGGAAGGTTTTTCATTTTCTCCATAGAATAATTACCATCAATTTGCTTGAACAGGCAACATTCTCCAAAATTGTATTTTGATCGTAATGTCTCGTAATTTATGGTTCTACAGGAATCGTAACATTATTTTTGTATTGTATTTTATATCGTAATTGAGATGGTAAATTCAGATTGACCTTCCGAGAGTAATTTAGATCAACCTTCAGATCGAGATTTAGAGAAGAATTTAGATCGACATCCAGAGCCCTGTTTTATTTATTATTAGAAATGTTATAATTTCCTAATCTTATTTACTTACGTCTCAGAAATACGGCATAATTTTCACAATTCTACACTTTATAATTTCACTGTTAACAAATATTTATTATTTACGTAAGTATTTGGCACTTTCAATTATAATCACTGCCCAGTTTCAAAGTATACTAACTTGATATTCAATTCTCCAGATATTTATAAGATCGTCCCACTCTTGTTTGTGATTCGCTGGCTTCACGTGCTAGGCGAGGCCAAATATATTATCACTTGTTATGTCTGGGAAAATTTACCAATTGTATGTATTTTAATTGTGTGACGCGGTGCTTAAAGTCACGTAATTCAATTGTCATATCTTATCTTTACTTCAGGAATCCCAGGAACTTCGTACATATCGAGCACGTAGTCTTGTTTGTTAGCTTTATTCTAATCTAAATTGAATAAATTTGGTATTTGTTTATTTCCCAATAAATTGGATTTTCGAACAACTGTGATTCTCTTAAATTACGTACGCTTTTAAATAAAGCATAATTTCTGCGTGCGTTTACGATAATATCTTTTTAAATTGTAATCTCTGTTAGTAGCTACGCTTGGATATGTGTTTTAATTGTTTGTACTGCTATATACAGTGTGCTCGCAACTAATAATTTTTATAATAACCTATTTACTCTCCTAATATCTATAATTTTGTGCTTCTGTTGCTTGGGAGTTTCCTTTGCTTATTCTACGACCCCAATGACTTAAGCTACCCCTAAATTAACCCTATAATTACAGCATTAAATATATATTCTACTATTGTGAAGTCTAAAACACCTCCAGTAGCATAGAAAACATACTTTATCTATGCCCAGTACTCTCCCCGAATATTCGCGCATTGTAAGTCAGGCAACCAACTGACAGTAAGCAAAATTTAGAAACATTATCCGGTGCTTTTTAATTTAAAAACGAAATTCTTTATCTCTTTGAATATCTATACTTCGTATACAATTGAAATTTTAGTGTAAATAAATCTGAAATGATCACATTATTGTCTATAAATAATCAGTACTTTGAGTAATATTTTGGAATAACTAGTTCAATGCTCACAGTTCTTATAGAAAATTTATTGCAACCTTTATCGCTTCCTAGTATTTTAATTTTGTAGTGCTTAGTTGCTTATCATCTAAACTTGTAGGTAAATGGATTTGATGTTAAAACGTATTATCCATAATTGCTCTTTTTAAGTATTGATGTAACCGCTTGATGTGTTGTACTTATAAAACACACCGCACTAAAATTCGCTTATCAAATTTATAGCACACAGTTACAAAGAGAAGAAAGTAATATATAAAGTACCAAATTACTAAAACCAGTCAGTTGTAAACGAAACAATCCTATTAATTACTCCCTGTATGTTTGTTGTGGTTTGTTTAGCATTCTTCTTAATCTTCTTTGGGAATTAAACCACTCAGTTTTTAAAATCTTTATTTACGTTTCGATCCATGACCTACGATCGTTGTCAAAATAATAACTTCAAGTTTGACATTTATGATATAAATTGAAGGTGACTTTGATTTATTGATGTTCGAAATATTTGATTTGAGTACACTAAGCAAAAATTTTTAAAGTTTAAAAGAATGATTGCC
Source organism: Platerodrilus igneus (assembly GCA_036346225.1). Taxonomy (NCBI): domain Eukaryota; kingdom Metazoa; phylum Arthropoda; class Insecta; order Coleoptera; family Lycidae; genus Platerodrilus; species Platerodrilus igneus. The sequence goes on from JARFIW010001270.1 coordinate 3,029,252, forward strand.
TTCAATTTATGTTACGGCTTCGGACCGACTTCTTTAGGTAGCCAATACGTTTAACATGAAATCAGCTGATTAATTTTTATTGGTGAATGTTATATAAATTTATACAATTGAAAGGATGGTTATTAAAGAAGCGTGCGATTGTATTATTGAAAGGCTTAAGCAGTCGTTTTTTTATATTTATTTTGAAGGGGAAAATCGTTATGATTTAGGCTACCTCTTTGGTAGATTTTAATATGGTTCTGAGGTGACCTTATGGCGGGTTTACACTTGTCAGATACCAATGTTGTTCTATGAAGGTTGTATATGGATCTGAGGCGACCCTATGGCGGGTTTACACTTGTCAGATACCAATACTGTTCAACGGAGATTGTATATGGTTGTGAGGTAACCCTATTGCGGGTTTACACTTGTCAGATATTAATGCTGTTTTACAGGGATTGTTAATATGCTTCATCATCATCATCATTAGGTCTTCATCTCAAAACTGGTTGGACACGTACCTGCACTTATTGATTATTAACATGAAATACAGCCTACATACATGATTTCTATTTATACATACAATAACTTCTTTAATAACCATCCTCTCAATTGTATAAATAGAAACATGTTAAAAAATGTTGGCTGAAATGCAGACACAAAAAGGGTAGCAGTCTTTTGAAATTCTCCAGATGTATGAGGACGATAGCATGGACAGACAAAGATAATAACAAATAAGTTACAGAAATAGTATGGGAACAAGGATATCTGGGGAAAAAGAGAAATAGTAGGGCGGAATACGTTCTAAGGCATTTTTGGGGAATAGTATGTGATATATTACAAGCAGAGATAGGAAAAAAGAGGTAGATGTAGATTTAGATCAGACAGTTATAGATGCAAACTGTGCATATTTCAGGGAAATCTGTAGGTTAGTTCAGAATAGGGAACAATGATGGTACGCGTCTAACCAGTTCTAGGACTGAAGACCTAATGATGATGATACAATAACTAATTACATAACAATTAGCATATTAACTGGAAAACCATTATTTCGGCAAATATGTAAATGTTGGGGGATCTTGGTAGCCACAGGTTGCTTAACCCTCCTTCACTGAATCTCGGTGAAATAAAACATAAAATTAGAAAACAATATTAGGGGAACGAGCTGTATACAGATGCTGTGTGAGAATTTCAGGGAACTATGTAGGCTAGCTCACAATATAAATAAGTGCAGGTACGTGTCCAACCAGTTTTGAGATGAAGACCTAATGATGATGATGATGAAGCATATTAACAACTCCTGTAAAACAGCATTAATATCTGACAAGTGTAAACCCGCAATAGGGTTACCTCACAACCATATACAATCTCCGTTGAACAGTATTGGTATCTGACAAGTGTAAACCCGCCATAGGGTCGCCTCAGATCCATATACAACCTTCATAGAACAACATTGGTATCTGACAAGTGTAAACCTGCCATAAGGTCACCTCAGAACCATATTAAAATCTACCAAAGAGGTAGCCTAAATCATAATGATTTTCCCCTTCAAAATAAATATAAAAAAACGACTGCTTAAGCCTTTCAATAATACAATCGCACGCTTCTTTAATAACCATCCTTTCAATTGTATAAATAGAAACATGTTAAAAAATGTTTTCCAATTCCCAAGTTATTGAATTTATATAAAATTCACCAATAAAAATTAATCAGCTGATTTCACGTTAAACGTATTGGCTACCTAAAGAAGTCGGTCCCAGGCCGTAACATAAATTGAAGGCAATCATTCTTTTAAACTTTAAAAATTTGTGCTTAGTGTACTCAAACCAAATATTTCGAACATCAATAAATCAAAGCCACCTTCAATTTATGTCATAAATGTCAAACTTGAAATTTTTATTATTTTGACAACGATCCTAGGTCATGGATCGAAACGTAAATAAAGATTTTAAAAACTATGAGTGGTTTAATTCCCAAAGAAGATTAAGAAAAATCTTATTAATTATTTCTTCCACATCCAAAACAGTAAATTTGTTTTTACGACAAATGCCACTAACAATATTTGCTGGATAGTTGCGCAAAAAGCACAGGTTATACATTGGACCCACCTTTTACAGTAAATGTTGCTTTTATTTTCTACATGTAAAATTTTTAATCACACGGGCATCGCTCTACGAAAAATTATCACTACATATTTGAAAATGATTTTCATTGTAGAACAAAATCGCTTGTCCAAAACGTCATTTTATCTCCCTTCTGATTTGATTTTCATGTTATTGAGGTTAGGTGAAATATATTTGTTTACATACTATAATTAGTTTACTGTAAAAACAATACTTTCGAATTTCATCCTATATAATTTTTGATATAGATCGGATTAGAAAGATATGTGCTAGTAAGTGGCATGATTATTTTTATACAGCTACAATGTACCAACTTTACGAGTGATCTACAATCACTTTTAGGAAAGATCTTTATTAATATTCAATTAGTACAAGTTATATTTGTATAGGTATTTGTTTTATTCATTATAAATAATAAATTATTCTATGATCCAACTTCTTAGTCACCGTATTATATCTAATAGGAGCAAGATAATATATCAAAATGCTTATATGTTAATTACATGCTGTATTTAATCATACACACTTACCTGAAACATATCCTTTTAATTCGATTTATAAAAACTCTAATACGATATGGCATAGAGAAATATAGCCTAAATAATGAGAGAATGCTAGACCTTATAGCTCCCTGCATGAGTAATCGATTGAAAATCGTAGGATTGCCTGGACATAAAATTTGTTCTACAATGAAAGTGTTTGAAACTAATTTGTAACTGTCATTATAATTAAGTTTTAAAATGTTGAAGTTTGTACTGAATTAGGTGTTTATACATTTTATAATTTTTTTATATCAACAATATGGATCTGGATGATGTACAGTTATACAATTTTATCGAGTATCACAAGAATCTGATTCAGAAGGAACGAAGAAGATTAGGTGTTGTTGAAGATGTTGGAATCCAGGTAATAGTTGGTAGATATTATAATGCAATTTATAAAGATAATTCTATTGATTTGATCTTTTACATATTCCGGCAACCATTAAATAATAATTAATAATTAACATTATTGAACATTTCCAAGTAATTTTGTGTAAAATAATAAAATGTTTACAATTTGAAACAGTGTAACATAGTGGTATTAGGTATATTTGTATCTGATGTGTGTAAACTGGGTAAGCAAAGACATAAACAACTTTTGATGGAGATTATAGTTCAGAAAAGTTGGAAATTTAGTTAATACATATCAGTTAGTTTTAACATAACTGGTTTATACCATATGAATATTATATCTTCATTTTTGATATAAAAATCATTTTGAGAAAAAATTTAAATTAGTTATTTGCTACGATCACATTCAAATTTTTATTGAACACTTCTTCACATATATTTTCAAAACGATCAAGGAAGATTGAATGACTTGAATTAAGTGAGCGAAAAAACTCAATAATCCATTTTTTCCTCCACATTTTGCTGTAGTTCTTGTTTCGATTAATTATAATCCAACAGATTTTTACATCCAATTATAGGACAATGCCAAAAAAGAAGACGAAAATAGAGTAATCAAACAAACAAAATGCAGTATAGCAAAATATAAAAAACTAAATAAGGACTACTTAGATATAGATATTCTATCAATACAAAACTTATCTAATATCTACACCGGTTGTATTACTATACATTAATACTAACTTATGAATACGCTTAGAATAGGTAAGTGTTCTGTTATAGTGATTTTTAAGTCTGCTAGTCTGCAGTAATTAATGTCGCAAAAACCTGCGATTGCATTAAAGTTACCATGCATAACGCGAACAGGAGGTGTTAACAATGTATTAGTTCGTGCTACGCTACAATAGAATGTAAGGCGTTTCTGGCAGATAATTAGATTATATGAAAATTGATTAATGACAATAGATGTATATGCATTAATTCAAGTAATAGCATTAGATTAATGGTTATTGTGCGAGCTTTAAAGGATTCAATATCAAACATAGATAGTAGTAGTTTCTGACCAGTGCCAAGAGGTGGATGATGACCATTCATTTTAAGAAGCATATAATTCAGATATCTAAATTAATTTATTTAATTTATTGATAATTAACGGGATACACCTGTGTTTTACATAATGATTTTACATATGCTGCAACTAAACACAAGCTTTTCTACTATTAGTTATAGAAAAAAAAAAGTAAAGTAATAATAATAATAATAATATAATACACACCTTACCTAATTACTAATTGTACATCAATTTATTAATTACATACTATGAATAACTGATTCAATGAGTATTTAAATGATTCGTATGATTGACAAAACATATCTACACATTTACAATGAATATTAAATTCACGACATCCTTGAAATTGCACTGAAATAACTAATATTCTGCCTGTGGAAAGAAACATGTAAAAAATTTGCAGAACGTAATGTCCTTAATGGAATATTCAAACTAAAAAACTGCAATAGTTCAGAACAATCTATAAAAGAATTAAACAACTTAAACACTAAACTCACGTCAGAAATTATGCGCCTATTTTACAATGACACCATATTTAGAGTTCGTAAAGTACTATTGTAATTAAAACAGTGCACTGCAATACCTAACTTATATGCTGAATTGATTCAATTTTCTTTATGTATATCATATAACTAGGTGACCAAATACAGGAACAATATTCCAAGTGTGACCTAACCAATGAGCAATATAAAATTTTAAATGTAATAACATTTCTAAATTCACTTGAAAATCTCATGATAAGGCCTAGCATTCTTCTAGATTTAGAAACAATCTCAATATGTTGCCTAAATGTAAGTTGCACATCGAAATGAACTCCAAGATCACGGATATCAGTAACAACTTTCATTTTTTCTAAATCGTTCTTTCGGTATTTGTAAATAGGATACCATACTCCTTGCTTCTAACGTATGCATAGAACAAACTTTTTAAAGCATTAGAACAAGATCTACAGTTACATATTATAAAGCCTAACATTTTGATGGCTGCTGTTCAGGTTGACGATATGCAGTAAAGAAAATTAAGCCGTGAATCAAATGTAATGCCAAAATATGTCAGCAAACCCTACATGTGATTTTTTTTTTACCTGAAAAATTTTGAATTTTGCCATACCTTTGCCATTCCAAGGAAGGTAGGGATCTGTAACGTGCGTGACAACACTCACACACGGGACCTCCATTTTACCTCTCATCCGACGAGGGCGTATTTTTGTGAAAAATGTCTGCCTAACATTTTTCAAGCGGACCGTGTCGGGATTTGAACCCAGGACCTTGGGCGTAGTAGTCACACGCATACCAACTACTCCACGGAGCCTCTACGTTAGCAAACCGTGCATTTACATTTCCAGTGCTCCACCCGAAGGTACTACATTGGCCAGGAGGCGAGTTTTTTGTTGCCTGGAAATTTAGAATTTTGCTGAACCCTTGCCGTTTCAGTCAAGGTAGGTATCTTTAACGTGCATGACAACACTCACACGCAGGATCTCCATTTAACCTCTCATCCTAACGAGGGCATAATTTTTGTGAAAAATGCTCACCTGCCATTTTTCAAGCAGTCGGCCGTGTCGGGATTCGAACCCAGGACCTTGGGATCCGTAGTCTTAAGCTTACTACTGTTACATGCCAAAATTGGCAATGTACATTTTTAGATTTAGCTTTAATTTGTAAATAAATTCCTGCGGATATTTTTAAATGAAAATGTCAATTTCCATCGTCCCGAGTCGTGCCATCGCAGAGTGAATGGCAGAGTGTGCGTACAGTTTTACATGTAGAGATAAATAACAGATTGGATCTTTCGGGTAACGATAACAACTATACATTTAGTGAACTTAAGACAAAGGCCATTTGCAATGCACTATTTTTGCACTGAGATTATTTGCTGCTGAAAAAATGCACAATCTTGAGGTGTATTTATTCTGGCAAATATCTACAAATAGTCTACAAAAAGCAGCTTTTTACAAATTAGAACATTGGTTAAATAATAGATGAACGATAGAAATAGGAGCGGATTCAAATTTTCTGACCTGACATAGTGCATAGGGCTTTGTAGATATGATTAAAATAATAATAAGAGTGACTGAGGCTGAGGCCAAAAGTGTGTAAGTTTGGTAATAATCATGGCATGATCAATCTTATCAAATGCTTTTGCAATAATATTACATCAACTTTGCATTGAACATCAAGCAATTCTGACAAAACTAGGTAAAAGAATAAGCTTCGTTGTAGTAGAGCAGCCAATCATAAAACCATGTTGATATGTAGCTTTTAACATTATACAATAGTAGTTCATATAATTTAAAGACGTTACATAGTATATAATTGAAATCAAATAAAGTTAACCATGACTCATGGTTGTGCATATGTATAAAACACAGCCATAATATTGTTATGTTATTCTATCACCTAATTTCCCAATATAAAACAGATAGCTATAAAAATATGCATCTTCTATATAATTGAATGAAATCACTCTGATTGTGTTTCGTAGATTATACTGCTAATAAATAATTATTTGTTAAACACTTTTAAGTAGAGATGAGCTTAACGGCGACTTTTGGGTTATTGGTATAACACTGACCACGACCATCTGACTACCAGCGACATAGTCCCAGTAACCTCGCAAGTTTTATATACTTCAATATAAATTAAATTAATATTTAATATGGCTTATTTATGAGTCCCTTCTTCAGAGTATGTATATTTTAAAAATTGTCACTTAAATAAAAGGTATTACAATATCATCATTAGCTTTTCAACCCTGGAACTCATTATACACGTACCATCATTGTTTCCTATTCTGAACTAACCTACACATTGCCCTGAAATTTCCACATCCAACATCTTTCACTATCTGTGTGTAATAGTCTAATTTAGGTCTATCTCTACCTCTCTTTTTCTCTGCTTCTAATAATTCTCGCACTAGTCCCTCATGCTTTAGAACATGTCCTATGTCTCCTATTTTTTTTACTGTGTTCCACGGATATCTATCTTCCCCTACTATTTCTAGAACCTCTGATTTCACGTTAAGCGAATTGGCTACCTAAAAAAAGTCGGTCCCAGACCGCAACACGAATTGAAGGCAATCATTCTTTTAAACTTTAAAAATTTTTGCTTAGTGTACTCAAACCAAATATTTCGAACATCAATAAATCAAAGTCACCTTCAATTTATGTCATAAATGTCAAACTTGAAGTTTTTATTATTTTGACAACGATCCTAGGTCATGGATCGAAACGTAAATAAAGATGATTTTAAAAACTATGAGTGGTTTAATTCCCAAAGAAGATTAAGAAGAATGCTAAACAAACCACAACAAACATACAGGGAGTATTTAAATGATGGAAATGTTCGATAACAATGTTATGCAATTAGAAGATGTTATGTTTTCGGATGAGTTGAATTTTACACTTAACAGTCATGCTAATCATCAAAATCACCACTACTGGTCAACCAAAAATCCCCACTGGATGAGAGAAGAACATATGCAATACCCTCAAAAGTTTAATGTTTGGAAAGGGTTTGCTCCCTTTTTCATTGCGAGCAATTTGAATGGCGATAATTATTTAGCAATACTCCAAGCATTTTGAGCATCTACTTCAACATTTGTGTTTTTTTTGTTTTTAAATTATGAACACAAACAGTATACTTATTAGTTTTTGAGTGTGTTGTAGTGAAATTTGGTAATCGGATGATTTTATTCTTTTTTATGTTAATTTTTGCAATAAATGTGAAAACAATAACATTTTTGAATAGAGAATGAAGAGACCTTTCAAATGATATGACACAAGCTCATATTTCGTATTTAAAAATTGGTGGTCGTAACTGTAACTCGAAGGTGGGTTCAATGTAGGGATCAAATTTTTTCGTTGCAAGATGTCAATTCATAATCTAAAATATGTACAGTTACCGAAATAATGAATTCATTCCATTTGGCTGTTCCACACTGTATAACAAGGGGTATCTAACGAAGGGGGTCGGCTATTTCCACTCTCACAAAAGTCATACCTGAGATGGAAAGATATAATTCATACAAACTACACGACTTTTAGAGACTTCCGAACTAACTCTGAATTCTAACTTCAGCCGTTTTTATTGACTAACAGGAGTTTCAAAATATAGATTTTTGTCAGGTGCTACTACAGCTAAAAAATTACTCTTTAACAGCAGGAAAACATATGGGGGGAGGGGGTAAAAACCCTCTTTTATAAACAAACTTAAATAAGCACAAACTTTTGGCTTGATAAAACGTTAACGTTTAGCTAGAAAAAAAGCACAACTGTAGAATGCAAATGAGACTGCTATTTGCGTCTCTAAGTAAATTATTTAATAAGTCAAATTGTATAATAATTGTATCTAAAAATTTGAGTACCCCTTACACTCTCAGGTATCTTCTACTGATAGAGTGGATGATTTTAGGAGATAGATACAGACTCTCGTTAATTTAATATCGTATGGTTACTTTTACCAGAATCAACCTTTCTTTAAATTTAGGAAACACTAGCAATTCTTAGTAATAATGATAAGAATGAATAAATAATATATGTACATCTATTTCAACTGATATATTGCTGTAACAAGGAAATATAGAAACATGTATTTTAAATTATGCGAAAAGTTAGAAATTCTCGTTAATCCTTAAAAATCACAGTTCGTGATTTACGAATATAATTGAAACAGATCTGTATAGATGATGTACGTGTACAAACTTTGTTATAAAACTAATACTTCATTTGTAAAATTCTTACTTAGAATACTGAGAGATTTTAACTTTCTTGTCTCCTATATTTTGTTAAGCAAAAAAAGAAAGAAACATGTGGTGAATAATTCTTAATATCAAGCTAAATACAATATCAATTTTACTGTATTTAAAACTCGGAATGGAAATATTTTATCATGATTATTACATCTTTGTCTCAAATAACATGGAAATTGATTACTTTTCAAGTTCTGAATATGCTACCTCCACCAAACAAGACCAAATTTTCTCATATAAACGCTCGAGTTCAAAATAGTACAGAACACCCTCAAGAAAATAATGTTCATAAATCGGTGTAAGACAATAGATCTCAAAACTCAAATAATGCAACAACCTTTACAGCACTTGCTGTAAGGAATGAAATTCTATTGGCTACTGCCAAAGTAGCACTATAGTCCAAAGATAAACAATCCGTATATGCTAGGGCATTACTAGATAATGGAAGTCTTTCATCTTTCAAGAATTGGTCGATAAACTAAAATACGCGGTATAAAAGAACGATACAAATTTTAACTATTTCAGAAAATTCCTCAATCTTTTATAATATGCTGAATATTCAATTTTCCTCTGAAAAACAAATCAATTCAATTTTAGGCAGTCTTACATTATTACTAGGAGTTGGCGCTTCTAAAACCACTGATTCTACGGAATTAAAACGTGAAACTGTCATCTGTGTTTGCGTCATTTGAGTTTGAACTGGATTCTGTAAGTTTTGTTTTTGTGGACTAATATTTATGGTCATATACGCTGTTCACAAAAGAGCAGATCAATTTCAAATATATAATTACAGAAGTCGGTACAAACATCAAATGATTCACCGATTAGCGTACTACGATTAATAGACTGAAAGTCATCGTACAATTTTGTTGCGATTTCAAAGGTTTTTAGACGCGCGACAGTTTGTCTAGCAACAATCATTGATTTATCTAATGTGTAGTTCATTATTATGTTTCAATAACAAAGTTATGAAGTTGAAACAAACTGCGGGGTGCGGGTATTTTAATGCAAACGCTTAACTAAAAACGAATCAAAATAAAATGTGTGTGCTAAAGCAACATGAACAAAATTCACCCCTGAGCATTTATAAAATTATTGCTTATACCTAAACTTCGAAGGTTTTAAGTATTTCAACAAAGCTAACAAAAGATGCAAAACGGCTTGAAACTAGTAAACTCTGTTATTACCTGCAAATTCCCCGAAAGGGTTTACAAAATTCTTGCTATCTAGCTGTAAATAACACGTTCAAGAGTTTGCAGATAAACTAGATATGGAAACAAGTTATTTCACTAAATACGAATGCGGAATTTGTGTAGATATACACATTGCAATCTAAAAGCTCAAATTTTGTGCTTCTTAAATAATTAATCAATGAACTGTAATTAAAACTTAGGGCTAATCCAGGTCAAGGAACAAGAAATGATGAGTGCGGATTAATTAAGAAGGCGTAATGTGGGTTGCTATAAGTTGATATTTGATAATATACAAAAGGAATGTTTTATAGGAAAGGACCACCCAATATGACTTGGGATGCGAATGATGTTATAATAGTGCATGCCACAATTAAGTACTTACCGAAAGCGTGTTCTATGACAAACGTACACTGTGACCGAACGAAACTTGCGGGTTTTCATAAAAAGTGCACTGGTGTCCACTCTGCGAAGACCAAACGAGGTCTTCAAATGTTTTATAAAAGATTGATGAACGCAAACAAGTTACCATCTCGCATTCACTCTAACACCGTATTGTTAGGGTTTAGAGACGAAACAATAACATAGAAAAAATTGTACATTTTAAATAATATAAGAATGATATATTTGTTGGTCCATTCTGAATGGACCTGTGTTCCAGTGGTTTAAAGATCCAAACTACAGGTTCAACCAAATTAGTATGGTCTTTTGTGAGGAACCAGAATAAGACAGGTCCCCGAAAACGGGCAGCGGCTCTTTCGGTACTTAGATTGACAGAGGCCATAGGGGCCGGTATGGCATTCTAAGACACACTACCGCGATGTGGAAGGCAACTGGAAACTACCACATTACCTCCCAAGTACAAAGCATACTTAAATTGTATTTAAAATGATGGCATCCTCTGAGGTAAAACATTCCGGAGGTAAAATAGTTCTCCATTCGGATCTCTGGGAGCGGATTACTTCGGAGGATGTGATCGGAAAATTTAGAAAAAGAATCGAGAACATTATGCAAGTCGAAGCGTGGTATGTCAGAAGTACGAAGCAAGTAGGTAAACTAGCGGACTTAAAAATTGAAATGGATAGGTTAGCACTAGACATAGTAGGGATCAGCGAAATTCGGTGGTCAGAGACGGGGCTTTTTGGAGTGGAGACTTTAGGTTAATTCATACAGGATCAGAGGAAGGAAATTCTAGTGTGGGGATAGTTATGCGAAAAAAGATAGGGCACTGTGTAGAAAACTACTTCCAAAAGAACGGTAGAGTACTCATGGTTAGATTATAATCTAAACCGTTAAATACAGTAATAATACAAGTATAAATACCCACCTCCAGCCACAGTGGGGAAAAGGTAGAAGCGATCTACAAAGATATCGAAGACATACTAAGATACGTAAAAGGACATGAAAATTTAATAATTATGGGGGTTTTTAATGCAGTGATAGGGGAGGGTAGGGAGGGAGTGGTAGTAGGTTTATTTGATTTAGGCACGAGGAACGACAGAGTTAAAGATATCCATAAAAGATTTGAAAAAGTCAAATGAATTGCTGAAAAATATCGGGAACATTTCTGATACTAAGGAAGTAGAAACAGAATGGAATAACATCAAAAGGAAAGCTAAAGAACAATGGATTGATGAAAAGTACAAAGAGGTACAAATTAAGATGGAAATAGGAAAGACAGACGAATCATACAAACTAATTAGAATGAATTTTAGGGATATAAAACTGTATAGCAAAAATATAAGGGATGCGAGAGGAAACGTCATTATAGAAAATGTAGAGAAAGTGGTTAGATGGCTGGAATATATAGGGAATTTATTGCAGGAGAAAAACTAACAGCATTAGAACAGAAATCAGACATTGAAAATCATGACTTTGGATATCCTGTACTGCGAGATGAGTTTGAATTAACATTAAAGGGTTTGAAAAATGGCAAGGTGCCAGGTACAGATATTGTGCAAATAGAAACTCTAAAAGCCACTGGACAAGTAGTAACAGAACGTCTCTTCCAACTTGTAGCTATATGTATGAGACAGGCGAGATATCCAAAGATTTCAAACGTAACATCATAGTAGCTATACCAAAGAAGAGATGTGCTGATAGATATAAAAATTTTCGAACAATAAGTCTGACAGCACACGTGTCAAAAATATTAACTAGAATTATAAAAAGACGAATGGACAAACGAGCTGAAGAAATACTAGGAGCAGATCAATTTGGGTTCAGGCGAAACAGGGGAACACAGGAGGCTATTTTAGCTCTGAGGGTGATAATGGGGAAAACAATAGAAAAGGGGAAAGCAGGTACATAGGGTTAGTAGTTCTGGAAAAAGCATTTGACCGTGTAAAATGGAAAAAAATGTTCGAAATACTCAAAAAGATTGGAATGAGTTTTATAGAGAGACAGAGAGTACATAGCTTATACAAAGAGCAAACAGCAGTAATAGAATTAGAGCAGGAAAGTAGAGAAGTAAATATTAGGAAAGGGGTGAGACAGGGATGTGCCTTATCAGTGCCGTGCGGTGCTATGATGCAAAGAGGCAACCGCATCAGGCGGCACTTTTAGGGGGGCGTCAAAATCACTGGACTACATTTAACGAAAAATTGAAATGCATGGATTTCATTCCTATGTATATTACTCATTTGCGCTTATTGTCGGTACCATTTGCAAAGGTGAGCGTTCGGGGTTAGGGTTAGGGTTTTGGGAATTCAGCACTGGAGAGGAGTTCTAAAAAGAATTATTGCAATAATTAGACTACTGGTTTCACAATGCTTAGCCTTTCGAGGAACAAGTGAACATTTGTTTCAACTTAATAACGAAAATTTTCTAAAGCTGGTTGAATTGCTTGCCGAGCTTGATCCAGTTATGGAAGAACATATCAGAAGAGTTCAACGAGGGTCTGATAAATGGTATGTGACTTATCTAAGCAATAATATACAAGGAGAACTTATAATTTGATGGGAAATGAAATTTTACGTAAAACTGTAAAAATAACAAAAAAAACTAAATATTATTCCATAATTGCTGATTGTACCGCAGATGTAAGTCGTATTGAACAGTTATCATTAACAATAAGAGTTGTGACATGCAACCCAATTGAAAATTAGTACAAAATTGACGAATTCTTTATTGGGTTTTTTGAAGCAACTAATTCAACAGGAGAGGGTTTAACAAAACCTATTTTGTCTTTTTTTGAAAAAATCGGTTTTGAGTGGAAATGGCTTAGAGGGCAATGCTATGACAATGGAGCTAATATGAAAGGAGCCAGAAAGGGTGTACAAAACAGAATCCTTGAAAAGTATTCGCAGGCGTTGTATGTTCCTTGTACACGTCACTCTTTAAACATAGTTGTGAATGATGCAGCGACTTCTTCTACAGAAACAACAACATTCTTTTCTGTTGTTCAAGAACTATATAATTTCTTTTCTGGTACTACAAAGTGCTGAGAGATGCTGAAAAGACATGTTTCACATTTAACTCTCAAACCACTGAGTGCTACTAGGTGGGCAATCAGAATAGATGCACTAAAACCTTTGCGGTATCAATTTTGTGAAATATATGATGCATTATTCGAAATAATAAAAAACAGGCAAAAACTAGAATCAAAGCAAGAGTGTTGCCAACAAGTATAAAAAAATATAAGTTTATATGCGGTGTAATTCTTTGGCATGACGTTTAATTTGCAATTAATTCAGTCTCAAAGCTATTGTTGTCTGGAACTATGAATATATCGGAATATAGCGGAAACAATAGAAAAAGTGAAAAGTTACAGGCAACTCGAATTTGAACATATGAGAATTGCTTCTAATGAAATTGCTGAAAATCTTGAGTGTAGCACTGATTTTCCGACCGAAAGTGAAGTTAGAGCTAGAAAGAAAAAGCGTCGATTTGACGAAAAAGTTGCGGACAAACCCTTAACGGAGGAAGATAAATTTAGGATAAACTTTTTCAATTATATTTCGGATATAACACTTAATTCCTTAAATGAACGATTTATCCTTTTGGAAACCCACAGCAAAAACATTCAGTTTGTATACGACATTTTCTAACTCGGGGATGTAACTGATGAAATACTTGAAAATCATTGCACTAGCCTCCAGTCAATTCTTTCGGACGACAATGAGTCAGATGTAAATGGGAATGATCTTCAAGAGGAATTACGTGATGTATCTCGCATATTAGAACATTCAGTGAAACCACTCAGTGTCATTAACTATTTGTACCAAAATAATTTAAACACATTGGATCCTAACACATGTATAGCACTAAGAATTCTATTAAGACTCCCTGTCTGTAGCAGGTGGAGAAATAAGTTTTTCCAAATTAAAATTAATAAAAAACTATTTACGCAATTCCATAAGTCCGTCAAAGCTTACAAATCTGGCATTAACTTCTATTGAATGTACATTAGCTGCTTCTCTTGACCATATATCTCTTATTCAGGAATTTGGGAAATTTAGCATGAAATTATAGTCTATGTATGTTTATGTTCAAGTTTATACGGGTTTATATTTATTTATAGAAAATTATTACGTTCGAAAATATATTATATAAATATATTATTTTCACACTTTTCCGTAGTTTTTTTAAATCACAAATATGGAGGCGGCATTTCGAAGACTTGCATCATACTGACAAAGTACACCGCACGGCACTGTGTCTTATCCCCATTAATTTTTAACTTGTACATTGAGGAGGCAATGAATACCGTCAAATGCGCGAAGACATTTGGAATTACTATGCAGGGACAAAAGATTGATATGTTTAGATTTGCAGATGATATAGCGGTATTAGCATCTAGCAAAGAAGAGTTAGAAGCTGCTCTTAATGAAATGGAAACAGTTCTGACAGAGAGATACGGTATGAAAATTAACAAAAATAAAATTAAAGTTCTAGTATGCAAAGGAGGGCAAAATAAACCAAAAATAAGAATACAAATAGGTAACGAGAACTTACAAGAGGTTAAGGATTTTTGCTACCTAGGAAGTCAAATAACGCAAGATGGGAAGAGCACAATAGATATAAAACAAAGACTAGCACAAGGTCGTGTTACATTTAACAAGAAAATGCAACTACTGTGTTCAAAGACATAGAAGCAAGGAAAAGATTGCTTAAAACATATGTGTGGAGCACAGCACTGTACAGCTGTGAAGCCTAGATAGTAGGAGAAGCGGACAAGAAAAATGTAGAAGCCTTTGAAATGTGGTGCTATAGACGTATGATGAAAATATCATGGACAGACAAAATTAAAAACAAAGAGGTATTAGAAATGGTAGGGGAAGAAAGAAATATGTGGAAAACTGTAAAAAAATAGGAGAGATAGGATGATAGGTCACATACTAAGACATGAGGGAATAGTGCGGAATATATTAGAAGCTGAGATAGGAAAAAAGAGAAGTAGAGGTAGATCTAGGTTAGACTATTGCACATAGATAGTGAAAGATGTAGGATGTAGGAATTTTAGGGAAATGTGTAGGCCAGCTCAGAATAGAAATCAATGGAGCTACGCATCCAACAGTCCCAAGATGAAAAAACTAATGATGAAAAAAATAAATGTACTTAAACGTTATGATCATTATAAACAACTTCAAGCAAGGTAGGGATCTTTAACGTGCGTGACAACATTCACACATGGGACCTCCATTTTACCTCTCATCCGGACGAGGGTGTATTTTTGTGAAAAATGTTCGCCTAACATTTTTCAAGCGGACCGTGTCGGGATTCGGACCCAGAACCTTGGGCGTAGTAGTCACAAACACACCGCTATGCCACGGAGCCGCCTCCCCTTTACATACCACTGAATATTGGTGAAATAGGGCATATAATTAGAAAACATAAAAGGGGAACCGAGCTGTATTTAGCCTGTTGTGGGAATTTCAGGGAACTATGTAGGCTAGCTCAGAACATAAATAAGTGAAGGTACGCGCCCAACCAGTTTCAAGACGGAAAATCTAATGATGAAAAAAAATAAGTGCACTTAAATCTGATGATTATTATAAACAACTACAGGTTGTGAAATATTTCCAACTAGTGTGATTGTGCGAAATGATATATTGGACAAACTATTAATTTGACAAATGTTTAAGTGCTGGGGGAACTTGGCAGCTACAGGCTGCTTGTCTCCCTTCACATACCACTGAGTGTCGGGGAAATAGGGTATATAACTGTAGAACAATAGAAGGTGACCGCACTGCATCTAATAAGAAAGAACAACGGATATGTTCAAAGACAGCAAACATAGAGACAAGAAGGTAATTGTTCAAAGAATATGTATCGAGCACCGCACAGTACGTCTATGAAATAGGGGCAGTAGGAAAAGCAGACAGAAAGAGATAGAAGCCTTCTGGAATGTTGTGCTTCAGATGTATAAGGATGATAGCATGGACAGACAAGGTTCATAACAAATAGGTTATAGAAATAGTAAAGGAATAAGGATATCTGTGGAAAACAAAAAAATTGGAGAAATAGAAGGACAGGACACGTTCTAAGGCATTTTTGGGGAATAATACGGGATATATTACAAGCAGAGATAGGTAAAAAAGGAGTAGAGGTAGACCGAGATTAGATTTTGCACACAGATAGTGATAGATGCTGACTGTGCAAATTTCATGGAAATGTGTAAGTTTATTTCAGAATAGGAAACAATGAGGGTACGCGTCTAACCAGTTCTAGGACTGAAGACCTAATCATGATGATATTTGTTGGTGTTATTTCAAATAAACATAAAATTTGCAGTTAAAATATTTCTTAAAAGAATAAATTATTGTTAAAAAACGTTAATTTTGCATTTAAGCTAATTTCTTATAACACTTTAACATAACGAATCAAGTAACTAGAAAGCACATGCTGTATATATCAATATTATTAAAATCTACGGCCGAAACATTCGGTTGGTAGACAATTTTTAATGGGTTGCAACAAAAAACTTATTTATGGTAGTTACCAGCCTGTTTCACGAAACTTAATATACGTTACTTCGTTAGCCGATATTATAAAGTGCCACATTGGTAAATCTTTTTATCTGATCACTGAAGAATTTGTTATAATCCTTCCACCAACTTCTACCTTATTGGCGTAATGGCAAGTTATCTTTTATAATATTAATCGTAATTAAAATTTATGGGAAATTAAAATAATGGATACACGTCCGTGATATTTTTGTCACAGCCTGATCCCAAAATCATAATATTTAAGCAGTGTAAATCTGTCTCATGTTTCAACCAATGAAAATGAGGATTTTTAGTTGCTATGCTATTCCATGCTTTATTCTCTCGTGAAACGAAGTATAAGTAAAATTTTGATCATTACCCAATTTTGTTCTGCCATTTATTACTATAGGAACCGACTCCTGCACCACTGTAATTGGCCTGGGCATCGTTAGTTTGTTATGGGATTCCCACCTCTTTTGGGAAATTCCAAATTTAATAACTTAATACTTCAAACACCCATAACACACACCTAACAAGCACAAGTTCTTTTTTGTTTATACACAGTTTCTGTTCAAATCTAGGAATTTCAATCTTGTACTTTTACATGTGACATTTATGTCTTATCCTGAACACCAAACTGCATGTGGTAGTTATTGGAGCATTTTTTAATGCATAGACGATGTTTTGATTGAATTGAAATTCTGCTTATTTTATATTAACAAACACATTCAGGAAAACTTTGAATTTTTAATTTTTTTAAAGCTACATATTTAGGTTTTTATACAGATTTATCAAATTTTCTATTTAACAATCTTCATTTACCATTTCCTTCAAATTATTAAATGCATTTTTCGTAGGAACATTAAAAGAATCCCATAAAATGGCTAAAATGCATTCAAATGGGGAAAAAAATTATGAATACTGTGATTCATTTTAAAATGCAAATATGTGCAAAATTGAATTAGCAGTGAGTGCATAACTTGGATTAATATAATTTGACTAGATACAAAGGTTTTTCTGATCACATTCATTTTTAACAATAGGCATTTTGTATATAATATACCCGCTACTTATGAAACTTATAATAAATAATTATTTAATGCAATATTCATAAAAACTTACTTGTGAATTATTTCTAAATTTAAAATTTAGCATGGTATTTGATTAAACTGAATGAAATTTTATAAGAACCATTTGTGAACACAAATATATTTGGCATATATTACAATTTATTACACTCATAAAATCTTGATGCCTTGTAATTCTGCCCCATTTTTCTAAATAAATTTTATTTTAATATTTACAACAAACAGGTAAGTGGAAACCAAAGTGGACAGAAAATTTAATTTTTAAAAAGTAATTGAACATAAATAGAATTTCATTCAATTCTAATTTTGTTGCATAATTAAAATACCTGTTATGAAACAAAATTTAATTGTATAGAAGCCCACAGATATGCCACAAACTCTGATTTAACTCATTAATGTTTCAAATAAAAGGGTGTTCTGGGCAACCTCTCCCCTGACCTTGTTAAATATTGATTTTCTACAATAAGTCAACATCATTATGCAGAGGTGAAATTCCATGTCCTTATTATTCTATAATTTTGTTCTATTTCCCTAATATGTTTGCATATCTTTAAATGGTTTAAATAATTTATTGCATTTATAGAAATTTATTTATAAGTACCTTTGCACCTTTTTATTCTAGAATAATGAGGAAGAATTGGATAGTAATTACAAATTTCAATCAAATATTAATCATTATGCAGAATTAAGTAAAAACCAGGAAGACAATAAGGTATTTATGAATTGCATATTATTTGTTTTTTGATTTACTCAGATGTAGATTAGAGAGCTATTTTTTGTAGAACTGTTCACTAGTGGAACCGCTTGATTTAAGTAGTTGCAATGAAAAGGCAGATAAACAAGCTTTTATTGACAAAATAGAACATTCTGAAAATCCGTTAACATTTCGATCGGTAAGCATGAAAGCAGTTTTTTAATTATGTAGGTACGTTTTGAGATTAGATTTTTAATTTTTTAATTATTTGTAATTAGAATGACAGTGGTGAATATAGAATGCTACGTTACGGAGAATATAGCCCAAATAATCCACAGTTAAGAGTAGCAACACTTCCATATCTAGGCCTGGGTGAATATGAACAGAGACGTCAATTCATAACTAAACAACGACAAGCAGATTACAAGGATCATATTTGAGGGTAATGATAGTTTAATTATGCATGGATCTATTAATGGACGTAATGCGTGGTAAACTATTGTAGAATAAAATTTATTTCAGTTGTGTCTCTGCTTATAATACAGAGAGCAAAACTAATCGTTTAAAAGTATGCGCTAGTTAAAATGGCTTGTCGTTGAAGTACAATGAATTGCTTATTTTTATTTAAGGATTAGTTGTGATTGATTTTTAAAGTTTTTAGTGCTTTATTATTTTTAATAATTCTGTTTATTACTTAGTGCTTATTATAAAGTTTACCTATTTTTAGGTAAGTATAACAAACAGTTAAAACAATTTATATTATATGTGTTGAGTATGCAAGTATGGTTTAAAATTGCTTTAGAATCACTATATTAAAATTTAAAATTGAAAAAGAACTCTTATTGAAACACTTGTATTAATGTGATAAAAATTTGTGTGACTGCCACATGTGTCCCAAAGTCTTATAGCTAACTGCCGCTACTACTGTTGATGTCGGCCATTCATTGAGATGGGAAGCAAATTGAGCTCAATGGCTGCCTTGTACAGGAAGATTGAAGACTATATATTGATAGAAAAAACAGCAGACTGACTAATAAGTCAGCGGTAGTGATTACAACTATGTGTGAAAAATTATGTGTCCATAAAATTGCTTTTTGGTGGATGCACAAAGATAAGCAAAGCCACTTTATTTGGAGTAATTGTAATAAGTAATTGCTGCCTATGATAATAGCTTGTTAAAACTGAATTTTTAACTTTATTACACTTGTCATAGAAATACTGATGCGGAATTAAACGCTGTCAACAGTTTAGATATTCCCAAATAAAAATGAACAAAGCATGGAGAAGAAACTGGACCTATCTTTTTTTCATCAGTATTCATGTAATTACAACTTATAATTTCTGGTTTGTTACTAATTGTTTAAAAACCAAAAGTTAAAAACTGCATTCTAAAGCAGGTGAGTGTGGCTTTATGCTATATAATGCAATATCTCATTTTGGTACTTGAACAATGCCTTCTTACCAAAATCATTTGTCTTAGTGTCATCTTTTATTGTACAATTCCGATTTGACTTTTACCAGAAATTAAAATAAAAACTTGTTGACATCCAACAAATCGGTAACTACTTATATCACAGTTTCAAATGGTTTCAATAACGAGTATATTGAATGCGATAGATTCTAAATAAAATTTCTTCAGGTGGCATTTTCTTGTATTTAAGCATCGGTCTAATTCATGATTGATGATATATTTTTTTGTGTTATAAATTTTACAATTTTTAACATCTGTGCTAATCTATTGTAAATGATATACATGCATTTAGCAATTTAAGATTTAAACAACATTATCCTACTGAGCACATGCGTAAAGCAAACTAACACCAAAAGTTAAAAGAACCTAACAAAGTAGGTATAGTCTGTACCGGTTAAGCTGGCGTATGATTCACTTCTGTATATTGCAAGAAATCTCGGATAGAACTTTTGCGCCTTTGTTCTATGGAAGTAACTACTCCATGCCAGAATAAGATGGCTAGAGAGAAGCACGTCTACTGAGTATAATATAGCACTGTTCGGTCTTTTTTATTATTTTATTAAATTTAATTTGAAGACGACCCGCTCCTGTATCCTATTAATGTAGACATTGGAAATACGCATCCTGAATATAACATCCCTTTATCACGAAGGTTAGGCGTGATCAGTCTTAACAGGTAGAAACTTGTTTTGTTCTCCCTGTGCCCCTAAATATAGTGCAAGAACAAGAGTCATCGTTATTCGTTCGAAGCGTTAAGACGTTATTAGAGCAACATACAATTCGGTGTGTTTTCGAAGCTCTTTTTATGGTTCGTTATATATATTATAAAAGATTAATTATTGTGTAGTGATTGGAATAAAGGATTGTGGTTACACAAGTGTTATGGCCATAACAGTGCGAACTTTGTGAGTGATAATAAACTCGTCGTTCAATGGATATTTCGTCTCGTCATGTAGAGGAAGCACTACCACATCATTAAAATACAGTCCACTAATTCGTCGTTCTATCAATCGTTGGACCAGCAAAATTCGTCCTCGATAGTATTTCAAGGTATGTAAATTGCTATGTTCTAGCTACAACCTCATAGGTTCGTTCAAGCACAATGTAAAGACATATGTCTACACCCTAATATTTATATAATCTCAAATTTTCTGTGAACTGTAGTCTTTATTTTAGAGAATTCTTGCTTTTATTATTGTTTGTTTGCCTGGTTTAGAATTAATTTTTTAAAAACTATGAATTGGTTAAACGTATTAAGAGGTAAATAAGCATCTCATAAAAACAACACCTACCCAATATCGACTTTTTGCATTTAGTTATTCAAAATGTTTCGAATAAACACCTTAAGGTCTCTAACCCACCAAGTGATTTTAAACGTTATGGCTTATTTTAAATGAGAGCATTTAATAAAGGTGCTTTAATTGTGTTTGGAAATGTTATATAGATACAAAAAATTCACGAAATGCAGTAAATATAATCAAGGAAACTAACTTTAACTAGGATTAAGAAAGTCGGCTTGCAAGCTAGAAACGAAAATCAACCAAGTTCATCAGGCAGAAAATGCAATCAAACAAAAAGTATTTCTTGCAATGTCTACGATTTTATAAAAGATGTGGTTAAATGGAAAATTTACTAGATGCATTACAAACATAGTATTATGGAACTAAATGCCACAATAAATATCTATTACAAGTTTTATATTTTTAGAACTTCATGTAATTGTTACAGCTGAAATATGTAATTTTTTATTACACTTCGCTTCATATACTTACGAAATGTTGTTTTGGATTTATTGTGTTACATGCAGGGAATAAAAATGGTTTATCTGATGCATCCCTTTTGTTTTCTTCAACCAAAAAGAAGATTTTCATGGAGATATGTACACAGAAATTGTTTATAAAATGGTTCCCGAAGCGATTAATGCCAAATTTAAGCCGTTCGAGTGTAATAGTGCTAGATAATGCTTCATATCATTCAAGATTAATAACAAAGTTTCCAAACTCCTCTTCAAACACAGAGGAGCTAATTAACGTCAACATAACATTTCTTTCAACACTTTATTGCTAGAAAGAGGGCATTATTAAAGAAAAATACTCAAAAAATATACCAACTCAATGAAGTTGCAGCATATAGTGGTCATAAAGTGTTAAAGCTCCCTCTGTACCACTGTTAGATAACCCAATCGAATTAATATAGGGTAGTTGCAAATACCATTACAATAAAAATATCTAACAAGGTCAACCTTTGTGTACAGTTTTTATACTCGGTAATATATGAATGTGTCAGCTTGTTTATGCCACTGAGGAAATTTAAAAGCTCGAATTCTAATGTTTTAATTCAGAATTGCGGGATCTATTATTAAAAAAGAAATCCTCTTAAGGGTACTGGACAGTATGCAGGTATAACGCCTTTAGCAATTTACATTCAAGGTATTATATACTTTCAAACAAATGTTATTATTTAGTTATTATTTAGCTCGGGTTGAGAATATTTATCAGGATCCTAGGGAATCTTGGATATTTATTAATAGCAATAAATCTGATCGCTTTTCTGACAAGATAAAATATGAGGATAAAACAGTTAATTCTAGTTGGGACATATTAACTTATTTGCCAAATATTTTTCAACATTTATGCTTTGCCTCAGAACAAATCAGCTCCATTAATTAAATTCAACAGCCCTATAGAGTTTAATTTTTGTTTATTATCTTCCGCAGAATTGTATGATACTATATCCAAACTTTTAGACACTTGCATGTTTGGACAAGATGGTGGTCCTCCAGTATTTCTGAAGAATACTATTTGCGCAATTCTTAAAACATTATTACATATTTTTGACTTATCTTTAAAATGTGGAGTTTTTATTGAAAGTGGTTTTGTAACACTTATTTATGAATCAGGTGGTTGAGTCAGTTACCAATTATCATGGTGTCAGTATTTAATCAACAATCGCTTAATTTCTAGACGCTTTACTAGCACAGCAATTATCGGCTAGATTGTTTAATAACAGAAGAGCAGCATGGATTTCTGTAAAGGACAATCAACAGTAACTAATCTTTTGATTTTTCACCAAGAGTTAGTGACTTCATTGTAATGGAACTGGGGGAGCACCAGGAACAAAAACTGAATTAACAGATTTAGAACAACGGTTCAACAGAAGAAATTGGTCTTACACATGGTGCAATTGCTTTACGTAGTTCAAAACCACTTGATAAATTTAAAAATGTACTTCATGAAACGAAAGAAACCAAAAATGAAAGCGATATCTCACTTAAAAGTATCGAAACGGAAGTCGTTCACGACCGCAGTTTCCATTACGATGAACATGACTACCTGCGTAAAATAGATGTCACTATCAATAAGGAACATATACAAGAACCTCTTTTAAATACATCAAAACTGCATGATGTAAATAAGAATGGTAAAGTCGTAAAAGAAAAGAAAGATAACTTGCTTGTTTTACAACATTGGGAAATAATGGACACTTTAAAAAATATTAATTCAAATATTAAAAGATTAGCAGATGGCATAGATTCCATCGTATGTACACTTAATAACCCATGATAAATTTGCAGATATTTACGATCTGCAAATACATATATGTTTGTGGAAATTAAAACTATTAGTATTTCATTAATCTTGAGTATTTCTCAGAAATCGATAACAAATTAACCACTTTCTTTATGTAGTTCTGTATTGAATATTTATTTACATTAATAAACTATGTAAAATATCTCTCAATAAGTATATCTTCTAATTTCATTTCCCCTAATGTACCATTCTTCAGCTACATATAAATATGCAGGTAATTCTAAACCAACTGTAATGCACATATTGTGCAAAACAGCACAAGCCTTTATAATTTTTCCTGCTCTTTGTGGAGTATATTTAAGAACTCTGTCTTTCAGAATACGTCTAAATCTTCCCTTTAACACACCATACAATCTTTGAATACAATTTCTTGCAGACCTATGGCGTGTACTATATCGAGCTTCTGGAGTTCCATGCCCAGGATTTACAATTTACAATTGGTGTCATTAGCCATGGCTGTTGAGGGTAACCAGAATCACCAAGAAGCCATGAAGATTTATTCCCATGTTCGTAACAATTTTTTAATTCTCTTTGAATAGCAGACCTATGCCAAATAAATGAAGCATTTGTTGCACCTGCAGGCGCTGCATTTATATTTAGGATCGTTAAATCATAATCACATATTTAAAAAAAATTAGATAAATTATAGTATTAGTATATGTCAAGTCACAACTTTACGTTTTTCGAATGCAAACCTTTTCTGTTTACATAATTATGTTCGTCAATATTTTGTTTTGTAATCAGTACATGACTACAATCTATAGCACCTATTGTGCCTGGAAAACATGTACACAGCATAAATCTTTCTTTTACCGTCTGTTTTTAATCTACAGTTCACGGAAATTGTAACCAAATAGTGGCCATATGTGCATATATAGCATTTGTTATTTCTGTTATAGTATTACTTATAGATTGTTGAGCTAATCCTAATAAGTAGCTTTGACCTAAGACTCTTTGGTATGAACCAAAAGCATAAAATAACAAAGCTGACAAAACTTTTATTGTTGGGTGAATGCAAATTCTTCTTATTGGCTGGTGAATGTAAGGATGCAATTCATCGCACAAACACCTAACTAAAGGCTTACTTAAACGAAATAAATCTACAAATCGTTCATCCAATAACTCAAAGGGATTACTATAGTGTCGAAGCATCCTCAAATCTGCTCTGTTCAACCTTTTTTGTTGCCTTCTAATGTTACCAATGTTCATAATTCGATGCACAGGCAATTATCATTCTCATTGGTGCAATTAATTGTCTTTTATTTATAATTTTATTCAGGCTGTATATCAGACCTAGCCTCAAACCTACTTATATGCTCAAACCATAATAGAAAAATGTTGAGTTTTGGTTGTGGTTCATTGCAGCCACAACATAAAATATAAATATACTCAAAATCTTGCTAATTTTCCGATACTTTCCGAAGTGCATAGCTAATAGCATTGCGATTAGGATTTTTGGTAGGCTACTTTGCTATTTTGTTGCTAAAGCTAAAGTTACTAAAAATTACAGAATTTGACCACTGATTTGTAGTTAATATGTAATTAATTTTAGTTCACTATATTATATATTTTTATACTTTATGGGATTATCTAGTACAATTGTTAAATAAATAAATAATACAATGACGATCATGCACAATTAATACGAAATGTAGCAGTTGGAAGAGTAGATTGCAAATATTTTCAAACATGCATTCTCCAAGTGGGGTTGTAAAATTCCTCGAAACATGTAGCTGCTTAATTATTATTAAACAATTTGATGTGGGAAGATTTTGTGACATTTTATATTTTATATTTGATTAAAGTTTGGTAATGAATCATCACTATTGACGACTGTTAATACATTTGATACGTTTGGCAATTTGTTGCGAAAATAGAATGCATGCACGTCTTCGAATTCTCATTTCCTCAAAATCGTCAAGCTTTTCAAAGACTGTTGTGCATCTTCTATTCTTTTTGATGAATTTCACACTGTGTTTTATCCAATACCTGTGTCCATAGCAGTATGTTTCACAGCAGCAATCTTACTGCTAGGTTGATTGCAATATATTTTAAGTAAGTGTTATATGCCATCAATTTCTGACCACTATGAATTATCCTTCCACTTGGATTTCTAAAGGATTTCAGCCATGCTTCAAATTGCGTGCTAAAATAATTTTTACCTGTACTTAACCTGTAATCAATATAAATCAATCCTCATACCTGTACAGTAATAAAAATGAAGATTGGAGTTCTGATAAGAACTGCTGTTTAAAAAGTAAAGAAAATGATAGAATACAAAAATAATAAGGCAACCACAAACATGACAAATATCAAAGATTAAATAACATTATCTATCAAATTGACGGTACCATTACTGGAAATTCCGTCAGAGTTGCTGGCTTTTGGCAGATTTCTCTCTTCCTAAGGGTAGGTTTCCTGCTATCCATTTGTCCGTTGACCAATTACTTTTTATTAAAAATTACTGAATCAAGGGCATCTATACTTTTTCACATTCTGAAAGTATTAACAAAGTAACTACAATTCGTCTTTGAATTTATTTCCTTTTGATTTATTTGTCAGATGCATTTAATGTGTAACGGAAAGCAAGAAACCATTTGTTTTGCATTCATCCGTTGACGGACCAACGGAAACGTACCAATGGAGAACAGGAAACCAAGATTATCTTGCATTTTAAAATTTAGTGGGTAAATTAATTTGAGAGAAAATAAATCAACATTATTTTACATAACCAGTTTTTATTGTAAAACTGACAATGGCACTATTCACATATTACAACATTAACGTACTTATTTTAAGCTGTGTAATCCCTGCACCATGATGTGACCAATCAAAGTGAAGTTCAAACCTACCCTATACTTTTTATCGCTTTATTCTTAGCTGGACTATACACAGAATGTTTAATATATTATACTTAGCACGATGGAGAAAGGTAAACGAAAGTATTTTAGACACTGTATATCACTGCCATGCTTTACTTATGAACAAAACTGAGAAATTCTTAACATATCTCCAACCTATCTTCTAGAACAGCTATTAATTCATATAACCTCGATCTTTTTTGTGTAAAATAAAATTTTGTTTAACCCTTTAGACTCTGTAGGGACATATACGTCTCACCCCACTTTCATACTTGTGTAAACTGTAAAAAGTATATTTAAAACTTGCATCATAGAGTCACTTTGTTGAATTTTATAGGAAAACACTTCACATTAATCTTTCTGTGATCATACAGTGGCTTAGTTCAATGTATTCTGTTGCAATATTCTTGTTTCGGTCAGGTTTACTTATAATATTGTGTTTTCTGTATTCTACATTTAGTTTTTGTGATTAATATAATCATATAAGTTAATTCTTAATATCAGCAGTGTGAATGTAAATACAAATTATGGTGTGATAATGTTTTTATCATAAGTATAGGTTTTGGGACGTATATGCCCTAATTGTACTTTCTTGTGGGATGGATATATATATATATATATATATATATATATATATATATACACAGGGTGGTTCGGTTTTCATTAGCCAGCATATATCTTCTGAACTATGCAAGATATAGAAAAATTTCATGGAAAAAGTCTTTTGAATATATTTTCTCTACAAATATAAGGCATTAAGTATTTTTCATCGCCTACTATATTTGAGCAATAATATGTCACTTTGGTTTTTTAAATAGAACACCCTGTATATTTTTTTGAAAAAATATTCTACTTGAAATTGTCTTTACGGCAATATGCCACAATCAATAATTTCTATTCACAGCGCGCTAAATAACCCAAATAATAGAATTTCAATAGCAGTCTGATTGTTTCTGTTAACAAATACCATTGCAGTATTTCAGTTTATTCACAATTATCTGTCACATTAATAAGTAAAAGTATTATTGTGTTCTTAATAGTTGTTTCGTGCAAAATGATGGAAATGAATTATTCAAACAATGAAAAAGTTGATTTGTTATGCTGTCTTCATAGGTCAAACAACAATAAACGTCAAGCTGCAGTTTTATATCGAAACTTATATCCTGACCGTAGACAGCCAAATATAAATACATTTAAGAATTTAGAAAATTCTTTAAGGTCCAATAGTAGCTTTTCAACTATTACCAGAATTCAAGTACAACATAAATTGATTATTTTAGTCTACTTTAGACCTTATCCTAAAGTTTCTACGAGACAAGCTGCAGCTGAAACGTTTCGACAGATTTTTAATGTTTTGAGGCGTCATTCAATGAAAGCATTTAAGATGCATTTGGTTCAAACATTACATCCCAATTATGCCAACAGCCGAGTTGGTTTTTGTATATGGATATTGAATGTATAGGAAGAAAATTTTTGGACAGTATAATTTGGACTGATGAATCTAACTTTCATAAAAATAGTATTTTTAACAGAAAAAATACACATTATTGGAATGATAGAAATCCTTTGCAATTTGTTGAAACTCGTTCACAAGTACGATTTTCAGTGAATGTGTGAATAGGTGTAGTAGGTGACCGCATACCGGGTCCGTATTTCTTTAATGGTAGTTTAACCCAAAATAGATATTTGATGTTTTTGAAAACTTCGTTTCAGGATTTCTTAGATAATATTTATCTAGCTATCAGGCGAAACTTATGGTTTCAACACGATAGCGCTGCACCACATAATGGAATCAATGTTACAACTTATTTAAATAATGAGTTTGATCAGAACTGGATCGGTAATAGGGGACCGACTTTCTGGCCTCCCCGATCACCTGACTTGTCAATTTTTTGATTTCTTTGTTTGGGGGTTTTTAAATGATTGAGTGTAATTCTAACAGTACCCCTTTTCAAAATCTTGAAGAGTTAATCGCAAAAATAAGAGCAGCTTGCTTGCTAATTACCCCGGTCATGTTGCAAGATGCTAGAAAAAATTTAATTATTCGAGTTAATAAATGTTTAGAATGTAATGGTGAACAATTTGAACATTTACTAAGATAATTAGTTTTCTGTTAGCTATTATTTTCAAATGTATGTATAAAAAATTTTTAATTTATTAATTTATACAGTAAATAAACAATAATCACAGTTTCCTATTGGAATTCTATTATTTGAGTTATTTAGTGCATTCTGACAAGAACTCATTGATTGTGGTATATTGCCGTAAAGACAATTTCAAGTAGAGTATTTTTCCAAAAATATATACAGGGTGTTCTATTTAAAAAACCAAAGTGACATACTATTGCTCAAATATAGTAGGCCATGAAAAATACTTAATGCCTTATATTTATAGAGAAAATATATTCAAAAAACTTTTTCCTATGAAATTTTTCTATATCTTGCATAGTTCAGAAAATATACGCTGGGTAATGAAAACCGAACCACCTTATATATATATATATATATATATATATATATATATATATATATATATCCATTTCGAATGGACCTGCACCTTGCCGAAGTTCTAGATTATTAGAACAGGTGAAATGGCTTGAGTGTTCTAATGAGCTAAAGAGCCAAACTACAGGTCCAACCATAGTAGTAGGGTCGTTAGTGAGGAACCAGACTAAGACAGGTCCCCGAAAGAGGGCAGCGGCTCTTTCGGTACTTAGATTGGCAGAGACCATAGGGGTCGGTATGGCAGTCTAAGACACACTACCGCGATGTGGAAGGCAACGGGAAACCACCACATTACCTCCCAAGTACACAGCGTACCTAAATTATAATAAAATGATGGCATTCTCTGGGGTAAAAGATTCCGGAGTTAAAATAGTCCCCCATTCGGATCTCCGGGAGGGGACCACTTCGGAGGATGCGATCGGAAAGTTAAGAATAAGAGTCGGGAACATTTTGCGAGTCGGAGCGTGGAATGTTAGAACTATGAAGCAAGTGGGTAAGCTAGAGAACCTAAAAATCGAAATGAATAGGTTATCATTAGACATAGTAGGGATCAGCGAAATCGGTGGCCAGAGGCGGGGGATTTTTGGAGTGGAGACTTCAGGGTAATTCATACAGGAGCCGAGGAAGGAAATTTGGGTGTGGGGATAGTATTGCGGAAAAAGATAGGATACTGTGTAGAAAATTACTTACAAAAGAACGAAAGAGTACTCATGGTTAGATTAGAATCTAAACCGGTAAACACAGTAATAATACAAGTATACATGCCCACCTGTAGCTACAGTGACGAAGATGTAGAAGCGATCTACAAAGATATCGAAGACATATTAAGACACGTAAAAGGACATGAGAATTTAATAATTACGGGGGATTTTAATGCAGTGGTAGGTGAGGGTAGGGAAGGAGCGATAGTAGGTTTATTTGGTTTAGGCACTAGAAACGACAGAGGAAATAGGCTGGTAGAATTTTGCGACAAGAACAATTTAATCATTACAAACACATTATTCCAACATCATGCTAGAAGACGATATACGTGGAAGATGCCAGGAGATATAGGAAGATATCAAATAGATTACATTCTTGTTAGACAACGGTTTAGGAATCAAGTAAAAGACTGTAGAAGCTACCCAGAAGCAGATATAGACACTGACCACAACATCGTAATTATGAAGGCCGTACTTAAATTTAAAAATTTGAAAAAAAGAAACGGAAAAAGGCACTTGGACCTACAGAAACTAAAAGAGAAAGATATTCAAGAAAGATTCGAAAAAGGGTCAAATGAATTGCTCAAAGATATCGGGAAAATATCTGATACTAAGGAAGTAGAAACAGAATAGAATAACATTAAATCAAGCCTCGACATGGCGGCCAGAGATATTCTGGGGTATACACAAAAAGTAAATAAGAAACCATGGATAACAAAGGATATCCTGAATTTAATAGAAGAAAGACGAAAATACAAAAATAAATCAGACGAAACAGGAAAACAGAGATACAAAGCCATAAAATGGGAAATTATTCGAAAATGCAGGAAAGCTAAAGAACAATGGATTGATGAAAAGTGCAAAGAGGTACAAACTAAGATGGAAGTAGGAAAGACAGATGAAGCATACAAACTAATTAGAATCAATTTTAGGGATATAGAAACGTATAGCAAAAATATAAGGGACGCGGAGGAAATGTCATTATAGAAAATGTAGAGAAAGTGGGTAGATGGCAAGAATATATAGGAATTTATATGCAGGAGAAGAACTAACTGCATTAGAAAAGGAATCAGACATTGAAAATGATGACTTGGGATATCCTATACTTAGAGATGAATTAGAAATAGCATTAAAGGGTCTGAAAAATGGTAAGGCGCCGGGTACAGATAAGGTGCAAGCGGAGACTCTAAAAGCCGCTGGTCAAGCAGTAACAGAACGTCTCTTCCAACTTGTAAGCTACATGTATGAGACAGGCGAGATACCCAAAGATTTCAAACATAACATCATAGTAACTATACCAAAAAAGAAAGGCGCAGATAGATGTGAAAATTTTCGAACAATAAGCTTGACAGCACACGTATCAAAAATATTAACTAGAATTGTACAAAGACGAATGGAAAAACGGGCTGAAGAAATATTAGGAGAAGACCAATTTGGGTTTAGGCGAAACAGGGGAACACAGGAGGCTATCTTAGCTCTGAGGGTGATAATGGAGAAAACAATAGAAAAAGGGGAATGCGTGTATATAGGGTTTGTTGATCTGGAAAAAGCATTTGACAATGTAAAATGGAAAAAAATGTTCGAAATACTCAAAAAGATTGGAATGAGTTATAGGG
The DNA here is from genome assembly GCA_036346225.1 of Platerodrilus igneus. Lineage (NCBI taxonomy): Eukaryota > Metazoa > Arthropoda > Insecta > Coleoptera > Lycidae > Platerodrilus > Platerodrilus igneus. Next base: position 3,060,709 of record JARFIW010001270.1, read on the forward strand.
ATAGACGGATAGTACATAGCTTATACAAAGAGCAAACAGGAGTAATAGAATTAGAGCAGGAACGTAGAGAAGTAAACATCAGGAAAGGGGTGAGACAGGGATGTTCCCTATCCCCACTAATTTTTAACTTGTACATTGAAGAGGCAATGAATACTGTCAAATGCAGGAAGACATTTGGAATTACTATGCAGGGACAAAAAATTGATATGCTTAGATTTGCAGATGATATATCGGTATTAGCATCTAGCAAGCAAGAGTTAGAAGCTGCTCTCAATGAAATGGAAACGGTTCTAACAGAGAGATACGGTATGAAAATTAACAAAAGTAAAACTAAAGTACTAGTATGCAAAGGAGGGAAAAATAAATCAAAAACAAGAATACAAATATGTAACACGAACTTACAAGAGGTTAAGGATTTCTGCTACCTAGGAAGTCAAATAACGCAAGATGGGAAAAGCACAAAAGATATAAAACAAAGATTAGCACAAGGTCGTGCTACATTTAACAAGAAAAGCAACTACTGTGCTCAAAGACCACAAACATAGAAACAAGGAAAAGATTGCTCAAAACATATGTGTGGAGCACAGCACTGTATGGCTGTGAAGCCTGGACAGTGGGAGTAGCGGGCAAGAAAAAGGTAGAAGCCTTTGAAATGTGGTGCTACAGACGTATGATGAAGATATCATGGACAGACAAAGTTAAGAACGAAGAGGTACTAAAAATGGTAGGGGAAGAAAGAAGTATGTGGAAAACGGTAAAAAATAGGAGAGATAGGATGATAGGCCACATACTACGGCATGAGGGAATAGTGCGGAATATACTAGAAGCAGAGATAGGAAAAAAGAGAAGAAGAGGTAGACCTAGGTTAGACTACTGCACACAGATAGTGAAAGATGTAGGCTGTAGGAGTTTCAGGGAAATGTGTAGGCTAGCTCAGAAGAGAAATCAATGGAGGTACGCATCCAACCAGTCCCAAGATGGATAAATTAATGACGAAGAAAGTAACTGCACTTAAAGATGATATTTATTATAAGCAACTACAAGCATCGGATAGGCAATATTCTCGAATAATGGTAATTGCGTGAAAGCACTTACTGGAAAACTATTATTTCGGCAAATGTCTAAGTGTTGGGGGATCTTGGAAGCCACAGGTTGCTTAACCCTCTTCGATAAATCTCAGTGAAAAAGGGCATAATATTAGAAAACAATAGAAGAAACATGATATTTAGTATAAGCAACTACAAGCATTGGATGGGCAATATTCTCGAATTATGGTAATTGCGTGAAAGCATTTACTGGAAAACTATTATTTCGGCAAATGTCTAAGTGTTGGGGGATCTTGGCAGCCACAGGTTGCTTAACCCCCTTCAATAAATCTCAGTGAAATAGGGCATAATATTAGAAAACAATATAAGGGGAACCGAGCTGTATTGCTGTGTGAGAATTTCAGGGAACTATGTAGGTTAGTTTAGAAAAGAAATAAGTGCAGGTACATGTCCAACCAGTTTTGAGACGGGAACCCAATGACGAAAAATAAGCGCAGATAAATCTGATGATTATTATAAACAACTAATTGTTTGCTGTGAAATATCGGCAACTAATGTTGACTGTGCGAAAAGATATATTGGAAAAAATATTAAATCAGTAAATGTTCAAGTGCTGGGGGAACTTGGCAGCCACAGGCTGCTTACCCCCCTTCGCAACCACTGAATGTCGGAGAAATAGGGTATATAATTGTAAAACAATAGAAGGTGACCGAACGGCATCTAACAAGAAAGAACGGCGCCTATGATGAAAGACAACAAACATAGAACAAAATGTTGTTGAAAGCATATGTGTGGAGCACAGCACAGACAGTATGCCTACGAAATACGAGCAGTCTGAAAAGCAGACAGAAGAACAGTAGCGGCTTTTGAAATGCCGTGCTTCAGATGTTTGAGGATGGACAGACAAAGGTAATAACAAATAGGTTATAGAAACAGTAAGGGAACAAGGATATCTTTGGGAAAAAATATGAGATATAGAAGGGCAGAATACGTTCTAAGGCATTTTTGGGGAATAGTATGGGATATATGACAAGCAGAGATAGGAAAAAAGAGGGGATGTAGACCAGGATCAGATAGTGATAGATGCAAACTGTGCAAATTTCGGGGAAATCTGTAGGTTAGTTCAGAATAGGAAACAATGATGGTACGCGTCTAACCAGTTTCAGGACTGAAGACCCAATGATGATGATGATATATATATATATATATATATTGCCATGATAATAGGATAGTTTAGGGGTAGGTTAAGTCATGGGGGTCGTAGAATAAATAAAAACAACTTCCACATTAAGAAAGGCACACAATTTCAGAAATTATAAGAGTAAATCGGTCACCCTACATATTGTTAATTGAGAGCACACTGTATATAAAATACATGGGATTAAATGCATGAGAACATAAAGAGGTCTAAGAGTAATTTACAAGTAAAAGATAAGATTTTAAAACGCAACAAATTACATCAAAATTAAATCACCGGAAAACCTAGATAAATTGGCATTGCAAAGATGTAACAATTGCATCAAAAATATCATCGTACATGCATTCTAAATAATTCATTATTAGAAAATCATTACGTGACTGGAAGAAATCACATTTGTTCAAAAATCCAATATTCTGTAGAAATAAACAAGCACCAGACGATTCAATTTAGGCGATAAAATTTAACAAACATTCGAATACGTGAGTTAATAGAAGGCAAAAGTTGGGATTTCTCAAATAATACCACGATATGCGGGAGGCGTACGTGACAGTCAAGGCAATGCATTGAAAGATTTAAACTAAATAATTGGTAAAATCCCAAGGTATGTGAGATAAGCAGAAGTATCGTCCCAGAATGTAAATAAGCCAATGAAATCAGGTGGAGGTAGGCCTTATATATACGATAGTGACGGAGCGACAGTTTAGTCTATATTCAAACTGAGCCACGACTATATTCAAAAGTGTTAAGAACTTATGTAACCAGTGAAGCAAAAATCAAAGTAAATCAAAATTAAAAAGTGCGTGAATAAAATAAGTTGATCTAAAAATAGACGGCTTTCAATCTGGACTTTAATTTTGGCTTTTAATATCGACTTTTAATTTCGACTTTCAATTGGAGACATATTTTGATTAAGAAGGCTTTAATTTGGGATATTTAACATGACTTTAATTTGGGACTACGAACTTTGAACATACTCAAACTTTGGAGATAGTTTAAGAATGAAAGTACTCTAATTTGGACATATTCTGACTTGGTAGATTTTAATTGGAAACAATTTATGGGGCAGGCACATTAATCACAAAAATTACGCCCTCGTTCGGATGAGAGGTTAAATGGAGGTCCCGTGTGTGAGTGTTGTCACGCACGTTAAAGATCCCTACCTTGCCTGGAACGGCAAGGGTTCGGCAAAATTCTAAATTTCCAGGCAACAAAAAACTCGCCTCCTGGCCAATGTAGTACCTACAGGTGGAGCATTGGAAATGTAAATGAACGGCAGGCACATTAATAAGGAGAGCGAACACAGAAAACGGATGCAGATCATGGACTAGGATGGAACTACAGAACCCATTCCAAGTTAGCAATCTTAATACACTTTATTATTGAAAACTGTTTTTAATTTAATATTTATCACATTGTGTATTTGTAAGAGTCATCAAAAAGGGTCAGTTAACAATTTATGACAAGGGAATAGGTATCTTGGAACGTTTTGTAGGTCCCTGAATAAGTATAAGATATTTTTGCTGACTTTCAGAAAACCATAAATGTGGTATATGTAGATATTCTGTAAAAAGGGAATATTTTGAGAGTTGTAAATATTATCAATGATTATATTATGTATTATAGAATTGCTTTATTTGATTCAATAAGATATATTCGGGGTAAAAGCCTAATTTAACATTTCATAACATTGGGGCTTAAAATAATAAAGGAATCAGACAGGTAATATCACAGAAAATTTATTATGCCCATCGTAGGGGCTCGTTAATCCTAAAATCGAGTAACACTGTAAATTTAATGACACACCCAATAGTAGAAAGAATAATTATTACCGCAATTTTATGGACGGCCCAACGCTGGGGCTAAATATATATATATATATATATATATATATATATATATATATATATATATATATATATATATATATATCCCATTATGGATTTATATCTTTATACAGAAAATGCTCGTATAGTATGTCTGATAGAAAAAAAAAACCACTGACTTCTGCCAAACTTAGAAAGTTTGTAGATAGTCCTCATTTGATAGAATCTATGGACGAAGCAGTATCTAATGATGACAACTCGAGCGAACAGTGTAATTATGAATTGTTTTCTAAATATTATGATGACGAATCAATATTCGAGCCCATGGAGGACATGGACATCGAAGAGCCAAAAATTGATGTTGTAAATTATAATCCTATTGATTAAGATGAGAGGAGAACTGTACATGATTCAGTAGTGTGGTCTAGCAATACCACTGACATTTTTATACCGAGGAAAACATGTCCATTGGAATAACAAGCAATTGTGCATGCAAAATTGGATTGCTAAAGTTGTGAACTGGATTGCTTTTGTGCTATATTTACAGCAAACCTGTTCATATACATTTTGCATATACTAATACAAGATCAGTTATTCATGAAAAGGAGAAAAGGAAAAGAAATTAAATAACTTCACCTGGGGAAATTATGAGAATCCCCTTATCAATCCATTGATGAAGCAATGGCTAAATTCAAGGGCCAGTTTTCCCTCAAACAATTCATGCCTTTGAAGCCATTCAAAAGGAGAGATGTCAAGATATGGTGCTGATGCGACGCAAAAACTGGGTAGATCTACAACATGCGCATATATTTATTGCAGGAAAGAATGGACTGCACAAGAGGGCACACTTGGAGAAAGAGTCTTGAATAAGCTGGTTTCCATAATTAGACACAAAGATGTCTGCTTATGCTTTGACTGATTTTTTACTTCAGTTCACCTTGTTGATAATATAAATTTTCCTACTATCGCTTAATGCTTAAAAGGGGTAAGAATGTTTCCAGATTTGAAGGAAATCTGAAAAGAGGTGAATGCCAGATGGTAGCAAATTCCAAAGGAACTTTGACAATTAGATGACAGGATACAAAAGACTTGATTGTCTTGACAAATTGTCATCTTATCTTTGAAACACGGTTTATCAGTAGAGGTTGATTGTCCAGAAGCCATCAAATTTTATAATAAACATATGGTAGGTGTAGCCCTTACCGACCAAATGACTATCTTATATAACATTGATAAAAAGTCTCAAGAATTGCGGAAAAAGTATATTATAAGCTATTCATAATGGCAGTTTACAATTCATACATTTTGTATAAAGAAATCATCCACAAATGGCTCACATTCATTAAATATCTGGTATCTCTTGCTAAAATGTAGGAAGACTGCTGGAAGAAAACACACTCGAAAAGTTGGGTGACATTCGAAATTGTCTGAACAACTAAATGTAGGTAATCACATGCCTCAGGAAATCAGTACTCGAAAACCTTGCTATAAATGTGCTCAAAACAAAAAGAAGGAAAAACAAAATTCTCCTACTTGAAGTGCAATTTGCTGCTTTGTCTCAAATGCTTTGCCTCATTCCATAGTTAACTGTTAGGACATATACGTTCCAATGTAAATACCTAACGAAACACATGTGTTCCGTCTTTTTGGTATAAACATTATAAACGAATAAATATTTATATTTCTTGTCTTTTTGCTTATTATTGAACACAGTGGACATAAAAATCTTACCAGTTACTGGAGAAAATAAATAGGGTTGAAAGGGTTAAAAAGACGTCGATAAAACGCTGCAATTACTTATGTTTGCTTGTAAAGTCGGAGTGCAGTTGCAGTCGTCAGTAGTACCTGCATCAAAACACAATAAAATAATACAATAGTTTTGTTAGCTCAATTATTAAATTGATTAAATAAATAAAAAAAGTTTTCAATAATATATGTACTATGTTTATTTATAGCTTAATTTATAGGAAAACCCTACAAAATAAGTGCTTTTATTTATAGTTTTCTCGATGATCGTAAGAATAATCGAACCCCAATCATAAATTTGTGTATCCAACAAATCATTTCTTACAATTTGTAGAAATTATTCTTTACAATGGTCATGCGACAGCTGTTACAATTTGTATGTCATCTGTCAATAACTACATGACCCAATCCAAAATGCTAGAAATATGGTCACTGTATTAATTCAAATAATCTAACATGGTGAATTATATGCTAGCTTATCGGGTCCTGACTCTACATATATGGTATGTGTCTAATAACAAAAGACCATAGTCTTCGTAGGAGTAAAAGGAATGCTCAAGACTCTACAAGTATTACACATTAAGGAAAATTTGTTTTTACTCTGTATACTTATTTGATTCATAAACAAAATAATTTTTTAATTGTCACATACAGTGAGTTTAGACTTTTTATAAATTCTATTGTATAAAATTTAGATACATAATGTAAAGTAAAATAGCATAATATTCTTAGAAAATTTATATTTAGAAGAATACATGTAAGTACATAAGCAAATCATTGTAATAAGTGAATTTGTCGATATGGTTCTAATGGACCTAAATTTTAGGCAAATGAAACTGTGAAAAATAAACTGAGTACATACTTCTCAGAATCGATACCTGAACTGACTCCATCAAGAAATTCTACGAGAGCAGTACAAACTGACATCCAAAATATTCGTAATAAGCTTGTAGGTTAAAGTTTGATAAATTATTTTTGAATACAGTTTTTTTTTAGGTACAATATGAACTTCATTCTGATAACCCCGCTGAAAAGGAATTGAGCCCACAACCTGTTATTGAAGAAACTGAAATGTATAACCGGAGTCCTACCCTAAGTAGAAAAAATCAGAGTTTATCAAACGATGTTGTAAGACCAGAAAGTCATAAACTAAAAAGTATTTTGTCTACAAGGAGATCAGAAACAAGTGGAGGTGAATTATTTACTTTGAATATTGTATCCTTGCAATGCAGTTTATAAGCCCATTTTGTTAGCATTTCCCCATTGTTGAAAGAAACTACTATAAGCACACACAGTAATGTACTGTCTGCTGACAGAGAAATAATTTCCTCTGTAAGAACCCAACCAAAAGACGTATTGAAACGTATTATATTTTCTTGATCGCTAACCCCAAACGGTCACATTCTTTCCTAAATTGAGCTTAACTAATGCTCTCTTCTTAATACATACATCTGACTCTAGAAGTTGGGGGTCAGCAAAACAAAGTCTTCCGACGTAACTAGGGTCTATTCCTTGGGTAGAGCTATGAGCAATGGGGGTAAGTCGAAATCTATGGAGGGTTACACTTAACAAAAAACAAACAGGCGCCACCAAGTCCAAATTGATTTATTTTAGGGCATAGCTATTTTTAAGGGCGGACTTGGAGACCCAAAAAAGAGATCGCCTTCGTTGATACACAAACTTGTCTTAACAGAATAAGACGCTGTTCCTGTAAGAAAGAATAATAATTAAGTCACATAAAAATGGGAACACTATTTGCGTCCCTCAAGTATACCTAAAAGTATAGAGAATATTTTCTGCATAATGGGATCATAAAATTTTAGTTCTTATTGCTTTTTGTTTACCAAGTCTGATCAGACTAGATCAGAATAAAAAAACTTTAAATGAAGAATATTAATTTACTAATAAGAATTTTCTTGGTTTCAGTAAATAAAGTATCATTGTAATTAAATAAAAATAAAAATTTGAAGTACTTGCAAAACTGGTAGTAAAGGTTATCAACTAATCCTTACTCAAATATTTTATAATTCTATGTAACTAAAAATGCTAGAGTTTCTTTATAACCCAATCAGATCTGTGTGAGTCATTTACAAATGAATATACGAAATTTTCTCTTTAGGTTAACAAACTTAAATTTAGTTTGAAGTCAAAATAATCACCAAGATATTCTCTAATGTTATCAATAGTGGTTGTACTAAAATGCTAAACATGTGTTAGCCATTGGGCAATTGTTGACGGCATTGTTCAAATAAACAGGTGACGTAATAACAGCTGTTAATTTACGTTGCAGCCATATGTAGTCACATCTTTACAAAACTAAGTGAAATCAAATTTTGATACTGGGGAAAACCAGCTTATTTACAGGTAAACTGAATAATAATTTTTGTACGTCTAACAAACAAAATGAAATAATGTACTTTCAGAAGGAAAGTACTCAGGAAATCATAATTCTATTACGAACCCAAGAGCAGCAGTTGTCTCTTGATGTAATGGAAATTACCTCGCAGCTGGAACAGCAACTAATTATACTTGCTTTCCATGCTTTAACACAGGTGTAGGAGCAAAGCGGGTTCCTTACTTGGATCACGGCAGCATTACTTTGTAACGTAATCTTCCGTTGTCTAAATTTATTTACTAAAATAATTTTTCATTGCGTAGCCAACAAATTAAGCTTTCTAAATTGTAACTTCAAAGGGATCATGTTGTCTCAAATTTTACAGTTGCGATTTTCGACGTGGTGTGCGATATATACGTTATCCATGCAGTTTTCTAATCTCGTTGGGATTTCAAATGTGTCGTTGCGAGTTCAAATAGGTCGTTGCGAGTTCAAATGGGTCGTTGCGATTTCAAATGGGTCGTTGCGATTTCAAATGGGTCGTTGCGCTAAATAAATTTTGTAAATTAGCTAATATGACAACGAATATACAAAATGTGGATTAGGTACTAACCGTTACTCAGGAAGTGTTTCACAAACATAGAGCGACTCGGAGGTCACTCGCCATTCTCCTAGAATGCATCTTGACTCTACTTTTAACTATCGACGAGTGCGCTCGCTGCTTTCTTGTATGGTGGGAGGTTCCGGATTTTAGTTCTCGAACCTCTCACGCGCGCGCCAGTGGCTGTGAAATTACACCGAACTCGGAAACAACTCGACTAATAATCCTTGATATTATAATACTATAAAAGTTTGATTGTTACTTGAATATTTATTTTAATTAATAAAGGTATTTTACTATTCATTGTACGTTTAATGAATGGATTCTCCTACTGCAAAAATAAAATTGTTACACTACCTCTTTCCTAAAAGAAAAAAATTTTTTTTTAAGAAAAAACTTCAAATTTAACTAATACAAAAAAAAATTTTTTTTTTACAACAATACTAGCCTTTCCTATCTTCCTAACCAACTATGCAATTTTATAAATTTACTCAAATGGGGGACCTTCATTTATAATTGAGAGTGTGTTGGTAACTACGTGTACCTGACGTCCATCGGAGACAAAATCGGGGAGTCACAATCGGTAATAATCAAAATTGGGAGGGGTCAAATTAGAGAGTCAAACACTCCACGGGACAAAAGAATTTAAATTTACAAAATTTCTTGACTTGAGATTCCTACTTCTAATAAGGCTAATATTTCTGACCTAAAATCAAACACTTACAATTTACTTCTAATTTCAAAAAACTTCACTTCCAGGAGCTCATTTAGCTCTATTTACAAAAAACAGGAATGCTTCCTCATCAGAACAGCATTACCATTCAAAATATCATCACTATAAGGTGAGAATCAAAAGAAATACCCTACTAATAGGTCTAAATTTAAGCATCATCACAAGGTGATAACCAAAACAAAAGTGACCTAATCAAAGGTTACTTATCAAATTCAAATACAAAGTATTATCACTTTATTACAAAGAGATAATCAAAACGAAGGTAACCCGACCATACGGTTACTTAACAAATTCAAATACAAAATATTATCACTTTATTACAAAGAGATAATCAAAACAAAGGTAACCTGACCATACGGTTACTTAACAAATTCAAATACAAAATATTATCACTTTATTACAAAGAGATAATCAAAACAAAGGTAACCTGACCATCAGGTTACTCATCAAATTTCAAACCCAAAATAACCCAGTTAGGGTTGTAGAATCCTACACCCTACTGATCATCCTATCACTAATTGCTAACGAACAACTGATCTCATTAGTGATGGACCAAACGGTGAAAATCACCAAGTCAACTTTGACCTTATCAAATCTAAGAACTTCTAACGGTCAAAAGGAACAAGGAAAGAACAATTCATTCTCTCCACCTTGACATGTAGAAATCAGGACCAATAGTTAAATAGCCCACCTACTTCTACATTGTAAGGATATCTGTCAAAGACATCCTCCAAACACATCTCCGAGCAACGCGCGAGCAAAACGACCAGCGTGCACCAAGGCACACCTCAACTTACAAAACTTACAAAATCTCAAACCACTTATTTCACTCCTCAAACAAAATACTCAATATTAGTGGACCGACACTAGATCAAGAATTGGAACAAAACAAAACAGACCACTACGTCATTACTTAATATCAAAGAGATGACCGGACCGGAATTAATCGTCAAAATCATCATTTTCATTTGGATCTGATACTCCAATTGGTTTCAAGTCCTTTATGTGCCATTTCCTGCTCTTGTTCCATCTTCGTTTTCTAACTCATATACTAAACTGGAATGTTTTTCCGAATTTTACTCATAACGAACTTAGGAGCTAACTTAGCGGAAAATTTATCACTAGCACTCGAGAGGACCTTATTAGTTCTCCAAACATACTCTCCGACTCGGAATGAAATGTCTCTTCTCCGAAGATTGTAGCGTTTACACGAACGTTGATAAGCTACATGCAAATTTTCACGGACACTTCCAAAAATATCAAACAAAAGTTGACGATCCAAAACATAAGAAGGTCTACTACTGGAGACGACATCAACATCCTCACCAGGTATAAAGTTATCCTTATAAGCTTTTCCACTTAAAGGTACCTGACGACCAAAAACTAAAAAATTTGGTGAATAGTTGGTGGACTCATGTTTTGCTGAGTTGATCGCGTATTGGATCTTTGATATCTCAACATCCCACGTATCATGTTCTTCTACGTATGTACGGATTGCTGTACCAACTGTCTTATTGATTCTTTCCACAAAATTGCATTGGGGAGCATAAACAGCGTTATACCAAATTTTTGAATTTCGTACCTTGCACACAAAGCTTTAAAATACGTCCAACTAATTGTGGACCATTATCACAAATAACAAATTGTGGTACTCCGTAGACAAGAAATACCTTTTCTTCCAAAACTTCTCGATCAAATGTGCGGTAGCACTACGTAAAGGTTGCAAAATCGAATACTTCGAGAACCAATCACCAACAACTAAGAGCCATTTATGTCCGCGTTTGGAACGAGGAAACGGACCCATCAAATCTAATGCAATGGTTTGGAATGGTAGTCCAACTTCTTTCTCCTTTCCCATCATTCCAAGGGGACCTCTATTGGGTGGTTTTGAGCACCACAAATCAAACATTTCCTACAAAATTTACGTCGTCAAAGATCATCTTTGGCCAATAATACAATTCTTGGACTCGAGACAAAGTTTTAAGGAACCAAAATGTCCTGCTGAAGGGGGTCATGACATGATTTAATGACATCTACGCGCTGAGACTTTGGCACCAAATATTTCCACTCTACAACATTCGCGAATGCGGTAATAAGGAAGGTATAAACTTATAAATAAACCCATCTTCTACTTTCCATTGTGGGTAGCTTTTCGGTGACAACAAAATTTTCTTTCTCAAAGACTCATACCACAAGTCTACTGCATCAAGTTTAATCTCTACTAAGTTAACTTCTGGATTTTCTAAAGGAACACCACGACTAAGACAATCTGGAACTATATTGAACTTTCCTTTTCTATGCACCAAATCAAATGAGTGTTGCCTTAATCGAACTGACCATCTGGCGAGTTTTCCAGTTGGATTCTGAAGATTACTCAACCAAAGTAACGAAAAATGATCGGTGACAACGGTGAATCGAACTCCTTCTACCCACGGACGAAATTTCTCAATTGCAAAAATAACCGCTAAACACTCTCTTTCAGTGGTGGAATAATTGCGCTCAGTACGGCTCAGGGTTTTGCTTGCGTACGAAATTACACGCTCTTCTCCGTTTACATTCTGAATCAACACAGCTCCTAACCCAGTGTTGCTTGCGTCACAGTCAACGATAAAGGGTGCCGAGTAGTCTGGCTGCGAAAGAAGAGGTGCAGAAACTAATGCTTGCTTGATTAGCACAAATGAATTTTCTGCTTCCGCACTCCAGTTTACAGTTTGACCTTTTTTCTTACTTTTAATGAGGTCATTAATAGGCAAAACTAAAGACGAAAAATTCTTTATAAAGCGCCTGTACCAGCTGCACATTCCTATAAACCTTTTAATTTCCGTTGTGGTTTTCGGACGGGAAAGTTAACCATCGCCGACACCTTATCGGGATCTGTACAGTGAGTTCGAACCTACTATATAACCCAAAAATTTAAGTGTTTTTAAAAATTCACATTTACTTATATTTATGGTAAGGTTAGCTTCTTTTAAACGTTGCTTAACCTCTACTAATAACTTTAGATGATCTTCAAAAGATGACGAACATAATATTATGTCGTCCAAATAGCAAAATACATGGGGTTCAAAACGTGGACCAAAAATTGCATCTACTAAACGCTGTTGCGTCTGCAGCATTCTTCAACCCAAATGGCATGCATGTAAATCTATATTGTCCTCGTGAGATAACACTGAAGGCAGTCTTATCCTTAGACGATTCACTAAGAGGATTTGCCAAAACGATTTTCTCAAATCCAGAGACGAAATGTAGTTCGCACCTCTCAACATATTGAGAATTCTATCTACGTTCGCAAGGGGGTACGAATCATGAACAGTTAAGTCGTTCAGGGTTCTACCATCAAAACAGAAGCGATATTCTCCATCTGCCTTCTTAACCAACAAAACTGGAGAGGACCACGGACTAGTACACGGTTCTATAACTTTAAGTCTAAGCATGTCGTCCAATTCCTCATTCAATATCTTACCCATATATGGTGACATGACATATGGTTTCTTGTGGAAGGGTTTGGCATTGCCTGTGTCTATGTCCAATTCGATTAGGTGAGTTCGTCCTAATCTATCGTCGCTGCTAATCTCACTAAATGAATTTATTAACTCTTGTGCTTGCGCACTTTGAGCATCTGAGAGGTCATGTAAACCACATAAAGAATCTTCAGTGTTCAAAGGGATGGAAGACGGACCTATATACCCTATGTCGTTCCCAACATTGCTTTGGATAAACCAATTATTACTTCTAAAGTCAGCAACTACACCAAATAATTTTGCAAAGTCACTACCGAAAATAAATGTATGCGGTAGGGACGGAACCACTAATGCATTAAGGATGCGGCAATCATTACCTATACAAATTGGCAAATCTACTGAGCCTACAACAGACTTTATTGAACCATCAGCTGTAGTGATACCTGTTTTGCTGAACTAAAATTTTCAAGTCTAATTCTCTAACAATTGAAAGTGCTAAGGATCCTACTACTGAGGTAGTGCATCCCGAATCCAGAAGACCGGTAATGTCTCTATCTATTAATTTCACCATAATGTAGGGTCGATTATCACACTGCTTCTCAATGAACAGAGTATTATTCTTAGGCTTGAAGAGTCCTGACAAAATTTTAACAACTGTAAGCCATCTCGACCACTCGTCTTTACTAAAGTATTTTTCTTGTTTACAAATCATAACTGTAGCCTTATGACGCGGAACAGGATACCGACCACTATGTACCTGCCGCCTTACTGGTTTTTTTGAACAATGTGGACATGACGTTGCCTTAACGCCTTTTCGACCACATCCAAAACAAAAATTTTTTGTTGCTCTACAATCTCTAAACCAATGTCCACTACGGGAGCAATTCCAACAAACAAAATGATTCCTCTTATCGGGACTAAAGGAATTACAAACCGAGGACTCTAAAGAGCTCTTATCCGCTACTGTTACTTGAGGATTGACTAATTTATTCTGAAACACCCTACTCTTAACAGCATAAACTTTCTCATTCAAATCAGGATGTTTGTTCTCATACGGATGCTTAGAGGGGTTGCAAATCTTATTAGGTTTATTAGAAGACGCCAAAACCGAGTTTAGTTTCATCAAAGAAGCTTCTTCTAACCTTTTACACAAATTTACTAGGGTCGACAAATCTTGAATGTCCGACAATGCAAGTGCCGAAATATATTCAGGAACCAAATTTCTTCTAATCATTTTAACTTTAGTAACTTCTGCTGGCTCGTTGGTCAGTCTACTAAAGAGGGTTTGCATATCGCGACAAATAAAATAATCCTTTCGTCTTTACCTTGACGACGATTTCTGATCTTTTCCCAAATGTCATCATCCGAAGAACCAGGTAGAAAATCTTCCTTAAACGTTCTAACAAGGAGTTCCAGTCTCGCAAAGAATTTTTCACTGTTCTAAACCAAACCAAAGCGTCACCCACAAAAGTTCACATGCTGATCCAAATAAGTCAGCTTCGGATACCTTACAGATTGTGCTAAATCACTAACTCTATCTAAAAATGAATGTAGTTGTTTGGGGTCACCTGAGAATTTTACAGGCCATGAACCTATAGGTACTGAAGGTGTTACATACGAAGTCGAATGGATAGGTGCACTAACTAAAGGAGATACTACAACGGACCGATCTAAATAGGTGGACTCTGTACTTTTATTGATTTTATCGTACAACTCAGCTTCAAGAGTTAATATCGTTGCTACGGTCTCATTTCTAAACTTAATTGCTTCATCGGGATTTATTGAAGGGATTTTCATACGCTTAGCTCGTCCCGAAAGGTGGTTTATCCTTGAACAAGCTCTTCTAAAATTGAGTCTGATGAGTCGCCCTCAAACTCGGACACAATATTACGAACTGACTCGACTGAAACTGAAATTTCTTTACTTTCCGTTGCAAAATCTACTTCATAACACGAAAGGTCAACCAAACAACCAGGCTTATCTATTTCTTTAGCTAACAATCTACCTAAAATTTTCCGTTTCTCCAACACTGGCCTCTCACTTACCACTCCTCTGATTCTTAGTTCATACTCCAATTCTTCTTTAAGTAGACAAACAATTTGGAATTTTTCCGACATGGTTACTACAACCTAATGGAATCAAACCGATAAATCTAACTAATCCGAATCTTACAAAAGCTATCAAAACAAATTCGTACTACTAAAGGTAAAAATCAAAAATGTTTTTGGTAAAATTATTTTGCCAAAACAATATCAAAAAATTTAAGGGTCAAAACAGAACTAAAGTCAAAAGTAAATTTGACCAAATTAACGAATTGAGTGTATGGGGATTACCGTTACAACCAATCTTTTATCAAAAGCAAACAAACAAATCTAAGTGTCAAATAAACCTTAAGCAAACAAATTTCGAGCAAAATAATTTTTGGACAAATGGACTTCAAAGGAAAATAAATTTAGAGCTAACAAACTTCGAATCAAATTAAATTTAGAACAAATAAATTTCAAGCAAATTAATTTTAACAAATAAATTTTAAGGTAAATCAAATTATGAACAAACAACTTTCGAGCTAAATTAAATTATGAACGAACGAATTTCAACAAATTACTCGTTGAACAAACAAATTTCGAGCCCCAAATAAATTTTGATCAAACAAATTTGAAGCTCCAAGCGTTGGGCGCTAGTGAAACGTATTATATTTTCTTGATCGCTAACCCCAAACGGTCACATTCTTTCCTAAATTGAGCTTAACTAATGCTCTCTTCTTAATACATACATCTGACTCTAGAAGTTGGGGTCAGCAAAACAAAGTCTTCCGACGTAACTAGGGTCTATTCCTTGGGTAGAGCTATGAGCAATGGGGGTAAGTCGAAATCTATGGAGGTTACACTTAACAAAAAACAAACAGGCGCCACCAAGTCCAAATTGATTTATTTTAGGGGCATAGCTATTTTTAAGGGCGGACTTGGAGACCCAAAAAAGAGATCGCCTTCGTTGATACACAAACTTGTCTTAACAGAATAAGACGCTGTTCCTGTAAGAAAGAATAATAATTAAGTCACATAAAAATGGGAACACTATTTGCGTCCCTCAAGTATACCTAAAAGTATAGAGAATATTTTCTGCATAATGGGATCATAAAATTTTAGTTCTTATTGCTTTTTGTTTACCAAGTCTGATCAGACTAGATCAGAATAAAAAAACTTTAAATGAAGAATATTAATTTACTAATAAGAATTTTCTTGGTTTCAGTAAATAAAGTATCATTGTAATTAAATAAAAATAAAAATTTGAAGTACTTGCAAAACTGGTAGTAAAGGTTATCAACTAATCCTTACTCAAATATTTTATAATTCTATGTAACTAAAAATGCTAGAGTTTCTTTATAACCCAATCAGATCTGTGTGAGTCATTTACAAATGAATATACGAAATTTTCTCTTTAGGTTAACAAACTTAAATTTAGTTTGAAGTCAAAATAATCACCAAGATATTCTCTAATGTTATCAATAGTGGTTGTACTAAAATGCTAAACATGTGTTAGCCATTGGGCAATTGTTGACGGCATTGTTCAAATAAACAGGTGACGTAATAACAGCTGTTAATTTACGTTGCAGCCATATGTAGTCACATCTTTACAAAACTAAGTGAAATCAAATTTTGATACTGGGGAAAACCAGCTTATTTACAGGTAAACTGAATAATAATTTTGTACGTCTAACAAACAAAATGAAATAATGTACTTTCAGAAGGAAAGTACTCAGAAATCTAATTCTATTACGAACCCAAGAGCAGCAGTTGTCCCTTGATGTAATGGAAATTACCTGCAGCTGGAACAGCAACTAATTATACTTGCTTTCCATGCTTTAACACAGGTGTAGGAGCAAAGCGGGTTCCTTACTTGGATCACGGCAGCATTACTTTGTAACGTAATCTTCCGTTGTCTAAATTTATTTACTAAAATAATTTTTCATTGCGTAGCCAACAAATTAAGCTTTCTAAATTGTAACTTCAAAGGGATCATGTTGTCTCAAATTTTACAGTTGCGATTTTCGACGTGGTGTGCGATATATACGTTATCCATGCAGTTTTCTAATCTCTCGTTGGGATTTCAAATGTGTCGTTGCGAGTTCAAATAGGTCGTTGCGAGTTCAAATGGGTCGTTGCGATTTCAAATGGGTCGTTGCGATTTCAAATGGGTCGTTGCGCTAAATAAATTTTGTAAATTAGCTAATATGACAACGAATATACAAAATGTGGATTAGGTACTAACCGTTACTCAGGAAGTGTTTCACAAACATAGAGCGACTCGGAGGTCACTCGCCATTCTCCTAGAATGCATCTTGACTCTACTTTTAACTATCGACGAGTGCGCTCGCTGCTTTCTTGTATGGTGGGAGGTTCCGGATTTTAGTTCTCGAACCTCTCACGCGCGCGCCAGTGGCTGTGAAATTACACCGAACTCGGAAACAACTCGACTAATAATCCTTGATATTATAATACTATAAAAGTTTGATTGTTACTTGAATATTTATTTTAATTAATAAAGGTATTTTACTATTCATTGTACGTTTAATGAATGGATTCTCCTACTGCAAAAATAAAATTGTTACAGTATGAATGGCAACAGGTTCGTCCACCATATCCATACGAGTCTCATTTAATAACAATTGTGCTAAAACATCTGCACTCAAACGCAAATCAATAATGCGTGGCTGATCAAATTTAGAATCAGCTAACGGTACGTTTGCTATATGCAGCCAATGGTTTGTGTATAATTTCACTGCAGGCAAATTTTCACAAATATTTGGAAGAATGTATACATCCTCATCAAATTGAGGATAAGATTTATCCCTACGTCTAGGTCTTATTTTTCAAGGCGTCTCATGATATGTATGAGGAAGCAAATCCGAAACGTTCCACCTTAATCGCAACCTTAAATTTTTGTAAGCCAGGTTGCCGACGACGTTTCCGTCATCAAACTCTATGCTACTGTTGTCCAACAAGGCTCTGACTTTTTTAACCTTTTCGCACACATCCCTAATTGTAATGATTGCGGTTGGTAACAAAGTTCCGATTTTTGAAGAACGCAAAGATAATAAGGTGCTAGTATTTGATGTATTTGCACGATGTTGATCTGACTGAAATGTGCGCGCTTTAGTAGACTAGTGCTCATTTAATGATTTTTGGTTATTAAAATGTAGCAATGTATTGTGAAATTTATCACATTTTCCACAAACAGATTTTGAAAAGGATTTTGACACATATAAAGCATGCTTGCCTTTACAATCAATGCATTTTTGTTGTCCAATATGGTCACCAACGAAGTGTAATATTGCAATCTTGTATGAATGTCAGTAGGTTTATCAGAATGTGTTGATTTGCTGTATTGATTATTATTTGTTTTAGACTGTTTGCATTTAATTTCCAAGGCTTTACAGTGCCTTTCAAGGAATGTTTTCAACTGATCATGCATGGGAATCAAATTTGAAACCAGGGAATTATTATCCAATTCAAATAATTTTAAAAACTCGTATCCAACTTCCTAGATAATTTACGAAATAGAAACATATCTAATTCATTTACATTAGCTTGTTTTAATCCTGCTAAATTTTCTACGGAGCAATTTTTCAAAACCGCATAAAATGAATTTACCAAAAGTCATTTGTTTCAAATCTTTCAACCACCATGGAGTCGGCTAATTCAAAATGTTTCTTACTGACAGGTAAATGCTTAATTAAATTTTTAGATTCTGTATCTAATGCATCGATCAAGAAATAACATTTCTCTGTGCTTAACAAATTCTTGTTGTCGTAGACAAGATTCTTGAAAATGCTTTGAAATCTTACCAGAAAATCTTGGAACTTGGATCTGAGAAAGTCTTATATTAGAAATGCTTGTTAATTGCGAAAACTTTTCTGTTGACAGGAGAGTCCGCCTTTTTTATTTTAGATGTCAAGTTCCATCTGTGCCTAACTATTTTTTATTGAAACAAGATCAATAATGTTAGCCTTTAATGCTTTCATCTAGGCCATATTTTTTTCGTCTAAAATGCACAAACGATACGCGGCATCCATCTCCTGTTTTATCTCAATAGCAGTTTGCATTAAGAGGTGAGTCAAAACTAAATTTCTCTCCGTCGAGTCTAGTCATGACATTTGATGAGAAATGGAACAAAGTTGTTCAAGACACAGTTTTAAATCAACAACAAAACGTTCAACTGAAATTTCATTTGTAGCCATTGTAGCTAATGAAATATGCCGTATCAAATATTTTTATGAAATAAATGCGTTTAATACAGAAGCCATCACTGCCTTTGAAAATTAAACGAATAATTTTGGTATGTTTATCTAGACACAATGTATCATGTGCTGCATTATAACAATACGATTGTAACATGCAGTACTAGAAAATTTATTTCATGATTTGACTATTAAAATGTCAAAAATTGCAGTTTTTTAAATTGAATCTACCTTATTTTTACATTAATCGATTCTATGGAAAAAATAACTTTAGATATTTAATTACTACCATTCATTTATTGTAAACTGTTTCAGAGTTATAAATAAATAAATAAATTTATTGACGGCAATAAAATAACATTTACAATAGAACAATTCAACATTACTTATATATGGGTAGACTCTTTGTTCTTAGGATCTAATACAAATTTCTAATTCTGTAGACACATGCCTTAACTTATAGCAATCAAGTATTTATTAAGATTTGATTAGTTATTTTACTCTTAAATAATGTTGTACTACTGGAGAAGAAGTCACAATTAAACGGAATTGGAATTTTTACATCTCTGAATCGATTTATTTATATCATAGTTAATGTTGTGGAATTCTATATGAAACAAGTTGTGCATTCTTCTCATGGGTTCGAAAAAAAGATGTTCTGTAACAATTCTGAACTGTCAACTGGTAACCAGTTTATAAATTAACATTATATCGTGTATGACTCGTCTCATTTCTAATGAGGGTAATTGTAATTTGAATGACAGTTCTTTATAATTAATAGTTTTGACTGGAATTTTTAATTTATAGGCAACTAATCTTATAAACTTTTTTGGCACCTTTCAATATTAGTAATTTGAATTTTATAATATAGCTCACACAAGACTACAATATTCGAGGCAGGATTTTGCCAACGAGCACAGTCTGCAACTATCACTATCTGATCTAGGTCTACATCTACCTCTTTTTTGCTATCTCTGCTTGTAATATATCCCATACTATTCCCCAAAAATGCCTTAGAACGTATTCCGCCCTTCTATTTCTCTTTTCCCCCAGATATCCTTGTTCCCCTACTATTTCTATAACCTATTTGTTATTATCTTTGTCTGTCCATGCTATCGTCCTCATACATCTGAAGCACAACATTTCAAAAGGCTGCTACCATTTTTCTGCCTGCGTTTCAGACTGCCCGTATTTCATAGGCATACTGTGCTGTGCTCCACACATATGCTTTCAACAATTTTCTTCTTGTTCTATGTTTGTTGTCTTTCCTCATAGGCGCTGTTCTTTCTTGTTAGATGCAGTTCGGTCACCTTCTATTGTTTTACAGTTACATACCCTATTTCTCCAACCTTCAGTGGTTGTGAAGGGAGGTAAGTAGCCTGTGACTGCCAAGTTCCCCCAACACTTAACCATTTACTGATTTAATATATTTTCCAATATATCTTTTCGCACAGTCAACATTAGTTGCAGATATTTCGCAACCAACAACTAGTTGTTTATACTAATCATCAGATTTATCTGCGCTTATTTTTTCATCATTAGGTTTTCCGTCTCAAAACTGGTTGGACACGTACCTGCACTTATTTATATTCTGAACTAGCCTACATAGTTCCCTGAAATTCTCACACAGCATGTGTATACAGCTCATTCCCCTTCTGTTGTTTTCTAATTTTATGCCCTATTTCACCGAGATTCAGTGAAGGGGGTTAAGCAACCTGTGGCTACCAAGATCTTCCAACACTTAAACATTTGCCTAAATAATGGTTTTCCAGTAAATCCTTTCACACACTTAACATTATTCCAGAATATTGCCCAACCAATTCTTGTAGTTACTTATAATAATCATCATGTTTAAGCACAGTTATTTTTTTGTCATTAGTTTATCCATTTTGGGATTGGTTGGATGCGTACCTCCATTGATTTCTATTCTGGGCTAGCCTACACATCTCCCTGAAACCCCTACAGCCTACATCTTTTACTATCTGTGTGCAGTAGTCTAACCTAGGTCTGCCTCTTCTTCTCCTTTTTCTTATCTCTCCTATTTTTTACTGTTTTCCACATATTTCTTTCTTCCCCTACCATTTTTAGTACCTCTTCGTTCTTAACTTTGTCTATCCATGATATCTTCATCATACGTCTGTATCACCACATTTCAAAGGCTTCTACCTTTTTCTTGTCAGCTTCTCCTACTGTTCAGGCTTCACAGCCGCAACAGTGCTGTGCTCCACTCATATGTTTTAAGCAATCTTTTCCTTGTTTCTATATTTGTGGTCTTTGAGCACAGTAGTTGCTTTTTCTTGTTAAATGTAGCACGACCTTGTGCTAATTCTTGTTTTATATCTTTTGTGCTTTTTCCATCTTGCATTATTTGGCTTCCTAGGTAGCAGAAATCTTTAACCTCTCGTAAGTTCGTCTTACATACTTGTATTCTTGTTTTTCTTTGCATACTAGAACTTTAGTTTTAGTTTTGTTAATTTTCATACCGTATCTCTCTGTTAGAACTGTTTCCATTTCATTAAGAGCAGCTTCTAACTCTTCCTTGCTAGACGCTAATACCGCTATATCATCTGCAAATCTAAGCATATCAATTTTTTGTCCCTGCATAGTAATTCCAAATGTCTTCCTGCATTTGACAGTATTCATTGCCTCTTCTATGTACAAGTTAAAAATCAATGGGGATAGGGCACATCCCTGTCTCACCCCTTTCCTAATGTTTACTTCTCTGTGTTCCTGCTCTAATTCTATTACTGCTGTTTGCTCTTTGTATAAGCTATGTACTATTCGTCTATCCCTGTAACTCATTCCAATCTTTTTGAGTATTTCAAACATTTTTTTCCAATTTACATTGTCGAATGCTTTTTCCAGATCTACAAACCCTACACGCTTTCCCCTTTTTCTATTGTTTTCTCCATTATCACTCTCAGAGCTAAGATAGCCTCCCGTGTTCCCCTGTTTCGCCTAAACCCAAATTGGTCTTCTTCTAGTTTTTCTTCCGCCCGTTTTTCCATTCGTCCTTGCACAATTCTAGTTAATATTTTTGACATGTGTGCTGTCAAACTTATTGTTCGAAAATTGTCACATCTATCCGCGCCTTTCTTTTTTGGTATAGTTACTATGATGCTATGTTTGAAATCTTTGGGTATTTTGCCTGTTTCATACATATAGCTTACAAGTTGGAAGAGACGTTCTGTTACTGCTTGTCCAGCGGCTTTCAGACTCTTGAATGCTAATTCAAACTCATCTACCCACTTTCTCTACATTTTCTATAATGACGTTTCCTCCCGTGTTCCTTATATTTTTGCTATACGGTTTTATATCCCCAAAATTCATTTTAATTAATTTGTATGCTTCGTCTGTCTTTCCTATTTCCATCTTCGTTTGTACCTCTTTGCACTTTTCATCAATCCATTGTTCTTTAGCTCTCCTGCATTTTTGAATAATTTCCCATTTTATGGCTTTGTATCTCTGTTTTCCTGTATAGTCTGATTTATTTTTATATTTTCGTCTTTCTTCTATTAAATTCAGGTTTTCCTTTGTTATCCATGGTTTCTTATTTTCTTTTTGTGTATACCCCAGAATATCTCTGGCCGCCATGTCTACGCTGGATTTAATGTTATTCCATTCTGTTTCTACTTCCTTAGTATCAGATATTTTCCCGATATCTCTGAGCAATTCATTTGACTTTTTTTCGAATCTTTCTTGAATATCTTTATCTTTTAGTTTCTCTAAGTCCAAGTCAAGTGCCTTTTTCCGTTTCTTTTTTTCACATTCTTAAATTTAAGTGCGGCCTTCATAATTACGATGTTGTGGTCAGTATCTATATCTGCTTCTGGGTAGCTTCTACAGTCTTTTACTTGATTCCTAAACCGTTGTCTAACAAGAATGTAATCTATTTGATATCTTCCTATATCTCCTGGCATCTTCCACGTATATCGTCTTCTAGCATGATGTTGAAATAATGTGTTTGTGATGATTAAATTGTTCTTGTCGCAAAATTCTAGCAGCCTATTTTCCCTGTCGTTTCTCGTGCCTAAATCAAATAAACCTACTACCGCTCCTTCCCTACCCTCACCTACCACGGCATTAAAATCCCCCGTAATTATTAAATTTTCCTGTCCTTTTATGTATCTTAATAGGTCTTCGATATCTTTGTAGATGGCTTCTACTTCTTCGTCACTGTAGCTAGAGGTGGGCATGTATACTTGCATTATTACTGTGTTTACCAGTTTAGATTATAATCTAACCTTGAGTACTCTTTCGTTCTTTTGTAAGTAATTTTCTATACAGTATCCTATCTTTTTCCGAATAACTATCCCCACACCCAAATTTCCTTTCTCTGCTCCTGTATGAATTACCCTGAAGTCTCCACTCCAAAAATTCCCCGCCTCTGGCCACCGTCGCTGATCCCTACTATGTCTAGTGATAACCTATTCATTTCGATTTTTAGGTTCTCTAGCTTACCCACTTGCTTCATACTTCTAACATTCCACGCTCCGACTCGCAGAATGTTCCAGACTCTTATTTTTAACTTTCCGATCGCATCCTCCGAAGTAGTCCCCTCCTGGAGATCCGAATGGGGGACTATTTTAACTCCAGAATCTTTTACCTTAGAGAATGCCATCATGTTTGTTACAATTTAAGTACGCTGTGTACTTGGGAGATAATGTGGTGGTTTCCCATTGCCTTTCACATCGCGGTAGTGTATCTTAGACTGCCATACCGACCAGTATGGTCTCTGCCAATCTAAGTACCGAAAGAGCCGCTGCCCTCTTTCGGGGACCTGTCTTAGTCTGGTTCCTCACTAACGACCCTACTACTTTGGTTGGACCTGTAGTTTGGCTCTTTAGCTCATTAGAACACGCAAGCCATTTCACCTGTTCTAGTAATTTAGAACTTCGGCAAGGTGCAGGTCCATTCGAAATGGACGACAGTGTTAAAAATCTTAAAATAATTACAATAAATTATATTATAGTTTTAACCAGTAAATTGGTTATTGTTGCAAAAACATCAAATGTAGATAATTTTAAGCAGTTTGCAATTCCTGTACTGTAGTTGTGTGTAATACCTAATCGAAACTTCACAAATTATTTATTTATTTATTTAGTGATTGTTACGTGCAATTTGCACTTAAACATTGTTATTAGTTTAGTTTCGATGTATGGAAGTTTCGCACCATAATTTCAAAAGACGCGGCGCGTGGGAATTTTGAATAGACTAGGCGTGTGCTTCCGATACGTCATAGTGAGTTTGCGCAGATGGCGTGACCCTAGAGGGGTAGACGAATAACTTCGTGCCGATGTGAAAAAGACAAAGGAGTGGGGAAGTTTCCGGTTCTCTCTCTATAACGTGGCTTTTTGCCTGGTATCTTCGAGTGGAGTGGTCGTTCCTTTGGTAATGTAGGCGACAATCTGAGAGCCACCTAGGCGTACCGATCTCCACGACTCTGGAGGAAGACCTCATGACTGCCGTAGCTGTCCGGAGCTGATCCGAACGCTTTTGTAGAGCGTCGGCGTATCATCTCTAATCCCTCCGGGAGGAGCCCTGATGGACTAGGTTGGAGGCCTACCCTAGCGCAACTTCGCGGGAATCTGGACCTATTATGTGAGTACTTCATAGTTTATATTGTTCGCTTTTATCTTTGCTTTAAACTTAATATGTAAATTTCTGAAGTATTGCGTAATGTTGGGGACGTCATTGGTAGATGACCGCGCCCAAATCTGTATAAGATTAGCGCTGCCAACCACCGATGGTGTCTAGTAAACCTCGCTTCCGGTGTTGTATTTATCGAACTTTTTAAAATGTAACTACGGTTTGCAATGTAAGATGATCACAAAACGGGCCAAGCCTAACTACATGGATCAGCTTAACAATAATAGAAAACCTAAATATCAAGTAACATAGAAACAAAAACGTGAATATGTAAAATATGCATGCACGCACATGCATACGTGCACATGCACACATACACTCACATGTGCGAACACATATGTGTACATACACTATCACACAATTGCATTTTACAAAGATCGTAGGTGAGTAAACGTCTACTAAGTTAAGAATTGAACACTGCTGCGCATGTTAGAGTATGCTTAACATTTTAGATTTTGAAATATGACACTTTTCATTTAAGCATGACCCATCTATACAACAGATAACATGGTATCTGGAAAGGTTAATTAATAGAACTTGCGAGTTTTTGCTGTGCCTTTTTGGCTGCACAGAGTTTCACTTTAATCGTAGGTGTAAGGATTCTTTTGATTCGAAAAGGGAAAGCGTTATTTCCAATCATTATTGTAGTGTAAATTAGGTTGTTATGCATAAAAGTTGCGTTGTTAAAACTTCATGCATTAAGGTCAAGAACTTACAATTTTATTGTATGTATTCCTTTAAACATGCATTTTCATACGCCTTGAAGAATGTGTGATTATCGTCCATCCAAAACACTGGACAGTTGGTGGGAGATGACAAGTTTCGGATAAAAGTGTACATCTTGGGGATTCGATCTCGAACTAGCATACTGTATTGTCATATACATTTTTTAGTGCGTGTTAAGTGCAGTGAAGTTTGCCAGTGCATTCCTTACCTCTCCCGTATCTGTTATCTTAGTATCATCTGTTCCCTAAAGTTGTAGGTCAACACCCAACTTCACTGCAAGCAATTTGACGAGAAAAACAAATGTATAGACCTCGCGAAACCTCTTAAACATTTGACGCCAGCATTAGGTCTATGGAGAAGCAAAGACACAAAGACCTATGTCAAACTACGACTATTAATCAGAGCTAAGCCATTTCTTTTTTGTTTATGTTGTACACTGCTTTTCCATTTTATTAAAATTTGTACAATTTTACACCATTTGTAGAACCACACCTCGTACTAAGGTTATCTTTAACTGTCAGTTTTCTATAATACTTTACATCAAAGTTTTCCAGAAAATCTAGCATCAAATGTTAGGCATCTTAAAAACATTCTAAGAAAATGTACAAATAATGCATCGTTTATTAAAAAGAAAAACATTGCAAGTGATTTGAGGTAATCTTGATTTGTAAAGTTTAGATTAGCTATTACAAACAAGTACAATACAGAAATTGCAAACTGTTTAGAATTAACTACATTTGACGTTTTGCAACAATAATCAACCATTCTTTTGTTAATCTAGTGGACAAAAGTTGCTTGATGGTAGCAACCATTATTGAACCCATACATTTCTCTTTTATTGCAAATAACTCGGAAACTTTTTACAATAAATGAATGGTAGTAATTCATACCTAAAGTAATATTTTCCATATTGGTAGGTTCAATTAGAAAAAACCAAATGCAATTTTTGACATTTTAATAGTCAAATTATAGAATGAATTTTCTAGCACCCTGTGCATTATAATCAGATTTCTTAACATGCTGAAATATCAAATCTTGTATACAAAATTGGAAAACAATTCGCTTTGTAATCAGTTTCTAGATATTCCAATTTATGTGGCAGCATACAAATGTTAAAAATTTATAAAAACTTGTCTCCAAAACGGCATTAGATAGAGATATTGTTGTCTGATAAAAGTTCCCACACAATTTAACAAGGAATTTAAAAATGTATAAATATACAGGGATTTCCATTTAAAATAACGATGGTAATGGCGACTTCCAGTACGACCGGAAGTGCTAACATATTGAAACTATTTTAGTCTTTTAGAACACTTCGTAATCCACCTACTGCAATTTTTCAGATTCGTTCTAACATTAGTCTTCCATATACAGGCAACATACCACTTAAAAAAGCACCCTGTTTAGCATCAATATTTTCTACAGTAGATGACTTTACGTTTGTTCATCTTGGACCACAATACAACCAAACTTTTATTCTTGAAACTAATCGATATACAATTATCTTTGATGATGCTTCATCACCAAATACAGATTAAATGTTTCATTGACTGTTCTTGAGATTAATCACAACAAAAATCATACTAATGAGAGCATGAATGTTTTTACATGTGAATTGTATTTTCACTACGATTTATACACTTTACAACAGCATTGATCAGAATGCTATTTTGACAGTCAGAGCAAAACATCAAAATCCTTACATTAATTACTCTGTGGTCCTCGACATTTTCAGATCTGTTCAGGTACTGGTTTGGAACTGAATCATATCAATTATACACATCAGCGAAATATCTAAAATCAATATCTCAATTAAATAATGGTCAAGTTCGAGAAATACTATCTAAATGGAATATTTCTGCAAACGCCTAACTCATATGACTTGCGTTTATTTGATATTTGCTGTTGATAGAATTAATACCTTGATATGGCTCTTTTCAAATTTTAGTTGTTGGGAGATAATAAATTTGTCTTCTAATATAACACGATTTTGTAAATTTGTTCTGTCCTTCATGTCTCAACTTTAATTTTTCTCTTGGTATTGTGAACGAATTTAAATTAAAGTTAAAAATAGGTCAAAATGTATATTTGAATGCAGAAAAATCAAAAATCGTTTATTCTATGTGAATAAAAGTAGTTTTTGATCCTGTACAGAATTAGCATTTTGGCTGTACAGTGTGCAAAAATAAATTTATTGCCTCTCATTCATCTTTGTAAATTACATGCATCTAGTTGTAGTACTGTAGCCAATATTCAATATTTTAAAAGCATTAAAACAATTGTAATCCCAATGTGTAATAATACTTTCTTTCGGCTTCTTTATCGGATGATCATTTAATTTTATTCTTATTATTTATACTAACTTACATTAAAGGTTTCTACTTTATGTGAATTTAATATATTTATGTTTTTTAGATATTCAACATTCATACGTGCCAAGTATTTTAGATGGTTTTAGTTACCAAGATCGGAAGGAGTTTCTTGAAAAGGTAAAATCAATAGATAAAGACATATATGCCAACTTGATAGTAAGAGTAAGAAAGTCTTAGTTTTATTATAAATGCTAGAAAAACATGAGAGAAATTATATAAAAACTCGAATTTCCTGTACCATTTGTCTTATGGCATGTAGATGAGTGTATATCTGTTATCCATGTGATAAAGAAAGCTACCTTAAAACCTATGTTACGGGTATAATTTTTCTACTGCTGCAGGTGAAAGATTATCAACTTTGATTTGCCCTGAAGGGCTGGCGACCCCATAACAATAAAATTGGTGTGTTGGCTAACTACATTGGTCGAGAGTGGGTTCCAATAGATAAATGTGGAAATACAATAAACATAAAACTTCAAGATTAATAAATAACAAGGTTATAAACTAAAATTCTGCATTACATTATCATACTCTCAGTCGGTTGCCACAAGCCTGAGTGATGTTCTTGTCTACGTTGAAGACTGTTATCCCACATAAAACTCCCTTGCTTTAGTTATTCCGACCTTTCAGTCGTCACATTTCTCTTTTCAAATCAACTACTCCTTCCAGATGTGCCTAGCACTAGGGTAGCTGGAGATCCTTTACATCTTATTGCCTATTTGCTAAATAAATTAAATATAATCAACCTAACGTAACCTCTATTATCATAAAATGCATCGTCATACATATACATATAAATATACTTTTTTAACACTACCTGTATCTGCAATCTGGCTAGGTGATATTAAACTAAACCCTAAAGCAAATCCTAAAGCAAACTCAGCCTAATCCAGCCACGAAACCATCTGATCATTAAATTGTCCTGCTTTCCTATTGATCTACACATTTATGAATTCCAAATTTAATGGCAATGTCATTCCTCCAACAAGAAAACATTCCAATACCAACGTTGCACTATCACTTTGTCACTTACAAACTACATACTACCTACATATCTCAATAATTTACTGCTAATAAATTTATCCTTCGACTAACGCGCTGTGTCGAAAAAAATGTCAAAACATATTTATGTCGACTTTCACATGTAACTTTGTTACAATTTTTGTTTTCTATAAAAAAATTGTTGGGAGTACAAGTAGATGTCAAAGCCTGTACTCAAACTCTTTTGAAGGTATACTATAGGTGGTAGGATTATCCGTTCTAAATATAGAACCTTCAGGAGACTTCCGGTCTAGTCCGAACTCTAACTTAGTGCAGTTTATAATGAGACACAGGGGGGGAGTGAACGGAACTCAAGCGCCACTGCAATTTCGTGGTAGTTGTGCAAACTTGAAAGTAATGAAAAATGCAGAAACCCTAATTCTCAAAAAGTTCGTGAAACCAGATTTGAAAAAATAAAAGACTAATGTCAGAAAAACTAAAACTTTGATCGGAATCGACACTTTAACCAGATAAACTATTACAGCTAATAAAGAATGGATAGAAAATTTCATGTAATACCAGATTACGTAAATGAGGTAAGTCTTGGTCCTAATTTTGCAGCACCAGTAAAGGACCATAATATACTTCTTTACCCTGAAATAATTGCCAACATAAAACACTGAATAACAAACCTGTCCACGCACAAAAAGAATAAAATTAGGACGATTGGTTATAACATCATGACTAATCATAAAAATAAGTTTAAAATACATAAGGATAGCCTCTACAAAATGAATCAGAATTAAGTAGAAAAATTAAAAAGAGCAATTTTTAAAACTCCACCTCGATTTATTGAATTAAAGCCAGATAAATCAAACAAAACTCATTATGAACGAAGAAGAAAATCTAGGAATTACTTCAGAACCCAACAACCTATACAATGGTCAAGTAAAATTCTACAAATAATTACCAAAAAGTAAACACTAATATAGTAAAACCATGGGCAAGTAAAGGGTTTATTTCCCTGAAAACTTACAAGGAATTAACAATAAATAACACGTGTCACCTAAATTATATGGACTGCCGAAAATACATAAAGTGGGTATATCAAAAAGACCAACTTGGTTTGCAGTTTAGTCACCATTTAGTAAAATAGCAAGTTTTTGAAAAACATCTTTAAGAAAACATTGTATAAAAATAATTACTATAGTCTTTGCAATTTCTAAATAGGCCTGCATCATTACCATATGTGACGTCAAATTGTAGCGACGATGCCATTACCAAAATCCTATTGCTCCATGACTATAATAGCGCCATCGGTAGAATACAGAGATTGAAAATATTTAATAGCAGATGATAAATGTGATTTGTTACTTTTTAAAAAAGTATTTTTTAGAATAAATTTTTATCGACAATATTACAGATTAAAGTCATTAATTAACAATATCTTTTATTTACTTCTATATTTTTACCACTGAGCATATTTTAAATATAGTTGCGAATTTCTAATACTCATAATTTTATGGCCATTAGTATATTATACCAGAGACGGAATAATAACCACAGGTATTCAAGAGGTTATGTCATTGAAATTATACTTTAAACGTTTTGATTACACAAATCGAAAAAGAAAAGGAACAAAATTACAATTCCATTTGTAAGTAAAATTCTCATTAACTTTGAATAATTAAGATATGTCACTTTAAAATAATCTTTTAGATTTCCCTGAAACCATCTACAAAGACTAAAGTTATGTTATGTACAATGCAAACGAAGGATTTAACACTTTCAAATCATCCTAAAATTTGTGGTGATCATTTTACTTGTTTGTTAGTATGCAACTGGATTGAACACGGCATGTTTTCAAAAGCATTTTCTACAACTAAAACAATGCTACGGGTAAAGGCTTTAAATGAACCAACTTTAAATTCTGTTGTTGAAGTATGCCATTATTCAAGAAAAGAATAGCTGTTACAGGATTATTACTGTTCCCAGTAAAAATCCAAAATTGCAAGTTATCTCCACAGTCAGTGTCGTAAGCTAAAAATGAAAACTTTATAACCAAAAGGTTCAACGACTAATCATTTCGATGGAATTCTTAAAGATATAAACAGTAGTTTATTGAATATACAAAAGCATGAAGGGGCAGAAATCTTCCAAAAAATAGGCATTTGCTTTATTACTCTTCGAGATCATATAATTGTTGCAGGTAATTGAGTAGTTTGAAACAAATAATTCAATATACAATTTATCATTTTTTGTAGATTAGTGTAATATAGACTTTGACTTTACGTGTATTTAGCACCTCCAAAGTTTAAGCTAGTATAGTATTGACCAGTTCATCACCAGTGTGTTTATTACATCCATTAAAATTAAAAGCTGTAGAAGCTGTTAGGATGCCTAAAATCCAATATTCTGAAGATGAATTTGCAACCCATATTTTAAAAACAAGATACTCAAGAATTTAACAAGCATTGAAAGCTTGTAAATTTAACAATAAAATATATATGGTTGTACTTGTTTATTATACATAAAGTTTAAGATAGTTATAATTAAATTAGAAGTACATCGTGTAAAAAGTTTTTTAATTCTAAGTAGCCATGCGTTTTGTTGACTAGTTCAATTTGATTGAAAATCTGAATCACTGCCATCACCATCACCAATGTTAATAATTAGTATCTTCTTGATAAAATTTGATCTCACGTTTCCACCAATCTCTGATAATTTTTTCTGCATCTTCTATCGAATGTGCCCAAATCTTTGGTGTTATTTTTTCTAATGCTTTCTACATCTGTAAACAGTTTTCAACAGACCTCCCATCTCTTCCAGCATGTCGTTGTAGTAGCTCTTACTAACACCCCATACATTTTTAATTGCATTGAATATGCAGTGATACAGTGGCAATCTTAACACCCTATGTCTATATTGTTCGGCCAGCAAATCTGCTAAAAATCTTTGGCGGTTTATGCCTAAATTTTTTAATAAATACTGATGTTATAAAGCACATAATTTTTACTTATATCGTGGCAAGTTAAATAAACTTTGCTTAAAATCATTAGTTCCATAAGAAATTGCTTATTTAGTAAGTCGCTCTACAATGTTACTTTTTTTTCTAAAAACTGTTAGATGTTTTATTAACAAGTATAATAATACCACATGTTGTCTAAGATTATTGCAAATGATTTTTCTAAATTCTTTAATAATTAATTTTCAAATTTTGCTCATTCACTTCTCTGCAGTAATTTAGGTTTTTTGTGGAAGAAGAGAAAAATTAATTTCAGCCCCATTTAGTGATTCATTAACATTTCGGGCATGTACTACTATGTTCCTTTGCTAGGTACGGCTTACAGCACCATTCTGAAAAAGCCATGTTTCGTCTAAAAACACAAAAATGCTACAGATTCTCTTCTTTTATTTTCGATTCTGGATAATATATCCAGAATCAAATTCCATTAATTCATAATATTTAGCAGTTCCATTAAACCTCTTCTTGGATTATCTTTCAGCCATTTAAATCCAAGACTGTATTCAGGGATCTTTCACTACACCATTAAAAAACTCATCATGTTTTAAGTTCAGCCATCAAGTATCAACAGAAACGTGAGAAATCTAAAATAATTACATGTTGCACTATAAATTTAACTGGAAAACGAATACGAACGATTTTCACACAGCCTATAAAGGTGATCAAACTAGCAACAAGTAGCTTAGTTCTGGGTCTAAATGAATCTCGTTCATCGTCTTTGGTTATTAGAGTTCAGTTTAATACTAATATGAGTTCTGAATAGCACTGTTATATATATAAGCAAAAACCAACCAAATATCAATATATATATATATATATATATATATATATATATATATATATATATATATATATATATATATATATATAATATATATATATAAACGGAAAAATTCATGAGGTCGTTGACACCAACTAAACAAGGAATGGCATATAACCTAAAATTTAAAGGTCAATATTTAATATTTGGCTTTAAAATTATTGGCAACGTTGTAAATTGCTATTATTCAAACCAAAACTATAACATAAATATTGTACGGTATTAAGTTGACAAACATCTACATAAATGGTTAGTACTTGTGTGACGTCGCGGATGACGAGGTCTATTTAGAAATTGCAAGCACTATACATAAGAGATTCTTGAGCGTTTAAAAATAAAATTAAAGATGTTGCAATACCTGAAAACTATGCTAATGTTCCTGGATGTGATAGCGTTATATACAAATGTACCAGTCAATCTAGCAATAAAAGTAATAGGAAAAAAATTAAATCAAATTAAATTACATACGCATATACCATTTCATCATCATTAGGTTTTCAGTTTTGGAAACTGTTGGATGCGTACCTCCATTGTTTCCTATTCTGAAATTAACTACACATTTCCCTGAAATTCTCACAGCCCATATCTTTCACAATCTGTGTGAAATAGTTTCATATAGGTTGACCTCTAGCTCTCCTTTTTCCTTTTTTGCATCTACTATATTCCACATTATTATCTCATACCTTAGAACGTGTCCTTGCTGTACTATTTCTTACTTCCCTACCACTTCTAGTATCTTTTTGTTTTTAATTTGTCTGTTCATGATATCTTTATCACACGTCTGTAGTGCCACATTTCAATTCTATCTTTTTCCTGTCTGCTTTTCCTATTGTCCACGTTTCACAGATGTACAATATTGTGCTCCACACATGTTTTCAGCAATCTTTTCCTTGTCTCCATGTTCATTGTCTTCGAACGTAGTAGTTGCTTTTTCTTGTTAAATGCAGTATGGCTTTGTTTTATATCTTTTGCACTTTCCAGTCGTACGTTATTTGGTTTTCCAGTGAAGGGGGTTAAGCAGCCCGTGACTACCAAGATCCCCCAACACTTGAATATTTGCCGAATTAATAGTTTTCCAATATATCCTTTTGTACAATCAAGATTAGTTGAAAATATTTCAAAATCAATACCTGCAGTTGTTTATAATAATCATCAGATTTAAGTGCAGTTATTGTTTTTGTCATTAGGTTTTCCATCTTGAAACTGGTTGGACGTGTACCTTTACTTATTTCTATTCTTAGCTTACACTGTTTCCTAAAACTCCCATGAGATACAGCTTGGTTCCCCTTCTGTTATTTCCTAATTATATGCCCTATTTCACCAAGATTCAGTGGTATGTGAAGGGGGTTAAGCAGCCTGTGGCTGCCAAGGATTCCCCAATGTAGTATCTTTGAATGGAGGATTGGGGACGTGGCTGCAAGTATAGCGGCCCTTATTCACATTATAATGCCAAGGATCCCCCAACACTTAGACATTTGCTGAATTAATAGTTTTTCAGTAAATCCTTCTGCACAATTTACATTAGTTGAGAGTAGTGCAAAACCAATACCTGTAGTTGCTTATAATAATCATCAAGTACAGTTATTTTTTCGTCATTAGGTTTTCCATCTTCGAATTGGTTGGTTGCATACCTCCATTGATTTCTATTCTGAGCTAGCCTGCACATTTCCCTGAAATTCACACTGCCTACATCTTTCACTATCTCTGTGCAATGGTCTAATCTAGGTCTATCTCTATCTCTACTTTTTCCTATCCCTGCTTCTAATATATTCCGCACTATTCCCTCATGCATTAGTATGTGGCCTATCATCTTATTTCTCCTATTTTTTACTGTTTTCCACATATTTCTTACTTACCCTACCATTTCTAGTACCTCTTTATTTTTAACTTTGTCTGTCCATGATATCTTCATCATACGTCTGTAGCACCACATTTCAAAGGCTTCTATCTTTTTCCTGTCCACTTTTCCTACTGCCCACATTTCACATCCATACAGTATTGTGCTCCACACATGTTTTCAGTAATCTTTTCCGTGTCTCTATGTTCGTTGTCTTCGAACGTAGTAATTGCTATTTCTTGTTAAATGCAGTATGGCCTTGTGCTGATCTTTGTTTTATATCTTTTGCACTTTTCCAATCTTACGTTATTTGGTTTCCCAGGTAACACAAATTCTTCACCTCTTGTAAATTCTGGTTTCCTATTTGTATTCTGGTTTTTGACTTATTTTCTCCTCCTTTGCATACTAGCAGTTTAGTTCTTCTTTATGTTAATTTTCATACCGTATCTCTCTGTTAGTACTGTTTCTATTTCATTAAAAGCTGCTTGTAACTTCGCTATATTGCCTGAAAATCTTAGCATATTGATTGTTGTTGTCTCTTCTATATACAAATTAAAAATTAATGGGGATAGGGCTCATCCCTGTCTCATCTCTTTCCTAATAGTTATTTCTCTACGTTCTTGCTCACATTCTATTACCACTGTTTGCGCTTTGTATTAGCTATGTACTATCTGCCTATCCATGTAACTTATTCGTATCCTTTTTAGTATTTCAAACATTTTTTTTCTATTTTACATGGTCGAATGCTTTTTCCAGATTTACAAACCCTATATACAACGCTTTCTTCTTTTTTCTATTGTTTTTTCCATTAACACCCTTTAAAGCTAAAATGATCTACTGTGTTCCCCTGTTTTGCCTAAATGCAAATTAATCTTCTCTTATTATTTCTTCATCTCTTTTTTCTATTTGTCTTTTTACTATTCTAGTTAATATTTTTGACACGTGTGGAGTTAAACTTATTGTTTGAAAATTTTCACATCTATCTGCACTTCTCTTTTTTGGTATAATGACTATGGTGTTATGTTTAAAATGTTTGGGTATCTTGCCTCTCTCATACATATAGCAGACAAGTTGGAAGCGACATTCTGTTACTGCTTGTCCACCGACTTTTTGGGTTTCTGCTTGCACTTTATCTGTACCCGGCGTCTTATTGCTTTTCAGGTTTTTTAATGCTAATTCAAACTTGTCGCCAAGTATAGGATGTCTTAAGTTATCCTTTTCAATGTTTCCTGTTCTAGTTCCATCCTGCATATACATTCCCCATATATTCTTGCTATCTATCCACTTTCTCGGCATTTTGTTTAACGATGTCTCCTCATACACCTCTTATATTTTTGCTATATGGTTTTATATTGTGATGTATTGCATTTTCTAATTATAACATTGTTCCATTTTATTTCCTTTTCTTATTTTGTCTTCAGCTTATCTCCTGGAACATTCATGAATAGTTTTCAAAATTTGAGTTTCCTTGAATAAAATCTTTATTTTTCTTATACGAAGAATTATATTGTCCAATTTTATGATATGTTAAGCATTTGGGTTTAAAAGTTCGAATGCTACGAAAATGTTGTTGTGACCTAAAGTATTGTTGATTTTTTGGTTGAAATATATTAAAGTTTCTTGTACTCCAATTTTTATTAAAATTGTTTAAATAATGCATGTCTCTAATTGTACGTTGTTTATCTTGTTGAAAATAATTTTGCGATTGCATGTTATGCGAAATAGTACATAAATTTTTGCTGTAACAATAGATCTTATCTTGTAAACAGTTAGATTGTATTTCTGATAAATTATATATTGTGTTGTAGTGATTTTTCAGTGATATCGAATATTGGAAGATAATAAAATGAAATAATTCTGTAACTCTGGTAGAAGTCCTGTTGCAAAACAATCAGTATAATCCGAAATAGCGATCGTAGGCGTTATGTTTAAATCTAAATTTTGAAGTTTGTAGTAATAATTAATAGTTAATTTGTTTGGAATCCGTCATCTGATGCGTAAATGCTAAGTCGAGTCCATTGTAAAATTTCAAAAAACTTGTTTTTATATCAGCTCAAGTTTTTGTCACTGTTTTCGGAATTGTTTAAAAATTTTCTTATCAAAGAACGTGCACTGTGTTGTAAAAAATTAGGAAAATAATAAATTTTGTATAAGTTAGTCCAAGCGTTTAAATTGCGTTGTCTTCGTAACTTTTTAAGAAGTCAAGACAATCTGTCTTGAACGGAGTAAAGGTTTTTGGATTTGTATAAATTGGTGTAATAGAATTGGGTTCAAGACGCTTAACACGTGCAATCGTATATGTGGCCATTATAATTTATTATGTATAATATTCTCAGTGATATCTTTGTGGTTTTGTTTTTGTGGCTGTGAGTTGTTTATCTCCCAATGTACATAAGAAGAAATTCTTATGTTCAGGAAATTCAATATTGTAACTGTTTTATAGGTACAGATAACTCAAGCCAGAAAGGTGAATTTATGGTTCATTGTTATATCGCGTTTGCTTGTGTCTGCAGGCGACTTACTTATCTATAAATCTTTCTTCCTGTTTCCTGTTATATTCTTTGAATTAAATTAATTTTAATGTAATATGAGATAAAGTAATTAGAAAGTTTCGGATGGAATATTGAATAAATGTAAAGCAATTTAATTTGTAATGTTGTGACATGTTAATTGTCCTTGTTAAAGAAGTACGTTACAGATGCAATGCGAATTGGGCACCAATGCATTGAATAAAAAGTAATGTTGAAGAAAAAAATTCCTAACTTGGATTCTTTGTAATTCTGTTTTGTTTTCAAAATCAAATTGAAGTATTGAAAGTATGTCATTAATTAAATATTCAATTGACAAAAGATAAATGTGCTGTTTCAAATACAAATTTAAAGCAAAAGCTAAACAATAATTGTAAAAGAAAATGTTGATGTTCCAACAGTTGGTAAAGCCAGGTAACCTTAAGTGCTTTCCAATTGCATTTTCATCCTTTTCAACGACGCCTCCGCCATATCTTATGTATACTTTCGACCTGAGTCATGACTAATAAGGGATCGAAGTCTCAGGTTCTGCAACTCGTTTGCTGCAGAGGCCATACATAGAAGTAGCTGGTCAAACCACAGGATCGAATTAATATTGGTAAACGTAAAAGTTAATAAAGGAAACGCTAACATAAAACAATTAACAATTATAATCTAAGAATTAAATAAATCATAATAAAACAGATTTAAACTTGACATACATACAAAGACAGCATCAAACGTAGACAATACTTAAAGTTACTTAAACTAATTATAAAATAAAGAGAAATGACTCATATGGTGTAAGGTCGCTGACTAGGCTGCACCTGGGTGGGCTGCTGGAGGATGGCCTATTGCTGGGGCGGATGGAGACACTGAACTGTTGTATAGTGAAACTTCATTTTTGCCCCACGCCTTGGGCGATAGTGCAACTTTTTAAAAAGGTCTTTATATTTTCTCGCAAAACTTGTGCAGAAGATGTAGTTTTATCCGTATTAACACAACTGACTTTTGAAGACTTTTGCACTAGCTCTGAACTCTATCTTCAGCGGTTTAGAGAGACTACCGGGAGGTCGTTAAATACAGATTGGTAGGGCGCCACTGTACTTGGGTAGAGTGTAAAAACCAGAAATATTGCTAAGAAAAATACAGAAACCTCAACGAGTATATTCTGTTATTAGAATACAAGATTTTGTGTTTTTAGATGGTACTACGTTTATCCTGAAATAAAATAAAGTAAATAAAATAATATTAGAGACAGCAATTTGCGCCTCAAAATAAAAAAATCAATAAATCAGATAGGTTTTGTGCATCTATGATATCATTCTTTTGTGTAGTAGTGCATTGACACTCTACTTATTAAATTTATGCACTTCTGGTTTATATATAATTCATAGAATCCAGTGATAAGTATGGACAGAATAAACACTATTTCTTAAGTGCTTCTTTGAGTGTAATTAACCTTTTCTAAGTTTATAAAGAAATCAAGGCTGTTAAGTATCAACACATATATTAACTGAAAAATATTTCTGATTTATTCTGACAGATAATTGCTATAAGTTTTCTGAATGTTTCATTAATTTTATATATTTATATTGTTAATCTTTGTCAATTTAAATAAAAAAGCCTCTAAAGCAAATAGGCACTACAAATATTATTAACACAATTATTAGCTTTTTTTGTCATCTTTTCAGTACTGACTAAATGACTCACATACATACAAAATAAGTTTGTAATAAGATCTTTCAAATTAGTAAACTTAAACTTCGTTAAATAGTTATCATGTGTAAGCAAGCATATGACTATATTATTCATAATGCAAATTCATAAAGATTTTGTTAGATAAACAATTTTATAAAGCATAATTTTGATCTGAAGCAACGTTTGAAAATTTAAATTCAAAATTAAATATTATCTCAAAGATGTTAGTTTCCATGGGTTCAAACTACCAAGGTTACGGTTTAAACATGACGTTAACGTCGAACAGATGACTGTCTCAAAAAAGAAGATCACTTACCGATCTTGAACTCAGGGCATGGCTGCTTACAAACCAATTAGCAAACAAGCTCGACCCACATGTGGTCCTCCAACATTGAACAAAAACGTGAAAAAGGCGGTTGTCTACATTGCTATAACAACGCCTCGTAAACTAGAACCATATTGTAAGTTTCCAATGCGTAATCGTTCTATACGCAAATAAATTAACTTCTCTTACAACCATTAATCAGTTCTCAAGTGTTGCTTCCGAATTAAAACAAAGCTTCCATGTTGAAACATGAGGAACGTATATATCTTATATGCAGCAAAATTAACAGTTTCGCACCACCATTACAGCTGCAGTTCTTAAGTGTTGTTTATGTAGTTCTTTAGTGTTGCGCTAAAAAATTAGTTTGAATTATTTAGAAATAGAAATTACAAACCATGATGAGTTTCTAAACCTACAGATCGATGGATTGCTTGAAACTAAATTCCAACTTGCAAGTCAGCCTTGGATATCAATTTTTCCATGTTGACGTTAGAATGATAAGGGGCCGACTGGTTCGGCTTGACGAAAACAATGACCTCAACAACCAGGTGTGTAGAAGCACGCTGTTTGATATTACTTTGAAGATACTTTATGCAAATTCTGGATAGCTTGTTCGAGTTGTAGCATGGTTTTAAAATACAAACTGGACATTTATAACTATGCGCTTTATTTACTAGATAATTAGAATAAAGGACAATAATTGGAGTGTTTCGATATTATGATACCTTGTTTTAACTTTGTATTAATTGTAGAAGTACGATTTATATTGAATTATAAAAGTAAATTTAAAAATTTTATAGCACAACATGTAATTATTTATGCGTTATTTTAGAAGAGGAAAAACAAACTGTTACAATAGACTTGAGCCTGAACACTGAACATCATCTTGTGAAGGTTTGCTAATTATATATCAATTCGGGCTGACATTTGAAAGGTTACTGTATGGCCCCAGGGCATTCTCAAGAAGCCCTGTCATTGAGACGAACCATGTGAAGTTCTGATCACAGATTTTACTAACCAGCGAATACTTAAAAGATTACTGTAAATCAAAGTGGATGTCATGGTTTCTTGGCTAACAGGGAAATGTAGGATAGCTACAAAGTAACAAGGTGTCTAGATTAAACGAGTGGTTTGGAGTAAATTATTCATGAACGGGTAGATAAGCTGAAGGCAAAATAAGAAAAGGAAATAAAATGGAGCAGTGTAATAATTAGGAAAAGCAATACATAACAATATCCCAAATGTTCATGTTAATAAGTTTGTATACTTTGTCTGTCTTTCCAATTTTGATCTTAGTTTGTACATCTTTAAACATTTTCTCAATCCATTGTTCTTTAGCTTTTTTGCATTTGCAAATAATTTCCCATTTTATGGCTTTGTATCTGTTTTCCTGTTTCGTCTGATCTGTTTTTGTATTTTTGTGTTTCTTCTATTAAATTCAGGATATCCCTTGTCACCCATGGTTTCTTATTTCCTTTTTGTTTGTATCCTAGAGTATCTCTGGCCGCAATGTCTAAGCGGAGTTTAATGTTATTCCATTCTGCTTTTACTTCCTTAGTATCGGAAATTTTTCCGATTGAACAATGCGTTTGACTTTTTCTTAAATCCTTTGTGGGTTTTTTTATCTTTTAGTTTCTCAAGGTCTGGGTGCCTTTTTCCGTTCTTTTTTTTTCATATTTTTTAATTTAAGCGTGGCTTTCGTGTTTATAAATGCTTCTAAGCAGATTCTACAATCTTTTACTTGATTCATGTACTGTTCTCTAACAAGAATGTAATCTACTTGATATCTCCTTACGTCTGTTGGCATCTTCCAAATGAATTTCTGCTAGGATGATGTTGAAATAATGTATTTGTGATGGTTAAATTGTTTTTGTCACAAAATTCTACCAGCCTGTTTCCCCTCTCGTTTCTTGTTCCTAAACCAAATGAACCTACTACTGCTACTTCCCTACCCACACCTACCACTGCATTAAAATCTTCTACAATTATTTAATTTTCAGTACCTTTCATGAATCTTAGTATGTCCTCGATATCTTTGTAGATTGCCTCCACATCTTCATTACTATATGTAAACTTGCATTATTGCCATTTTTACCAGTTTAGATTCTAATATAACCATGCGTACTCTTTTGTTTTTTTACAAGTAGTTTTCTACACAATGTTCTACCTTTTTCCATGTAGCTGTCCCAACACCCGCTTTTCCTTCCTCCGATCCTGTATGAATTAATCTAAAGTCTCCATTACAAAAATTTCCCGTTCCTGGTCACCAAATTTTGCTAATCTCTACTGTGTCTATTGCTAACTTATCTATTTCAATTTTGAAATTCTCTAGCTTATCTACTTGCGTCATGCTTCTAACATTCCAAGCTTCAACTCGCAAAATGTTCCTGGTTCTACTTTTAAACTTGCCGATTACATTCTCCGATGTACCCCCCTCCCGAAGATCTGAATAGGGGACTATTTTAACTATGGAATCTATTACCCCAGGGGATGCCATCATCGTAAAACATTTTTAGTACACTGAGTGCTAAGGAGGTAATATGGTGGTTTCC
Source organism: Platerodrilus igneus (assembly GCA_036346225.1). Lineage (NCBI taxonomy): Eukaryota > Metazoa > Arthropoda > Insecta > Coleoptera > Lycidae > Platerodrilus > Platerodrilus igneus. The sequence goes on from JARFIW010001270.1 coordinate 3,102,388, forward strand.
GGTTGCCTTCCACAACGTCGTAGTGTGTCTTTACAACTTCAAGATTTATGACTTCTGACTGGAGCGATGTTTTAAGATGCTTCAGTAGGTAATTGATCAGTCTTCAAAATAATGCATATAAGATGATTAAAAATATTTGTTATATAAATCTTACCTTGATAAAAATATCCCCTAAAAACCATTAATCATTTATCTTTTTGAAATCTAAATTGTAGTTACTGAAAAAATATCTTAAGTTACTTATCATCTAAAGATAATATACATGGTCTAACATCCTTCATTTACCGAGTCTATAAATACAAATAATGCAAGGCATTCACCGACATGCAACTTCGATTTTCTAATTACAATAAATTATTTCTTGATGCTATTTATGTGTTTATTTCTGGCATCTTACAGCATCCAAAGAGCACAATTAACACAGTGGCTCTTGTTGCGAATATTATTAGCATATTCAATCAATAAGAATGTATTAATACTGACATTGCTTCTTCTTTATTTTAGCTAAATTATATATGAATTTTCTAAGGCTGCTTCTCCAAATTAAAGATCCAAACCATCATTTATATGTTTTAGGAGAGGGCAAAGCGTGAAGCTTACCAAAGGGATCTGCAACAACAAATTGAAGAAAAGAAACGATTATTGGTGCAGAGACAAGAACAAGAAAGATATGAACAAGAATTAGAAAATCGTAAGCTTGAGTTGCAACTCAAGGAGCTGCAAGAACAGCAACGTATAGAACAATACAGAATGCCAAGGAATAATGTAGTGTGTAAACTTTATTTATTAGAAATGAATAACCAGTTTGATTTACAGTTTCGAAGGACAAGTGAAGATTTGAAAGGCTACCAAGATGAGCAGTTATCAAATGTTCAATTTAGGAAACATGCAGATTCTGAAAGTAGTTTAACAAATCTTCAAAATACTAAAGTTGCCTCACATTATTCGCCTCCTGTATCACGTAGAGCTCCTTATTCCTTCAATATTCCTTCTACTTCTGTGTTTGCAAATCCTGCAGATAGGTATAATCCTTCTTACAACAATTATTTAAATGATAATTCAGTACAAAGAAGAAATTTTTTTAGTAATAGATCTGAATCTGTAAATCGAAATGAGTCTCGAAGTAGATCTAATTCAATTAATCGTTATGAATCATTACAACGACAAGAATCATTAAATCGATTGGAGTGTTTAAGTGTTAAAGACAGTTTAAATAGAATACCCCGAAGACACAGTGCCACACAGCAAGACCTTAGCTTAATGCGTAACAGCCCTAAATTAAATAGACACGATAGAAGTAGTTCTAGTAAATTAGACGATATTCTTCCAATTCCTGTATTAAAGGCGCATTCACCAGTTGCCAAAGATTTAAAACAGTCTGTTGTTGTTGATTCGAGTAAACATACAAGCTCAGATGCTATCAGAAGACTAGAGGATCGTTGGCAGGTAAAATTGTGAATAATTTGTTTTACAAAGTGCTCCCACATTTTCTATTGCTACAGATTCCTGCAGTTCAGAAAAATATTATCACGCATAACGAAGGTCCCAATCGAAATATATTAACTCAATTAGGTGCAATACGTTTACAATTACAAAGGGAACAGTTACGGATGGATGAAACGTTGCAAAAACGTGGCATTTCTCAACCTAAGGCTGTTTAATATAATTTCTAGAAAAATTCGGATTTTTATAGTTAATAATATATTGTTATTGTATATAGAAATTTTATAAAGCTATTCCAGTTAAGTAGCAAGTTGCTTTTACACCATGTGAATATGTTTAAAATTTTTATGAAAATTATTTTTTCTAATAAAATTCTCAAAAAGGTTATACTTTGTCAAAAACATTTTTTATTACCCTCTTAACTATGTCGTATGTTAAGGTCGGGGCTTGTAAGTATATATGTGTATATATATTTTAGGAGGTGGTAGTATAGATGAATGGCAATAAAAAATTCCATATAACATGATGTGTCAAATTTTTATTGAGTACAGAGATACAGCTATTAGTATGTAACCCAAACAAAAGGCAAATGGGACGTTCAAAGTTGTTTGGCAAAAATTCCATCACCAACTTCAATACACTTTTGACTTCTCTTGATAACATCATGTGTAGCTCATCTGAGGTTTGTCGTGGCATTCTTTTATGAGGGTGGCACTGATCATAATCCGAACGATTAACTCGGCTCTTGTGTTTATATTTTCTTTGTAGACTTCATTTTTCAACCATCCCTACAGGCAAAATCCAAAGGGGCGAGGTCGGGGACCTTGGCAAAGAAATGTGACCATATCTGCTGATCCATTTTCCAGGTATGTTTGGTTTAGATGATGCATCACCTGACCACTAGAACATGCAGGAGCCCCGTCATGTTGAAACAACATCATTTTTGTAACCAAAGAAATTTCTTCCAATAATACCAGAATTCCATTTTCAAGAAAATCTAGGTAACGGGGTCCTGCAAGACGATGCGGTAACATAACAGGCCCAATTAACTGACTATCAAATAACAACACATTTACAGAGAAGCGTTCTTGAAAATGTGTCTCTACAGTAACATGTGAATTTTCGTTGGATCACCAAGGTGAATTACGACTGTTATTGATGCTGTCATGAGTGAAAGTGGCTTCATTAGTAAAAATTAAAAATGGGATGACTTGGCGATTTTCAACTATCCAATGACAAAATTCCGATCGTCTATCTTCATTTCCTACTCGAAGTTGTTGAATGAGCTCTCGATGATATGGGCCGAACCCGTGCATACGTAATGTCCCCCGTACTCTTGTATTTGGAACACCGATGAAATATGCCTGCTGCATTGCATCAGTCTCATGCAGTGTATTCAAAACACGGGTATACACACTTAAATCTGGTAGTTTAGTTTGTCGATAGCAAATCATATGCCGATTTAAGCAACAGCCAACGTTTCCATTATTTAACTCCATACACAAACACCATATCGGCATATGTAAATACATGCGGCATGTGTAAACAATGCAGTATACTAAGTCAACAAATCACAAGGACAGTTGAAAAATTCAATGTAAACCAAAGTACAACTTCACAGCTTGAACATCAACTATTATTAACAAACGACAAATATGTGCATGGTGTACCAACACATGAAACGAAAATGCAATGAACTCAGTGGTGAAATGTTTTCAAAAATCAACTTTGAACGTCCTACATTTTGATAGGGTACACCATGTATATAGCAGTCCAGAACTTATTTAGAAGTAGAGCTTTTCAGTAGTAGCATAAAAATCGATAATTAAAAAGGGTACATTTTTATGTAACAAATGACCAAAGCGTAATTATTTTGATAGTGTACATAACGTAGTTTAAGGTAATATAAAGCTGGAAATTCATAATTTTAAAGGTTTTAGCATTGTAAAAATATGAAAGTGTAGTCAAGAAACACGTTAACTATTAGGGAGCGTTTTAAAACAAAATATTTCCAGTAAAAGTTTAACTTTAAACACGTTCTTGATATTGAGTTTAAAAGCTTGTCAACAGACGTTAGGATTTGTAGTAAAAAATAGTTTGAAAACAAACAGCTGGATCGATAATATAAAGGAGAAAGACAGTGGTTTTAATGAGATAGCAAAGAATGGAAAATATCATATGGTTAGTTGTCATTGACTTTGAAACGTCTGTAAGACGGAGATTTTTAAAAGTAGGTAAGTGCGAGGAAAATGCTACATGTTTGCATAAGATGTTTGTTAAAGAGGGTAATGGAAAACATTGTAGAGGTTACAGACAGAGTTGGACGATTAGACTGCATGTATAAGAGCAAGAAAGACAATAATGTAGACTGGTTGGTTGGGATAAGACTTGTAATTAAGCAGGGATGAAAGTAAGGTAACATAATACACAAGTAAGACAAGGATACACAAAAATCGATAACGAGCGTTGAAAACTGGGGAAAGATACAAGACAAGGAACAGTATAGTTTGAATGCAAGTTAGAATGAGGCGATCAGATGTGCACGTGTGAAAGAGGCGTGTTTTGGTGCTTGGGTGGAAGTTAGTTGCCGGACGATTTCGTAGAAAGTGACAGCCGTTAGATATTTTTAATGAGTTCGAACTAAAATGCTTGTTTTGCAAGTGGAATTCTCGGATTTTTGAGATAGTTGGAGACAGTTACGAAGTATACGGAGAAAAACTCAAGGATGATGGCTGGTTTTTCAGAATGAGGCAACTGTTCGTTGTGGAATGGAGGAATTCGTGGAATCTGTGTACGGTTGAGAAGTTTACTGAGAAAAGTGTGCTTGGGGTATGGTGTGGGACGATTCAGGGGTGGAATTCGGAGGTTATATAAACAACGACGAGGCAGCTAGAGCTCCCTTTTCCTTTTTGATATTCAACCAAGCTTCGTGTAATAGTAAATGTGTATAAGTGAGTTTAAATTCTTTTTATAACAATTAAAATGCACAAGTTGGTGCAACGGTAATATTGCAATTGTGAATATATAAAGTACAGTTGATAACCGAAGCTGGTAGAAAAGTAAGTAGACCTTTTACTACATATGGTTGGAGGCGCTTGGCATGCACTGATAGAAGTCGAGTATGTTGATGGACCAGTAGCAGATGTACGGGAGCATGGAAGTACTGTGCATTAGCAGCTGAGAAATCTGAGTGGAGGCGTGCAGTTCCTGATGGTGAGAGGCCACCTGAAGCAATTGTTGAACGAGCAGTCTAGAGGGATGACCACATCGGAGATGATTTCAACGTAAAGAGCTGGTGGTGCTTAATTCAGGTAATTCAACCTGTTCCGTTTATATTGTAAATTTTACTGCCAATTTTATTAATATATCGAGTTTGTTGATCATTTTACATTCACCGCAATTATTTTACATTTGGTTAACTTCTCGCCGGATTTGAGTAAACAACAAACTCAGATAATTAATTATACCGCTCATCAAAGCATTGACAGTTAATTAGCATAATTTGTATTGTTCAGTTGTTTACGAGCATTTCCTATATGCCTTGCAATAGGCTTACGTGTTTGTTATCGCCGTTAGACTATTATAAATTGTCAAGATTTCGTTCTTATCTCATCCGCGTTTGTATTCAATTTAATTTAACCATGGCAGAAAAGTTAAAACGTAATTGTTTTGTACGTAATATCGCTATCAATTCGCTAGAGGAAATGATTGAAATCGCTCAAAAATGTACTATCGATGCAACCTTTTTAGATTTATTTCGCGCACAGTATGAATTTCTGGAAACCGTTAAAGAAAATTTCTTCACACATCATAATTGGATAAGTAGGTGCAATTTCTTCCGCCGGTGACGCTGATGAAAAATTTGAATTGGAAGACGTTGTACGTAAACGTTTTGATAATAACTACCTTAAAATAAAAGCGCTCTATTTTAAGCTGTTTACCAGCCAATCTTCGCCTCGGGCTGAGGTGTCCCCGCCGCTAGATACTTTAAAGTCAAAAGTATCACTCCCCCCGCTGTCGCTGCCTACTTTTGATGGGGAAAGTTGTTTATGTGAAAGTTTTATTGATCGTTTTGATAGTTTAGTTCATTTTAATAACGATTTGTCGGACGTAGATAAATTTTCGTATCTTTAATCAGCACTAAAAAGTTCCGCACTCCTAACCATTAATAAAAACTTTGACCTTACAGAAGCCAATTACGCTCTTGCTTACACAAAACTTCGCGAAAAATATCGTCATATTCGTCACATTACCTCAGCTCTATGGAACAATATTGATAAATTTCCCAAATTAAACTCCGATAACCCCGTCGGTTTGCAAAAATTAGTTGATACTTTTGTCGATAATTTACAGGCACTTAAAAAATTTGATTTACCTAAAGAGCAATGGGATTTTATTCTTGTACAAATGATTTTAACCCTTTAGCTACTGGCGTGCTAAATTTAGCACAAGTATTTCTATAGTATTTTATGAAAAGTAGGAACGGTATTTACCCATTGCATTATGATGTATGAAATTTAGGACATTCATTTAAACGTATTACAAGTTGGTGGAGCCATCCATTGCGAGATTTTTGAAATTGTTACAAACAAAGTAAAGGATGCGTAGCAGAATTCTGTTCTCCATAACAGTTTCAATGGTAAAGTGGATTTCATAACATTAGCTGGTAATTATAGGCACGTGGAATTTTATGTGTGCTGAAGAAGGTTAGTAGTTGGATGTGTTTTACTTGCGAAGTGTTTTTATCTTATTTATTTATAACGGTTGCTGTTCAAAGTCGTGTGATAAATTTAGGACATTGTGAGTCAAAGTGACAAGTGAGTAAAAAATTATTACAAGGTAATTATAACTTTCTGTTGTATTTCATGTGATATGAATTGTTTTTTTAGTTTCAGAATTAGAAATGAGTTCTAAACGACCTCTCACAGATGCAGAGCTTTTGGAGTTAATAGAAAATTTCTCGGACATCGAGGCTATGAGTGATGCTGATGACGATGGATGGGAAGATTTTACAAACAAATCCTTGGGAGATACTGAAGGTATGACTGTTATTGTAGTAACAACTTAGATTGTTTTATAATATAAACTAACACTGTAGATGTACTGCACGGAAGCGATGAGGAAGAGGAAGGGCTGGCTATCCCTCATAAAGTTGACAAGCCCGTAGCTTCTATGTCTACTTTGCAACCTCAACCTGGCCCAAGTGTTGGGAAGAAAACGAGTAAAGCAGAGGTCTCTACATATTTAAAAAATTATGCACTCACACAGAAATCCGATATAACTTGGAAAAAGATCGAAAATTTTGAAACTCCCACAACAATAAATTGGCGTGAAGATGTCCCCAAAGAAGCTATTGAACTTGAAAGCCCTGCTTATTTTTTATACAGTATTTCACCAATTCCCTTTTCGAACTTATGGCTTATAACCCAAACTTATATGCTGTTCAAAAAGGTACCCGATTTGTTCCTACAAATACCGAGGAATTAAAAACGTTCGTTGGTATTCATATACTCATGGGAAATTTGCATTATCCTAGAGTTAAATTTTATTGGGATACACAACTAAATGTACTCCAAATTTCTCAAAGTATGCCTATAAATAGGTTTTATTCTCTTCGACAACATCTCTATTTTGTCGATATAAATGAAACACACAGTAATGATCGATTTTGGAAGATTCGTCCATTATATGATAAAATAAGAAAAAAATGCTTATCTATTCCCTTGGAATCAAAACTTTGTATTGATGAGCAAATGGTGCCATTCAAGGGTCACCTTAATGTAAAACAATACGTAAAAAACAAGCCAAAACCTTGGGGGGTAAAAATTTTTGCTCTTTGTGGTGTCAGTGGTATCATGTACGATTTCGTAATCTACCAAGGGGCTGCTACAGAACTACATGAAGACCACATGCATGTTTTTGGGTTGGGTGCTTCTGTAGTCTTAAAATTGGCTGAAAGGATTACAGAACCAAATTTTCAATTATACTTTGATAATTATTTCAGTAATTATAACTTACTACAATATTTACGACATCAACGTATATTTGCAACATGTACAGCAAGGATTAATAGGTTCAGTAAACCTCCACTTTCTTCTGATACTACCATGAAGAAACTTGGACGTGGATCTGTCGAGCAAGTCGTTAGTGGTGACGGAGAAGTGGTGTTGACCAAATGGTTTGATAACAAACCAGTAACTATGGCTTCAAACTTTATGGGGGTGGGCAATATGGATAGATGCAGGAGGTGGGACAAAGCCACAAAGCAATACATTGAAGTGCCTCGTCCTGAAGTTGTAAAACATTATAATGTAAACATGGGAGGAGTCGATAAAATGGATTTCCTTATAACAATTTATAGAACTTTTATAAGGTCAAAAAAATGGACACTGCGTATGTTTACACACAGTATTGACATTGCCTTAGTCAATGCATGGGGAGAATATCGAAAGAGGGCTGCTTGTTTAGGACTTGCCAAAAAAGATACGCTTGATCTTGTTCACTTCGCAGCTATGTAGCAGAAGTCTTAATAAAGGCCGGGAAGCCAATAAGCAAGAAACGTGGACGTCCGTCAGCAACTCCAAGCCCATTACCATCTACTCCTTCATCATCCGGAAGAACCCCTGCCGCAACAAGGCCGTTGATGGAGGTCAGATTAGACGGTATTGACCACCTGCCTGTGGTCGACATGAATAATTATTCGCACAGATGCAAATATCCAAGCTGCAAGGGAAAATCCGGCATTTCGTGCAAAAAATGCAAAGTACATTTATGCCTTTCTAGAAAAAACAATTGTTTTGAGAGATATCATACAATAAAATAGAAATGCCAATATGTATTAATAAAAACTTACTTTTAAAAGAATTTTTTATATCTATTTAAAATACTAGGAAAAAAAGTCTTCTGTTCACAATGTGCTAATTTTAGCACACCTTTTACCCCAATAACTAGGGGTCTTTGAGACCCCCACAAAGCGTCAAAAAAATGCAAAAAAATTCAATAGCAAGTATACCAAATATCAAAATTTTATCTCTAAAAACGAAAAATCATGAGCGAAAGGGTTAAA